>OZ024871.1:35301487-36663987 GCA_964017185.1 Rugalucina vietnamica | reverse complement strand
CTTCTGAAGTTTCACTGTATCCTCCACATTTTTAATTTCACGATGACATACACAATCATCAGCAAAGAGTCTGATTTCCGATTCAATATCCGAGGTGATATCATTTATATGCAACGAAAACAACAAGGGGCCAAGAACGGTGCCCTGTGGGACACCAGATACAACAGGAGCCCAGTCTGATTTTACGCCATTTACCACAACTCTTTGTTGTCTATAGCAAAGGAAGGCATCAATCCATTTAATTGCCTTTCCACCAATTCCATAACTGAACAATTTGCTTTTAAGGAGTTCATGCGGAGGAGTGTCAAAAGCTTTTTCAAAATCCAAGATTAAATGTATCAACCTGACCTTAATTGTCTAAGATTTTTGCCCAATCATCAATCACTGTAGCTAACTGGGTTTCACAACTATGGGATTTCCTGAATGCATGTTGCCTGTCTGACAAAAGATTATGATGATCCAAATGAGACATGATATTAGAACACACTATATGTTCCAAAAGTTTGCAGGGTACGCAGGTCAAGGAAACTGGACGATAGTTGCAAGCAAGAGACCTGTCAGCCTTTTTGAACAGGGGACAAATGTTTGCTAAAGACCATTCTTTGGGGATTTCACCCGAGTCTATTGACCGTTGAAAAAGATGTGCAAAAACAGGACCTAGCTCAGATGCCAATTCCTTAAGGACTCTGGGATGAAGCTCATCAGGGCCTAAAGCTTGCGACGGGTTCAAACCTTTGAGAAGTTTTGTAACGTCTCGATCCGAAGGACGGCGCACTGTTTTCATGTAATCTCTGCAAATGACACGAAGGCAAGCTGTTCGGACACCGAATTTTTCTTGCAGTCGGCGGGGATCGAACCTGGGACCTCTAGAACCAGAGGCCAGTGCGCTAACCACTGAGATACCGCGCTCCCGTCAAGGACCGTATATCGATATACGGTCCTTGCTCCCGTGTAGAAAGAATAAACATATATACCTGTAAATAACATCTTCCAGTCGAATGCCTCGAGCTTGGCTTGAACCCGGATTGTTCGGATATAAGGTCCGTACCAGTTATGTTGGTCAATTATGTGGCATTCTGCCTTCGTAGACACACCCTTTTCAAGTTGATAATAATCTCTTCTCTAGCCGCACTACTACACTTGGTACCAACTTGTTTGTTCTTGCTGTTGTTGTTGCTGCTGCTGCTGCTGCTGTTCGTAAATCCCTCATCTGCCAAGAGAACCACGTTGTTAGATAATGTGTGAGCACAGGCGCTTGAAGTTATGACCAAAAATCATTAAAATATGCCCTAAAACGACAGTGTCTACATGGCAATACCGTATTGCCATGTAGACACCTATTTGAAACATTATTTTTATGATTTATGGCTATAACTTCAAGCGCCTGTGGTGTGAGCCACTTATGGGCATTAATACTTGTACTCCATCAAATTCAGATTTGGTCGTATTTTAATGCTTTCACTTTTGTAACCATCATGCAACTCGATTGTTGTCCCCTGTACTGTCTAGTTTCTACACGCGTTTGTGCTTCTAATTTTTGTTCTCTTTTTTTCTCTCTCTCTCTCACTCATGACCTCCAGGAATGGAATTCAAGTCGGAAAAGGTCCAAAATCGTGCTGCAATGTTTGTGACCGTGGAAATTATGTTTTTGGATCTAGGAGTATGACAGGCATTTCAGGACAACTGAAAGTAGATATGTACATCAATGCAAAGGTCTGAGGGGTAAAGCCAAAATACCTACAGATGACGTTATCCCGAAGAATAGAGGTAGAAATCAACACACATTTGCATTTCTAAAAAAGATACCATCGGCTAGTAAAGAAGCGTACAAAATTTGTAGTTTCTTTCTTTCCACAGACTATGAGGGACTATTAAGTTGGTAAGCTTCTTGAATTTACATTTTTATTGCGATTCCGGTACAAGAGTTGAAATTTGTATGCGTTGATCCTATTCTATTATCTGATTAGCTGCTAATGACTCGGACTTATTGTTGTCACGATACACTGATATCGTTGTTCAAATGAGATTTGGTCTCGTTATCCAGGCAATAAAATAGTCGCCTCAAGTAAACCACACGGCATAGCAAAGCAACCTGGCCAGCAACAGTACTCTGTATATGCATCCAATCGAGTGACAGTGCTGATCGGCACATTTGTCATTCACCAAGAAGAAGAAGAAGAAGAAGAAGAAGAAGAGTCTGATTAGATTTTCCTTCTGCAAACATTAATTTATATTTTGGACGTTGTTGTAACTGCATTAACCACAACGGTTAATAAGTTGTAACCTTCTCTATTTGTAATGTACAGCTACTGTACAGCTAGATCAACGGTGGCATACGTGCAATCCAGTCCACGATTTTGATAAATTTATTTAGTATAGTTAGAAAAAGATTCCCATGGGCTCAGTTTTGAGACACTGCTTGTAATTACAGATCCTTCATTATGTATCTTCTTACACATAAGAGAACTAATTAAGATGTCATGTGGCTGTCGCATCCCAGAGGAAATGTACAAACAGCTCAGATAATGTATGTAAGAAAACATACTTGAAAATAGAACTAGAAAAATATTCACTCAGAAGAAAGTTCATTTCATCAGAATCTCTAAGGGCCTCAGGATTACGCCCATGCAAAACGCAATAACCTTTGCGGATAAAATACAATCTTTGATTGAAATGTGATAATTTCATATTTCAGTAATATTCCAAAAGATTGATATACTAGGTTTTCTGTAAAATCTCCTATTTATGTTTTTAGAACTACACCAAAAATGCAATATTAGAGAGTCACAGCATTGTTTTATTGTTTGTAAATATGTAAGAGGAGAAAAAAGGACACAACCATGAATCTAAAATCTGAATCTAAAATTTCCAGCCTCTAGCCATCTTTTGTGCTTGTACAGCTTGCTTTGTGTCGGACCTGTGCGCAAACCACATTGTTGGTTTTCTCATGACGCGGCTCAGAACTTATAATATAACCAACTCTGACATTTTGAAGAACCGGCAAATTATTGACACAATGAGCTGTTACAAAACTTTAATTCATTTGAGACCAATACCACGCAACCATGTCTTAAACGTTAATTCTGCAGGGAAGGGTTTTACGCCTGTTTAGTATTCTTGTACAAAAATGGAAATAATGGCCCTATAAAATAACTGTTAAATATACGATTTAATAGAAGTTCAGGATGCATTTATAATTAATGAGCTGTGACGCGAGGTCCGACACAAACCGGCCTGTACAGTCTCAGAAGAAGACTAGAAGCTTGAGTAGAATAGGGATTGTACTATCTATGTAGCGAAAACAAAGACGCTGATCAGCTGTACTGTTACTGCACAGATGATCTGCATTTTTGTTTTCGCATATGCAGATTGTTGGTTTTCTGGTGCGGCGACTCATTTATTACACGATTCTAGCAAGTCTCTGAAATAAGAGCTATATTTTTATGCCGTTTTTGGTTGCTCCGCGCATGCGTTAACGAACCATTTTTGGTCGCGTAACGCATGCTCGCTATCGAAAAAAGAAGCAGTTCAGAGCATGCTCGGATTTACCTTAAATGGCATTAGTGCGCATGCTCGCAATTGCAAAAACCTATATTTAGGAGCGGTCATGCTCCTTGTTGACTAAAAATGCCGTTCCGAGCATGCTCGGATTTACCAGTATTGGCGTCAGTGCGCATGCTCGCATTTGCTTCTAAGCATGCTCCGTGTCGAAGACAACAAAATGTTCCGACATACATGGGCAGTGCATACTTCCGAGCATGCTCGGAATAACATAAAATGGCATTAATGCTGAAATAGAAAACAAAGTGAGAGGGAAAGAATGCTGGCCAAAGATCATCATTGGAAAAACGGTTGCTCCGTGCATACTTCGAAGCTCCGAGCACGACTGATTAAATGGTTGCTCCGTGCATACTTCGAAGCTCCGAGCACGACTGATTAAATGGTTGCTCCGTGCATACTTCGAAGCTCCGAGCACGACTGATTAAATGGTTGCTCCGTGCATACTTCAATGCTCCGAGTACGACTGATTAAATGGTTGCTCCGTGCATGCTTCAATGCTCCGAGCACGACTGATTAAATGGTTGCTCCGTGCATGCTTCGATGCTCCGAGCATGACTGATTAAACGGTTGTTCTGTGCACTATATGATATGTAAAATAAAGCCCAAACTCACTTATTATTGCTTTTTCATACATAGACCTGACATTGCTATTCAAAATTAACTCAACACATTTGCGTACATTGTATTTACGCGTTGTGTAATACGAGAGACTCCATGCTGAGATTATGCTGGCTCGGTACGTTCTCGTAGCAATGTTTCGATTCTTATTTGGGGATCTATGAACAGAAGTTTATGTAGAGGTTTGGTCTAGTTATGGGCTACATTTCATTCTCTTCATGTCATTATTTCAAAGCAAGTAGCGCTAAATGCATCATTAAGAACCCCGCGGCGAATCTCATATCAGAGGTCATCCGCAATATTTGTGAATAATAAATCTTGCGTTTAAGTTATCTATCTTAAACATCAATTAATCAGAAGTGCAACACGTGTAAATTAATGGTATTGTTGCTACTTTTGCAGATCTATAGATAATACAGCAATTTTTTACAATGTACCGATTGCTATGATTATATTCATAAAGTCTAAAAGAAACATAATTCATTATGAATGAATTTATTAGACTTCTTTTTCAGCATTTTATTACGTTAAGGAGTCTTTTATGACAAGATAAGACAAACATTGTCTTTGTTCGGTAGATGTGCATTATCAAACACTTTACGTAAATCTATTATCATTCAAAATGTGTGAAACGCATGTGTCAATTTAACGGTTTCTCTTCGATGCCGTTTGATTCGGCGCATGTCTGAACGTCGCCGATTGTAGATTTAATGACTTTTAATTGATACTATCATCAAATGTTATGTATGCCTTTGTTTGTTTTGCAGTTTGAAACAATAGTAGCTTATTGACTTTGCGTACATTGTATTTTCTCATTTACACTTTATTGCAGGTAATTTTATTACAGATTGTTTTTCCGTTTCTAAGGCCATGGCAATTTTTGTTTGTGAATATTTTTGATAGTGTTGCATCTTGTTCTATTAGTTGCCAGTGTTTATTCAGACATTTTGAGATTGTACTGGCGTATGGGTGATAGCATACAGAGAACGTAATTGGTCTATTATTACTGTCTTTTTCGGTTTGTTTAGTACGTACTTTTTGTCGTTAAAATTTAATGTATGTAAAATAAAGGCCAAACTCACTTATTATTGCTTTTTCATACATAGACCTGACCTTGCTATTCAAAATTTACTGAATAGATTTTCGTACATTGTATTTACGCATTCTTTGCCTTCATTTTGGCATTATTTCGGCGGCCCATTTCTACGTGACCAATATCGTTTATGCACTATGTTTGCATATGCAATTTATTCCGTAAATAACTGTATATTGTGTTTAAACAGGAGGCCACAAAAGGCTGTTCCTATGATAAATTGATATTCTTTTGATTTGTATTCGGTGTTGATTCTACAAATCGTACAGGAGACCACAAAAGGCTGTTCCTGTTAATAACTATTAAACAGGAGACCACAAAAGGCTATTCCTGTCAGACAGATTTAGTCCGTAGACATGAACTGTCTTAGCATTTACAAGTAAATGCGAGAAGTAGAATTTGTTTAATGCTTACATAGTGCATAGCGGATATCATTGCATGAGATCAAAGGCATTATCTTATGTATAATTGCGCAAGGGAACAGAGCCATAATTAATTCGCCAGTTAAAAATTGCTGTATTATCTATAGATCTGCAAAAGTAGCAACAATACCATTAATTTACACGTGTTGCACTTCTGATTAATTGATGTTTAAGATAGATAACTTAAACGCAAGATTTATTATTCACAAATATTGCGGATGACCTCTGATGAGATTCGCCGCGGGGTTCTTAATGATGCATTTAGCGCTACTTGCTTTGAAATAATGACATGAAGAGAATGAAATGTAGCCCATAACTAGACCAAACCTCTACATAAACTTCTGTTCATAGATCCCCAAATAAGAATCGAAACATTGCTACGAGAACGTACCGAGCCAGCATAATCTCAGCATGGAGTCTCTCGTATTACACAACGCGTAAATACAATGTACGCAAATGTGTTGAGTTAATTTTGAATAGCAATGTCAGGTCTATGTATGAAAAAGCAATAATAAGTGAGTTTGGGCTTTATTTTACATATTGTGTGGTCGTCCTTTGTGGACAAAAGCTTCACTCTAGATCGACTGATTATTCTTTACGATCCTTGTTATCTGTTTTCTTCGTATATAGATCGATCTATACATGATAACAGCAAAGATTAGTAATCTAATCCTATATTTAGTATTTGAAAAAAGTAAATATGTTACTAAAAAGAACATACATATGATTCAATACAATTTATCACAAGCATGGGAGGTGACATCATTTATTTTCAATACAGCCATGATCTATTACCGAATGTGAAATTCTGTATTGCGTCTGACACGCGTTTAGCGGTCATTATCCCTTGGGAATTGAGGGACGGTGTTTATTAAAATGACAGTATGGCACACTTGTAACCGATGTCCTAAATCTTCTCAATCCCGCGGGAGATACAATAGCCGCGGAAGAACCATGCATACACGTTGGAGATTCCAAACGGCACAGGGAAAACCGTATTCAAGAAGAGGAAACTCCTTTAAAAACTATTAAATGTGACAGTGCACTATTTTTTAAAGTGCGATAGCCACTGGTTTACAACCGAACACATAAACTTTGAAATGTGTACTATGAAGCTGTTACGTGTATATGCTATTCCTGACAATATATTTCGGTTTATATACTATGGACCTATAAGTTTAATGTGCATGTTACGACACGATGATAAAGATCAAGATAAAGATAAAGATATAAGAGAAAAATGAACACTTAAATAACTATCATCAATTTTCAGTTCTTGATAGTATATAGGCGCTTTTACATTGCCCAGATTGCAGAAATGTAAATATTACAGGATTGTTTTATACAAGTTTTCACATGAATAGTTCAAAATCCATGGCATTACATTAAATGCCCTTTCACAACACAATGCCGACTTCATTTTCATTTCTCCAAACCAGCTTCGCTCCGCATCGACCTCATTCACCTGGACCATAATAAATAACAATGACTTTTCAAACCATGTATTCTCTTAAAGCTGGTGTGAGTTTTAGCATGAAACCATATTTATTAAAATGATGATACTGGATATCTTATATTATCATTGTACCTCTTAGTCACCATATTAACATACTGTACAATTGGATGTAGACACAGAATGGTACCCTAACTGTGCTATGCACATGCACCGGCTTTATTCTCAATGCTTCGTATGTGAATATAAGCAATACCAAGGTGATTAGAACGTTTTAATAATTAGAAAGGCAACAATTCGCTCTGGCCAGACATATTGTAAACCAATTATCATACACTGGCGAATTAATTATGGCTCTGTTCCCTTGCGCAATTATACATAAGATAATGCCTTTGATCTCATGCAATGATATCCGCTATGCACTATGTAAGCATTAAACAAATTCTACTTCTCGCATTTACTTGTAAATGCTAAGACAGTTCATGTCTACGGACTAAATCTGTCTGACAGGAATAGCCTTTTGTGGTCTCCTGTTTAATAGTTATTAACAGGAACAGCCTTTTGTGGTCTCCTGTACGATTTGTAGAATCAACACCGAATACAAATCAAAATAATATCAATTTATCATAGGAACAGCCTTTTGTGGCCTCCTGTTTAAACACAATATACAGTTATTTACGGAATAAATTGCATATGCAAACATAGTGCATAAACGATATTGGTCACGTAGAAATGGGCCGCCGAAATAATGCCAAAATGAAGGCAAAGAATGCGTAAATACAATGTACGAAAATCTATTCAGTAAATTTTGAATAGCAAGGTCAGGTCTATGTATGAAAAAGCAATAATAAGTGAGTTTGGCCTTTATTTTACATACATTAAATTTTAACGACAAAAAGTACGTACTAAACAAACCGAAAAAGACAGTAATAATAGACCAATTACGTTCTCTGTATGCTATCACCCATACGCCAGTACAATCTCAAAATGTCTGAATAAACACTGGCAACTAATAGAACAAGATGCAACACTATCAAAAATATTCACAAACAAAAATTGCCATGGCCTTAGAAACGGAAAAACAATCTGTAATAAAATTACCTGCAATAAAGTGTAAATGAGAAAATACAATGTACGCAAAGTCAATAAGCTACTATTGTTTCAAACTGCAAAACAAACAAAGGCATACATAACATTTGATGATAGTATCAATTAAAAGTCATTAAATCTACAATCGGCGACGTTCAGACATGCGCCGAATCAAACGGCATCGAAGAGAAACCGTTAAATTGACACATGCGTTTCACACATTTTGAATGATAATAGATTTACGTAAAGTGTTTGATAATGCACATCTACCGAACAAAGACAATGTTTGTCTTATCTTGTCATAAAAGACTCCTTAACGTAATAAAATGCTGAAAAAGAAGTCTAATAAATTCATTCATAATGAATTATGTTTCTTTTAGACTTTATGAATATAATCATAGCAATCGGTACATTGTAAAAAATTGCTGTATTATCTATAGATCTGCAAAAGTAGCAACAATACCATTAATTTACACGTGTTGCACTTCTGATTAATTGATGTTTAAGATAGATAACTTAAACGCAAGATTTATTATTCACAAATATTGCGGATGACCTCTGATGAGATTCGCCGCGGGGTTCTTAATGATGCATTTAGCGCTACTTGCTTTGAAATAATGACATGAAGAGAATGAAATGTAGCCCATAACTAGACCAAACCTCTACATAAACTTCTGTTCATAGATCCCCAAATAAGAATCGAAACATTGCTACGAGAACGTACCGAGCCAGCATAATCTCAGCATGGAGTCTCTCGTATTACACAACGCGTAAATACAATGTACGCAAATGTGTTGAGTTAATTTTGAATAGCAATGTCAGGTCTATGTATGAAAAAGCAATAATAAGTGAGTTTGGGCTTTATTTTACACATTATGAACATGTATTTCTGTCTAAATGAGCTTAATTTAAAAAATCAGCAGTGAAAATGAAGTACATGTAATTGGGGAAAAAATAGGAATTTTGTGTATGGACATAGAACATTTTGCCTAAAAATGTCCTTATTTTTTCATGACCCGGAGATAGAACATTTTGGTGACCCAGATTCCATAGCAAGCAATGCAGCATTTTCTCTTGTTCATAATTGCAAAATAAATATGTAATCATTATCCATAGTAAGCCATAAAGGCTGAATACTAATTATAAATCTTTTTATCTCAACGTACCCTTAAATGTCTTCATTGTATGCATCCTAATTCCAATACCGAATGGAACCAATCACATAGTAGCATTTGACCATGTGACCCAATATGTCATTTGACTGAATTACTCCAAATGTAGACACCTCACTGGTCGAAATGGAGATAGAACAGTATAGCATTACAATTTCGGGCCATTTTGGACATAGAACATAAAAGATTTATTAATAATATAAAATCTAGGCAGAAATATCAACATCTGACTACACCAGGAGATAGAACTTTTGATTCCGATTCTAACGGTATATCACACTTAATATGACCCAAATATGGAGATAGAACAGTATAGCACTCAGCCGACGATATATACCCGTAATATATGATTTTAAAATTAAATATCAATTTTACATACCTACCCCTGATTTCCCCCAATTTTTAATATATGTAAGGTGCAAATCTGGGATAGCTTCTATACGGAGATGTTTCCCTGATGTAAAGACAAATACCTGTAATTCTGATCCAAAACCTACAGTGTTGGCACTCCGATTTTCTAACATTTTTATGACATTTTCGACCGCCAACATTCGTTAGTTCTAATGATACTTTTTACATCAACTGTTGCCCAATCAAAGGTCGACCAGGCCTGGATAAGCCAGGAATAAGCATTTGAAATCCTTAAATTCGGCAATTACTGGTTATTGAATGAATATCGTAAAATATTCGGAACTCGTCCATATGGCGGAGACGCACTACGTAAGCTCGTGCGTCCTTACCATAGGAACTCGATGCGAATATTTTATTCATTCACTAACTTATAACTACTGAGCGTGGTTGTTAAATAGTTTATTTCAATTACACATATATAATATAGATCGGGAACTTATAAAAGCGTTCTAATTTTAAAAGGCGCGGTTGTTGCAGGCGTTAGGTGGTCAAACATGGTGTAGGGAACAAGAGAACCCCCCCGGGAAACCAATTGACCTTCGACGGCGACCACTACCCTGCAACATGCTTTAACCCGGATTTTAACCCGGACCGCAGTTGTGACAAAAACGTGCATTGTCCAGTGCGCTATCCAAACGCAGTTTAAACAATGTCCTCTATGCATAATTTGATGCACTGCGCATGCTTACTAAAAGCAGTTGGACCAAGCAAGATTGTTAAAAGCAGTTGCTCGGAGCATACTCTTGAATATTTGAAGCACCGAGCATGGATGTTCTTGAAAAGCAGTTGCTCCGAGCATATTTGATGCACCGAGCACGATTGTTAAAAGCAGTTGCTCCGAGCATACTTTGATGCATCGAGCACGAATGTTAAAAGCAGTTGCTCCGAGCATACTTTGATGCACCGAGCACGATTGTTAAAAGCAGTTGCTCCGAGCATACTTTGATGCACCGAGCACGATTGTTAAAAGCAGTTGCTCCGAGCATACTTTGATGCACCGAGCACGAATGTTAAAAGCAGTTGCTCCGAGCATACTTTGATGCACCGAGCACGATTGTTAAAAGAAGTTGCTCCGAGCATACTTTGATGCACCGAGCACGAATGTTAAAAGCAGTTGCTCCGAGCATACTTTGATGCACCGGGCACGATTGTTAAAAGTAGTTGCTCCGAGCATACTTTGATGCACCGAGCACGAATGTTAAAAGCAGTTGCTCCGAGCATACTTTGATGCACCGAGCACGATTGTTAAAAGTAGTTGCTCCGAGCATACTTTGATGCACCGAGCACGATTGTTAAAAGCAGTTGCTCCGAGCATACTTTGATGCACCGAGCACGATTGTTAAAGCAGTTGCTCCGAGCATACTTTGATGCACCGAGCACGATTGTTAAAGCAGTTGCTCCGAGCACATTTTGGTTCACCGGACATGATTGTTAAAATCAGTTGCTCCGAGCATACTTTGATGCACCGAGCACGATTGCTAAAAGCGGTTGCTCCGAGAATATTTTGATTCACAGAGCACGATTGTTAAAAGCGTATTTGTAAGTAAAGCTAAGATTATGTATAAAGTAGCTAATGGATTAGTTCCACAATATATTTGTGATTTGTTTACTCGAAGGTCAGAAGTTGCGCACGGCACATCCCTTAGATCCATAACAAACCAGAATTTTGCGATTCCAAAACCTAAGTTAACATTATACAAAGAAAGTATCTCTTATTCAGGTCCAGTTATCTGGAACAATATACCAAATGATATACGATATTTATCGAATGTTTCTTCTTTTAGTAAAAATGTATCAAACTGGATAACGAGTATGTAAGACAATTATATTTGAATACGTTTCCTTATTTTGCTAGAACATCATCTGAACAAGCTTACAAGTACAATGTATGCCTTCACCTCCAAATTTGTCATACCCATTTATTGTTCTATATGTTTCTATACATAATATGTTCATATTGTTGTTGATTTATATGTATTTGAGGGCCCCATGGAAGATTGGATATATCCAAATGGGTCACCCTCGTAAAATAAAGAAGTTACTTACTTACTTACTTACTTAGTTGCTCCGAGCATACTTTGATGCACCGAGCACGATTGTTAAAAGCAGTTGCTCCGAGCATACTTTGATGCACCGGACACGATTGTTAAAAGCAGTTGCTCCGAGCATACTTTGATGCACCGAGCACGATTGTTAAAAGCAAGTGCTCCGAGCATACTTTGATGCACCGAGCACGATTGTTAAAAGCAGTTGCTCCGAGCATACTTTGATGCACCGAGCACGAATGTTAAAAGCAGTTGCTCCGAGCATACTTTGATGCACCGAGCACGATTGTTAAAAGAAGTTGCTCCGAGCATACTTTGATGCACCGAGCACGAATGTTAAAAGCAGTTGCTCCGAGCATACTTTGATGCACCGGGCACGATTGTTAAAAGAAGTTGCTCCGAGCACATTTTGATGCACCGAGCACGTTTGTGAAAAGAAGTTGCTCCGAGCATACTTTGATGCACCGGGCACGATTGTTAAAAGAAGTTGCTCCGAGCATACTTTGATGCACCGAGCACGATTGTTAAAAGAAGTTGCTCCGAAGCATACTTTGATGCGCCGAGCACGATTGTTAAAAGCAGTTTCGCCGAGCATACTTCGATGCACCGAGCATGGATGTTCTTGAAAAGCAGATGCTCCGTGCATACTTTGATGCACCGAGCATGGATGTTCTTGAAAAGCAGTTGCTCCGAGCATATTTGATTCACCGAGAACGATTGTTAAAAGCAGATGCTCCGAGCATACTTTGATTCGCCGAGCACGATTGTTAAAAGCAGTTGCTCCGGCTGAGCATACTTTGATGCAGTTGCTCCGAGCATACTTTGATGCGCCGAGCACGATTGTTGAAAGCAGTTGCTCCGAGCATACTTTGATGCAGTTGCTCCGAGCATACTTTGATGCACCGAGCTTGATTGTTAAAGTAGATGTTTTATGCATGGTCTGATGAACCGAGCATGGATATTGATCCGATGATTATTAAAAACGGTCACTCCGTGCATGTGTTGATGCGCCGAGCTCACGTTGTTCAGTGAGCATGGTTCAGTGAATAAAAGGTCGCTCCGAGCATATTTTGATGCGCCGAGCTGCTCACTTAGAGCATGCTCTCGGATGCGGAATTAGTGCACCAGGAAAATGCTCTGAGCACCCATTAATGGCAATGCTCTGAAACTATAGCTTTTTGCAGCTGCGAGCAAGCGCGGAGATACCATATTATGATTGTCAGAGCATGCTCAGGGTTGCCAATTTTATCGAGAGGGAGCATGCTCTGAGTAGACAAAAATGGTTCATTAACGCATGCGCAGAGCTGACAAAAATGGTAACAATATATACCTGGAAATAAGGCACAATCAATACTAAGTGCAACTCGACCGAGCTTGTCTGAACAGTCTCGTCTGTTTAGTTTCCCACTACAGTGATCAGTTTCCCCCTCTCAAATGTTTTAAAACAGTCGCGGTAGCCTAATGTATAGCGTATTCGCTTAGCAATCAAGAGGCCGTGGGTCCGATACCCGGTTATGCCTATGTACAGCTTTTTTCCTTGAAACCAAGTATTGACTTTAAAATGGACACAAAGCGCAGATGTCTTCTTTGAAATAACATTTATTAGGCTTGAACTGTTCAGCTATGTAAGACTACTTTTAATTTTAATAGTTTAGTTTTAACAACTTGTATATATAAAACTTATCCTGTTACTGATTAAACGAAGCCAAATTAGTCATGACCGCTGCTTAAAGTTCCTTTTTAACTCATTTAAGCCTGACGTCCTTTTTATGGGACATAGTCAAACAGTATAGCCCCAGATGTGACGCCGCAGAACGCGGCGTCCCGTCTGGGGCTATTCTGTTTGCTTAGAGGAATTTCATCGAAACATTGAATAAAATCTTAAAATCACACCGAAGCCCCTATTTATTAAAGTGGACTCACCCAAATGATAATGATGGGAAAATCCATTCGTCACATATGGGTTAAGAAAGTTCTACCGTTGAACATTGCTGCTGCTGGTGGTATTCGTATATGCACCGGCTCTGATTGCTATAAAGAAACGAGTAATTTCTGCATCGTACAACAAAAAGGCACTGGAATCTGTCAAAAATTCAATTTCGTGGAGCAATCTTGCAGAATAATGAAATACATTAAATTTACCATGCCTGTCATAGGACCCTTTTGGTTTTAGGAACTATAATTTTCTGTCGCTAAATTCAGAAGTTTCTCAATCTATGGCTTTAATGATAAACGCAAGAATTTGATTCAATATATAAAAAAACACATATTATTACGCAGAACCAAACAGTCTGGGGCGCGCATGGATTGTTTTTCAGTTTTCAATTTACTTCAGCATGTCTAATTATTGAATAAATTTAACAATCATATATTGTTTAACTTCAAAGGGCGTGTTTTAAAACACAACAAGTATGGACATTAACAGACTCTTTCCAAAATGTATTTTTCAGTGTATCGAAATATGTAAAGCATTAAAGGGAAAGGGAAGATTGAAATAAACTGCATCTCAAATAAAAGAGCTTGCTTTTCTTAACAATATGGTACATGTTTTATTAAAATCGGGTGCAAATTAAGAAAGTTATGCTGGTTTGAAGATTCATCAATGCTTGTTTAAGGAGGCGGCCATCTTGGATATTCATGAGGCAGGGTCAGGTCAGTTTAACTGCTACTGTAACATGTAATCAGTACTACCTGTTGTCATGCGGTGCAGATGGGGCTCGTTAGCCTTGGAAGGCAACTCATCTAGGAGTTAAGCTAGTTCTCTACACAAAATCTAGCTGGGCAGGGGGAACTCATTAGTCTTGGTTGACAGCCCTCCTAGGAGTCTACAGGTCTCTAAACAAAACCTAAGAAAGGGTAGATGGAGCTCTTCAGCTGTGGCCAGCAATTCATCTAGGAGAAGGAAACTCCAAAATCAAACCTGTGTGTCTGGATATGCCTAGTCCAGATATGCAAAGACTGTTTCGGTAGATGGAGCGGAAGAAATCATCTGATTCAACGGTTCAGAAAGCGATACAGCAACATGTTGTGGAACATGCAGAGCGTGACAAGGCACTAAAGATGTTACGGCCATCCACTGCATCCAAACCCAACTCCAGACGTCTTGACCTGTGTCTTGCCTCTGGGCGCAGCTGGGCGAGGACTAGAGAGTGAGGTTGACGTTGCGCACCTCTTCCTCACTATAATCCAATTTCATAGCGCATGTCATCTTATTTCTCAACACACAAGCACTTGCATACACAACAATTTCATCACACTTGCACCCACATACCTACAAAGTCCTGTGGCGATGGGCGAGTGGCGAAGCAGCAGGTGTAGGACACACTGGGAGCTGTAGTTGCAGACCTGCACACAGGCGGCTCAGTTCTAATGGTCGTTTTCTGTGAGGAGAAGCAGTAAGCAGAATTCGGCAGTCGGCTGAGTGACTGAGCAGACCTATTTAGGACCGCACTGCTCACCCCCGTAGCATGGGGAAGGGGCTTGAAAAGGTGCCCTAAACAATTGCCTGCTTCAAACCCCCTGGCTGGTTAACCGCGATCAGCGGGGATCCCCTTAAGCGGTCGAAATACAAAGAAAAAAGCTAAGAGTAATCCCCTTACGGATTGGCGCATGGAATGTGCGCACTTTAATGGATAGTGCTGGGTCAGATAGACCACAGCGTAGAACGGCCCTTGTGGGCAGAGAACTTGGGAGGTATGATATACAGATAGCTGCATTGAGTGAGACTCGGTTCGCAGATGTTGGGGAGATCAAAGAAGTTGGTGCTGGATACACCTTCTTCTGGAGTGGACGCAAAAGTGAAGAGAGGCATGAAGCAGGAATTGGCTTTACCATCAAAACAGAACTTGTTGGTAAGCTGTCAGGATTGCCAAAAGGCATTAATGACCGTCTAATGACATTGAGACTTCCTCTGTCAGGCAATAAACATGCAACTATTGTCAGTGCTTATGCACCCACAATGACCAATCCAGATGAGGTCAAGGACAAGTTCTATGATGACCTAGACAATGTTATTTCTGCAACACCCCGCACAGACAAGCTTATCCTTCTTGGCGACTTTAATGCCAGAGTGGGTACAGACCACCAGACCTGGGAAGGAGTTATAGGTCCAGAAGGGGTTGGAAAGTGCAACAGCAATGGTCTCTTGCTTCTCAAGAAGTGTGCTGAACATGATCTTCTAATCACCAACACAGTCTTCCGTCTACCTAATAGGAACAAAACATCCTGGATGCATCCCCGTTCCAAACACTGGCATCTCATAGACTATGTCATAGTGCGGAGAACAGACAGGCAGGATGTTAAAGTGACAAAGACTATGTGTGGTGCAGACTGCTGGACAGATCATAGACTGGTTGTCAGCAAACTCAACCTAAGAATACAGCCTGCGAGGCGACCTCAAGGCAAGAAAGCTCCTAAGAGACTGGATGTCTCAAAGCTGAATAAAGACAGCATGAGACAAGATTTCTTAACAGACATTTGCAACCAACTGGATGCAATGAATCTCAGTTCAGAGGACCCCGAAGAAAACTGGACAGTTTTCCATAAAACAGTTCATTCTTCAGCTGCAAGCACCTTAGGCCATCCATCTCGCAAACATCAAGACTGGTTTGATGAGAATGATGATGAAATTCAGAGGCTTCTTGAAGAAAAGCACCGTTTGCTCAAGGCACATCAAGATGATACTAGCTCAGTATCAAAGAAAGCAGCTACAGCAACATTTGTAAGACAGTCCAGACCAAGCTTAGGGACATGCAAGATTCCTGGCTGAGGAAGAAAACAGAAGAAATTCAGTCTTTTGCGGATAGAAAGGACATGAAGAAATTTCATGATGCACTGAAAACCATTTATGGTCCAAAGAGTTCTGGAGCCACCACATTGCTCAGTGCAGATGGAAACACTCTTCTCACAGATAAAGAAGCTATCTTGGAAAGGTGGGCAGAACACTTCAATAGTGTGCTTAATCGACCATCAAGCATCAATGAGGATGCAATCGACAGACTTCCACAGATAGAGTGCAATGTTCTGTTAGATGAATTTCCTACCGTTACGGAAACAAGAAAAGCAGTTCAACAACTATCATCTGGCAAAGCCCCAGGTGCAGATGCAATTCCTGCCGAAGTTTACAAGGCTGGGGGGGGGGGGGGGCTACCCATGGCAGAGAAACTGACAGAGTTGTTTCACTGTATGTGGAGGAAGGAGGCTATCCCACAAGAATTTAAGGATGCATCCATAATCCACCTATACAAGCGGAAAGGAAATCCTCAAGTCTGTGACAATCACAGAGGCATCTCCCTCCTATCAATTGCTGGGAAGATACTTGCAATTGAATCGTCTGAATGCTCATTTTGATCAGACGGGACTTATCCCTGAAAGTCAATGTGGATTCAGAAAAGACAGAGGGACAATAGACATGATCTTCACAGCAAGACAGCTTCAGGAGAAATGCCAAGAACAGAATGTAGATCTATACATGACGTTTGTTGACCTCACTTACCTGGGAAGCACTCTCTCCAGAGCAGTGCATATTGATGATGAGATCACTGCCAGAATTGCAAAAGCTAGTGTGGCATTCGGAAGACTCCGTGCAAATGTCTGGGAGCGAAATGGAATCAAGCTTGACACCAAGCTGAAAGTCTACAAGGCTGTGGTACTGCCAACCTTCTTGTATGCATGTGAGACCTGGACAGTATACCAACGCCATGCAAAGAGACTTAACCATTTCCACTTAAGCTGTTTGAGAAAGTTGTTAAAAATCAAGTGGCAGGACAAGATTCCAGACACAGAGGTCCTCAGGAAAGCAGGGATGCAAAGCATGCATACAGTCTTAAAGCTAGCACAGCTAAGATGGACTGGCCATGTTATAAGAATGCCTGATGCGCGACTTCCAAAGAAAGTTTTCTATGGAGAACTACAGGAGGGAAAGCGCTCTCAAGGTGGCCAGAAGAAACGCTACAAAGACACCCTCAAAGCCTCTCTGAAGAATTTCGAAATACCAATGGGGTCCTGGGAACAGACTGCACAGGAGCGATCAAAGTGGCGAGGTCTCATCAACAAAGGAGCAGCTCTCTATGAAAAGAAGAGAATCTGTGAAGCTGAAAGAAAGCGAAGAGAGCACAAAGCCAAAACAAATGTGCCACCAGCAGACTCTATGACATTGACTTGCTCTACTTGCAACCGACAGTTTAGAGCCAGAATTGGCCTAGTCAGCCATCAAAGAACTCACCAACACACATCAGCACTATTCAAGAAATAATGATGGTCTTTCTCATTAGTGAGAGACGAACTATCATGACGTCATAAATGACGTCATAAAGCCCTAATCAAATATGCATAATTAATATTGACGAAGCACTATTAATATTTTTTCTGTTAATTTTTGTTAAAATATATATATTTACTATTGATTTACTATCAATTCTAGCCATATTTCACCATATATGTTTTGAAATATGAATTTAATTTAAAGTTTAAGATTTTACAATTTTCTAATTAAATATTCAAAATGGCCACCAAAAGTCACTTCGTTCCAAAATTTCAAATGTCATTATCACTTATTCCTTGACCGATTTGAACAAAATTTGCGTCAAAATGTTTGCTTTGACCTAATATTTAGTTGGAAAGGTAGTGTTGTTGAATATTGCGTTCTCCTTTAAACGTTTGAAAGGTTTCCTTTGTAAAAAGGTTTTACCTTTTGCACTGTAACGGTAGCTGGCATGAAAATGGTTCCAACCAACGCAGATCTATAATTTTTCACCACACTATCAGTCTAGCAGAATAAGTAAATGAAGTTGTTTTAGATAACTTTCAAGGGTTTCAAGTGTTCGAAAAACAAAATTCGTAATTACTTCAAAGTGATACAAGATTTTTTAAAGATTCTTCAATTAACTTGCATCCCTAGAAACAGGCAAATTAGATTCTGACGTACCATCAGAACTTGTATATTTATCAGCGAGTCTATCAGTGGACATTAGCCTTTTTGGTGTTCACTCCTACGTGTAAACAAGCATTTAAAAGAAATCAATTTCATTGCAAAAGTTGCTTGATAGTCTTATTTTCATTATACCAGCTGTATTTTGAAGTACATTGAAAATGTTGTGTGCTGATCATTTTGCAGCATTATGACGACCCCGTTGAAAGTTGCAAAATTATGTACAGTAGTATACAGTATGTATTCTCTTTGGCTCCATGTTGCCAAATCTAAAGGTTCACTGACGGGGCTTAAGTATCCGAAACCATGGTATAGTCCATACCATTTCTCATTAATATATTCACTGCTCATAAAGGATCTGTTTTAATTTTAAAGTCCCCTAAAGTCTCCCCGTATATCATCCATAGTGCAGATTACATTTTCTTTTTGGTCATTTGAGATCAGCGTGAATATTCGGAGAATTCACAAAATTATTGTCGATTTAGATACATTTTCCGATTAAGATATGAATATATTTGCACCCATTTGGACAATACTATAAATTACAGTAATTTCCTTTGGATTCATGTTGCAAAGTCTCAAGGGTCACTGACGAGAGGCTTAACTATCCGAAACCATGGTATATGGCCCATCCCATTTCTCATTAATATGTTCACTTCTGTTAAAGGATCTGTTTTAATTTTAATTCTCAAATGTGACTGACTTTGTATATCTGGACTAGACATGATCAAATGTATAAAGAATTAACCGACAAACACGAACAATGCCATAAATAAGAAATAAATATGGCCTTTCTCATTACTGCGAGACCTACGATCAGAGCTATAGTTGCGTTTTGTTTTCTCTTTCGTTTCACTAATAGTCTTTGTTTGCGTTTCGGATTCTTTTATAGAATGTTACGATATTTCCATTATGGCATATAGTTATTGATTAAAATGGTATCACTGCGATGCTTAGCGACAGACTCATATGAACATTTATTAACTAAAAAGGCTAGGCACAAGCAGTTCTTTAACAATTCATCTTTTATACAGACAAATGACCTATAAGTTGTCTGAATACGAAATTTATATCTCCAAAACATGATTATCGGATTGGTGTCTCGTCTATAAATTGCAATTTCATAGTCATCAATGTTTGTAATGTGGCACCTGTCGGCTATGCGGATTCAGTTTGATGTATTAAAGGAGAACGAACTTAATAGTTAACAATAATGCCTTTAAAAGTGAAGATCTAATGGAAGAAAACATTTTGGTGCAAATTTTGTTCGAATCGGTCAAGGAATAAGTGAGATCTTGGCAATTGAAATTTTTGGAACGAAGTGACTTTTAAACGACATTCTGAATATTTAATTAAAAACAATTTATAAATTTTATATTTCAATACTAATATGGTAAAATATGGCCAGAATTGATAGTAAATCAATAGAAGAAAACATTTAAAAATAAAAATGATCCAATAATATTAAACATGCCCTTTGGTATTGTCTCAATAGATATTTTGGCCTCGTATCTATTTTACGTCTCCCTGTGCTATTTTGTTCCTGTCGCAACACAACCTTCTAAAAGTTTGTGTGAACATTAATGTATGGAGATGCTGTAAGACACTTGAGACAATTCCTATTAAATAAAGATAAAAACTCGAGGAAGAAATTTGTGAATTGGGTTAGACATTGCGTAGAAGTTACTCCGTATGATTTATTGCAAACCGTTAACGATAGCAGTCATATTATGGCACCACACGGAACATTAGCATTCTTGGACTTGATATATTGCTGTGCTTCATTGCATCATATTGGCATATAAATGGCTACTTATGACCCAAGGGATATAAAAATAACGCAAGAATTGTAAGACAGAGAAAACACCGAGTGGTTGTATCATTTACTCGAATATATATGAGCTGTTGCATAAGAAAACCAACAATCTTCATATGCGACTGGCATACGTTTCAAATATGTTATGCTCTTGAAATAAAGTTATTATTATTATCAATTTCGCTTAGTCTCAGTTAACATCTGTTTTCATGTCTGGACGCTGCCTCCACCCCAATGTACTTCTACCCAAAATTAGGATGTCACGACAAGACAAAAGTGCTTGAAAATATAACCACTCAAGTAAACCAAAAAGACTTGTATGTATGGATGGTTTGACTCGAACTTTTTCTGGAGAGGCTCAGACCTTCTGAGCGCTTAACCAGTAATCAGATCATGATCAGTAGTTTACCTTGAGGTACAAGCAGCCCATCTATTTTTCAGGGCCCCTATATGTAAAGGTTGCTGTATATTTCAAAATCACTCGCATAATTCACATTTATTATTCTTACGGAATTAAAATACGCAACACATAAGCAATAACGTATGTATTTGACGCTTTGATAAAATCTCTTTTAGCAATGTCTTGCAGACTACTTATGCCGTGTGATGAAATGAGAAAACGTCATTTTATTGATAAAATTAACGTCAAAACGTCAAAAACATGAAAATAGCAAATTGTGACGTAAACGTCAGGGCGAATGCCAAGATGCCAAATATTGTGCATGCTTGGTAATCTGATGTCGACTTAATAATCTGCAATAAAGATTGGTGCCATTGCATTCTTGGGTGCCATCCCATGCTGCGTTGAAACTGGTTAGCGGAATGAAAATGTGCACAATAAACATGTTAAGCAATTAACGTCATTTAAATTACTCGATATGGGTGTTTTATGCTACGGTATCTATCGAACCGAGAGACCACACGACATGCTTTTTAAGCAACAATGACGTCACAGGTACCGTAGAAACGCGACGCGTAGCGTTTGTTTTGGTATTGACGTTGGTGACGTTAAACGTCCCGATTCATGACCAAATGCTAACAACTGGACATTGGTTACATCTGCAATCACGTTAAGCATTTTTGGAAACAATAAAATTGGTTTGGGTTTAAATTTGACTTTAACTGGGAATGTTTCCAAGGTGTGCTACTGTGGGTCAGTGAAGTTATGCGCACGCCATCAAGCGTACGTAACCTACATAATGGCTTTACCTGTTATAATTTGGCGTTTAGATGGTGCTTTCATGTAATAAGAGCAATTACACCACGGGCTTACTTTACAAAGCCACCCTATAATAACCCAAAGTGTTTGTTGCGTTTCTTTATTCCTTAAGTATACGTTTGGAAGATGTAAAAGTATGGTTTTGATATAGTCTAAGTGTTGGTGCGTGTAGAAAGCCCTACGTGTTGCAGTACTTTGCTGTCAACAGAATATTTTATGTAGAACTTGTCAGAGGAATGCAGATGGATACTCTGCAACGTTGCACGATGAGTGTTGAATGAAACTAATCTACTAAACACCTAGACAGTGTTGGTACCATTAATCCTGGACGTCCCCTAAGAAACAATTGACGATGCTTCTTCGTGTTATTTATTGTATCACAATAGCTGGACAGAGGGAAAAACTTTTTTTTTTCAAATTTACTCCAGTGTTGCCATTTTGTTTACGAGCGACTTCATAGTTTGTATAAGCCGTCTAGATACTTAATAGACGGCTATTCCTCTGAGTAACACCCACTGCTGTAAAACTCGGTTCGAGTCTTCCTAGGGACAAAGCTTATTGAATTCCGATGCCGTATTGTTTGAAAATTGAAACCGCTATCATTTGAATGTCTCCTCAGTCACGAAATACAGTTGGTATGTAGGTGACAAAGATGTCGGACAATGCTAAGCGTAGATAACAAACAGGACAAGGCCAGAGGTATGGCAAACGTTTCTCATTAATATATTTATATCCGTTTTATTTTTATTAACTTGAGATTCTAACAAGCTCATTAACCTGTTCTTGCCAAATTTGAGCAGTCTTGGTAAATATATGTATAGCCATCTTTGGTCTGCAGAATTAATTATTACCCATTCTTATCGTTGACGATTCTGCCGCGAAGCTGGTTTGGTTTCACACAATTCGATAATACTCGGTTTTCCGAGGGAAGAACGATGCCGAATTAAATAGCATTCTGTTTATATCACGCTTTGATTAGTTCCCACCTTGGTATTGGGCTGCAAGTATTTGGATACCTGCTATGTTCGTACTTTTTTAGTTTTTACTTTTCAAGCTCAGGCATTTAAAGCTCTAATCTTAGGTGCTTAAATTTGGTTGACGTTTATATTTACTTTGCTAGTAACTTTGAATCTTAGCGTTAATGCAGGCGTCATACCTAGGCGATTTTAACACGCGATGGACACACGATTATGAAAAGTTTCAATTTCGGCGGGGATCGTGAAAACATCTGGCCATTCGTGAGTGCATCGTTACCCATCGTATGTCCATCGGGAGACTTTTTAAGCCATCGGCATCACCATCGCGAGCGGCACCAAAATCTTTGACATGCCAAAAAATACAGGAAGAACACACGATGGTTCAATTTCGTGTTGAATTCGCGAGTGCATCGTGGCCTTTGCAAAGCCATCGTGAGGCCATCATATGACATCGGTACTACATCGTACTTCTGTCGTGTGGTCATCGGCACCATCGGCTAAGTTTTGCTACACGAAGGCAATACGATGGAGACGCGATGCTGCCCGATTGTGTTACGAAGGCAACACGACATCGTATAACCCTCGCAACGCCATCGTATAGGCATCGTATCTAACAAAAATTAGAACACGATGGCATCCCGATGGAAACACGATATTAACCAAAACTGCATTTTCTGCGTTTCCAATATATCCCAAGGTAACGTTGACATACAAAAATCAGCATCCACACACACGCGGCCTTTTTCTCAGAAAATCTTAAGTTCAGTACTGTTGATTCTATTCTGACAAAAATCATGGTTTATTTCGAAGACAAGACAAACAGGAAGAAGAAGAAGACTGCAGCACTGCTTCTTTACACGCAAATGGAACATGATCTTGCAGGAGCAACACCATCTCTTACAGGTATTTGGTTTGTTTATTATTATGTTGCCTTCAAGCAGCACTTTGTTTTCTTTCTAGTAGAGCAGTACCCACGGCAGTTTTCGACAAGCGAGTCTTTTATCTACATCTACTATAAACTCGAGAACAGTTTTGTGTCAGTTTCATGCGAAAGATAGAAACTGTCACCGAGAAATTTGAACAGTGATGTAAAGTAACTGACAATACAGTCATGGTAGTAATTTTTACCGTGGACGTCAACAACGAAATCATACAAAATATCCGTATTCGTTCTAATTAGCGCACAGTGTGCTTAACTTTTCAAAATAACTTAAAGTTAAGGTAACAAATTATCGTTCTAATAAGCGCACACTAGGAACGAAAACAACACATAAACTACTGAAACTTCCATGTCAAAATACGAAAGATGGTGTCATTTAAGTGTTGTAAAATAGTGTTTGATCAGCTAATGTTAAGTTTTAGTGCATTTAATACGAAATTTGTATGTAAATTTTGTATAAAATACCAATATGTTAGTCGGCAGTGTGCGCACATGATTTTCAGAAATGACCAGGGTGTGCGCTTATTGGAGCATGTGCGCTAATTAGAACGAATACGGTAAATGAAATACAATGTACCTTCTCAAAAGAGACCATGTTTGCCCGCGAATGAAAGGGTCTCGTTCAATCTCCCGCCTATAATATAGACACCGTGTATTTCATGGATTGGAGTTTTTGAGTGGAGCCATGGACTGCAGTATTAGAGTGGAACCTTGGGTGGAGCTGACAGGCGCAATCTTCTTCCCACGCCCTCTTCCTGGTTTCGGTGGCATTTTCAATTTTATTTTGTAAAGAAAGAAACTGACAAAGCTGATGTTTTCTCAACATCACTTTTTATTCTCATTAATTGATTTTTACATAACATCGGGAAGTGTCGTTATGACTTCGGGACACTTTCGGGAATACATTTTACACCTCACGATGGCTTCACGATGGCTTTACGACATCGTCAAGCTTTCGCATACCATTCGTATCAACATCGTATGCAAAACTACCACTTCGAGTATCGTTCGTGACTGCATCGGGTATAATCGTGTGTCCATCGTGTGTCCATCGGTAGGCTTCGTACATGCTTCGGCTCAACATTGGCTTGACGAAAATCGCGCGAAATTGAAAATTTCATATTCGTGTGGCCATCGTGTGTCAAAATCGGCTAGGTATGACGCCACCTTAACAAAGTAGGTTTTGCCATCGAGTCTCCGCATGCATGATAATGTAATAACACTGATTTCCTATTTAAGCGGATAGCCTTCTTTAATTTACATTTTTATTACAATTTCGTTTCTTAAATTGAAATTTGTATGCTCCTGATCTAATTTTGTCATCATATTAGCGGCGAATGACTAGGACTTAGTGTTGTCATGCTACACTAAAATAGATGTTACAATGAGATTTGTTGTCGTTAAATAAGCAATAGCAGTCGCATTTAAAGCCCCACCTTGGCAAAGCCGACAAAATACAGAGCACCGGTCACAAGTGACATCTAAGTTCAAGCAAGCAAGCACAAGCAAGAAAGAAAGGTGAGTGAGGGAGTGAGGGAGTGGGCGAGCGAGCAAGCAAGCAAGCAAGTAAGTTCTTTGGTTAGTTGGTTTGTTGTTTGGGTTAAACGTCCCACAAACAGCTTAGGTCATATGGAGACGGGACCTCGGTTTATACATGTAGTCCCATCCGACGGACTGGAGAAGCCCGGGATCGAACCTGCGACTCCTGGTTTACAAGGCGAGTGACATAACCACTTCACCACGGAGGCTTCTAAGTTCTTTGTTTAAAGAGGGTAGTAACAACATTAAGTATTACAACTAATCTTCCACAAGGCCCTCATCTATACAAATGTGACGGGATAGCCTCCCTTGGAAAAATACGTTGGTGCAACGTATTAGCGGCATATTGAGTGCTTGTAATATGCAAATTTCAAACTCGAAACTTTGTGAATCGAGTAAGTGTAGAGTATATAGCGCAGTAAACCACCTTTGGTGGATGAGCATGCTTTTCCACCGATGGGGTTTGCTGTGGCTTGGCTCGGCTGTTCGTTACATTTGGTGGCAGCGGTGGGATAATAACAACTGCCAGAACGGAGTTGCCTTACCCATGTAGTACCCAGGCCAAGACTCGGGACGAGTCTTCTCGAAGGGGGAAGTAATGTGACGGGATAGCCTCCCTTGGAAAAATACGTTGGTGCAACGTATTAGCGGCATATTGAGTGCTTGTAATATGCAAATTTCAAACTCGAAACTTTGTGAATCGAGTAAGTGTAGAGTATATAGCGCAGTAAACCACCCTTGGTGGATGAGCATGCTTTTCCACCGATGGGGTTTGCTGTGGCTTGGCTCGGCTGTTCGTTACACAAATATAACACAAGATATTAAACAAAACATTTAAAAAGCAAAAGTTCAAATGTATCACAATTCATACTATACGAGTATGTACATGTAACTAATGATAGAACCACAAGTACAATAATCATATCCAATTATCAGGATATGTACACTCAACCTCAGTTTAATTCAACAATTAATATGAAAGGAGGTAAGATGTAATATCATGTTACAGTAGTCATATGCATCACTGTACTACTTCTTAACATCGTGTCCACTTAGTTTCACCTTAACCGAAACGAAATGAGAAGGTACTAAAAAAGTAGATGCAAAGACTAGAATCATCCAAATATGTAAATCACATCTTTAGGTCCCCAACTTGGTCACGTGACCTGGATTTATACAATCGTCTAAGGATGTTTCATATGAAGTTTGGCCTTATTCAGAGATGTTTGATTTTGTGGCCGACGACACGACGGAGTATGGATATACTATAAGCTCACCTTGTGAGCCTAACGGCTCAGGTGACCTTATACGAGTATTGTACTGTAGGTAAGCAACTCCCCTGTCTTAATTCGTATCATTTGAGAGTGTCTTAAATGTCTACAGACTAACAATATTCTTGGCACGTTAAACGTTATAAGATATTGTCAAACATTTAGTAAATTATCAGGTAGATAAGATACATTGATTTATAAAGTATCTATGAATTAATATAATATCTATAAATTTATATAAAAATGTTCTATAAATTAATAGATCAAACACAAATCTGTCTGCTAAACTAGGCTAAATGAAAATCGCATTCCGAATCCGTATGCACATTGGTGTCGAGGAGGCTTCGCTGTGGAATTTCACTTTTCGTTTTTGCATGGCATGTCTACATGTTGTTTGCTACGGAAGCTGCATAAAATACTATGCATCTTGTATTTCACTGTCCATTTTTCGTATAACGGTTTATAGAGCTGAATTGGTCTTCAGCATTGTTCCAGTGTCCGTTTCGGACGCTATCTTGAATAATAATATCGGACTAATTTCTGTATTTTATCAAATTTTACATATATTCTATTACTTATAGATATTCTTTAAATTTATAGATACTCCATGAATCAAGTTCTCACTTATTACAAATGCGCTTATTCTGCAGATTCTAAATGTATTTGCGCAGGCGTTGTTCATGTATTTTATCAAAACTATTTTCATTTCATGTTTCGAGTAATCCATGTCTTTTGTCCGGCAGGTTAAGTTTTATTTAATAGAAGTAAATTGCAGTTCCATTAAACCAAAAGCGTACCAAGACAGGCACGGTTAATCTAATGTCTTTCATTATTCTGGAAGATTGAACACTGCTGGAAATTGAATTTTTGACAGATTCCAGAGTCTTTCTTCGCTTTGCATAATTTACTGGTTTCTTTATAAAAGAAAAAAAAACAGAGCCGACGCATGTATAGGCAAACACACGGATGATATGATGAACAGAAAAATATTTTGTTTCAGGTTCCGATTTACTATTGTATAAGCACGCACAGAGCGAAAGCGGTCTACGCATAAAGCTACTTAAAAACAGAACCGTTATAAACTCTGACATTTTGAAGAACCGACTTCTTATTGGAACAAAGAGCTGTTACAAAATTTTAATTCATTTGAGACCAACAACACGCAACCATGTCTTCAACATTAATTCATCGGGGAAGGAATTTTCGCCTGTTTAGCATCGTTGTGCAAACAATGGAAATAATGACCTATATTACTTTTGATAATGAATCATAAGAATTTCCAAGAACGTATGTCGTAAGAGAATGCTCATCTTTGAATCGTTTAGACGAGCAATGTACAACGATCGGGTCTGTTTATAAAGCACCGTTTTTTTTCCCCCCACTGTTTAAGTTTCATCCATTTCTGCTACATTTTGTTACTCGTATACACTTTCTTATGACACGAACTAGTTAAAATCTAAAACGATTGAGTTGTTTCTTGCCACTCTCAAGAATTTTGTCAAACGTCTAATCAGTAATTACAAAATTATTTAAGGGCATGCTTATCTTATATATTTCATATATCATTTGCGTTTACAGCCGGGGAATAAGTATGGCCAACATAACACCTAAGTTCTTCTAATGTTGCAAACAATCTATATAAATTCATTGATGAACTGTTGACTTCTTTGTGAAGTAGTGAAGAGATTACCCTATCAACTTGCCAACATAGAAATAATCTTCCTGACAATTTTCATGTGGTGATTGATTTATAAAGCAAGTTAGATTGGTATACAATTGAAATCAACAGATTTGGTCACCTTTTGTTGGTTCTCTTCAGGGTTGACCAGAGCAATTTGCAACTGATTTGGATTGTGGAAAATTAGGAAAAGGTAAAAGTAGGCAAAGATCAGGAAAAGGCGCAACCAGAAAGAGATTCCCACTCCAAAAACCGAGGTGGGAAAAAACCAAACTAACAATCAGGCACTTATACCATGAAACATATCGTAAGCCGAATGAGCAGCTATTTTCCCAATAGGTGGCCACTCAGTTACCTTAACTTAATTAAAAATATGAAAACATACATAAGGCGCCAACAGCATAAAAAGTTTAAACACCAAGACATAAAACAAAAAGAACCACCACAGAAGTATCGCCTTGGAACGACCAATAACACAAAGTTACTGGCGGGCTTAAACCGGTTTTACAGGATCCTAACCTCACCCTCAGCTTCTGTAGTTTGGCCACCCTAATCAATTTAAAGATTATGAAATAATAAAAGAACCATTCAGTTACTTTGCCCATAGTTTGTCTTCTTTTGGTGTAAGTTGAAAAAAAAATACTTCTTAGTAATACAAACATTTTCAATGCTTTTTCTATTACTGTGCTTCCCTAGAAACTGGTAAAATTTATACTTGATTGACATAATGTGTGAGGCGACCAAGTAGGAAACTCGATTAAGTATGAAAAATCCTTCCGTTTATGTATCCGCTAGTCCATCAGCGAAAATAAGCCTTAAATTTGATATTCACTTCTCTTTGATAAAAATATGAATGCATACATGACATACATGTAAATGAACCGCATGTTATGAACAGACTCAATACTACTCAACATTTGATAAGCATCAAAGTATTATTTTCCATACAGCACAGTGTAAAACACCCCGGGTTTGACCCAAAATGACAAGGAGCAAGAATGACAGTCTCGTTTGCTTTTTGTTTGAAAATGTATCGAAGCTACAGACTAAAAGAAATTTTAAGCAAGAAATGTCCTACCGAAGTTCATGGAACAGTTCCTCTAAAATTTGAATTCTGACAAAAACAGTGGTTCTTTTGAAAATTGGCCCACACATTATCATTACAAGGTAGCTTTTATCCTGCACTGCACACATCTGTTAGAATGCACTTCAGACTGACTTTCATAGAAAAATTAATTAAAATAAGTCGAATTTTCGTGCTCCTGTGGACTTTTAGAAAAATGCAAAGCATGCCCAATGGGCTATGGTAGGACATTTCCTGTTTCGAATTTCTTGTAGTCAGAAACTTCAAGGCATAATCTAAGAAAAATCAAATGAGACCGACATTTTGGTCCTTGGGCATTGTCATTAGGTGTTTTACATTGTGTTGTATTTAAAATAAATACTTGATGCTTATCAAATTTTGAGTTGTATACATATTGAGTATACAATTAACTGGCAATAATCAATAGCATAGCAAGTTGCCCCACGTTTGGACTTTATTTTCAAGTCGTCTCATGTTTCAACTGGAGATAGCTATGTAACGATTTAAACGGCATCTCGATCTTAACTTGCCAAAAGACTCAACGGGGACAGTTAGGCATTATTTCCATCTGTCTATCAGAAAAAAGTACGTCGTTGTAACGTTCCTTAATCACCAGAAAGCAGTTGCAGCCGGTCGCTGAGAGGCTAAATTTGCTGAGAAGGCCATCAATGGACTAAATGGACTCACCATCGCACACAAAACAATCAGCTAGAATCCTTATGTTCAGAAAGATTGCAGCGTATGGAACGTTAAAAACCAGCATAAAACATTACAGTTACTGAGAACGCGGCTGTGGTATATTGATGATTACGTTGTCCGCAATCATGGTGCGCGTAGAGGTGAAAGTCGCGTTTTCTCTTTTTTATTAGCTCAACTGAGCCGAAGGCTCATGGGGAGATTATGGTATAGTCCTCGAGCCGGTGTCCGTGCGTGCGTCCGTCCGTGCGTTCACATTTTCAAAGATCTTCTTCTCTGAAACCGCTTGGCCAATCAAAGCCAAATTTTATATGAAGCATCTATAGGAAGTGGGAACCAATGTATATATAAATAATCCAGGTCACATGACCAAGATGACCGCAATGCCCATATATGGTAAAAACCCTTCAAAAACATTCTTCTCTAAAACCGGTAGACCGATTTCAACGAAACTTGGCATGAAGCATCTATGAATCAAGTACTACAATGTGTAAATAAATCATGACCCTGTGATGACCTTGACCTATTTTACGGCAATGTCAAGTTTGGAAACATTGGCTTTTACATGGGAAAAAGTGAAAACTATGGATTTTTTGAAAACTATTGCAGCCTGAAACCTGAAAAGTGGTAGATGAAGGTATATCATTAATTTAGGTCAAGCTCATCTCTTGACCTTGGACGGTCTGTCGTCCATACACACTTTGCAAAGATCTTCTCTGAAACCGCTTGGCCAATCGAAGCCAAATTTTATATGAAGCATCTGTAGGAAGTGGGAACCAATGTTTATAAAAATAATCTAGGTCACATGACCAAGATAGCCGCCATGCCCATATATAGTAAAACCCCTTCAAAAATCTTCTCTGGAACCAGTGGACCGATTACAACGAAACTTGAGATGAAGCATCTATGACTCAAGTACTACAATGTGTATGTAAATCATGGCCCTGTGATAACCTTGACCTATTTACGGCAAGGTCAAGTTTGGAAACATTGGCTTTTACATGGGAAAAAGTGAAAACTATGGATTTTTTGAAAACTATTGCAGCCTGAGACCTGAAAAGTGGTAGTTGCAAACAACTAATGGATTAGATGAAGATATATGATTAATTTAGGTCAAGGTCATGTCTTGACATTGGCCCATCTGTCGTTCATATACGCTTTTCAAAGAACTTCTTCCCTGTAACCGCTTGTTTTGACTCTCCGATGAGCGATCGTTGCCCTTGGGCTACTTTTTTCATTTAGCCTTACGAATTCTGTTATAGTCTGTAAAACAATATTTCTTTTTTGACATCTAGGCCTTACAGTAAATATATTATAATCTGTATCGCTTTTCGGCAGACTCATTTGAATATTTATTAACTGATTTGACTAAGCACAAGTAGTTTTATGACGGTTCATCTTCTTTTTGCAGACAAATATGACCTATAAAATGTCTCGATGCGAAATTTATATTTCCAACATTCATTTATTGGATTGGTGTCTCGTCTATAAATTGCAATTTCATAGTCATCAGTGTTTGTAAAGTGGCACCTGTCGGCTAGGTGGATGCAGTTTGATGTATTAATGTTTGAATTCCAGTAATTGTAAACGTGCTGTTTATTCTTGGCTCAGCAAATATTTTATCCTTTATACATGTTTTAAAGCATTAAAAGCCACTACACCTATATATTATGGTATCTTTGCAGTTTTTGGCTTTAGTTCATAGCTCGAAATAGTTTCTGTAATCACATAGTGCCATTTGCTCTACAATGTAGATGCATATACAAGTGTTTGCTCCACGTTATTTCTTAAAACAATGTCGAAGCTACTCAGTTGTATCTCATTCCATTTACGTGAAGTCGGCTTGGCGCGTTTTGTCCTACAGAAGGATATGAAATATAACCAACCAGAAAAGCAGGAGCGGTTGTCAAAATCTATACATAAATCGGTGATAGTATCATGCCAATCATAGAAAATCCTCTGCTGACTGCAACACTTGTCAATATCAAATTGCATGTTACTATCTTGAAATTGTTGTTTCTCTACCTAAACACAATATGGTTTTAAGTTCAGACACTTTACGTGAAAGAGCTTTTACATTTCGAAATATTTAAGTTTATGATGTTTCTGTACAACACCTCCAACACGACTTGCAGACTCTCAACATGTTCTTTAAATGTTGATTAAATGATGAAACATGGTATGTTAGACCATCTCTCAAGCTAATCTGTTCTATGCATTGTTCTATTAACCGTTGGAATGTTACTGAAGGGTTATGAAACCAAAAGGCATACGCCTACATATTACCAGAAAGTTACGCCCTTAAAATCTGTTTTATAACGAAATCTGTAGAGCGTTTTGTATGTTAAAAATAACGTTGTGTGTAACGTCCTGTAATAATGTAATCAAATATATTTATACATTTTTATTGTCTATGGGAGTTCAAACTGTTACTAAAGCATTTTCATAGCAATTATATCCACTTTGACGGCATTAAAATGTCAGTTCAAATGGCATATGGTAAAACAGAATCTTACACTGGTGGAAGATCCTGTAAAAATGAGAAATATAAGAGTAAGACTACCCCCACTTAAATGAATAGGAATAACATGTTGTTAGTGTAAGAACATGTCTAAGTCCACGTTTGTCAAAAATTGAGTTTTAGGTGTCACTGCGTTCTACATACAAAAAGATTTATTCTGATATATAGTTTGTGATGCATTTTACATTTTGTTCGTGTGAACTTTGTATTTTTTGAAAGGGTGCTTAGCCCAAGAAAATGTATAAGTCCACACATTGCATAGTGTTTAATACAAGGACATACCTAAGTCCAAAGAACATGTTACTATCTGCTTGTGTAAAAACAATTGGTTCTGATATGGTCTTAAGAGCTCAAAACATCCACAATAGGCATATGAGCAATTTAACATCACTGTAGAATGATATATTATAACAATATTCCAGCTAAAACAGGTATGCGAAAAATTGGGCTTTGGACTACGACCCATTCTTGCATTAACACATTTCATAATTATTTGAATTTCTTAATTTCAACCCGTGACTTTCAACGACATTTCATGATATTTTAGCCTTTTACGCTATTTAGATACCAATAATTTGGTATTATTTCCAAATGGTTGCCAAGCCATTGTCAAAATTTTATGTTTTTCACGTTTTTATTGAAACTTACAAAAATGGACTTAGACACGTTCTTGCAAATGTTGTTGTGATTTTTCAATTCAGATAAGGTAAGGGTTTGAGTTAGTGGGGAGGACTGACACAGAAAACATTCTAACAATGCATAGATTCCAAGCCTGTTACGCATTAAAAATTCGTTTTTTGATAAATCAAATAAGTGGTACAGGATCAAAGGGTTAAGACACGTCACAGTATGTAGTAATCTCATCTTATGTAGTTTGGCGTCTAGACATTGAAAGAGTGATTATCTTAACATACATAGAGTTACGAAAACGTCACTACTTTGACGCATGCCGTATATTTCAAGACGTATAACTCATATTTATTTTTTTTTCGTTAGTTACTTTGAGAAGCTTTGAGATGCTTTCCGATCCCTTAACATTGAGACATTGAAAAATGATATTATAGTTATGTCTTCTCAGATGATAGATGCCAACGATGTCGGACAATTTAAGCGTAAATAACAGGACAATGCCAAAGTTACGCGAGAGTCACAAAACCCCATTCACTCCTTTTTGACAAACATTTATTGTAATCAAAATCCTTTAAGAGCAGTTAACATATTAATGAGAGAAGGGATGGGCCATACCGCGGTCTCGGCTAATTAAGCTCGGCAGTGACCCTTTATAACTGGCAACATGGAACCTAAGAACATAACTGTAATTTTGCAAATGACTATTATTTTCCTAATTAGACCAAAAATAATAAACGTTGGTTAGAAGATGAATCTAAACCGATAATATATTTATTAGCTCTCCTGAGATAAAGGGTCACAGGTGGGCTTATAGGATAGGCAGGCATCCGGCGTCCGTCCGCCGGCGTCCGTCCACAATTTCAAAGAAGAAGGTCTCTAAAACTAGTGGACCAGTCTTGATCAAAGGCTTTTATGTGAACCATCACTGGGTAAGGGGATTGACTGCATTAGGTTTTTGAGCAGATTGTATCAAAATTGTGGTTTCCATGGCAACAGATAGCTCGCATAGACATACAATGGAAAGAAAAACAGGGAAAAAACTTCTCCGAAATCACAAGGCCCAGAGCTTCAATACTGTGTATGTAGCAATATTTGGTAGTCCCCTTCATAAACCCTGCCAACCACGTCCCCAGGGGTCCAAACTGACCACGCCCGGGGGCGTTAATAACTGCCATAGGCTTATAATGGGAAAAATCTTCTCTAAAACCACAAAAGCTAGATCTTGTGTATTTAGCATGTTTAGGGGTACCCTACACTAATCCTGCCAATAATGCCCCTGGGGTAAAAAATGTCCCACCCTGAGGGAGTCATTAGCTTCCATATACTTACAATTAGAAAAAAACATAAAATACTTTCTTCTCTGAACCCACATAGCCCAGAGCTTTTATATTTTGTGTATAACAATGTCTAGTAGTTCCTTAAATCCTACCAACCATAACCCTGGGATCCAAATTAGCCATGCCCGGGTCGTAAGTACATGACCCAAAGCTTGTATATTGAGTATGAAACAATGTTGTGTGGTTCTCTACATAAATTCTGCCAATAACTCCCCTGGGGTCATAAATGGCCCCAACGTGGGGGTCATACCTCCCATATACTTACTATGGAAAAACGCACAAAAGCCTTTTTCCCAGAAACCATGAGTCCTAGAGCTTTAATATTTTGTGTGTAGCAATGTTTAGTAATCCTCTTTATAAAACTTGACAACCATGCCCCTGGGGTTCATACGGGCCACGCCCCAGGGACGTCATTATCTGCCATATGCTTATGATAGGAAACATATGAACAAATCTTCTTCTCTGAATTCACAGGGCCAAAATCTTGTATATTTAGTATGCAGCAATGTTATATGTTGCTTTCCATAGAAAGCAATTATGCCCCTGGAGTCCAAAAGACCACACCCCAGGGGACATTAGCTCCCATATACTTACAATGGGAAAAACATACAAAGGTCGTCTTCTAAGAATAATCCTCTTTATAAATCCTGCCACTTGTGCTAATGGTGTCCATACAGGCCACACAGGTTATCAAAATAATAACTCAATCAAGTTATTTAAACATTTAAAATTACCCCCCTTTCTTGGTTGTTACAGTTAAATTTTCTTCTTCTATTTCTAAAATGTTCCATTTACGAATAAGAGACAATATTAACGTGAACGCGTTAGTTTTTTTTTGCTACCCACTCATCTTTAAACCACGTGCGTACCAGTTTCTAGACGATGCGTACCAAGAATTTCTATTGTAATCGACACATTAAAGTCATATCCTCCAAGGAAAATTGTCGTGACATGTGGCAAAATTCCGATAAGATGGGGATACATGTTTTAAATTCATGAATTTTTACATTTCTGAGGCCCAAAATCATACAAAAAGAAGTCTACCATCCTAGCAACGCTATTCCTTCACTGACTGTCCACCATCATTGGAATAAAGCTCTCGTTTCGAGGTACATGTATCCCGTGAGACCGTTTTCATGACGCAAAACCGTGTGAAGTTCAAATAAATGATAGAAACAGTCGCAGATTTTGACCGATTTTGGAGAAAAAAATGAAACATTGCGTTATTGTTTTATTTATTTATTTTTATACCCTGTTTAGGTTTCGTCCCTGACTGACAAGTAAAGCTGTCCAAGTTTACAGGACCACTGGTTCTCTGGTGATTCCTAAGAATATTCTCGCTGATCTCAAAGTTTCTTACTAAGGTCTTTCGTCAGATCAAAAGGAACATGTAATCTGCTGTAAGCACATCTTAAAGACTGTTTAGATTTATCTATCATAAAAAATTGGTATCGATACACCTTAAGATTTCATATAGCGCAATGCCATGATTTTTGTTTCTTTGAATTGATGAATATTGATTAATGTCCCAGTCAACATCTATGGTCACCAGCGTTTTAGGGTTTATAGGTATGGCGTATTTACTGCACACTTTTGGATATTATTGCTTACTTCAATGTGCAACGCTATCCCAAGTTTTAGATTTGGATTAATTTGCCGTTGTTTACCTGTCCGTGCGAAAAATGGTACAACCTTATTACCATGTATCTATGAATTGACTGTACAGTGCGAAAAATGGTATAACCTTATTACCACGTATCTATGAATTTACTGTACAGTATAGTCAATTCATTGATGCATGGTAATATGACTATACTTTTTTCGCACGAACAGGTAAATAACGGTAAATTAATACAGCGTGCGTTCGTAATTTTTACCAATGGTAAAAATGGTACCATTGGTAGACAAATTCCGTTCAAGGTTTTACCAATGGTACCATTGGTAATGCCATTGGTACCAATGGTAATGCCATTGGTACCAATGGTACCAATGTTACCAACATACGGCAGCAAATGGTGCAGACAGAATACAGCGTGTGTAATTCTACCAACGCGCGAAACGTCACGTGATTCAATATGGTGAGCCTAAAAATATATAATACATTTCGTAAATAAGCAATACTTTTGTCATACATGCAAATGTAAATGTTATAAATAACATAATAAACATGAAGTAAATAAGAAAGACAAAAACAAGATATGCTAAAAATTCCACCATGTGATCTACCAATGGTACCATTGGTACCAATGGTACCATTGGCAGCAGAAAAACGTTCAGGGTTTTCTGGTTACCATTGGTAAAAATGGTACCAACAGTACCATTGGTAGATTTGCAGATTTTACCATTGGGAGAACCCCGAACGTAGCCACAGTCAGTAGAGGCGCACTCTAAAACTCGGGATAGCATTTACATTGAAATAAGCAATGATATTCAAACGTTTGCAGTAAATACGCCATAGACCCTTAAACGCGGGTGAGTCGATATTCTTTAATTATAACGGTTTCTTTAGATCTATGAACGATTTATAATCACTACTGAGAATCACGTGGTATTGTTTACATACAAACCGATGAATAATCGGTGACACACAATGAAATTCTGTGCGAAGTTGAGGTTAGATTTTCGAGTTTTCTCCTATAGCGTTTCTGCTACTGACTGATAGATAGATGAAGTCAATGCAGAAATTGAACATTTATTGAAAGAAAGTAACATAAGAGCCGCCTTGAGGGAAAACCAACAATGTGGTTTTTGAACAGGTCCGACACAAACCAAGCTGCACAAGCACAGAACACAATTAAAGGCTTGATATTTCGAATTTAGGAAGAAGAGGAATTGAACTATCTGTGTAGCGAAAACAAAGGCGCTGATCAGCTTCGCAGTTACTGCCAAGCTGATCTGCGCCTTTGTTTTCGCCTATGCAGATTGTTTGTTTTCTCATGAGGTGGCTCATAACAAATCCCGGTTATTTCGTTCTCACAAACACTTCAATGTTATTGTGATGGGAGTACTATATGTTCATGGGGCGGAATAGTTACTTTCATTCAATGAATGTTCATTTTTTGCATCGACTGCACCTATCTGTCAGTCAATAGAGTAAACGCTAGAGAAAACTCGAATTTCTCATCTCAGTTTCGGACAGAATTTTATTGTGCGTCACCCATTCCGTACCACGTGTTTCTCAGCTGTGGCAATGGTCAGTAATATATTATATGAGTATGTATAACTGTATCGCTTTGCGGCAGACTCATTTGAATACTTATTAACTGACTGGACTAAGCTTACGACGTTCTTTAACGATTCATCTTCTTTTTACAGACAAATATGACCTATAAAATGTCTCGATGCGAAATTTATATTTCCAACATTCATTTATTGGATTGGTGTCTCGTTTATAAATTGCAATTTCACAGTCATCAGCGTTTGTAATGTGGCACCTATCGGCTAGGTGGATGTAGTTTGATGTATCAATATTTGAATTCCAGTAATTGTAAACTTGTTGTTTAGTCTTGGCTCAGCAAATATTCTGGCCTTTATACATGTTTTACTTTTGGTCCTTTGAGATCAGAGAGGGTATTTTGAGAAATCAGAAAATTATTATCGGTTTAGATTCATATTCTAACCAACGTTCAATATATTTGGCCCCATTTTGATTCATACTAGTCGTTGTACCGACTAGCCTGCTAAAAGTTGAAAAATTACTGTAACTCTCTTTGGCTCCATGTTGCCAAATCTAAAGGGTCACTGACGAGGCTTGAATAGCCGAAACCGCGGTATGGCCCATCACCTTTCTCGAAAATATGTTCACTGCTCTTAAAGGATATCAGTTTTTTTTATTTAAACCATAAAATCCCACTCCACCTATATATTATGGTATCTTTGCAGTTTTTGTCTTTAGTTCATAGCTCGAACGAGTTTCTGTAATCACATATTGACATTTGCTCTAAAATGCACATGCATATAAGAGTGTTTGCTCTACGTTATTTCTTAAAACAGTGTCGAAGCTACTCAGTTGCATCTCATTCCATTTAAGTTAAGTCGGCTTGATGCGTTTTGCCCGGCTGAAGGATATGAAATATATCCAACCAGAAAATCAAGAGTGGTTGTCAAAATCCATATATAAATCGGTGATAGTTTCAGGCCAATCAAAGAAAATCATATGCTGATTGCAACACTTTTCAATATCAAATCTAGAAATTGTTGTTTCTCAGCCTACGACACAATATGGTTTTAAGTTAAGACACTTTACTTGAAAGAGCTTTTAAATTTCGAAATATTCAAGGTTATGATGTTTCTGTACAACACCTCCAACACGGCTTGCAGACTCTCAACATGTTCTTTAAATGTTGATTAAATGATGAAACATGGTATGTTAGACCATCTATCAAGCTAATCTGTTCTATGCATTGTTCTATTTACAGCTGGAATGTCACTGAAGCGTAAAAAAACCAAAAGGCATCTGCCTACATATTACCAGAAAGTTACGCCCTTAACATATGCTTTATAACGAAATCTGTAGAGCTTTTTGTATGGTAAAAATAACGTTGTGTGTAACGTCACGTAACAATGTAATCAAATGTGTTTATACATTTTTACTGTTTATGGGAGTTCAAAATGTTACTTAAGCATTTTCATAGCAATTATACTCACTTTGACGGCATTTAAATGTCATTTCAAATGACATGGTAAAACAGAACCTTACACTGGTTGAAGATCCTGTACAAAATGAGAAATATAAGAGTAAGACTACCCCAACTTAAATGAATAGGAATAACCTATATTAAAATGAAGGGGTTAGTCTAAGAACATGTCTAAGTCCATTTTTGTCAAAAAATGAGTTTTAGGTGTCAGTGCGTTCTACATACAAAAAGCTATATTCTGATATATATATATAGTTTGCGATGCATTTTACATTTTGTTCCTGTGAACTTTGTATGTTTTGAAAGGGTGCTTACCCCCCAAAAATGTATAAGTCCACATGTGGCATAGTGTTTAATACAAGGGTATACCTAAGTCCAAACAACATGTTACTATCTGCTGGTGTAAATTATGGTTTTAAAAGCTCAAAACATCCACAATAGGCAGATGAGCAATTTAACATCACTGTAAAATGATGCTTATAACAATATTCCAGCAAAAACAGGTATGCAAAAATGGGACTTTGGACTACGACCCATTCTTGCATTAACACATCATAAATATTTGGATTTCTTAATTTCACCCCTTGACTTTCAACAAAAGTTCGTGATATTTTAGCTTTTTACTCTATTTAGATACCAATAATTTGGTATTATTTTCAAATGGTTGCCAAACCTTTGTCAATATTTTATTTTTTTCTCGTTTTTCTTGAAACTTACAAAAATGGACTTAGCCACTTTCTTGCAATAACCCATTTTAATGTTGTTGTGATTTTTTAATTCAGAATTCAAAGATAAGGGTTTGAGTAAGTGGGGAGGACTGAAACAGAAAGCATTCCAATAATGCATAGATTCCAATCCTGGTACGCATTGGAAATTCGTTTTTTAATAAATCAAATAAGTGGTGCAGGATCAAGAGGTTAAGGCACGTCACAGTATGTAATACTCTTATCTTGTGTAGTTTGGCGTCTAGACATTGAGAAATAATTATTTTAACATCCCTAGAGTTACGAAAACGTCACTACTTTGACGTATGCCGTATATTTCAAGATGCATAATTCATATTTATTTTTTTTCATTAGCTACTTTGGGAAGCTGTGAGATGCTTTCCGATTCCTTTATGTTGAGACATTGAAAAATGATATTATAGTGATGTCTTCTCAGATGATAGACGACTAAGATGTCGGACAATGTTTAGCGTAAATAACAGGACAATGCCAAAGTTACGCGAGAGTCACAAAACCCCATTAACCCCTTCTTGACAAATATTTATTGTAATAAAACTTGAAACTGAGATCAGTTAACGTATTAATGAGAAAGGGGATGGGCCATACCGCGGTCTCTGCTACTGACCCTTTATAAATGGCAACATGGAGCCAAAGCAAATAACTGTAATTTTGCACATTTCAACAGGGAAGTCGATTTTAAGACTTATTTTCCTAATGAGGCCAACTATAGTAAACGTTGGTTAGAAAATGAATCTAAACCGATAATATATTTATGATTTTTCAGAATACATTCACTGATCTCAAGGTTTCTTACTAACGTCTTACGCTTAAATAACGCCGGGTCGAAAGGAACATTAAGCATATGTTAAAGACTGTTTAGACGGGTTTGAACCAGTGTTCACAAAGTGGGTTTTGCCATCGACTATCGGCATTTATGATAATGTAATAATACGGATTTCCTATTTAAGCTGAAAGCTTTCTTTAATTTACATTTTTATTAGAATTCCGGTCCGAAAATTGAAATTTGTATGTGATTATCCTCTTCCCTTATCAAATTAGCGGCTAATGACTCGGACTTAATGTTGTCACGTTACACTAAAATTGTTGTCAAAATGAGATTTTTGTCGTTAAATAAGCAATAACAGTCGCGCCATTAGAGCTGCAACACTGTAATGTAACTTGATTGCACAGCATCTATCATAGATCCTTACGGCTTCGTTTGGCCATTCACTTGGTATTGACGGAGAGACGAAATAAAGAAACTCCCTACCAACACCACAGTGAATGGAAGACAAGCGATTTTGTAACCGTTTGCGAAAATGATAACAAAAATGAATAGAGATGGTAATAGTGACACATTGGAGAAATTAATTTGAACTTTCTAGATCAAAATACTGTGTTCCGTATACTTAAAGGCACATTCGCTGACGATCTATAAACACGTAATTGAATCAAAACACAATCATCCGTTATAATATCACGGGGTCTATTCTCTAAGCCTCAAAAATCTGGTGTCGTCCATGTATAAGCAGGTTCCGGTAGTGGTTTTAAAAATTGAATGTTAACAAAGACATGGGGTAGACAGGTGAACAGGTAAGTTGCATTATTACTGTTTTATCTTTTGATTTTGAATAAAATCCTGATGTGCAGTCTCAAGAGAATTTACAAACGCTAGTAGAAATCAAAACTAGAGTGGCGAAGATACAATAGGAAACTAGTTTTTGATGTTCAAAGTTTCGATACGTGACTGTTTTGATGTGACAGTTTCGGCCAGATTCACAAGTTTGCCCTACATTTTGAATATTTACATGTATGCACCGGACATTGTCCGATTCGACCCACAAACAAATATAACCAGTACGTACATTCCTGGGAATCGAAATTGCTTCATGAAAGCGAGTCCAAAATAAAAATTCTTGGTATAAGCACATTTTTCAGGTGGCCGTGAAAGTTAAGACGCTTTAGTACGGTAGACGTGCAATCTGACTGACACTGTACCAGGTACTCATCTTGTTGATGCAATCGCAACCACTCTCAAATTTGAAATGATTGAGCGTGTTTATAGTGGCTGAGAGATATATTCACTCAAAAGTTTATCAAGTATCTCATCCCATCCCAAAACATAAAATGGTTCGTCCTAATTTTAAATGGGACTTTTAACCTAGGTCTTGCCTCCGTTCGACCTAAATTATCGAGTGGATGTAATGCCCAACTCATCCTCACATCAATGACTACTATGACTAATGCATAGGTTACATTTTGCTTATGATTATCGTGCGATGATCGCACGATGCCAATTTTGGCATTTTCGTTCGGTGTTCGCAGGATGACCCTACGATGTTCCAAGATCATCATAGCCTCTACGAATTTGTAATAGTCTGCACTTTTACAAATTTTTAAAAATCGCAAAACCGTAGCCGTAGACACGTCGAGCACGCGCCATACGGAGACCCTGCGATGATCGTACGATCGCCGTACGATTTATTATGATAATTTATGGACAAAAAGTACGGCGATCGTAGGGAGACCGCAAGGGCTCAGTCAGAAATCATAGGGACTCCTCTAGGACATCGCACGGGCTCCGTACGATTTCAAACTAAAGAGTGTGGATACCCTACGATTTCCATACGATCTCCATACGGTTCAGACTCAAAACATCGACGAAAGCCATAGCAAGAAATCGTTGAATTGTTAACACGTACGTCGTAGCTAACGATCACTTCTGATGTCTAAAATCGTAGAAAAAAATCGCAGACCGAAAAATCGTACGATGATCGGTGCAAATGTAACTTAGGCATAATCACTATACTTTTACTGTTAATCGTGCAAATTAGTTGTAATGCTTATAGGGCCTATTACTCTTCGATCTACAGTAACGAAAGTCTAAATGTGTGCAACTGCACATGTTAATTATGGTAATGCGTGTTAAAAGAATCAATATCACGAACGAATCTCAATAATAACGAAAATTTAACAGTTTCATGTTTTCGGAAACACCTCACAACCCATGATTTTGTGCTTTGCATTCACACCCCTACATTTTATTCTTATACGTTACATGTTAACATGCTGTTCTTCCTCCAAAGCAAAATGACATGTTATTTCTTGAATATATAAATCATTGAAGACCAACAAGTGTACTCACCTTAGCAATCTGCTCAAAATCACAAGTGCGCCGACAAATCAACCAAAATGTACCGCTAGTTTATCTTCTCGCGGATGAGGCACGTGCTTTTATGAGCTTTGAACATTTCCGCTGAACGCTTCTCAAACTTTTGCAAGGATTTGTTAATGCTAATTTGATGTTTTAACATGTATCTAGAGACTGCACTTCAAAAAATGTACATTGCTGACCTAAGCTCTTATATTTTTGTCATTTTTTGAAGAAAGCAATTAAACACCTGACTAAACTGACCTTAACCAGCACAACTCCCGAGCATATTGGCTTGAAGAATAGACCCCGTGAATATAGACAATTATTTCCAGTTCTGTACAAAGAAACTGAACGGGCGTCAAATCCTTCCCCGCTGAATTAATTGCGTGTTTTTGGTCTCAAATGAATTAGTTTTGTAACAGTTCTTTTTTTCTTTTAATGTGCCGGGTCTTCAAAATGCCAGAGTTGATTACGATTTTGTTTTAAGTAACTATGCGTAAACCGCTTTCGCTCTTTCCTACATTAGGAAATGTTTGGTTGTCCATAATATTTTCTATACACCATTCGTTGAATATTACATCGCTGCAATTTGTTTGTTTTAGATGTACTAGCTTTGATTTCTATATAGAAACGACCAAATTGTGCAGACCGGCGAAAGACTCTGGAATATGTCTAGAATTCAATTTCAAGGAGCAATTGTGCAGAATAACATTAGATAAACCATGTCTGTCATGCAGTACGATTCTGATTTAAAGATCCTGTAATTTCCTATCATTATATAAAAACTTTAAGGCGTCTCGATTCAATAAATCAGACAACTATTATGAGCTCAAAAAAGCAAGAGTTGTCGTGATTTGGATGATGCAGCTTTTGTATGATCTTATATAGACTACATATATTGTAATGAAAATCAAATGCACCCAGGATTACCTGTTACAGGGAACTCGGAGGTTCGGGGAACTCGGAGGTAAACAATGGAAGGCAAATCCGACTAGGGGCAGTATTTATCCTATTTTATTTTCAATTTACGTCCACTTTAGAAATTTTAACATATTGCACATACAAAGTTTAGACGACGAGGCCCCTGCATGCACCATCAGTTTAAGCTGACACGTCAATTTTCAATCAAAAATAAATAACGTAAACTGGAAATTGCATGATTGTTAAGCACTTTCAATTCGGACCACTTAATTTTGAGTATTTACGATATTTTCGCATTAAACAGCAGCTGGTTTCTAAAAATACAGTGCCTTAATGAGCTTCATGCAAAATTTTAGCCTCGTATGTGCAAAATATCCGGTGTTTTTACCCAGGTAAATGTAGGAGGTATCACAATTTTGGGTACGGTAATTATCGGAGGTATGATATGGATAACTCGGAGTACTGTCAAATTTAGGATATGGGTAAATTCGGAGGGTCAGGTCATTGAAAATGACCCGTGAGTTTGCTTCTGGAGCAAACTAGACTTTAATTTTATGACATACAGTCCAGTTAATATGTAAAGTATCAAATGTATACATTAATATGTCACTCTAACCTACATGTATGTTACTCTAACCTAAATGTATGGCATGGACTTATCATTAACATATTTAAGTGTATAATTATTTTGCATGATTATTATGTTGTCGATTTCATTAAGCACTAACCGCATGTGTTCAATCTACTCTCAGGGTAACAAGTGGAGCAAGCCAATTTCTGCTTGCGGGTGTGTCAGGGATTTATTCTGGGGTTCTCCCGTGTTCGCCCTATTGATGGAGTCGTCTCGATATGTCTGAAACAACCTGTTACCTAGTAAAGGTGAAAGGGACATCAGACAATAATAATAAAAATTTGAGCGACCGCATCAGAAAACCGTCCCACAATTAGCTTAACTCGTCTAAAACATTTTGCCAATATCTGTTATAATCTCATAATTCAAAGTGTCAAAAAGGGAGATCTAGATGAAAAAAGGTTCAAGTTTGCAATGATCAGGAAAAGGCGCAATCAGAAAGAAATTCCGACCCCAACGAAACCGAGGCAGGAAAAAACCAAATTGACAATTAGGTACTTATACTGAGAGAACATATCGTAAGCCGAGTGAGCAGCTATTGCTCAATAGGCGGCCACTCAGTTACCATAACTTAAACTAAAACTATGAAAACGTACATAAAGTATCATCAGCTCTTGAAAGAAAACCCGTATTCTGTATGTTCAAGTAAAACGTGTGCACAAGATTTTTCAGGTCGATCGAGTACAAACGCAAATGAGGGCACTGACAAAAATATCCTCCTCTCTCCTTATTTCTCCAAATCGAAAGTTGGCCAAGAAAATCTAGCATCAGCCGTTTTATAAGCTGTAAAATGACATTTTTTTCATGTGCATCATTGAAAGATTCTACCGAGTACCCACAGTCGATAATGTGAATAAAAAATCAATAATGCACACAAGATGGGATGTAAGGGGTTTAGATTGCATAGACGGTAGCTTGCTTGTTGATAATTTCCTTTCCTAGTATACATCAAACACCCCCTCCCCAATACGCATGTGCGCATACTTACCGTGTCACAACAATCAGAATAAACGTTTTGTGCTTATGTTTCCTTAATTCGTAGGCACATTGAAGTGATCCAAACAAATATACTCTCATATTTACATTTTTATTGCAATCGCCCTAGATGAAAGTATCTTTCTTGATGTTCTTCATTTCCCAATGAAAAACATTAAGTCACGTGATCTAGAGGCCACGCCTATGGGCGGGGTGACGTCAAAACCCATCCAGTTACGTTGTTTGTTTACTCTTGTTGTCGTGACGTTGGTCATGTATCGCCATGACGTTAGGCGCGAAAATTTGACGTTTTGGCTGTTCCAAAATTACGTTAAGTCGGATTTAATGTCAAATAACATGAAACTGAACGGTGATAGGCGCAATTAAAAATCTGATACTTGATTGATAATATAAAATGTAAATATAAGTATTGAAATTCAGATTTTAGCTTTCACTGGGTGATGAAAAACATTACTGAGCTGTTTTAATGTCTCCGAGAAGCCCTTCGGGCTTCACAGACATTAAAACAGCCTTATGTTTTTCATCATCCAGTGAAAGCTAAAATCTGAATTTCAATCCTTAAAAATAAGCATTATCAAGAAAAAAAGAGAGGAAAAACAGCTCTTTTAATGTTGAAATACCTCCGAATCTCCAAAACCGTCCCTCCGAGTTCCCAATATTACATTTCAAAATTACTCCGAGAATTCCCGTATCAAAAAATGTGACACCATCTTAATGTTTTTAAGCCTGTGGAGTTTATCCTTTTGTAATCATGCGCAAGGATGCTTAAAATCTCGAGGAGAAAGCCTAAATTTTGAAATGTAGATGCCATTTTTTTGACAAATGTTATTGGTCGTCCACTATTTACCTGAACATACAAATTTTCTTGCTGCGTGAGCATAATTCTGAGTTCGAAATACTTTAGCATGTTAAAGTGAGAACAAAGACGGCCACACTGTTCATAAATTGTTTGCTTATTATAGTACCTTTTAGCCCAAAACACCAATAAGTTCTGATTTAACCGTTATGTGGTATTAAAAATGATATTACACTGACCCTAGTCTAAGGCGACTTCCATTGTTTACCTCCGAGTTCCCCGAACCTCCGAGTTCGCTGTAACAGGTAATCCTGGGTGCAAATGGCAGAAGAAACTTGCGAATTGCATCAATAAAAATAGCATAAAAAAGCACAAACAATGAAAAATAAATATGAAACCGCTTGCTTTGTTTGATTTGAACAGACGAAAATAAGTCCGTGCAATATATACCCCCTTAAACCCCACTTTTATAAAGTAAAACTGGGGTTTGCAGGGGTATACCTATTTTTCTTATTTTTGCTCCAAAACATAGATTGTGGGTACTCGTTAGAACCGTCTCGGCGAGGCGATTCTAACGTGTACCCACAATCTATGTTTTGAGCAAAAATAAGAAAAATATCAAACTTTTTCTTCTGAAAATTTTAATTTTTTACAACTTTAAAAATCTCTGTATATTACACGGAAATGTTTTCGTCATGTCTACTTCTAGAAGGCCTCTTCTGACTCAGATCCTCCCGGTTTTAAAAGGAAAATAACAAGTATACATTCAAATTTGACCAATTCAAAAAGTCTGTACCTGATTGTTAGTTTGGTTTTTTCCCACCCCGGTTTTTGGAGTGGGAATCTTTTTCTGATTGCGCCTTTTCCTGATCTTTGCCTACTTGTACCTTTTTACTATTTTAGCATACTAATTGTCAGTACTATATGATCATGATGTACAGCAAATGGTAATTTGGGCATTACTTGGCAGTCCAAATCCAAAAAAGTGGCTTAGTTTTGGTTTTGTTGGCATTTTTGAGTACATTATTCTACCTATGCTCATAAAATTCCTTGGCATGTGCCCAAACTCGTACGGGTGGATGCCAAGTCTGTAAATGACCCTGGGCCACAGAACAAGGTCAAAGGTCAAACGAGTGCAAAATAGCAAAAATCTGTAAAAATGAAAATGAACATTATTGTTTTGGAAAAAAATGGACTGATTATAGATAACTTGTACTCATGTCATTCCTTGACATGTGTCCAAAGACATAGAGGTGGATACCAAGACTGTAAAAGCTCCTGGGTGACAGAATAAGGTCAAAAGTCAAATGAGTGCAAAATAACAAACACCCGTTACAATAACCAAGTATTTCTAAAATCAAACATGAACTGACTAAAGGCAACATGTGCTTATTTTATTCACTGACAAGATTTGTTTAAACTCACACGGGTATATTCCAAGTCTGTAACTGCCTCTGGGTCACATAATTAGGTCAAATGTCATATGAGTGCAAAAATATCAAAACCTGTTATGACAACTAATAGTCTTCTAGCTATTCATACCCCCTCCCCCCAGGGGGAATTTTCAACACTATGATTTTCTAAAAGTACATTAAAAAAGCTATCAAACCATGTTTTCTGCCATCTGGAAGTGGAAGTGTTTGCGTTTTACGCTATGTTCTACTAATGTACCCTAAATATTCATTTTTTTGCGTTTTTATAATGGGGTTACACAAAGAAAATTGAAGATATCTCAATTATTTGTAATCCTAGACCATTGAACTTGGTCTCATTCTAAAGCTTAGACATAGCCCTTTATTCAGTGATAAGTTATGGAAAATATCTAATTTGCATATTCATGAATTTTCATTAAAACTTTAAAATGAATAAAAAGAAACTTTTAAAAATCAAGTATCCCATAAAAACTAATTTCATGCCTAAACTATCATTGTGGCTCATTGTAATTGTAGCAATAATACTATTTGACAATTAGTCGATGTCATGGGCCTAAATAAAGATTATCTCATTTGCATTTTCATGAATATTGATGAAAATGACAAAAATCAAGATTTACAAAGGAAGGGAAAATCTATTGCCATTTGAAGGGTTTAGGGTGGATATCTATAGGATGTACCTTGCACCCTTAGAACAAATGCCCATGGCATGGGTGCCAGTTTGGTCAGAGGATCACTTTATTGCGTATTTGTGTCATGTAAAATCACAGAGTGTTCACCCCCACCCCTAATAAGCAGAGAAAGTAGTGTGGTACAACTATATTACCACATGTTTCTTGGCTACTGATAGACCTAGAGAGCAGAGATAGGTATCAAATGATTGCTTTGGCAATGCTTGATAACCATGTAATAAGATATAAATATCAAACTGACTTCCTGGTGTTCGAATATTAATGAGAACTATATATATTAGAAAACAAATCACATAAAAATGGAGTATGCCAGCATAATTGCTTATATGACGTCAACCAAAAGCCCTAAAGAGCTTAAATTGGTATCAAATGATTGGTATGACAATGTTCTATAACCATGTCATAAGATATATAAACAAACTGGCTTTCTTAATGCTCAATATTAAAGAGAACTTCAGAAATTATAGAAAAATAACAGATAAATGAAGGGGGTCTACCAACAAAATTGCTTATATCTCAGCAACCATAAACTCTAAAGGGCTGAAATTTATATCAAATGATTGATATGATAATGGTTTATAATAATGTGATAAGATGCAGAAAGAATTCGACTTTCTTGGGGTTCAAATCTTGATGAGAACTTTCAATATTAGGGATAAATCACAGATCATTGGAGGGGGTATACATACAGAAATGTTTATAGCTCAGCAACCAAAAGCCATAGAGAGCAGATACTGGTATCAAATAATTACTATGACAACATTCTAAAACAATGAAAAAAGATGCATAAATAATCAGACTTTCGTGTTGTTCGAATATTGATGAAATCTTATAATATTAGAGAAAAATCACTGTAAATGAAGGGGGTATACCTACAGAAACGTTTATATCTCAGCAACCGAAAGCCATAGAGAGTAGAAATTGGTATCAAATGATTGCTACGACAATTTTATACAACCATGTAATAAGGTATACAAACAAGCTTACTTTCTTGTTTCTCAAATATTTAAGAAAACTTAAGATATAGGAGAAAAATCACTGGCAAACGAAGGGGGTATACCTATAAAATTGTTAATATCTCAGTGACCAAAAGCTCTAGAGAGCTGAAATAGGTACCATAATTGCTATAATAATGTTCTATAATACTGTGATAAGACGCATTAATAATCTGACTTTCTCGTTGTTGAAATAGTGATGACAACTTTAAATATTAGATAATAATCTTAGAAAAATAGAGGGGTATACCAATAGAAACGTATATATCTCAGCAACCAAACGTCATAGAGAGATGAAATAAGTATCAAAAGATTGCTATGACAATATCCTATAATCATGTGATAAGATATATAAACAAGCTTACTTTCTTGTTACTCAAATATTTAAGGAAACTTAAAATATAGGAGAAAAATCTCTGGCAAACGAAGGGGGTATACCAATAAAATTGTTAATATCTCAGTGACCAAAAGCTCTAGAGAGCTGAAATAGGTATCAAATGATTGCTATAATAATGTTCTATAATACTCTGATAAGATGCATAAATAATCTGACTTTCTCATTGTTGGAATAGTGATGACAACTTTAAATATTAGATAGTAATCTCAGAAAAAATAGAGGGGGTATACCAATAGAAACGTATATATCTCAGCAACCAAAAGTCATAGAGAGCTGAAATTGGTATCAAAAAATTGCTATGACAATATTCTATGATCATGTGATAAGAAATATAAACAAGCTTACGTTCTTGTTTCTCAAATATTTAAGGAAACTTGAGATATAGGAGAAAAATCACTGGCAAACGAAGGGGGTATACAAATAAAACTGCTAATATCTCAGTGACCAAAAATTCTAGAGAACTGAAATTGGTATCAAATGATTGTTAGGATTATATTCTATAACCATGTTGTAAGGCAAACAAACAATCTGACTTTCTTGTTTTTCGAATAATGATAAAATCTTTAAATATTAGTGAAAAACCACAGAACAGTGGATGGGGTATACCAACAAAATGTTTTATAACTTAGCAACCAAAAGTCCTAGAGAGCTGAAATTGATATCATATGATTGTTATGATAATGCTCTATAAACATGTGAAAAGATAAATGAATAGTTCGACTTATTTGTTGTTTGAATATTGATGAAAACTTAAAATATTTGATAAAAATCACAGAAAAATAGAGGGGGTATACCAACTGAAACGTTAATATCTCAGCAACCATAAGTCCTAGAGATCTGAAATTGGTATCAAATGATTGTTATGACAATAATATATAACCATGTAATAATATATATGACCAAGCTGACTATCCCGTTGCACAAATTTAAGAAAACTTAAAATATAAGAGAAAAAACACAGACACATGCAGGGGAGTATACCAATAAAATTGGCAATATCTCAGCAACCAAAAGCTGTAGAGAGCTGAAATTGGTATCAAATGATTGCTACGATCATATTCTATATACAATTGATACTAAAAGTACCTAAAAGAACTTTATCCCCATCAGAATACCACTGACACTGATGTTTATACAGACAATTGTAAAAGAGCATGAAAATAAGCATTTTTTGCACTAAAGTGACCTTTGACCTAAGTCTAAATTACTTTGTTGTAACAATTGTAACTGATTACACCATACAAATGTATTAGATGTAATTTGGGGTTTTTTTTACAAAAAAAAAAAAAAAAAAAAAAAAAAAATGAAAATATTTCATAACATACTGCTACAATGTTGAAATATCTAAATATCTGAAATTTTGCACTTAGTTGACCTTTGACCTATTTTTGGGACTCTGGGGCATTTTCAGACTTGGCATCCACCCTAGCGTGTATTGTAACACATTAAGGCACACATTGGGCATGGATGCCAAAATGTACTCAAAAATGCCAACAGAAAAATATTTGGGGGGCTTGGGAGGCCAACTACATTGTATCTCATCGAATATTTATCAGTTTATAAGAATTTAATCATTTTGGTTTCAACAAATTGGCATTTTTCTAATATAAGCATCCATATATCAGATGCTTTGAAAATTTATTTCTGAAAAGTTTTTTATGAAGTTTGATTATATGCCGGGATGTGCATCATTATAAAGGGTGAGTGTGGGAAAAATGCTTATAGCAGCTTAAAAAAGCGTGGAAAGACCCATCGATTTACACATTATCTAATTTTATAAGCATTCTCCTTTTTGAAAATCAGTTTTTATCATTCTAAGTATATTTTCGGACAAACATGTTCAAAACTATGAACACATATTTTCTGAAAAAATATATGAAAATGTATTTTTACCCCAGAATGCATATATTTATCCCCTTAAATTTTGCTATTTGGTAACATCAGGAAAACAAGTCCGTGCAATATATACCCCCTTAAACCCCACTTTTATACAGTAGACATGGGGTTTGCTGGGGTAAACCTATTTTTCCTATCTTTGCTCAATACCATAGATTGTGGGTACACGTTAGAACCGCCTCGCCGACAATCTATGTTTTGGAGCAAAAATAAGAAAAACAGGTATACCCCTGCATACCCCACTTTTACTATATAAAAATGGGGTTTAAGGGGGTATTTATTGCACGGACATGTTTTCCTGATGGACATATTTTATATCTATTCAGCGAAAAAATGAAATTGTAAATAGTTCAGAAAGTCGCTTTTTTTCGCATTTTTGAAAATCGATAGTTAAAAAAAAAAAAAAAAAAAAAAAAAGGTGGACACTTTCGCGAGTTTGTTGCCTTTTAGTAGCTACCATCTGTATTTCAAAATGTCTTAAAATTATAGGTTTATTTATCAACAAACAATAGTATCGAAACGCCTTAATACATGAACAGTACCTGCACAGAACTTAACATCTTGTATAACAACGGATTCAAGCCTTTGGCGACGACCATGCATTTCAACAATGTACATGATTTGTTTTTCACCACACTAATGATCTAACTTAGGAAAAGAAAAGAAACCCTGCCTAATATAAGATCTCATATATGCCTTTCATTGACTAGTTCAAAACATAATGATTTGTAATTACCTCGAAGTGATACGAGAATTTCTTAAGCTTCTTCAATTAACTTGCACCCATAGAAACTGGCAATATATATGTATATTAGATTCTGACTTATACCATTAGAACATTCCTATATGCATCCGCGAATCCGTCCGTGCATATTAGCCTATATAAAGTTCAATACTTTATGATAAACTATAACGAGGATATTCATATGTGTCTGTTAAATATGTTTTTTTTCTTTTTTTCATTCCATGTGTAAAGTGGAAAGGTACAAGTAGGCAACGATCAGGAAATGGGGCAGTCAGAAAGAAATTCCAACTCCATAAACCGAGGGGTGGGAGAAAACTAAAATGACACTTAGAAAACATATTGTAAGCCGAGTAAGCAGCTACAAGAAAAACACATGGTAATTTCACAATCTGGCTATTATTTCAATTTTGTTACGTGATTGGGTATTAGAAAGGAGTATAATGATTACAAGTGTATTGAGCCGCATCATGGGAAAACCGGATTTTTGCATATGCAAAAATCAGCAGTAACGGCACAGCTGATCAGCGCCTTTGTTTTCGCTACTCGGATAGTTCATTTTCCTCTTATACTTATAGCCGAATTTCCAGCCTCTATCCATCTTCTGTGACTGCACAGCCCGGTTTGTGTCGGACCTAGTCGGAACCTACATTGTTGTTTTTTCACGCACAGACTCATTTACTGTAGGTACATTATGTGCACTTAAAACTGAAATATTACTGTTTACAACCATTCAAGGCAAGTACGTTTTGTTTTAATTGGTGCTTAACGTCCAAGTCAACAGTTATGGTCACGTCGGGATGTTGCCTCTATTTTTGGGACTTCTACCTAACATAAGGATGTCGTGACATACAAAATATACATTGTACAAATATAACAACACAAATAAACAACTAAGGTTGAAATATGTATAGATGATTTGACTAAACTACTTAGCCTGGACAATCTCAGACCTTCTTAGCGGTTATAACCAGTAATCAGGTGGTCGGTTAGTAGTTTATAAGTTTTATCTTGAGGCACAGTAGCCCGCCTTTTTCTCACGGCCCCAAATGGACGGGAACACATGTACACTCCCTGCCACAAATAACGCCCGATAAAAGTTTGATGACGTCATGCAGTACATGCAGAAGTTAGGAGGTCAAAATTATAAAAGAATAAATAAAAAGATTAATAAATAAAATAAAGATTAAAAACCAAACCCTATAAATTTTGAAACCAAACTGTTCCTTGTGTGCTACGAAAATGAATGCCCACATTCTGCAGGAGAGGGATTTAATAAGCTTCAAGCTTCCAATCCATTTTTTCTGCATTATTGGTATGTTATATTGTATGTAATATGTATTTTGTGTGATTTATGATCATCATAACTGCAACGAAACTGCAAAGTTTAAAACGAACATAAACGCATACCTAAACCTAATCACGCGGTTATAGTAGGGGGATTAGTAATGATAGCACAATTAAGGTGTTTCGAACGAAAACTTGCCCATGCAATAAACAGAGAAATTTAGAGCTTTAAAAATTGAAAATTTTCAGGTGAAAAAGTTTGATATTTTTCTTATTTTTGCTCAAAACATAGACTGTGGGTTCTAACGAGTACCCATAATCTATGTTTTGGAGCAAAAATAAGAAAAACAGGTATACCCCTGCATACCCCAGTTTCGCTATATAAAAGTGGGGTTCAAGGGGGTATACATTACACGGACATGTTTTCGTGATGTGTCGATAAAGAAACCTATAAAGACAGCTTAAAATATAAGTAGAATGCTACCAAAAAAAAAAAGCAAAAAAAAATGTTGGGGTATCCATGCTTTTTTTTTTTAAAAAAAAAAATAGACTTTTTGAAATATTTTCAAATTCATTTTTCACGGAATATATCTAAAACATGCCAACGAAATGTGTTTTAAGCTGTAAATGTATTGACAAGCTACTTGCCAAAAAACAAAATTGAAAGGTAAAAATGAATATATGCATTCTAGGGCAAAAATACAGTTTTTTGCAAAAAATAATTTTTTCATATTTTTTGAAAATAATAGTCTAGTACATCTCCGAGAATATTCTTAGAATGACAAAAACAACTGATTTTTGAAAAGGAAAATTATTATCAAATAAGATAATGTATAAATTGATACATTAGGTCTTTCCACGCTTTTTAAGCTGCTATAAGCATTTTCCCACACCCACCTCTTACAAAGATGAATATCCCGGCGTATAATCAAACCTCAGTCATAAAACGTTTTTCAAAAATAAGTTTTAAAGCATGTGATGTACGGATGTTTAGACTAGAAAATTGCTGATCTGAGATATCAAAATTAATATATTCTGGTAAATATCAGGTGAGATACACGTCCGAAGCCCGACCACATGACGTACATCGCGATCATATAGTCCCGGCAATTAGTATGCTATAGTAACATTTTTTAAAAGCTTTGACTTCAATCTAAAATAATATTCTTTCCCTTTCAATACAGACTTGGTCATCTATTCAATTATTAATATAAAAAAAGATCAAAGCAAACATTTTTTTTTCAATGAATATGCATTCTAGGGCAAAAATACAGTTTTTTGCAAAAAATAATTTTTTCATATTTTTTGAAAATAATAGTCTAGTACATCTCCGAGAATATACTTAGAATGACAAAAACAACTGATTTTTGAAAAGGAAAATTATTATCAAATAAGATAATGTTTTTTCCATTCCTCTTTATTCTTCTATTGATGGCGTATGCAAATTTCGTCTACCATATGATTTTCATCACAATTTATGTTGTCTATATTAGATCATTCAAATTACACAAGAACCAAATAACGATAACTCTTGCTTTTTGAGCTTATTACAGTTGTCTTATTTATTACTATCGAAACCCCTTAACCACACTTTATATATTCTGTCCTGTACATTGATACTTAAACCGGAACCGGAATTCTCCCGATTAATTTGCATAAATCGTCAGAAAAATATGTTATTCATTGGTCAGTACCACTGACCCGCACGCAGTTTACAAATGACGTCAATGTCAGCCATTTTGAAATGCTAGGTTGACGTCATCGTGACGGCTCAGCACGCACTGCATTACACTAACTAGTCACTTAACTTTCCATATAGTTTGACGTCATCGTGATGTTTCAACACGCGCTACATTATACTAATTGATCAATTAACTTTTAATATTACATATATGGAAATGTTCGAAAATCAGATCTTCGAACACCTACGAACATATTCGGAGGGCTTAGTTAACTTTTGTACCTTGAAAGAATGACAGCTGGAAGCTTTTAAACGAGAATAAAATAAGTGAAATGGACAAAATCAGTTGGATTTGTTTCTAAAAGCATAATAAACATATTAATAACGTACCAGTGATGAAATTATATAACTGATAGTTTATTTCAGTTATGATCAACCAACTGGGCTCGCGACGAAGCGATATGGAACATATATGTGTAATATGGTATAGTGAAAGTTCGTACATGTAACTACCTCTTCCCAGATCCCTGAAAACAAATGGTCCTTCTCCCCAGATCCCCAAAAGCACTGGAAGGGCCCCAGGGTGAGGAAGCTAGCATGTATGTAGCTTATTTAGAGCGTTGCGACAAAGGTAGTGCCTTATTTTATTTTAGTGCACTTAGACATGGCGATAGTCTCTTTTCTATTTAAATTTTACCTTCGTTCGCGTGTTGTGTCGGCTTCTTTTATAGAACATATTTCTTTTATCACAAAGTCATTGGGCATAAAAACATTATATACTGCACTGTATATTATATCACTGTAAAGCTTTGCGGCAGACTCATTTGAATATTTATTAACTGACTAGACTAAGCAGAAGTCTTTCTTTAACGATTCATTTTCTTTGTACAGATATAAATGACCTATAAACTGTCTCCACGCGAAATTTATATTTCCAAAATACGTTTATCGGATTGGTGTCTCGTCTGGAAATTGCAATTTTATAGTCATCAATGTTTGTATTGTGGCACCTGTCTTCTAAATGGATACGATTTGATGTACGAGTATTAGACTATAAAATTCAAGTTATTGCAAAAGTGTCAGATATGCTGACATTTACAAATGTTTTAAAAGCGCGGGAACAATATCACTACGCATATTGCTGACGGCATCTTCAAAATTCAGTCTTGTTTAATTAATTTAACTGTATTTTAGCTTTTGTCTCAAACGAGTTCTTGCAATACATTTTTTGCAATTGCAGATTTGAGTTTTTGCTCACATTATCGTTAAAAAGAAGCTATGTTCACTGATCGACACGTCTCCTTTCCGGCCGCCGAAATTAAGATATGTCAAGCCCAAACCCGAGGGCCTTTCGATGGTCTAGCTTTTATCGCAAATCTATTTATAAACTGGCGCCGCACACACTTTTGTTAACCAATTTAAGTAGCGTGGAAATATATTTAGTATTATTATATACCCAAGAAATTGTCCCGTTCACTTTGCATTGCTGAAAACATTGAATGTTTTTTGCCATATTCAATGTTTTAGAATGTTTTCCATGGAAACTTATGTTATATTCAATAGTTTAGAACGTTTTCTATGGGACGTTCTGTCATATTGCACGGGTCCAAGTAAGCACGTTCCCGGTGTGACTACTTTCGTTAGTTGGTGGCCATTAAAAAATATCTGGCAGCCACTTTCCTATTCCACTTCAACTGAACAAACGGCAAAACTAGAACATTTACAGAATGCGTCGCTCAGTAAATACACAAAACTTCATCTAAAGACAAATAACTGTAATTTTGAACAAAAACTACAGCGTTGGCACTCCGATTATCTAACTTTTTCATGAAATTTTCGACCGCAACGTTGTATAAAAGTCACGTCAACGTCTCAGTTTTAAGGCAATGTCACGTTTCTCTCGTTAACGGTAGTTAACATTTCCCGCCAAGGGCGGAGCTTCACGTGAGTAGTAATATGGTGATCAGTCGTTACAAACAATACTATTTACATAAATTGTGGCCAAATTAAAGGTCGACTAGGCCTGGAGATGCCATGAATAAGCACTTGAAATCCTTCCATTGCTTATTAAAGGGTAATATTAGGAACTCGTTCATATGGCGGGGACGCACTCGCAAGCTCGTGCGTCCTCGCCATATGAACTCGTTCCGAATATGTTACGATATTCATTCAATAACCTATAAATATTACTATATTATATACAAAGTCATGAAATATAGAGAAATGTTTATCATATAATATGAAATAAGGCACTTCCTTTGTGAAAAAGGTTATATTTTCACATGTTAAAGTATAACATTTTTGGTTGCCTCTGCCTTTTTCATTTACTTACTGTACACCACTTCAGAATTCCAAACGCCTATAACTTTCTTATATGTGAACGAAAACATAATGTGTGGGTATTCATTTTCTTAGTTAGAACATCAGGAAAATTTTCATACCAAAATTAATCAGGTAATTATGCTTTTTTTTTTTTTTTTTTTTTTTTCCTATTTTGCACCTCCCCCACTTCAGTGCGTTCTTTTCAGTAAGAAATTTACGTTATGTGACGTCATCAAACTTTTAACGGACGTCGCTTTTCATACAAAATTGTCACCTGTATTTTAAATAAATTTACAATTAAAGTTTGACATGTTTCAAATGTCAAATTCTTATTTCAAATGTCAGATCATGTAACAAGCTTTAAATGAAAGCGAGATGGTACATTATGCTTTCTTTTGCTGAAATGATTGTGCTGAAACATTGTATATAATAAAAAGAAAATTCAAATGTTTCTGTTGAATTTGGCTTGAAATATAAATAATTTTCATTTCACTCGTGAAATATATAATATTTTCTTCTTAAAACTCATTATATGCCACTGCCAAATATCCTTATAGTGACATCACCTTGTACATACATGTAAATCGTATTCAGAAAATAACCTTAAGTGTTTATTTTTGTGTGGCTACTTGTTGTTGATATGCTTACGTCAGTTATCAAATTTTGTCTGTCATAAGTGTACCGAGATGTATAAGACGCTTCTTATCAAATATATAGATCGAAACTCGAGGAAGAAATTGGTGAATTGGATTTGACATTGCGCTAGAAATTCTGTATGAGTTATAGCACCCAGTTAACGTTGGCAGTCATATTATGGCACCGCGGTGAACATACGAATTCTTGGACGTGATATATCTCTGAGTAGTTTTGCATCATATTGGCATATAAACGAGCTACTTATGACCCCAGGGATATACACATAACACAAACATAATCCAGTATTGCAGACAAAGGCTTTTTTGTTAACTGCAAATCGATAGCGTATGCTTTAACTTATACCATTTACTGTTGACTAATTTTCAATTTCTTGCCGTTACCTTTTTCTGGTCTGTATCTTTTATCAAACTTTTGTGATGCTCTTGTATCGAGAAATGGAGTGCAAGCATTAGTCTTGGGCTATACCAGAATTTGTTTTAACAAATTCATACAGTCCAAAACGTGATACAAATTCAAGTTGATATTTCATGATAAACTAATAAAACGGTGCAAAAATGAACAGAGAGACGCATCACAATATGTTAAGCTCTTATCTGATGCAGTTATGCGTCTAGACATTGAAAGAGCCTTTTCTTAATTATTAATATCCCTAGAGTAACAAAACCGTCATTGCTTTCACTGTTGCTGTATATTTCAAAACTAATATTTTGTAAAATGCATATTCGTTTGTATTCAAAACGCTCCGTTTCGGTAGATAAGAAATGAATGTGTCTGTCACCTATCGTTATCAAGTGGCATTGTTTGTACCGCCTTGTCTGTCTAATTGTCGCGGAACAAGTGATTATTACAGCTGTTATCATGAGCCCCGTCATGAGAAAACTGACATTTTGTATATGCGATACTAACAAAGGCGCAGATCAGCTTTGCAGTAACTGCGAAAATAATCAACGTCTTTGGTTTCGTTAATTTAAAACGGACAGTACAGTAACTGTTCCTTCTAATTCCAAAATTCGGCCCATCTTCTTTGACTGTATAGTCCGCTTTGTATTGGACCTGTTCGGAAACCACATGTTGGTTTTCTCATAACGTGGTTCATATGTGGTACAGGGAGCTTGACAGTTCACAGACTGGTTGTCTATATGCGTAACTAACTTATCCAGTCTTTAGGGGAAACACACTTCTGCCAGTTTTATAAAGCGTCACTGATGAAGGCTCGTTACCCGAAATTGTACAATATGGCCCATCTCCCCGCTTTGAATGTTTACTGCTTCCAAAAGATCTAACACTTATTTTTAATTCATATCACTGGCTGTCTCAAAGTAGAACTAAAGGCAGCATGAGATAGGCTTTCTTCGTTGAAGGCAGCATGAGACAGGCTTTCTTCGTTGGTATTTGCATCCAACTAGTAAGAATAGGTTTGTTTCAAGTTTTGTATTTTGTATTCTTTACTTACGTATATGTTTGTGAGGGAATGTGTACGCCACGCTGTGCCATCATGGTATAGCAATAGTTGCAATACACTTTTTTATGGTGAATTTGCTTAATAATGTCACACCAGTTAATAGTTCTGTGTTTTGTGATATCCGTTTTTAGCCTCTAATGTAATAAGAACGGTGACGACAGAGTGGAAGAGGATCACTGTAGGAACATTGCAATCGAAAATAAATGATGATGGCCATCTCTCCATGATAATGGCTGTCTACTAGACATTTTAAATATCATTAACACCAGCTGTCACATAAGAAATAAACAATGTTGTAAAGTATTAAAGTGATTTATTGTATTATTGTTCGTCAATGCACATAGATGGACCGGGAAAAACTCGGTTATTTACAAAAACGATTAGGCATTTAATCAGTCTAACAATTATCTTCATAGTCAGCTGCATAAAGGTTACACGACTTTCTCATTATATATTAACCATATCAGGTCATATCAATGGTGTTGACACTCATGAATGAATATGTCACTTAGATTTTTTTACTTGTCCGAAACTCCTAGGTCAAGCTCATAAGGTGCATTCCAATTCCTATCACGCTTGACATATTGTCTGGACATTGTAAATGATATTATCTAATTGTCCTTTCAGACACGATATACAATTGGTATAATAGGTGACGAAGGCTTAAAAATATCGTAGGTAGATGATATTACGGAGAAATGTTACAAGCTGGGCAGGGCAATAAGTGACCTCACGTGTAAAAAATGGAGCAGTTTTGATGTTTTATGTCGGTTAGCGCTGCTTTTGTCTGTTGTTTGCTATATAATTGTAGAGTTTGATCGATTACTTAAGAGCTAGATGATAAATACTGTTTGCTCTTCAAGTTTGTGGGAGATTCTATTTTCTCTATGTGTTTGGAAAGGGCAAGGCTATCGTATTATTGCATACCAGGACCAATTGAGCCGTCTCGTGGGAAACCAACAATGTGGTTTCCGAACAGTTCCGACACAAACCGATCTGTACAAGCACAGAAAAGAGCTAGAAGCTTGAAATTTCGGATTTAAGTAGAAGAGGAATTGTACTATCCGAGTAGCGAAAACAAAGGCGCTGATCAGCTTCGCAGTTACTGCGAAGCTGATCTGCGCTAGTTTGTTTTCGCCTATGCAGATTGTTGGTTTTCCCACGAGGCGGCTCAATTTATTTAGCGATGCGCAAATGCAAATTCTATTCCATTGTCAGATGAGTCGTATTCGTGTACAGGTATTCCCGTTGGGTTTAAACTTATTTAAAGGCTTAGACAACATTACAATAACCACTGATATTACAGTCCTTTGTGAATGTCGATTCTATCAGGATTCAATTGAATTATGGAGTAATATGTCTGGAGAAAGTCTCACTCCACAAGAAGTAGGGCATATTTATGTGTACTCCCTTTTTATCGGAAGTTTCTATATAATATGTCTGTTCAGAGTGTTCATAGGTAACCTGTCAACATTTCTATTTAATTTAACAGATCATAAATGCATGCGATGGCTTCCATAACAGCTTGGTTTATTCTGTCTTTTTGTTAAATATAGAGAACGGTGATGTATTGTGTCGTAGAAGTGATTCCCATGTATCTCCCATGGTTAATGATTGTCGCTAATTAAGTTTTCCACCCATATTTTCACGCTCGCGATAATTCAATTTCATGACATCATGGGGACTATTTTTCTGCAATTCTGTATAAACAGACAACACCGCTGTCAGCAATTTGAAAAAGGAAATAAAATAAAACTGAGGAAATATCACATTTATGATCAAAGTTGCTTCACTGTAAGGATCATTTTGAAATATCCGCCTGCCTCTGCTACATACTGTATATATAAAGCATTAACAACTACAAATCGAACATTGCATCTTTTGCATAAAGAATTTACACACACGCACCAAAATATCCTTAAGTGACTTTATTCCTGCTGTCTTTTCCACAGTAAAGACAATATACATGTAAGTCGCAAAATCATGTATTGTTTCGTCGTGTTTTTACATTCTTGAGCATCGTTAATCTATTGCAGTTCAGCAAGTAATGTTGAGCTCCACATTACAAATCTTACTTAAGGTACATGTATGTCATATTAGAGATTTACGGACTAACACGGTGACGGTGAAAGAGCTCGGACTTCGGTTAAAATACCAAATGATCTCAAAAGTATCTAATATGTAAAATCATTTTATATAGGCCAAGCAATAAATCTATTAATTTTGGTAAACTATTAATAAGTAAACCTCGCGCAGTTGAGTAAATCTCCCATCTACCGAAACTGGCAATCCCTTATTTTTTCTTTGTTGATTTTTCTATCTTTTACAGAGTAGTACGGTACCAGCTCGAACAAGTTAGCAGCAAATTTGCTGCAGCAAAAAAAAAAGTCAAGTTAGCAGCAATTTTGCTGCGGCGAAAAACGGTCAAGTTAGCAGCAAGTTTGTGCTGCGAAATAAGTCAAATTAACATCAAAGTTGCTGCAGAGATTTTTTTCGGCGATTGTCAAGTTGGTTTTAAGCTTTCTGTGAGCGCTATAGAAAACGATGATGAATATCGCAAACTTTTTCTAACAAACCTATGACCCGAGTTATGGACCAACATAAAAGTGTAAACAAAATGTCGATGTAGAAAACGGTGATGAATGCCGCAAACATGATTTTTCTATCCAACTTATGGCCTGAGTCATTTGTTCACGAAGTTAGCAGAAAGTTTGCTGCAGCAATAAAAAAGTCAAGTTAGCAGAATTTGCTGCAGCGAAAAAAAGGTCAAGTTAGCAGAAAATTTGCTGCAGCTAAAATCGCTTGTCGCCACTAGTTTTTGTTTTGGTATGTTTGTGAGGGCTATAAAACGATGATGATAACCGAAAAGAGAACTTTTCTATCCTACTTATTACCCGAGTTATGAACCCAAATTCCCCGCCAACAGAAATAAAATGAAAAAAAAAAAAAAAAAAAAAAAAAAAAAAAAAAAAAAAAATGTCGACATTTCTTTTCCTTTTAGTACGGCTGTGAGCGCATATTGAAAACAATGATGAATGTCGAAAACAGAACTCATTTTTCCTTCTGGCTTGAAATTTGGGTCCAAATCTCGGGTCATAGGTCGGATAAATAAGTTCTCACGGTTTTAAGCATTCGTTATATTTTGCTATAGCGCTCACGGCCATACTAAAACGAAAACAATTGCCGACAAAAGATTTTTCTGCTGGCAGGAAATTTAGGTCCATAACTCGGGTCATGGGTAGGATAGAAAAGCGGCATTCATCATCGTTTTTATCGTCAGATTGAAACGAAAAAAACAAAACAAACTCGTCGACAGATTTTTTTCTGCTGGCAGGGACTATGGGTTCATACTTCAGGGCATAGGTGGAATAGGAGAGTTCTCGGTTCGGTAATCATCATCATTTTCTATAGCCCTCACAACCAGGCTAAAACAAAAGCTATTGGCGACAAACAATTTCGCTGCAGCAAAATTCCTGTTTACTTGGCCGTTTTTCGCTGCAGCAAATTTTCTGCTTACTTGACCATTTTACGCTGCAGCAATTCTTGTGCTTACTTGACCATTTTTTCGCTGCATCAAATTTTTTGCTAACTTGTCCGTTTTACGCTGCAGCAAATTTTCTGCTAACTTGACCATTTTTGCTGCAGAAAATTGTCTGCTAATTTTGTGAACAAATAACTCAGACCATAGGCTGGATACAAAGAAATGTTATACATGAAACCCTCACAGCCTGACCAAAACGTGACCATTGGCGACAAACGATTTCGCTGCTGCAGCAAATTTTTTTTTTTTTTTTTTTTTTTTTTTGCTGCAGCAATTTTCTGCTGTCTTTTTTTTTTTTTTTAATGACAGTCTGTTTAGCTTTCAGCATTTGTGCCGCACATGCAATGTCCCGCGTTGTGACAATACGTGCCGTTCTTGTATGCAGGAAGAAACATGATGGTTTAATCACGTGAAGATTTGTTTAATTATGTGAATTCTATTGATACATGTACACATAAAAAGTCATTTCACTATTTAGTTCGTTTGGTTTTGAGACGACACTGTGTTATAGCTTAATTTCAATCGAAGTTCGATCGCCGTATCCGTCACCGTCTTAATCCGTAAATGTCTATTACTAAGGGAAATTCGAGACGCTTTAAAGCGAGTTGAAGAAAAATATGTCATGTGCTAGTTTGCTAGATAATAACCATACGATTCTTGTTGAAGAAATATTACACCACCGATATTTTTTCTAACCGTGTTAACGGTTTCTAATTGTTTTCTAGCATCATTAAATACATACATTGTACACCTATGACAAGGATTTATAGATTCCAGAAAACGATTCAAAGGAATAAGTAGGCAAAGATCAGGAAAAGGCGCAATCAGAAAAAGATTCCCATTCCAAAAACCGAGGTGGGAAAAAACCAAACTAACAATCAGGTACTTATACCATGAAACATATCGTAAGCCGAATGAGCAGCTATTTTCCCAATAGGTGGCCACTCAGTTACCTTAACTTAACTAAAACTATGAAAACACACATAAGGCGCCAACAGCACAAACAATTTTAAACATCAAGACATAAAACAAAAAGAACCACCACAGAAGTATCGCCTTGGAACGATCAGTAACACAAACCATGTAAGCAACAGATGGGGTAGACCCTCCTCATCACAGATTATCGCTCAGGCAAAACAGTTCTAATTCGCATGCCAAACGGAATTAGAAGCATTTAAAGGCTCTTTTCATTTTCAGCTGTCAGTTTTAATAAAATGAATAGCTTTTATATTAACCTTTCACTGCAACTTTTTCATTTTTCAAATTATGATCTGTAGCTTTGTGGAATTAAACCAGCAGTCTTAACTTGTAGAAGCACGTCCTCAAAAAGACTCAGGTCAAAATCCGTCTACAAGAACGATTTCCTGGTTCTTAGCTATGCCCATCACTAGGCATAATGCGTTACAAGACAGTGCCGGCTTTGTGCGGTAACATGTCTTTAATTTTGAACGGTCATGTTGCGGCTTAATTATAACAGGCTCCCAATTAGAAGATCGAAATAAAACGACAATAGAATTAGGTTTGCCAGCCTTGTAGAAAGACGTTAACATGCACATGCAAAGGAAACTGTGAGTTGTATAGCTGCGAAATTTGATGTTTTTCAGACAGCTGTGTTTTAGACATTAAATCATTTAGGTTTTGCTAAAAGGCAGGCCCATGAACAATTCACCCCAAGTCGTGCTCCTAACATTTTTTTGCAAAGTCAAGACGAATATCACATTTTAAATCTATAAAGGTCGTTTTCGGATTATGAAAAATATAATTCTCCATATTTCGTATATGTTAACAAAATGCATAGAATCGACTAACAGTATCCATATGGGAGTATTAAAACGCCGTAATGGATATAACAGGGAAGTAAACATTCTTGTTTCTGTATAAATGTTAAAACAACAAAGCGATAACGAGATGAAGTGAACATATTGTGTTTCTGACCAAATAATCGAATTAAAGGTCAATAAAAATCGCCCGGGTTTCTGTTTTACGCTTCACTTACGCCTATAAAATTACCATAAATTGACTAGGAACTATATCATATGGAGTGTCTGTCTTGAACGTCACGATGATTTCATTCACGGTAAGTAATGTTTCTCTCACAATAAATAAATACATATAATAAAAATGTCTTATTAAAGAGAAGTGTTGAGATTTTAGTTCATATATTCATTTTCCAACCTACGTTTCATATATTTGGCTCCTATTGGGTCATACGTGAGTAGTGTTCACAAAGTAGGTTTTACCATCGAGTATCAGCATTTATGATAATGCAGTTATACGGATTTCCTATATATTTAAGCTGAAAGCTTTCTTTATTTTACATTTTTATTAGAATTCCGGTCCGAAAATTGAAATTTGTATGCTATGATCCTGTTCTGTTATCAAATTAGCGGCTAATGACTAGGACTTTGTGCTGTCGCGTTTAGTCCAGCCGATTTGTGAAAAAAGCTGCCATTTATGGTACAAGCATAAAACTTGGTACAAATGAAGAGGACATCAATACGAGCGATTTTAGATATGGATGGCGGATTTTGTCATTAATTTCATTATTTTAGCATACAGGCTGGGAAATATCTCAGGATCTTTTGTTGAAAATCATCAGAGTCAACACGATTTTCATTACAAATAAATCAAACATGATGTAAAAAGACAAAACAAGCGCTTTTTGTTTCAACATAATTCAACTTCCGGCTAAGTCCAAGATGGCGGACCAGAATTTCATTATTTTGGTAAATTTCACGAATTCGATCATCCAAATCAAACAATATCAGGCAATTTTTGTCTTTTTTATGAAAATTAAAGTGAGTATAACTTAAAGGTTTGCCCGATACGCATGCGCCAAACTTCTTACTTCCGGTTTGATTAAAGATTGCGGATTGGGTTATGAATTTCATTCTTTAATAAGAATTAAAACTGAGATCCTTTAAGAGCAGTGAACACATTAATGAGAAAGGGAATGGGCCATACCGCGGTTTCGACTATTAAAGTCTCGTCAGTGACCCTTTAGATTTGGCAACATGGAGCCAAAGAGAATTACTGAGATTTTGCAACTTTCAATAGGGTAGTCGATACAAAGACTAATATTATCTAAATAGGACCAAATATAATAAACTTTGGTTAGAAAATGAATCTTAACCGATAATAAATTTCTGATGTCTCACAATATCATCGCTGATCTCAAAGGATCAAAAAGAAAATATAACCTGCACTATGGATGATGTACGGGGAGACTTTTTGGGGCCGCCATACGGCACAACATCAGCTGCAGTAATAGCAAATAAAAATTTAAACTGAGTTCCTTTAAGAGCAGTGAACACATTAATGAGAAAGGGAATGGGCCATACCGCGGTTTCGACTATTAAAGTCTCGTCAGTGACCCTTTAGATTTGGCAACATGGAGCTAAAGAGAATTACTAAGATTTTGCAACTTTCAATAGGGTAGTCGATACAAAGACTAATATTATCTAAATAGGACCAAATATAATAAATATAAAGCCTACATGCTGGAACGAATCTCAGGATCTTTGGTTAAAAGTCAACACAGTGTTTGGTTAAAAGTCAACACAGTGTTTAGCATTAATAAATCAAAATCCATATCAAAATACAAACCAATTGCATTTTGTTCCAAACTAATTAACCTTCCGGGTAAATCCAAGATGGCGGACTATTATTTCTTTATTTTTGGTAAAAATATCGCTTTAATATCTAAATAAAATGATAATGCCGGATTTTTTTTTGTCTTTTAAAAATATGAAACGAACTGTATGTGAGTACAGTTGCAAGCTATGACCACTACGCATGCACCAAACGTCTTACTTCCGGTTAGTAGCGTATGTTCAAGTAGCAAACTAAAGTAAAACCTTAATTCTAAATGAATTAAAATTCCTGAATAAATTTTAGCTGGATTTTTCTCAAGTTTAAATTGATGATTCTAGCGTAAAATTCTATTTAATCTAGCAGCAGTTCGCCTTTTTGCCGACGATTGTGTTCTGTACAGAAATATTAAATCCCCCACAAATTGCCAGATTTTACAGGATGACATGAATAACCAACCGATTGGAAAATGAAATTTAATGTTGCCAAATGTCATGCAATGAAGGTGACGTCCCTAGCAATCAACAAACAGTAAGGTTCAGTACGCGAAATACTTCGGAATGACTATTATAGACAACTTGGAATGGGGTCAACATGTTTCGGATATCTCTTCTAAAGCAATTTCTTCGGCAAAATTTGGCACTGGCACCTAGGCATACGGAGGAAGCTGCATACCAAACATAGGTTCGTCCCCAGCTTGAGTATGCAGCTCATATTTGACATCCCTATAATGACAGAAAACACAAGATACATGGCCTATAGTGATGCTCTGAAGAATTCTTTCTTCCCAAGGACTAACAGTGGAATAGTCTTCCTTCTTTTATTGTCGCATTTAAGACCACGGAAGAACTTAAGGCTTTTATTTAAGTCACGGTTTCAGATTCATACGTTTTAGTATGCCTCTGTTCAGCTTCTTGTAAATAGTTTTAATGGTCCACCCCGAATGTTTTCTCCCATTTTACTAAATTTAAAATTTAGTCACTCTAACTTAACCTGATGTGATGATCTGAGATTGATCGACTCAGTATGTGTAGAAAGAAAGAAAGCAATGTGTACTGAGAGATTGACTGCTAACACTTTCATTAAACCCTGCTCTGCCATACCAGGCTTCACTGTGGATGTGCATTTCATTGTGTTTTTTTTTCGTTAAATAAGCAATACCATTAGAGCCGCACCATTGCAAAGCAGCACGATTGCACAACATCTATAAGAGATCCTAAATGCCTAGTATGGTAACGGACTGACATTCTCAGTCCAAAAACCGAAGTGAAAAAAACCACAACAGAAGTATCGCCTTGGAACGATCAGTAATATAGAAATACTGGCGGACTTAAAAAGGTACAAGTAAGCAAAGATCAGGACAAGGCGCAATCAGAAAAAGATTCCCACTCCAAAAACCGAGGTGGGAAAAAACCAAACTAACAATCAGGTACTTATCACATCGTTCCAAGGCGATACTTCTGTGATGGTTCTTTTTGTTTTATGTCTTGGTGTTAAAAATTGTTGTGCTGGTGGCGCCTTATGTATGTTTTCATATTTTTAGTTAAGTTTAGGTAACTGAGTGGCCGCCTATTGGGAAAATAGCTGCTCATTCGGCTTACGATATGTTTTCATGGTATAAGTACCTGATTTTTAATTTAGTTTCTTCCCACCTCGGTTTTTGGAGTGGGAATCTTTTTCTGAATGCGCCTTTTCCTGATCTTTGCCTACTTGTACTTTTTTAACTTATACTATTTACTGTTGAGAGAGAGAGAGAGAGAGAGAGAGAGAGAGAGAGAGAGAGAACAGTAGAGTCCTCGTAAAAGTGTGTAGTTCCCATTTTATTATTCACTGTTTTTAATGTTTGATGGAGCTCTGCAAACACCTCCCAAGTGTTGTGTCTTTTTATAAACGGAACTATTATCCATACATAATAAACAATTAGATTGTCTAAATACAAGGTTCGTTAAATATAAACATAGCTTGTTCTTAGAAGATTAAGAGCAAACAATCATGAGAACTAAAACGGTTTTGTAGTATAAACAGAATAAATCATTTTAACGAATCTAATTACATTGTTTGGTTGTTTTGCATACATTATGTTTATTAGAAGTAAAATTGAAAGTCAGAATGAGCACCCGCCATTTGTCTCCAGCGAGAACAAATCAAACAAGAACAAGATCACATAACTTGCCCATGCAATATACTGAGATTTGTTCATGTGTATAAAAAATGAAAATGTCTGTAGACAAAAATGATATTTTAATATATTTCTAAAAATATTGATTATGGGTACACGTTAGAACCGCCTCGGGGGTTCTAACGAGTACCCGCAATCTATGTTTTGGGGGAAAAATAAGAAAAATATGCATACTCCTGCATTCCCAAGTTTTGCTATATAAAAGTTGGGTATTAAGGGGTATATATTACACGGACATGTTATCGTGACCTGTAATTTTCCTTTCCCTTGACAATGGAGAAATATACCACTGGTAGAAAGAAAGTGTCATTGATGCTCAAACGGTATAGGGGATGAATATCACTATTTCATGGTACGTACACGACTTAATTCTTCCGAAGAAATAATTAGGTTCATACTATTGTATTTGACCAAATACTTATGAATTCCAAAAAATTAAGAAGTCAAAGACTTTGATGATTTAATGAAGGTGTATTTACTTATAAAAACATTTTTGAATTGTTGTGAGTTTCCCTCCTTACAAATAAAAATGGTATACGTAATATAAGCGTTGTATATGGTTTGTAAAATGTGTTGTGTTTATGTTGGATGAGTAATGCCTCATATGTTTGATTTTTCCATGTTCCTCATACGTTTGCCTTTTCCATGTTCCCTATATTTAAATGTACAGTATGGATTGGGCGAAATAAATTTATTATTAGAAGGTTCAAGTAGGAATGGCGCAATCAGAAAGAAAATCCCACTTAAAACACCGAGGTGAGAAAAAACTAAATTGTCAATTAATTACTTAAATTAAGAAACGTGTCTTAAGCGGGGTGTGGAGCTATTCAGGCGGCTACTTAGTTACCCGAACTTAACTAAAAACTTAATACGTACATAAGGTTCAAACAGCACAAAAATACGACTCCAAAACATAAACCAATTAGAACCAGAACAGAAGTATCGCATTGGAACAATCAGTCATACAAAATAACTGAAGAGGTGGGAGAGCGGAGACTGAAACCGTAAGCACCATTTTGTATCGCTAGTAAACTCCATGCAGGAAATATGACTGGACCGTCTACATGTCATATCTAAAATGTAGCCATTAAACTCATTCTTAAGCATGTTTCTAAAATGTCAATGTTCTTTAAACGCTCGCCTTTACGTCCCTTCAGCTTGAATTTCTTCAGCGGCCTTAACCTTTGTTATGCTTTTGTATTGAGAAATGGAATACAAGCATTAGCCTTGGGTTATGTACTACAATCAAAACCAGAATTCATTATCATTACGTATTCATACAGACCAAAACGTGATACAAATTCAAGTTGATATTTCATGATAAACTAATAAAACGGTGCAAAAATGAACATTAAGATGCATCACAATATGGTAAGCTCTTATTTGATGTAGTTATGCGTCTAGACATTGAGAGAGCCTTTTCTTAATATTAATATCCCTAGAGTAACAAAAACTTCATTGCTTTAACTGTTGCTGTATATTTCAAAACTGATATTTTGTATAATGCATATTCATTATCACTCTATGTTTGGTAAATAATAAAATGAAACTGTCTGTCACCTATCGTTATATACTTACCATAGTGGTATTATTTATAACACATCGTCTCTCTTAGTGTCACGGAACTAGTGCGTATTACAACAGCGTATTGTGGGCATTATTTAGCAATATATGCTTTCTTTTAGAAGAAACATTTGTCTACATTTAGAACACTTCAGAATTCAGTTCTCGAAGTGTTTTCGGCGACCAGATAGTGATGATTGAAAGTTTGTACAGGTATAGAATTCAGGATGCATGCTGCACATGAAATAATAGGTCTAGAATTTCAAAAAGAACTTGAGCGAGCGGCACCACACATTTTAGGAACTTAGGTTCAGTCAGAACTGTTAAATATACCTGTGACGTCACCGTCGTGTACACAAATGATAGCTTACAGGGAAAAGATATAAAAGTAAGCAGTGAAGGCGTTCAAAGGGAGGTAGTATGGAGTTTGTTTCCCGAAAGTGATATACTTATCAATAGTAATTAAATAGTTATATGGAATATTGTTGCCATCATCGTTCAATATTGTAAGGTGAATTTCTTAAATAATATCACACAAGTTAATAGTTCTGTTTTGTCGTTTTTTTTCGCCTCTAACGTAATAAGGACGGTGATGACAGATCGGACGTGGATCACTATGAAACATTGATAATGGCTGTCTACTAGAAATTTTAAATATCATTAACACCAGTCGTCCCATAAGAAATAAACAATGCTGTAAAGTCTTAAAATGATTTATTACATCATTTACGGCAATGCACATAGCTGGACCGGTAAAAACTTGTATACGGTTATGCGAACAGTTTACGAAAGTATTAGGCTATCAATCTAACAATGACCTTAATGGTCAGCTGCATAAAGTTTATAAGGCTTTCAAATTATATATTTACATTATTAAGATATCAATGGTCTTGATAACATTCATGAATAAATATACCAGTTAGATTTTGCATTATATGAACGCATAGGCAAAGGCTCATCAGACGCATTCCAATACCTTTCACGCATGACATATTGTCTGGACATTGGAAATTATATTATCTAAATGGTCTTTCAGACACGAAATACAATTGTTATGATAGGTGACGATGACTTCGAAACATTTCGTAGCTGGATGATTTTATGGAGAAATGTAACATGTCGTTCCGGACGATAAGTGACCTAACGTGTAAAAATTGGAACAGTCTTGGTATTTTATGTCGGCTTGCGTTGCTTTCTGCTGTGTGCTATATTATTGTAGACTTTGATAGATTAATTAAGAGATAAATAACGTATACTGTTTGCTCTTCAAGTTTGTAGAAAGATTCTATTGTCTCTGTGTGATGAGACCCCTTACTAATATTTAGAGATATTTGTGAATTAACGAAGAGATAAGGAATATTTTTACAAAACTTAAAGGGATATGGGATACTGAAGATGCACTAGAAAGGTACAAGTAGGCAATGATCAGGAAAAAGCACAATCAGAAAAAATCCCACTCCGAAAACCGAGGTGGGAAAAACCTAAATTGACAATTAGTTACTTATACCAAGATAACATGTCGTAAGTTAAGTTAGCAGCTATTTCTCAACACGCGGCCACTCAGTTGCCCGAGCTTACCTAAAATATGAAACGTGCATAATGTTCAAACAGCACAAAGTTCAACTCCAAAACATAAAACAAATAGACATACAACAGAAGTATTGCCTTGGAACGATCAGTAATATAAAATTACTGGGTGACTTTAACCGATTATACAGATGCGTAACCTCACCCTCATCTTCTGCAGTGGTTCACCTCATTTAGTTACTTGTTCGGTCCTCGTGGTGAACCTCTAACTAGTCAATGAATCGTCAAGGACAAACGCTAGAAATACGAAAATAGAAATATGCAAACTGATTGCAAACAATCCCTGAGGAAGAATATTTAGAGATAAAAGGATGGGAATCTCGGTGGGTGATATTTGCCGAAATCAAGGGGATTTTTTTCAGAACATTAAAGGGATAACGAATACTGGTTCCCCTAACCAGTGCCTTGTGCTTGGATGATGATGATGTGATGATGAGTAGTATTCATGTACAGGTATTCCCGTTGGGTACAAAAAAGTACAAGTAGGCAAAGATCAGGAAAAGGCGCAATCAGAAAAAGATTCCCACTCCAAAAACCGAGGTGGGAAAAAACCAAACTAACAATCAGGTACTTATACCATGAAACATATCGTAAGCCGACTTATTTTAAGTCTTAGACAACATTACAATAACCACTGATATTACAAGTCCTTTATGAATGTCGAATCTATCAAGATTCAATTAAATTATGGAGTAATATGCCTGGAGAAAGTCTCACTCCACAAAAGTTGGACATATTTATGTGTACTCCCTTTTTACCAGACGTTTCTATATAACATGTCAGTTCAGAGTGTTCATAGTACCTGACAACATTTCTATTTAATTTAACAGATCAGAAGTGCATGCGATGGCTTCCAAAACAGCTTGGTTTATTCTGTCTTTTTTTGAAATATAGAGAACGGTGATGTATTATGTCGTAGCAGTGATGCCCATGTATCTCCCATGGTTAATGATTGTCGCTTAGTAAGTTCTCCACCCATATTTTCACGCTCGCGATAATTCAATTTCATGACATCATGGGGACTATTTTCCTGCAATTCTGAATAAACACACAACAAGGCTGTCAGCAATTTGAAAAAGGAAATAAAATAAAACTAAGGAAATATCACATTTATGATCAAAGTTGCTTCACTGTAAGCATTATTTTGAAATATCTGCGTACCTCTGTGTTGATTTGCTGGTCCAAAGCGTACCTAAGCTACATACTGTATACATAAAGCATTAACAACCACAAATCGAACATTGCATCTTTTGCATAAAAACTTTACACGCACGCACCAAAAAGTGACTTTATTCGTGCAAAATCTTGTTTCGTCGTGTTTTACATTCATGAGCATCGTTAATCTATTGTAGTTCAGCAAGTAATGTTGAGCTCCACATTAAAATCTTACTTAAGGTATGTCATATTACTTACGGAAATTCAAGACGCTTTTTAAGAGAGTTGAAGAAAAATATGTCATGTGCTAGTTTGCTAGATAATAACCATACGATTCTTGTTGACGAAATATTACGCCACCGATTTGTTTTCTAACCGTGTTAACGGTTTCTAATTGTTTTCTTGCATCATTAAATACATACACCTATGGCAAGGATCTATAGATTTCAGAAAACGATTCAAACCATGTAAGCAACAGATGGGGTGGAACCTCCTTATCACAAATTATCGCTCAGGCAAAACAGTTCTGATTCGCATGCCAAACGGAATTAGAAGCATTCAAAGGCTCTTTTCATTTTCAGCTGTCAGATTTTAATAAAAATTAATAACTTTTATATCAACCTTTCACTGCAACTTCTTTCATTCTGTAGCTTTGTGGAATTAAACCAGCAGTCTTAACTTGTAGAAGCACGTCCTCAAAAAGACTCGGGTCAAAGCCGTCTACAAGAACGATTTCCTGGTTCTTTGCTAAGCCCATCAAGAGGAATAATGCAATACAAGACAGTGCCGGCTTTGTGCGGTAACATGTCTTTAATTTTGAACGGTCATGTTGCGGCTTAATCATAATAGGCTCCCAATTAGAAGATCGAAATAAAACGACAATGGAATTAGGTTTGCCAGCCTTGTAGAAAGACGTTAACATGCATATGCAAAGGAAACTGTGAGTTGTATAGCTGCGAAATTTCATGTTTTTCAGACTTTTGTGTTTTAGACATTAAATCATTAAGGATTTGCTAAAAGGCAGGCCCATGAACAATTCACCCCAAGTTGTGCTCCTAACATTTTTTTGCAAAGTCAAGACGAATATCACATTATAAATCTATAAAAGTCGTTTTTGGATTATGAAAAATATAATTCTCCATATTTCGTATATGTTAACAAAATGCATAGAATCGACTCACTTTCTCTGTCTACAGTATCCATATGGGAGTATTAAAACGCCGTAACGGATATAACAGGGAAGTAAATATTCTTGTTTCTGTATAAATGTTAAAACAACAAAGCGATAACGAGATGAAGTGAACATATTGTGTTTCTGACCAAATAATCGAATTACAAGTCAATAAAAATCGCCAGGATTTCTCTTTTACGTTCCACTTACGCCTATAAAATTACCATACATTGACTAGGAAAAATATCATATGGAGTGTCTGTCTTGAACGTCACGATGATTTCATTCACGGTAAGTAATGTTTCTCTCGTAATAAATAGATACATATTATTGTTAAAGAGAATTGTTGAGATTTTAGTTCGTATATTTATTTTCCAACCTACGTTTCATATATTTGGCTCCTACGTGGGTAGTGTTCACAAAGTAGGTTTTACCATCGAGTATCAGCATTTATGATAATGCAGTAATACGGATTTCCTATATATTTAAGCTGAAAGCTTTCTTTAATTTACATTTTTATTAGAATTCCGGTCCGAAAATTGAAATTTGTATGCGATGATCCTGTTTTGTTATCAAATTAGCGGCTAATGACTCGGACTTAGTGCTGTCACGTTTAGTCCTAAGCTGCTATTTATGGTACAAACATGATCAATACGAGCGATTTTTAGATATGGAGGCATTCTGAAAAAAAAATGTATTTCCGGTTTGATTCAAGATGGCGGATTTGGTCAAGTTAATTTCATTATTTTAGCATACAGGCTGGGATATATCTCAGGATCTTTTCTTGAAAATCATCAGAGTCAACACGATTTTCATCACAAATAAGCCAAACATGATGTAAAAGACAAAGCAAGTGCTTTTTGTTTCAAGATAATTCAACTTCCGGCTAAATTCAAGATGGCGGACCAGATTTTCTTTATTTTGGTAAATTTCACGAATTCGATCATCTAAATCAAACAATATCAGGCAATTTTTGTCTTTTATATAAAAATTAAAGTGAGTTTGCCCGATACGCATGCGACAAACTTCTTACTTCCGGTTTCATTAAAGATTGCGGATTTGGTCATGAGTTTCATTCTTTAAGCCTACATGCTGGAACAAATCTCAGGATCTTTGGTGGTTAAAAGTCAACACAGTGTTTGGTCAAAAGTCAACACAGTGTTTAGCATAAATAAATCAAAACCCATATCAAAAGCCAAACCAATTGCGTTTTGTTCCAAACTAATTAGTCTTCCGGGTAAATCCAAGATGGCGGGTTATTATTTCTTTATTTTTGGTAATTTCTCAAAATATCGCTTTAATATCCAAATAAAATGATAATACCGGATTTTTTTAACGAATTGTATATGAGTACAATTGCAAGTTGTGACCACTATGCATGCACCAAACGTCTTACTTCCGGTTAGTATCGTATGTTCAAATAGCAAACTAAAATAAAACCTTAATTCTAAATGAATAAAATTCCTGAATGAATTTTAGCTGGATTTTTCTCAAGTTTAAATTGATGATTCTAGTGTGAAAGTCTTTTTAATTTAGCGGCAGTTCGCCTCTTTGCCGACGATTGTGTTCTGTACAGAAATATTAAATTCCCCCACAAATTGCCAGATTTTACTGGATGACCTAAATAACCAAGTACAATGGGAGACCGATTGGAAAATGAAATTTTTGTTGCCAAATGTCATTCAATGAGGGTGACGTCCCTAGCAATCACATACACTTTAATTACAAACATAACAGGTTCAGTACGCGAAATACTTCGGAATGACTATTATAGACAAATTGGAATTGGGTCAACATGTTTCGTATATCGCGTCTAAAGCAACTAAGACATTGGGCTTTCTTCGGCAAAATTTGCACTGGCACTAGGCATACGGAGGAAGCTGCATACCAAACATAGGTTCGTCCCCAGCTTGAGTATGCAGCTCATATTTGACATCCCTATAATGACAGAAAAGGCAAGAAAATGCAGAAGACAGCAGCCAGGTGGGCCTGCAGACGACGAAGAAACACCAGTAGCGTCGACGACATGCTTGACGAACTAGAGTGGCCATCCCTGGAGGACCACAGGCTGAAGTCTTCCTTAACTTTCTTCTACAAGATTCACTCCGGTACAGTGTCTCTTGACAAAGATAAATAAAACCCGCAGATTAAGACATACCAGGGCATCTCATGGTTCACAGTACACAAGATACACAAGACATATGGCCTATATGATGCTCTGAAGAATTATTTCTTCCCAAGGACTAACAATGCAATAGTCTTCCATTTAAGACCACGGAAGAATTAAAAGCTTTTATTTAAGTCAAGGGCCCAGATGCATACGTTTTAGTATGCCTCTGTTCAGCTTCTTGTAAATAGTTTTAATGGTCCATCCCGAATGTTTTCTCCCGTTTTACTAAATTTAAAATGTAGTCACCCTAACTTAACCTGAGGTGATGATAACATATTGTAAGCCGAGTCAGCAGTTATTTTCCAACAGCCGGTCACTCAGTTATAAAAATCACAAAACAATAAGAACCACAACAGAAGCATTGCCTTGGAACGATCAGTAGTATAGAAATACTGGCGGACTTAAATAGATTTTACATGGCTAAAACCTCACCCTCAGCTTCTGCACTGGTTGACATTTAATTAGTTGTTCGGTCCTCTTGGTGAATCTCTAACTTATCAATTGAATAATCGCCGGGCAGCTTTTTTATCTTTGAGTCCTCGGTTTTGATCTTGGTGGTTATCAAAATTTATTAGTTTTTCCTTGATGATTCGCTGACTAGTTAGATTTTCTTAACGAGGACCGAACAACTACCTACAATGTAAATGTTGTGTACCACTGCAGTAACTAAGGGTGAGGTTAGGCGCCTGTTAACTAGTTTAAGCACCCCAGTAATTTTATATTACCGATAGTTCCAATGCGTTACTTCTGTAGTGGTTTTACTTGATTTATGTTTGGTGTTAAATTTTTGCGCTGTTATGTACGTTTTTATATTTTAGTTGAGAATGGGAGAGTGAGTGACAGCCTATTTGGAAATAGCTTCTCACTCGGCATCCGATATGTTTTCTTAGTATAAGTACCTGGTTGTTAATTAAGGTTTTTCCCACATCGGTTTCTTGGAGTGAGAATTCTTTTTGATTGCGCCGTTTCCTGATTATTGCCTACGTTTACCTCATGATCTATTTATAACGGTTGTAATTGTGCCATATTCATCAGCTGGTACTTTTGATAGAGGAAACAATTCACAGCTTTACTCCATTGTATTCACGCCAAGCTGGTACTGTCTGTTCATTCGGTTCATACCGTCTTGCAGTTAACCTTAAATTACCCTGGCTGGATTTTAGAGTACCCACCAAGTATCTTTGAAGTACTCTCTTAATCAAAACCTTTGAGCCAAATTTCTGCATCTGATTGATCTATCTCCGAGTTTAGCTGTGGTCGAATACACAGAATAGCCTTGTCCAATTCATTAAGAGTTTACATTGCATCTTTAGATACCACTCCTATCCAGCCTAAAAGCTGGTCTTTACTCGACGTCAATAGAATGTTCCTCTTATGTTTTACGCTGACATGGAACCATTTGTGTGCTGAGAAATGTATTTCTGCCATCTCAGATTGATTGCAACACATCAATGTTGTGAATAGTAAATGAAAATCCACGCTCAATGTTATATGGAATATAAACGCAACTGCTTTCCATGTATCTCTCAAGAACATTGTTTGCTATTGAATTATCAATCATGCGAATACTGGTTCATTCATACAGAATGAATGTGATTTGCAGAATTAGAAAGGTTTACCAGTGTCTCCGACGTTGTTGCTTGAGTTTCAATACTTCTTCAGTAGTCCTCGAATACGGTCTTCGAGATCAAGCGATCAAAATTATTATTTTGATTTTCTTCTTTTTTTTCTTTTTCTTTTACTTCTTTTTCTTCTTCTTCTTCTTCTTCTTCTTCTTCTTCTTCTCGGTAGTGTACATGATTCCGTCTTGAGTGAGAGTGAATTGGACAGCCACCCTCCAGATTTATTGAAATCAATGCCAGCCACTGCTGGATTCTGCAAACATTTTTGTGTAAGTAGCGTCAAAATTATCTATAACTTTATATTAAATGTGTATATCATTTTCTCTTTAACAATCTCTACTTTTTCTACTTCTCTCTGTTGAGCTGCAAATCCCTAATGGTGGCATGACCTTGTACGCAAGTTATATTCGGTAAATAGCATTAAATGTTCATTTTTGTGACCACTTGTTGTTGGTATGCTTACTTCATTTATTAAATGTCCATCATAAATGTACCGAGATGTAGTAAGACACTTCTTATCAAATATAGATCGAAACTCGAGGAAGAAATGGGTGAATTGGATTTGACATTGCGCTAGAAATTCTGTATGATTTATGGCATCCCGTTAACGTCATATTATGGCACCGCGGTGAACATAAGAATTCCTGGACGTGATATATCTGTGAGTATTTTTGTATCATATTGGCATATAAACGAGCAACTTATGACCCCAGGGATATACAAATAACGCAAACTAAAGCCAACATTGTAGAGAAGTTAACCACAAATCAATACGTATGCTTTAACTTATACTATTTACTGTTGAGAGAGAGAGAGAGAGAGAGAGAGAGAGAGAGAGAACAGGATAGTCCTCGTAAAAGGGTATAGTGTGCATTTTATTATTCTCTGTTTTCTTAAATATCATCTTCGTCAATCTTATCGAATTTTCTTGGAAATGTAATATTACTTTATAAAATACGTGCAATAATCCATGGTCTTTAAGTGAAGCACTATGTTCTATATTTAGTCATACATCCCTTTTAAGATTCTTTCAGCTTATATATGAAACCAGGCAATCAGTAAATGGGGCGAAAACGGGAAAGCCCCGAGAAAAACCACATGGTACTACGGAAGTAGGGTTTCACATGTACCGGAAGTGCGGCTCGAACCCACACCAGACACAGAGGTGAGATGAGCGAATGGTTAAGCGAGTTAACTTAATAAAATTAGCCTCTTTACCATTTGGACACAGGGTCCGCCTACAGGATTAATTAAATGGGCAATTAATAAGCGTCTCGCCGTAAAATAAGTGAGTGTTGGGCACATTACATTATTCGACAAGTAAAAGTTTAAATCATATTTTTTCTTACGTGGTCTAAGTCGCAAAATGGCTCACAAGATAAATCGACGATTTGTGTAGCTATATCAATTTGATCCTGACTTTTAAATAGTCATTCCACATGAACAATTCTACAGTGAGCTAGTCATTCGTATGATCAAATGCGCTATGTTATACGAGTATTAAGGACAGAAAAGGAAAAGTAATGCAGACATTCCGTTTAAACGTTTTAATGTTTGATGGAACTCTACAAACACCTCCCGAGTGCTATGTTCTTTTATGAACTGAACTATTATCCATACATAATAAACAATTTGATTGTCAAAATACAAGGTTCGTTAAATGTAAACATTGCTTGTTCTTAGAAGATTAAAAGCAAACAATCATGAGAACTAAAACAGTTTTGTATTGTAAACAGAATAAAGCACTATGATCCAATCTAATTACAGTGTTTGGTTGTTTTGCATGCAGAATCTTTTGTAGAAGCAATTTTGTATGTCAGAATGAGCACCTACCATTTGACTCCAGCAAAAACAAATTATTCAAGAACAAGATCACATTAAGAAACTATACTGAGATTTTTTTCTGGTGTAGAAAATGAAAATGTCCTTAGAAAAAATGATATTTTATTATATTTGCTAAACATTGATTGTGGGTACATTTTAAAACCGCCTCGCCGAGGTGGTTCTAACGAGTACCCACAATCTATGTTTTGGAGCAAAAATAAGAAGAATAGGTAAACCCCTGCATACCACAGTTTTACTATATAAAAGTGGGGTATACAGGTGTATATATTACACGGACATGTTATCGTGATGTGTAAGTTTTCTTGCCCTTGCCAATAGAAACGGAACGATGGAGAAACATACCACTGGTAGAAAGAAAGTGTCATTGATGCTTAAATGGTATAGGGGATGAATATCACTATTTGATTGTTCGTACACGACTTACACTTCTTCTTAAGAAATAATTAGCTTCATAGTATTGTAGCTGACCTAATACTTAGGAATTCCAAAAATATGGCATAAAAGACTTTGGTGATTTAGTAAAGTTGTATTAAATACATTTTTGAATTGTTGTGAGTTTCCCTCCCTTCTAATAAAGTTATTAATATACGTAATATAAGTGGTGTATGGTTTGTAGCATGTGTTGTGTTTATGTTGTATGACCCATTCCTAATATTTTTGCTTTTCCCATGTTCCCTATATTTCAATGTACAGTATAGATTGGGCGACATAAACTTATTTTAATACCCATTAGAAGGTACAAGAAGGAATGGCGCAATGAGAAAGAAAATTACACTACAAAAACCGAGGTGAGAAAAAAACTAAATTGACAATTAATTACTTGTATTAAGAAACGTATCTTAAGCGGGATGTGGAGCTATTCAGGCGGCTACTCAGTTACCCGAACTTAACTAACCAGAGGACCAATGGTCCTGTAAACGCTCACCTGAGATCTGCTGCATATACCAATAAACATGTTTGAATATTATTGTATTTAACCCAAGTGCAGGGGCAGATGAAGCCCTTTGGTCATTTTCTTTTTTTCAGAATAATCAATATTCTGTCCATTTGCCCATTTCCTGCTGGCTTTTCCCTTCAAATGACATTTTAACAGTTTTTCCCATTCAAATGCACGGGCAGCCTATGTTGACCTTGCCATAAACTAGGTCAAGGTCATCACAGGGTCATGAAATATATATACATTCTAGTACTTTAGCCACTGATGCTTCACGCCAAGTTTCATGGAAATCCGTCCATTGGTTTCAGAGAAGAAGATTTTTGAAAGGTTTTTACCATATATGGGCATGGTGACCATCTTGGTCATGTGACCTAGATTATTAATATACACATTGGTTCCCCCGTCCTATAGATGCTTCACATAAAATTTGCCTTTAATTGGCCAAGTGGTTTCAGAGAAGATGTTTGAGTATTATGGTAGTATACATGTATATTTCCCCGGGGTGGGGGCATATGAGCCCTTGGGTCCATTTTTTTTCAGAATTATTAATATTCAGTCCTACTACCCATTTCCTGCAAGATTTTCACCTCAAATGACTTTTTAAAAGTTTTCCCCGTTCAAATGCATTGGCGATCTATGTTGACCTTGTCGTAAAATAGATCAAGGTCACCACAGGGCGATGATTTATATAATATTTGTAGTACTCTAGCCATAGATGCTTCATGCCAAGTTTCTTTGAATCTCAGAATTTTTAATTGTTTTTACCATATATGGGCATGGCGGCCATCTTGGTCATGTGAACTAGATTATTTATATATACATTGATTCCTCAATTCTATAAATGCTTCGCTTTAAATGACATTTTAGAAATTTTTACCCATTCAAATGCATTGGCGACCTATGTTGACCTTGCAGTTAAATAGGTCATTGTCATCCTAGGGTCATGATTTATATATACTTTGTAGAGCTCCTCATCCTGATGCTTCATGCCAAGTTTCAAAATCGTAGGCCTTCTGGTTCTGGAAAAGAAGATTCTTAACGGTTTTTGCTATTTATAGCCATGGCGGCCATCTTGGTCATGTGACCTGAACCATTTATGTAACCTTTCGTTCCCCCTCCCTAAGGATTCTCCACATGAAGTTTGGATTTGATTGGCCAAGCGGTTTCAGAGGAGAAGATCTTTGAAATTGTGGACAGACGACGACGGACGGATGGACGTCGGACGACGACGGACGGACGACGGAGCATGGCCATCCTATAAGCTCACCTTGTGAACCTTCGGCTCAGGTGAGCTAAAAATATGAAAACGTACACAACGTTCAAACAGCACGAAAATATGACTCCAAAACATAAACAATTAGAATCAGAACAGAAGTATCGCCTTTGAACAATCAGTAATACAAAATTACTGGAGGGGGAGGGGTGAAACCGAAAGCACCATTTTGAATCACTAATAGACTCTATGCAGGAAATATGACTGGACCGTCTACATATCTTATCTAAAATATGGCCTTTTAAGTCATGCTTAAGCATGTTTCTAGATAAACGCTCGCATTTACGTCCCTTAAGCTTGAATTTCTTCAGCGATCTTAACCTTTGTTATGCTTTTGTATTGAGAAATAGACTGCAAGCATTAGCCTTGGGTTATGAACCACCATCAAAACTAGAGTTAATTATTACGTACTCATACAGACCAAAACGTGATACAAATTCAAGTTGATATTTCATGATAAACTAATAAAACGATGCAAAAATGAACAGTAAGACGCATCACAATATGTTAAGCTCTTATCTGATGTAGTTATGCGTCTAGACACTGAAATAGCCTTTTCTTAATATTAATATCCCTAGAGTAACAAAAAATTCATTGCTTTAACTGTTGCTGTATATTTCAAAACTGGTATTTTGTATAATGCTATTCATTATCACTCTATGTTTTGGTAAATAATAAAATGAAAATGTCTGTCACCTATCGTTATATATACACCTCGCCAAATGTTAAGCATATTGAATATGCTAGATTATTCTAGTTTTATAGTGCTAAAGTAAAATGGCCTGAAAATATTCCCAAAGTATATTACGACTTCAGCATTCATTGATTTAGACAGAAAACATGTCGTAGCAAAGAACAGATGACAGTTTTGTCTCGGCCTATCAGATTTTGTAACTTTTTGGATAGGTTAATAATGCATTATTTTAATGATTTGCCGTGTTTCTTAATGCTGAAATTTGCACACTATACGCTACGTCAGAACAAAATTGACCCCATGTCAAGAGAGAGTATGATGGGACGATCCGTTATTAACAAAAAGTAGAGACCTGGCATCAAAAACTGACATTTCTGGAAGGAACAAAAATTTTAAGAAAGTATAGCAAAATTTCAATGTTTAACATTTTGAAAACAATTTTGTCTTTAAAGATGTCTAATGCTTACATCTCAAATGACATGAAAATAATGTTATACCACATTATTATTCTATCTATTGTCTAACGATTTTAATAACTTTTGATTGAAAATACTGAAACTGAGTACTTTTAGACAAGATTTTAAAGAACGTGTCGAAAATAACTTTTTTTCAAACTGGCGACTTATCTTTCGTCGTTCAGAATCTAACTAACTGCCAATTTTGATTCCGTAAAAGGCCTGATTGTTTTTACAGTAACCATAACATCGAATAGGAACAATTATGTCGAAATATTTATTCAATGGCATTAGTTCTAACCAGATATGTTTGCCTCCTTTTACACAACTAATTATGCTTAACTTTTGGCGAAGAGTATACTTACCATAGTGGTATTATTTATAATACTTCATCTCTCTTAGTGCGTATTACAACAACGTGCATTTAGCTATATATGCTTTCTTTTAAAAACATTTGTTTACATTTAAAACACTTCAAAATACAGTTCTCGGAGTGTTTTCAGCGACCAGATAGTGATGATTGAAAGTTTGTACAGGTATAGAATTCAGAATGCATGCTGCACATGAACTTAAGCGAGTGGTACCACACCTTTTCCGAATTAAGGTTCAGTCAGAACTCTTAAATACACCTGTGACGTCACCGTCTTGTACACAAAAGATAGCTTGCAGGGATAAAATATAAAAGTTTGATCCTTTGGAAGCAGTGAAGGCGTTCAAAGGGAGATAGTATGGAGTTTGTTTCCCGAGAGTGTTATACTGAGTACTTAACAATAGTAATTTAATAGTTATATGGAATATTGTTGCCATCACCGTTCAATATTGCAAGGTGAATTTCTTGAATAATATCACTCCAGTCAATAGTTCTGTTTTGTCGTTTTTTCGCCTCTAACGCAATAAGGACGGTGATGACAGATCGGACGTGTATCACTGTGAAACATTGCAATCGACAATAAATGGTGATGGTCAATACTCGATGATAATGGCTGTCTACCAGAAATTTTAAATATCATTAACACCAGCCGTCCCATAAGAAATAAACAATGCTGTAAAGTCTTAAAATGATTTATTACATCATTTACGGCAATGCACATAGCTGGACCGGTAAAAAACTTGTTTATGGTTATGCGAACAGTTTACGAAAATATTAGGCTATCAATCTAACAATGACCTTAATGGTCAGCTGCATAAAGTTTATAAGGCTTTCAAATTATATATTTACATTATTAAGATATCAATGGTCTTGATAACATTCATGAATAAATATACCAGTTAGATTTTGCATGGTTAAACGCATAGACAAGGCTCGTCAGACGCGTTCAAATTCCTTTCACGCATGGCATATTGTCTGGACATTGGGAATGATATTATCTAAATGTCCTTTCAGACACGAAATACAATTGTTATGATAGGTGACGATGACTTCGAAACATTTCGTAGCTAGATGAGTGACCTCACGTGTAAAAATTGGAAGAGTGTTGGTATTTTATGTCGGCTTGCATTGCTTTCTGCTGTGTGCTATATTATTGTAGACTTTGATAGATTACTTAAGAGATAGATAACGTATACTGTTTGCTCTTCAAGTTTGCAGAAAGATTCTATTGTCTCTGTTTGATGAGACCCCTTAATAATATTTAGAGACATTTGTGAATTAACGAAGAGGTAAGGAATATTTTTATTAAACTTAAAGGGATATGGGATACTGAAGATGCCCTGGAAATGTATAAGTAGGCAATGATCAGGAAAAAGCACAATCCGGAAAAAACACTTCAAATAAAAATAATTTTAGATCCTTTGGAAGCAGTAAAACATTCAAAGCGAGAAGATGGGCCAAACCCGAGGTGGGAAGAACCTAAATTAACAATTAGGTACTTATACTAAGAGAATATGTCGTAAGTTAAGTTAGCACTATTTCCCAACAATTGCCTGGGCCTAACTAAAATATGAAAACATGCATAAGATTCAAACAGCACAAAAGTTAACTCCAAAACATAAAACAAATAGAAATACAAAAGAAGTATCACCTTGGAACGATCAGTAATATAAAATTACTGGGGGCTTTAACCGATTTTACAGGCGCCTAACCTCACCCTCATCTTCTGCAGTGGTTCACTACATTTAGTTAGTTGTTCGGTCCTCGTCGCGAATCTCTAACTAGTCAATGAATCATCAAGGACAAACATTTGGTGGTTAGAGATAGGAAAATGCAAACTGATTGCAAGCAATCCCTGAGGAAGAGTATTTAGGGATAATAGGATAGGAATCTCGGTGGGCGATATTTGCCGAAATCAAGTGGATTTTGTTTTCAGAACATTAAAGGGATAACGAATACTGGCACCCCTAACCAGTGCCCCGTTCTTGGAACATGCAATGTTATTTATTATTGCATACCAGGACCAATTTTGTTAGCTATGTGCAAATGAAAATTCAACTCCATTGTCAGCGTGACAATGAGTCATATTCATGTACAGGTATTCCCCTTGGTTTTAAACTTATTTAAAGGCTTAGACTACATCACAAAAACACTGACAGTCCCTCCTGAATGCCGAATTTATCAAAATTCAATAGAATTAAGGGGTACCATAATGGGTATGAAAAATGTCTATCTCCCCAAGTAGTAAGACAGATTTATGTGTACTTACCAGATCTTTCTACATGATAGTTCTGTTCATAGTACTTGACAACATTAATTTGCTGTTTAACTTATCAGATCAGAACTTTCTGCAAAACAGCTTGGTTTATTCTGTCTTTTAATGAAATATAGTTCTAACGGGGATATACAATGCCGTAGCTTGGTGATTTCCCTGTATCTCCCATTGTCGCTAATTAAGTTTTCTATCCATACTTTCACGCTCGGGATAATTCAATTTCATAAAATCATGCGGACTAATTTCCTGCAATTCTAACGAGAATTCAGTCACTGGCGAGACTTTAATAGTCGAAACCGCGGTATGGCCCATCCCCTTTCTCATTAATGCGCTCGCTGCTCATAAAGGATCTCAGTTTTAATTTTTTATTCTGAATAAAAAGACAACAAGGCTGTCGGCAACTTCAAAACGGAAGCATCACCTTCATGATCAAATTTGCTTCATTGTAAGGATTATTTTGAAATATCCGCCTCTGTGTTGTTTTGTTGATCCAAAGCGTACCTCAGCTGCATAGTGTATACGTAAAGCATTAACAGCCACAAATCGAAAATTTCATCTTTTGCATGAAGGATTTACACACACACGTCTGAAGCACATCACACTAAAATATCCTTAAGTGTCTTTATTCCCGCTGTCTTTTCCATGTAATGAAAATAATAAGTCGCAAAATCATGTCTTGTTTCGCCACACCCGCAAGCAGAATTTGGCTTGTCTCACATGTGGCCAGTGCGGGGCTCAAACCGACACCAGACACAGCGGTGAGATGATGGAGTGATTAAGAGACAGCGCTCATGTGTCATATCACGATGGGGATGTCAAGAGGCTCTTTTTACCAAGTTGGAGAAAAATATGTCATATGCTAGATTGCTAGATAATAACCATACAATTTTTAGCTCACCTGAGCCGAAGGCTCACAAGGTGAGCTTATAGGATGGCCATGATCCCGCGTCCGTCCGTCGTCCGTCCGTCCGTCCGTCGTCCACAATTTCAAAGATCATCTTCTCTGAAACCGCTTGGCCAATCAAAGTGAAATTTTATGTGGAGCATCCATGGGTAGGGGGGACTGAAGTTTGATCGCGAGATCCGGGTCACATGACCAAGATGGCCGCCACGCCCATATATGGTAAAAACCCTTCAAAAGTCTTCTTCTCCAGAACCGGTGGGTCGATTTCCACGAAACTTGGTACGTAGCATGGGGGACTTCAGCCCATCATAGTTTAATATAATGATGACCCTTGGATGACCTTGACCTATTTTACGCAAGGTCAAATATGGAAACATAGGCTTTTACATGGGAAAAAGTGAAAACTATGGATTTTTTGAAAACTATTGCAGCCTGAGGCCTGAAAAGTGGTAGATGCAAACAACTAATGGAGTAGATGAAAGTATGTGATTAATATAGGTCATGGTCATCTCTTGACCTTGGCCAGTCTGTTGTCCATACACACTTTTCAAAGATCTTCTTCTCTGAAACTGCGCGGCCAATCAAAGTGAAATTTTATGTGGAGCATCCATGGGTAGGGGAGACGAAAGTTTGATCGCGAAATCCAGGTCACATGACCAAAATGGCCGCCACACCCATATATGGTAAAAACCACTCAAAAATCTTCTTCTCCAGAACCAGTGGGCCGATTTCTACGAAACTTGGTATGTAGCATCAAGGACCTCAGCCCATCATAGTTTACAAACGTATAGGTTATAACTTGAATGTTATGCGACAGTCTGCATGCTTAGTTTTTAACCCAATCATGGTTGATAACTATGCTGCCTTCTTTAATTGCACGCCGGTGGGTCGGGCGTCAGACTCTATGATGGCCCCGACATAAAGCTATTCATTTTAGTTGGTTGGGGCCGGAGCTTCTTGTCTGTTGCTTGGCCCACCGGGGTCCAACTGGTGTTTTTCTTTTGCTCCGGAGTTAGTAGGTTATTCGGCGCCCAGGGATCTCCATCGTCGGGCAGCTTACTCAGTCTGTGAGTCCTGGTTTTTGATTCATCAGGATGTTTATCATGATTTATTTGTTTGTTCTTGATGATTCATTGACTAGTTAGAGATTCACCACGAGGACCGAATAACTAACTAAATGTTATGAACCACTGCAGAAGCTGAGGGTGAGGTTATGGCCATGTAAAACCGGTTTAAGCCCGCCAGTAACTTTGTGTTACTGATCGTTCCAAGTCGATACTTCTGTGGTGGTTCTTTTTGTTTTATGTCTTGGTGTTTAAAAATTTTTTGTGCTGTTGGCGCCTTATGTGTGTTTTCGTGTTTTTAGTTAAGTTAAGGTAATTGGGAAAATAGCTGCCCATTCGGCTTACGATTGTTTCATGGTATAAGTACCTGATTGTTAGTTTGTTTTTTTCCCACCTCGGTTTTTGGAGTGGGAATCTTTTTCTGATTGCGCCTTTTCCTGATCTTTGCCTACTTGTACCTTTTGATAAAATGATGACCCTTGGATGACCTTGACCTATTTTAAGGCAAGGTGAAATTTGGAAACATAGGCTTTTACATAGGAAAAAGTGAAAACTATGGATTTTAGCTCACCTGAGCCGAAGGCTCACAAGGTGAGCTTATAGGATGGCCATGATCCGGCGTCCGTCCGTCGTCCGTCGTCCACAATTTCAAAGATCTTTTTCTCTGAAACCGCTTGGCCAATCAAAGTGAAATTTTATGTGGAGCATCCATGGGTAAGGGGGACTGAAGTTTGATCGCGAGATTCGGGTCACATGATTAAGATGGCCGCCACGCCCATATATGGTAAAAACCCTTCAAAAGTCTTCTTCTCCAGAACCGGTGGGCAGATTTCCACGAAACTCGGTACGTAGCATCGGGGACTTCAGCCCATCATAGTTTGATAAAATGATGACCCTTGGATGACCTTGACCTATTTTACGGCTAGGTCAAATTTGGAAACATAGACTTTTACATGGGAAAAAGTGAAAACTATGGATTTTTTGAAAACTATTGCAGCCTGAGGCCTGAAAAGTTGTAGATGCAAACAACTAATGAAGTAGATGAAGGTATATGATTAATATAGGTCAAGGTCATCTCTTGACCTTGGCCAGTCTGATGTCCATACACACTTTTCAAAGATCTTCTTCTCTGAAACTGCTCGGCCAATCAAAGTGAAATTTTATGTGGAGCATCCATGGGTAAGGGAGACGAAGGTTTGATCGCGAAATCTAGGTCACATGACCAAGATGGCCGCCACACCCATATATGGTAAAAACCACTCAAACATCTTCTTCCCCAGAACCAGTGGGCCGATTTCCACGAAACTTGGTATGTAGCATCAAGGATAGCCCATCATAGTTTAATAAAATGATGACCCTTAGATGACCTTGACCTATTTTAAGGCAAGGTCAAATTTTGAAACATAGACTTTTACATAGGAAAAAGTGAAAACTATGGATTTTTGAAAACTATTGCAGCCTGAGGCCTGAAAAATGGTAGATGCAAACAACTAATGGAGTAGATGAAGGTATGTGATTAATGAAGGTCAAGGTCATCTCTTGACCTTGGCCAGTCTGTTGTCCATACACACTTTTCAAAGATCTTCTCAAGTTCTCTGAAACTGCGCGGCCAATCAAAGTGAAATTTTATGTGGAGCATCCATGGGTAAGGGAGACGAAAGTTTGATCGCGAAATCCAGGTCACATGACCAAGATGGCCGCCACGCCCATATATGGTAAAAACCTTTCAAAAATCTTCTTCTCCAGAACCGGCAGGACAATTTTCATGTACTTGGTCCAGCGAGAGTGAATTGGACAGCCACCCTCCAGATTTGTTGAAATCAATGCGAGTCACTGCTGGATTCTGCAAACATCTAAGATTGATTACAACACATCAGTGTTGTGAATAGTAAATGAAAGTACCACGCTCAATTTTATATGGAATATAAACGCATCTGCTTTTTATGTATCTCTCAAGAACATTGTTGCTATTGAATTATCAATCATGCGAATACTGCTTCATTCATACAATGCGATTTGCAGAATTAGAAAGGTTTAAATGTACCAGTGTCTCCGACGTTGTTGCTTGAGTTTAAATACTTCTTCAGTAGTCCTAGAATACGGTCTTCGAGATCAAGCGATCAAAACTATTATTTTGATCTTCGTCTTCTTCTTCTTATTCTTCTTCTTCTTCTTCCTCTTCTTCTTCTTCTTCTCGGTAGTGTATTGAGCGAGAATGAATTGGACAGCCACCCTCCAGATTTGTTGAAATCAATGCGAGCCACTGTGGATTCTGCAAACATTTTTGTGTAAGTAGCGTCAAAATCATCTATTACTTTATATTAAATGTGCATATCATCTTCTCTTTAACAATCTCTCCTTTTTCTACTTCTCTCTGTTGAGTTTCAAATCCCTAATGGGGGCTACACCTTGTACGTTAGTTATAATCGGAAAATAGCATTAAGTGCTGTTTTTGTGACCACTTGTTGTTTGTAATGCTTACTTCATTTCTTAAATTTTGTCTATCATAAATGTAGTGAGATACGCGGGGCACTTCTTATCAAATATAGATCGAAATTGAGGAAGAAATTGGTAAATTGGATTTGACATTGCGCTAGAAATTCTGTATGATTTATGGCGCCCCGTTAACGTCATATTATGGCACCGCGGTGAACATAAGAATTCTTGGACGTGATATATCTCTGAGTATTTTTGTATCATATTGGCATATAAACGAGCAACTTATGACCCCAGGGATATACAAATAACGCAAACTAAAGCCAGCATTGTAAAGAAATATGTTTATTGTTAACCACAAATCAATACGTATGCTTTAACTTATACTATTAACTGTTGAGAGAGAGAGAGAGAGAGAGAGAGAGAGAGAGAGTCCTTGTAAAAGGGTATAGTGCCCATTTTATTATTCACTGTTATCTTAATCAATGTTATCGAATTTTCTTTGAAATGTAATATTACTTAATAAAATACATGCATGGTATTTTAGTGAAGCACTTTGTACTATATTATAGGGTTATTGCACTGATATCGGCGAATATTGTCCCGAGTTGGGATATCGAAGGACGCGAGCTTGCGAGCGTCCGTAGATATCCCAACGAGGGACAATATTCACCGATATCAGTGCAATAACCCTTTTATTATATAGCTATAAATATCTGCTTCTCTTATTTGATGTTTTGTTGAAAGTTAGCCTTACAAAATTGAAATATCTACTTAAAGCCCGCGATAATATCCATAAGTGATATCATTTTTGCACTAGTGAAGTATCAGATGATATCATTTTTGCACTGTTACTTTTCGGAAGCACATTTTGCAACTGAATCAATATTGCTGACTTTTTTTTTTCTTTTTCCGGCTTAAATTGCTTAAATCTGAAAGTGACAAACTTCAGCTGACGTTTCGGCCCGGTATGACGTCATTTTCCACGCGACGTCAGATGAAGGTGACGTCATTAGAGTTGACGTCCCAATTTTACAATTTTGCACGATGACCCTCAAGTCAAGAATTTGGCAATGTTTCATAAAAAGAATTTTTCGCTTTTAACGAAGTGTGCAATATCAAGTAAGTGTGCAGATATCGTCTGATATCTGCACACTTGTTACTCGGCTTTTATCCCTAAGTTTTAATCATTTGATATTTATAGCTATATAATAATTATTCATACGTCCCTTTCAAGATTCTTTCAGTAGGTGGGGCGAAAACGGGAGAGTCCCGAGAAAAAACACATGACACTAGGGAATAAAAAATGGGATCCTTTAAGGGTAGTGAACATAATATGAAATAAAGGCACGCTGCCTTATCTGCAAACACACACGGAAAACCGTATGCTGGGATTTTTTTGTCAATAAGTGTATTCAGCTATCCATTTTAGTAGACCTGAGTAAGTAGACCTTGTAGGTAAACCTAGGTAGGTAGATCTTGGTAAGTAGACCTTGGTACGTAGACCTAGGTAAGTAGACCTAGGTAAGTAGACCCCGGACGTAGACCTTCTTGGTAAGTAGACATAGTAGGTAGACCCAGGTAAGTAGACCTAGGTAGGTAGACCTTGGGAAGTAGACCTAGGTAGGTAGACCTAGGTAAAGAAAGGTACAAGTAGGCAAAGATCAGGAAAAGGCGCAATCAGAAAAAGATTCCCACTCCAAAAACCGAGGTGGGAAAAAACCAAACTAACAATCAGGTACTTATACCATGAAACATATCGTAAGCCGAATGAGCAGCTATTTTCCCAATAGGTGGCCACTCAGTTACCTTAACTTAACTAAAAATATGAAAACATACATAAGGCGCCAACAGCACAAAAATTTTTTTTAAACACCAAGACATAAAACAAAAAGAACCACCACAGAAGTATCGACTTGGAACGATCAGTAACACAAAGTTACTGGCGGGCTTAAACCGGTTTTACATGGCCATAACCTCACCCTCAGCTTCTGCAGTGGTTCATAACATTTAGTTAGTTATTCGGTCCTCGTGGTGAATCTCTAACTAGTAAGTAGACTTTGGTAAGTAGACATAGATAGGTAAGTATACCTTGGTAAGTAGACCTAGGTAGGTAGACCTAGGTAAGTAAACCTTGGTAAGCAGACGTAGATAGTTAGACCTTGGTAGGTAGAAATAGGTTAGTAGACATTGGAAGTAGACTTAGTATGTAGGTTTTGGTAGGTAGACCTTGGTAGGTAGACCTTGGTAGGTAGATATTGGTTAATATACCTAGTAGGTAGACTTTGGTAAGTCGACCTAGGTGGGTAGACCTTGGTAAGTAGACTTGGTAAGTTGACCATAGAAGGTAGACCTTGGTAAACAGACCTTGGTAAGTAGACCCCGGAAGTGAGACCTTGGTAAGTAGACCTAGTTCGATAGACTAAGGTAAGTAGACCTAGGTAGATAAACCTTGGTAAGTAGACCTAGGTATGTAGACATTGGAAGTAGACCTAGGTATGTAGACCTTGGTAACTTGACCTTGGTAAGTAGATCTAGATAAGTAGACCTTGGAAGGTAGACCTAGATAGGTAGACTAAGACATAGGTAAGTAAACCTAGGAAAGGGAACCTTGGTAAGTAGACCCAGGTAGATAAACCTTGGTTAGTAGACTTAGGTAGGTAGACCTTGGAAAGTAGATCTAGGTAGGTAGACCTAGGTTGGTAGACCTAGTTAGGTAGGTAGACCTTGGTAGGCAGGTAGACCTTGGTAGTTAGGTAGACCTAGTTAGGTTTTTAGGTAGACCTAGGTAGGTAGCTCCCTTAAATGTTTTCCTTCTGTTCCTTCAAACCTCAAATATTGTCCCCCAAAAATAACCAGGCACGCTATTCACGGCGTAATCTCCGTCTGTTCGAAACGTCTCGATAATTTCGCCGGTTACCTGCTTTAGGTACACCTCGCAGAGGCTTGTTTTTTCGAGCGTTTATATTGCCTTGTTGTAGTTGGCCTCCCAAGCCCCCCAAATATTTTTCTGTTGGCATTTTTGAGTACATTTTGGCATCCATGCCTAATGTGTACCTTAATGTATAACAATACACGCTAGGGTGGATGCCAAGTCTGAAAATGCCCCAGAGTCCCCAAAATAGGTCAAAGGTCAACTAAGTGTAAAATTTGAGATATTTCAACATTATAGCAGTATCTTATGAAATATTTTCATTTTTGTTTTGTAAAAAAGCCCCAAATTACATCTTATGCATTTGTATGGTGAAATCAGTTACAATTGTTACAACAAAGTAATGCAGATTTAGGTCAAAGGTCATTTTAGTGCAAAAATGCTTATTTTAATGCCCTTTTACAATTGCCTGTATAAACATCAGTGTCAGTGGTATTCTAATGGGAATAAAGTTCTTTTAGGTACTTTTCTGTATCTATTGTGTTTAGAATATGATCGTAGCAATCATTTGATACCAATTATAGCTATCTGCAGCTTTTGGTTGCTGAGATATTGTTAATTTTTATTGATACACTCCCCTGTATTTGTCTGTGTTTTTTCTCTTATATCTTAAGTTTTCTTAATTTTTTGCAACGGGATAGTCAGATTGGTCATATATATTATTACATGTTTATACATTATTGTCATAACAATCATTTGATACCAATTTCAGATCTCTAGGACTTATGGTTGCTGAGATATTAACGTTTCCATGAGTAAACCCCCTCTATTTTTCTGTGTTTTTATCAAATGTTTTAAGTTTTCATCAATATTCAAACAACAAGAAAGTCGAACTTTTCATTTGTCTTATCGCATGTTTATAGAACATTACCATAGCAATTATTTGATATCAATTTCACCTCTCTAGATATTTTGGTTGCTAAGTTATAAAACATTTTGTTGGTATACCCCATCCACTTTTCTGTGGTTTTTCACTAGTATTTAAAGTTTTTATCAATATTCGAAAAACAAGAAAGTCAGAATGGTTTGTGTGTCTCACAACATGGTTATGGAATATTATCCTAGCAATCATTTGATACCAATTTCAGTTCTCTAGAGCTTTTGGTCACTGAGATATTAGCAGTTTTATTGGTATACCCCCTTCGTTTACCAAGGATTTTTCTCCTATATCCTAAGTTTCCTTAAATATTTGAGAAACAAGATAGTAAGCTTGTTTATATACCCTATCACATGATTACAGACTATTGTCATAGCAATCTTTTGATACCATTTCAGCTCTCTATGCCATTTGGTTGCTGAGATATATACGTTTTCGTTGATATACCCCCTCTATTTTTCTGAGATTATTATCTAATGTTTAAAGTTCTCATCGCTATTCGATAAAACAAGAAAGTCAGATTATTTATGGGTCTTATCACACTATTATAGAACATTATTATAGAAATCATTTGATACCTATTTCAGCTCTGTAGAGCTTTTGGTCACTGAGATATTAGCAATTTTATTGGTATACCCCCTTCGTTTGCCACTGATTTTTCTCCTATATCTTAAGTTTTCTTAAGTATTTGAGACACAATACAGTCAGCTTGTTTATACACCCCATTATGTGGTTATAGAGTTTTGTCATAGCAATCATTTGATACCAATTTCTGCTCTCTATGGTTTTTGGTTGCTGAAATATATACGTTTCCTTTGGTATACCCCCTCTATTTTTCTGAGATTATTATCTAATATTTAAAGTTCTCATCATTAATCCAACAACAAGAAAGTCAGATTATTTATGAGTCATATTACACTATTATAGAACATTATTATAGCAATCATTTGATACCTATTTCAGCTCTATAGAGCTTTTGGTCACTGAGATATTAGCAATTTTATTGGTATACCCCCTTCGTTTGCCAGTGATTTTTCTTCTATATCTTAAATTTTCTTTAAAAAAATGAGAGACAAGGACGTCAGCTTGTTTATATACCATATTACATGGTTATAGAATATTGTCATAGCAATCATTTGATACCGATTACTGCTCTCTATGGTTTTTGGTTGCAGAGATATAAACGTTTCTGTAGATATAACCCCTCCATTTGCTGTGATTTTTTTCTAATATTATATTCATAAAGATTTCATCAATATTCGAACAAAACGAAAGTCTGATTATTTATATATATCTTATTTCGCGGTTTTAGATTGTTGTAGTAGCAATTATTTGATACTAATTTCTGCTCTCTATGGCTTTTGGTTGCTAAGCTGTAAGCATTTCTGTAGGTATACCCCCTCCATTGTTCTGTGCTTTTTCTCTAATATTGAAAATTCTCATCAAGATCTGAACCCCAAGAAAGTCACATTCTTTCTGTGTCTTATCACATTATTATAAACCATTATCATATCAATCATTTGATATAAATTTAAGCTCTCTAGAGTTTTTGGTTGCTGAGATAAAAGCAATTTTGTTGGTAGACCTTCATTTATCTGTTATTTTTCTCTAATATCTGAAGCTCTCTTTAATATTGAGCATTAATAATATTAATTTAAGATAGCCAGTTTGTTTATATATCTTATTACAGAGTTATAGAACATTGTCATAGCAATCATTTGGTACCAATTTAAGCTCTCTAGGGCTTTTGGTTGACGAAATATAAGCATTTGTGCTGGTATACTCCATTTTTCTGTGATTCTTTTTTCTAATATATAGAGTTCTCATTAATATTTGAACACCAGGAAGTCAGTTTGATATTTAAATAACATGGTTATCAAGCATTGTCAAACCAATCATTTGATACATATTTCTGCTTTCTTAAGGGCTATCAGTAGCCAAGAAACATATGGTAATATAGGTGTACCACACTACTTCCTCTGCTTATTAGAGGTGGGGGTGAACACTCTATGGTTTTACGTGACACACATGGGCAATAAAGAGATCGTCTGACCAAACTGGCACCCATGGGCATTTGTTCTAAGAGTGCAAGGTACATCCTATAGATATTCCACCCTAAACCCTTCAAATGGTAATTGACTTTCCCTTTGTTTATCTTGATTTTCGTCATTTTCATTAATATTCATGAAAATGCAAATGAGATAATTAGTATTTAGGCCCATGAGTCATCAAACAAATTTGTCAAATAGTATTATTGGTACAGTAACAATAAGCCAAAATGATAGTTTAGGCATGACATTAGTTTTTATGGGATAATTGATTTTTAATTGTTTCTTTTCATTCATTTTAAAGTTTTAATGAACGTTCATGAATATGCAAATTAGATATTTTCCATTACTTATCATAGGAAGAAAGGGCTATGTCTAAGCTTCAATATGAGACCAAGTTCAATGGTCTAGGATTACAAATAATTGAGATATATTCAATTTTCTATGTGTATCCCCATTATAAAAACGCAAAAAAATGAATATTTAGGGTACTTTAATAGAACATAGCGTAAAATGCAAATGCTTCCACTGGCAGAAAACTGTCTGATAGATTTTTCAATGTACTTAAATTAGAAAATCATAGTGTAGAAAATTCCCCTTGGGGAAGGGGGTATGGGTAGCTAGAAGACTATTAGTTATCATAACAGGTTTTGATATTTTTGCACTCATATGACTTTTGACCTAATTATGTGACCCAGAGGCAGTTACAGACTTGGAATATACCCATATGAGTTTACACACTTGTCAATGAATAAAATAAGTTTTTTCTCATGCAGTAGACCATGTTGTCTTTAGTCAGTTCATGTTTGATTTAAGAAATACTTGTTTATTGTAACGGGTGTTTGTGCTTTTGCACTCATTTGACTTTTGACCTAATTCTGTCACCCAGGAGCATTTACAGTCTTGGCATCCACCTCTATGTCTTTGGACACATGTTGTTATATATAATTGATTCAATAATATTGATTCTTTTTAAAGCTATTACTTATAATTTATATATATATATTCTAAAGGGGAGTAACCCAATTAATTAATATATATTTCTTTTTATGTTTCTACAATTTATTATCTAGAACTTTATAGAAGAATGTCATTGATTATTTTTATAACTGTTATATAATTTAGAAGTATAGAAAATTCTATGAGCACTTTGTGGATAATTCCAGATGAAAATGGAGTGAGTGTTTTTTTTACCATAAGTTAAAAATATATTTGGACTATGTATACTACTACTGAGATCTCGAAGGATCTAGTAGACTTTCGTTTAGTCTTGATGGTCGTTGCGGCCTTGAATTCTTCTCTGGAGAATTCTAAATTCTCTTTGGAGAATTTAAAAGAACTTTCGTTTAGTTCGTTTCTTTTCTAGAGAAAAGTTTATTATATCATTCTCTAGAAACCTGTAGAATTTCCTTAGATGTATAAATATAGGTCCCAATTCAGTCTTAGGCATTCAGAAATTTGAAGTGGTTTAAAGTATATAATTTTGGTTGTTTCACTAGTGTTTTGGATTAGAATAAAAGTGTGGATTAAAATATACATGTGCTCATATTCTGGTTACTGGATTGTGGACTTACATTTGAGGGACAAGGACTTATTTGACATTAACTTTGTAAGTTATTTATTTATTTATTTACTTATCTGTTTGTTTGTTTGTATGTATTTGCAGCATTTATTTGTTTGATTAAATATTGTTAAGTTTAAATTACTTGGTTGTTTTTCGCTGTACCTGTCTAGTTACGCTAGGTCGTAACAATGTCAAGGAATGACATGAGTACAAGTTACCTATAATCAGTCCATTATTTTCCAAAACAATAATGTCTATTTTCATTTTTACAGATTTTTGCTATTTTGCACTCGTTTGACCTTTGACCTTGTTCTGTGGCCCAGGGTCATTTACAGACTTGGCATCCACCCGTACGAGTTTGGGCACATGCCAAGGAATATTAAGAGCATAGGTAGAATAATGTACTCAAAAATGCCAACAAAACCAAAACTAAGCCACTTTTTTGGATTTGGACTGCCAAGTATTGACTGGTTTGCTATAATACGAGGATTTTAACGGTGTAATTTCGAAAAACCAATCTTCATCGTCGTCTGCATTTGTAAAATGTGTATTTATCTTATATTTTTACATTTTGGAAACAAATATGATCTGAAATAGGATATATGGAAATATGTTTGACAAAGAAAAATGTTCAGCCGAAAAAAGAAAAAGAAAGTACAAATTTCCCGACATCTGAACGACACATTGTCTGCGCATGCCGACAAAAATGTCTGCGCCCAACATTAATGGCCGCCTAACCGTCGGTTTTGTTCGGTAAGGTATGTAGATTTTTTAATCTAAATTTCTTACGTACGTTTATCCTAAAGCAAACACACATGTGTGTTTGCTATTAATGAGAAAGGGGATGGGCCATACCGCGGCTTCGGCTACTTAAACCTCTTCAGTGACCCTTTAGTTTGGCAACATGGAGCCAAAGAGAATTACTGTAATTTTGCATCTTTGAACAGCGTGGTCGATACAAAGACTAGTAAAATCCAAATAGGGCCAAATATATTAAAACGTTGGTTAGAAAATGAATCTTAACTGATCATAATTTTCTGATTTCTCAGAATACCCTCTCTGACCACAAAGGACCAAAAGGAAAATATAATCTACGCTATGGATGATGTACGGGTAGACTTTTTAGGTCCGCCACACGGCACAACACCAGCTGCAGTAGGGATTTCACATGTACCAGATGTGGGGCTCGAACCAACACCAGACACAGGGGTGAGATGAGCGAATGGTTAAGCGAGTTAATGAAATTAGCCTCTTTACCACTGGTCACAGAGTCCACCTAACGGATAATTTATAAGCGTCTCACCTGAAAAATAAGTGAATGAGTGTTGGACACATTACATAATTCAACAAGTAAAAGGTTCAATCATAATCTTTTCTTACGTGGTCTAAGTCGCGAAATGGCTCAGATAAATCGACGCTTTGTGTAGCTACGTACATGTTAATTAATTTGATCTTGACTTTTAAATAGTCATTCCGAACAGTGTCAGAACAATTCTATAGTGAGCTACTCATTCATATTAATTTATCAAATGCGCTATGTTATATTAAGGACAGAAAAGGAAAAGTAATGCAGATAATATTTAACGTTTTTAATGCTCTGCAAACACCTCCCAAGTGCTATATCCTTTTATGAACTGAACTATTATCCATACATAATAAAAAATTTGATTGTCAAAATACAAGGTTCGTTAAATATAAACATTGCTTGTTCTTAGAAGATTAAAAGCAAACAATCATGAGAACTAAAACGGTTTTGTATTGTAAACAGAATAAAGCACGTTATCCAATCTAATTACAGTGTTTGGTTGTTTGCATGCAGCATGTTTTGTAGAAGTTTTATTCTGAATGTCAGAATGAGCACCAGCCATTTGACTCCAAATCAAACAAGAACAAGATCACATTACGAAAACTTGCCCATGCAATATACTGATACTTTTTCAGGCGAAAAAAAGAAGAAAATTTCCATAGAAAAATAAAAGATAATTATTATTTTAATATATTTGCTAAAACATTGAAGAAAGAAAGAAAAATAGGCATTACCCTGCATACCCAAGTTTTTCTATATAATATTTGGGTATAAAGGGGTATATATTGCACGGACATGTTATCGTGATGTGTAGGTTTCCTTGCCCTTGCCAATAGAAACGGGGCGATGGAGAAATATACCAGTGGTAGAAAGAAAGCGTCATGCATGCTCAAATGGTATAGGGGATGAATATCACTATTTGATGGTTCGTACACGACTTAGTTCTTCCGAAGAAATAATTAGCTTCATATTATTGTATTTGACCTAATACTTATGAATTATAAGAAAAAAAATGAAGTCAAAGACTTTCGTAATTTAGTGAAGGTGTATTTATTTATAAAATATTTTTTTTTGAATTGTTGTGAGTTTCCCTCCCTTCCAATAAATATAATATAAGCGTTGTATATGGTTTGTAACATGTGTTGTGTTTATGTTATATAAATAATGCCTCATGTGTTTGCTTTTTCCATGTCCCTCATATTTCATTGTACTTTATTGGGCGATACATGTATGGTACAAGAAGACACTGAACAGGAAATGGCGCAGTCAGAAAGAAATTCCAACTCAAACAACCGAGGTGGGAAAAAACTAAATTGACAATTTATTACCTATGTTAAGTAACATACATGTATCTTAAAAAGGTACAAGTAGGCAAAGATAAGGAAAAGGCGCAATCAGAAAGAGATTCCCACTCCAAAAACCGAGGTGGGAAAAAACCAAACTAACAATCAGGCACTTATACCATGAAATATATCGTAAGCCGAATGAGCAGCTATTTTCCCAATAGGTGGCCACTCAGTTACCTTAACTTAATTAAAAATATGAAAACACACATAAGGCGCCAACAGCACAAAAAAAAAAAAATAAACACCAAGACATAAAACAAAAAGTTTTTAAGCCGTTTTAGGAGGAGCTTTTCAGGCGGCCACTCAGTTACCTAAACTTAACTAAAGATATGAAAACGTTCATAAGGTTCAAACAGCACAAAATACGACTTCAAAACATAAAACAATTAGAACCATAACAGAAGTCTCGCCTTGGAACCACCAGTAATGCAAAATTAATGGGGGCTGAAACCGTAAGCTTCATTTTGTAACGCTAATAAACACCTTGCAAGAAATATGGCTGGACCGTCTACATGTCTAATCTAAAATGTTGGCCAATTTAGTCTTGCTTAAGCTTGTTTAAAAAAATGTACATGTTCTTGAAACGCTCGCCTTTACGTCCCTTCAGCTTGAATTTCTGCAACGGTCTTAACGCGGAACTAGTGCGTATTACAACTATTGATTTTTTTATATATCACTGTTGTAAAAAAAAAAAAAACTCCGTGTAAGCTATCATTTGTGTAATAGTCAATGTCGAATGGGCACAAAAAATCGTCCCGCGGGAATTTCATGACGATTTGTGACGACCTACTTTAAATCAAACTTTGGGGCATATGCAACAATTTAAACCTGTTCGTCGCCCTGAGACCCGCGTCTGGGCTGAAATATGACGTCATCAAAATGGCGACCAGCGCACTCATAATCATGAGCAGCTTTTTATGACCGATATACCTTAATGCAAGAGAGATAATAGACTTCTTTAATCCGCTTAGCGAGTTGTCTCCCTGAGATCATCTCAGGTAAATTGACCAGGTAACTGAAAGTTTTGTGTAGCCAGCGTGTTTGCTGACATTGTTAAGCCCTGCGGGTGTCAAGATATAACACGCCAGCCAGGTAAACTGGGTTATCAAATAACATCGGAATTCTCATGTTGTTATAATGTATAGCCTGGGCGATATGGATAAATTTTAAAAATTTTAGATTTTCACTGAGAATATATGAAATTATCGGAAAATAAAAAATATTAAATTTAAATAAGTCATTGCATTTTTTACTTAGCAGAAAGACATTTACTAGGGAATTCTTAATCCATTCTTCAATACTTATACAAAAAAAAAAATATGATCTGATGCGATCTCAATTCTCATAATATTATTATAGTCCTATTATTTTGTATTATTAATCTATATCTTGATTCGCTCAGCCATATTATTTTCCATACGTAACGCTTGTCTAGATAATTTGCCGAATCGTCTCACAATATAAAGTCTGTACACTTTAATTCTGCTTAAACAATGCAGAGCTAAAATGTGCAGTCTTAATGAGAATGAAAAGGAAACGAAACTGGGCGCAAGCTGGTTAGAGGTTTTGCTTAATGGAGAAAACAAATATAATTGCCTTATATAACTGATTCGAGGCGATGCATGTACAACAAGCTGGACATCTACCCGCATCTTCCACTGATGCGCAGACCTGATCTGACCAAATGTTTTTTTCATGACACGGCCTTTACCATCATCATCGCTTGATTGCACATTTAAGCTGCTCAGTATGATTTAACAAAATATTGACTTTGGAATGTGATATCTGTCACCTATAGAAGAGAACACTGAGATGCCTCATGAGAAAACCAACAATCTGCATATGAAAAAAACAAAGGCGCAGATCAGCATCGCAGTAACTGCAAAGTTGATCATCATCTTTGTTTTCGCTACACCGATAGAACTATTCCTTTACTTTCTAAATCCAAAATTTCCAGTCTCTAGCCATCTTCTGTGATTGTACAGCCCGGTTTGTGTTGGGCCTGTAATCGGAAACCACATTGTTGGTTTTCCCAAGAGGTGGCTCAATATTGACAGGCATTACGATTTTTAAGTATCATATAATTGAAAGCAGTCTTTAGTATTTAAACATAGATGGTCAGTCATTCATTTATGTGGCTTATCTAAATCAGCGATCATGTCCTACTAACAACTTTCAGTCAAGTCGGGACTATGACGAAAAAGGCAGCGCAAAAGAAAGAAGAAACACATTAAATAATAACTAATACACCATATATTATATCTCATTTATTTACTAGATGATAGTTGTACATAAAAGATAATCAAATGTGCTATATAAAAATATAATGCATAAAAGAACATATTATAACAACACAAATAAACTTTTTTTGAAAACAAACAATTTATCACAGCATTTAAAGGGAAAAAAGCACACATACATAAAAGTAGAAAAACTCGATGCATGACAATTTAAGATGAATAAAATAATTTGTCGTTAGAAATGATAATGCGACTATTAAAATCTTGATGTTTGTAGATTGTTATAATGGACCTTCTTGTATACATTATCTTGTTATATAACCCAAGGGAAAGCAATAAATACAGTGATCACGAAACAGTAGCTAAAATAAGGGGCTTTCATCAGGAAAATGAGTCCGGTATTGAATGCCCCCTTATACCCCACTTTTATATTAGCAAAACTGGGGTATGGAGGGGTATACCTGTTTTTCTTATTTTTGCTCCAAAACATAGATGGTGCGTACTCGTTAAAACCGCCTCGTCGAGGCGGTTCTAACGTGTACCCACAATCTATGTTTTGAGCAAAAATAAGAAAAATATAAAAACATATACTTAAAATTTTCATTTTTTACAGCTGAAAAACGATTCCTGTGTATTGTATGGACGTGTTTTCGTAAGAAGGTGAATATAACCATGAACCGTGGACACAAACAAATGATTTGTTTTGAAAACAATTATCAAAATGTCGCCTTCAGAATCTTGAGTAATCCGAAACCGGTAATCTTGGTAATCTGTCTACTTTGAAACCACCTTGCCGACAAATCTTCTTCAATTATGACAATGACAATTATGAATTAAATAGTTAATGATAATGTGATAATTGAACAGATGTCTAATTGCTTAAAACATAATTTAGTTGTTTGAGCTTGAATTTTATCGTAAACTGATTGCCGTTCAAACGTTATTTAAATTTTACCGCCCGAAAATAAATGATAATTAAATGCAATGATATTTTACGAAAAATTGCTTAATTAAGTTTCATTATTTTATAAAGTCTAATTATTTTTGTTTTATGCGGCATGTTTCATAATTCTTTGCTCAAATGACTTTTCCTGACTTTTATGTCACTCCTCTATTTGTACACACACAACTACACGCAGCGTGTAAAATTACAAGCGAATAATTGTGGACACTGTTGAATATAAACATTTTGACAAAAGCAAACATTTTCACAGACTTATAAAAATTATACCAAAATGTACGTAATTAATCCAGCTACACTGTGATATGAGGACAAATATTGCAAATACAAATTAAAGGCTTATTTTGATGTGTCAAAGTAGCCAAGGTATAACCAAATTTGTAACTTTTTCGCTATCAATCGCTATATATCTTATACATTTTGATACAAAATTGATACGGCTTGCAAGTAACTCAAAAGTGACAAAGTGAAAAATTATTCAATTTTCTTATAAAATATATCATTGGAAAGCTAATGAAAGCAGCTTTGTAAAAATATGAGGACAAAATATCCAACTTTATTAATAAACTTTAATTAGGACAATTAGTCTGCCTCTCCGTTAAACTTCCATATTAAAATTAATACTGCGGTAGCCAGGTAATGTCGCGGCCGCTTCACGGATAAAGGCAGAAATCCGGGTAAGGTCTGTAGTGAAATGTCAGATATAGTTGCGAATGATGCACTTTAAACAACCATTTTCATACTATGTTGTCAGATAAAAAATGATTTCCAGCTTCTCGCTGTTTTAAATGGGTGGATTTTACCAATAGTATTTATAAAAGCTATTTTAGCACAAAAGTATCTGTCACAAGGAGCATAGCACTAAAGATATGAGCCACGTCACGACAAAATCTTAATACAAAGTGCCAAACTATGCATAGTACACCGGGAGCTAATTTGACCTAGCTTGCATCCCCCAAAATATTTTTATGGGTGCCAAATCATTAACTGGCACCCCGGAAATGCAAAAAAAAATGTCCCCAAAGATAAACTCAAATGCACTATGAAAAAATGCACGGTTTCCATGACAACCGTTAATGTGATTCTTGAGGATGGGGGTATACATACAAAATTGATCATATCTCCACTGTTACTTATCTTAGATTATTGAACATGGTCTCCTTTTAAAGCTTAGACATAGCCCTTTTTATGGTAAGTTTTGCAAATTTTCTAATTAGCATATTCATTAATTTTCATGAAAACATGCAAAATGGCAGAAAAATCTTTTAAACTCCATAAATGAAGTAATAATAGGCCCAAGCTGTCGTTGTGACACTTGGTTATTTAACCAGTAATAACATATGACGAATTTAATGATGACATGGTCCTATATGAAAATTATCTCATTTGTGTATAATTCATGAATAATTAAATTGCCAAAAAGTGAGGAAAAACAAGAGAAAAATTATATCCATTGCAATGTATTGGCTAGGACCCAATCTATCTTGCATCCCTGGGACAAATTCTCAAAACTGTCAGTGTTTTCAGAGGGACAACCTTAATGCCATCAAATATTGTCATCAGCAATGAAAATATATTTGCATGATGTAAAATTATATAGTTTCCACACCAGTCCACTCCTCATGCGATTCTAAAGAATAGGCTGTTCTTCCTAAAATACTTGTATCCCACCAATAGAATGCTCTAGAGTACTATAATTGGTCTGATGGTGATACATGAACAAAACAATTTAGCCCACAAAATAACTTGTATCTCGGCAATCAAAAGTCATATGGTGCTGAAAAATGACATCAAATGGTGTCTACTTGTAGCTCGGCAATCAAAAGTCATATGGTGCTGAAAAATGACATCAAATGGTGTCTACTTGTATCTCGGCAATCAAAAGTCATATGGTGCTGAAAAATGACATCAAATGGTGTCTACTTGTATCTCGGCAATCAAAAGTCATATGGTGCTGAAAAATGACATCAAATGGTGTCTAGGGCACTATTATACCATCCTGTACTATAAATAATGGGTCATTTGTGTTTTAGTTTTAAGAATATTAACAAAATGTTTTGAATTTAGAGAAAATATACAGAACAATTAGAATTTAAGTTGTATGCGTAGAAAAACGCACGTATCCGGGTTACTGAAAGGCATAGGGAGCTATAATGGGTAATAAACGATTGCTAGGACAATGTTCTGTAACCATTTAATCCGATATATAAAGTAAGAAAAAGAGTAGAACTGAGATCCTTGAAGAGCAGTAAACATATAAATGAGAACTATGGGTCATACTGCGGTTTCCAGCTATTTTTCTTGTAGATCTATTGATATTAATGAGATTTTAATAAATAATAGCAAAATCAGTGAAAAAAATGAAGGGGTACACCAACAACGTTGCTTATATCTCAGCTGCCAATAGCCGTGAAGGACTCAAAATGGCCCCAATTTATTGCTAGGACAATGTTTTATTGCCATGTGCTCAGATGTATCATCCTTTCTGGCAAGCAAGAAATAAATAATAAATTTTGATAAATTTTGGTGAGGCACAGCCTTCAATTTTCATATTTTTCGAAACTTTATGTAACTTTCAGAAAATCTAATAACATGTGGTTAAGCTTTCGTACTACATGGCATTAGTGCACTCTCCCATTGTTCTAATGGAACCATTTTCAGCATTCTAATGATATTGTCAGCTGAGATATGAGCGATTTTCTTTGGTGTACCCGTTTTTCTCTTATTTATAAAGATCTCAGCAATATCCATAGAACAAAAATAGCTGATTATATCGTAACAGAACATTGTCCTAGCAATCATTTGATGCCAATTATAGCTCTTCTACGTATACCCCCTTAATTGTTCCGTATTCCCCACCCACTAAATTCAAACGGTTTTGTTGATATTCTTCAAACTCATGAAACTAACACCAAATGACTCGTAAATTGTTGTTCAGGATGTTATAATATTGCCATAGCCACCATTTGATGACATTTTAGCACTATATGACTTTCGAAAAAAGGTACAAGTAGGCAAAGATCAGGAAAAGGCGCAATCAGAAAAAGATTCCCACTCCAAAAACCGAGGTGGGAAAAAACCAAACTAACAATCAGGTACTTATACCATGAAACAATCGTAAGCCGAATGGGCAGCTATTTTCCCAATAGGTGGCCACTCAGTTACCTTAACATAACTAAAAATATGAAAACATACATAAGGCGCCAACAGCACAAAAAATTTTTAAACACCAAGACATGAAAGCCGTAATATAAGTCATTTTGTAGGTTAACCCATTTTTTCACTGTCTTTTCTCTAAAATGTCTTTAGTTTTCATTAAAATTCATGATATTGGAAATCAGATTATTCTTATATAATACTTCAGGGCCATAATACATTGCCATAGCATTCATTGAATACCTCTCAGCATCCTGGGTTGATAAACAGCTCTGGCACAAGCGATTTTTTTAATATACCCCCTACTGTTCCACAATTCTTCTCCATTTTTAATGTCTTTATTTTTTTATTTTTTTATTATTTTTTTTTTCATATTTTTTTTTTATTTTGTTAATTTTCATGAATAAGTGAATTTAGTGATTTAAATATGAGGTATAAAGGTTAAATATTTCAGTTCGTGCATCACAATCAGACTAACTATAGTATTCTAGAGCATTCTATTGGTGGAATATGAGTATTTTTTGTAAGTACACCCTATTTTTACACCCTATTTTTGTAAGTACACCCTATATTTAGAATCGCATGAGAGGTGGTGTGAAAACTAAGTAATTTTATATCATGCAAATGATTTTATTGCTGAGGACAATATTTGATGGCATTAAGGTGGTCCCTCTGACAACACTAACAGCCTTGAGAATTTGTCACAGAGATACAAGTTAGGCCATATAACACATGCAATACCTTGCAATGTTATAGTTTTTCCCTCGTTTTCCTCTATTTTTTGACATTTTATTAATTTTCATGAATATGCAAATGAGGTAATATTCATATAGGGCCAGTTCATCAATAAATTTGTCATATGAAATTACTGGTTCAATAACAAAGTGTCACAATGGCAGTTTGGGCCTGAAATTAGTTCATTTATGGATTTTTAACAACTTTTTGCCATTTTTCATATTTTCATTAAAATTTATGAATATGCAAATTAGATAATTTGCATTACTTACCATAAAACAAAAGGACTGTGTCTAAACTTTAAAATGAGACCAAATACAGTAGTCTAGGATAAGTAACAATGGAGATATGATCAATTTTGTATGTACACCCCATGCTCAAGAATCTCGTTAACGGTTGCCATGGAAACGCATGCATTTTTTCATAGTGCAATTGAATTTATCTTTGAGAACAAAACATCTTTGTATTTCTGGGGTCCCAGGAAATGCTTTGGCACCCATGAAAAATTGTCCTGGGGTGCATCAAATTAGCTCCCGAGGTCTTTAAGTTGTGGGCGGTTTTTGAAGAAAAACGTATGTCCGACGTATGCACGAACGAACATATGACTCGATAAAGCAATATCCTTTAACCCATCGACTTAATTCGTCTATCGTGTGTATGATCAGATACATTTCATACATTTTCTTCGCAAAAATGTCAATAATGCGCTGTTTTCAATTGATTTTGATGGATATACGAATAAGTCACATATAGTCAGATAGCCGCCATATTGATGACGTCATAAATCGACTCTTACGCGGCTGTAAGTGCGACGAACAGGTTTAATGTTATACATGAACCCCATAGATAAGTTTTATATAGGTCGTCATAAATCGTCAAAAAAATCGCACGAGATTCCCATTCGACACTGACTATAAACAGTTCTGACTGAACCTAAGTTCGGAAAATGTGTGGTGCCTCTCGTTTAAGTTCTTTTTGAAATTCTAGACCTATCCTATCACGTGAAGCATGCATTCTGAATTTTATAATTTCACAAACTTTCAATAACCATTATCTGGTCGTGAAACACACCGAGAACTGCATTGTCGCGAAGTGTTCTAAATGTAGAAAAATGTTAAAAAGAAAGGTAAAAGTAGGCAATGATCAGGAAATGGCGCAATCAGAAAGAAATTCCCATTCCACAAACCGAGGGTGGGAAAAAAACCAAAATGATATTTAGGTACTTATACCAAGAAAACATATCGTAAGCCGAGTGAGCAGCTATTCCCAAATAGGCGGCCACTCAGTTACCCGAACTTAACTGAAAATATGAAAACGTACATAAAGCTCTTACAACACAAAAAATCGACCCCAAATAACAAAACAATAAGAACCACAGCAGAAGTATCGCCTTGGAACAATCAGTAATATAAAATTACTGGGGGCCTAAACCGGTTTTACATGCGCCTAACCTCACACTCATCTTCTGCAGTGGTTCACAACATTTAGTTAGTTGTTCGGTCCTCGTGGTGAATCTCTAACTAGTCAATCAATCATCAAAGACAAACGAATAAATTATGATAACCACCCTGATGAATCAAAGACGAGGACTCAACAGATTCAGTAAAGTGCCCGACGATGGAGATCCCTGGGCGCCGAATAACTTTTTGAAACCCGGAGCAAAAGAAAAACATCAGTTGAACCCCGGTGGGCTAAGCAACAGACAAGAAGCTCCGACCGTAGCTGTTGACTAAGACGTTAAACATCAATTCAAACAAACAAACATAAAAACAAACAAGCTTGACCAACGACTCCAGGGCTAATGGTAAACAAGCTCCTATCACTGGGTATCTCAAAGTAAAACCAAAAGGCAGCATGATATAAGCTTTCATCAATGGTTTTTGCAACCAACTAGAAAGAATTGGTTTGGTTCCAGTTCTTTTCTTGCATGTATGTTTGTGAGGGAATGTGTACAAGAAAGATACAAGTAGGAAATGATTAGGAAAATGCGCAATCAGAACGAAATTCCCACTTAAAAAACCGAGGCGGGAAAAAACCAAATTGACAATTAGGTACTTATACTTACACATATTGTAAGCCGAGTTAACAGCTATTTCCCAACATGCGGCGACTTAGTTACCCGAACTTAACTAAAACTAGGACAACGTACATAAGGTTCAAACAACACAAAAATTCGACTCCAAAACACAAAACAAATAAGACCACAACAGAAGTATATGGCCTTGGAACGATCAGTAATATAAAACTACCGGGGGACCTTAAACCGGTTTTACAGGGCCCTAGCCTCACCCTAATCTTCTGTAGTATTGTTGTCACCACCGTTCGATATTGTAAGGTGAAGTTCTTAAATAATATCACACCAGTTATTTTCGCCTCTAACGTGATAAGGACGGTGATGACAGAGTAGAAGTGGAACCCTGTAGGAACGTTGCAATCGAAAATAAATGATGATGGTCATCTCTACATGATAATGGCTGTCTACTAGAAATTTCGAATGTCCTTAACACCAGCCGTCCCATTAGAAATATACAATGATGTAAAGTCTTAAAATGATTTATTATATCATTTACGGCACTGCAGATATAGCTGTGCCGGTAAAAACTCGTTTACGGTTATGCGAACAATTTACAAAAATATTAGGCATTTGATCAGTCTAACACTGACCTAAATGGTAAGCTGCATAAAGATGAGGTTTTCAAATTAAATATTAACCATATTAAGACATATCAATGGTGCTGAATCTAATGTATAAATATTTCAATTAAATTTTCACTTGGTAAAACACCTAGGTCAATGCTCAGAATATGCATTCCAATTCCTTTCACGTTGACGTATTGTCTGGACATCGTAAATTATATTATCTAAATGTCCTTTCAGACTCAAAATACAATTGTTATGATATGTGAAGAAGACTTAGAAAAATTCGTGGCAATATGATATTATGGAGAAACCTAACAAGTTGGTCCGGGTGATAAGTGACTTCACGTGTAAAAATTGGAGCAATCTTGGTATTTTATGTCGGCTTGCGTTGCTTTCTGCCGTGTGCTATATTATTGTAGACTTTGATAGATTAATTAAGAGATAGATAACATATACTGTTTGCTCTTCAAGTTTGTAGAAAAATTCTGTTGTCTCTGTGTGGTGAGGCCCCTTAATAATATTTATAGATATTTGTGAATTAACGAAGAGATAAGGACTATTTTTTACAAAACTTAAAGAGATATGGGACACTGAAGATGCCATGGAAAGGTACAAGTAGACAAGGATCAGGAAAAGGCGCAATCAGAAAAAAAATCCCACTCCAAAATCCGAGGTGGGAAAAACCTTAATTGACAATAAGGTACTTATACTAAGAGAACATGTCGTAAGTTAAGTGAGTAGGCGGCCACTCAGTTACCCCGAGCTTAACTAAAATATGAAAACGTACATAAGGTTCTAACAGCACAATAGCTCAACTCCAAAACATAAAACAAATTCAAATACAACAGAAGTATCGCCTTGGAACGATCAATAATATACAATTACTGGGGGACTTAAACCGATTTTAAAGGTGACTAACCTCACCCTCATCTTTTGCAGCGGTTCACAACATTTAGTTAGTTGCTCGGTCCTCGTGGGGAATTTCTAACTAGTCAATGAATCATCGAGGACAAACAGATGATAGTTAGAGATAGGGAAATGCAAACTGATTGCAAGCAATCCCTGCTGAAGAATATTTCGGGAAAATGGGATGGGAATCTCGGTGGGCGATATTGGCACCCCTAACCAGTGCCTTGTGCTTGGAACATGCAATGCTATTTTATTATTGCATACCAGGACCAATTCTGTTAGCTATGTGCAAATGCAAATTCAGCTCCACTGTCAGTGTGACGATGAGTCGTATTCATGAACAGGTATTCCCATTGTCCATTGGTTTATAACTTATTTAAAAGTCTTCGACAACATTACGAAAACCACTAAAAGTCCCTCCTGAATGTCGATTCTATCAAGAATCAATTGAATTATGGAGTACCATAATGGGTCTGAATATAAGAATCTTATATGGTGTTCTGTTCTAGATGGAAGTTTCCAACCCAAGGGATGACCGTGCTGAGCGGAACCGAGGCTCCAGATTCTTTTTCTTGCACAACAACCCCCAAAATCTGGATTATTTCAAGGTTTTGCGTATTTTTTTAGCCTGGGTGAGAACACCTGGGTGAGATACAATTTTATCACCCAGGCAAAAAGTGTGGCTATTTCTGTCTGGTGTGCAAGAAAAATGTCTATCTCCCCAAGTAGTAAGACAGATTCATGTGTACTTACCATATCTTTCTACATGATAGTTCTGTTCATAGTACTTGACAACATTAATTTTCTGTTTAACTTATCAGATCAGAAATTTCTGCAATGACTTCCAAAACATCTTGGTTTATTCTGTCTTTTGGTGAAATAAAGAGAACGGGGATATATAATGTCGTAGCTTGGTGATTTCCATGTATCTCCCATGGTTAATGGTTGTCGCTAATTAAGTTTTACATCCATACTTTCACGCTCGGGATGATTCAATTTCATGAAATCATGAGGACTAATATCCTGCAATTCTGAATAAACAGACAACAAGGCTGTTGGCAACTTCAACACGGAAGCATCACCATGATCAAATTTGCTTCATTGTAAGGAATATTTTGAAATATCCGCCTCTGTGTTGGTTTGCTGATCCAAAGCGTACTTTAGCTGCATAGTGTACATGGGCGGATCCAGAGGGGGGGGGGGGGACAGGGGGTCCGGATCTCCCCTGGAATTGCCAGATTATTAGTTTAAGCCATGTTGAAATTTTCCGTCAGTCCCCTTCTGGGAATTTGGACCCCCCCCTGAGAAAATGTTCTGGATCCGCGCATGGTGTATGTAAAGCATTAACAGCCACAAATAGAATATTGCATCTTTTGCATGAAGGATTTACACACACGTCTGAGCCACATCACACTAAAATATCCTTAAGTGTCTTTATTCCCGCTGTCTTTTTCCACAATGAAAATATATAAGTCTCAAAATCATATCTTGTTTCGTCGTTTTCTTTTTCGTTTTCGTTCTCGTACAAGTAATCGTTCATCTATGTTTTAACATAATTTTGTTTTAAGTCCCTTTCAAGATTATTTCAGCTCATATGAGACGGACCAGTCACTAGGTGGGCGAAAACGGGAGAACGGGAGAACCCCGAGAAATAAAAATAAAAATAAAACTGAGATCCTTTAAGAGCAGTGAACATATTAATGAGAAAGGGGATGGGCCATACCGCGGTTTCGGCTACTTAAGCCTCTTCAGTGACCCTATAGATTTGGCAACATGGAGCCAAAGAGAATATACTGTAATTTTGCAAAAACCACCTGCCGCAACCGCAAGCAGAACTTGGCTTGTCTCACATGTGGCCAGTGCGGGGCTCGAACTGACACCAGACACAGCGATGAGATGATCGAGTGATTAAGAACAGCGCTCTTAACCGCTCATATGTCATATTACGAAGGGGATGTCAAGATGCTTTTTTCACCAAGTTGAAGGAAATATGTCATATGCTAGATTGCTAGATAATAATTATACAATTCTTGTTGATGAAATATTACGCTACCGATTTGTTTTGAAATCGTGTCAACGATTCCTAGCATAACGAAATGGAATCGTTAAAGACATACCTATGGCAAGGATTGGTTATCTATAGACAAAACTATTCGAATCATGCAACCAACAGATGTGGTTGACGCTGCTCATCACAGATTATAGCTCAGGCAGATCAATTCAGATTCGCAAACGGAATTAATTAGAAACATTTAAAATGCTGTTCCATTTTCGGCTGTCAGTCTTCAATGAAAATGAATAACTTTTATATTGACCTTTCACTGTAACTTCTTCTTTTCATTTTTCAAATTATGATCTGTAGTGTTGTGAAATAAAAGCAGCAGTCTCATACTTGTAGAAGCACGTCTTTCAAAAGACTTAGGCCAAATGCCGTATAAGTAAGTGCTTACCAACGCCTATTATTAGGAATCATGCGTTGAATCTGCATTAATAGATATGCGAGACAGCGCCGGCCTATTTTAGTAACATGTCTTTTATTTTGAACGGTTATGTTGCGGCTTAATTATAACAGGCTCCCAATTAGAAGATCGAAATAAAACGACAATGGAATTAGGTTTGCCAGCTTTGTAGAAAGACGTTAACATACATATGCAAAGAAAACTGGGGGGTTTATAGCTGCGAAACTTGGTGATTTTCAGATATTTATTTTCTCCCCTATAATCCTCGCTCTATATATTTTCTCGATTGCAGGTTCTCAGAGCAGTTACCAACAGCTTACTTTGTGAGTAATTCTAAAAATAGACGTTTTTAGATTTTGAAAAATGTAACACACCATATACGTTTTACGTAATTCGTAGGATCGACTCACACTTTCTCTGTCTACAGTATTCATAGGGGAGTATTAAAACGCCGTAACGGATATTACAGGGAAGTACATATTCTTGTTTCTGTATAAATGTTAAAGCAACAAAACGATAACGAGATGATAAGTGAGAATATTGTGTTTCTGACCAAACCAATCGAATTATAGGTCAATAAAAATCGCCCAGGCTTCTCTTTTACCTGTCACTTACGCCTTTTGAATAACCATACATTGTCTAGGAATTTGGAGTATTAGTCGTCTTCACGATGATTTCATTCACGGTAAGTAATGTTTTCTAGCAGAACAAACATACAATAACACATAGAAATGTCTAATTGTTGAGGAGGCATCTTTTATTTGATGTATAATTGTTTTTCAGGTTTTTTGGTGAGTCTTTCTTCGTGCTCATTCGGGCTATTCAATTACAAAATGCCCAACACAAAACGCAGTTTAAATAGAAAGTACAATTTTCACTATGTCCGTATGTCCTTACAGCGGTTCATTTGAAATGACTTTTAATTTAAGACTTTGGTTGAACATTAGTAAAATCTGCATGCTTTAATTGTATTCAATTTGGCGAGATGCACATTCAAATAAAAGTAAAGATCCTGTTTCGCTTTACTGCTTTAATGGTTCTTTAAAAAAAAGGTACAAGTAGGCAAAGATCAGGAAAAGGCGCAATCAGAAAAAGATTCCCACTCCAAAAACCGAAGTGGAAAAAAACCAAACTAACAATCAAGTACTTATACCATGAAACATATCGTAAGCCGAATAAGCAGCTATTTTCCCAATAGGTGGCCACTCAGTTACCTTAAATAACTAAAACTATGAAAACACACATAAGGCGCCAACAGCACAAAACATTTTAAACACCAAGACCTGACACACCCGCAAGCAGAACTTGGCTTGTCCCACATGTGACTCGTGCCCCGAGCGAGGCGCGAACCCACAGCGGTGAGATGTTCGAATGATTAAGAGCACTGAAGTCAGCGACCTTAACCACTCGGCCACGGGGGCCGCCTAAACCGCTTTTACAGGCGCCTAACCTCACCCTCAATGAATCATCAAGAACAAACAAATAAATCATGAAAAACATCCTGATGAATCAAAAACCAGGACTCACAGATTGAGTAAGCTGCCCGACGACGGAGATCCCTGGGAGATCCCTGGGCGCCGAATAACCTACTAACTCCGGAGCAAAAGAAAAACACCAGTTGGACCCCGGTGGGCCAAGCAACAGACACGAAAGCTCCGGCCCCAACCAACTAAAATGAATAGCTTTAAGTCGGGGCCATCATAGAGTCTGACGCCCGATCCATCGGCGTGCAATTAAAGAAGGCAGCATAGTTATCAACCATGATTGGGTTAAAAACTAAGCATGCAGACTGTCGCATAACATTCAAGTTATAACCTGTACGTCTGTAACGTGTTATGATTTTTCTGAACTGAAAAGAAAAATCATTAATTCTTATAAGTTTCTTAAATTTGTAAACCAAGTCACCATAAAATTCAGGTTCCGAAAGACCTTCACTTAAAACCTAACATTATATTTGGAAATCAATTCATAGTGTCTACGATAAAATTTAGAAAAGGTTTTTCGAAGTTTATGATACCGATAGCCCTGTTGGAGAAGTTTTGCCGTTTAACATTTATTTCGAGCGTCTGTAAGTCTGTAACATGATTGCAGACTCTAGCAAACCTAATAAGTTGCGAAATGTATACACCATAAGAAGCACGACGAGGAACATCACCATCCAAAAAAGGAAAATTTACTATATCAAATTCAAAGTCATCGCGCTTATCATAAATTTTAGAAGAAACAAATCCATTTTCAACAGAAAGATGTAGATCTAAAAAGGGGGCTTCGGTATCTGAGATATTGGCTTTGTTCAACTGTAGTTCAGGTGGATAAATTTGATTGACTGACCATACCTTCAAAATAAGGGTTGTCAATGCTCAAAAGGTCATCGAGGTACCTAGATGTGGAATTAAAAGCCTCGATAACATCAGCTTGATTATCATGGTTAAGAGAATTCATGAAATATCTTTCGTAGCAGTATAAAAATAAATCAGCTACGAGAGGTGCGCAATTTGTACACATCGGAATTCCAACAATTTGTCTGTATAACTTGGTCCCAAATCTAATATAAATATTATCAACGATATAGGACAAGGCGTCGCACACATTCTGACATGACCAAAGTGTATACCGATTTTGGTCAGAGGAAGTGAAAAAAGCCTTTCTTCCTATCTTTTTGTTTTATGTCTTGGTGTTTAAAATAGTTTTGTGCTGTTGGCGCCTTATGTGTGTTTTCATATTTTTAGTTAAGTTAAGGTAACTGAGTGGCCACCTATTGGGAAAATAGCTGCTCATTCGGCTTACGAAATGTTTTCATGGTATAAGTACCTGATTGTTATTTTGGTTTTTTCCCACCTCGGTTTTTGGAGTGGGAATCTTTTTCTGATTTCGCCTTTTCCTGATCTTTGCCTACTTGTACTTTTTTTTCTGTCATTACATGCCAAATAAAGTAAACCATAGTTTTTAATGCCCTTTTGAAGGTCCACTCTATCAAATCCAGAAGTTTTTCTTTTATTAGATTATGTGGTAATGTTGTATACAGAGTAGAAAAATCATATGTGGACAAGCTTGTCGCACGGAACCCTCTACACTTCAATTTACCGAGCACTTCACCAGAATTTTTTATTGACCAAAACCAATTTTTATTTGAAGTTTCATATACTGTCACACAGTATCTTATAACATGAGATTTGATAGCAGTAAGACAGGAAGTTAATAATTTAGAAAGTTCAGTGGTAGTACAAGAGCTAGAATTTGCAATAAATCTAGCTTTGTACGGTCTTTTGTGAAGCTTAGTTAACCAATACATCGAAGGAAGTTTGTCTTGGCCTTCATTGACACAAACAGAAAACTTAACAGGTACACTCCCGGTAAAAAAATAACAACATATTCCGCGTTTCTCCGCAACCATGGCAAACGCGAAATTTTTATTTCTCGGAGAAACACCGCGAAATAAGGCAGGTAGACGAAATCGTCAGCGTGAAATTTCGCGGTGTTTCTCGGTGAAATTTCTCGGTGTTTCTCCGAGAAAGGTAATTACCTGGATTTATCGATAAAACTCTTTTTCTCGGAGTTTCTCGGAGGAATTTAAAAGACAAATGTATGTTTATAATTTTTAAATAAATATAAAACAATAAATTAAAAAATAATCAGTATTTGCAAGTATGAAACTTGCAGATGTTACGTATTTGTTTAGATGGCTTACAATCCACATAAATATATTTTTGATTACATTAAAATTTATGATGACTTTGTCACTTGTGTTGCTTTTCACATCATCCATGATTATTCGATCTTTGAACAGAAGAATGGAAGCGAAAACATCATTTAAAAATCAAGGGCGTCAGTAAAAATTCGCGCCTTGAGCATTGTCCTTTCCGACAAAGAATACAATTACCACACTTCCAGTGACTATGTGGATAATCAGAATCATTTTCATTGAATGAATAAATAAGTTTAATGACATTTGATCAAAGGTATTTAATTATGTACAATAGCAATGATTTAACATGCGGTTTACTTTAATTATGTCAGGATAAACACACAAGTCATTAAAATAACATGAATATACCGGCCGGAGATCAAAATCGCAACTTTTTTTTCGAAGCGAACGCACTATCTATACATGTAAAACCATCCTGGCCTGTCTTATTAAATGTTCGGACCTTACTTGTCCGCCAGCATTTCTTGGTAAGCTGTTAACGTAACCGTTATCAAATATTCAGATTATGGTTCCATATAAATCGCAAATAATTTGAGCATTCGTACATGTACATGTATATATACTTGTATGTTTTAGATCGAGACTACATGTAGTAGGAAAGAATTTGCATCAAAAGTTATTCTCCATGAACAACCACAAAGCCGTTTAAATCATGAACTTATGGGATCGCCTAATTTGATGCCCTTTCACCCGTAATATTGCATGGTATTAACATACATAAATGGTCAACAAAATTTACAGAAATCACTGTTGACTGATTTGGCTAAGTGGTAGAATTTGCAGCATTACCAGGAAGTGTGTTTCGGCATACACAGTCATGTTCTTGTGTCACATTCGCTAATGAACACGAAGCTGACACTGCTCCTTCACATGATAAGGAAGCTGTCTGTCGTAAAGTGAAATGAAAAGTCAAGCAAATAAAAATGCCGACCGTGCAGCCAACACTGTCATATGACTTACTCCCAATTGACGGCTAAATACATCACGTAGATATGAATGTACATGTCCATACATTGCTATTCACGCACATGCATTTGCATCATTAAAATCATTCTTGTTCAAACATTTTACATCAGGAAAACATTTCATGGAAAATGTGTATCCCATCAAAAGCAAAACTGGGGTATGCAGGGGTATATCTATTTTTTATCTTTTGCTCTAAAACATAAGATTGTGGGTACTAGTTTGAACCGCCTCGATGAGGCGGTTATAACGTGTACCCACAATCTATGTTTTGAGCATGAATAAGAAAAAGCAAACATTTTCTACTGAAAATTTTCATTTTATTTTTTTCATCTTTAAACATCTCTGTATATTGCATGGGCATGTTTTCGTAATTTTAAAGTTACGGTATATGAAATTATTTCTTTAAAACATCATCGACACAAAAGGCAGCAACGCTTTCGGAAGGAGAGATCGGAAAACCTCATAAATACATTTACATGTTTGTTATACCTTGTGCAGAATTGCGGTTTGTATGGAACATGTACATGTATATACAGTCGAGAAATTTTGATGGTCTTAAATTTTTATTTCGCTCCCTCTTTAAATCTGATTGATATTATTAGATGAAAAATGCATTATTTGCAGCAAATACTTTTGTATAGGGTATGTCACACAGTGCATCAAAGTAAGTGGCTGAAATATACAAACTTTTCTTTACATGTACATGAATTTGGGACAATGTCGGTTATGAAAGTATTTTTCTTTTATTTTGCTTTTACGTATGCACCATTATTTTGTCGTCATTTGTGTTACGACATCGAGATATAAATGTGGATGCATCAAACATACAAAACATACATACTCAAGTATCTGCAGTTCATAGCGTGTCGGATGCTGTTTCGGTAGTTTTTGTAAGTGAAGGGTTTACAAATACGAATGTTGTGTAGCCCATTTCGAACGTCAGGACATCCCAAACTTGTACAGTACCATAAAGCGACGAAAACGTACCGACGTAACCGTGGCTAAGGACAAGGACGTTAGTATCAGCAATATTGCGCAGTGATTTTTCTATTCATGCACATGCATATTAAAGTTTGTATACGTAGACGGTCCCGGTAATTTTTAAAACTGACACCAAAATATAAGGTCATGTATTTGTTTTCGTGTAAAATGAATGTATCCGTTCCTGCCTTCTACGCAAACATTAATAAGGGTTGTTTTAATGCGATTTAACGTGTAAATTTGATGTAAGATATCCATACGCCAGTTGAGCTGTGTGCTAGTCGAGCTGCACATGTTTTTCGGAAACGATCAGGATGTGCGATTGTTGGAACAAGTGCACTTATTAGATCGAATACGGTGAAAAATTCATATCTATACATCTTGATCATGTAACGGGATAGCTTCCCTTGAAAATATGCAAATTTGAAACTCGAGACTTTGTGAATCGAGTAAGTGTTAGGTATATAGTGCAGTAAACCACCCTTGGTGGATGAGCATGCTTTTCCATCGACGGGGTTTGCTGTACAGCCACGTTACATGTAACGTACAGCCGAGCCAAGCCACAGCGTACAGAAATATCAGATTAAAGAAGTAGGGGGATTGTACTAGCCGAGTAGTGAAAACAAAGGCGCTGATCAGCTGTGCAGATACTGTACAGTTGATCTGCGCCTTTATTATCGCATGAGTATAAGTCCAGCGTTCTCATGACGCGGCTCATATAAAAGTGGGGTACACATTACATGGACATGTTATCATGATGTGTGTAAATATGTTGAGGAATACCTCATACAATGTATATGGGTTTAAAGCACATGAACATGTAAATGCGTTTGTTAATTTACTCGATTAATTATCAATTAATTTATCAATTATCAGTAATTGATAAATTGTCTTTACTTGTCATTTTTCACCATGTATCATGCACTTTCCTATGCACTTGATATTTCGGACCGCACCTTGTAAAAACAACATACCGCCAACACAAAATGTTCATGGCGGAGTTGTCGTTATGCATGTCAATAGGTTTTGCGTTTATGCATTTAGCAAGAAAAACAGATGCTTAAAAAAAGAAAAGTTTATAAATTGTTTTCTCGTTATCCGCCTTATTCTTATGTGAAGATTTGGTCATAAATTTGGTGTGAAAAAAGTGTTTATGCGAAAAGTGCCCCTGATAAACGAGTGATTTAGAGGTATTGACAAAACTTTGTGCTAGTTAAATACTGTGTATCCTTATCATCGAGAATGTTGTAATGCATATTCATATAGGAGTTAGAAGATCGCTGCAGGGTAATCGGGTCAATAAAATTTTACAAAAAATAGCTTGCTCCATAAGCTGACAATATGATGAAATTATGCCATTTCATACTACATGCACGTTTCCATAGCTTGACATACAACCAGAACCAGAAAACATTTATTTCATTACAATATAAATTCAAGAATTCGCAAAATGGTTACTTATTATACTCGTACATGTTTATGGCCTATTGCTTTTATGTTTCCTAGCTCAAACAAATGAAACTACTTGGATAAAGACAAAATTGAGATGAAACAAAGTACTTCTTAATTTGTATGTCAAATGCGAGTCGAGTCATGCCTGACCAACCGTAACGGAAACCAGTGAAGAAGATTGTGGAATGTTTGCTCAGTAATTAATGTGCCTTATTAAAACGTGTCAAACTGTTTGAAGTGCCATTTACAAAAACACTTATAAATACTGATCAGTTAAATGTCTAAAACTTCTTTAATTATTAAAAATATGGTAAAATCGATTTTCACAATCGTGCACAATATTTATCCGAGAAACACCGCGAACAGGTAAATCTGGACTTACCTGTTTTCACCGGTTAATACCTGCGGTCGCGGTTAAATTTCTCGGTGTTTCTCCGAGAAATCGAACAGAACGAAACGCGAAATATCTTAATGAAAAAAGAAATTTAGCGTTCTTTCTCCGAGAAAAATAGCTTAGGGTCCTCCGAGAAAAGAGGAATGTGTTGTTGATTTTTTACCGGGACTGTAAATCGTTTAAGTGGCCATTAACCGATTGAACTCTTCGCACATATATGTACATGTAGTTGTCATAGGAACATACTTTGCCGCGACGTGAGAAAACCTGCTTTCTGTCTTTCAAACCAGGGATGTTGTGAGATTGCTCTAATAACGGTTGCAAATGGTGTCATATTCATCAGCTGGTGCTGCTTATATTGGAAGCAGTCCAACTTTAGTCATTGGTGGATTCGCAACGCTACACGACTCATTGCATGCGCGACGAACTGGTACTGTCTATTTATTCTTGTCTAATTTATGAAGAGTTTACATTTCATCTTTAGATACATCAATCCAGCGTAAATATTTGTCTGTCCTCTACGACAACAGCCTATTCCTCTTGTGTTTAACGTTGACATGAAACCATTAGTGTGTTGTGAAATGTATTTCTACCATCTAAGGTTGATTTCAGCACATCATAGTGAAAGAAAGTGTCACGCTCAGTGTTATCTGGAATGTAAACACATCCATTTTCTATATATCTCTCAAGAACATTGTTTGCTGTTGAATTATTAATCCTGTGAATAATTGTCAATTCCTACAACGTGACTTAAAATGATTACCAGTATCGCCGACTGTTGCTTGATAAAGAGCAAGACCTGGTCACCTTGCTTAGGTGCTAGCTTTTCTTCATTAGGAACATCATAGATGATACCCAGTGCTATACAACAAGATTTCGTTTCAACCCCTTCACCTTTTTAATCATCGTCAGCCTATAAAAAGGTATAAAGCATTATTTTATGCCACCAAATATAATTCATAGAAAAAGAACCATTAAACTACGTAGCATATTGGAAAAAAATTAGTGCAACATGGGTAACACCACGCGGCTCTAGCACGAAAGAAGCCTGGCTGGAAGTTTCAGAGTGTGTTTCAGTCTACGATGCACAGGACTCAACAAAACTGAAATGCCTGTAATGCTTTCATTAAGAATTTCGCAGTTATTGCAAGATATGATTCACTTCCAGGATATACATGTACCATGTACTAGTATTCAACCATGCCCCTGACTGAAAACGGTGTTTGAGCACCTGGCGCTAGCTGAATCAGGTATCTGCTATTTGCATTAAGGCAATTTTGGCAGACATATTATGTGTTTGATCTATAAATTTATGGATCTTTGTTTCTATAAATTCAACGATATTCTATAAATTTGTAGATACTGCATAAATTAATGTATCTCCTCTACCTGTTAATATCTTTTTAAAATGACTGTTTACGTGATACAAATCGTCTTGGAATTTCATGAGTCAGTTCATGGTTCATTTTGACATAAAAATTCAATATGCCCCCATATCATAAACATGTCTTTGTGATAATCATTCTTCGAGACGATGCGTTAAATCAACAATTACATGATCTATTCAATTCCTGTACATGTATCTGCAGCAGGCGTTCTACACTCTCGTCGGAAGTTTGTTGAGTAATTTGAGTGATATTTCCCTCTGTTGCTATCAAATCACTGACTCCCGGCAAGCGAATTCGAATAACTGGATGGTTCTCTTCTATTAAGGCATAGAGATTAGAAAATTTCTCAGAAATATTATAATACAAATAGAAAGCAATGTAACTGTTTGGGTGGACAGAGTTTTTTTTTTCTTCAAAAGATTGTTGGTATTCGTTTGAACAGCTAGGTCCATAATCTATGTTTTGAGCATAACTAAAGAAAGATATCAACTATTTTCAACGGACAATCCGGACAATCTTCAGTAAATTCTAAAAGTCTTTGTTTTTGCTTGGTCGTGTTTTCAAACTGAATCAGCGTCAACGACTCTTTTTTAAATTACCAAGAATGAACCAAAGAAATACGTTAGTTTATTTTTTGAAAACGTATCATGATAGTGGATATAAAATGACATAAACATAAATTTATACAGGAAGTCATTGGAGCCAGTTTCCAAATGAAAGTCAAACTAGCCCGATATTAATTGTCTGATGTCTTAGAAACCCCTCCCTGATCTTATTTGACCAAAAGAGAGACAGATATCCCTACCATGCATCAAAATTTGTCAAATCTGTCAAAATTTATTTTAAATCGGATATCATTACAGTTTTACAATAGTTTGAACAGCAGATACAATAGCTATAATGGATAACTAAATCTTCTCCAGCAGGGATATCGGTATCATAAACTTCGAAATACATTTTCTAAATTTTATCGCAGACACTTTGAGTTGATTTCCAATTTTAATGTTGGGCTAAACCAGAATTTTATGGTGACTTGGTTTACAAATTTAAGAACTTTGTAGGAAGGAATAATTTTCTTTTCAGTTCAGAAAAAAATCATTACACATTACAGACGTATAGGTTATAACTTAAATGTTATGCGACAGTCTGCATGCTAAGTTTTTTTCACTCAATCATGGTTGATGACTATGCCGCCTTCTTAAATTTCACGCCGGTGGGTCGGGTGTCAGACTCTATGATGACATAAAGCTATTCATTTTAGTTGGTTTGGGCCGGACCTTCTTGTCTGTTTTTTGGCCCACCGGAATTCAACTGGTGTTTTTACTTTTGCTCCGGATTTCATTAAGTTATTCGGCGCCAGGGATCTCAATCGTCGGGCAGCTCATTGAATCTGTGAGTCCTCGTTTTTGATGCATCACGGTTGTTATCATGATTTTTTTTGCTTGTCCTTGATTATTCATTGACTAGTTAGAGACTCACCACGAGGACCGAACAACTACCTAAATGTTGTGAACCACTGCAGAAGATGAGGGTGAGGTTAGGGCCCTGTGAATCGACTGAAGGCCCCAGTAATTTTATATTACTGATCGTTCCAAGGTGATATTTCTGTTGTGGTTCTATTTGTATTTTGCTGTTTGAACCTTATGTACGTTTTCGTATTTTTATTTCGATTTTTTTGTTGTTTGAACCTTATGTGCGTTTTCATATTTTTATATAAGATTGGGAAATAGCTGCTGACTCGGCTTACGATATGTTTTCTGAGTATAAGTACCTAATTGTTAATTTAGTTTTTCCCACCTCGGTTTTTGGAGTGGGAATTTCTTTCTAATTGCGCCTTTTCCTGATCGTTGCCTACTTGTACCTTTTCACGACCATATGAATTATGTACCATTAGGTATGGTCAGAATACGCGCCCTGACAATAGTGAAAAATAAAAAAAGAGATATTTTAAGAGCAGTGAAAATGTAAATGAGAAAGCGGATGGGCCATACCATGGTTTCGGCTATTTGAGTCTTGTTAATGATCCTTTAGATTTGACAAAGGAAATAACATTAATTTTGCACCTTTTAACAGGGTAGTCGATACAAAGACTAGTATTATCCAAATGGGGCCAAAATGTTTGTTAGAAAATGTATCTAGACCGATAATAATTTTCTGATTTCTCAGAATATCCTCGCTGATCTTAAAGGACCAAACAGAAGATATAATCTGCACTATGGATGATGCACGTGTAGGCTTTTTAGGGCCGCCACACTGCACAACACGAGCTGCAGTAATAGCAAATAAAAATAAAAAAATAAGATCTTTTAAGAGCTTTTAAGTAGGTAAGTGATTTCTTTATTAAATAGGGTGACTCATTTGATGTCCAGTCTTACTTGAGACCCTCTGAGCTAACATTTGAATACATAACAAGAAACTACAGTATTATAAACCAAAAACGACACAGAAAAACATAGACATATGGTTTCCAAATGGTTTTGGGGTCGCAGCTTTGCAGAATGTCTATTGGGTTCTGTTGCTTTATTGACAAAAAAAGATACAAGTAGGCAAAGATCAGGAAAAGGCGCAATCAGAAAAAGATTCCCACTCCAAAATCCGATGTGGGAAAAAACAAACAAACAATCAGGCACTTATACCATGAAACATATCGTAAGCCGAATGAGCAGCTATTTTCCCAATAGGTGGCCCCTCAGTTACCTTAACTTAGCTAAAACTATGAAAACACACATAAGGCGCCAACAGCACAAAAATATTTTAAAACACCAAGACGTAAAACAAAAAGAACCACCACAGAAGTATCGCCTTGGAACGATCATTAACACAAAGTTACTGGTTGGCTTAAACCGGTTTTACAGGCGCCTAACCTCACCCCCCAGCTTCTGCAGTGGTTCATAACATTTAGTTAGTTCTTCGGTCCTCGTGGTGAATCTCTAACTAGTCAATTAGATGAATCATCAAGAACAAACAAATAAATCATGATAAACATCCTGATGAATCAAACACCAGGACTCACAAATTGAGTAAGCTGCCCGACGATGGAGATCCCTGGGCGCCGAATAACATACTAACCCCATAGCAAATGAAAAACACCAGTTGGACCCCGGTGGGCCAAGCAACAGACAAGAAGTTCCGGCCCCAACCAACTAAAATGAATAGCTTTAAGTCGGGGCCATCATAGAGTCCGACGCCCGACCCACCGGCGTGCAATTAAAGAAGGCAGCATAGTTATCAACCATGATTGGGTTAAAAACTAAGCATGCAGACTGTCGCATAACATTCAAGTTATAACCTATACGTCTGTAAAGTGTTATGATTTTTCTGAACTGAAAAGAAAAATCATTAATTCCTATAAGTTTCTTAAATTGTAAACCAAGTCACCATAAACTTCAGGTTCCGAAAATGGCTATTCACAGAACTACTATATAGCGTGGTATGTAAATTGATCCTACAATTGCAACTGCAGTTATTCATGTAGTGTAAAATTTAATTTAAATTGTTATTGTTTATGTATTCAGACGCACATCCGTTTGAATGATTGCTTACATTTGCATATTATGAAAAAATCATATACGCTTCCCGTGAACAATGAATTTACAAGGTTTTTTTTTTTTTTTTTTTTTTTTTGTCTGAATGGCAGCATGTTATCACGTGACTTAGTCAAAATAAATGCAAATGAATACCAAGAGAACATTTATCTTCACGGATGATTTATGTAATATTTTCAATATTTGAACGTCAGTTTTGATTTAATCATGCAGTTGTTATTGCATTTTAGATGGACAATTTTCTACAAAACAAATTGTTAATATTCAAATTGCACCTGTTAACTGCTTCACGAAATAACATGCTTTACTGGTAGTTTAAATTAAGGTTTCTTAGATGCGTATCTTCTTTTATTTACTGCAAATGCATTTAGCTTTTTCTCAAGGCAAGAGTTACTCTATTATTGTTTAGAAGACTTAGATCCAATTATATGGGACCAATTTCGTGTCTTTCCGAATGTTTTTGAATATACGTTGCTCCAAGAGCTTTAAACACCGAGGAGTGCAACGTGATGGTTCCACTGTTGGTAACCAATTGACGAAGTTATCTGACAAATTACGCGATGGAAGCAATAAACAAGAGGACCAATGGTCCTGTAAACGCTCACCTGAGAACTGATATATGCAACTTAAGCTGACCTTGCTGTAAAATAGGTAAAGTCCATCCCAGGGTCATGATTTATATAAACTTTGTAGAGCTGTATTAACTGATGCTTCAGGCCAAGTTTCAAAATCATAGGTCTTCCGGTTCTGAAGAAGATGTATCATTGTTTTTACTATTTACAGCCATGGCAGCCATCTTGGTTATGTGACCTGGACCATTTATATTAACTTTCACTCCCCTTTCCTAACAATGCTCCACTTAATGTTTGGCTTTGATTGGCCAAGCGGTTTCAGAGAGGAAGATGTTTGAATATTATGGTCGTATATATGTATAGCCCCGGGACGGGGCAGACAACCCCCTGAGATTAACTTTTTTCATAACCATAAATCTTCTCTCCATTTGCATACACACACCAAGTTTTCGCCTCCCCCCATTTAATAACATTTTACTAAATTTCCCCATTCAAATGCATAGGCAACCTATGTTGACCTTGCCGTAAAATAGTTCAAGGTCATCCCAAGTTCATGAGTTATATACACTTTGTAGAGCTCCATTGCCTGATGCTTCATGCCAAGTTTCAAAATCATAGGCTTTCTGGTTCTGGAGAATAAGATTTTTAAAAGTTTGCTATTTATAGCCATGGCGGCCATCTTGGTCATGTGACCTTGATCATTTATATAAACTTTCATTCTCCCTAAGAATGCTCCACATGAAGTTTGGCTTTGATTGGCCAAGTGGTTTCAGAGAAAAAGATCTTTGAATATTATGGTAATATATACATGTAAATTGCCCCGGGGTGGAGGCTGACCTGTCCCTGGGGTCCAATTTTTTCAGAATCATAAATCTTCAGTCCATTTGCCCATTTCCATAAAGCTTTTCCCTTCAAATGACATTTTGACAATTTTCCCCATTCAAATGCTAGGCGACCTATGTTTAAATACGTCAAGGTCATCCCAGGGTCATGATTTATATAAACTTTGTATAGCTCTTACCCCTGATGCTTCATGCCAAGTTTCAAAATCGTAGACCTTCTGGTTCTGAAGAAGAAGATTTTTAAACGTTTTTGCTATTTATAACCATGGCGGCCATCTTGGTCAAGTGACCTTGACCATTTATATATTTTTTTGTTCCCCCATCCCAAGGATACTATATATAAATTTCAGGTCATAGGCTTCAAAACTTCCTGAAAAATTCAATATTTTATTGCCTACGTAACCAAAATTGACCTTGCCATAAAATAGGTCAAGGTCAACCCAAGGTCATGATTTATATAAACTATGATGGGCCAGAGTACCCAATGCTACATAACAAGTTTCGTTGAAATCAGTCCACCGGTTCCAGAGAAGAAGATTTTTTATGGTTTTTACCATATATGGGCATGTCGGCCATCTTGGTCATGTGACTTGGACCAGTTATATAAACTTTCGTTCCCCTGTCCTAAGGGTGTTCCACGTGAAGCTTGGCTTTGATTGGCCCAGCGGTTTCAGAGAAGAAGATATTTGAAATTGTGGACGGACGACGACGGACGGACGCCGGAGCATGGCCATCCTATAAGCTCACCTTGTGAGCCTTCGGCTCAGGTGAGCTAATAAGGAAGATGCTTGGTCATTTACACGTAATCGCATATATACATGACATTAAGAACAACACCTCTTGATTGCATTTACTGTTATATTCTTCTTTCTATTTTGTATTTATTCTTTATTTTGTATTGATCCGCATTCATTTATACATACTGTGTTGCTTTTTTTTTTAGCTCACCTGAGCCGAAGGCTCACAGGTGAGCTTATAGGATAGGCAGGCATCCGTCGTCCGTCGTCCGTCCGTCGTCCGTCCACAATTTCAAAGAAGAATATTTCTGAAGCTAGTAGGCCGATCTTGATCAAATTTAATGTGAACCATAATTGGGTTGGGGGATTGATGGCATTAGGTTTTGGAGCAGATTGTAACAAAATTGTGGTTTCCATGGCAACAGATAGGTCCCATAGACTTACAATGGGAAAAACTAAAAAAATCTTCTTCTCTGAAACCACTAGGCCCACAGCTTTGATATTTGGTATGTAGCAATGGCTAATGGTCCTCTACATAAATTGTGCCATTCATGCCCCTGGGGTCAAATTTGGCCACGCCCCGGGGGGTCGATAGCCTCCATATGGGAAAAAAAATAAAAAATCTTCTTTTCTGAAACCACAGGGCCCACAGCTTTGATATTTTGTATGTGGCAATGGCTAATGGTACTCTACATAAATTATGCCGGCCATGCCCCTGGGGTCAAATTTGGCCACGCCCCGGGGGTCGATAGTCTCCATAGACTTACAATTGGAAAAACTAAAAAAATCTTCTTCTCTGAAACCACTAGGCCCACAGCTTTGATATTTGGTATGTAGCAATGGCTAATGGTCCTCTACATAAATTGTGCCATTCATGCCCCTGGGGTCAAATTTGGCCACGCCCCGGGGGTTGATAGTCTCCATAGACATACTATGGGAAAAAAAAATAAAAAATCTTCTTCTCTGAAACCACAGGGCCCACAGCTTTGATATTTTGTAGGTGGCAATGGCTAATGGTCCTCTACATAAATTGTGCCAATCATGCCCCTGGGGTCAAATTTGGCCACGCCCCGGGGGTCGATAGTCTCCATAGACCTACAATAGAAAAAAAAACTAAAAAAATCTTCTTCTCTGAAACCACTAGGCAAACAGCTTTGATATTTGGTATGTAGCAATGGCTAATGGTCCTCTACATAAATTGTGCCATTCATGCCCCTGGGGTCAAATTTGGCCACGCCCCGGGGGTTGATAGTCTCCATAGACTTACTATGGGAAAAAAATTCAAAAATCTTCTTCTCTGAAACCACAGGGCCCACAGCTTTGATATTTTGTATGTGGCAATGGCTAATGGTCCTCTACATAAATTGTGCCAATCATGTCCCCGGGGTCAAATTTGGCCACGCCCCGGGGGTCGATAGTCTCCATAGACCTACAATAGGAAAAACTAAAAAAATCTTCTTCTCTGAAACCACTAGGCCCACAGCTTTGATATTTGGTATGTAGCAATGGCTAATAGTCCTCTACATAAATTGTGCCATTCATGCCCCTGGTGTCAAATTGGGCCAGGTCCCGGAGGTTGATAGTCTCTATAGACTTGCTATGGGAAAATTTTTTAGAAATCTTCTTCTCTGAAACCACAGGGCACACAGCTTTGATATTTTGTATGTGGCAATGGCTAATGGTCCTCTACATAAATTGTGCCAGCTATGCCCCTGGGGTCAAATTTGGCCACGCCCCGGGCGTAGATAGTCTCCATAGACTTACAATGGGAAAAAACTAAAAAAAACTTCTTCTCTGAAACCAAAAGGCCCAGAGCTTCTATATTTTGTATGTAGCAATGTTTGGTAGTCCCCATTATAAATTGTGCCAGTCATGCCCCTGGGTCAAATTTGGCCATGCCCCGGGGGTCAATAGTGACCATGCATAGACTTTCATTGGTCGATTCTCAATTTAAATCTCATGAGCTTACAATGTGATAATCTCTCAGGTGAGCTACAGGACCAATGGTCCTCTAGTATATCAATAGTACCCGAGTTATGAAGTTCCTAGAGCAAGAATTTGTTTGATGACTGTGATCCCGGGTATTGAATTTTAAATTATAAATCATTTTCTTTCGAATTCTAGGAATTGGAAAGAAAATGCAAAACTGCAGAAATCAGATTGTATTGACGACACCATAACCTGTAACTAATGCATTTTGATATTTAATCCATTAACTTACAAATGTAATCAATCAATTCTGAACATTCGTTGAAAAGTTCAGACTTCGAAATGAAATATGAAAGACACGTGCATGTAGCAGTGATCTCAGCATATTGAATTATTTTCACAGAAATTAGGATTCTCTTAAGTTTTTTTTTCTATTTAAGCTTAGCACTGTAAAGAAGCCAAAACACGAAATATCTAGAAACTTTTCTGTGCAAACGCTTGGCATAAAAGTAAACCTCGTATGAGGTCGAAAATCGAAACTCTATCATAAAAAGTAAAACAAGTAAGTAAATAGGGTCGGTGGGTCGGGCGTCAGACTCTATGATGGCCCCGACATAAAGCTATTCATTTTAGTTGGTTGGGGCCGGAGCTTCTTGTCTGTTGCTTGGCCCACCGGGGTCCAACTGGTGTTTTTCTTTTGCTCCGGAGTTAGTAGGTTATTCGGCGCCCAGTGATCTCCATCGTCGGGCAGCTTACTCAGTCTGTGAGTCCTGGTTTTTGATTCATCAGGATGTTTATCATGATTTATTTGTTTGTTCTTGATGATTCATTGACTAGTTAGAGATTCACCACGAGGACCGAATAACTAACTAAATGTTATGAAACACTGCCGAAGCTGAGGGTGAGGTTATGGCCATGTAAAACCGGTTTAAGCCCGCCAGTAACTTTGTGTTACTGATCGTTCCAAGTCGATACTTCTGTGGTGGTTCTTTTTGTTTTATGTCTTGGTGTTTTAAAAAATTGTTTGTGCTGTTGGCGCCTTATGTATGTTTTCATATTTTTAGTTAAGTTAAGGTAACTTGAGTGGCCACCTATTGGGAAAATAGCTGCCCATTCGGCTTACGATTGTTTCATGGTATAAGTACCTGATTGTTAGTTTGGTTTTTTCCCACCTCGGTTTTTGGAGTGGGAATCTTTTTCTGATTGCGCCTTTTCCTGATCTTTGCCTACTTGTACCTTTTTAGAAACCGACGACAGCAGATCCTAATTCACAACCCTAACACGAAGGTTGGAAATAAACGTAATAACAACTGAACTCACTTTGTCAAAGTGATCGTTCAGTTTTTCAAAGTTAACTACATATATCTGCACATAAAGTAAGGCAGAAACAGTTATAAAACAGGCATTTAAACAAGAATAGACAATATTTGCTACTATCAAAACAACTTTGCATGTTTTTTATCAAAGGATAAATTCAAAGAAGGACATGTCGAAGTGACCTTCCTTAAGAGGCTATGTTATAGCCTTTTCTGACGGCACGATGGCTATATGAGATGATTTCAAGACTAAATAAAGTCCATCAAGTCAGACAGTTTCATATATAGAGAGCAAACGTAGCGAATAAATTCAATTATCTAACAAGTCTATATGGTCATCAAATCGGAACTAAGGCGTATTACCGAAACTAAGGGGTATTAACACAGCGACAGACAGAATCCAAAGTAAGGGCTCGGTGACACCGGGTCGATTCTCACGTTAATGGAACATTTACAAAATTAGCCAGATAACTGTATTTCATGATACAAGTCAACAGTGTTTCACTAAAGGATACCACCAAAACTGATCGACAAGCTATCACGTTTGCGAACAAATTCAGTTATCTAACAAGTCTAAATGGTCATCAAATCGAAAGTATGGAGTATTACTGAAACTACTGTCTGAACACCATCTTTCAGAAACTGCATTTTTCAAAATCTCACTTTTGTAAAACACTACACGAAAAATATGACTATGTCATCTTTTTGCAACCTAGAAGTCGTAAAAAGTGAGGCAAAATATTTGAAAATCGGTTCACTGGTAAAATAATTATGCCCAAAAATTATTTTTGAATAGGCCTTTTGCATGTGCAAAGGAGGTAATCCATACACCTGAATATTGAAAATCAAGCGAATCTGTGGAATAATTTTAAGAGTTTGGTGCTCAGCTATGCATACCATACAATTTTGTTTTGGTTTGGTGCATTTTAAATGAAAAATAATCAATTTAGATTTTTTTCCGGGAAAATAGTTACTTCCCTTGCTGCTAGTTTTACAATGGAAAAAACCCTATCCAAAATTACTTTCGGGCATAACATTTTTTATTGTTAACCGATTTTCAAATTTTTGTGGCACTTTTTAGGACTTTTGGAATGCAAAATGATGACATGGTCATATTTTTTCTTGAGGGTTTTCAGAAAAGTGAGATTTTGAAATTTGCAGTTTCTGGAAGATGGTGATTAGACAGTAGGGGATATTAATACAGCGACAGAAAGAATCCAAGGATAACATTTAGTAAGTAACGGATATGTGTGAAGCACGTGGTCATATATTGTTTACCAACATTGAGTTACTTTATTGAAAAGATGTTTATTTAATCAGTCCGATTAACAACTGGATATCACCGGAAATCAAAGTATTTACACTATACGTTTCAATATTTTCAAATTAATTAATCTCCTTTAACCTAGCTTTGTTTGTACACTAATGTATATTTGATTCAATACTTTTCTATAGGCACTCATTCCAGCCAGTTTCATAGAAAGCGGTATGATTATAAATTTGATTAATGGTATATGCATAGAAACTTATCTTACATACAAGACTGTCTATACAGATTTACGAAAAAATATGATAGTTAATAACATCTTTGCCCACTATTTCTTTGGTCCAGACTTTCGTAAATTATAGAAGAGGTATTATTGATGTGACTGCTTTTGATTTAGGCATATTGTGTATCGAACAAAAATATAATCTAAGATTTGGCAAGGAAAATCTTTTCTGGTCAATATCAATTTGGCAAACAATTAAAGTGCGAAGGTCAGTCTCCCATATTTGTATTGATAAAACGTGGAACCGCATTGTATTTAGACATATCAATATCTTTTCCTTTGTAAACGGATGCTATTTTCCGGCTGATTCAATTTGTACATTGGCGGCCCCCATGGCCGAGCGGTTAAAAGCGCTGTTTCTTAATCACTCGATCATCTCACCGCTGTGTCTGGTGTGGGTCCGAGTCCCGCTCTGGCCACATGTGATACCAGCCAAGTTCTGCTTGCGGGTGTGTCTGGTGGTCTTTCTCGGGGTTCTCCCGTTTTCGTCCCACCTACTGATTGGCCCGTCTCATATAAGCTGAAATAATCTTGAAAGGGACGTAAAACTGAATTGAAAAAGAATGAACATTATATCACTTCCTATGGAAGGTGAGGTTTCACATGATATAATTAGGCACCGCCTTTACGTTTAAATGCCAGTTATGGAAAGAGTTAAAAAAAACTCATCGTGATTTATCTTTATGTTGCATGTCAGGTCTTTTCCGTCTCTGTCGTTGTCTTTGGTTGATGCTAGACGGATAGCTACCTCGGTGGGAAAGTGTCACCTTGCTCTTCATATGTGATGCTAAAGTTTTGGTGATGTTTTGTGTTGTCATGTTCCCCGCACGGTGTTTGGGATGGGATTTTGAATTTAACTGTATCAATTCAAAGTCGTTCTAGTCACACATTTAACATTTTCCAAGTATGAACATGAAGCAGCAGATGGAATTTACCCATATAAAATAGCAAATTCACAATATCAAAATCAAAATGTTATTCATAAATTCTTGTTTTTGGAGTAGAACCATGTTCAAATTGACTATTTTAAATTAATATTAAAGTAACGCACTTTTCAGATTGCGCATTTCCTTAAATTGGTTGTTTGTTGTCGAACAATTACCACTACATTACAAAAACTTGTACATGGGATATAAATTGATTTTTCAGCAGTAATGTTTGAACGTGCCAATAGAAAATAATGCTATTTGCTATTTTAACAAGTTCTTTAATCGAATATTTGACCGTGCAGAGAATCCAGAACCATGGTGTTATTCAATTATTGTTTCTATACTGAAGAAGGGGGATGCGAACGACCCTGACAATTACAGGGGTATTTCCCTCCTTGACGTGTTCGGTAAGATATATACGGCAATATTAACAAGGAGAGTTAAATTTTATACAAACATATACAACAAAATTTCGGAATCCCAGGCGGGGTTCCGAGAGGGATATAATACGATTGACCAGTCCTTTATCCTCTATTCCTTGATACACAAGTATTTGTCAAAGAAACGTGGTAAATTATATGTGGCATTTGTGGACCTAACAAAGGCATTTGACTCGATAAATGAGAGCAAGCTGTGGAACGTTATTAGTAAAACTGGAATTAAGGGTAAACTTTATAAGAACCTATTAAGCATGTATAATTCCGTGAAGGCTTGTGTTAGAAGTAATGAAGGTCTTACTTCATTTTTCAACTGTCCAGTGGGTTTAAAGCAAGGTTGTTTGGCTTCACCAATATTATTTTCCATTTTCATTAACGAACTAGCAACGGAAATAGAAAATAGTAATCTACGTGGAGTACAACTTTTCCCCGATTTAGCAGAAATCTTATTATTGATGTTTGCTGATGACTTGGCTTTAATATCAGACTGTAATTGGATTGCAGAGATTATTAAACTTACTTAATAACTTTTGTATTGTTCGAGACTTAGTCGTAAACACTGTAAAGACGAAAGTCGTAGTTTTTAAAAATGGTGGCATATTAAGTAAAAATGAGGTGTGGTCGTACGCAGGGGAAATCTTAGAGACTGTATCATGTTTTACTTACCTTGGTTTAAACTTTACTCGACAGTTGTCATTAACGCAAATGGCAGATGATCAAGCCATTAAAGGCAAACGAGTATTGGTCTCTCTTTTAACTAAGTTATACCATTATGGTCAGTTGCCAAAAGAAGTGTTTTTTTAAACTGTTTGATAGTAAAATTTCACCCGTGCTTTTATACGGGTCGGAACTATGGGGTGTCGATAGCCAGAAAGCCATAGAACTGTAAACGATACATGTGTGTAAAATTAAATGCTTCAAATGATGCTGTATTAGGGGATTGTGGGCGTTACCCAATGCATATCAATGCCGTAAAACGTTGTGTCAAGTACTGGTTAAAAATTCTACGAATGCAAGACAGTAGATATGTAAAAAAGTGTTATATAATGTTGAAATGCTATTCAGAAGCTGGTATTGTGAATTGGGCAAGTAGAATAAAACACCTGCTTTGTTCTAACGGCTTTGGCTATGTATGGGAAAGACAATCAGTAGAAAATGAATATCAATTTGTAAATACGCTTGTAGAAAGGCTTAGAGACCAATATTTGCAACAATGGTATTTTAATATACATAGAAACTCTAAACTAAGAGCGTATACTGGCTTTAAGACTGTGTATGGATACGAATCTTTCCTAGACCATATTAAGACTAGAAAGTTTAGACGTACCCTGTCACAATTTAGAGTGTCTTCTCATTGCCTCGAAATAGAAAAAGGTCGGCATAGTGGTGTCGCAAGAATAGATAGAATATGTAAGATATGTCAGTCATCTATTGAGGATGAATATCACTTTGTGTTTATATGTGAACTATATAAAGATTTGAGGGTAAAATACCTACCTAGAGAGTATATTCAATCACCTTCACTATTCAAGTTTAATAAATTGTTTAGTGATACTAATGCACACATACAAACTAAATTAGCTTTGTACCTGTCTCATGCCACGGATAGACGCACCAGTTACATAGACTCTTTAAATGACAACCCCAATTAATTTAATTGCTATTTCGATTATGACTATGCACCAGTACATAAAAAGGTACAAGTAGGCAAAGATCAGGAAAAGGCGCAATCAGAAAAAGATTCCCACTCCAAAAACCGAAGTGTATATATATTCTCTGTATGTATTTATGTTGTTATGGGCCTGTGGCCTGAATCGATGAATAATTTTGTATATATTGTAACATCTTTGGTCAAAACATTGAAGCAGCTCAAAAGGTACCCACAATCTACATTTTTGATCAAAATAAGAAAAAAAAGATATACCCCTGTAAACACACAAGTTTTACTATACAAACGTTGGGGTTAAGGGGTACATTGTTTATATTCCACGGACATACTTTCCGGGTGACTCAATATTTCATTTTGACACAACGCATCAAACATAAGAAAGCCTCACAGGCCAGTTGTGGTAATAATAGCATATTGGTCGACAATACATTTTCGCGTGATCATACCCATAAAAAACGACCACGAATTTCAAGACTTGTCCCAAGTATGATTTGTTTAATATTAGTTTAATATGTGCACGTCAGTTTTGATTTAATAATTCATTTATATTTGCAAGTTGTTATTGAGTTTTGGATTGGCAATTTACTGCCTAGCAAAATGTTGATATTTGAATTTCACGTTGGGAAACATCAAGTTAATTGCTTCTCGAAAATAATGTCAGTATAGAATGTGGGAGGTTTGGATAAGTAAAGCTGATTAAAGGATCTCAGTTTTATTTTAATTTGCTATTACTGCAGCTGGTGTTGTACCGTGTGGCGGTCCTAAAAAGTCTCCCTGTACATCATCCATAGTGCAGATTATATTTTCATTTTGGTCCTTTGAGATCAGCGAAGGTGTTCTGAGAAATCAGACAATTATTATAGGTTTAGATTCATTTTCTAAACAACTTTTATTATATACTATTTTGGTCGCATTTTGATTATACTAGTCTTGTATCGACTACCTTGAAAGATTCAAAATTACAGTAATTTGCTTTGGCTCCATGTTGCCAAATCTATAGGGTCACTGAAGAGGCTTGAGTAGCCGAAACAGCGGTATGACCCTTTCCGTTTCTTATCGATATGTTCACTGCTCTTAAAGGATCTCAGATTTATTTTAATTAAAAACACAATAAATATTTAATTATTTTGCATTTAGCTTTTAAGTGAGGGCCTTTCGGAACCTGAATTTTATGGTGACTTGGTTTACAAATTTAAGAAACTTAAAGGAATTAATGATTTTTCTTTTCAGTTCAGAAAAATCATAACACGTTACAAACGTATAGGTTATAACTTGAATGTTATGCGACAGTCTGCATGCTTAGTTTTTAACCCAATCATGGTTGATAACTATGCTGCCTTCTTTAATTGCACGCCGGTAGGTCGGGCGTCGGACTCTATGATGGCCCCGACATAAAGCTATTCATTTTAGTTGGTTGGGGCCGGAGCTTCTTGTCTGTTGCTTGGCCCACCGGGGTCCAACTGGTGTTTTTCTTTTGCTCCGGAGTTAGTAGGTTATTCGGCGCCCAGGGATCTCCATCGTCGGGCAGCTTACTCAGTCTGTGAGTCCTGGTTTTTGATTCATCAGGATGTTTATCATGATTTATTTGTTTGTTCTTGATGATTCATTGACTAGTTAGAGATTCACCACGAGGACCGAATAACTAACTAAATGTTATGAACCACTGCAGGAGCTGAGGGTGAGGTTATGGCCATGTAAAACCGGTTTAAGCCCGCCGGTGACTTTGTGTTACTGATCGTTCCAAGTCGATACTTCTGTGGTGGTTCTTTTTGTTTTATGTCTTGGTGTTTTAAAAAATTGTTTGTGCTGTTGGCGCCTTATGTATGTTTTCATATTTTTAGTTAAGTTAAGGTAACTTGAGTGGCCACCTATTGGGAAAATAGCTGCCCATTCGGCTTACGATTGTTTCATGGTATAAGTACCTGATTGTTAGTTTGGTTTTTTCCCACCTCGGTTTTTGGAGTGGGAATCTTTTTCTGATTGCGCCTTTTCCTGATCTTTGCCTACTTGTACCTTTTTAGAAACCGACGACAGCAGATCCTAATTCACAACCCTAACACGAAGGTTGGAAATAAACGTAATAACAACTGAACTCACTTTGTCAAAGTGATCGTTCAGTTTTTCAAAGTTAACTACATATATCTGCACATAAAGTAAGGCAGAAACAGTTATAAAACAGGCATTTAAACAAGAATAGACAATATTTGCTACTATCAAAACAACTTTGCATGTTTTTTATCAAAGGATAAATTCAAAGAAGGACATGTCGAAGTGACCTTCCTTAAGAGGCTATGTTATAGCCTTTTCTGACGGCACGATGGCTATATGAGATGATTTCAAGACTAAATAAAGTCCATCAAGTCAGACAGTTTCATATATAGAGAGCAAACGTAGCGAATAAATTCAATTATCTAACAAGTCTATATGGTCATCAAATCGGAACTAAGGCGTATTACCGAAACTAAGGGGTATTAACACAGCGACAGACAGAATCCAAAGTAAGGGCTCGGTGACACCGGGTCGATTCTCACGTTAATGGAACATTTACAAAATTAGCCAGATAACTGTATTTCATGATACAAGTCAACAGTGTTTCACTAAAGGATACCACCAAAACTGATCGACAAGCTATCACGTTTGCGAACAAATTCAGTTATCTAACAAGTCTAAATGGTCATCAAATCGAAAGTATGGAGTATTACTGAAACTACTGTCTGAACACCATCTTTCAGAAACTGCATTTTTCAAAATCTCACTTTTGTAAAACACTACACGAAAAATATGACTATGTCATCTTTTTGCAACCTAGAAGTCGTAAAAAGTGAGGCAAAATATTTGAAAATCGGTTCACTGGTAAAATAATTATGCCCAAAAATTATTTTTGAATAGGCCTTTTGCATGTGCAAAGGAGGTAATCCATACACCTGAATATTGAAAATCAAGCGAATCTGTGGAATAATTTTAAGAGTTTGGTGCTCAGCTATGCATACCATACAATTTTGTTTTGGTTTGGTGCATTTTAAATGAAAAATAATCAATTTAGATTTTTTTCCGGGAAAATAGTTACTTCCCTTGCTGCTAGTTTTACAATGGAAAAAACCCTATCCAAAATTACTTTCGGGCATAACATTTTTTATTGTTAACCGATTTTCAAATTTTTGTGGCACTTTTTAGGACTTTTGGAATGCAAAATGATGACATGGTCATATTTTTTCTTGAGGGTTTTCAGAAAAGTGAGATTTTGAAATTTGCAGTTTCTGGAAGATGGTGATTAGACAGTAGGGGATATTAATACAGCGACATAAAGAATCCAAGGATAACATTTAGTAAGTAACGGATATGTGTGAAGCACGTGGTCATATATTGTTTACCAACATTGAGTTACTTTATTGAAAAGATGTTTATTTAATCAGTCCGATTAACAACTGGATATCACCGGAAATCAAAGTATTTACACTATACGTTTCAATATTTTCAAATTAATTAATCTCCTTTAACCTAGCTTTGTTTGTACACTAATGTATATTTGATTCAATACTTTTCTATAGGCACTCATTCCAGCCAGTTTCATAGAAAGCGGTATGATTATAAATTTGATTAATGGTATATGCATAGAAACTTATCTTACATACAAGACTGTCTATACAGATTTACGAAAAAATATGATAGTTAATAACATCTTTGCCCACTATTTCTTTGGTCCAGACTTTCGTAAATTATAGAAGAGGTATTATTGATGTGACTGTTTTTGATTTAGGCATATTGTGTATCGAACAAAAATATAATCTAAGATTTGGCAAGGAAAATCTTTTCTGGTCAATATCAATTTGGCAAACAATTAAAGTGCGAAGGTCAGTCTCCCATATTTGTATTGATAAAACGTGGAACCGCATTGTATTTAGACATATCAATATCTTTTCCTTTGTAAACGGATGCTATTTTCCGGCTGATTCAATTTGTACATTGGCGGCCCCCATGGCCGAGCGGTTAAAAGCGCTGTTTCTTAATCACTCGATCATCTCACCGCTGTGTCTGGTGTGGGTCCGAGTCCCGCTCTGGCCACATGTGATACCAGCCAAGTTCTGCTTGCGGGTGTGTCTGGTGGTCTTTCTCGGGGTTCTCCCGTTTTCGTCCCACCTACTGATTGGCCCGTCTCATATAAGCTGAAATAATCTTGAAAGGGACGTAAAACTGAATTGAAAAAGAATGAACATTATATCACTTCCTATGGAAGGTGAGGTTTCACATGATATAATTAGGCACCGCCTTTACGTTTAAATGCCAGTTATGGAAAGAGTTAAAAAAAACTCATCGTGATTTATCTTTATGTTGCATGTCAGGTCTTTTCCGTCTCTGTCGTTGTCTTTGGTTGATGCTAGACGGATAGCTACCTCGGTGGGAAAGTGTCACCTTGCTCTTCATATGTGATGCTAAAGTTTTGGTGATGTTTTGTGTTGTCATGTTCCCCGCACGGTGTTTGGGATGGGATTTTGAATTTAACTGTATCAATTCAAAGTCGTTCTAGTCACACATTTAACATTTTCCAAGTATGAACATGAAGCAGCAGATGGAATTTACCCATATAAAATAGCAAATTCACAATATCAAAATCAAAATGTTATTCATAAATTCTTGTTTTTGGAGTAGAACCATGTTCAAATTGACTATTTTAAATTAATATTAAAGTAACGCACTTTTCAGATTGCGCATTTCCTTAAATTGGTTGTTTGTTGTCGAACAATTACCACTACATTACAAAAACTTGTACATGGGATATAAATTGATTTTAAAAAATTGTTTTGTGCTGTTGGCGCCTTATGTATGTTTTCATATTTTTAGTTAAGTTAAGGTAACTGAGTGGCCACCTATTGGGAAAATAGCTGCCCATTCGGCTTACGATTGTTTCATGGTATAAGTACCTGGTTGTTAGTTTGGTTTTTTCCCATCTCGGTTTTTGGAGTGGGAATCTTTTTCTGATTGCGCCTTTTCCTGATCTTTGCCTACTTGTACCTTTTTACCTCATCTTAATTTTGTCCACAATGCTCGAAATGGATATTCGCTGTAAATTGCTAAACTTGAAATTTAACATTTACGACAGGTTTAAGGTAAGGCATGCGGAGCTTTTCGTCTCTATCGTAATAGCATCCCAGTCATTTTTTTTGGATTGAAAGCGTCTATCGAAACGCTTCACAAACATAACAAGTAAATAGATTTTGAGACGTTGTAGTGGTATTAGCACACGATTTTATTGTGGTATGGACGCCTCTTTCAAAGGAATTTTGTGTTATTTTTCAAAATGTTACAACTCATCAATCAAGTTTTAAGAGGATAAATAATCCAAAACTTTTATCAATGGAATTAGCAAAGATCTGGTACAAATTAGCATTAAAAGTTTCGGATCTGTTCAGTCATATCCATTTTTTTAAAATTTATTCATATCACTCAGGCTATACATTATTACATGTACAACATGAGCATTCCGATGTTATTTGATAAACCACTTTACCTGGCTGGCGTGTAAGATCATCGTGACACACACAGGGATTAACAATGTCAACAACTTTTGAGTTACCTGGTAAATTTATCTGTGGTGATCACAGGGAGACAACACGCTAAACGGAGTAAAGAAGTCTGTTATCCGCTCTTGCATACAGGTATATTATGTACGATATAGTTGCGGATGCAAACAATGGCATACGTCTACTCGTATGTAGCATATTGGAAAAATTTTAGTGCAACATGGTAAAGATATTGTAGTATTTGTAACACCACGGGGCTCTAGCACGAACGATGCCCTGAGATGTTTCAGAGTCTGTAGTCGATACAAAGACTAGTATTATCCAAGTGGGGCCAAATATGTAAAATGCTTGTTAGTAAATGTATCTAGACCGATAATAATTTTCTGATTTCTCAGAATACATGGGACCAAAGGAAATTATAGTAGTTTTGCACCTTTCAATTGGACAGTCGATACAAAGGTTAATATTATCCAAATGGGCCAAATATATAAAATGTTTGTCAGAAAATGTATCTAGCCCGATAATAATTGTTCTCAGAATATCCTCGCTGATCTCAAAGGACCAAAACGAAAACATAATCTGCACTATGGATGATGCACGTGTAGGCTTTTTAGGGCCACCACACGGCACAACACCAGCTGAAGTACCAGAAACTAAAAATTGAAAATGAGATCAGATAAGAGCAGTGAACATATAAATGAGAAAGGGGGTGGGCCTAATCATGTTTTCGGCTACTTGAGCCTCGTCAGTGACCCTTTAGATCTGACAACAAGGAACCATTTGAAAGTCCATATTAATCCATTTCAGTGTTCATGAGGGGTGTAGCTTAAGTATGTCTTTTTATAAAGACGGTGACTCATTTGATGTCCAGTGTTACATAAGGCCCTCTAAGACAACATTAAAAACCAAAAGACTACACAGAAAAATCACTGAGACAGACATATGGTTTCCAAATGATTTTGGGGTCGCAGCTTTGCAGAGTGTATGTTGGGTTCTGTTGCTTTTTTGACAAAATGGCTATTCACAGAACTACTATATAGCATGCTTCTTTTGCAAAACGTCAGTTTTGATGTAATCATGCAGTTGTTATTGAAGTTTAGATTGACAATTTTCTACAAAACAAATTGTTTTATTAAAATATTCGAATTGCACCTTGTGAAACATGAAGTTTACTGTTTCACGAAATCACAGATGCCAGCTCAAAATATCAAGCTAGAACTGCAATTGCGTTCCGCCCCATCCACATAAAAGGTTTGATGGTCTTATGTTAAAAATCATACAATCGGCAATTTTTTAGGCCTGGGTGCTAAGTCGGGATGTGGATTCTTCATACCAAAATCCAAGATGGCATCCAAAATGGCCGCCAAAAAGGTAAATGTTCTATTTTTTTACCTTTAAAGGGGTTAATACTTAGAAAAACATGCAGTTTTTTGTGTTGTTTTAGGCAAAAGTAACTGTCAAAGCATAACCAGGCCTTAAAATCCTGCTAGCAATTTTTTTTTCTGACTCAGCCCAAAAGTATCACAAAATTGGCATATTTTCTGCAGATTTGCTGCCTGGCCCATTAGTCAAACAAAAAATAGTTTGTTGCACACACACTACAGAAATGTTTTTTCATCGTTAGAATTAAATTTAGTATATAAGAAAATTGTTCCACGTGGGTATCAGCTAGGATTGTGGTATTAAATTGGAAATATTCCCGTCTTTATAACGTAAGGGTACATGATAAGATTCGCGCAAATCAAGGGGGTAGGGGTAGGTTTAGCTTCACAAATTTCGTTTCATCTGCCACTAGAAAGGTTTGATGGTTTTATGTTTTGGCTCCTATATTGGGCAATCTTTTATGCGTAGGTGCCAAGTTTTTTTTATCGTAAGAATTAAAGTAAGAATATGAAAATTGTTCAACGTGGGTGTCAGCTAGGATTGTGGTATCAAATTGGAAATATTCTCATCTTTATAATGTAGAAGTACGGGGGTATGGGTAGGTTTAGTTCCACAAATTTCGTTTCAACCACCACTAGAAAGGTTTGATGATTTATATTGAGGTTCATAGAAGTGGGCAATCTTTTAGGCCTTGGTGTCAAGTCTTTATGTGGATTCTTCACACGGAAATCCAAGATGACATCCAAAATGGCTGCCAAAACGTCATTTTTTTCTGATAATGTACCTAAAACAGTTAAAATTAAGATAAAGATGTAGCTTTTATTATGTTGGTTTACTCAGAAAACGAGGCTGCAACAGATTTCATCTGAGTGAGCCCAATAGTGTCACAAAAGTTTGCATGTTTTATACAGATTTGCTGCCGATTCCATTGGTCAAACAAAATATTTTGTTGCACAAAACTACTTTAAAAGTTTAGGATGGTTAAAATGTCCTATGGTATACCAGAAAATTGTTCAACTTTGGTGTCAACTAGGATTGTAGTATCAGATGAGATATATTCTCATCATTATAATTAAAGGATACATGGTAAAATTCTTGCAAAACAAGGGGTTAAGTCTAGTTTAGCGTCACCAATTGTGTTCACCCCTCCACTTAAAGATTATATGTTGGCCAAGCTTCTAAGTCTGGATGCTGATTCTATGTACCGTAGTCTAAGATGGCATCCAAAATGCCCACCAATGTGATGACATTTCTGATATTTCACCTATAAAATGTGGATTCTTTGAACCAAAATCTAACATGACATCCAAAATGGAATTTTTGGATCTTGGCCTACTTGTACCTTTTCAAAATGATGAAATTTCTGATATTTCACCTACAGTAAATAAAGAGTTATGATTTGTTTAATTATGTGATTATTTATGTTATGTTACTCAGAAATAACCGAAAATGTATAATAATGCTTTAAAACATTGCAAGATCTATATTTCTTCTGTGTGAGTGTAAAAGTGTCACAAAAATGGACACATTTTAAACAGCCCATTGGTCAAACAAGTCATTTTAGCTGCACATCCATCTATGAGGTAAAAGTAGGCAATACTCAGGAAACGGCGCAGTCAGAAAGAAATTCCCACTCCAAAACCCGAGGTAGGAAAAGACTAAATTAACAACCAAGTACTTGTACTAAGAAAACACATTGTGAGCCGAGTGAGCAGCTATTTTCCCAATAGGCGGCCACTCAGTTACCAAAACTTAACTAAGAAATGAAGACATACATAAGGTGCAAACAGCACAAAAATTCAACAGCAAAACATTAAACAGTAGAACCTTTAGAGAAGTATTGCCTTGGAGCAATCAGTAATATAAAATTACTGGCGATTTTAAACTAGTCTTACAGGCGCCTATCTTCATCATCAGCTTCTGCAGTGGCTCTTATATACACATATATGAACTAGCAATAAGGAAAACCAAACTATGTTAAGAAACATAAAACATAGGTACCAACGTATAACATGTGTAACGGAAAGCAGGATGAACAGCTATTGAAGTGAAGTGGTCACAGTGCTAGCTTGGACAGAACAAATAAAATGCAGAGGGATAGGTGAACAGCCAAAATGCTATTCGGGTGGCCAGAAAGTCATACAACATAAAACTCGTTATTGGAACAGCTTGGATAATTGTGAACAACAACAGTCCCGCCTTGTGACGGTCGGATATAAATAACTGGGGGGGGGGGGCTTAAAACGTTTTACATGCACCTAAATTCGCCCTCAGTCTCAATCTCTAACTAGTAAATAAATCATCATGGACAAACAAATAAATCATGATAACCACCATAATGAATCAAAAACGAGGACAAACGCTGCCTGGCGTTGGAGATCCCTGGACGCCAAACAACTTATTGAATTCCGGAGCAAAAGAAAAACACCAGTTAAACCCCTGTGGGCCAAGCAACAGACAAGAAGCTCCGACCCGAACCAACCAAAGTGAATAGCTTGAAGTCGTAGTTATCAACCATGATAGACTGTCGCATCATATTTAAGTTCTATCCTATCTGTTTGTATTGCATAATGATGTTTCTTTACAGAAAAGAAAAAAAAAAAAAAAAAAAACACATTCGTTCTTAAGTTTCTTAAATTTGTTAACCAAGTCACCACACAATTCTGGTTCGGAAATGGCCCTCACGTTAAAGCGTCTTTAACCCAACATTGAATTTGGAAATTAATTCATAGTGTCTGCGATAAAATTTAGAAAAATATTTTATGAGGTTTAGTTGTGTCCCAGATAGAGTGATTTGTTTTCAACATACTTGTCCCCTGTTGGAACGATAATCGGTGTCCCAGGAAAAGTGGTTTATCTTCATTATACTACTGTTTATTGTGCCTACATGTACCTCTCTGTCGTACTCGTTCCCTTTCGTTCCTGTTGAAATCTAGCCGGATGGCTACCTTGTTGGGAAAGAGCTAGTCATTCTGCTTTTCGAGTGTGTTGTCGGAAAATGTTTTGTTGTGCTTTATGTATTTTCTTTCCCACCCGCTGTCTATGTTGGGACTTTAAATTTAATTGCATCGATTTCTGGTCCCTCTATTCTTACTTTAGGATGTTTTTTCAACATCCAGTCTTAGACCCTGGCCTCAAAGTGACCTCATTGTATGACTCTTCAATATATCATCTTTAATTGGAGGCTGGAACAAAATTTGTGACGATAAATTTGCGCCTAAACCTTTGTTGTGCAAATGTCTTATCATGTACCCTAAGATTATAACGATTTCTCATCTGATACTACAATCCTAGTTGACACCCAAGTTGAACAATTTTCTGATATTCCGTAGCAAATTTTAACCATCCTAATCTTTTACAGTAGTTTTTGTGCAACAGACTATTTTGTTTGACAAATGGGTTCGGCAGCAAATCTGTATAAAATATGCCAATGTTTTGTTACAATTTTGGGCTCACTCGGAGGAAATCTATTGCATACAGGATTTTAAGCCTCGCTTTGCTTTTTCCACTTACTTCTGAGTAAACCAACATAATAAAAGCTGAATTTTATCTTAATTTTAACTGTTTTATCAGAAAATTGACGTTTTGGCGGCCATTTTGGATGTAATTTTGGATTTCCGTGTGAAGAATCCACATACAGAGTTGGCACCTAGGCCTAAAAGATTGGCCATTCTATGAACCTCAATATAAAACTATCAAACCTTTCTAGTGGTCGATATAACAAAATCTGTGAAGCTAAACCTACCCCTACCCCCTTGATTTGCGAGAATCTTATCACGCACCCTTACGTTATAAAGACGAGTATTTCTGTTTTGATACCACAATCCTAGCTGACACCCACGTGGAACAATTTTCTTATATACTCAATTCAATTCTAACAACAATACAAATCTTTTCTGTAGTGTGTGTGCAAGAAAGTATTTTTGTTTGAGCAATGGGCCAAGTAGCAAATCTATATAAAATATGCATTTTTTTGACAATTTTGGTCCAGCTCAGAAGAAATCAATTGCAGGCAAGATTTAAAGCCTTATTATACGTTTCCAGTTACCTCTGAGTGACCCAACATATAAGAATCTGCATTTTTCTGTTAATTTTAAGTGTTTTAGGTGAATTATCAGAAAATTGACATTTTGGCAGCCATTTTGGATGTCATATTGGATTTCCGTGTGAAGAATCCTTTTAGAGACTTGGCACTTAGACCTAAAAGATTGCCCATTCTATGAACCTCAACATAAAACCATCAACCTTTTCTAGTGGCAGACAAAGAAAAAAATGGTGAAGTTAAACCTACCCATACCCCTTGATTTGCGACAATCTCATCATGTACCCTTACGTTATAAAATGAGAATATTTCCAATTTGATACCACAATCCTAGCTGACGCCTAGATTGAAAACAATCTTATATACTAAATTTTATTTTAACCATTAAAAACCTTTTCTGTTGTGTGTTTGCAACAAAATATTTTTGTTTGACCAATGGGCCAGGTAGAAAAATCTATTTAAAATGTACCATTTTTTGTGACACTTTTGGGCTCCCTCAGAAGAAGTCTATTGCTATCTGGATTTTAAAGTCATAATATGCTTTATAAATTACTTCTGAGTAAAACAACATAAAAATGTGTATATTTGTGTAGATCTTTAACTCCTATATATGAGAAATTAGAAAGTTCATCTTTTTGATGGCCATTTTGGTCGCCATCTTGGATTTCGGTATGAAGACATCCGGACGGCACCCAGGCCTAAATGTTCGCCCATTGAATGGTCTCCAACATGAAACTATCAAACCTTTTATGTGGAGGGGGTGGAACGAAAATTATTTTTTGCCTTGCTGGCTTCTGCGCTGTAAACCCGATGTTTGATTTCAGTAAGTTTTATATGCATATTTTTGCATGCAGAAATTTGTCACCTTAACTAAGGTCTTCCTTAACTTTAAGGGAGAACTGTAATTCTGGGCATTGGAAAAGAAGGCTGAATGATTTGTCTAACCTCTGTTATTGTTTAGTAGACAACAACCTGTGGACATCTCTGTGAGCCCTTAGATCTAATTATATGGGAACAAATACGTGGCTTTCCGAATGTTTTGGAATATACATTGCTCCAAGAGCTTTAAGCACCGAGGAGTGCAACATGATAGTTCCACTGTTGGTAACCGATTGCGGAATTTATTTGACACATCCCGTGATGGAAGCAATAAATAAGGTAGATTCATGGTCATTTTATTTCATATATACATTGTACATGACTTCTTTCTATTTTGTGTTTATTTTGTCTTCATAGGATTAACCCACCTTCATTTATACATATTGGGGGTGCCTTTTCTATATCAATAGTACTCGAGTTATGATTTAGGAAGTTCCTAGACCAAAAATTTGTTTGGAGACTGTGGTCCCGGATATTGAATTCTATAAATTATAATTTTTTTTTGTCGAATTCTTGGAATTGGAAAGAAAATGCAAAACTGCAGAAATCATTTTGTATTGACGACACCATAACCTGTAACTAATGCATTTTGATATTTAATCCATTAAACTTACAAATGTAATCAATCAATTCTGAACATTCGTTGAAAAGTTCAGACTTCGAAATGAAATATGAAAGACACGACCGGTCGTACATGTAGCAGTGCTCTCAGCATATTGAATTCTTTTCACAGAAATTAGGATTCTCTTAAGTTTTTTTTCTATTTAAGCTTAGCACTGTAAAGAAGCCAAAACACGAAATATCTAGAAACCTTTCTGTACAAACGCTTGACATAAAAGTACACATCGTATGGGGTCGAAAATCGAAAATCTATCTTAAAAGTAAAACAAGTAAGCAATTAGGGCTAGAAACCGACGACAGCAGATCGTAATTCACAACCCTAACGCGAAGGTAAGAAATAAACGTAATAATAACTGAACTCACTTTGTCAAAGTGGTCGTTCAGTTTTTCAAACTTAACTACATGTATCTGCACATAAATAAGACAGAAACAGTTCTAAAACAGGCATTAAAACAAGAATTGACATTATTTGCTACTATCAAAACAACTTTGCATGGTTTTTATCAAAGGATAAATTCAATGAAGGACATGTCGAAGTGACCTTCCTTAAGAGGCTATGTTATAGCCTTTTCTGACGGCACGATGGCTATATGAGATGATTTCAAGACTAAAGGCCATCAACTCAGACAGTTTCATATACCAAGAGAGCAAACGTTCGAATAAATTCAATTATCTTACAAGTCTATATGGTCATCAAATCGGAACTATTAAAGGCGTATTACCGAAACTAAGGGATATTAACACAGCGACAGACAGAATCCAGGATAACACATTTAGTAACGCATGTAAGGGCTCGGTGACACCGGGGCGATCCTCACGTTAACGGAACATTTACAAAATTAGCCAGATAACTGTATTTCATGATACAAGTCAACAGTGTTTCACTAAAGGATACCACCAAAACTGATCGACAAGCTATCACGTTTGAGCAAACGTTGCGAACAAATTCAATTATCTAACAAGTCTAAATGGTTATCAAATCGAAAGTTTGGCGTATTACTGAAACTAGGGGATATTAATACAGCGACAGAAAGAATCCAAGGATAACATTTAGTTAGTAACAGATATGTGTGAAACACGTGGTCATATATTGTTTACCATCAATGAGTTACTTTATTGAAAAGATATTTATTTAAGCAGTCCGATTAACAACTGCATATCACCGGAAATCAAAGCATTTTATCGAATTAATTAATCTCCTTTAACCTAGCTTTGTGTGTACACTAATGTTCACTTGATCAATACTTTTCTATAGGCACTCATTTCAGCCATTTTCATAGAAAGCGGCATTACTATAAATTTGATTAATGATCTATGCATAGAACTTTATCTTACATACAAGACTGTCTATACAGATTTACGAAAAAATTATGATAGTTAATAACATCTTTGCTCACTATTTCTTTGGTCCAGACTTTCGTAAATTATAGAAGAGGTATTATTGATGTGACTGCTTTTGATTTAGGCATATTGTGTATCGAACACAAATATAATCCTAAGATTTGGCAAGGAAAATCTTTTCTGGTCAATATCAATTTGGCAAACAATTAAAGTGCGAAGGTCAGTCTCCCATATTTGTATTGATAAAACGTGGAACCGCATTGTATTTAGACATATCAATATCTTTTCCTTTGTAAACGGATGCTATTTTCCGGCTGATTCAATTTGTACATTGGCGGCCCCCATGGCCGAGCGGTTAAAAGCGCTGTTATCTTAATCACTCGATCATCTCACCGCTGTGTCTGGTGTGGGTTCGAGCCCCGCTCTGGCCACATGTGATACAGCCAAGTTCTGCTTGCGGGTGTGTCTGGTGGTTTTTCTCGGGGTTCTCCCGTTTTCGCCCCACCTACTGATTGGCCCGTCTCATATGAGCTGAAATAATCTTGAAAGGGACGTAAAACTGAATTGAAAAATAATGTACATTATATCACTTCCTATGGAAGGTGAGGTTTTACATGATATAATTAGGCACTGCCTTTACGTTTAAATGCCATTTATGGAAAGTTTTTTTTTTTTTTTAAGAAATCATCGTGATTTATCTTTATGTTGCATGTCAGGTCTTTTCCGTCTCCGTCGTTGTCTTTGGTTGATGCTAGACGGATAGCTACCTCGCTGGGAAAGTGTCACCTTGCTCTTCATGCGTGATGCCAAAGTTTTGGTGATGTTTTGTATTGTCATGATCCCCGCACGGTGTTTGGGATGGGATTTTGAATTTAACTGTATCAATTCAAAGTCTTTCTAGTCACACATTTAACATTTTCCAAATATGAACATGAAGCAGCAGATGGAATTTACCCATATAAAATAGCAAATTCGCAATATCAAAATCATAATGTTATTCATAAATTCTTGTTTTTGGAGTACAACCATGTTCAAATTGACTAAATTAAATGAATATTAAAGTAACGCACTTTTCAGATTGCGCATTTCCTTAAATTGGTTGTTTGTTGTCGAACAATCACCATTACATTACAAAAAACTTGTACATGGGATATAAATTGATTTTTCAGCAGTAATGTTTGAACGTGCCAAAAGAAAATAATGCTATTTGTAACATCTTTGGTCAAAACATTGAGGCAGCTCTAAAGATACCCACAATCTATATTTTATATCAAAATAAAAAAAAGGTATACCCCTGTAAACACACAAGTTTTACTATACAAGCGTTGGGGTTAAGGGGTACAAGGGGGTTAACTAAGGGGTTTGTTTATATTCCACGGACATCCTTTCCGGGTGACTCAATATTTCATTTTGACACAACGCATCAAACATAATAAAGCCCCACAGGCCAGTTGTGGTAATAATAGCATATTGGACGACAATACATTTTCACGTGACCATACCCATATAAAACGACCACGAATTTCAAGACTTGTTCCAAATATGATTTGTTTAATATTAGTTTAATACGCGCACGTTAGTTTTGATTTAATAATTCATTTATATTTGCAAGTTGTTATTGAGTTTTGGATTGGTAATTTTCTGTCTAGCAAACTGTTGATATTTGAATTGCACGTTGGGAAACAACAAGTTAATTGCTTTATCATCTGTGTCTTTGGTTTATGCTAGACGCTGGGAAAGTGTCACCTTACTTTTTATGCGTGATTCTAAATGTTTGGTGATGTTTTGTATTGTCATGTTCCCCGCACGGTGTTTGGGATGGGATTTTGAATTTAATTGTGTCAATTCCAAGTCATTCTATTCACACATTAAACATTTTCAAAAAACATGAACATGAAGCAGCATATAAAATTTATCCATTTGAAATAGAAAATTCGCAATATCAAAATCATAACGTTATTCATAGATTTTTTTTAATTAGAGTAGAACCATGTCAAAATGGACTACAGTCCAACCTGTCTCGACCAAGCAAGCGACCAAAGAAAAACACTAAAATCGCTTGCTTATGACATGTGCTTGCTTAACAGAGGTTATTTTTGACACTAGGTTAGGCGTCCTAACCAAATCATGTTAGCTAGAAATAAATAATTGCGCTGCCCTGTCTACAAAATTAAAAATGCATAAAGAACTGAAAACAGATACAACCAAGAAGCACAATCATCTTCCTTATTAGCTCTTGGTATGATTCTCCTCTATTAAAAGTGGTAGCATATTGTACACATGTCCCAAGAGTGATAAATCATGAATAAATTGACCTTTTTCAGAAAGTATTTTTTCTCAGTAAATATAATCGAATAAGAAAATCAATTTATATTATGTTAAAATAACAGTTTAGACTTTAGTTTTGTTTGCTTTGATTGAAAAGTACAAAATAAAGGGATGGAACTGATACAGCAAAGATAAAATCTTCATGAAAAGGTGTTGCAAGTGAATGCCATAGTATGTTACTACTGTTATTGTTCTGTGAGTGGTAGTTGTCACTAAGTTCTCAAAAATACCCAGACAAGCTGTCTAGGATTATCTTTTGAGACAATAAACAACAAATTATGGCATCTGGAAGGTGTGAAGACAATTTTGACACCTGACAGTTTAATTATCCGTGTCAAAATATTTCTTTTTATGTAACTGATGAAATGAGTGGCTGCTTAAAGCCAAAACTGGGACAGAAACTAGCGGCCTCTGGCCACATAAGACAGGTACGTGCTTAATAGATGTTCATTTACATGTAAAATCAATGAGGGAGGGGGAATGAAAGTGCTTGCTCAAGACAAGTGTTTGCGTAATACAGGGCTTGCTTAAGACAGGTTGGACTGTATTTTAAATGAATAAGAAACGTACTTTTCAGATTGCGCATTTCCTTTGGTTATTTCTTGCCGAACAATCACCATTACATTACAAAAACATGCACATGGGATATTTCTGCAGTAATGTTTGAACGTGCCAGTAGAAAAAAATGCTTTTTGTAACATCTTTGGTCAAAACATTGAGGCAGTTCTAAAGGTACCCACTATCTATATTTTAGATCAAAGTAAGAAAAAAGAGGTATACTCCTGTAAACACAAGTTTTACTATACAAACGTTGGGGATAAGGGGTATATATTCCAGGGACATCCTTTCCTGATGACTCAATATTTCATATAAACACAACGCATCAAACATAATAAAGCCTGACAGGCCATTTGTGGTAAAATAAAAATTGAACCTGAGATCCTTTAAGAGCAGCGAAGACACTTATGAGAAAGGGGATGGGCCATACCGCGGTTTCAACTATTAAAGTCTCGTCAGTGACCCTTTAGATTTGGCAACACGAAGCCAAAGAGAATTACTGAAATTTTGCAACTTTCAACAGGATAGTCGATACAAAGACTAATATTATCTAAATGGGACCATATATATTAAACATTGGTAAAAAATGAATCTTAACCGATAATAAATTTCTGATTTCTCAGAATATCCTCGCTGATCTCAAAGGACCGAAAAGAAAATATAACCTGCACTATGGATGATGTACGGGGAGACTTTTTAGGGCTGCCACACGGCACAACACCAGCATATTGGCCGACAATACGTTTACACGTGGCCATACCCATATAAAACGAACACGAATTTCAAGACTTGTTCCAAATATGATTTGTTTAATATTAGTTTAATATGTGCACGTCAGTTTTGATTTAATAATTCATTTATATTTGCAAGTTGTTATTGAGTTTTAGATTGGCAATTTACTGCCTAGCAAAATGTTGATGTTTGAATTGTACGTTGGGAAACATCAAGTTAATTGCTTCTCGAAAATAATGTCAGTATAGAATATGAGAGGTTTGGATAAGTAAAGCTGATTACAGGCACAACAAATATTTAATCATTTCGCATTTAGCTTTTACCCCAGGAAAGAACAGGGCAATAGTACATTATACGAGTATTATATTATACGAGTAATAGTACATGTATATACGAGTATTATACTATATACCAGTAGTATAAGTAATAGTTAGAGTATGGAGGAGAGGTCAATACGAAAATTATAGACCCGGCACGTGAACTTAAAGCCGACCGAGCGCAGCGAGGGAGGCTTTAAGTTCACGTGCCGGGTCTATAATTTTCGTATTGACCGATTCCGACATACTCTAACTGACTTATATACTGGCTGCTTTGTTTCGTTATAACAACTGCTATTAATCTTAAGACTGCAAGCTTGTTGGCCAAACCTTGCGCAGCATATTTAGACCAATTATATTCCGCTTAACTTTCTTTTCTCGCGACAAGGCATATTAGCCAATCTATCCCACGGACTTAACGAGGTAACTAACTGTGCACGATATTTACATTTCCTCGTGCAATCATGAACTAATAGAACCTTCACAGTGATTTCCCTTTGAAACGTCGTTAAACGTATTGCTTCTATGATAAACGCAAATAATTCAATACCATCTAAGCATGATTTTACATAACTACATAATGTGCTTAAATTGATGAGCTAGTGTATATGGATCTGTCAAGGGCTAATCTCCTTGCTTGAAAGACAGAGGACCATTTGATGCCCGGCTGTTTTTGGGGAAAACAGCTGGTCAAAAATAACTGTGTGAAGTTCGTTTCTACTGCCAGGTTTCTTATTCAACTCACACTAACCCTCCTAACCTTCTACTAACAAGGAACCAGGGAGCAAGAGCTATTTTCACACAAATGTATGCGACGATTCGTTTAATATAACTTTTGGAGGAATTGTAAATAAATGAAACCAGAAATTTCTTTTCTTTTCTTTCACAGCAAAGGATTTTAAATACTCTGTTGGAAGAAAAGGAATTTAACGATAGAAAGATTCTTAACCACGATTTGCTAAAAAAGCTTCCAATCAGCCTTGGAAATGTTTAATGTCTTTGAACACGGCGAAAACATTATTTTTGCGGTGCATCTGACCCATTACATAATGTACTTACGTTTTATTGAGTCTAATATAAAAATAACAACGTATATCTACAGGTGGACTGATAAGTTTCCCGCCTGATATTAGAGACGGGTGTATGTTTCCCGCCGGATATTATACACCGGTGTATAATAAACGGCGGGAAACTTATACACCTACCGCCAAAACTTCCTTTGTTGAGTAGGTGTATATGTTTGTTAGAGACCTGCTCGAAACAAAGAAGCCAGTATATAATAGTATATACCCGTATTTTGCATATAGATATTTATCTTTTGTTTTCATAATCAGTGTTTAGAGCAGAAATAGAAAAAATATCAAACCTTTTCTACTGAAAATGTTCACTTTTTACAACTTAGGAAAAGTCTGTATATTTACTTGGGCGTGTTTTCATAACGATTGTTTAAGCAGCATTAAAGTGTAAAGCCTTCATATTGCGAGACATTCCATCATGGAAACATCTCCGTGTAGAACTTAACCCCTTCATACCTTTACTTATATTGTAAAATTGAGGTTTGACGGGGTCAATAGAAAAAATCAATAATTGATGTAATTATGATTGTAATTTATAAATCAAAAATGCTAAATTGTAACAATAATAAATCATTATTTAATGATAGGCAAGGTAAATATTTGTAAAATTAAAATTTAGTTCATAAATAGATATTTAACATGTAATTTATAGAAATTCCCAAGTGATCATCGAGAAGTTTCCGTAATGCGGAAAATCATTTAGACAAGCGTCATGTATGGAAAATAACATGGCTGCGTGAATCATGATTATCAGGTTAATAATCAATAATAATATAATGAGAATTGAGACCGCATCAGATCATAAAATTCTCACCGTATAAAATAAGTAGTGAACCATGGATTAAGAATTCCCTATTAACTATTAAATGTCTTTGAATGTCTGCAAAGTAAAATTTGCAATGATATATTTAAATTCAATATCTCTTATTTTCCTATAATTTCATATAGTTTCAGTAGAAATCCAACATTTTTAAAATTTATTCATACCACCCAGGCTATACATTATTACATGTACAACAGGAGCATTCTGATGTCATTTGATAATCCACTTTACCTGGCTGGCGTGCAAGATCGTGACACACGCAGGAATTAACAATGTCAGCAAACACGTTGGCTACACAAACTTTGAGTTACCTGGTCAATTTACCTATGGTGATCACAGGGAGACAACTCGCTTAACGGAGTAAAGAAGTCTGTTATCGCTCTTGCATACAGGTATACTAAGTACGATATAGTTGCGGATGCAAACAATGGCATTAGACTATGTAGAATATTGGAAATTTTCAGTGCAACATGGACAATATATTGTAGTATTTGTAACACCACGGGGCTCTAGCATGAAAGAAGTCTGGCTGGAAGTTTCAGAGTCTGTAGTCGATACAAAGATTCGTTTTATACAAATGTGGTCAAATATGTAAAATGCTTGTTAGAAAATGTATCTAGACCGATAATAATTTTCTGATTTCTCAGAATACATGGGCCAAAGGAAATTATAGTAATTTTGCACCTTTCAACAGGGCAGTCGATACAAAGACTAGTATTATCCAAAATGGGGCCAAAGTTAGAAAATGTATCTAAACCGATAATATTGTTTTGATTTCTCAAAATACATGGGACCAAAGGAAATTATAGTAATTGTGCACCTTTCAACAGAGCAGTCGATACAAAGACTAGTATTATCCAAAATTGGGCCAAAGTTAGAAAATGTATCTAGACCGATAATATTGTTTTGATTTCTCAGAATACATGGGACCAAAGGAAATTATAGTAATTGTGCACCTTTCAACAGGGCAGTCGAAACAAAGACTAGTATTATCCAAAATGGGGCCAAAGTTAGAAAATGTATCTAGACCGATAATATTGTTTTGATTTCTCAAAATACATGGAACCAAAGGAAATTATAGTAATTGTGCACCTTTCAACAGGGCAGTCGAAACAAAGACTAGTGTTATCCAAATGGGGCCAAATATATAAAATGTTTTTTAGAAAATGTATCTAGACCGATAATAATTTTCTGATTTCTCAGAATATCCTCGCTGATCTCAAAGGACCAAAACGAAATTATAATCTGCACTATGGATGATGCACGTGTATGCTTTTTAGGGCCGCCACACGGCACAACACCAGCTGCAGTACTAGCAAATAAAAATTGGAAATGAGATCCGAAGAACTAAACCGCAGATGCTGAGGGTGAGGCTAGGGCCATGTAAAACAGTTTAAGCCCGCCAGTAATTTTGTGTTACTGATCGTTCCAAGGCGATAATTCTGTGGTGGTTCTTTTTGTTTTTTGTCTTGGTATTTAAAATTGTTTGTGCTGTTGGCGCCTTTTGTATGTTTTCATATTTTAGTTAAGTTTAGGTAATTGAGTGACCACCTATTGGGAAAATAGCTGCTCATTCGGCTTACGATATGTTCTCATGGTATAAGTACTTTAGTAAGTTGACTGTTAATTTAGTTTTTTCCCACCTCGGTTTTTGGAGTGGGAATCTTTTATTTCTGATTGCGCCTTTTCCTAATCTTTACCTACGTGTAACTTTTAAGAGCAGTGAATATATAAATGAGAAAGGGGATGGGTCAAACCATGGTTTTGGCTACTTAAGCCTCGTAAGTGAGCTTTTAGATTTGACAACATGGAGCCATATGAAAGTCCATATTAATTCATTTCAGTGTTCATGAGGGGTGTAGCTTTAGTAAGTAAGTGGTTTCTTTATTCTTAGAGGGTGACTCATTTGATGGCCAGTCTTACATGAGGCCCTCTGAGACAACATTTATATACATAACACCAAACTACAGTATTAGAAACCAAAGACTACACAGAAAAATCACAGAGATAGACATATGGTTTCCAAATGATTTTGAGGTCGCAGCTTTGCAGAGTGCTTGTTTGGGTCTGTTGCTTTATTGACAAAATTGCTATTCACAGACATACTATATAGCCATTTTTGCAACTGCAGTTATTTATGTAGTGCAAAAGTTAATATAAATGATTTTGTTTATGTAATCAGACACACATCCGTTTGACTGATAGCTCGCGTCGCCATGTTTGCCATGCAACTACATTTATTTTAGAAACTTGATAAGATTATTGTAATTTATGAAAAAATCATATATATTTCCCGTAAATAAAATGTACAAAATAGAATGTTTATATTTATTTGTCATGATTTACAGGCTACATAAACATCAGTCAAATGTTAAAATAGAAATAACGCATCCCACTGAATTTATGACGAGCTTTGCAGACCAGTTTTTTTCTATTAAGTGGCAGCAGGTTATCACGTGACTTCGTCGAAATAAATGAAAACGAATACTTAGAGAACACATTTATCTCCACAGATGATTTATGTAATAGTGTCAATATTTGAACGTCAGTTTTGATTTTATCATGCAGTTGTTATTGAATTTTTTACAAAACAAATTGTTAATATTCGAATTGCACCTCGTGAAACATGAAGTTAACTGTTTCACGAAATAATATATTTTATGGTAGTTTGAAATGTGGAAAATTTGAACAAGATAATGAAGTAAGGTTTCTGAGATGCTTATCTTTTTTATTTAATGCGAATGCGGTTAGCTTTTTCTCAAGGCGAGGATTATGTGTCTAACCTCTATTATTATTTGAGCCTGTGTATAAGAAATCCAACAATCTGCATATGCGAAAATAAAAGCCGCAAATCAGCCGTGCAGTGCACGGCTGAGGCTGATCAGCACCTTTGCTTTCGCTCCATAGATAGTGCAATACCTCTTCTTCTTGGATCTGAGATTTCAAAGTTTTAGCCTGCTCCTGAGATTGTACAGGCCGGTTTGAGTCGGACCAGGTCGGAAACCCAAATTGTTGATTTTCTCACGCACAGGCTCATTAAGAACCTGAGAACATCTCTGTGAGCCTTTTGATCTGGTTATATCGGAACAAACACGTGGCTTTCCAAATGTTTTGGAAACCACATTGCTCCAAGAGCTTTAAGGGAGCGACCATTTGATTTTTATGGGGAGGGCTGGAAGATTTATTTCAGCCTGGGTATTTTTTTTTTCGACCATCCTTTATCCTGGATTTTTATTTTTTGTAAAGGAGGATCCTGGATTTTTTTTTCATATACTTTTCAAAAGTTATATATAAAATGTTAGCTTAAATTGGTAAAGGAGGAGAAACCCAATAAAATAGGTGACACATGAATACCAGAGCAATGACCAGGCCCCCTAGCAGATTCCAAGAAATAAAAAGGTTTTTATAAAGGCTATTTTTGCCAAAATAAAGGCTCTTTAAGACAGATTTTTGAGAAAATAAAGAGCACAGTGTGGTCTGCTAACAGCACAGTGAAATAGTTTTCAGAGATCAGCAACACCTATTTTCCACTTCAACTCTTTGTGAAATAACCCAGAAGAGTCCCTCTTTGTAAAAGTATGAGTGAAACATAATGCTTAATTAAGCCAGGGGTCTGGGGGCCGGCTAGGCCTCCAGAAGCCAAATACTAAGCTTCAAGTTCCCTTACAATTTCAGCATTTCCTGATAGCAATATGTAAAATAAAGGCTTTTTAGTTAAAATTATTAGAATAAAGGTTTGAGAGTAAAATTATAGGCTTTTTGGTGGATTTTGGAACAAAATAAAGGTGTTAAAGGATTTCCATTAAAATAAAGGTTTTTAAAGGTTTTAAAGGTTCCCCTAGGGGCCCTGAATGACATACTATATCAGCTCAGTTGGGCTAAAATTCCCTAGTGAGTATTTATATAGAGGCATCTTTATAATATTAAATTTCTGTTTCAGTGATGATACTTGTTTCAAGTGAATCGAGGAACTAGAAAATCAACATTCTGCTTATGCGAAATCAAAGACACTGACCAGCTGTGCAGTGACTTTACAGCTAATCAGCACCTTTGTTTTCACTCTATAGACAATACATTAATTATTTATACATATATAAACATTTTAAAAACAATTATCAGATCAATTAATTATTTTGAAGAAAATAAACATAATTGACATTTAAAATCCTTGTTCACAAGTTTAGAACTGGTTATTTGCCATTAAAACACTCAATTTCCTTAAACATTGTCCTGGATATTTTTTTTGTTTGTTCGATCATCCTGGATATTTTTTTTGTTAACATCATTGTCCTGGAAATTTTTTTCAAAAAATCTTCCAGCCCCCCCATAAAAATCAAATGGTCGCTCCCTAAGCACCGTGGAGTGCAGCATGATAGTTCCACAGTTGGTAACCGATTGCGGAAGTTATTTGACACATTCCGTGATGGAAGCAATAAATAAGGTAGAATCGTGGTCATTTTATTTCATATACACATTGTACATGACTTCTTTCTATTTTATATTTATTTCGTCTTCATAGGATTAATCCACATTCATTTATATAAATACATATTGTGGATGCCTTTTCTATATCAATAGTACTCGAGTAATGATTTAGGAAGTTCCTAGACCAAAAATGTGTTTTGAGACTGTGGTCCCGGATATTGAATTCTTATAAATTATAAATCATTTTTGTCGAATTCTTGGAATTGGAAGGAAATTGCAAAACTGCAGAAATCATTTTATATTGACGACACCATAACCTGTAACTAATGCATTTTAATATCTAATCCATTAAACTTACAAATGTAATCAATCATTTCTGAACATTCGTTGAAAAGTTCAGACTTCAAAATGAAATATGAAAGACACGTACATGTAGCAGTGCACTCAGCATATTGAATTATTTTCACAGAAATTAGGATTCTCCTTTTTTTCTATTGACGGTTGGTAAAATCTAAAAACGGTATAGTGCTCAGTATTACAAGCTTAATACTGTAAAGAGTCCATTACACGAAATATCTAGAAAAAGGTACAAGTAGGCAAAGATCAGGAAAAGGCGCAATCAGAAAAAGATTCCCACTCCAAAAACCGAGGTGGGAAAAAACCAAACTAACACTCAGGTACTTATACCATGAAACATATCGTAAGCCGAATGAGCAGCTATTTTCCCAATAGGTGGCCACTCAGTTACCTTAACTTAACTAAAACTATGAAAACACACATAAGGCGCCAACAGCGCAAAAAAAATTTAAAACACCAAGACATAAGACAGAAAACTTTCTGTGCAAACGCTTGACATAAAAGTTAACATCGTATGAGGTCGAAAATCGAAACTCTATCATAAAAAGTCAAGAAGTAAGCAATGGTCAGATACCGACGACAGCAGATCATAAACCCAAACACGAAGGTTGGAATGAAACGGAATAATAACTGAACTCACTTTGTCAAAGTTGTCGTTCAGTTAAACTAACCTACATATATCTGCACATAAATAAGACAGAAACAGTTCTAAAACAGGCATTAAAACAAGAATAGACAATATTTGCCACTATCAAAACAACTTTGCATGGTTGTTATCAAAGGATAATTTCAATGAAGGACATGTCGAAGTGACCTTCCTATGATGCTATGTTATAGCCTTTTCTGACGGCACGATGGCTATATGAGATGATTTCAAGACTAAAGGCCATCAACTCAGACAGTTTCATATACCAAGAGAGCAAACGTTCGAATAAATTCAATTATCTTACAAGTCTATATGGTCATCAAATCGGAACTAAGGCGTATTACCGAAACTAAGGGATATTAACACAGCGACAGACAGAATCCAGGATAACACATTTAGTAACGCATGTAAGGGCTCGGTGACACCGGGGCGATCCTCGCGTTAACGGAACATTTACAAAATTAGCCAGATAACTGTATTTCATGATTCAAGTCAACAGTGTTTCACTAAAGTATACCGTTCCAAATACTTTGACCGTGTTAACCTCACGTGATGAAGTTTTGTAAACATTAGAAAAAGGGCACCCATTTGTTTTACACATTTTTCCAGAGCCATGTGAAGTACGTGGTCATATATTGTTAACCATCATTGAGTCACTTTATTGAAAGCATATTTATTTAAGCAGTCCGATCAACAAATGCATATCTGTGTCAAAGGTTAACCGGAAATCAAAGCATTTGCACTATACATTTAAATATTTTCAAATTAATTAATCAGCTTTTACCTAGCTTTGTGTATACACTATTGTTCACTTGATTCAATACAATACTTTAGATACTCATTCCAGCCAGTTTGATAGAAAGCGGCATGATTATAAATTTGATTAATGGTATAGGCATAAAAACTTATCTGACATACAAGTCTGTTCATACAAATTTACGAAGTGAAAAAAGATAGTTAAAAACATCTTTGCCCAGTATTTCTTTGGTCCAGACTTTGCTAAATTATAGAAGAGGTATTATTGATGTGACTGCTTTTGATTTAGGCATATTGTGTATCGAACACAAATTTAATCTAAGATTTGGCAAGGAAAATCTTTTCCGGTCAATATCAATTTGGCAAACAATTAAAGTGCGAAGGTCAGTCTCCCATATTTGTATTGATAAAACGTGGAATGGCATTGTATTTGGGCATTTTTTTTTCTTTTGTAATAAGGTGCTATTTTCCGGCTGATTCAATTTGTACATTATATCACTTCCTATAGAAGGTAGGGTTTACATGATATGATAATTAGGCAGCGCCTTTACCATTAAATTTTACCCATCTAATACCGTTAAAATTGTTTAAATGCCGGTTACCGAAAGATCATCGTGATTTATCTTTATGTTGCTTGTTTGGTCTTTTCCGTCTCCGTTGTGTTTTATCAGCCATCTCTTTGGTTGATGCTGTCCGGATGGCTACCTCTCTGGGAAAGTGTCACCTTGCCATTACGAAAACATTCTTATGTAATATAGAGAGGTTTTTTAAGTTGTAAAAAATGAAAATTTTCAGTAGAAAAATTTTGGTATATTTCTTCTTTTTTTGCTCAAAACATAGATTGTGGGTACTAGTTAGAACCGCCTTGGTTCTAACGAGTACCCACAATCTATGTTTTTTAGCAAAAAAAGAAAAATAGGTATACCTCTGCATACCCCAGTTTTGATATATATAAAATGGGTTGGAAGGGGTATTCGTACATGTCACGGACATGTTAACCTGACACTCTCCATGTGCGTGATTTTAAAGGTTTAGTGGTGCTTGGCATTGTCTTGTTCCCCGCACGGTGTTTGGGATTTGTTTTTATGTTTATTATAATAATTGTATCGATTCCAAGTTTTTTTCTATTCACACATTAAATATTTTCCAAGCATGAACATGAAGCAGCACATGGAATTTACCCATATAAAATAGGAAATTGCAATATCAAAATCATAATGTTATTTATAGATTCTTGACTTTGTAGCAGAACCATGTTAAAATGGACTATTTAAATGAATAAGTAACGCACTTTTCAGATTGCGCATTTCCTTTGGTAGTTAGATGTCGGACAATCACATCACCATTTCATTACAAAACTTGAACATGGGATATACATGGATTTTTTTCAGCAGTAATGTTTGAACGTTTCAATACAAAAATGCTATTTGTAACATCTTTTGGTCAAAACATTGAGGCAGTTCTAAAGGTACCCTCAATCTATATTTTAGATCAAAATAAGAAAAAGGGGTATACACTTCTAAAACTCGTAAACACCAGTCCTGTAAAACTCATGTTTTACGATACGAGGATGATCCAATAATGATTGAGACTTTTCTCTTCTCTTATAAACCCTATTGACTGGCTCAAGTTAACTACTTTCGTGGACTAGATACACATCTGATCTCTCTACGGAGCATGTTTTATCAAAGTTGCTCAACAGCTTTGGTTGCTATGGTTATTTAAGAACTACTCGTGTAGTACCTATAGCCACTATTTGCTCTTTGAACAAACATCGTCTATATAAATCTAGCTATGTCACAAATTAAAAAAACGGTATTATATAATAAGTGAGTTATTATTCTTTCATCTCTGAAATATTTTGCATTGGTCAATTCGAGTCTTTCGCTAGTGATCGAGAGGTGGTTGCCTAGCAACCATTTTCCTCTATGAATTCTGGCTTATAGCATTTTCCAAATTCTATCGCTGCTACGCAACATACTACGAAAGAGTCAGATGTTCCTTTTGAAATTCATTTGCAATATTTACCCCATTATTAATCATTCCAAGGTTTAAAACAATTTATAATGTCATGTATACTCAGATTATAAGATATTTCTCACCCCTACCCCCTTATCACTGATTTATTTCGCAACTAAAACCCAAATTTTTCTCGCAAAATTGCTCAGCCTACATTAATTATGAGCTGTATGTAAGTGATGTTTGCAGAGCATAAAGCTAGTTATGAACTCTAATAATAACAGTGTGCTGTGATTGGAAATTTTATCACCAGTCGCCATGGCAACCCAACCCGTGGCCAAGGGTATTTGACTCGCATTCGATTGTTGCTAATCAACAGGAGGTGATTGTCTACGAATGAATTTTAACCAGTGTATCGTGTGCACATAACATTCAGCAATGTTAACAAGATATTTATAATAAACCAAGTTTATTTACATAGGAATAATTCAAAAAGTCTCATTCATTATTGGATCATCCTCGTACAAACGTTGGGGTTAAGGGGTATATATTCTACGGACATCCTTTCCTAATGACTCAATATTTTATTTAGACACAACGCACCAAACATAAAAAAGCCTCACAGACCATTTGTTGTAATAATAGCACATTGGTCGACAATACATTTTCACGTGATCATACCCATATAAAACGGCCAACAATTTCAAGACTTGTTCCAAATATGATTAGTTTAATATTAGTTTAATATGTGCACGTCAGTTTTGATTTAATAATTCATTTATATTTGCAAGTTGTTATTGAGTTTTGGATTGGCAATTTACTGCCTAGCAAAATGTTGATATTTGAATTGCACGTTGGGAAACATCAAGTTGAATAATGTCAGTATAGAATGTGAGAGGTTTGGATAAGTATGTTAAAGTTGATTAAAGGCACAACCAATATTTTATTATTTTGCATTTAGCTTTTACCCCAGGAAAGAACAGGACAATACTATATTATACGAGTATTATATTATACGAGTAATACATGTAGTATATATATACGAATAGTATAATAGTATGTATACATACCCGTACTTTGCACATATAGAGGATATTTGCTTTTTTGAGGTGAATACCAAATATATTTCATCGAGTGAGTTGAAAACATCAGAATTTTCACGAGTGCGCAGAGATGAAATATATTTGGTATTCACCGAAAAAAAGCAAATTTTCTTTTTATTTTATACAATGCACAGGCATTTTCCAATGCACAAGGTAGGCGGTGAAAATGCAAAAACAAAAAAAAAATTGAAAACACGAATAATTGTGGTACCACATTGTTCCTTATGTTCTAAGTAAGAAAATGAATACCCACACTTTATGTTTTCATTCATAAATAACGGAGTTATAGGCGTTTGAATTTCTGAAGTGAGGCATTTAATGACGTCAAGTAAATGGAAACGTCAGAAGTAATCCAAAAAATCTGACGTCATTACAGTGACGATATAGGCTGATATCAGTCACTAGTGACTTTTGATATCAGTGAGATTTGATATCAGTGAAATTTCATATCAATGAAAATACCAATTTTATCAAGTTTTGATATACATTGGGTTTCACTGTAAAGTATAAAATAAAGATATTTATCTTCTGTTTTCATAACCTGACGTGAAGTCTCAACAGTGGTCAATGTAATTTAGGTATCGGAGCCCATTACACAATATTATGGTTTACATTTGAAGTACATGTACCAAAATCAAATGTCCTAATAACATGTCAGAGAGTGACGAACCGTCGAATTTGCTTGACCAATAAATAGGTCACGATGATTCAAAATATGTGACGGCGCATGGGGAACCAACAATCTGCATAGGCGAAAACAAAGGCGCAGATCAGCTTCGCAGTGACTGCGAAGCTGATCAGCGCCTTTGTTTTCGCTACACGGATAGTACAATTCCTCTACTTTGTAAATCCAAAATTTCAGCCTCTAACATCGTCTGTGACTGTACAGCAGGGTTTGTGTTGGACCTGGTTGGAACCCAAATTGTTGGTTTTCTCACGCACAAGCTCATATTATATGAAGATAAGCAGATTTATGCTTAAATCAATAAATTTATGCTCTAATTTGGTCTTTGAAATCAAATGCATGCTCTATAAAATTTGTATTAAACTAATAATTGTTTATTTTTGTTTTCAGTTTGAACAATTGGTGATAAAAAAAACTTCTTTTGAGTAGTATAAATAAATAAACTAAGACAAACATTTGTCCTATATACGAGTACATGTATTGCACTGCCGTAATTCTTTTATTTCTTAGACATGTTTTCATAAGAAGAAGAAGAAGAAGAAGAAGAATAAGTAAAAAAATCAAACCCAAAAATTGTAACTAGCTCACATAAGCAGAAAAGGCGGACATTTACATCTACTGCAATTAATCTTTGCCCTGATTCAATTCTTATTGCTTCTTCAATGTATATTATCAATATGTATTCTCATGTAAAATATTAGGAGAATAGCTACAGTCATTTACGAGAAATTCAAAGTAAAAACCGGAAGTTAAAAATATCAAATGTTACCAGCGAACATCCTTAATAAATGCACAGCGTAGGTGTCGAATTTCATGTGAATAAAAGGAAATCCAAAAAAGCATCCATGCTTTGGTACAATAGCATGAAATTCATTCATATTGAAATCCAATCCATTACACTTACAAATGTAATCAATCAAGTCTGAACAGACATTGAGAATTCCATGCTTCGCTATGAAATATTGAAGAAAGGTACAACTGTAAGGCCTCGTTTCCAAGGACAATTTTTCTTTGACAACGTAGATTTGTCGCAGAAAAATATGCTCGTGTAAATTCAATTCTGTGGCAAAGTTTAATTGTCAAATATCTGTGACAAAATTTAAGGTGAGCGAGCTAAGTAATGTAAGTAATTTTTGCTTTGTGTGAACGCAACTCATTGCCAAAGTTTCTGTGACAAATAATTTTCGTCAAAGAAAAATTGTCCGTGGAAACCAGGTTTAACACTGAACGCAGCACAATGAATACATGTGTCTTTTGTTGCTATGGATACCTCTTCAAAAAAGAAGTAGTTCCGTTTATGGCAATTTCTGAATCGCGAGGGAAGTCTATTATTGAATTGTCAGAGCCTCTAAGGGAATACTTACACGAAGCTACAATGGATGGTATGATTGTTATATTACGTTTATACATAGTTTCAATAGCATTTTATCTAGACATTGACATCTTACAAATAGAATAAACCTTATTAAATCGCTGGCAAGAAATAATATAGAGTATACGAATCATCAAATTGGTCATAACCATCAGACGAAACTGAACTATGGTTCAAATAGGCTAAACTCCTGATTTAACTCCTGTTTCAGTGTGATGTGACGTACATGCAGACATTACTAAAGGGTTCAAGTACAATTTTTTTTTACGTTTGACACGCGGTTAAACAGTTAACGTCTTATATGGACCATAGTCGTCACTTATAATGATATATACATACACGTACAATGAGAGCTAAACGCATTGCCTCAGAAATTCGCATTTTTCAAGCTTTACATGTTATAATTTAACATGCGCAGAAAGTTGACACTATTTCTAAGCGCACAAGTCGAGGCAGTCAGAAATGGTATGTTAATTCAAAATTGAATTTTGCAGTCAATCACTGAATTGCGACAGCCCGAGCAAGCTTGAAATTGAAAGCGTTTAAAACTTTGCTTTTTTTTAATTGAATACGTCATTAACTGATTAGCAACGGCAAACGACCTTGAAATCGGTTGTGTTCGAAAAATTGCTGTATTTTAAATTGGTTGCATTCCGTTAAATGATCTGAGATCTGATCTCAGACGGTTTTATATACCAAGAGAGCCAAGGCAGCGTATAAATTCAATTATCTAACAGGTCTAAATGGTCATCAAATCGAAAGGCGTATTATTGGTACAAAGGGATCTTAACACTGAGACAGAAACAGTCAGCGGATACAAATTAAGGTGTACATACACGTATTAGCTTTCAGTATACCGGTTTGATTCTCATGTTTATGTGGAAACTTAAAATATTCCAATAATATGAGGGGTATCTGAGGTGTGACTTAATTCTTGTCATTGAAAAAAAAAGGTACAAGTAGGCAAAGATCAGGAAAAGGCGCAATCAGAAAAAGATTCCCACTCCAAAAAACTCGCTATCACCCCAACCAGCATCTGTACCAGAAAACAAGGCAGCGTTTTTACTGTATTATGTTTTAGAATGTAATTGCCATGTGACCGTGCGTCAGAGAGCAACAATTGCGACACTAATCTGATCAGAAAAGATTAAGCTTTCATCACATACATGTATTAACAACATTTTCACTCATCACCCACAAGCAAATGACAAGTATTTAAGAACAGCCCTCGTACGACCAAAATGATCGTAATTCCTCATCGACAGGTGGTGAAAATTGTTTAACGTTATCTTCCATGTGAAAGATTACTTGGTCAGAAATCGTTATCATACAAGCACGTCGAATAAAAATAAAAGAAAGACTGAGATCCTTTAAGAGCAGCGAGCATATTAATGAAAAAAGAATGGACCATACCGCGGTTTCGGCTACTTAAGCCTCAAGTATACATACACATAGGATAGAACTGCACAAAAAATACATGGGATGTACTAATATGCACTCAATTCATGAAATGTTTAAGAAAGACCTCAGGCTCAGAATTACTGCCAATAATCTTGCACGTCGTCTCGAGCTCGTTATTCCATACTTGTCTCAAAACCGCAAATTATTTACGATGTGCAAAAATTAATTTAAAAGAAATTGCTTACGCATTTTAAACACGCCTCGCGTCTGTTTGCTTAAAATACAGAAATGTACTGTTTTTGATATTTATATATCATAATGGTCGACATTAGGTTTTCACGATACCGTGAAACGACCACGAATTCTAAGAAAACCCAGTTACTCCAAATATAATTCATTTAATAATTGTTTAATATGTTCACGTCAATTTTGATTAAATCACATTAATTTATATCTGCAAGTTGTTATTTAATTTTAGATTAACATTTTTCTGCAAAGTAAACTTGGTTTTGGGAATTGCATATCATAGCATCAAACGAGCATAAATGCCAGGTTTTAAAAGTTTGAAATGTGTAATGTTTGGGTTTACTTCGTGACAAAAAGTTGATGGTTACGTGAAATATCGCATACCGTACATGTTGCGTTTGACATGAATATGAACACAAGCAAAATTGCAGAAAGGGTAGGCACTATGTATTCTATGGGGTGGAGTCATGGAGTGTAGTCTTGGATTGGAGCCATGGAGTGGAGTATTGGAGTGCATTTTTGGAGTGGAACCTTAGAGTGAAATGTTCGAGCGAAAAGAAACATTAATTCTGGTGGTAACATTTGTCTCGTTTGAACGGACGCAATAGTGAAACGTAACAAAGAGTTCACCAATATAAGTTACAGAAATTAATGGTTGATTTCTGTTACTCATTCGTTACTCGTACAGCATTTGTTACACATTTTGTGATGGCGTACGTTCGCCCCGAGACAAATTCCACCACCAGAATTGAGTTTTCTGTCCCACTAAATTTCACTCCAAGGTTCCACTCCAAGAATCTACTCCAATACTCCACTCCATGACTCCAATCCAAGACTCGAATCCATGACTACAGTGCCAAAATGGTATACAATGTAACGAATTTGTCCTAATATTCAATCACATGAATTAATTCTGAACAGACAATCTACAGTTCATGTTTCAAGATGAAATATATACTATAATTCAACTGTAACTGTGTGTTACACTGTTCTAAGCACACACGTCTTTTGTTGCTATGTGATACTTATTCAAAAAGTAGTTCCGTATATAGCAGTTATTGAGACGCGTGGGAAGCCTGTTTTAAATAGCCAGTTCCTCTAAGGCAAAACTTGGCTACTTTGAATGTTGTGGTGTCATATCACTTTTATACATAGCTTCAATAGAATCATGTCTAGACATTGACATCTTACAACTAGAATAAACCTTATTAAATCGTTGGCAAGAAATGATATAGAGTATACGGATCATTAAATTGATAATAACCATTAGACGAAACTGAACTATGGTTCAAACAAGCTTAAGCTCCTGGTTTCACTCCCGTTCAAGTGTGGTGTGACGTACAGGTAGACATTACTAAAGGGTACAAGTAAGTTGTTGTTTTACGTTTGACACGCGGTTAAACGGACGGTCGATTCAGTATTCGATATCCACATTCTTCCGTCAAAAATGCTAAAACCTGAAAACAGACGAAAACAGTTTACGTCTTATACAAATCGACCAAAGTCGTAACTTATAACGATGCGTATATACATACTCATACAATGAGAACTTACATGTAGCTAAACGCATTGCCTCAGAAATTCGCATTTTACAAGCTTTACATGTGTTGATTTAATATGCGCTGACAGTTGACACTATTTCTAAGCGTACAAGTCGAGGCAGTCAGAAAAACGTCATACAGCAATGGTTTCTTAATTCGCAGTCAATCACTGAATTGCGACAGCCTGAACAAGCTTGAAATTGAAAGTGTTTAAAACTTTGCTGTATTTTAATTGGATACGTCAATAACTGATTAGCAACGGCAAACAACCTTGAAATCGGTTGTGGTCGAAAAAAAAATGCTGTATTTTAAATTGGCTGCATTCCGTTTAAAGATCTGAGAAGAAGAGAAAAATACAAATGACCTTATAAATAAAGAAGATGTTACGCGACTCATCGTATTGACCTGTCTCAAGTATTTATGATTTTGTTGTCGTCTTGAAGCCTATATACGATGATTTCAAGACAACAATCCGTCAACTCAGACGGTTTTATAAAATTATACCAAGAGAGCCAAGGCAGCGTTTAAATTCAATTATCTAACAGGTCTAAATGGTCCTCAAAACGAAAGGCGTATTACTGGCATAAAGGGATATTAACACAGAAACAGACATAATCAACGGATAACAAATTAAGTTGTACATACACTTATAAACTTTCAGTAACACCGATTTGATTCTCTTGTTTATGTGGAAACTTACAATATTAGCCGAGCATCTCTATTTAAGTCAATAGTATTTCATCCAATAATATGAGGGATATCAAGGGTGTGACTTGATTCATGTCATCGACTCGTTATCTCCCCAACCAGCATCTGTACCAGAAAACAACGCAGCGTTTTACTGTATCCTGTGTTAAAATGTTATTACCATGTGACCGTGCGTCAGAGAGCAAATCTGATCAGAATAAGTTTAGATTTCACCACATATAAACAACATTCTCACTGATTATCCAAAAGTGAAAAGTGATCAAACAAATGACAAGTATTAAATAACAGCATTAAATAAAGAAATGTTTGGGAAAGACCTCTCAGAATTACTATCAATTATCTTGCATGTCGTCTCGAGCTCGTTATTCCATACTTGTCTCACAACCGCAAATCATTTACGTTGTGTAAAAGTTAACTTAAAAGAAATTGCTTACGCATTTTAAACACGCCTCGCGCCTGTTTGCTTAAAATACTGTGTTTGATATTTATATCATAATGGTCGACATAAGGTTTTCACGATACCGTGATAAAATAAACGACCACGAATTCTAAGAGAACCCAGTTATTCCAAATATAATTCATTTAATATTTGTTTAATATGATCACGTCAATTTTGATTAAATTATATTAATTCATATCTGCAAGTTGTTATTGAATTTTAGATTAACAATTTTCTGCAAAGTAAACTTAGTTTGGGAATTGCACATCACAGCATCAAGTTAATTGCTTCATTGGCATAAAATGCCAGGTTTTAAAAGTTTGAAATGTGGAAAGTTTGGGTTTTCTTCAGAACAAAAAGTTGATGGTTACGTGAAATATCGCAAACCGAACATGTCACGTTTGACTTGAATATGAGAACAAGCAAAATCATGTTGCAGAAATGGCAGACAATGTAACGAAATTATTCAATCACATAAATTAATTCTGAACATGCTTCAAGATGAAATATATAAGATATTTCAACTGTAAATTACACTGCTCAAAGCACTTGTATCTTTTGTTGCTACATGTGTATGCTACTTATTCAAAAAGAAGTTGTTCCGTATATAGCAATTATTGAGACGCGGGGGAAGCCTGTTGTCAAATAGCCAATGCCTCTAAGGCAACACTTGGTTACTATGGATGTTGTGATGTTATATCACGTTTATTCATAGCTTCAATAGCATCATGTCTAGACACTGACATCTTACAAATAGAATAAACCTTATTAAATCGTTGGCAAGAAATGATATAGAGTATACGGATCATTAAATTGATCATAACAATCAGACGAAACTGAACTATGATTCAGGTTTAAGCTCCTGATTTCACTCATGTCTGTGTGTGGCTAGAAAGAAATATTACAGAAATTTACCACACATTTGAGCCACCGCATGGTAAAACCAACAATTTGCATGGGCGAAAACAAAGTCGCAGATCAGCTTCGCAGTAACCGCGAAGCTGATCAGTGCCTTTGTTTTCGCTATACGGATAGTACAATTGCTCTTCTTTCCAAACAATCTCTAACAATCTCCGTTGACTGTACAGCCTGGTTTGTGTCGGACCGGGTCAGAATCCAAATAGCTGGTTTTCTCACGCACAGGCTCATTTATTTTTACATTTTGAAGTTCTATACGTCATTAGACGGTCATACTGTACCTTAGGTCGGTTTCGCCAGCTTCCATCGAAAATTATGCTGAAACATGAAATCAGGCGACATGCATTTGTCGACAAATCTTTATAGATAAATCCTCAACATACAATATACTTACATGTAACTAGAACCAACACCACTATAATGCGATTTCAAACTTTTATGAAAAATATGATACAGAATGAGGCACATTTAACAACAAAATTGAATTTTGTAGCCAATAACTAAAATTTTGACGCAAACCAGCTTGAAAAAGGAAGGTTTTCGAAAACGTATTGTAATTGTTGGTCGGAATTACTGTATGATCAGGAGTTTAGACTTTAGTGGTATTGATAAAATATTTTTGACCCTGACCAAGAAGACCCGTGGTGTTTACTTCGAAACTTTTGTCATTGGGATGACCTTTTTCAAAAGCTAATTGTTATGGTTATGAAGCCTGTATGCAATGTTTGCATGATAAAAAGTCGAAACCTTAGACAGTTTTATATACCAAGAAAGACAAGAAGGCGAATAAATCAAGTACTAACAACTATAAGTGGTCATCAAGTCGAGTCTAAGGCGTGAAACGGGTTCTTAGTGACATGACGGACAGAATCCAAGGATAGCAAATAAAGTCACACACATACTTAACCAAATTCCCAACGCAAGTAGTAATATTTTGTTAAATATTTTCAGAACCAAACCAATGAAAGACTTCAGTTTTTCTGCATGCTGAAAATAACCATCTGTCTAACATTTTCAGACAGAATACTGAAATTTCATTGCAATCGGTGATTTCTGTCGGTAATAATCGAGCTTTTGGTATCCATACCCTTCATTCGAAAAATGGGAAGATGCTAAAAGTCAACAACAGAATCGATAGGTGACGAAAATCGCAAATTAATCGCAAATTAAGTCCAAAACCATGATTTGTACAATAATTGTATTGAATTTTTATTAAGTAAAACGTACAACACACATGAAAGTCATATTTTATTTACCGCGAGTAAGCGTCCCAAAAAGACCTGTAATTAACAATGAAAATTTAATTGAAACATTCTGATATTTATTGAATTTAAGCTCAAAGCATTGATTGTAGGTACATTAGCTTCGCATCGCCCACAATCTACGTATGTATTTGGAAGAGAAATAAGAAAATATAAGTTTAACCTTGTGCACCCATGTTTTACTTATCAAAGTGGAGTTTTAGGCGATATACATTTTACGAACAAGTTTTCATGATGTTTGGCATTACGCCTAGCCATTGACTACAACCACAGACGCCACAGCGTGCTTAAATTATAAAAATACCTGTGAGCCTTTGTCTCAAATGAGCTAACAAAAGCATTTATCGACTTAGTGTGAGAACAACCCTTTTAATTCGTCGTTTGTTGTGACCCCACCAATAAATTTAGAGTACATTTTAGTAAATCATAACAAGAATGTAGATTAATATGATGGTACCTGATTTAAAATTTACCTTTCAATAATTACAAATTCATAACAGCAATCAACATAAGAGTGGCATCAGGTACTGTTCCAGACTGTTTATACACATGTAGGGAAATGCAATATTTATTTACATCTTTGCCCATCTAGAAGGTGTTTAATTTCAGAAGGGTCATCACAGTTGATTTTCCTTCTTTTGATTTAGGCTTGAAATGATATCACAACCTTTGCCTTACATGCTAGGATTTAGGCACTTTGGTTATTTCCAAATATATCTCTAAGATTCGCCACAGAAACTTGTCGATTTAGATTAAGCAAACAATTAGACTGGGAAAGGCCGGTGACCCATATTCAGATTGATAAACCGTCGAGTCGTATTGAATTCAGACGTTTTTGGACATGACTGGATGTTATTTTCTGGCTGATTAAATTTGTATATTATAAGAATCCCTACAGGAATTAAACGGTCGCTATGGTCTGTAAATGACAGAATTAGACAACATGTTAACGATTTTGTTTTTACCTAAAAGTAATGGTTTTCACCACTAAGTACCCTTCAGCATTTTTAGACATTTTAGTAAATATTCGATAGCTTATAGCAGTGGTTGATATGATATAAGAACGTAAGAATTATTTTGAAAAGAAATTTGGAGACAAAGATGCGTTAAAATCAGTGAGGTCACTTCTCTCAATAGCAAGGATTCTATTTGAATATCTCGGACACTGACCGTAGCTAATTGTTCAGATATATATTATATGGAGTAAAACCTGTTCGAGCCAGTAAGACACAAACGAACTTGACCATTGCAAGACCAGTAAGCAAAATGATTTTTTAGCGTGTGAGCTAGACGTTAAAAGCCGCATACTATGCTTTAATGTAATGAACTACGAAAATTATGCATATGGCTATTGAGGTCACACAAGTTGGTGTAGGCACTTGCTCAAGACATGGCTCTGTGATAAACGTTGTCAGATATTTATCCATCTGAGACTTTGTGTCATCATGCCATTGTCAAAACGGCAACATATCGAAGGCACTTTTCGGTAATAAGGGCACGCATTGATCATCTCACAGCAGATTCTTTGTTCGGCTAACGCTAGAATATAAAAATATGAAACATGTCACGAAATTTGTCACGAAATTGTCCAAAGTCTAAGAGGTCCTTCTTTGAATGAATAATATATAATGCTAGGTGCATGAAACTGAGAACTGCATATCTTTATAATGCTACTCAAATGTCTGTGTTTGAAATTAAACATTTTTAAATTTCTAGTTTTAAACAGTTATTGGCTGTCGAATTCAATAAGTACATTATGTCGAGTGTCATGTGATTAAACTGAAACGCAAAATTGCAGATATGCAGTGCATGTAAGGCATTAAACTTGCAATTTAATCCATTATACTTACAAATGTAATCAATCAATTCTGAAGAGGCATTGAAATGTTAGACTCGCACTGCTGTAGAATTGCTCTAACTGTATTGAATACTTTCAGCTGAATTGTAATAAATTATCTTATTGAAAGCGAAAGTGCGATTACTTGTACATGTAGTTTGAGACTACAGACGAACCTTCGATTTTGAAGGTCAATCTACGGAATGAATGGTTAATATGAATCATCGGTTATATCAAAGGTATTTAGACATTTACTTTTCACAAAATTTATTATAATAGACCTTTTAAAATCACATCACTGGATATAATTGCTTATTAAATTGCAAATCGCAAATAACTGCGAAACCAAACTGAACTATGATTTCAATGGGCGTAGGTTTCTGATTTCGGTCCTGTTTTAGTAATTGACAAGCAGAAATTACAACTTACATTTACATTTCGAGTTAGCTTCAAGTTAGACACGTAGTTGGACATACGTGTTCAATATTCAATGTTCGATAGCCGCCACCTTCATTCAAGGATGCCTAAACCTGAATTTGATTTTACACTGAATCCATTGCCAGCTATATATTTAACAAATATAGATGTATACGAGAACCTCCGCCTACAAAATTTGCTTTGCTTCCAAACTTTTAAATGCTCTGTTATTTTTCACGTGTACAGTTGTACTGGCCAATATTTCTAAACGCAAAAGTCGATACAAGATGAAGCATTGTTTAGAACAATGACAACTTAATTCAAAATTAAATTTGGAGGCAAACTGAACTAAACGACAAACAGGCTGGAAATTAGTACAGTGTTGAAAACCTTGTAACATTTGGTTGGTCACATTCTGCTGAGTGAGTTTCGCAATAGGAATATAATTATGACCTAAAACAAGAAGAGCTGTAGTGTATATTACGGGACTCATCGGAGTGACCTGTCTCAAGTATATATGACTGTGTTGTCGGCACGATGCCTGTAAGTGTGATGATTTCAAGACAAAAAGCCGTCGATTCAGACGATTTTATATACCAAGAGAGCCAGCGTGGCGAATAAATTCAATTATCTAACTGGTCTAAATGGTCATAAAGTCGAAACTAAGGCGTATTACTGAATCTAAGTGACATCACAGACAGAATTCAAGGATAACAAATTTAGTTACACATATAAGGTTTCGGCGATAAGGTTTCATGCCTTAACAGGGCCTTTTACAAACTTAACCGGATACATGTACACACATGAACTTGTACTGACATGCTTAAATGCGCCGCCCCAATCCACCGACCAAATTATCTTTAAAGCCAAAAATTCATTTAAACCAGTTGTGAGCCAGCTTTGTGTCGAAAGAGATTTTTTTTCTCCGAACTGACATTCTTTCACGCTAGTTACAAAGAAATATCGGATATTCAGATCTTTCATTAATGGAACGTGCACAGTACCAGACAGTGTATACAAATTGATGGATAAAATATGATAGTTAGAAATATACTTGCCCTGGTCCAGAATGTGTTTAATTGTTGAAGAGTCGTAACTGATGTGCCTGCTTTTGATGCACATGTAAGAATGTAAGAATATTGATGGAATACTGTCTTAGATTCGGCACGAAAAACTCTTTTCTGGTCGATATCAATTAAGCAAACAATTAGAATGGGAAGGTCAGTGTCCCATATTCACATTGATAAACCCTCGAATCGTATTTAATATAGTCTCTGGACATGACTGGATGCTATTTTCCGGCTGATTAAATTTGTATATTATTAGAATCCCTGTAGGAGTTGAAAGGCCATCATGGTGGTCTGGAAATGACAGAAGTAGATAACAACTTTACGATTTAGGTTTGGCCTTAATAGTATATCTTTCGCCTACATGTACCCTTAAACAAATCGAGAAACCTTAAATCACATGTTACACACACTCTGGGCGATTCACCTTTAGAAGGTCAGGATGAACATAAGTCATGAACATCATCATCTGTGGATCGAACCCGCAACATCCTGATTGCAAAGCGAATAGTATTATGCTGTTCATTGGAAAACCTCGGCTGGAAAATAGCTTATGACAGTTTGTGTTTAGTTTTACAGCCTTAATGTAAGAATTGTTCTGAAAAGAATATTATATAAAGGGGATGGAATGACTAAAACTTTACCAACAACGAACTTTTTACCATGAAATTAAAATTAAAACTGGGATCCATTAAGAGCAGTGAACATATTTATGAGCAATGGGATTGGCCAAGCTTCGTCAGTGAACCTTTATTTGAATATCTCGGACATTGTTCATACCTTCATCATGGACAATTGTTCAGATATGTCGTGTACTGTGTAAACCTGATCGAGCAAGTAAAAGACGCAATCGAACATTGCCACAGCGAGACCAGTAAACGGAATGGAATTTTGAGCTACATTGTATGCTTTAATGTAAGACCAATGAAATAAAATATGTACATAAGGCTGCTGAGGTTAACATTTTGGTCCTTGAATAGTTTTCCACACGAGTTGACGTAAGCAGTTGCTCAAGACATGGCTCAATGATAAACGCTGTCAGATATTTATCCATCTGAGACTTTTGTGTCATGCCATTGTCAGAATGGCAACATATCGATGTCACTTTTCAAATAAGGGCACGCATTAATCATCTCACTCCAGATTCTTTGTTCGGCTAACTAAATGATAGAAGATACAAAAGTACAAAACTTTTTTTGTTACGAATTTGTCCATACACATATACTTGTAAAAATAATAAATCAACTATGAACAAGCACTGAAAAGTTCATACTTCATCGTGCAATATAGAAGACGTATATTGTTGAAGCATTTCTCTAAGTGTATTGAATACTTGCAGCTGAATTATAATAAATTATCTTCTTCCAAAAATGGTCCGAATGTTGCACGTATATTGATAAGCAAGGGAAGCCTTCGGATTTTGCAGATCATTATTATGGATATGATTAATAATTAAATTGATCATAACCGTCTAACGAAACTGAAATCAAACTGAACTATGATTCCAAAAGGCAGATGTTACTGATGTCTCTCCTGTTTTAGTTTTTGAGAAGCAGAAATTACATCTGAGGTTTGCATGTTGAGGAAGCTTCGTTAGACTCGTAGTTAAAATATTTGTGTTCGTTTATTAATAAGTGTTCGATCGCCGCCACCTTCATTCGAAGATGCCAAAACCTGAGATAGATTTCACTTTGAATCCGTAGCCAACAAATTAACAAATATACATTCAATGAGAACTTCACAAAACTTGCTTTGTTTGCAAACCTTAAATGTTCTTTGTTAATGCGCTTACAGTTGAGTTGTCGATATTTCTTATCGCAAAAGTCGATACAAGATGAAACACGTTTTAGAACAATGGCAGCTCAATTCAAATTTAAATTTTAGAACCAATAACCGAGCTGCCACGGCAAACAAGCTTGGAATCAGTTGATGTTTGAAAACCTTGTATCGTTTAATTGGTCGCATTCTGCTGAATGTATTTAGCAATAGAAAAATAATCATGACAGAAATCAAGAAGATCCTTCAAAGTTGGTGCATACCATCAGGAATTCATGTCTATGAAAAAAAATTTACCCCTCGAAACCCAATTTTATATCTTAGGACAGGGGTTTACATGAGTATAGCTATTTTCCTATTCTTGGTCCAAAACATAGATTGTGGGTACTCATTAGAACCGCCTTGCCGTTTTGATCAAAACTATGAAAATTGTCAAAAATTATCAATCGAAATTTTTCAGCTTTTACGAGTACGTACATGTACATCTTTTAAATTCTCTGTATATTACATGAGCATGTTTTCGTAATGATGTACTACGGGACTCATCGGATGAACCTGTCTCAAGTATTCATAGTCTTTGTTGTCGGCACGATGTATATATGTGATGATTTCAAGACAAAAAGCCGTCGATTCAGACGGTTTTACATACCAAGAGAGCCAACGTGGCGAATAAATTCAATTATCTAACAGGCCTAAATGGTCATCAAATCAAAACTAAGGCGTATTACTGAATGTAAATGACACGACAGACAGAATTCAAGGACAACAAATTTAGTTACACATAAAATGTATATAAGGTTTCGGCGAAACTCGTTCAATTTACTGTCTTAACAGTAAGTTTTTATCTATTTAAAAACTTAGCAGAATGTATCTTTCCATAATTCATATCAATTGTATGTTTACATTTTCTATCACGACTCATCCTAATACACTGGCCATAAGCTGTAACGGTTATGGCGAATTTGTCCCAAGATGTTTGAATGAGTATCTTTTGCTTCGGCATCATTCCATTGACACAAACATGTGTTAATGTCATTTCCTCTGGTGTGTGGACCTCGTTTACGTCGATAGCATTACATAGACGATTATATCCATACATACAAATAGTTGATTCGTAAATAATCATTCGTTAATTCGTCGTTTTTGTGTTTACGAGAAAGTTGATCCTAATGGTATCTAACAAAATAAATACATTTGAAAACATTATCTGCGTGTGTTTTAAAAAGGAAAACCAGTGCTACTTTCATTTTCTCAAATTTGTATTTGAAATACGCCCAGACTGATTATGGCATAATTCTTTGGTAGAGCCAATTTTGATGGAAAAGTAGTAGCAGAGCAAACCAACATTTTTGTCGGCTAAAAGATCCCCCAAAGAAACCAGTTGAGGTTTTTCTTCAAATAAACCAAATGTAGCACGCGTACATGTTTATGTGTCAATGGAAAAAAAGAATATACTTCGCCAGCCAGAAGAGTTTACCACGTAGTTATTATAATAAGGTAAAAGTAGTAGGCAATGAACAGGAAATGGCGCAATCAGAAAGAAATTCCCACTCCACAACCGAGGGGTAGGAAAAAACCAAAATGATTTCAGGTACTTACGCCATTAAACCATATCGTAAGCCGAGTGAGCAGCTATTCCACTCAGTTGCCCGAACGTAACTAAAAATATGAAAACGTACATAAGGATCAAACAGTACAAACATTCGACGTCAAAACAAAGCAATAAGAACCAAAACAGAAGTTTCGCCTTAGAACGATCAGTAATATAAAATAACTGGGGGGGGGGGGGCTTACTTAAACCGGTTTTACAGGCGCCTAACCTCACACTCATCTTCTGCAGTGGTTCACAACATTAAGTTTTTTATTCGGTCCTCGTGGTGAATCTCTAACTAGTCAATGAATCATCAAGGACAAACGAATAAATCGTGATAACTACCCTGGTGAATCAAAAACGAGGACTCAACAGATTCAGTATGCGATCCCTGGGCACCGAATAACTTACTGAAACCCGGAGCAAAAGAAAAACCAATACATGTATATGGTGCCAGTTGTAGACCCGAAGGTGCAACAGAATCATCGATTAATTCTTCGATCGTATTTGTATTGGCAATATTAAATGTGCCTTTCCAATCCATTCCAAATTTATTTTTATAGTCGAAAATTCGTTACAGCCCGTTTTAAGCCAGCTTTACATCTAAAGAGATATATTTTCTCAACTAAAGTCTAATTCATAGACTTTTTCTTTCGCGATACGTACAGTTTCAAAGACAGATAATATATTTACATCTTTCATTAATGGAATTTGCACAGATACTTATTCAACCTACCAGACTGTCTTTAGAAATTCATGGATTAAGTATGATAGTTAAGAATATACTTGCCCAAATATATATCTGGTCCAGACTGTGATTAATTATAATGGACGTGCTTGCTATTGATGCACATGTAGGAAAAAATGTTCAAGTAGGCAACGATCAGGAAAAGGCGCAATATATTGTATATTGATGGAATGCTGTCTTGGATTCGGCACGGAAAAATCTTTTCTGGTCGATATCAATTAAGCAAACAATTAGAATGGGAAGGTCAGTGTCCCATATTCAGATTGATAAACCCTCGAATCGTATTGAATTAAGACATATCCGTCTCTGGACATTACTGATGTTATTATCTGGCTGATTAAATTTGTATAAGAATCCCATGTAGGACTAAAAAGCAATGGTGGTCTGGAAATGCCAGAATTGGACATCGTGTTTAGGATTTAGTTGCATACCCAAGAATCTAATACATTATACTATAATGTGCCAAGGGGTTTACCTATCTCCGGGCTAATTCTGCCTCTAGCTATACAATTTACCTGTGAGGATGTGTTAAACTAAGTATCGGGCCAAATATTTTCATGCCTATGTGAAGGGGATATTGAATATACGTTAAGTTTTCCCACAGATTGTGTTGACTACACATGTATGTTAAATTGCTAATTTGCTCGATGGCACGGTAACAAAGTGTATGGAACCTGAACTAGTAACGATCAATTTATCTATTCTTCTCCTTAATTTAACATGATTGCATAAAACATATAAACATTTGAAACAGTCGTTTTATAGGTTATCGGCGTCATTGTTTATACAAAAATGATATATAGTTAAATCTCTCTCTCTCTCTCTCTCTCTCTCTCTCTCTCTCTGATGGGTGTTTGATTTAAAATATAACAACACAATATATATTCGACAAGCAAGTACACTTTCTGTGTAAAATTGACGAGGTGGCAGTTTGTGTCTCTGGTTTAATTGATGATTTATAGATACATTGTAAATTGCTGAGAGGGAAAATAGTGTTTATCATGATAAAGGCACCGAAATCTAAATCCTGTAGGCTATACGCAAATGCAAAACTACTATGTGTACTTACAAGTTAAGCTGAATAAAATATATTATGTAAGAATGAAATGTACAGCCGTATAGAAGGAATCAGAAAATTATTATTGCTTTAGATTCATTTTCTAACCAATGTTTAATATATTTGGCCCCATTTGGACTATACTAATCTTTGTATCGACTATCCATTTGAAAGATGCAAAATTACAGTAATTCTCTTTGGCTCCATGTTGCCAAATTTATAGGGTCACTGAAGAAGCTTAAATAGCCAAAACCGTGGTATGGCCCATCCCCTTTCTCAATAATATGTTCGCTGCTCTTAAAGGATGCCAGTTTTACTTTTATTTGTTGAATTACTTGAAGAGTTTGATATAAATATGATCATGATCAGCCGTCACAAGTTTCGTTGTTACTTGTATGATCAAATATACATGTACTACGAAAGATAGAGTCAATTATATACATAGTACAATGTCATATTCCTAGAGATATTTCACCTGAAGTAATACTCGACAAAATGCAGAATGGCTGAAACGTAGCAAAAATGCATGAACTTTCCGTTTAGAAATAACTCAAGAGGCGGCCCCACTGTATCGTAAGCAATCGAAAGATTGTCTAATCATAAGTTTATTGATAAGGCTGCGCATGATCAAACAGTATTTTCATTAGCATTTGCTAGGTCCCCTCGGTTTTCAACACTCCACGAGGGACCTAGCGAATGTTAATGAATGATAAAATCATTTTTGATCGCTATTATTGATTACATTCTGTATGTAGAAACGAAAAAAATAATGGTGCACTATATTTTACAGCCCCATCACATTTTCGTACGCGTAAAAGTTTTAATCATTAGGCTTGTTCCGGACGGACTTCACTTACCTATTATTAACACGATTTTTGCATTTCGCCCAGTAACGAGCATAAATAAAAGCCATGTATTAACAGCACGCGCGCACGAGAATAGCTATTTCAATACATGGCTTTCTATTACATTAATATATGGCTGTTAATATCTTTTTTTTGCAATAAAACAATATTAATAAACGAGACATATACAGAAAACATACCAACTTAATTGCATTTTATTTATCAAATGTTGCTCAGTAGCCGCCAATTTAGAAGTAGCTGCTATATAGAACGTTTGCACCATTCCGTTTGGTTCTTTTGGGCAAGATCAAACTTGCATCTCGAGGACGGTTCTTTGTTTAAATTGTGTCAGTTCCTGATCATAACTAAAGCTATTTTTAAAATTTGACAATCGAATGTATGAGTTGAAACTATTTCTATTTAAATGCGCCTGCCTTGAAATATACTTTGGAGGAATATTAGACGCCTATCAAAACAAGTTTGCAAAGATCAAAATCGATGCAACTATCCAGTAACATTACCGCCACAAACACCATGCTGAGAACCATATGAGTTTACTTAAGTCCACCAGTACTGTAGTTGGTGATTATGATCAAGGTCATTCGCAAGTTGTCAATTATGGGAAAGGGGAACACATTAAGAAATGAGTACATATGTAAATGTAATGAAGAGTTTTTTATAATGACAGATAACTTTGGTGAAAAAAAAAAAAACTAATTGGGAAACCTATGACTACATGTACATTCAAATATACATGTAACCATTGGAATTTGAACGCTAATAAATTTGTAGTTTGTCTTTATATTACGTTGTTGATAGTGTTTGCATTTGTCGAATTTTAGACTGACAAGCTACTCACCTTCAAAAGAATACAATATGGTTTGATTGATGCCTGTGTCATCATCAAGTCCTAAGAAGTGGAGGATCAGTGATTAGCCAACCGCTGGCAACACTCTGAAAAAGAACATGTAAAACTGGCCGTGATCCAGTTTTGAGTTGCATCTGAATCCACGATGATGTATTACACGTAGCTTTAAGATTGCGTGTACCATAACAACAAAATTTGACTTTAAACTCCTCCTTAGCGATGCAGAAAAAACGCTGCTATAAAAAATTTAAACACTATTTCTCCATTAACAGCAAGGCTTATAGAACATTTTAGCAAACGATGCAGGCCTAACATAAATAATTTGACCAGGCATTAGTTTTTGTAACAACACTTTTTATTTCGTTTACTCAGAAGTTGGTGAATCCTCTTTCTGTGCAGTGCAGCTGGCATTGTCTTCCTTTGTACATTAAAATGTTGCCGATCTACTTATCAAGTTAAATGTTTATGCTCAAGCAAGATAAGCATGCAACTTACTTGGCTAACCTACGTTAGAAGCATGCCGAAGGATTTTCCACGGGTTTGTCCGCTGTTATATATATTTCATCATGTTATGAAAACCGTTACAAACAAATAGAATCGACTTATCAGCGGTTTAGGGTTTAGATCCCGTACGATCGTAGTAGACTTTCGTCACAGATTTACCGTTATGAGCATGAATGACACGGCTGTTCCTATTGGTCAAATACATTCCTTTCATTCATCCTGTGACGTAAGTCCACTACGATCGTCCGAGATCTACACTTATATTTACTTCAAAATTTAAAATATTACTGCCTACTTCAAAGGGTAACGCTATCCTATATTTATGTGCCACAATACATCGGTACTGTTTACAGTTGTTTACTGTTATTTAGACATTAGTTCAAAAATGATAAAACCATATTACCATACGTAATTGAATCAAATGAAGCAGTGCTACTCAGAAGGCGAGAAGGCATTGATATCTTTAAGAAAAAGTTCTGATCATCCGCAAGCCAAGCTTGACATATTACGCGTGCCACATTCATTCAGAATTAAAAGTATACGCGTACGCACTTTTAAGAAAAATTGGTGATTATCACATTCGATCAATTATTTATAACATGTCCCGTAGGGCTCATTATAAGAAAAAGGATAGAGAGACCTGTGACAATGTTTCGTGGGCTTGTGTGGTATGCGAATTTTTATTTGATGTACGTTCTAGGATTTGACCTGAATGCAGTTATTTGTTTGCACAGTTAATAGTACATTTGCTGTAGATTCACTCCATGTTTACTTCCTGTTGTTTGTCATTAAGAGAGAGAGAGAGAGAGAGAGAGAGAGAGAGAGAGAGAGAGAGAGAGAGAGAATTTCATTTCAATAAATAATCGTGGTTGTCTTGTTATTACTTCGCAGGAGATTCTTCTTTCTTGAATCATTTTTGGATGGGCTGCTTTTCAGTATTGAGGCACTGTAACTAACCCCCCACCCAACCACCACACACACATAACGCGTAGTACATGCATACGCTATGTCATTGAAACACCGACCCAAATTATTTTTTCTAAGGCGATGACGTTATTTTGCAAGGCGTTGAGGAATGTATATACTTACACGGAAGTATATAAAATAACATTTCATTTTCAGTTATGCTTCCTTAAACAAGACTTAAATACTCAGGCTTGAACATTGGGGAGTCATATTGTAATTCCACTGAAACTCGGTCGTAACAAGCTCATGGGAATGCGTTAATTTTCGTGACATGCGTTGCCAATGATTCGAAAATGACATTAACCATACAATACACCGAGTAAAAGCGTTAAACAGAAAAAAACCCGAACTGACAAATAACGATGAAAAGTGCATAGAGCCGTGTGATTTCGCTATCATGGTGGATGGCGATTCTATTTGCCATCGTGCTGTCATGTACTTTTGTGGGCTGCTTCAGTCGCAACTATGTTTCGGCTCCTGAACTGATTTTGAGTTTTACAGTTTGTGAGTTTGAGTTCCGATCAAACGAAGAAAAACAAGCTGCATTGGATTCAAAGGAATTCATCCCTGAGAAATGCTTTCTTAATAAGGTGGAGCCTTACAGGGGTCGTCTCTACATCGCTGTTCCACGACTGTAAAGTGGAGTTCCTTTCTCAATGGTAAAGGTGGTGAAAGACGAAAATGGATCAGCGAAATTGCGGCCTTTCCCGAATAGGGATATCCATACCCTTGGTGATTGTAACGATATCCAGAACCGCCTTTCAATGGCAATAGATACGAACACGGGAATCATGTGGCTTATTGACGCCGGACACGTCACTTTTCCGGACCCTGATGATCCTTTTCGGGCGTCATACTGTCCTGCAAAAGTAATGGCAATGAATATGCGCAGCAGAAAAGTGGTTTTAAAATACGAGTTCCCGGAATCTGTAGTGCCAGCAAAGGCTAATCTTTTGGACGATTTTGTTTTTGATTATGTAAACGGTGCACTGGCTTTCATCTACATATCGGCTATTTCCAGAACGATTGTCGTTTATGATGTCAAAAACCACGGCTCCTTCAACGTCAAACACGCATCTATGTCAGCTGACCCTAAAGCGACCGTGATTCTCTTTCCTAACGAGCTTACGCCGCTTGAAACTGCGATTGGCATCGACGGAATCGCCATGTCATGTGACTTCAGATATATTTATTATCACGCTTTCAGCGGCTTCGACTTCTATCGCATTCCAACACATGTACTTCGTCGCGGTGGTCAAGACTTTGACGCGCGAGCTGAACGTGTGGGACGAAGAAATTACCATGTTGACGGAATGATGTACAGTAATAAACATATCTTGTACTATACGGTTATGAACGAAAGTGCCATGGATAGATGGCTAATTGGCAAGGATGCCTGTCGGCAAGGCTCCTTCAACGTCACAATGGAAAGCGTAAAACGGATAGCCCAAAACGACCTTAAAATGGAATTTGTTAATTCCATTGCGATCGACGAAAGGGGCGTCGCGTTTACCATGGCAAATCGTCTGAACAGAATCGCCCAGGGAATCCTAGACGTTACAGGTGGGAGTGGGACCAATTTCCATCTCTGGAAACAGAAGCTTGGTAGAGGTGAAAGAAGTTATCTATGGAAAGCCAGACACAGAACAGCTACATGGAGAAAACGTGTATCCGGTCGTCACTATTGACAAGTTACGTCGAGATGTTTATTCAAAAGCACAAAGAAATGGACAGATTAATACACTATACATTGGTACTTGCATCAAGTCGCTTCACGAGAACATGCTCTGTATGTATAACACAATGTCTGACTAAAGTAACAATCTAAGGCAAAATGACGCCTTTACTGTACAAATGAAATTGAAACAAATGTCCTTGCTGAAAGGTTAGTTCAATTATTATGGAACTTTTGGATTTTGACATTTTACTTTTAATCGAATGTGCTTAGCATAATACTCGAAGAATTGCTCCAAAAGTTTAAGTGGCGTTTTGAATAATAATTAAATTCGATTTTGTAACAGAAAATTTAATTCTCTAACGAAGGAAATGTATCAGCAAAAATTGCTTCTTGTATGCGTACGAAAAAACACACACAAAAACACACACACACACACACACACACACACACACACACACACAAAAAAAAAAAAAAAAAAAAACAAAAAAACTGCTATGTAGTGCAATATCTTGGACCGTGTCGGTTGACCTTTGCTATCGAATATTTATCCGTTGATCAGACTGCTTCAATAAGATCTTATAAGTAATGATATTCTGTTCACGTAAATGATACATGCCCATGCACTTCACGTGACACTTCCGAGTAGAAACTCCTTAGCTTATATTTACAAACAGTTGTCAGGTAAAGCGACACGGTCAAAGCAATCACACTATAATTTCAGTTTTATTGTCCTTTGACCTTCATGAGACACTCTCATTACATTGCGAAGACTTGCCCGTGCAATATACGAGGTCTGTCCCGGAAAATCATAAAGATGTCTGATATTTCGTGAACGGCTCGTTGAAATTTAAAGATATGTTCATGCTTTTAAACTACATTTGTACTAAGCAATCTATGAAAATATTAATTCAATCGCTTACAAATTGCAAAAGTTATAGAGATTTATATGATGGTGTATCGGTGTTTACGGAGCACGTTGAAAATCATTTTGCTACCTTTTTGTGGAGGGGTGGTTGTATGTTTTGTGTGCAGTCACTTTATTAGAGCCGCAATGATGATGAATATTGTCATCTAAGCATTGATTAAGTCTTCTTAGTTAAAATTATAGTCAATAATTTGAGTTATAAATGATAAGTAGAAAAATAGCATGGTCAGTTTCATTTTATATGAGGGAACACTAATTTTATTTTAGACTGAAATAAAACAAAAAGATGTCGCTTGTTTAAAATGACAACAAGAAACGAGCATTTAGAATATTTAAAGAAAAAATGCATACATAATCATCACAGGATTATTAATGACACAATGGAAGGTTGATTTTATAAATTAATTTTGTTAAATATACTTAATCGGAAAGAAAAGCTTGGGGAAGGTCTAATTTTGCGCCGCAAGGCTTACATTACGTCACTATTTTACAATAAAATAATTGCAGTAGGTTTAAGAAAATTTCTATAAAATCAACGCTGATGGTTGATATTATTTCAAACTTTCAAAAACTTATCATACATAATTACTCGTGCAACTGATAGTTAGAATTGTGTAATATCACCTCAACTCGCAATTACAGGAACTGTTGAATTTGATCTTGATGAATTTCACAACAGTGTTTTTGACGTGCGCCGTAGACACCTAACCCTCTTGGAATAAATGCATATAAATCTGTTGTGTAAGGGGTGAATTCATCCATATTTGTATGAAATATTTATTAGATGTTTGCAAACAGATCATATAAATTTCATGAAATTCTGCAGACACATTACTGTTTTATCACAAATGTCTAGTACGTATTTCTGGGACACAGACCCCGTACAGTGACTTTTTCAGTTGAAAAAAAAAAAAAAAAAAAAAAAAAAAAAAAAAAAAAAATCAGCAGAAATGTTTTGATATTGTTTTGTTATATTTTTGATCAACACATAGATTGTGGGTACACGTTAGAACCGCCTCGCTGAGGCCCAAGTTGAGGTGAGATATTCGAGTTTTCTGTTTTCTCCTATAGCGTTTACTTTATTGACTGATAGATAGGTGCAATCAGTGCAGAAACTTAACATTTATTGAATTAAAGTAACATAATGAATCCAGGTTATTTCGTTTTCGCAAAAACAAAATAAGTTTCTCCGCTTAAACAGACATTTTTATTTGTTTGTTTGTCTCGCCCGATACCTTGAGTCTTTGAAGGTACAATAATTGCTGTCTGTATATTGCATGGGCGAGTTTTCGTAATGTCGGTCTCATTTTATTTTCTTCCACACAGCGGTTGGTACAAAGAAATAGTTCGTATGATCTATGGAAGCCGTATACAAAGAACTGCCACAGTTCTAATCAATATATACGGAAACATTTGCATTTTTATTATTGGCCTGAATGGCAAATGCCTTCTTTTAGGAGGGATAAACCTTTGGAAAATATCAATTACACGTTCGTGGTACATGATGTAGTCTGGCAATTGTGATAGTGATTCTTGCATGACAACAAAGTGGCAAAGGGTTGATTTGCGAATGTTCTTCGCAAACACCGATACAAAAGTGTTATGAATAAGTCGCTTTGAGAATAAATATCCGCAGAGTTACGAACAATCCTATGGGAAGGTTAATTAGGGGCTTGCAGTGTCGGATTAAGTGTTTATCGCTTGTGCAGTTGCATGTACTTAACAGCTATCTGTGTCCGTTTTCTCATTTTTATAACAGCTTTCGCTTTTGCACGCCGGTGGGTCGGGCGTCAGACTCTATGATGGCCCCGACATAAAGCTATTCATTTTAGTTGGTTGGGACCGGAGCTTCTTGTCTGTTGCTTGGCCCACCGGGGTCCAACTGGTGTTTTTCTTTTGCTCCGGAGTTGGTAGGTTATTCGACGCCCAGGGATGTCCATCGTCGGGCAGCTTACTCAGTCTGTGAGTCCTGGTTTTTGATTCATCAGGATGTTTATCATGATTTATTTGTTTGTTCTTGATGATTCATTGACTAGTTAGAGATTCACCACGAGGACCAAATAACTAACTAAATGTTATGAACCACTGCAGAAGCTGAGGGTGAGGTTATGGCCATGTAAAACCGGTTTAAGCCCGCCAGTAACTTTGTGTTACTGATCGTTCCAAGTCGATACTTCTGTGGTAGTTCTTTTTGTTTTATGTCTTGGTGTATAAAATTTTTTTGTGCTGTTGGCGCCTTATGTATGTTTTCATATTTTTAGTTAAGTTAAGGTAACTGAGTGGCCACCTATTGGGAAAATAGCTGCTCATTCGGCTTACGATGTGTTTCATGGTATAAGTACCTGATTGTTAGTTTGTTTTTTTCCCACCTCGGTTTTTGGAGTGGGAATCTTTTTCTGATTGCGCCTTTTCCTGATCTTTGCCTACTTGTACCTTTTTCGCATGATGCTACGTTTTAAAATGTCTCTACTGATGTTTAATCATAAATGTCAGGTGAGTATTGTCTCACAAGTTCCAAGTTCACTTTTTCCGTATCAGTAAAGGAGGCTTTTCTCATGACAAGATCAATGGTGCCATATCATGTTTTGTTGATTATCGAGTAAACTATTCAATCTTGTTTTCTTTACTTCATGCAATTGATGTGGATCTTACATGCAATCAGTATATACCATAGATCATCTTTTAGATTGTGGTTAACTTATTGTTTATGACTGATATTGTTTTAGTGTGTACATCGATATAAAGCTATGTTCTCACTATCCCGGCTTAGACCCCCGGTGCACCCCAATTTGATTAACCGGGACGAACCGGGATAGAACCGTAGCGCTACGGTGGCAAACCGAGAAGAACCGGGGTAAACAGAGGAACGTTACCGATTGTATCAAAATGTTCAATACAACCGGGGCGAACCAAGAGAGATGTCAAAAAAAAGTACAAGTAGGCAAAGATCAGGAAAAGGCGCAATCAGAAAAAGACTCCCACTCCAAAAACCAAGATGGGAAAAAAAACAAACCAACAATCAGGTACTTATACCATGAAAACATTTAGTAAGCCGAATGAGCAGCTATTTTCCCAATAGGTTCAACATCATGACAAACTGTGATACCACCGGGATGATCCGGCGTAAACCGTGGGTAATTGGGACGACACCAGGCTATTCCTGCACAAACCGGATCAAACTTTTATATTTTATTTGCTATTACTGCAGATGGCGTTGTGCAGTGTGGTGGCCCTAAAAAGTCTCCCCGTACATCATCCATAGTGCAGATTATATTTTCTGTCGGTCCTTTTGGATCAGTAAAGATATTTAGAGTGATCAAAACACACGTTTAGAAACATACTTCTAAACAATGTTTTAATTATTTTACCCCTTTTAGGAATGTGTCTTTGATATAGACTTCTAATTTAAATTCTCCAAATTGCAGCACAATAGTCTGGCTTTAATTGTCGGTTTAAAAAGGGCTACTGATGAGGGTTCAGTACCCGAAATTGCGTAATATAGTCCATACTATCTCACTGTGAATGTTTTTACTGATTCCAATTTATCAAGCTTATATATTTTATTATACACTTTTCAGATCGGTAACTTTGCAGCTCTGTACTCAGTGTATTACGAAATGATTTACAGAGTTTAATCGGGTGATAATATTCAATCGTAGAAGGTCTTTAAAGTGTTGTTGATGTCAAGTATATTAATATTTCATTTGGTAGTCGCGATTTAAAGTTACTTAGGAGAAATGACTGGATGTAAGCTGTCAACCACTCTCATGATATACGGAGGATGAACCAAAATAACGTACATTTTTGCTGTAGCTTCCATACAGATCAATGAAATGCTTACATAAAATAACATAAAAATAAATTGGAATATGTCTAGAATATACCGGCAAATAACAGGAAAAAATAACGACCCGTTAAAAATCTACAGCCAGATCAAATAGGTCGGCCTACGTCACCGTTGACTTTGTAATGTTGTTGAAGTTTTTATTCATGTTGAAGTAATCACTGACCCGCTCAGCGCTTACGCCATCTATTCAACATGTATCATAGATAAAAGAATTTTACTTATTTGTGCTTCGACATTCGAACATTTTCAATCAGTATCCAACTCGAAACAAATTCACACTCTATGTTGCTACACAAATCGCCTGATCGCCAGCCTTCCATACTGAACTTCTGTGTACCTAACTGCCATGGGAAATAACACAGAATTTCCGTCAAATAAGCTTAATCCGATTAAAGAAGTTATGTCCCTGTAGACCGTCGAAACGATATACCTGAGTTTCACCGATAATGGGTTACCTGTAGCTAGTGTAAGAGTTTTGTCTGATAATTAATTTACCTGTATTTTCCTTACCTGCGCCAAAAGGACGAGAATCTCACACAGAGCGAGAATCTCGCTTAATGACTGAGATTTAGTAAGCCCGTTTTCCATGCTGACAGGACTCAACGGCTCAATCTGGATTTTGTTTCTTCATACATTCAAAACGTGTTATTTTGTTTTAAGTAGCATCTTATCTAGTAAATGGGCTTTAGATGCGCTTGTGGTTGATAATCTTTGTCTCAGTCGTTGTCACAGCATTTGCGTGGCATGATACAGAGACTATACACAACCATGGTGAAAATTATGCCTGCATGGCACAAGATAAAAAGATGAAAAATAAGACAATTTTACTTGTTAATTTAAAAGTACAAGAACACACTTCCCTATCATTTGACTGAATCGGTATGATACCGAAAAGGATTGGTAGAGGCAATTTTATGTGTCATTGATGCCCAGGCCTCAGAGTACATGTACATCTAGAGAAAGCATCATAGAAAATGTATTTGAGCTGCTAACGCGGACATCGTCTGATGTTTCGTATATGCTGTGTAACGACTTAGATGAAGAAAATAAGGTTATATTTTGTACGCACAACATCGAATTCTAATTAAATGCACTTTGGTAGTTTCCATCTATTGGCAAATGCAATTGAATTTCCCGTCAATGTGTTTCTTCACGTCAGTTTGTGAAAATGAACATTTAAAGTCATCATTACAAAAACTTGCTGAATGTATTTTTTCAGCTGTAACAATGAAAATTTCATAAGAAAAAAGAAGGACATTTTTAATCATTTAGCTCCAAATATTGATTGTTGGTACATGTTAGAACTGCCTCGGCAAGGCGGTTCTAACGAGTACCCACAATCTATGTTTTGAAAAAAATAACACAAATAGGTATACCCCTACAAACCCCAGTTTTTCTGTATAAAAGTGGGGCTCAAGTGGATTATGTTTTCCTGATAATTAAAAAAACTGGCGAATTTCTCAAGGTGCAGTCTTCATGGTCAAATGGTCATTTTAAGCTCCTATTATTCATAAAACACCCGATGTGTTTTTCTAAATGATTATTTTTGTTATCCTCTGTCCGACAAAAGCCACTGTCTGGCAAAACTGCCTTTTGTTTCCATAGGAAACAGTTACTCGGATCAGCCTAGGCTTCTGGTTCTGCGGTCAAGAATATGCAATTATTTGATAAATCCGCCCATGTATTTGATTTTACTCTCTTTTGTTGAAAATATTATCAAAGTTATCAAATATTGATATTATTATTAATTTTGGCCCGGCATTTAGTTTTTTGTCGAATATGTCCGTACTTCAATTTTCCCTTTTAGGTCACGCGTGCCACCTGGCCGCTGTCCCCTCTTCTCACTTTGCCTTGGGGTGCGAAGTTTGTCTACTATAAAAACAATGTTTTATAAACATCTGTATATATATTCGGCTCAGCGCAAGAAAGCCTGTTTTCGGGCCTGGGAACATGTCTGATATAAGTAAACATGTGCAACCAGAGTAGCGAGTTTCCATTTTGTTTCAAACGACAAACATAACGATGAAGAGATGCGTAGTTAATGTTGGTCGGCATTTGGACATATGCAAGAATACTGCTCAGAGAGACAACACCGAATATATGATATTTATCAGAATGCGCAAAAGCTACACAGCTATGCGTGTTGTACACATTTGGTAAAACTAGATTTTTTCAGGATGTTGCAAACTTGCCTACTGCAAACTTGATGTAATACCACGCAACAGGATACTATAACTTGTTTAAAACAGTAAGACACTTCGAGATTTTTTAAGAGTGATCGATGATCAGTTTGTGCAGATGCATGATAGTGTTTTCCTTTTTTTTAAATTTCAGAATAGATATAATTCCCCAGATGATTTTTTTTTTAATTATGACCTTTTTTATTAGAATATCTCAAATGATTTGTGCTTGATCAAGGACTTCATATACCGCATATAAGAAGAAAGAAAGAAAGAAAGAAAGAGAGAAAAAGAAGAAAGAAAGAAAACGAAAGAAAGAAAGTACATGCGACTCGGGTCTACTCATAATTAGAATTGATAAATGCAGAAGTCTTCACGCAGTATATAATTATGATTTAATTTTTGAAATGCTTTGAAGTTAAAAGAAGAAGAACCATTACCTTTGATTTTTCTCAGTTAAGGCACAGTGTCATCATGACTCGAGTAATTATATTAGGCTCGGTTTGTTCAATGATGACTTCAATATGTGTGAAATACTTGTAAAACGTTAAATGGATAATTTGTTTTCTTAAATTGGTTGCGGGATTTAAATTTTTGATTACGGCATCTCGATAAAATACGCGATAAAAATTATTTTCATAATAGTAAAATGATAATGATTAATATAACTTGAATGTACATGATTTTTTTAATTATCCATTTTTGACTAAGAAGTACACGTAAGTGTTTTGGGCATAATGTTCAAAATCAATATTTCATTTCAGAGATAAAGCTTTGAAAAGTATTTTTTGAACCATCGGTTAAACTAAAGCATTTCTTGAACTTCTCGCGTCTTTCATTATCCTGAGACAGCCAATGACGCTTCGATATTACGGCATCAAAATAAAATTATTATAAACTTCAAATGCCTGATCAAATATTAATAATAATAACAACAAACATAACCATAATAATTAACATGATAATGATATATGATATCGTATATACATGTAATTCTGTACTCCGTTATTGACCGCACATGAATTCTTGAAATATTCAGTTTTTGTAAAATAAGTGTATAGGACATAATGTCAGCTTTTGAAAGTGCAGACATACAATATTTAATCTCAAAGATAAAATTTTGAGCATTTTTATAGTAAAGTATTTGGCCCCTTCGGGTATTAAACTAAAGTACTTTCTTGAATCTCTCACATATTTCTATTATCTGTGGCAACCATTTGCGCATCGATATAACACAGTTACCTGTAATATTCATGGTGCGGACTTAGTCAAATTCCAAACAAAAATAATTTCCAGAAAGAGTTGAAACTGGTATTATCCTGTATTAGGGAAGCAAAAAGGACTATTACTAGAGTCATTAAATTTATACGTATGTAAAGTATGGAATGTGCAGATTACAAATATAACAGCATCCTAAATTTCCATAAAATATCTTTTTGTTTAATTAGACGTAAAAATGGTGAAACACGCGTTTTGACCCTTTCTCAATAGTTTGATATAGGGTAACAATATGCCACCTTCCGACGACTCGGGAAGCAAAAAGATCAAACTCAAATCAAATAAAATTTATATCATCAGAAAGCTGATAAATTGTATAATATGGATATAACAGCATCCTGTTTCTAACTTTTTAAATAAAAATAATATAATTGTATAAAAACTGCTTTCCATAGCAATCTAATGTTAATTGGTAACCAAATTGGACAGGTAAGGTCTACCTGTCATTGCCTACGGAAATCCAATAATTCATCGGTATTTTCCGGTAAAAATGCAGGTAAGTTTCACATGCTGCATGTGGTCAGCGCATTACGCATTGCGTCAACAGTAACGCGCGTTATTTTTGTATATTTTATTCTGTCTTTGGTATGCTGTTTAATCGCCAGAATCACAACGGGAATATTTTTACACTACTGATTTATTCATTACTCGTTCCCGTTTTGTCTACATTTAGTACATGTAAGTTTAGGTTTTCGTGTATGCGTTTTCAAATATCGAGGAATGTTTAGTGATCGCATAGATTTAAGCCGGATCTGGCGACGACGTTTTTAACGTTAATTGCACTGAAAAGGCGTACTTTTGATATTCATATTTCCAAAATGCATTACTCAAATTAGTTAAAACTTAGTCACAACATTAGCTCATCACTATGCTTCTACTGGACTTAGTTTGGCGCGGTTCGCTGCGTATTTTACATTTTTACCGAGACATGTATGGCATAATACACGACCGACAATTTGCGTGCGCCGCCAATGCGTCACCATGGTTTTAAAATTGCGCGGCGCGTTTGCGGTACCTATGAAATGTGCAATTGTTTAACCTTATTTTGTTAAACGAATGTTACCATTTATCGCATATGTATATTGAAGAAACGACAAAAGAACACGTTATTTTGGATTTTCCCGCGTATTCGGCCGTCCATCGTGTTAAGGATAACTATCCTTTATCGTTGTATGTTGCATGCACCATTTAAGTATATTTCTATTCAGTCTGTGTACATATTTTTATGTTTAATATTTAATATTATATGCATACCTGGCACATTTAAATAATTTTGTCACAAGTTCTTGAAAAATAATATAAACACATAATGTTATCTGTGAACAAGGCAAAAGTGAAACAGTCTTATTCATCAAAGTTTAATTACGATATTGCATGCAACCTGCGCGATACTTCTACTATATAGCAGCACTTTAGACAAACACATAATTGAAGCTTTTAGAAGAATTAAGATGGAAATTTTCCAGTTTTAGTTTGCCAATTCAACAGTCTAAATCATCAAACGTTTTAATCGAGACAATGCCTTTCCTTTTTCGACAATTGTTTTCTGGAACGCAACAAGCTCTTCTAGCATTTAGAGAAACTTAGAATTGAAGTACAATGTTTATCAATATATATCGGACACTACAAATCTTCCACTGCCAGACTTTATGTCCTCGCTTGAGCGATTGGTTAAGACAACTGAAAGAAGTGTAAAGGAGTTCCTATCGAGAAAACTATAAAGCGAACTTGACACTTTATTTGGCGGACAGAACGTCTATCCGAAGTAATAAAGAAGGAAATTGTTTTCGTTTTGCCTTAGACAAAAGAAGGAAATAGATTAATTTCATTGTTTCCTGGATATTATGCGCGATTATTCCAGAAGTTCGAAACTTAACCATTATATTTGCATAAGAATCGCTTTTATCATCGGATTATAGAAGGGTTTATATATTAACAAGACTAACTCTACAATCGTAAAATAGTGATTAACAAATGTTTATGTAATAACATAATTATCAGAAGCATATTTAATTTTCGAGCAATATCGGAAGATACCTCACGGTAAGTTTAAAGATAATTAAGTCCATTTTAAAAACAGAATCTTACAAATCTGTTTTGCTCTAAAGTCGTGATAAGTTTAGTGTTTTGTTTCTAATATTCTGTATATGTTGTTATATATAACCAAATATGCTTTTTTTCTAATTACAAACATGATGATAAATATAGAAAGCACGGAAGCTGAATTTTTGTACATACCGAAAATGTCAGTATTTGCATTGAGCAAGAATATATCACACATAAAGTTTTATAGTAAACTAATTTGCAGAAAATGTATGTAACCAAACAATTCCCAACTCTATTATGATAGTTGTAATTAAAGAATCTGTTGCACATTGTTTCTAATTCGTAAATGTCTAAGTTCATTTTTTTCGCACTAGAACTTGATCAGAATTTATAGTTGTGTCTAGTAATGTTTGAGAGAAGTCACATAAAATGGAGGCAACGTCCCGACATGACTATAGATGTTGACTAGGTAAAGCAACACATTAAACAAACACTTGTTATGTTATTTACTAAATAACTTAATTAAAATGTTTGTGCGTTCACTAATAATTTAGAGGATAAAAAGGCGAAACTTTTGTTTTCATAGAGAGGGGGGCATGTATATTCGAGTTTAATGCAAGTACACGATGACCAGAATTTGCTCAGAGCTTAAGCCTGTTTTCAAAACCTTGTACCAAATTTTATAAGAAGAAATTCACTCCATCCTTATCTAACAATCACAAATTGATTACGTCGTCAATTATTTGAGGGATACGGATTAAAATAAGTCCCTGACTTTCTTCCGAATCCCTATCGTTCAAATTAGTATATGTTGTATGTTATGTTCATTGTGCATACATGTATTTTGAATACGAATAAAATATGTTTAAACCAAAACCTAAATGGAATCATGCAACTTAAACAACAGAGCCCACTTGTTTTAAACTAACGACATTGTTAGTTAACGATCCGTTAAAATTTCAAACATGAATATTACAAATACACTGTTATTTTTGTTGATAAAATGTGAGAATCGATTCTCATATTTTTTCAACCAAGAATAACAGTGTATTTACTTCTGTAGCCGGCATTTTTTTCTTAACGAGTTGAGGTCTTCTCGATGACGTTAAGCTAGCAATGTTTTGCACAACTGGTTCCAGATATGCATACAGCAATAATAATAGATGGTGTATTGTAATTTTTGCAGCCATTTTTGCAGCCATTTTACGTTGATCCAACTAAACATAAGAATTGTAATCAATTGACATCCCTATAAATTGAACTGACAAAATGTGCATGCCATGTGTTACAGGTGATATGTTACAAGGATGGTCCTTTCATATAAGTTTTTAACGTTCATTACTTTAAAACAGGATTGTATCGTCTTTAGTCATATCCTCAATGAAGTTTTACATTGTTTTACGGACGTCGTCAATGATGTTATGAATTCCCAAACAAGGGTTAATACACATGTGGTCATAACACATTACACGAAGCAATCCAGCGACGTCATATGATAAAAAGGAAATACATGTAGAAAGTTAAAAATAACAAAGTAACCTCTTAACATGGACGCAGCATGCAAGCTTGCAAGAGTCGCTATTTTCTTTTGTCAGAATACATTTTAGACACCCTTTGACCGGGTTTCAGAAATCACATAAAACATTCATGACGAATTTTAAAATTTCGAAAAAAAAAAAATCGGTAAAACATACGGCCTGTAATAGTTTCATTTCGGTATACATTTCTCATAGGTCATGTGTAAATACTTTGACAAGAAAGAACTTGATATAATTATAAATATATCAAAGATAGATTGACATGAATCAATTTTAACAATGATGAGATCCTTGAAACCTATTGGAAATAAGTCGTTCCTTACATTACGAAAACATGCCCATGCAATATACAGAGATTTTTAAAGTTGTAAAAATATTAAATATTTTCAGCTGAAATTTGATATTTTTCTTATTTTTGCTCAAAACATAGATTGTGGGTACTCGTTAGAACCGCCTCGGCGAGGTGGTTCTAACGAGTACCCACAATCTATGTTTTGGAGCAAAAATAAGAAAAATAGGTATACCCCTGCATACCCCAGTTTTGTTATATAAAAGTGGGGTTCAAGGAGGTATACATTACGCGGACATGTTTTCCTGATGGAAGAAACGCACGCTTGACGATGTGTTAGGGACATGACGAATACAAGTCTTTAAATTTGAGACGTTGTATGGTGCCTGTTACAACATTCAAGATTCTATAACAGAGCAGACAACTTCGAATTCGAACAAGACTTATATGCCCTAAGGCATATTTACCCCAGACAAACCTCTCATTCCAGACAACAGGATGGACAAGTCTTTCGATATCTGTAACTATAACTGTATGTTATTTTCAGGATAATCGAATTTTTGTATTACAACAAATTCCTCTAGGATTTGGCCACTGGCGACATGCCGAAAAATAATTCATGGATACATGGTTATTTGGGTAAATTTGACGATAAACTAATCTATTCACATATAATAGACCTAGCATACGAGCCAGCTAGCAATAATTCCAACCAAATACTGCTTAGAAGCCTTGTTTTAGAAAAGGCAAAAATGTTCAGTAAGCTGTCGACGGTAACCGAATGCTGTAATATGTATATTAAAATGCAATGACATAGTAACTGTGTGCAATCGGTATAAATATAATGAAGAGAAACGTAAAACAACATTGAACGGGCACGAGTGAAACCCGCTTTTAAGTCGTTAATTAATTTTATAATATTAAGGTCAAAACGTTGGGCTAGAATGACACATGTAAATATTGAAATAAAACACCTAATACATGTATAAGATGAATTTGACAACATATGCTCCAAAGATGATCATCCTGATTCAAAAAACAACAACAGGTTTTGTTGGTCAATCACGAGGCACGGTATAGTTGTCATCTGGTGCACCAAGTGTATTCATAAAATTGAGCCGCCCCGTGGTAAAACCAACAATGTGGTTTCCAAACAGGTCCGACACAAACTGGCCTGTACAAGCACAGAAAAGAGCTAGAAGCTTGAAATTTCGGATTTAAGTAGAAGAGGAATTGTACTATCCGAGTAGCGAAAACAAAGGCGCTGATCAGCTTCGCGGTCACCGCGAAGCTGATCTGCGTCTTTGTTTTCGCCTATGCAGATTGTTGGTTTTCCAACGAGGCGGTTCAGTTATATCTTCTCCTAATGCCAACAATCAGATTTTGGATGCCTCATAAGTGTCTGTTAATATGTATGTATGAAAATGACTAATTAGTACGGATTAGACACTGAGCATGTATGATTGCAACAACCAGAAAAGTAATGCCGTTCATAGGTTACTGTGACGCCATCAGGGATAATACTGGCAGTCATTTGCATGTGCTTATTGTTTAGAGGAAGTCAGTGTGCCTTGCTGCACACACACACACACACACACACACACACACACATGAAACTCATTAACCTTGCCGATTGATATTTGTTAATAATATCAACAGTAACGAACTGATCAAGATGACAATGTGATTCTAACGATATACTCGTACATGTAGTCAGACATAGCCACGCGCTTCGTATAACGCTCGAAATGTCAAAATCAGATACGCTGTTGCTTTTGCTAATATTTACAAACAATTATCAAGAGAGTAAATTGACAAAGTCAAACTGTGTTTACAATACTCCTCTTTGTCCGCGTTTCTTGTTTCGGTATATGTCGGTGTTTCAAATGTATAAGTGTGTCTTTAATTTTTAGTTTAAGTTTCGTTACGTGTGCACTTTTTCGAAAACTGGATTTCACAGAAAATAACGCTGCCCTATATGTATAGTCCAAAAATATTCACCCGACGTTGACCTTTATGTATCGCATAAATTAAGTCGCTATGACGCTGAATAATAAATTGTCGATATTATTCAAATTGATTCGTGCACCGTCGGCAAGACTCGATAAAGTACGCGAAGGATGTGTACCCAATAAATAAGCAGTTTGCTACATCTTGTATCACAAGGACCATAGCTCAGTGGTTAGGACACCGGATTTTTAACAACGGGATCCCTGGTTCGAATCCCATAGAAGATGAAAAATATATTTTTCTTTTTATTTTATTAAATAAAATGCACATCACGTTTTACCAAAAGCAGTCGCACAGAGAACATGATATGCTTGCATAATTGCACTTTTCATGTGTCATATCGTGCAACATAAGGGTTTTCAAACACAACCATAGCGACAATATGTCTAAGCAGAAGTCAAACCATTTCTTATCTTCTAAAGCCATTTTCAAAAATACACAAAATCGACCAAACAATCAAATTATTATATACGATAGAGAATAAATAGGGTACATAAGAAATAATAATTAAAAAAAAAAATGCGAACAATCGTGGGACTCGAACCGCTATCTGTAAAATGAAAAGTAATAATATCTTAATCTGCGTGCTCTACCATTTGAGCTATGCAGTCCTGAACAAATTCTTAGCATAGCAACCTTATATACCGATACATTTACCTTGCTAACAATCGCGAAGAGTCACGATGATGTACGAGCAATCACGAAGCGTTCCGAAGATATGTATTTAGAATTGCAACGAACTATAATTATATACTAATAGAGTTCACCCATTATGAAAACATGCCCATGCAATATACAGAAATTTTTTGGTTGTAAAAATGCAAATTTTCATTGGAAAATTTTAGATAGTTTTCTTATTTTTGCTCAAAACATAGATTGTGGGTACACGTTAGAACCGCCTCGCCGAGGCGGTTCTAACGAGTACCCACAATTTATGTTTTGGAGCAAAAATAAGAAAAATAGGTATACCCCTGCAAACCCCAGTTTTACTATATAAAAATGGGGTTTAAGATGGTATTCATTGCATGGACATGTTTTCCTGATGCAACACCAGGTGAATATTTTTGGACTATACTTGCGCGTCATCAATGCTTCAACTATAAAACAATGAAAACGCTCCCCAGAGTTTCTAATGATAGTGCTATCACAAGGTAGCTAGCAGCGAATTAGTGTCACTATCTTGAAACAAGAGGACAAAGTAATTGAATGAACTCAAATAGAGAAGATAATCAATTTAGGCCAGTTATTCAGAAACTGAAGACACAGCGCGATTGTCTGAGTAAGAAAGTGATGTAGCTGTCATATTTATTGTCTTATACACTACCTGTCTGAATCAAGTAAAATGGTCAAAAATATTTAAGCCCCACATACAAAATAGCATTAATTTGAAAACCATTCAACAGAAAAATATGAAATCACATAACAATAAATTTTAATCATGTCTACACCTTCTCCAAACACTTTATATAAATATCAGAACAGTTCGATGTAAAGTGATGATTTAAAAATTGGTACCCGAATTCAAAAAGTCCACAATTTCAAACCTCCATTTCAGAGAAATACCAGAACAGTTCATACGAATTTTAATAATATGTGTCCTCCATTTTCACGGAAAATCTCAGTACAACGCCTTCGCAAGCTGTTTATGAGATTTGTAATCTCCACCTGGGGTATATTGCGCCATCCATCGATCAATGCTTGGCGCATTTGAGCAACAGTCTGGCACCTGTGGACGACCACGAACTCGACGCTCTTACAAATCCCACAGATGTTTTACATCTGATTCATATCAGGCGATTTCGGCGGCCGTCCATTCTGTGAATCCAATGTTGCCTAAGGTAATCTTGGACAGCTATAGCGCGGCGGGGACGGACTATAGCGTCTTGAAAGACCGCGCCATTACCAATTCCAATTTTTGGAGGTTTGGTTGAACAACGGAAATGATACCGTCATTCAAATACTGTCGCCAGTTCATGTTACCATTCACAACGACCAGGTCATTTCTCCCGGTACTCCAAATGCCGATCCAGACCATAACTAAGCCAACACCTACCTGTTATGCTCCGCAATACAAGGTAGGGCATCTCCAAACCAGCATCCTGCCGTCATAATGACCAAGATTGAACCTTGATTCGTCACTAAACATAACCATACGCCACCGGACACTCGTCCAACGGCGATGAACCAACGCCCATTACCGCACTGCAATTCTATGCCGCCTAGTCAAGGGCTGACGTACCACAGGGCGACGTGCTCTTAAGTTCCTGGTGTTCGGCCTGGTGAGACGGTTACGTATTGTCTGGTCTGAACTGTTCGCGTAAACGTCTGGAATTCAGTGAACGTTGGTGTAGTGCAAAGTTAACAACAATGTACTGGTCGCATCTAGCAGACGTCACATGGGGTTTGTCCGAACGCGCCCTATCCATAGTCGATCCTGTTTGAACATACCAAAGACGGTCAATGATCCTTTGGTCACGTTTGAGGGCGATAGCAACTCGGCGATGCGTAACCCCAGCCTGAATCATTCCTCTTGCCCTTAAACGTTCCATTGGGGCCATTCTTTGTCTCCAAATGACCCTTTTTTGGATATAAATCTTACTGCTTTATAGTGAAGCAATTAAATTCTTGTTCAGTTCACGAAAGTCACTGACGATGTTATTTCGGGCACTCATGAATGAGAAAGTGAAGTGTGTCTTTCTTTCTTTTGCATGCAGTGCTTTGAAAAGTAAAGTGAAAAAAAAAATAAAATGAAATAAAATAAAACTGCAAACTTCGGGCGTATTCAAGCCAATGCTATATCATTAAATTTATCAATACGCACGTGAATGTGTCGTCAGAGGATGCACAGGTGTTCCGTTTACGAAAGGAAATGCAAATAAAATGGATTTCGATTGTACATGTACGGGCCAATTTTTCTCTGTTTGAATTTAAATTATGTTTTTTTTTCCAATGTGTGGCTTAGCTTTTTGACCAGTTTACAGTAAAAATTATCACAGGTATTTATGTTTATATATTTTACAAACGAGTATATATTTCACAGGTAGCTGCCACAGTCAAACAAACAATTTTTTTTTATGTTACGGAAATTCGCCAATCGCGTGGTTTAAGTCGTGATTGATGACGACCTAACCAACCGATGCAGTTTGAAGGTTAAACGATAATAGGCACTCCAATTGAATGCTTTGCGTAAGGTATTTGTATATGTACTTGAATTAGTTCGCATCGGATGTAAACTCTGTTCCTCTTGTACCTACAACGTTTAAAGTCTCAAGAAATAAGTGATATGACTTCTTTCAAACATTCACCGTACCAGCCTTTTAAAGGCTGTGCGCATGTGTTCTTGTTATTGCATCAGACCGAGTCAACATTTTAACATCTAAATATGTGCCTCTCGTGAGTCATTGCTTATCAATTTCATCTCTTTTATTATCATGTTATGCCAAATTTGACGATAGGAATAATCTTGAAAACTGACGACGCCTTCGGGATATTTTAAACGAGTTTGAGCGCAGGAAAAGTCCAGTGGTTTGCGTTTAGCAAATAAATTCTTAGTAGATGGTTTGATTAAATTGTCTAAAATAACCCAAAACAATAAAATGCTACAGTCCGATTCAACGTGATAATAATGCGGGGATTTTGGGTAAAACGTTTGGTTGTATGTGCTAAGTGGTTGCCATCGCACAGGTTTGGTTTACACAAGCAGACAATTTGCTCCAATACTTTTCAAAAATTTGAAATCTTTATGCTTCTACATGTACGTGTATATCACGTAATGTCATCGGGTGGGTTTTCTGTTTTCAAATGAAATGAACATCCAAGCAACCAACGTGCTTCTAGACATAATTATCAGATTTTCCCTGTCCTTTTATACCAATGGTAGAACATGCATGTATACATTCAGAAGTGAGCTTCTCTGACGTCGACATCATGGTCTAGTTACGCTGATCCAGTGTGTAAGCACGATTTTTCTGATAGCATGAATTTGAGCTTGTGCGTGAGAAAACCAACAATTTGGGTTCCGACCAGGTCCGACACAAACAGGACTGTACAGTCACAGAAGATGGTTAGAGGCTGGAAATTTTGGATTTAGAAAGTAGAGGAACTGTACTGTCCGTGTAGCGAAAACAAAGGTGCTGATCAGCTTCGCAGTTACTGCCATGCTGATCTGCGCCTTTGTTTTCGCCTATGCCGATCATTGGTTTTCCTATGCGGCGGCTCATTTGTAACTTGCAGTCCCTTTTTCTCATTCTGAACTGCTTCCGACCGAGCGCAAGTGAACGTAAAACATTTAGATGTCCCTAACAAGCTGAAATTCATTTGTTGATTATTGCTTGTTTGAGATAATTAAGTTGGATTTGTAAAATCTCAAATGGCAAACCTAAAGACAGTTTATAGCTCTCGAAAGCTACATGAGTGACAAATGCTTTGCAGAAGAAGATTTAAGACCTAGTTTAATCCTTTTGGGCTTTCGAAGGGATTTGGTTTTTTTTTTTTTCATATGTCTCTCATATGTCCTGTAACAATAACGAAGAGCGTCCAACGAACCAGTAAGCATTTCATACATGTTCATGTAAACATATCAAAACTGCTTTAAGATTTTGCTGGATTGATACGCAGTTTTCGATTTCGTCGAATACATAAAACTAATGAGTGTACGCTTTGAGCTCAGAAATTTGACCATTTATGTAAGTTCATATACTTTTCCTTAACATTATCTGTAGTTTCACGGAGTAAACAGAAGCAACAAAATGAACGCATGCAGATTTTTAGCATTAAGAAAGTAGAGTCTGATAAGATTTGAGCAACGACGCGAGAAAACCGGTCTTCGGGCTTTCCGACCAGGTCTGACATTAACCGGTCTGTGCAAGCCAAAAGCTTGACTCAGAATAAGTAGAAGAGAAATTGTACTTTCCGTGTAGCGAAAACAAAGGCGCTTATCATCTGTGCAGATTTGATTTCGCACAGGAAAAATCCAGTTTTCTCATGACGCGGCTCTTTTTCGGACTTTCTATATTTACTTTCTATGAAGCAGCACATGTGATTTCTGCTGACAAATTTTCGTTTTGGGTTATCAATCATATACGTTACAATCTGTGCGATGCACTATATTATACGCCTTGGGTGATGTTTCTTACACTTAGTCATAATTATTGTGTTAGATAAGCCTAGGTTACATTTGCCCTACGATTAACTTGCGATGATCGTACGATGCCATTTTTGGCATTTTCGTGCGGTCTACGCAGGGTGACCCTACGATGCCCCTACGATTCTACGGCTTCCTACGACTTCCTACGGCTTCCTACGATCTCCGTAGCCTCTACGATTTTGTAGTAGTCTGCATTTTTACAAAGTTTAAAAATCGTAAGACCGTAGCCCGTAGACACGTCGTAGGTAGCATCATCGTACGGGCGCCTTACTGAAACCGTGCGATGATCGTGCGGTCACCGCACGGTTTTATGATAATTTGAGGACTAAAATAATAAGATAATCGTAGACCTTTAGGGTGATCGTGCGGCATCCGTACGGTTATATCACAAGTTTATTAAAATCGTACGGACACCTAACATCGTACGGCTATCGTAGGGAGACCGCAAGAAATCGTAAGGACTCCTCATGGCCATCGCACGGGCTCCGTACGGAGACCCTTTGATTTCCCTACGATCTCCAAACAGTTCCGACTCGGGACATCGAAGAAAGCTAGAACAAGAAATCGAACGATGTCCGTATGAATTGTAAACACCTACGTCGTAGCCCATGATCACATTCGATTTTTAAAAAATCGTAGGGAAATCGCGGACCGAAAAATCGTACAATGATCGGGGCAAATGTAACCTACTAGGCATGACTCCTTGCGGCCTCCCTACGATCACTGTACGATTTTTGTTCCCAAATTATCATAAAGAAATCGTGCGGTGACCGCGCGATTATCGCAGGGTATCCGTACGATGCCCGTATGATGCCCTACGACGTGTCTACGGTCTACGGTCTTACGATTTTAAAATTTGTAATAGTGCAGACTATTACAAGATCGTAGAGGCTACGGAGATCGTAGGAAGTCATAGAATCGTAGGGACATCGTTAGATCACCCTGCGGAGGCCGCACGAAAATGCAAATAAAAAAAAATGGCATCGTACGATCATCGCAAGCTTATCGTAGGCCAAATGTAACCAAGGCATCAGTCAGAAGTCCAAGGGACTCCGCACGATATCCACTAACAGTCTGCGGAGACCCTACGACTACCGTGCGGCCTCCTTGCGTTTTGTATCAAAACGTATAGGGACTCCGTACGGACAACGCACGGGATCCCTACGATATCTACGTACTATCTGCGGAGACATACGACTGCCGTACGATCGCCTTGCGTTTTTGTATGAGACTGTCGACATATGGCAGATCAAAAAATCGCACGATGCCCGTATGAATTGTTAACACATACGTCGTAGCCCACGATCTCCTACGATGTCTAAAAATCGTATCTAGAAAATTGCAGACCGAAAAATCGTACGATGATCGGGAAAATGTAACCTAGGCTATATTTCTAGACGCCAGCACTACTAGTGTATTTTCAGAGGTTTCATAGATAGATAGATAGATAGATAGATAGATAGATAGATAGATAGATAGATAGATAGATAGATAGATAGATAGATAGATAATATCAGCATGATAAATAAGTGTATTGGTTTAAAGGGGCACATTTCCAGCATGATAAATAAGTGTATTGATTTAAAGGGGCACATTTGCTGCCGGGCGGCGAGAGTTTTATTACCAAGGATTATCTGTTGAAATTTTAGTGGGCGTGGCTTGACTACTGTCCGAGGTAAATTTAAGCATATTGGAATACATATAATATTTCATCTGCTGATAAGAGCTGTCAAAAATTCCAAAGGTAATTGTTCTCCCTGAAGCAGTATCCAATCAGAATTAACTATTGCTTGTGTTGTATAGAGGAAAGCTCCGAGAGATGTTGACAGGTTGGTGTTCAAAAACTGATATAAGGCACCTAATTCGACCTTTTACAGTCCAGTTACCCCTTTAAAAGGGACACATTTGCTGCCGGGTGGCGAGTTTTATTACCCAGGATTACCTGTTGAAATTTTAGTAGGCGTGGCTTGACTACTGTCCCAGGTAAATTTAAGCCTGTTGGAATACATGTAATATTTAATCTGCTGATAAGAGCTGTCGAAGAATTCCAAAGGTAACCTTCTTCCCTGAAGCAATATTCAATCAGAATTGAATATTGCTAGTGTTGTATATTGAAGAGCTCAGAGAGATTTTGACAGATTGGTGTCCAAGCAAAATCTGAGGTAATTCACCTAAATCGCCCTTTTATAGTCAAGGTGCAAACCTTATAAGAATAAATTATTAAATATCCAGATATTCATGATCTTTCTTATTGATTGTTTATATTTGTGTACAGTAGAGCCACTGCAGAAGATTAGGGTGAGGTTATGCATCCGTAAAATCGGTTTATGCCCCCAGTAATTGCATATTACTGATCGTCCCAAGGCGATACTTTTGTTGTGGTACCATTTGTTTGATGTTTTGGAGTCGAATGTTTGTGCTTTTTGAACCTTATGTACGTTTTCCCATTTTAAGTTTTGGTAACTGAGTGGCTGCCTCTTGGGAAATAGCTACTCACTCGGCTTACGATGTGTTTTCTGGGTATAAGTACCTAATTGTCAATTTAGTTTTGCCAATCTCGGTTTTTGGAGTGGTAATTTCTTTCTGATTGCGTCTTTTTTCTGATCGTTGCCTACTTATTTTTCTTTTAAAACCTGTAATCAATGGTTAATATCAATATGTTGAGTCAGTTACTGTCTCCTGGCGTGAGCATCATCATATCAAAATTGGAAAAAGTAAGGCTCATCTTTGTTGTTTAATTGGTCGATGTGAGCTGGATGGCTACATCGCTGAGGATGCCCATTTGCGTCTTATTATATACGTGGTTATTGATGTAGTGTGTTTTCCTTTCCATTCCACCTGGTTACTAGTCATTGGGTTTAAATTCCTTTTTATTAGTTCCACATCAATCTATTCTAACTTTGCAATTTGTGTAAAGACAAGATGCTTCAAATTAATCTGTATGTTACCTAACAGCCATTTGTTTTCAGGTAAAGTCACCAGATACTTTTTCACACTAACTAGAATTTTTACATGTGGAGGTCAGCTTGTAAATCTAGATTTCATGTTTTTGTTTTGCTCTCAGGAAAGTCTAGATGATACATCGGTCCCGCGGGCAGCTTTGACTTATGTGAATCTGCTACATAACGTCCTTTAAATCACCGTCGTTGCCGTATTAAGTTAACTGCCGATAATTTACACGCAGCAGATGAGCTTTCCGTAGCAATACTCATCCACCAGGACGTTGCATGCATGCATCAATGACTTAAAACAACTTTTCATAATTACTTACATTCGCAAAAATGCGACAAATATGGCTAAATTTTTATTCAAATACGATTACTTGGTAAGGCACACCAAGGCAAAGACTGAAGTGTTTATAGCAAAAAATACTAAATACTTACTGAGAGTATGGGTACACTGTCCATTTAGCTATTTCGCTGGCAGGATGTTATTCAATCACATGTATGTACCATAGATAAAACAAAACAGCTTTGGTAGGGCCGCAGTATTGCTAAAAAGCGGCGTTATACATGTAACTGCACTTAAATTATGCCTTTTTATGCAACTCATGGGAAGTCATTTATCATACTGTATTGCACGTGTGATATGTAGGGCATTTACATGTAGCCAGGTGGCGAAAGTGTTTTTCACACCTGCTTGGAGGTAAGGAAAGTTCTTTCCCCCAAAGAAGTGATGAGAGTTACTATACATGTACTTGTACAGAAATAGTGAATATTTTTAATGACACTTTCGCAAACATCGGAATGCAAAACGGATCATTATATTTATTCGTGTACATTTGTCCCTTTTTGAGTATAAATAATGCCAAGAAGTGCAACTGTTGCAATCATTTATGCTCTAAAACTACTATCACTTCATCTGTGAATGGTAGGACATTTTCAGTGGTTAATGATTCTGATTTAGACTGAAAATCAATGGATCTTGTATATGTTCTTACTTGAAATACAAACAATTGTAGGATGCAATATGTTGGACAAACTTGTCGAACTTTGCAAAAACGATTTGGTGAGCACTATCGTAGAATCAGAAAACCCAAAAATAATGATACCTTTCTGTACCAGCATTTTAAGCGCACTGGTCATTCTCCCAATGATGTTAAAGTTCAACCAGTGGAGAAAATCTCATATGATGAAAATTCTTCAGTTAGATTCAAAAACATTAAACGATTTGAAACTGAACTTAAATGGATAAAATTACTGCAAACACCCTTTCCACTGGGATTTAACGACAACATTTACCATGAAGGCAATATTTCCAAAATGCCCGATTTTGATGTACTTACACTTTCGGACTCTCGTAAACGTAAATCTAGATCTCATGGAATACGGAAAAGGGGTAATGACAAACGTAAACGGTGTGCTGCATTGAAATTGAACATTTCTCTTAATGATTTAGCTGTTAAACTAAGGATTCACGGTCGACATCCAATGCTGTCGTATCTTAGTTCTCTACCTATTGCTGCATTACGTTCCTTGGACACAGAGGCTAATAGATTTTACGATAGAAATCATCAAATGTATGACGCTGCACTGTTAACAAGATGTTATACCCAGCATGCTCTTCGTCCATTTATCGATTCCGAATCCAATCACATTAGAAGTTTTATTAAAATTCCTTTCATCAATAAAGGAATTGACTTTATTGATTTACCGAGCATATTCCAGGATAAATCAGTGATACAGTCTATACCTACCTACTTCCAAAATTCAGAACCTCCTATTATTTGTTACAAATATAACAAACCAATCAGAAATACAATTTTTAATTTCAATAAACTTGTTTCCGATCTTGATATCCATGCTAATACTCCTAAGTCTTGAGATTGTAAAGATTCAAAATATGTTTATCAACCCTCTGGACATATTGTTACTGGAAATTTAAAAATAATTTCGGATTCTAGAATTCGCAAAATTGTTTCTAAAGGTCCGAAATATAGATTCCCTTCCTACATTAATTTCGACAAATGTAGAGAGGAGATTTCATCTGCATTAAATGATTTCGGTAATCGATGGTGTAAACGAGAGGGTGTTGAGGATAATGCTCTTAAAGAATGGAAAAGAAGTATCTTCACTATCGTGGATAAACGTATTAAGTTTTATTCACAAAATGCTAATCTTTTACCTCCTAAACCCAAATCGTCATTTAGGCATTTGAAGCAGGGTATCCAAGAATTTCATAGAAAGTATGTCTTGGTTCCGGCAGATAAAGCCGCAAACAATGTTGTTGTCGTTTGTTGTCGTTTGTCACTGAACCACTGCGGAAGCTGAGGGTGAGGTTATGGCCATGTAAAATCGGTTTAAGCCCGCCAGTAACTTTGTGTTACTGATCGTTCCAAGTCGATACTTCTGTGGTGGTTCTTTTTGTTTTATGTTTTGGTGTATAAAAATTTTTTGTGCTGTTGGCGCCTTATGTATGTTTTCATATTTTCAGTTAAGTTAAGGTAACTGAGTGGCCACCTATTGGGAAAATAGCTGCTCATTCGGCTTACGATATGTTTCATGGTATAAGTACCTGATTGTTGGTTTGGTTTTTTCCCACCTCGGTTTTTGGAGTGGGAATCTTTTTCTGATTGCGCCTTTTCCTGATCTTTGCCTACTTGTACCTTTTCACTACGTTAACACCTTAAAACAGGAGCTTGATGGTACCAGGGCTTATCTGGAGACAGATACTGATGAGGTGTCTGTAGTTAATGCCCACTTAAACGATTTACCTGTTAAGTTTTCTGTTTGTGTCAATGAAGGCCAAGACAAACTTCCTACGATGTATTGGTTACCTAAGCTTCACAAAAGACCATACAAAGCTAGATTTATTGCAAATTCTAGCTCCTGTACTACAACTGAACTTTCTAAATTATTAACTTCCTGTCTTACTGCTATCAAATCTCATGTTATAAGATACTGTGAGACAGTGTATGAAACTTCAAATAAAAATTGGTTTTGGTCAATTAAAAATTCTGGTGAGGTGCTCAGTAAATTGAAGTGTAGAGGGTTCCGTGCGACAAGCTTGTCCACATATGATTTTTCTACTCTGTATACAACATTACCACATAATCTAATTAAAGAAAAACTTCTGGATTTGATAGAGTGGACCTTCAAAAGGGCATTAAAAAACTATGGTTCACTTTATTTGGCATGTAATGACAGAAAGGCTTTTTCACTTCCTCTGACCAAAGTCGGTATACACTTTGGTCATGTCAGAATGTATGCGACGCCTTATCCTATCTCCTTGATAATATTTATATTAGATTTGGGACCAAGTTATACAGACAAATTGTTGGAATTCCGATGGGTACAAATTGCGCACCTCTCGTAGCTGATTTATTTTTATACTGCTACGAAAGAGATTTCATGGATTCTCTTAACCATGATTATCAAGCTGATGTTATCGAGGCTTTTAATTCCACATCTAGGTACCTCGATGACCTATTGAACATTGACAACCCTTATTTTGAAGGTATGGTCAATCAAATTTATCCACCTGAACTTCAGTTGAACAAAGCCAATATCTCAGATACTGAAGCCCCCTTTTTAGATCTACATCTTTCTGTTGCAAATGGATTTGTTTCTTCTAAAATTTATGATAAGCGCGATGACTTTGATTTTGATATAGTAAATTTTCCTTTTTTGGATGGTGACGTTCCTCGTCGTGCTTCTTATGGTGTATACATTTCGCAACTTATTAGGTTTGCTAGAGTCTGCAATCATGTTACAGACTTCAACGCTCGAAATAAATGTTTAACGGCAAAACTTCTCCAACAGGGCTATCGGTATCATAAACTTCGAAAAACATTTTCTAAATTTTATCGTAGACACTATGAATTGATTTCCAAATATAATGTTGGGTTAAAGACACTTTTAAGTGAGGGCCTTTCGGAACCTGAATTTTATGGCGACTTGGTTTACAAATTTAAGAAACTTAAAGGAATTAATGATTTTTCTTTTCAGTTCAGAAAAATCATAACACGTTACAAACGTATAGGTTATAACTTGAATGTTATGCGACAGTCTGCATGCTTAGTTTTTAACCCAATCATGGTTGATAACTGCGCTGCCTTCTTTAATTGCACGCCGGTGGGTCGGGCGTCAGACTCTATGATGGCCCCGACATAAAGCTATTCATTTTAGTTGGTTGGGGCCGGAGCTTCTTGTCTGTTGCTTGGCCCACCGGGGTCCAACTGGTGTTTTTCTTTTGCTCCGGAGTTAGTAGGTTATTCGGCGCCCAGGGATCTCCATCGTCGGGCAGCTTACTCAGTCTGTGAGTCCTGGTTTTTGATTCATCAGGATGTTTATCATGATTTATTTGTTTGTTCTTGATGATTCATTGACTAGTTAGAGATTCACCACGAGGACCGAATAACTAACTAAATGTTATGAACCACTACGGAAGCTGAGGGTGAGGTTATGGCCATGTAAAACCGGTTTAAGCCCGCCAGTAACTTTGTGTTACTGATCGTTCCAAGTCGATACTTCTGTGGTGGTTCTTTTTGTTTTATGTCTTGGTGTTTAAAAAAATTTTTGTGCTGTTGGCGCCTTATGTATGTTTTCATATTTTTAGTTATGTTAAGGTAACTGAGTGGCCACCTATTGGGAAAATAGCTGCCCATTCGGCTTACGATTGTTTCATGGTATAAGTACCTGATTGTTAGTTTGGTTTTTTCCCACCTCGGTTTTTGGAGTGGGAATCTTTTTCTGATTGCGCCTTTTCCTGATCTTTGCCTACTTGTACCTTTTCACAATTTGTCTGAGAACCTACACCAGAAGTTAGAAATTGTAATTAAATGTGTATAACTACTGGCATTGTACGATAGAATCGAAGACCAAATATTTATGTTATTCCGGTGATAAAATGTACTGGACACAGACCACAATAAATTTTAGTGCAAAGTTAATCATCTGTTTCGCCTCTCATCTTCTGTACTGACCATGCTGGCTTTGTTCTGAAACTTTTCTCCAAGTCTACACTGTGTAGGAGTACTTTTAATCAAGATTAAAATATGGGTTGACTTGCTCGTTTTTGGGAGATATTCGCCTGAGTGTATCGGGGCAACCGCATAAGGTGTGGTTCGGTTTGCACTTAAATATCTGAAATGACAACATATATCCACTAATTTTTAACATTAACTGTAAGCTAAGAAATATTCAAACCGGTTTGATATAAATAACAGCAATTTAACAAGATATGTAAACCTTACACTCCAGTAAATAGGGAAACTATTTTGTTTGGAAGTGTATCCGTATCGAAGCAGGGGAAGTAATTGTGGTCTGATTTCTACTATACTGTGTGCCGTTAGATCATAAATATTAGTGGTATCTCTATGCGACGGAAACATTAGGAAAAGATCGTGTGGATACTCTGGCTGGTTCGGTCTGTGAAAGCTAATTTGTTAAAGATAGATACTTTTGTTTTCCTTAGGCTACGATTTCGATATCCGAAGCAATATCAAAATGTAATCAAATTTCGTTTCCGGATTATTTTCACAGAATATGTTCAGGGTGTAACTGTCAACCAATTGAGTCCTTTTGGGAAACTGAATGACAAAATAATTGAATGTAATTAATTGAAAAACAATGTCTCCAGGCTTGGCTAGTTAACTTGTAATTTGTTTTGGGACATTAATTCAGACTAATGTTTTCCTAGAATCGTATGACGCGCAGTTGAGATTGTATTTTGTTCTGCTGGAAAGCCAGTGTAGAAGGGCGAAATATGAGGCATTATATTGATATCCTGTGGAAAAAAATGATCGCATCATATCCAAAGTTTCGGTAATCAACGATAGTATATGTACAGTATAGATATATGCTCAAACATTCAATTAATTTTTGGTCATATAGTGGCATATTGCTTGAAAACAAAGTTCACTTTAAAAATTTTCTAATTTGCAATCGATGCCACTATGGAATCATCTAACATTATTTTCTTCGTTTTTATGAAAGAAAATTTGAAAAAAAAATGTCTTTATGATATAATCTACTAGTTACAATATTCGTCAAGCCATCCTTTCATTTTTTACCCTACTCACAAATTATTACACAGGCGCTCGACGACTGGACTCATTTTTTTTTTTTTTTTTTTTGCATTTTTACCCGTTTGTAGACCCTTACGATATGTTCATGCAATTATTTTACCTTTAAAACCTTTTCTATCAATCCTCAATCAACCCTCGTCTATGGGCTACTATATAGACAAGGTCGGAAACGCGGTGTCCTAATTTAATTGGGGTCATGGGATTCCCCGCATCTCAAACTAGTACTTCACCCTTTACCGTTATTTCAATGCCGAGTGTCTACTTATGAGCGACTTTGTAAAAGGTCTCACCTATTGCCTTCGTCAAAAATAAGCATAGTCGCCCGTAAACTTATATTTTATACCACCACCTGTCTACTTGGATGGGATCCCGAATGTTTTTGTATGGTGACCTGTCGTTTCTAGAAATCAGTGGAAGGTCACTGTAAATATCGTATGAAAGAATCAATCCTACTGGATAATTGTATTGCATTGTTGCCATGACACTAGGTCACAAAGTGTTTTGACTGGATATTAAATCAAGCAACCTATGAAAACCAACGTAACACATATCACGCGCTGGCGTAACACGTCGTGTGACCAGTGTATTTATAGTAATGTCACGGCTAGATTGCCGATTTCATTCGGGATGTCCTCCAATTCTGTAGAATGCTTTAATTGTTAGTTTTTACGGGCGGGTGTGCTTATTTTGAATGAAGGCAATGGGCGAGACCTTTTACAAAGACACTCATGTGTTGACAGCCAGCATTGAAATAAAGGTAAAGGGTGAAGTATGAGTTTGAGATGCGGGAAATCCCATGACCCCAATTAAACTAGGACACCGCGTTTCCGACCTTGTCTATATAGTAGCCCATAGACGAGGGTTGATTGAGGATTGACGGAAAAGGTTTTAAAGGTAAAATAATTGCATGAACATATCGTAAGGGTCTTCAAACGGGTGAAAATGAAAAAAAAAAAAAAAAAAAAAAAAAAAAATGAGTCCAGTCGTCGAGCGCCTGTGATTATTAGCGGGCAATGATTGCTTGTTTGTTTCCACAATATATCAGGGAATAATATGAAGCGCGTATGCATCGAAGTCCAATATGATCAACATAATATGCAAAGATGAGTTAAAATGACGTTACGGAAATAATTGCGACACACTTGTTTCACCTAAATTAAACATATGAGACAAACTGTGGAATAAATTATAAAGTTTAGATCTTTTGGAATCAGTGAAGATATTCAAATGGGGATAGTTTAGGCCATATCGCGCAATTTTTGGTAATGAACCCTCAGTGACCCTTGTTGGATCATATTTGTAACAAATCATATATGTAACACCTGTTACATATATGATCACATATGTAACGTGTGTTACATATATGACTCGGAAATCAAGCATAAATGTAACATATTTTGTGACGAATATGATCGATGCCGGTTTTTGATATGACATGAAATCACATATGTCACGGGTCAATTTTGATTTAAAAACAGTACAAAAAATGCATATTTACATCTGAAACACATTTGTAGCAGGTTTTTATTCACCAGATGGGCCAATATCTTGATACTGATTTGTTGTGTCACTTTGTCCTTCGTCGTCATCGGCGGTGACGTCGACGTCACTCTTTCGCGTCCGCTCCATATTTCCTCAACTCTTTAAAGGATAAGACTGTTACACTCTGAACAACATGTGGCGCATAGTGAACGGAATCACACCACAGTTACGGAATATATATGGCACCAAGACCCGGGATTTCCTGTCATCAAATGATGTTGAACGCCGACTGAGATAAGAAATCTGTCTTGTTATCTTTTATTCAACAATTGATCGACAGTCAGTACGAGGCGCAGATTGTTGGAAGTTAAACTGTATGATGTGTGTTTTGCCTCGAGTTCCAATCTGCAGATCAATTTTCTTGCAGTTTGGATGTTGCTGGACACACTCACGTGCGCGCTCGAGATGCACTGGTACCTTGGGCAAAAAAATCATTATTCCACACGCCCTCTCTCTCTCTCTCTCTCTCTCTCTCTCTCTCTCTCTCTCTGAGGTTGATTCAAGTTGGAGTGAGTCTCGAGAGCGATTAGCTTAATGTGCTAACTAATGTTTTGCAACCGAGAATAAAATCAATAGTGTAAAGAATATATGATGTTGCTATTGCTGTTAATTGTTTGAATACAAATACACAACTAAACCTGTTTCATATATGCTTCTCATGTCAACCCCCATTTCGGACAAACACACTTGTAACACACTTTATCTGTTACGAATGTGGTCATGTACGTAACAAATGTGTTACATATATGATTTGTTACAAATATGATCCAACAGACCCTTAACAAAACATTAACGAAAGCCAGGCCAGTGTCCCGCAATTTCGAGAATGTCCGAAAGAGAAGTCCTACTCAAAAGACACATTTCAAAACGGGGCCAACTAATTAAAATAGTGTTTAGAAGAGTCATTAAATCCCACAACTCTATAGATACATGTAAATCGGAAAGCTTTATACCGCCTGTTTCTTGTTAAATAAGAGGGGTTGCTGGATTCGACATTTTGTCAGGCCTTCGTAAAGTTAGACACCTATGTCACGTCACGCCCAGCCGGCATAGCTAAGCAAGGTTGGTGATCAAACAAAAAAAATGCTATTTGTGTAAAAAATACATATAAGGGAAGACGTGATAAAATGTTTCGCTGCGAGTAGGGTTCGAACCTACGCGGGAATATCCCATTGGATTTCAAGTCCAACGCCTTAACCACTCGGCCATCGCAGCTAGATGATAATTAAACTAAACTCATTTCAAGCTTAAAAGTACCAGTCGATTTGCGAAGATCAATACAATCACAAACCTTAGATAAAAGTTTGCGTAAAATGTATTTATGTAAAATGAAATAAAAGGCGTGTTTATTATTCTGGTAAGTTTTCTCACGGCATAAAGCGGTACGCCAAAGTTGACGTATTTACTTATTTCAATGGGCATAGCTATCCAAGTGCTAGAGTGCGTCGGTACTCATGACATCGTTATTTACCTGTCCGTACGAAAAGTGTATATCCTTATTATTATACATCTTTGAATCATCTGTATCTTATTATACGAGCCTGTGCATGAGAAAACCAACAATTTGGGTTTCCGACCAGGTCCGACACAAACCAGGCTGTACAGTCACAGCATAAAACTATAAGCTTGAAACTTTGATTATAAGTAGAAGAGGACTAGTACTATCCGTGTGGCGAAAACAAAGGCGCTGATCAGCTGTGCAGTTACTGCACAGCTGATCTGCGTCTTTGTTTTCGCATATGCAAATCGTTGGTTTTCTCATGCAAAGGCTATTTAGTCGATGCTGAAAGGATCATGGCTGTCTTGCTTGAAAATAGCTTACTTTTTATGCGTGTTGTTATATGTTTCTTCGAATCTGTAGTTTTTATTATTGTTTTACAGGACACTCGAGTTACAATTTACGTACATATAATATACAAATCTGTTTTGTCGATGATGACATTAAATGAAATAGTGTATAAATTTTGTGTATAATTGATTCTGGTATTGTTATTTCGTTCCGTAATGTTACGTCTACACTGGACCACGTTCTCACTACGTCCTTACCACGTTCTAAAAATTCAAGAGCGTGGCGAGGACGGGGTCAAAATGAAACAATTTCGGATTTCTAAGTTCCCACTACGTCCTTACTACGTCCCCGCCACGTTCTTATTACGTCCGCACCACGTCCTTACTACGTCCTTCACGTTTCCACTACGTCCTCAATACGCGCTCACCAAGTTCATCCCGTTTCCACTACGTCCTTGCTACGTCCTCACAAAGACCAAGCAGTTCATACCACGCGCGAACTACGTTTCCAGTACGTTCTAACTGTAAATATATTAATCAGTCGTGTATTAAGAGTCAGATAAGTTGCGAAACAGCTTGAAATTGCAGTAAGAAAATGACGGGCGGACAACATTTCCGGTGGTATTCGCATGAAGTTGAAGAATGCTTCTATCCTCAACTCCGCTAGTAGTCGGTCGTAATGCCCATACTGAAGCTTCCTTTCAGCTGACAGCCAAGGGCGCACCCAACAAGATCCTCCTCCTGTGAAATAGCACAAGTGCAGCCTGTGCACCAAGTAAGGCATGATGTCCTTGAAGGAGAGCAAGTTACAAGAGTACTTCTCTGTTCATGTTTCGATTTCGATATGATTTAAATAAAAGCGAAAGCAATTGCTTGAGGGTACGGGACAATTAAAACAAAATTAATAAAACGTGGAGGACGTAGTTCGAACCTGGTGTGAACGTGATAAGAACCTACTAAGGACGTGTTAGGAACCGCTAGGACGTGATAAGAACGCAGTGCAGTCTTCTAGGACGCGGTAAGAACGTACAAGAAGCGTGGTATGGTCTTGTCGAGAACTTGATGGACGTAGCGAGGACGTAGCGAGGACGTAGTAGAAGCGTAGCGAGGTCTTGATGGTCTGCAACAAATTTGCATCGCGTCCACAAAGACCGCACTACGTTTGCGCCACGTTCTTTCTACGTCCTACAAGTTCCTACTACGTCCTTACCACGTCCTTACTACGTCCTTACTGCGTTCTAATTCCACCCCGTCCTCGCCACGTTTCTTTTGAGCATGTTCAAAATTTGACCAAGACCTCCGCGTCCATCAAGACCTCACTACGTCCTTACTACGTTCCTACCACGTCCTACAAGACCGTACCACGTCCTCACTACGTCCTTAATTTTTTAGGACGTAGTAAGGACGTAGTGAGAACGTGGCCCGGTGTAGACGTAACATAAGGTTTCTGGGCTTCAAATGAAGCAATTCCTGTATCTTTGAATCTTACTATTGCTTTGCATAACACTTAAAAATAATGCTCATGTAAGTATGTGTAAGTGGCAGAAAACACAATAATTATTTTATAAATTGCTTTGGCAATTTCAGTTGATGGCATTTGCATTTAACACAAGAAAATAAACACTTCGTGACGGAAGATCTCATTTGCAAATTGAAAATAATATACAAAGTCTCTTGAGTGGTTCTTAAGTTAACAAAGGAAACAATAAATCATTATTCAAAATGCGTTTTCTCGAAAACTGTCAAGCAAATGGTTTAACTTCTGTCAAAATAAGACTATTTATGCCTTTCTATTTAAACGCTTTAGGGTCCCGCCCATTGGGGCCTAAAGAAATATACTGAGAGGAACTGGAAACTTAAGTTTTCAACATTACTTACGTATTATTTATCTATTAATATTATATTTATTCTAAATATAACTAGTTGATATTTTTTGATTATGGCTGTTTGTAACTTCTGCTTCACATTTTGTATTTTCAGTTTAAAATTGCATTCCGTCAAATGGAATTGCGTTACGTTTTGACGGAATGCAATCCAAAGCGCATGTAAGCCCATGATAATAAACGTCTGTGATTGAAGTTGTTAGAATTCACACAGAACATTGTTTTTAAAACTTTAACCTGCAAAACATTAAGTTTAATTTTGAACGTCAATCATGAAAGAGCACATTCGAGTGTTTTAAGCATGGAAAGAATTTTGTCATGTCATGACATCCTAATTTGGGGTTAAATTATCATCAAATGGAGGCAACGTCCCGACATGACCATAGCTGTTGACTGGGACGTTTAGAATTCATTCAAATAAACAAATATTTCATTGCGCTGAGGCGATTTGAACAAATAAAGAATATGCAATATTGGCCTCGAAAATGCAACAATCAGAAACATTTGTGCCACCGTGACGCCATCAGAAATGAGTCGCGTCATGAGAAAACCAACAATGTGGTTTCCGAAAAGGTCCGACACAAACTGAGCTGTACAAGCACAGAAGATGGCTAGAGGCTGAAAATTTTAGGTTTAGAAAGTAGATGAATTGTACAAGGATCATCCGTGTAGCGGAAACAAAGGCAATGCGCCTTTGTTAACGCATATGCAGATTGTTGGTTTTCTCATGATTCTTCAAAAAAAGGTACAAGTAGGCAAAGATCAGGAAAAGGCGCAATCAGAAAAAGATTCCCACTCCAAAAACCGAGGTGGGAAAAAACCAAACCAACAATCAGGTACTTATACCATGAAACATATCGTAAGCCGAATGAGCAGCTATTTTCCCAATAGGTGGCCACTCAGTTACCTTAACTTAACTAAAAATATGAAAACATACATAAGGCGCCAACAGCACAAAAAAATTTAAACACCAAGACATAAAACAAAAAGAACCACTACAAAAGTATCGACTTGGAACGATCAGTAACACAAAGTTACTGGCGGGCTTAAACCGGTTTTACAGGTACCTAATTTCAAGTAAGAACATATACAAGATCCATTGATTTTCAGTCTAAATCAGAATCATTAACCACTGAAAATGTCCTACCATTCACAGATGAAGTGATAGTAGTCTTAGAGCATAAATGAATGCAACAGTTGCACTTCTTGGCATTGCACTTAGAAATACTAGGGTTTAATATTGTTTTAGCCTCAGGAAAACATGTCCGTGCAATGAATACCCCCTTAAACCCCACTTTTATATAGTAAAACTGGAGTATACAGGGGTTTACCTATTTTTTTTATTTTTGCTCCAAAACATACATTGTGGGTACTCGTTAGAACCGCCTCGGCGAGGCGGTTCTAACGTGTACCCACAATCTATGTTTTGAGCAAAAATAAGAAAAATATCAAAAATTTCTCTCTGAAAATTATTGATTTTTGACCTGAAAAAATTACTGTTTATCATATGGGCATGTTTTCGTAATGGGAAGACAATATGTATGGCTGTAGTAATATACAACATATTTAATGTCAGTATTGTTGAACTATTTGACCATGTCGGTTGAAACTTGTGTGCATTTGAGGATCAAACTGCTTCAACATGGCCATATGATTCTAATTACATGTAATTAATGTAGGTAATCACTATACAAGTTGTCTATGACATGTCTTCGTACTTCAAATAATGCTTGCAACTCTATAGATTATTTTTTTTTTTTGCTAAAAATTCAAAAGCAGATATCATGTTCAAATCGTGTATGTTATACTTCTCTCCGTGCTTCTTGCATTGGTGTTTGTTTCTATTGTGGTGTTTTCAGTTTATAAACATGTCTTACAATGTTTAGTAAAACATTCGTCACGTGCTTACTTTAGCAAAGCTAAATTTCCAGTATAACGCTACCCGATATCTACGCAGTCAATACTTCATTTAATACTAAAACAATGAAAACGCTCCCAAGAGTTTCTAATGATAGTGCTATCACAAGGTAGCTAGCAGCGAATTAGTGTCACTATCTTGAAACAAGAGGACAGAGTAATTGAATAAACTTAAATAGAGAAGATAATGACTCTGAGATGTAAGATACAATACAAGCATCTTAGCTACATATTCTTGTAATAATGGGTTATAGACGATTGCACGTTCAGGATGACTCAGCCAACCAATGCAATTTGAAGTCGTTCAAAAAAATTCTCAACGACTTTGCATTTAACACATTGTTTAAATGAACACGGTGTTAATGATAGTATATCTGGTTGTAATCTGAATAATGTAAAGTGTGTTCTTGTAAATTCACGAAACCAACCTTATGAATGTTGTACGTGTGAGTTCTTGTTATTGCATCAAATTGGACGAACATTGAAACATTTAAATATGAGCATATGGGCCTCTCGTGGGTCATTGCTTACCAATTTCCTCTCTTTTATTATCATGTTATGCCAAATTTGACGATAAGAATAATCTTGGAAACTGACGACGCCTTCGGGATATTTCATTACAAGAGAGATTGAGAGCAGGAAAAGTCCAGTGGTGTGCGTTTTACAAATTCTTAGCCTAGTAGATGGTTTGATTAAATTCTCTAAAATACCCCAAAACAATAAAATGCTACAGTCCGATTCAACGTGATGATAATGCGGGGACTTTGAGTAAAACGTTTGGTTGTATGTGCTTGTCATCGCACAGGTTTGGTTTACACAAGCAGACAATTTACTCCAATACGTTTCAAAATTTTGAAATCTTTATGCTTCTACATGGACGTGTATATCAAGTAATGTCATCGGGTGGTATTTCTGTTTTCAAATTAAATAAACACCTCACCAACCAACGTGCTTCATATAATGACCAGATTCGTCCTGACATCTTAAACCGATAGTAGAATGATTACTATCAGAAGTGAGCTTTTTGACGTCGAGTTAACGTCGAGTCGAGGGTCTAGTTACGCTGACCTAATGTTAGTACAATTGCTCTGACAGCTTTAGATTTGTAACACAATCATCAACCGTGCAGTCCCTTATTCTCGTTCTGAACTGCTTCTGACCGAACGCAAGTGAACGTACAAAAATCATTCTGATGTTCCTAACAAGCTGAAACTCATTTGTTGATTATTGCTTGTTTGAGATAATTAAGTTGGATTTGTAAAATCTCAAATGCCAACTCTAAAGGCAGTTTATAGCTCCGGGAAGCTAAATCAGTAACAGATTCTTTGCAGAAGAAGATTTAAGACCTAGTTTAATTCTTTTGGGCTTTCGATGTGATTTCGGGATTCTTTTCATTTGTCCTGTAACAATAATGTACCACATTGCTTACAGCCGAATAGCGTCCAACAAACCAGTAAACATTTTATACATGTACATGTAAACATATCAAAACTGCTTTTAGATTTTACAGGATAGAATTAGTGAATTTTAGAATTCGTCGAATACAAAGAACTAATAAAAGCATGGATCGGGGATGTTTAGCATTAAGACAATCGAGCCTGATATGATGGTTATTGTATCCATTCCGGGACATTATGTTCTTACTTTCTAAGAAGCAGCACAGATGGTTTCTGCTGACAAATGTTCGACTTTGGTTATCAATCATATACGTTACAATCTGTGCGACGCACTGCATTAAACACCCCGGTCGATGTTTCTTATACTAAGTTTATTCTCGTCTACCATAAGAAATGATGTTGCAGATATTTCTTAGTCGCTAGAACTAGCATCCTTCGTATTCTAGAGTGCTTCCAGTGTCTCCACATAGATAGATAGATAGATAGATAGATAGATAGATAGATAGATAGATAGATAGATAGATAGATAGATAGATAGATAGATAGATAGATAGATAGATAGATAGATGTGGAGGTCAGCTTGTAAATCTAGACTTCTTGTTACTATTTTGCTCCCAGGAAAGTCTATGTATTCAAATGACTGATCTGTCCCGCGGGCAGCTTTCACTTATGTGAATGTGCTACACAACGTACCATAATCATTTAAATCACCGTCGTTGCCGTCATAAGAATTATAATGTATTTAACTGCTGATAATATGAGCTTTCCGTAGCAATAATCATCCATCAGGGCACTGCATGCATCAACGACTTAAAAACTGCCTTTAATAATTACTTATCCCGCCCACTGGGGCCTAGGAGAAATAGATGCTTGTGCCTTCAGGCAAAGCTTCTAAACTACTGGTTAACCGCCCAAGTCTATGCCTGCCAAGGAAAAGTGGTTTAGTCAAACCATCGATATATATGCCTTATTGGTATGCTTAGGTGGTTGTATCTATAAAGCACATTTTGGGTGTCATGACATCCTAATGTTGGGTAAAAGTCCCATAAAATGGAGGCAACGTCCCGACATGACCATAGCTGTTATCTGGAACCTAAAGCATCAATTCAAACAAACAAACAAACATTCTTGAAAATGAGACATAAGTGGCTAATTTTCAATTTAAATACGAGATCGATTACTTGGTAAAATACTCTAAGGCGAAGACTGAAGTGTTAATACGACAAATGTTAAATACTTTCTGAGTGTATGGGTACACTGTCCATTTTGCTATATTGTTGACAGGATGTTATTCAATTACATGTATGTACCATAGATAAAACAAAACAGCTTTGGTGGGGCCGCAGTATTGCTTAAAATGCATTATACATGTAATTGCACTTTTAAACTATGCCTTTAATGCAACTCATGGGAAGTCAATTTTCATACTGTATTGCACGTGTGATGTGTAGGGCATTTACATGTAGCCAGGTGGCGAAAGTGTTTTTCACACCTGCTTGGAGGTAAGGAAAGTTCTTTCCCCCAAAGAAGTGATGAGAGTGACTATACATGTACTTGTACAGAAATAGTGAATATTTTAATGACACTTTCGCAAACATCGGATTGCTAAAAGGATCATTATATTTATTCGTGTACATTTGTCCCCTTTTTGAGTATAAATAATGCTGTCATTTGCTGATTGCGCCTTTTCCTGATCTTTGCCTACTTGTACCTTTTCACAATTTGTCTGAGAACCTACACCAGAAGTTAGAAATTGTGATTAAATTTGTGTATAACTACTGGCATTGTACGATAGAATCGAAACCCAAATAATAATGTTAGGCCGGTGATAAAATGTACTGGACACAGACCACAATAATTTTTACTGCATGATAGTTAATCATCTGTTTCGCCTCTCATCTTCTGTACTGACCATGCTGGCTTTGTTCTGAAACTTTTCTCCAAGTCTACACTGTGTGGCAGTACTTTTAATCAAGATTAAAATATGGATTGACTTGCTCGTTCGGGAGATATCTGCAAATTTAATTCCTACCACTATTTTCGTGAATTATTCGCCTGTATCGGGACAACCGCATAAGGTGTGGTTCGGTTTGCACTTAAGTATCTGAAATGACAACATATATCCACAAACTTTTAACATTTGCTGTAAGGTAAGAAATATTCAAACCAGTTTGATATAAATAACAGCAATTTAACATGATATATAAACCTTACACTCCAGTAAATAGGGAAACTATTTTGTGTGGAAGTGTATCCGCATCGAAGCAGGGAAAGTAATTGTGATCTGATTCCTACTATACTGTGTGCCGTTAGATCATAAATATTAGTGGTATCTCTATGCGCCTGAAACATTAGGAACAGATCGTGTGGATACTCAGGCTGGTTCGGTCTGTGAAAGCTAATTTGTTAAAGATAGATACTTTTGTTTTCCTTAGGCTACGATTTCGATATCCGAAGCAATATCAAAATGTAATCAAATTTCGTTTGCGGATTATTTTCACAGAATATGTTCAGGGTGTAACTGTCAACCAACTGAGTCCTTTTGGGAAACTGAATGACAAAATAATTGAATGTAATTAATTGAAAAACAATGTCTCCAGGCTTGGCTAGTTAACTTGTAATTTGTTTTGGGACATTAATTCAGACTAATGTTTTCCTAAAATCGTATGACGCGCAGTTAAGATTGTATTTTGTTCTGCTAGAAAGCCAGTTTAGAAGGGCGAAATTTGAGGCATTATATTGGTATTCTGTGGGGAAAAATGATCGCATCACATCCAAAGTTTCGGTAATCAACGAAAGTATATGTACAGTATAGATATGCTCAAACATTCAATTAATTTTTGGTCATATAGTGGCATATTGCTTGAAAACAAAGTTCACTTTTCTAATTTGCAATGATGCCACCATGGAAGCATCTTACAATATTTTCTTCTTTTTTATGAAAGAAAATTTGAGAAAAAATGTCTTTATGATATAATCTACTAGTTACAATATTCGTCAAGCCATCCTTTTATTTTTTTACCTACTCACAAATTATTGGCGGGCAATGGCTGCTTGTTTGTTTGCACAATATATCAGGGAAAAATATGAAGCGCGTATGCATCCAAGTCCAATATGATCAACATAATATGCAAAGATGAGTTAAAATAACGTTACGGAAATAATTGCGACACACTTGTTTCACCTAAATTAAACATATGAGACAAACTATGGAATAAATTATAAAATTTAGATCTTTTGGAATTAGAAAAGACATTCAAATGGGGATAGTTTAGGCCATATTGCGCAATTTTTGGTAATGAACCCTCAGTGACCCTTAACAAAACATTAACGAAAGCCAGGCCAGTGTCCCGCAATTTCGAGAATGTCCAAAAGAGAAGTCCTACTCAAAAGACACATTTCAAAACGGGGCCAACTAATTAAAATAGTGTTAAGAAGAGTCATTCAATCCCAGACTCTATAGATACATGTAAACCGGAAAGCTTTATACCGCCTGTTTCTTGTTAAATAAGAGGGGTTGCTAGATTCGACATTTGTCAGGCCTTCGTAAAGTTAGACACCTATGTCACGTCACGCCCAGGCGGCCAAGCTAAGCAAGGTTGATGATCAGACAAAAAAAAAGTCTTTTTGTGTAAAAAATACATATTTGGGAAGACGTGATAAAATGTTTCGCTGCGAGTATGGTTCGAACCTAAGCGGGAATATCCCATTGGATTTCAAGTACAACGCCTTAACCACTCGGCCATCGCAGCTAGATCATAATTAAACTCATATCAACCTTAAAAGTACCAGTCGATTTGCGGGTGGTCAATACAATCACAAACCTTAGATAAACGTTTGCTTAAAATATAGTTATGTAAAATAAAACAAAAGGCTTGTTTATTATTCTGGTAAGTTTTCTCACGGCATAAAGCGGTACGCCAAAGTTGACGTATTTACTACTTTGCTTATTTCAATGGGCATAGCTATCCAAGTGCTAGAGTGCGTCCGTACTCATTACATCGTTATTTACCTGTCCGTGCGAAAATGGTATCATCCTTATTATTATGCATCTTTCAATCATCTGTATCTTATTATATTTGAGCCGCCTCGTGGGAAAACCAACAATGTGGTTTCCGAACAGGTCCAACACAAACCAGGCTGTACAGTCACAGCATTAAACTACAAGCTTGGAACTTTGGATATAAGTAGAAGAGGGCTAGTACTATCCGTGTGGCGAAAACAAAGGCGCTGATCAGCTGTGCAGTTACTGCACAGCTGATGTGCGTCTTTGTTTTCGCATACGCAAATTGTTGGTTTTCTCATGCAAAGGCTCATATTTATATTTAGTCGATGCTGAAAGGATAGACGCCTTGCTTGGAAAGAGCTTACTTTTTATGCGTGTTGTTATATTTTTCCTTGAATCTGTAGTTTTTATTATTGTTTTACAGGACACACGAGTTACAATTTATGTACATATAATATACAAATCTGTAAATTTGTCGTTGATGACATTAAATGAAATAAAGGAAACAGTGTATAAATTTTGTGTATAATTGGTTCTGGTATTGTTATTTCGTTCCGTAAGGTTTCTGGGCTTCAAATGAAGCAATTCCTGTATATTTGATTCTTACTATTGCTTTGCAAAACACTTAAATAATAATGCTCATGTAAGTATGTGTAAATGGCAGGAAACACAATTTTATAAATTGCTTTGGCAATTTCAGTTGATGGCATTTGCAGTTAACACAAGAAAATAAACACTTCGTGACGGAAGATCTCATTTGCAAATTGAAAATAATATAGACAGTCTCGTGAGTAGTTCTTAAGTTAACAAAAGAAACAATAAATCATTATTCGAAATGCGTTTTCTCGAAAACTGTCGAGCAAATGGTTTAACTTCTGTCAAAATAAGACTATTTATGCCTTTCTATTTAAATGCTTTTGGGTTCCCGCCCATTGGGGCCTAAAGAAATATACTGAGAGGAACTGAAAACTTACGTTTTCAACATTACTTACGTATTATTTATCTATAAATATCATATTTATTCTAAATAAAACTAGTTGATATGTTTAAGGTTAAGATTCATTTTCTAACCAATGTTTAATATACTTGGCCCCATTTAGATAATACTAGTCTTTGTATCGACTACCCTGTTGAAAGTTGCAAATTTTCAGTAAATTAATTCTCTTTGGCTTCATGTTGCCAAATCTATAGGGTCACTGACGAGACTTCAATAGTCGAAACCGCGGTATGGCCCATCCCCTTTCTTATTAATGTGTTCACTGCTCTTAAAGGATCTCAGTTTTAATTTTTATTTACTATTACTGCAGCTGGTGTTGTGCCGTGTGGCAGCCCTAAAAAGTCTCCCCGTACATTATCCATAGTGCAGGCTATATTTTCTTTTTGGTCCTTTGAGATCAGCGAGGATATTCAGAACTCTAGAAATTTATTATCGGTTAAGATTCATTTTCTAGCCAATGTTTAATATACTTGGCCCCATTTAGATAATACTAGTCTTTGTATCGACTACCCTGTTGAAAGTTGCAAATTTTCAGTAATTCTCTTTGGCTCCATATTGCCAAATCTATAGGGTCACTGACGAGACTTCAATAGCCGAAACCGCGGTATGGCCCATCCCCTTTCTTATTAATGTGTTCACTGCTCTTAAAGGATCTCAGTATTAATTTTTATTTGGTATGTTTTGAATTCGGCTGTATGTAACTTCTGCTTCACATTTTGTATTTTCAGTTTAAAATTGCATTCCGTCAAATGGAATTGAGTTACGTTTTGACGTTTGCAATCCAAAGCGCATGTAAGCCCATGATAATAAACGTCTGTGATTGAAGTTGTTAGAATTCACACAAAACATTCATCAGGAAAACATGTCCGTGCAATGTTTACCCCCCTGAACCCCACTTTTATATAGCAAAACTGGGGTATGCAGGGGTATACCTATTTTTCTTATTTTTGCTCTAAAACATAGATTGTGGGTACTCGTTAGAACCGCCTCGGCGAGGCGGTTCTAACGTGTACCCACAATCTATATTTTGAACAAAATTAAGAAAAATATCAAAAATTTTCCATTGAAAATTTTCAATTTTTACAGGTGAAAAAATGTGTGTATATTGCATGGGCAAGTTTTCGTAATGGTTTTTAAAACGTTAACATGCAAAACGTTAAGTTTAATTTTGAACGTCAATCATGAAAGAGCATATTTGAGTATTTTACGCATGGAAAGAATTTTGTCATGTCATGACATCCTAATTTGGGGTTAAATTCTCAACAAATGGAGGCAACGTCCCGACATGACCATAGCTGTTGACTGGGACGTTTAGAATTCATTCAAATAAACAAATATTCGTTTGCGCTGAGGCGATTTGAACAAATAAAGAATATGCAATATTGGCCTCGAAAATGTAACAATCAGAAACTTTATGCCACTGTGACGCCATCAGAAATGAGTCGCGTCATGAGAGAACCAACAATGTGGTTTCCAAAAAGGTCCGACATATGGCTAGAGGCTGAAAATTTTAGATTTAGAAAGGAGATGAATTTTACAAGGATCATCCATGTAGCGAAAGCAAAGGCAATGCGCCTTTGTTAACGCATATGCAGATTGTTGGTTTTCTCATGATTCTTCAAAAAAGCCTCAGGAAAACATGTCCGTGCAATGAATACCCCCTTAAACCCCACTTTTTATAGCCTCAACCCTTCAATGTATTATTCTAAAGCTATAACTGTAATGGAAAAGGCCCATATATATATCCATCCGAGAAAAAAAGAAGTCCGGTTTTAAAAGATTGTTTATTTGTCAATATGATTATTTTAGGATGTAAAGCTGTAGACATACAAAAAGTAAATCGATTGTTTTGTCAACTGGGACACTTAAAAGTTTGAAAGTTACTAACGTTTCAAATTAAAAAGAATGCTTAGAGGCCATGGGTAGTGATTCGGTCGGCGGTCATCAGTCTGCGGTCTTTGCAAGCCTTAAGCATATTCGTCCCCAATTATTTCGATAAAAATTGTTATTTCGGTTTCTAATCTATAAACGACATGCTTAAGACATGATTTCTATCATTGCTTATGCCTGTAGTGCCTGTCTGTTCTTCATAATAATAATAGTTCATCGCGGTTTGTATTTAGCGCTACACTGCCGTGGTCACTTCAATAGTTTTTTTATGATAACCTCGAAGGGTCGAATGAAGCCGAGATAGCCAGATTCTCTTTCTCTTTCTAGTAATAATCAAGGGCGGGAAAATGATTCGGTATCAATTAAGTATGGCACTGGTTCCTATTCCGAATATATTTACATATAACATAAACCTGATAACGGGAAACCAGCCGATAATGGCAACTATTTTTAGATTATTATTTATAGACCATAAATATTAATAATAACATGAGTAATGCCGTTAAAAATCTGTCAGCCCCATTAGCTCAGTGTCTTAAGCATTGGTCTTCTAATCAGACTCTTACAGGTTCGAATCTCGCCGCGTATCCGCTATTTTTTTATTTTATTTTATTTTTCTTTCCTTTTTTCTTTTCTTTTTTTTTTTTTTTTTTTTTTTTTTTTTTTTTTTTTTTTTTGTTATCATAATAAGTTTCTTTTCTTTCTTCATTCGTTTTTATTCTTCCTTTTTTATGGAGTCTATTTAGCAGTACGCTGAAAAAAGTTGTTCAGAACTGGCGATAACTGGTAGGCCCAGACAGATGAATGTTGCATTATCAAAATTAAATTTAATATTGAATTTTGAAATGATGTATAACCGTATCTTCAATGGCAAAAAAGATAAATGTATTACATAGGTGTAAATTATGTAAAGTGTATGTTGAGATATCTGATGATTTTCACAAGTGATTGATATCAGCCGATATTTTAACAGTAAATTTCTGATAACTTCTGACGTTTCGGAAAAATCATATCACGTTACAGACGTATAGGTTATAACTTGAATGTTATGCGACAGTCTGCATGCTTAGTTTTTAACCCAATCATGGTTGATAACTATGCTGCCTTCTTTAATTGCACGCCGGTGGGTCGGGCGTCAGACTCTATGATGGCCCCGACTTAAAGCTATTCATTTTAGTTGGTTGGGGCCGGAGCTTCTTGTCTGTTGCTTGGCCCACCGGGGTCCAACTGGTGTTTTTCTTTTGCTCCGGAGTTAGTAGGTTATTCGGCGCCCAGGGATCTCCATCGTCGGGCAGCTTACTCAATCTGTGAGTCCTGGTTTTTGATTCATCAGGATGTTTATCATGATTTATTTGTTTGTTCTTGATGATTCATTGACTAGTTAGAGATTCACCACGAGGACCGAAGAACTAACTAAATGTTGTGAACCACTGCGGAAGCTGAGGGTGAGGTTAGGTACCTGTAAAACCGGTTTAAGCCCCCCAGTTATTTTATAACTGACCGTACCAAGGCGGTACTGCTGTTCTGGTTCACACTTATCAAAGTTATTCCATTTACGAGTTTCATGTTGCATGGCTTTGTGACCACCCGAATATAATGGCTGTTCACTTCGCCCTCTGCATTTACTTGTTCTGTCCAAGCTAGCACTGTGACCACCTAATACCTTCAATAGCTGCTCACTCTGCTTTCCGTTATTCATGTTAAACGTTGGTATCTATGTTTAGTATTTTCTTAATATGATTTCTTATTTCTTGTTTATCACTGAACCACTACAGAAGCTGAGGGTGAGGTTAGGTACCTGTAAAACCGGTTTAAGCCCGCCAGTAACTTTGTGTTACTGATCGTTCCAAGTCGATACTTCTGTAGTGGTTCTTTTTGTTTTATGTCTTGGTGTTTTAAATTTTTTGTGCTGTTGGCGCCTTATGTATGTTTTCATATTTTTAGTTAAGTTAAGGTAACTGAGTGGCCACCTATTGGGAAAATAGCTGCTCATTCGGCTTACGATATGTTTCATGGTATAAGTACCTGATTGTTAGTTTGGTTTTTTCCCACCTCGGTTTTTGGAGTGGGAATCTTTTTCTGATTGCGCCTTTTCCTGATCTTTGCCTACTTGTACCTTTCCATTCACTTGACGTCATTAAAAAGTGTTTCACGTCAGAAATTCTAACGCCTTTAACTCAGTTATTTAAGAAATAACATAATGTATTGGTGTTCATGTTCTTAAATCTTTTATTTAGAACGTAAGGAAGAGTATACCAAAAATATTTGTGTTTTCAATATTGTTTTTTGTTTTGCATTTTCACCGCCTGCCTCTTCAATGGGAAAATGTACAAAATCAACACACTCGATTAAATATATTTGGTATTCAATTCAAAAAGTAAAATATCCTCTAAGTATATACCCATACCCATACATACACGTCAATCTTAAAAAGTCAGTCGCACATTAACGTACAAGACAAACGCGACCCTGGCGTATGAAAAAATCTCAACACGCTGAATAAGAAAATTTGCTTCTTAAACTTTAATTACCTATAGTATAGGACTTACGGCTAATCAATTACTAGAATCTTGTAAAACCACAACATGGAAGTATGGAGAAATCTCCGACCACTTCTGCAACCTCTTGGCGTGATTTGTTTGTTTGAATTGATGCTTTACGTCCCAGTCAACAGCTAAGGTCATGTTGGGATGTTGCCTCCATTTTACAGGACTTTTACCCAAAAATGAGGATGTCATCACATCCAACAAGTGCTTGAAATATAACTATCCAACTAAGAACCAAAAGGCTTATACGTATGGATGGTTTGACTTGAAATGTTTCCTCGGCAGGCTCAGACAAGCGCGGTTAACCAGTAATCAGACGGTCAGTCAGCAGTGTATTTAGCTTTACCTGGAGGCACAAGTAGCCTATATCTATTTCTTTAGGCCCCAATGGGAGGGGTGCCCATAGTCTCTATGGTGTAATTAGCAGTCACAAATGATTAGCATGTGTCTAAGGTGTGTACAGGTCGTATAATAATCTCAGCATGCTGAAAATTTTGGATTGCATGTACTTTTGTACAGTTATGTTAAGCACACAATACAGTATAGGCGCGTATCAAACGTTTAATGTAACGCGTGTTGAACTTATTCGTATAAGACACATACCCGAGACACGTCGAGCTTTAAGCATGCTGCATGCTTAAAATACTTTAACGTACACCAAGCGTACAGAACGCACATGTACGAGGTTTGTGGACACCTTGGCTAGCAGGAAAAGTAAAGTGCTGTTGTTTAAGTTTTTTTTTTTTTTTTTTTTTGTTTTTTTTTGTTTTTTTTTTTGTTTTTGTATAAATATAAGCAGCAATATCTTATGAGCATATTTGAGGAATTTGTTTCAATTTGAAGTATCAACACGTTAAATATGACATATTTTCTACTTAAGCGCACGTAGGGCCACACGGGACAGGTGCCAAAACGTCAACAAAATGTGACGATTTTCATATTGTGTTTTTTCCCTGTCAAACGGCACTTAAATATGTTATAACATTAAAATATGTCGTCCTAAAACCATATAACACTGACCTCAGTTTCAGAAAGATTCCGACTTGGCGGCAGTGTAGTTTGATTTATGTGAAAAAAAAATCAGAAGCAGACCGAAAAATCTGTTTGAAATAATGGAGTAATCAGCCGACGCCGATTGTATGTTTCGTTAAGGAAATCACCTACAGATACGATGAAAACAACAGAAACGTCATCGGTCTGTCAGTTACTATTTAGTTCACAGCAGTTGTGGCACAGACGATTTTCAGCTGCTCAGAAGTCCACCTATGATGATAAACGGAAGATCACCTGTCTGGCATGCTCGCCGCAAGAAATTGTTACACATGTTCAACAGGTGGACGAACAATTTTGCAAGAATTGGTACGGCGTATCTGCATTTGACAGCTGGATACACAGACATAAAAATGTTGATAGCCAAGGATCTTTTGTTAAAAAAAACCCACCCTGAAACAAATGTATATAACGCGCTGGCGGCTTAAAATGTCAGCGTCATATAGAGACGTTGACCTTTGCCCCGCACTCGGTTCGGAAGTGCAGGGAAAAGGCTGTAGATGACGTGTTTTTGTCAGATTTCAATAAAATTTCTTGTATATTTGCTTATAAAATACTTTTGCAAAAGCAGATATATTCATTTTTCTGTTGAAAATATAAATGGTGTACACGAACTTTTCTGACAAACCACGTATGTATTAAACGCATTTGTTACGTGTCTCCGACGGGCTTCTGATGTTTGTTGAATCAAGGTATCTCTATGTCTATGGAAATACATTGGTTGAATTTGCGGCATATTTTTCCACACGCTCGGTGCACGGTTTGTCTTATACGTTATTGACTGCGATAGAAAATTGAGGCTATTGATATGACACTTGTGTCATATCTTTTCTTGTATATAGTAAAACTGGAGTATACAGGGGTTTACCTATTTTTCTTATTTTTGCTCCAAAACATACACTGGGGTACTCGTTAGAACCGCCTCGGCGAGGCGGTTCTAACGTGTACCCACAATCTATGTTTTGAGCAAAAATAAGAAAAATATAAAAAATTGCCCTCTGAAAATTATTGATTTTTGACCTGAAAAATAACTGTTTATCATATGGGCATGTTTTCGTAATGGGAAGACAATATGTATGACTGTAGTAATATACAACATATTTAATGTCAGTATTGTTGAACTATTTGACCATGTCGGTTGATACTTATATGCATTTGAGGATCAAACTGATTCAATATGGCCATATGATTCTAATTAGGTACATGTAATCACCATACAAGTAGTCTATGACATGTCCACGTTCTTCACAAAGCGCTGCAAAAAATCCGATGCAACTCTATAGATCCACTTTTGCTTACATTCAAAAGCAGATGGCGAGGGAGGTAAAGCGGCATGTTCAAACCGTGTTTGCAATACCTCTACCCATGCTTCTTGCTTTAGTGTTTGTTTCTATTGTGGTGTTTTCAATTTATAAATATGTCTTACAATGTTTAGTAAAACATTCGTCACGTGCTTACTTTAGCAAAGCTGGATTTCCAGTATAACGATGCCCTATATATACGCAGTCAATACTTTCCCTATATATACGCAGTCAATACTTTCATTTAATACTAAACGCTCAAAAGAGTTTCTAATGATAGCACTATCACAAGGTAGCTAGCAGCGAATTAGTGTCACCATCTTGAAACAAGAGGACAGAGTAATTGAATGAACTCAAATAGAGAAGATAATGATTCTGAGATGTAAGACACAATACAATTATCTTAGCAACATATTCTTATTGTAATAGGTTATAGACGATTGCACGTTCAGGATGACTCAGCCAACCAATGAAATGGAAAGAGTCTCAAGTATTAAGTTCGTAGTACGATATCTTATTTAGTATCAAATTTTTCATGAAGAACATGGCCTTACCTAAACATGCAAAGGTGTCTGCTATTTTGAGAGAACACTAAAATAAACGACATCTGAATGTTTAACTACTTGATTCTTTCAAATCGGAGTCATTTTTGCCTCAATCGCTCTCAAATTATCTTTGAAAATTCAAGAAAAAAAAACGACTTTGCATTAACACAATGTTTAATTGAGCACGATATTAATGCTGATATATCTGGTTGTAATCTGAAAACAGTAAGCTGCACTCTTGTAAATTCACCAAACCAACCTTATGAATGTTGTACGTGTGAGCTCTTGTTATTGCATCAAATTGGGCGAACATTGAAACATCTAAATATGAGCATATGGGCCTCTTGTGAGCCATTGCTTACCAATTTCCTCCCTTTTATTATCATGTTATGTCAAATTTGACGATAAGAATAATCTTGAAAACTGATGACGCCTTCGGGATTCTTCACTTCAAGAAATTTTGAGCGCAGGAAAGTCAATAATTTCCTCATATGCTGTGCGTTTATTAAACTCGAAAATAGGTTTTATAAAAAATTATAAAACATGTAGCCCACTCGGGGCCAGCTTATGTCACAGCCACAAGTGACATTTACATGTATCACCCGATACATCCAGATTTAACCTGCAAGAATAAAAAAAAAACGGAACAAAACATCAGGAAAACATGTCCGTGTAATGAATACCCCTTATAGCCCACTTTCATATAGTAAAATTGGGGTATGCCGGGGTATACTTTTTTCTTATTTTTGCTCCAAAACATAGATTGTGGGTACTCAGAACCGCCTCGGCGAGGCGGTTCTAACGTGTACCCACGATCTATGTTTTGAGAAAAAAAAAATAAGAAAAACCTCAAAATTTTTGAGCTGAAAAACTTGAAATTCAATTTTTAAACTCAAAAATCTCTGTTTATTGCATGAGCAAGTTTTCGTAATGAGTATTGAGAACATTATCCCTATTACAGTACTATGGAGATTTTTTCGAGACACTCAAAGGCAGCTTAGTAACGTCAAAGTACAATACCAAATCTGGCCGAAATTCGAACTCAGTTGATTAATCAAGAATGAAGGCGCTAGAGTGTTAACACCAGTAAAAATAATTTTCTCAAACACTCAAGGACAGCTAGCTTCACTATCATTTGTGAGATATGGCCGAAATTTAAACTCAGCCAAGGGTTTATGGTTGTTGTTCTTACATGTAGTCATGACATGTGTAAAAATGAGCCTAGGGTTTATGGTTGTTGTTCTTACATGTAGTTGTAAAAATGAGCCAAGGGTTTATGGTTGTTGTTCTTACATGTAGTTGTAAAAATGAGCCAAGGGTTTATGGTTGTTGTTCTTACATGTAGTTGTAAAAATGAGCCAAGGGTTTATGGTTGTTGTTCTTACATGTAGTTGTAAAAATGAGCCAAGGGTTTATGGTTGTTGTTCTTACATGTAGTTGTAAAAATGAGCCAAGGGTTTATGGTTGTTGTTCTTACATGTAGTTGTAAGAATGAAGACAAAGCATCAAAACTGAACGACAGACACATTCTCAACAAAATTCTCCCCATGATAAGTCTATGAAGATGTTTTTAAACACTCAAGGGAAGCAAGCCCCGCAGGTCGTGAGTATATACATGTACGAATTAGTCGAATAAATAAGCTTATGAATGCACGTGACAATTTATGTAATTTCATAATTTTGTAATGTTCCAAAACATGTTAGCGTTTCAAGGAGAGAACAGAGATTATATATAAACTAACACATGTACATTTTTGCGTTTACTGAGAAAATCGATCATTATATATAATTTGAGCCACATCATGAGAAAACCGGATTTTGCCTATGCGAAAACAAAGGTGCAAATCAATTGTGCAGTAACTGCACAGCTGACATCACCTTTATTTTCGCTGTACACGGACCTTACAATACCTCCCCTACAAATAACCGTAATTTCAAGATTCTTGTTTTTTTTTTCTGTAGATGTATAGGCCGAATCGTGTCGGACCTGGTCGGAGATTCGGATGACCGCTTTTTCTCGCGTCGCAGCTCATTTGTAATTATATCAATTCTTCTTTCTAAGAAGCAGCGCAGGTGATTTCGGCTGACAAATGTTCGACTTTGGTTATCAATCAAACGTTACAATCTCTGCGACATACTATATTACACGCCTCGGGCGATGTTTCTTACATAAGAAGTGCTGCAGCAGACAATGTCTAGACGGCAAACTTCCAGCAACATTTTTCTACTATAGAACGCATGTAATTTCGTTGTTTGTGCCCAAGGGAGATATCTCTTCCTCGAGGTATTTCTGAATCTTATGTTCATACTTTACTGTATTTCTGCGCCAAATGCGTTTATAAAATGTCCATAGCATTACACTCATCTATTTTTTTCCCTCCTAGTTCAGAAAGTAAAATATGATCAATTAAAATTCATGATGATGTGAATAAACCAATGTCTAACAGTGGCTCTGTGAGTTTCTGCATTCCGAAATGCGTAATACAACTCACCCAGACGACGCATGACTAGGTACCCTCCTTCAAAAAAGTCAAAAAAGTCACATTTTATTAACATCAAATAAATTGTCATATAATGACGTTGAGTTTTACATTTAAATTTGTTTGAAAGTGCTATTGACTGCCATGATGCAAGATAAAATTTAGTCAAAAGTGTTGCTGCAATAAGAATATGAAGACAGCAACATGAAATTCAGCCATTTACATGCAATTGTTCTTCTCCGGTTGCGTTATTATCAGCAGCATGGCATTGAAATTTTCAGCGATTATTAATCAGTTAATGTCTAATACTAGACTCTGATAAACTTTCAAAATTTAAGAAATCATCCACACATTTTGATTTTGTTATTTTGTTCGTTGAAAATTGGCATTGAAACTGAAAGTGTGAAGCAGCCGTGACATGTTTGTCCTCGAAAATCGTCTAATACAGCTGTGTTTCAAGTTATATCTCTCATTTGCAGGCCTCATCAAGTGAATTTGACAGGGATTAACATGATTAAGAGGCACATTTTTGAATTTTCAAAAAATCTCGAATAAAGCGATTTAAAAAAAAAAATGCGTAAAAAATCTACCAGTAGAGAAAATTCGAATGTTTGATGTTTTTCCAAGCCAGAAGGACCCATTTGATGACACCCGTTCCTCATTACAATAAATGTTGTGCTTTAACAAATTTTTATTTAAAAACATTGATTTTTGCACTTTTACTCCAAAAACGCGTTTAGTGAAACAAAATTATTTCTGAACACTTAGCAACTTTACCAAGTTGAAAGATCATGCAATTTTGATCATGGCTGAGAATACAAAATTGAGTTTGAAAAGTGGCCTCTTATAACTTTTTTTCAGTGTATAGTCGGACGAATAATTCCACTTGCAAACAAACATATAGATCACTGGTCAAAGTCTTTAAAGCTTATTTAGTGAGTTTGAGTTGTGAAATACTACTTCTGCAGCAATTCCGAGATATCCACCCTAACCCAGTTCATTATTCTGTATCATCTGATAGATCTTTGATTTCTGCAGCATATCTTCTCAGTGCCGTTGAATTTTCAAAACATCAATCATTCGTGTAATTATTTTTCTGAACTGAAAAGAAAAAAATCAGTTCTTCCTAAAAGTTTCTCAGTAAGTATGTAAACCAAGTCGCCATAAAATATTCTGGTTTCGAAAGGCCCTCGCGTAAAAAGTGATGTTCGAGGACCGAACAACTAACTAAATGTTGTGGATCACTGCAGAAGATGAGGAGGGTGAGGTTAGGCGCCTGTAAAACCGATTTAAGCCCCCCAGTAATCTTATATTACTGATCGTTCCAAGGCGATACTTCTGTTGTGGTTCTTATTGTTTTGTGTTTTGGAGTCGAATTTTTGTGCTGTTCGAGCCTTATGTACGTTTTCATATTTTAGTTCAGTTCCGGTAACTGAGTGACCGCCTATTGGGGAATAGCTGCTCATGGTATAAGTACCTAAGTGTAATTTTAGTTTTTTTTCACCCCTCGGTTTATGGAGTAGGGATTTCTTTCTGATTGCGCCATTTCCTGTTCATTGCCTATTTGTACCCTTTATTTTAGACCAACATTAAATTTGGAAATCAAATCATAGTGTCTACGATAAAATTTAGAAAATATTTTTCGAAGTTTATTACAGTGTTATTCTAACTTTCTCAAATGCAGGATCAGTCAAAATCTAAGCAGTATATAATACAATGCAGTCACTATTCATTTTGCTCTGAAATCACAACAAACTTTAAACCGACTGTAATGAATTTTATAACCTTGTATGTGCCATTAGAAGAATAAGATAAGCTTTAAGCTTCCATTCTAATCCTTATTTAGACTGTATGTAAATATTGTATGATTTATTGTATGTGTTTATTAATTCTTTTAACAAATACGTTTAAACTAATGTCAAACTCTTGTTTCCTGTTTTCTGGTTGCTTACAGGAAATTCTAGATGTTCAAATGATAGATTTGTCCCAGGGCAGCTTTGACTTATGGTGAATATGCCACATAGCGAAGCATTATCATTTAAATCACCGCCGTTGCCGTCATAAGAAGAATAAAGCAGTTAACTGCCGATAATATACTCGCAGCAGGGGAGCTCTCTGTAGCAATAGTCATTCATCAGGACATTGCATGCACCAACGACTTAAATAGCCTTATAAATTCTAGAGAATGCGAAAAAAATTGGTGCATTGTCAATCCAACACACTAAAATGGTAAGAAAGGAAGAAAAATGGTTAGAATGGATACATGAAAAACTATTTTCGGAATATATGAGCAGACAGTCCTCTTTGCTACTTTGTTTGTCATGGTGTAATATAACATCAAAAGACAAACCTATTGTAATAGGGTCGTAGGAATGAATTATGTTGCGCATACATATACCGAAAAAGTACATCTTTGAAAATGACATATTCGTTGATATACTATACGATTTAGAAAGGATAAATAAGACTAATTCATATAAATTCACCTGTTTGAGCATTAATAATGTGTATAAGGATTCCCAAGAACCAGAGTTTTGAAAAAAAAAACCGTTTAAATTTGTGTAATAACTATTTGAAAATTACAAGAAAACCAGAGGTACTTGTTATGTAGGCCGGCGATAATGTGTACTATACTGTGCGCTGTAAATAAACGATATGCAGTGAATTCTCCCTGCGACGGAAAGAAAATGTTGATTTACGTGCAAGTTCGGTCTGCGATAGCTTATTTGTAGAAGAAAGACATTTTGTTGCCCTTGGGCTACGATTTCGATATCCGAAGCAATATCAAAATGTAATCAAATTTCGTTTCCTGCGTATTATCTTTTAATATCCTCCAAGTATAACTGTCGACCAGTTGAGTCTTTTCAGGAAACCGGATGACAAAATAATTGAATGTAATTAATTGAGAAACAATGTCTCCAGGCCAGTTAGCTTGTAATTTGTTTTGTGACATTAATTCAGCCTAATACTTTCGTAGAATAATACGACACGCAGTTAAGATTGTATTTTGCTTTTCAAGGAAGGCAGTTAGGAAAGGCTAAAGGATATTGGTATTCCCTGGTAATAGTCCGGCATGTACCCAAGATGACCGTGCAATAGCGTCTATAGAAAATGTTTTTGCAGAAATAAGTTGGTATGGGTATCCTGATTTGAAATCTGGATGATGCCAGATTGGCATCCTTGGGCAATTCAAGATGGCCGCCAAAATCCAATATGGCCGACAAAAAGAATGGTGTTTGATTTGATTTGAGTTCGTACATATATCTGATGAAATGCTAAATACTTGCCATAAAATTTGAGAAATAATAAAATTTAGTCTTTTTTCACTAAATGCAATAAAATGAAAATATAAACAAAATCAAGATGGCCATCAAAGTCCAAGATGGCTGACGAAATAAGGGTTTTTGGTAGAAGTCCTTACATGTATGTCATGAAATGTTAAAATATGGCATTTAAATTGGAGAAAACTTCAGTTTCAGACATTTTTTCCATTAATACATGCAACAAAAGCAAAATTAATAAAAATGACCACTAAAATCCAAGATAGTCGACAAAATGTTATTTTTTTTTTATAGAATTTCATCAATATATGTGATGATATGAAAAGAAAATTACATCGAAAGTGCAGAAGTCATAAAGCTAAAATTGTTCATGAATATGTAATAAAATAAAAATGTCTGCTAAAATTCAATGTGGCCACCGGAAAATAGATAGAATGTGTTTGGGCATATAGAATGTAATGAAAATTCCATTTCTGTGTTTTATTTAACAAAATGTCAACAAAAACTACCAAAATGCCAATATAACCGCCATAATTTGGAATTTAGGAAACTTTGTTTAATTTTAGAATAATATGGTACAAAAAGAAGATTATATATTAGTTATCTACTGTCAAGCCATGCTGTCTAAGCATTGCAAATAATAACAATGCTAGGAACAATTTAACTTTCGTCTGACTGTTTTAAAGGTATACTATTAGGTAAAATATATTGGCAGTCAGATATGGTACAATAGGGTGAGTTGGGTAAGATTAGGTCAACATGTTAAAAGGCGGTTGGCTGTGTAGGATATGTATGAGTTGATGTGTCTTGCAGTGGGGTTGGATAGGGGTTACAATCGATAATGTGGGAATTTTAGTAGGTTTAATCTGGTTTGGTTATGGATACACTCCCTAGTCAACAGATTTCAAGTCATACTGTGACGGAGCTACTTCTCCCTTGGCACTAATTTCAATAGAGTCATAAGAGGAAGTGCTTTTTTTCTCATGTAACAGCTGCGTCTGAAGCTAACACTCGCTGTAGAAGCCGGGTTGTAACTAAAAGCAGTAGAAATGTGCTGTATAGCTAACACATCCCCATAGTTTATTCCGTCTCAATTTTAGATTCATCCACAATTCTCATCCATCCGTGAATCTAAATATTTGACGCAGATGTCCACAGATCTATCAGATGAGTCGTTTATCGTTGAAACCAAATGTAACAGATTGAAAACTGCTAACTGTCCGGTACAGCAGGAATAGGATGGGGAGGGTAAATTAAGACTGATATGATCTGGCTGGTAACTGTTCGCAATTATAAAATCATCAAGCTTTGTGGAATGCAATTTAGGTACTGTATGGTGAATTTAATGGGCTGTGTTCGGCTGGTCTCTCTCTCAGACGAGAAGTGACTTTTATATGTGAACACGTAAATAATTGTGCCTTTGTGGCGATTTTGAACAAAAAGTTGTAATACCCATGGAAAGCCAAAATGATTATTAAACCACACTGAATGCCAATGGGGAAGTTCTATTACTGGTCTGTGGGTCCCAAGCCCTTAGCAATCACAAGATCATAATCTTCTTCTTCCCCTTTCAGTGAGAACAGTAACACTGAAACCAGCGCTGTTATTGAAATAAAATAAAGCGGAATAACATATTGTGAGTTTAGGGCTGTAAATGTTTTATGGGTTATACCAATGCAATGAGGAAACCCATTGATTTGGCAAGTATCAGTACTCACGGGGACCCAACTGTTAATCGTGATTATTGATGCGACATGGAATGTTAATGCATGCTAATATGAAGTTTCGTATGCGTCGGCGAGATCGTTACGAATGCGACGTTCCACATCCTCTACCCTTGGACCGTAAGTAGCACATGTTTTGCTCTCGTGAAAATACACAAAGCCGAGTTTGCAAAATCGGCGTCTACTATGATCTGAAAAATTCTTCTATGTTACCACTTGAAGTCAAGTGGAATACTAACGGCACTTGTGCTTTTCAGCTGATGGTTTATCAAGTTGACCTGTAGATACAATTTTGCCACGGAAACTCAATACATTCTTAAAGTCCTTTTGTTTTTCTTTGTCTTGGTTGTAAACTGAGAAGTATAACAGTCCTGTGGGTGTCTTTATTGAAATTTGTATCCAAACGGCTTTGTAAATGCACATTTATTTACTGAGCGTGAAAAACAGTAAGATAAGCATCTTTTGTATGCATCGAAGACAATGGTACATACTACTAGAATGCGTCATGGAAAATTAGCATTTTTGTTGTGCTCTTTCAAAGGTATTTCCGTACATTTTGAAGCATAACGAGTGCCTTTATCAAGCGAAATATTGCATGGCGTTTTTTCCTTGGACTACATGCACTTCGGTGAGCGAGCTTCAAAACATATACCACTTTTATTTTGAATGAGGTCACAGAAAAAGGTTTCTTATTCAGCTTTGTCAACATTCGAGTGACACAACTGATTTATTCTTGCCTCGAAACAGCAAATCGTTTTCGGACATATCAGTGACAGAGGTTATGTGTTTCCTTACATTAAATGAATCTAAGGCTAAACCAAAAAGGTACAAGTAGGCAAAGAACAGGAAAAGGCGCAATCAGAAAAAGATTCCCACTCCAAAAACCGAGGTGGGAAAAAAACAAACTAACAATCAGGTACTTATACCATGAAACATATCGTAAGCCGAATGAGCAGCTATTTTCCCAATAGGTGGCCACTCAGTTACCTTAACTTAACTAAAAATATGAAAACATACATAAGGCGCCAACAGCACAAAAATTTTTAAACACCAAGACATAAAACAAAAAGAACCACTACAGAAGTATCGACTTGGAACGATCAGTAACACAAAGTTAAATAATCTTTTATTATTGAATATGCGTGGCTCCATGCATTTCTGATAAGCAGGTGGGGGGGGGGCACAGAATTAAAGGGGTTTATGCGGTTTTTAGGTGCGGTTGCGAGGCAGTTTTCCATTAGAATGGTGTGTTATACAAGAACAGCGATCAACTATGGTTATTTCATTGCATTAATTTTAGAAGAGTCTTCGGGAGCACTTTGAACCCTCGGTCTCGGGCTCAAACAACTTTCTCCAGTCTCTGCAAGTAATAATACAGTAGAAAAACCACGGTTGACCCCTTTAACATGTATCTAAAAATATTTATTGAAGAAAAATGCATCACTGTATCCATATCGCAACATTTGCTATTTTATTTTACTGAATCATCGGTCTCATTCTTCCACGATGCATTTCTGTGTCGCATATTAAATTTTAACAACGTCTTCGATGCATACAACAGATGCTTATCTTACTGTTTTTCACGCTCAGTAGTGGTACTTCAAACAACTAATTCCACAGAAAGTTCATTTCTAGTGATATGATTTCGTAGTAGCACTCAGTAGGCGGAGGTTTCGAGAGACTGACATTTTGTTACTATATATCTTGATCTAGCATTCTGTTTTCTGTTCCGGTCTTCTGTGTTGGGACTTTGCAGGACGGTTAATCATTGCAGTAGCATTGTTAGTTTGGACAATTTGTCAGTTGTTGATGTGGTTGGTTGTGTGTAGTTCCACTACGGGCCTTAAACTACTTCTATTATGAATCTTATTTATTTTAAAGTGATGATCTTTCACATACACCATTGCAGAAAGGCACACATGAAGATAATATAAGACTTACATGAATTGGTAACTGTTCACAATGATAACTAGTATGTATTGACGTTCTTGCAACTGCATATCTAGAAATCGTACTCCGCCACCAAGCTGGATATCATTCTCTCCAACTTTGTCCGAAAGTGCATTCATGACCGACAAAATAAATGAAAAGAATGGAACGAAAACCCAGTTGTTGGATACTCGTACTTGGTGATAATATCGCTTACTGATTTTCTTTGTCTGGATATGGCGGACTCCGCATGGTTTGCACTCCTGGTCAGTCCTCACTAAACAGGGTTACTCTATGCTATATTAAGGCATTAAGGCATCTTTTGTCACAGATATACTATGTTGATGACTTTCTGAGGTAGAGAAAAGACATTATGCAACTTTTTTTTTTTGATGCATGTGAAACCACTACAACAGGATGTGAAAGCATAACTGAACATGTACCTGGAATGGTATATCTGTAGGTAACTCACCAATCGTGAGCCATACACCTGAGTAATCTCGACATCCAACAATCAAAAGTTTACCAACAGATTTCTGTTTATGCATATCTACCACGTGTTTTGCTAAAGTTAACAATATGCAAAAATTCAATTACTATAAAAGAGAAAAAAATGTTCTTTTACAGTATGATTATCTCCCGTTATTTGTCATTTAGGGATGCATCAAATTGATATGTAGAAATATTATGTTCAAGGCTGTAAATGCTTTGATGGCGCAATTCATAAAAAAACAGTCCTGAGTGTTTTGGGGCTGTTTTCATTTAAATAAATTATTTTGGCCGCAATCTTGGACGCTATCTTGTATCTAACTTACTGTTCAATAATAAAATGATGCATATCATTTAATTTCACAATTTATTGACCATAAAAAAGCAATTTAGAAACAACACGAGTGTTATATGGGTCCAGTTTATGTAAATAACACTTTTGGCCGCCATCTTGGGCGCCATCTTGTTTCTAACAAACTGTCCAATGATGAAATGGTTCATATGATTTAACTTCACAATTTTACTGATCATAAAAGAGCAATTATTCAGAAATAATATGAGGGTTATATGGATCCATTTCATGTAAATAACATGTTTGGCCGCCATCTTGGACACCATCTTGATTTCAGCGAGTTGCCCAAGGATGCCAGAGTTGCATCACTTGGTTTTGTAATGTACTATGTATTCTCTTTCAGAAAATGCAAAAACATTTTCTATAGACGCTATTGCACGCTTTGGCTGATATTCTAGGTTTCTGTGCCAGACTATAATATGATCACACCAATTCCAATACTTCAATATACCGACTCTTGAACATGTATAGATATGAACGAACGTATAAAATACCTCAATAATTGTAAGCAATCTATGGCATTACGAAAACTTGCCCATGCAATAGACAGCGATTTTTTAGCTTTAAAAATTGAAAATGTTCAGCTGAAAAAATTTGATATTTTTCTAATCTTTTCAAAATATAGATTTCTAATGAGTACCAACAATCTATGTTTTGGAGCAAAAAAAAAAAAAAAAAAAAAAAAAAAAAAAAAAAAGAAAAATAGGTATACCCCTGCATACCCCAGTTTTGCTATATAAAATTGGGGTTCAAGAGTGTATACATTACACGGACATGTTTTCGCGATGGATTGCATGACATAGCGTTTGAAAAATGTCCATTTTCCTCATTTGCACTGAAAACAACGTGAAATCATCAGCTATTATTTCTTACATTCATTTTAGCAAAGACAATTTGGATCGTTTGACTTTATTCTAGTTTTACTACTTTCATAATTCCCAAAACTATCATTTTCCTTTCAGACACAAATTACTTTACCATAGAGAATTATGACTGCTCGTTTGTTTGCGAGTATTCTGTAGAAAACGCAGATGTACGAAATTCTTTATGATCGCCATGAGATTCAATTGTGGATTAAGATGACGTTTAAAAAATGAACTGCGTCATGAGAAAACCAGCAATGGAACTTCTACCAAACGTAAAGATGTCATGACGTCCAAACAGTGCTGAGGCCCGCCCGTGGGGGGGGGGGTCAAAACCCCTGGGAGGGCTTCAGTGCTTTAAGATATCACCACCGAAGTCAACAATTAACTTTGGGCTCCCTGCTATAAACATTCTACGAATCAATAAAACGAAACCTGCATTCACTAATAATTTGCTTTTACACCTTGCGCAAATGTATTAGGTCCGATAATATTTCGAGTTTTGTCAAAAATATGCCTCGGACAATATATAAAAAATTTACTTTGACGGAACAAAAAATATAGCCCGAATTTTAACGTTTCATGAAGAATTTACTTTTGTGCGATCCAGTAAAATGTTCCGCTGCGAGTAGGGTTCGAACCTACGCGGGAATATCCCATTGGATTTCAAGTCCAACGCCTTAACCACTCGGCCATCGCAGCTGTTGAATGCACACTAACCAAAATAGGCAATTGCTTTTTTGCGCAGATTTAAACTAGTCATTCATGTACATTTTTGAGCCGGACAAGTTCCACTTTCCAAATTGCTTACGTTTGTGCTTAAAATATCTCTTAATGTGCATTTCCCGTTCTTATGTCAAATGTCTATGGGACTCGATAAGAGCGAGGATCACGATCGAAATAGCATTCAGTTTGCCTATATTTTGAAAGCCTGTAGCTTGAAAAATACGAAAGTTATGACTGTAAGCATGTGTTTCAAAGAAAGCCTGGTGTCTTGTGCACTCAACAAAATAAATTCTGTTTGAATATTTTACATATACTTGCCATGGCTTCAGTTTTTTGAGGGCGGTGGTATTTTTTTTTACAAAAATTTTTGATGCAGAAAATCAAAATTATAGACCATATCCATCAAATACATGTCAATATAACATTTGGGAGATAATAAGATGTTGCAGGTGGCCCCGTATTCATAAAAAGGAAATAAAAAATATTGCATTCCTTTGGTCAATAATTATATTGTCCATAACTTTTGAGCATTAACTATATTACCTACCCTATTCACTGAGGTATATCATAAATACACATCTTATACATGCAATACCAAGATTTTAGTAGTGTGTTTGTAAAATGTACCTTGTACATGGGTGCTACACGTACATCAAAACTTAATTGTTTGTGCTTTATGGCAATAAAACTGACACAGAGAATATTTTTATATATGTTTAGCAAAGAATAAAATCATTATCTCATGTCCAAGCAGATCTTGACTTGTCTCAAATATGCTTCGTTATGATAAACCTCATAATACGAGTAGTCTTCACAATGCAAAGCTAAGATAAAAGCACAAATTGGGCACAGAGAAACCTTTAAGCTTAATTAAAACACCAGTACAGAGAAGTAAATTTCTAAAACGAAGAATATCCGTATTACATGTCTGATGGATTATTTGGTTGAAAATCTGTAGAGAGACTTTTTCATGACATGATCAAGTTAAACCAAGTTCAGCCATGTAGAATGTGTATGTCAGGCTTGCACAAAATTATTGAAATCAGGTATTTGATGAGCTAGTAACATTATTTAGTTTTTCGGCGTTTTGACAGCCTTCCCCCCCCCCCCCCCCCCCCACCCCGAGACCAAGAACGGCATTTGTATATGATATGTATATTGGTAAAATACAAGTGCATGCAAAAGGATTTTGTTGATCTCGGGGGGAACACATCTTTAAAAAAATATTTCTGTTTCCTATATGTTTAATAGGGGGAATTATATTTTCAACCCAAATTTTCAAAAAGGAACATCATGAACCAAGAAATCAAATTTTGGGATAATTCAAGAATCAGACCAGCTATTGTTTAGATATAGATTTCATTACGAAAAAAAGCCCATGCAATATAGATCTACGGTGATATTTAATGTTGTAAAAAAAAAGAGAGAAAATTTTCGATATAATTTTTTTAATATTTTCTTATTTTTGCTCAAAACATAGATTGTGGGTACACGTTAGAACCGCCTCACCGAGGCGGTTTTAACGAGTACCCACAATCTATGTTTTGGAGACGTTCTCCTTTCAGAATTACATTATTTTAACGCCTTAGAACTCCGGTCATCCAGCCAAAATGTATATTCAATTTATTTTACAGTTTACATCGCCCTTGGGGATCAACTGTAATCGTGAAGGGATTCGTGCCTTTAGTGGTGATTTCAATATCAGGGGTTAGTAACTCGAAGGCATCGTAAGTTCCCCTTCTCAAGTTACGACATACTTATTTACGGTACGATGATCTTATGATGGCCACCATAAAAGTTACGCCCTAAACAGCTCACTATTCCAGTACCTCTATTCTATCGTAACTTTTTGAAATGAAAGGTGCCGCTTCTTAAGATAAGACGACGCTATTGTGGGCTTTAGTTGGCATCAATAAATTGTCACCGTAACTTTAGGTATTTTTCAGTTATTCACCGAAATCCCTAAGAGATACTTAAGTTGGTCGTAAGTTGATCTTCAGCTTAAGATTACTTTGAGTTACGAACCCCTGATTCGGAGTCGGCTCGCAGGTTACGGCTTATCCGTGCCCCTGCCTGTAATTATTTGAGCCGCCGCATCGGAAAACCAACAATCTGTATATGCGAAAACAAAGATGCAGATGAGCTGCGCAGTAACTGCACATCTGATCAGTGTCTTTGTTTTCGCTACACGGATAATACAGTTCCTCTTCTTCCTCAATCCGAAATTTCAAGCTTCTAGCCATCTTCTGTGACTGTAGGGGCCGATCTGTGTCGGACCTGGTCGGAACCCAAACTGTTGGATTTCTCACGCACAGGCTTATTTTATTATTGAAATTGCTTAGTTTTAGAGTAAGAATATGTTTTGGTCTGTACAGCACGAATACAGCGCGATCTGCCTTTGCATAGATAGTCTTAACACAAAGCACGTGTTGGTTTATAGGTGATAAAATCGTCTGACAAATGCTAAGTGACTATTTGTCTTCGTTTAGGCTTTTTCTTCTCTCATGAGAGTGTTGTACTGGACAGCAATCCGTTATTGTATCAAAACAAATTCCTCTAATGCATGAAATTGCTCATCAATGGAGTAAGAAAGCATTAGCAATTATACGCCAAGAAAGTATAAACATTGGACTCTTTCTTATTGAGCTTTACTTGCATTAAGATAGTGTAAGGATATTGTTCATTGAACATCAGGAAAACATGTCCGTGTAATATATACCCCCTCATACCCCCCTTTTATATAGCAAAACTGAGGTATGCAGGAGTATACCTATTTTTCTTATTTTTGCTCTAAAACATAGATTGTGGGTACTCGTTAGAACCGCCTCGGCGAGGCGAGGCGGTTCTAACGAGTACCCACAATCTATGTTTTGAGCGAAAATAAGAAAAATATCAAAATTTGTCAGCTGAAAATTTTCAATTTTTAAAGCTCAAAAATCTCTGTTTATTGCATGGGCAAGTTTTCGTAATGTGCTGCAAAATGAACAAATTCGTTGAATACTTTAGGGCAATTCAGGATTATTTTCTTTTTCTTCCTCCAAAGTACATGCAACATGTCCTAATGGGATCGAGCGTTATCTCGGGGCTCACCTTTATTCAGGGTGCACTTGAAAATTAACATGGGTACAATAACTACCAGAGACAGAATGAATGACACGATTCCATTTGAAGAATAAATCAGATGTGATCCTTGAAAGCAACTGGAAATAAGTGGTTCCCTAGAAAATAAAAACGTACGCTTGTCATCTGGATGCAATGGTGATATGGCATATAAAGGTAATAACTGATAATGTCGTCTCTTGAAATATTTATACTTCAAAATATTCTGTTACAGAGCAGATCACTAGGAATCAAACCAGACCGAAATGGCTTTAGGCATGTTTACTACAGACAAACTTGACGTTCCAGACAGAAAGACGGGCAAGTATGTCGATATTTGTAACTATAAACTGTGTGTTATTTTGGAATAGGCTACTGGCGACATGCCGAGAAATAATTGATGGTTACACGGTTAGAACGGTATTATCACGATTATAGAATATTGTGAGATTAGCGATAAAGTGGTCATACATGAACATATGAAGGGCAATACCTAACAGACAAACAAGCTCGCAAAACACAACCAATAAACATCGAGTTGCAAAACGTTGAAATATCCAGAGAGTCGTAGATAAACGTTATAAATATGACATGATGTCTGCAAACGAGCCACTATTATGAAGCGTTGCTCTGAAAAACAAGTAGCAAATTGTGTAATTTGTAATTAAATACTGGTTTAACGGTGCACATTCGCGACAGTAATTGAAATTAAACTTTGATAGCTTATGGTCGGCTATAGATCCAGGACGATCATAGTAGCATTACGCCACAGACTTACCGGTACACATATGAATGAAATGAATGTATTTGACCAAACGGTAAATCTGTGACGAAAGTCTATTACGATCGTCCGGGATTTATAAAGATGAAATGAGCCTCGACGCGAGAAAACCGGTCTTCGGGGTTTCCGACCAGGTCCGACACAAACCGGCCTGTACAAGCTCAGAAAAGAGCTAGAAGCTCGAAATTTCGGATTTAAGTAGAAGAGGAATTGTACTATCCGAGTAGCGAAAACAAAGGCGCTGATCAGCTTCGCTGTTACCGCGAAGCTGATCTGCGCCTTTGTTTTCGCCTAGGCAAAAATCCGGTTTTCTCACGATGCGGCTCAAATCATACAAAATCTAAAAGTTAATCACACATTAACAAGCATTATGAAAACTTGCCCATGTAATAAACAGAGATTTGTTTGGCTTTGATACTAAAACAATAGTTGAAAATTTTAATATTTTCCATATTTTTACTTTAACGAGTACCCAAATCCATGTTTTGGAACAAAAATAAAAAATAGGTCATAACCCTGTTATGACCCCAATTTTACTTTTATGAAAGTTGGGTTTAAGGGGATATTCATTTTACGGACACATTTTCCTGAAGAAGGATGGACAAAAATGGCACATGTAGTTCCTGAGAAAGAATGATAGAAAATAATATAGTTTCTACATCACATCCGAATTGCTTACTAGCCGTCTCTTTTGATTGTAAGACACTAAATTGTGTTTGACAATGAGCACGTATCAATGCTGGCATTAGGACATGTCTACTCTAAATTCATATAATATACAATTAATATACTGGTCAAAACAGTTAGGGATCAAACTTTTAAGGATTTTGGGCCTGTCGATAATTAATCAAGTTTTCATTTATATGGTGCATTAGCAGTTTTATCGCACTTTCATATACCACCAATTTTGAAATTGTGCATCATCTGACTTAAGCACAGCTGTTCTTTAAACCAGACTAACCTAAAAACTAAAGTGATAAAAAGTCCGTCACTCCATAAAACTGATTCCACAAATTGCCAGTTCATAAAAACTTTGCGAATTTGCACGATAGTCATCAAGATTTGTCATGATTTCTAAGGTCAGCCAGCCAAAAAAGATTGGAAATTTCTCGCCATGTAAAAGGTTTACACGAACAAACTCACACACCATCAAAACCCTATAGAAATTTCATACCACTTTCATTTTAAAGGTAGTCTGGCTTAACGCCTGGTCTTGTTGAATGCAAAGACTATTGTTTCGATCCTGAAGTGTACAAAGCTTACAAAATTAATTACCTTGACGATAGAAATGTTTCATTTTACAAGCAGTTCGAAATCTTCTAGAAATTGCATGTTAAAAGTTTGACCCCTAACTTTATTTGTCCAGTATACAATAAGTATGTATGAATTCAAGTATTGCCACAAACAAAAACGTAATGGCGATCATAGGTGCTGTAACGTCATAAGGAATCACACTGACATGGTGTTCTAAGTAAGTTTTGTTGAAAATATTTATTCTATCCGGTGGAAACGTAATGGTAAAAAAGGCAATGATCAGGCAGTGGCGCAATCAGAAAGACATCCCCACTGCAAATACTGTACTTTCGTTGTAATACTGTACTTTTCGTTGATTAAACTTCTTTAAGATGGCCATGTGATTCTTATCGAAGAGGCGGTCCAAACAAGTACCAACAATCTATGTTTTGGAGCAAAAATAAGAAAAAATAGATATAACCCTGCAAACCCCGTTCTTTCTATATAAAAGTGGAGTTCAAGGGGTATACTTTTCATCAACATGTTTTCCTGACGCAGTATATATGAAAATAATGTGCAAGCAAACGAGCAGTCATTACCCTCTATGGGTTATAAGTTATTTATGAGAGTGACAAAATGTTAGAAGATACCTTGGGGGATTACGAAACTAGAAGAAAATATAAAAAGTAAAAAAAAAATCAAATTTTGTACCAAAACATGAAATAATGCCAAATGATTACATGTACATAGCGTTTTGACGTGGACACTTTATAAGCCACATCATGAAAAACGGTGGCTCTGTAAATCTATTAATTTAAAATGTATAATGTGATCAGCACTCAGCAGTGCAAATTAACTTGCAGTAACACGACATTTTATTACAAAATAAAGATTTAGATCTGCTTTGTGACAACAGTGCAGCTTATCTATGTATTTGTTTCTATTGTATGGAAAGTACAAACACTAAATATAGACTTTGTTGTGACATGGCCCTTATAAATGATATATGCGCACTAAAGACAAGAAAACAGATACATTTAAGTGAGATGCTCATTGATTGGTCTAAGAAAGTATGGATTAACAAAAAATATACAATGTGACTTACTTTAATGGTTTAATGTGATTTTATCACATTTTTGTCTCCATAGGCTCTGTACTATGCTCATAGGATCCCCATGGGAAAACCAACAATCTGCATAGGCGAAAACAAAGACGCAGATCACCGGTTACCGCGAAGTGATCAGCGCCTTTTTTTCACTACTCTGATAGTACGATTCCTCCTCTATTTAACTCCAAAATTTCAAGCTTCTGGCCTGCTTCTGTAGCTGTACAGATCGGTTTGTGTCAGACCTGTTCGGAAACCACTTTGTTGATTTTTCCACGAGGCGGCTCAATTGTTATCTACAATACAAAGAAAAGTAAAAAGGTACAAGTAGGCAAAGATCAGGAAAAGGCGCAATCAGAAAAAGATTCCCACTCCAAAAACCGAGGTGGGAAAAAACCAAACTAACAATCAGGTACTTATACCATGAAACATATCGTAAGCCGAATGAGCAGCTATTTTCCCAATAGGTGGCCACTCAGTTACCTTAACTTAACTAAAAATATGAAAACATACATAAGGCGCCAACAGCACCCCGCCATTCAAACGGATATGTTTTCGAAAATGCGATTCTAGTAAGTAAAATATGCCACGTTTGGCACTGGAAATCGTCTAAAGGAAGTAGATTTCCCTCTGCTAATATTTACAAAACGTTACTACGTGAGGTCAACCGGCAAGGACAAAGTGTGTTAATTATCGGAATATCTCCTGTGATACAAATCTTAATCGCGTATGGTGAAATGACAAGGTCAAAGTGTGCTTACTATAATTGTTTTCAGTTTTTTATGTGGATTAAAGTAAAACGAGATCCTTTAAGAGCAGTGAAGTTTGTTTCTCTTTAAACTATTTCAGAACTTTGATGGAGGTTCTTAAAAAATCTTTGAAAACTCTAATGTTTGCGAATGTGCCATACAAAAAGATGCACTATTTCGGTACAAGTTTGCCCTATTATACAATGTAGCACATATTGATCATTTCTCCGGCCCTACCTATGCGAATTTGTTAAATCTCTATAACATAACTGAATTACACCAACACACACGAACGAACAAAATGAACAGTGGACACTCCGAAAATATTTTTACATTTGCCCACTTTAGACATTCCTTTACCAATGTATTTCTTACCTTATTAGAGTGTTAAATTGATAATGCGCCAATCTTTTCGCATACTTTAGAATACATAAGGCTATTTGGCTATTTATGTCGTTGGTGCATGCAATGTCCTGATGAATGACTGCTCCCCTGCTGCGAGTATATTATCGGCAGTTAACTGCTTTATTCTTCTTATGACGACGACGGCGGTGATTTAAATGATAGTGCTTCGCTATGTGGTTGCATTTCACCATTAGGTTTTCCATAGGTGACAATGTTAACGTTTTGTCACCTAGCTCGAAAACTAGACATACAAAATTCACAAGACTGGTCTCATTTTAAACGTTCATCATAGCCCATTAATTTAAATGAAAATTAATAGCATGTTTACCTACTCAATTCAAAGCTATGTCCCGTTAAACGGAAGCACCCTCAGAAACCATGTTTCGTAATGCGGGTGGGTCTTCAGAGGGGTTCATGCAGAAAAGTCCGTCCCGTTCCCATCCGATACCGGGATTTATCGACTAAAACATGGCATTCGAAACGGCGCATGTTTCAAGTTTTAAAACAAACACTTCACAGCGGAAATCAATCAACGATTATTGACAGGTGACGTCATTTTTGTCTCTAATACAAAGTAAATGCTCTCCCCGAAAAAGGCGGGGCAAGTACTCATGAATATTTAGTAGTGTGTACCCTAAATTGATTCCTTATTTTGCTGTATTCTATTAAAGGAACGTATTTTGTGCAAACTTACTATACGTGTAGCATTTATGCAAAGTTTGAGTGAGATCGGTTAACTGGTTTTCCGATTATGGCCAATTAAGCATGCCCACCCACCTCATTTTTACCAAGTGGCTTGAATTTGCGATTTTGAGAAATACTGATAAGAAAATCGACCCTAATGTGTATTGTATTCCATTTATGCTTCATGTTATTCTTCAACATGTTGCATAAATATGTGTACAACACAAAACATCAGATAAAATGTTCAAAAAAACGCATGTGCACAATAATTAGCATACATTTTCTAGGTATACCCCCAATTTATCGAAGAAATTGGAAATATGAATTTTCCATAGCAACCATGCGTTATGACAGGTAAAACGATCCACATAACTGTCTAAATGCGTAAAACACATATGATTCCTTGTAAAACAGCACATACACTCCTTACAATACAAATCATTTACTCGCAAACATGCTCACCCACCTCATTTTAGCGTATTTGTTCTAATTTGCGATTTTGAGAAATAATGATGAGTAGATCTAACCTAATTTGCATTGTATTATATTAATGTATCATTTTATTCTTCAGAATGTTACACGAATATTTAGACAATGCAAAATGTCAGATGAAATGTTCCAGCCACGTATTTTTGGTATTACAGACATACTTTTTCTAGGTATACCCCCATTTTATTGTGGAAAATTGTAAAACAACGAATTTTCCATAGCAACCATGCATTATAAGGGGTAAATGAGCCATGTGACTGTGAAAATGCGTAAAACTCACATGAATCATAGTAAAACAGCGAACCCAAGCTTTACGAGACAAATGATTAACTGGCAATATGACATTTTATGTATAAGTAGGCCACGAATAAGCCTGTTCTCAGTAGATGCTTGATTCTGCTTGAAGCCGAGTTTCGACATCAAATTAGTTTCTACGTTACCAAGTCGCATCTTGTTACAGCCACATGACACTGCTTTCGTTCCAGGAAAACTTGGCTGTTACATAGGATTAACAACAAGAGCCACTTTGCCATTTCTTTATCCCCACCCCCTACCCCAACGTGAAAGATTGTAGGACCACAAAACGAGTGCTTGGACCCCATTACAAAAATGACACTAAAATCAATGAATTTTTCGCTTTCTCATGGACTCTGTGTATGGATTTCATTCAGAAGAGAGTGTTTTCCAGAAAAGAAGAGATACATACCGGCTGTAGTCAGAAATTTTCGCAAGAGAGAGGAAAAGCCAAGCAATAGTCTGTCTCGTCAATCTCCCTTTAGGTTGCATTTCACCATTAGGTTTTCCATAGGTGACAATGTTAACGTTTTGTCACCTAGCTCGAAAACTAGACATACAAAATTCACAAGACTGGTCTCATTTTAAACGTTCATCATAGCCCATTAATTTAAATGAAAATTAATAGCATGTTTACCTACTCAATTCAAAGCTATGTCCCGTTAAACGGAAGCACCCTCAGAAACCATGTTTCGTAATGCGGGTGGGTCTTCAGAGGGGTTCATGCAGAAAAGTCCGTCCCGTTCCCATCCGATACCGGGATTTATCGACTAAAACATGGCATTCGAAACGGCGCATGTTTCAAGTTTTAAAACAAACACTTCACAGCGGAAATCAATCAACGATTATTGACAGGTGACGTCATTTTTGTCTCTAATACAAAGTAAATGCTCTCCCCGAAAAAGGCGGGGCAAGTACTCATGAATATTTAGTAGTGTGTACCCATGTGGCATATTCGCCATAAGTCAATGCTGCCTTGGGACAAATCTATCATTTGAACATCTCGACTTTCCTATGAGCAAAACAGAAACAGGAATCAACTCAGTAAAATAAGGTCTAGTCCTTATAGTAAGGACTATTGCTGGACCATTTCCAGTCAGTGACATAGTCTATATGATATTTAAAGCGAACTTATCAACATGTCGTGTCAAGGGTCATTCTTGGTTCTTTGTTCCATTTACAACTGCTGGGAATGGGGAGACGATAATTAACACTGTGGCCATTGTAAAAGACATATTCTTCAGGCTATATTGATACGTCTACAATGTACATAGATAAGTAGCCCACTAGTATGATACCAGTAATATTCCACGGGCTTTTAAGGTAGAAAATGATGTACAGGTTAAGATTTTTAGCACAATAACAAGCCTTGAGTCAAGCATAAACGGCAAGGTTGAAATTAAAAATGCATATGATCAGTTCTGTAACACAGTTAAGAGTTGGTGGACAACGATCTTCAGAGAAGGTATATAAAACACGATGCAAATGTATCTAACCGTAAAACTCGATGCAGGTGTATCAAAGTACTCAAACCTTGTTGGAATGATACTCTGTCTGTTCTTTGGAATGATATGTGTGCTGCAGAAAAGGAGTGGCTAGGGGAAACTATTACCACTGTAAAAGCACGAAAAAAGCAGTTGTTCATTTGTAAACGTAAGATATTTGTTTAGGAAATAAGGTTAAGCAAACGTCGTTATAAACATGAAGATTAAGAACGTTTGGAAACTCAACATCAATATCAAAGGGAATTTTGGCGGAAAATAGGGAGAATTGGGGTTGGTCAAAACAAGCAGAATGATATTCCATTGAACGTCAAACTTGATGATGCTAGTGTCTAAGATGCTATACCCACGGTTCTTAATCGTTGGTAAACTGACTTTTCAAATCTTCTTAACTTCTGATGCAAAAATGCCATTTAATGTTTCAGGTAACAACCAAAACCCTGTCATACTATTAAAATGATGCAAACTGTAGCTTTTGTAGGAATATGTGGTTTGGCGATGAAACATGGACGTTTGGATTCAATTTTGTTTATTCATTTCGAATGATCAGATCAACATTTTATGCGTGTTTTTCTTTCCAATGTACACTTTTTTTGTGGAGTGTAGTGCACTATTATAATGTTTTTCGTTTGATTGCTTAATTTGTGGTTTGGCGTCTCTGTCAACAGCTAATGTCATGTTTGTACGTTGTCTTATTTTCTGAGACTTCTACCAAAATATGCTTGATACGAATACCACCCAAGTAAACAACTAAGACTTATCTTTATGCACTATGATAATTTTTCACTCTTGTTCGAATTTTCGGCCCTTGGCCTTCATCAGGAAAACAAAAATGTAATTCTCAAACTAAGCGGCTTCCATATTGAATTTCATAGGCATTGTACATGTATATGTAGTCAGGGGTGACGTCACATCATTTCCTGTCAAGGCAACGTCAAGTTGGCGTAACACCAAATGGCGTGACGTCATCTCCCGCCAAAATGTTTATCTTCTATTCCCTCCGGAATTTTCATTTGAGAATACCTATATTTATGGATAGTTTTATTTGAACCCTTTTCCCGTGGAGAAAAAGACTTTCTGAGCGGTTAATCAGATGGTCAGTCAAAAGGCTATAAGCTTTGCCTGAAGGCACAAATAACCAATCTATTTTCATGGCCCAAATGGGTGGGCCTATGTTCGCATCCTGCCACTCATACACTTTGCCACATTAAAATTCATTCAGTGGTTTATTACTAATTTCAAATCGAAGATACGTTGTTTCACTCAAGGAGCTTAAAATAATAGAATAGATAGAATGCCGTCTAGAAACTGTCTGTAGCACCATTGATAATAGTAGCAGAGGATATACTAAGTATTAGATACATCACCCGAAGTGTATAATATAGTGTGTCGCAGAGAGTATTCAGTATGTCTTTGATTGATAACCAAAGTCGAACTTAAGTCAGATGAAATCACCTGCGCTTCTTTTTATACAGAATACGAATATCGGAAAGTAATGGAAATAATATTAGGGTCGACTTTCTAGACGCTAAAAAAGCTGCAGTATTATTGTTTGTTATGTAAAACACCAATTGAGAATGTAAAGGAAAATTGTATGAAATTGAAGAAATTGTCTTCGTCTGAGACAATAGAGTCATTCCATAAGGTTTACAATTATATTAAGTGATCAATATCCGAAAATGACATCACATTTAGCATTTATATACATTTACATTTAAACATTGATATTTATACATGTATAGATACTTCTCAAAGGTTCATGTGATGCTCTCGCCTGTATCAGCAAGACAGTACATGATTTTCACAGAACAAAAAATCTCGAAATCCCTTCGAAAGTCCCATCGGATTTAACCAGGTCTTAAATCTTCTTGTGCAAAGCTTTTGCCAGGCATTTACCTTCCCGTAGCTATAAACTGTCTTGAAAGTTTGGCATTTGAGATTTTACAAATTCAAACTTAATTATCTCAAACAAGCAATAATCAACAAATGAATACCAGCTTGTTAGGAACATCGGAATGATTTTTTTTTTCAGAGTACATAGAACTTTATTTAAATAGCTGCGATTCGAGAGAGGGTCCATTGACATTTTATCAACAGACAAAGAATGGCACACACTCTAATTCTGAAAATAAAATTCAAAATGGTCATTGTTTTTGGTTTTGACAACATAATCAAACGACTTAACGAATTCTACAAACTTTTTAACTCACACGCAAACCAGACAATATTAGTCTTTGCCTGCGCTTAAACTTTCTTGTAATGAAATATCCCAAAGGCGTCGTCAGTTTCCAAGATTATTCTTATCGTCAAATTTGACATAACAAGAAAATAAAAGAGATGAAATTGGTAAGCAATGGCTCACGGGAGGCCCATATGCTCATATTTAGATGTTTCAATTTGGGTCCGACTTGATGCAATAACAAGAACTAAAACAAGATCTCATACGTACAACATTCTTAGGGTTGGTTTGGATAATTAATAAGAAAAATTGTCAACTTGCCTAATGAAAATAAAAGCACGATGTTTTCATTCATTCCAAAGAACAGACAGAGTATTATTCCAACAAAGTTTTATTCATTTTCTCTTTTTATTAGATACACTTGCATCGAGTTTTATATGCCTTCTCTGACGATCATTATCCATGCAACTCTACTGATCATATGCATTATCAATTTCAACCTGGCCTTCTATGCTTGACTCAATGCTTGTTATCGTGCTAAAAATCTGTAACTTGTACATCATTTTCTAACATAAGAACCTGCAAAAAATAAAAATAAAAATAGATAAATAAATGACCACAGTGCACAGTGTTATTTGTCGCCCCCCCCCACCCATTCCCAGCATTGTTCCGTGTTAAATGGAACAAGGAACCAAGAATGACCCTTGACACAAAATGTTAATAAGTTTGCTTTAAATATCATATAGACTATGTAACTGATTGAAACTGGTCCAACCATAGTCCTTATTACAATGTCTAGAGCTTATTTAATTGAGTTGATTCCTGTTTCTGTTTTGCTTACAGGAAAGCCTAGATGTTCAAATGATAGATTTGTCCCAAGGCAGCATTGACTTATGGCGAATATGCCACATAGCGAAGCACTATCATTTAAATCACCGCCGTCGTCGTCATAAGAAGAATAAAGCAGTTAACTGCCGATATTATACTCGCAGCAGGGGAGCTCTCTGTAGCGATAGTCATTCATCAGGACATTGCATGCACCAACGACATAAATAGCTAAATAGCCTTATATATTCTAAGTATGCGAAAAGATTGGCGAATTGTCAATTCATCATACTAATAAGGTAAGAAACACCTTGGTAAAGGAATGTCTAAAGTGGTCAAATGTAAAACTATTTTCGGAGTGTATGGGTACACTGTTCATTTTGTTCGTTCGTGTGTGTTGATGTAATTCAGTTATGTTAAAGAGATTTAACAAATTTGCATTGATATGGCCGGAGAAATGATCAATATGTGCTTAAAACTTGTACCGAAATAGTGCAGCTTTTTGTATTGCTCTTTCGCAAAAAATGGAGTTTTCAAAGATTTTTTAAGAACCTCCGTCAGAGTTTTGAAATAGTTTTAAGAGAATCAAACTCTACATAAAAAGCTGAGAAATTTTATAGTAAGCACATTTTGACCGTGTCGTTAACCCATACGTGATAAAGATTTGCATCACAGAAGATACATGTATTCCGATAGTAAACACAATTTAGCCTTGCCGGTTGATCTCGCATAGTAACGTTTTGTAAATATTAGCCGAGGGAAATCTAGATCAGCTGGCTAACCTACACTTCGGTACACTTCGTAACCTCGATCCATTTCCGTGACAGCTTAGCACAGGTTGCCTTTAAACCAATATCGAACTGATTATGGATTTTGTAAGTTACTTGTAGCTGCGTTATTTTATGATAATCGTGTTATTTTTGTTAGGTGTCTGTACCAATAGCAAAAATCTTCCGGCATAAACATGAAACTGTCTACTCAATTTAAATTAACATAGAAAAACAAACGATTTTCTACATTGAGTCGCTAATTCTACAGTAGAGTCTTCTGATCTATTTATAGACACCGTTGAAACTTCTACAGATAAAAATGAAGTATTTTGTAATTCTGCGTACTTTAACAACTAGAATATTTATAATTTATTTCATATATGCCAGAAAAAAAATCCAACATAAATTATAAAAGCACAGATTTGCATTCCTTTGCTGTTTTGCTGAATTATCATTTTCGACCAAGGGCTCAAAATATCCCATTTCCGTCGGTGTGGAGAGATCTAACGGAACACCGATGGAGATATTCCGTCTCAGGGATTTTCGAAAACATACCCGTTTGAACATAAATGCTTACCAATGTTAGCTGTTTTCATGAAAACATGCGCACATGAAGCAGTCCGATCAACAAATGCATATCTGAATGGCAGGTAAACAGTCAGGGTGAAAGAAATGAGACTATACTATTCTGTGTAGTGTAGATAATAATTATAAAGTGGTTTAAGCATGTGTAGAAAAAAAGAGCGTGTGGATACATTAATTCAGATTAATGCTTTTCTTGAATAATATGACACGCTGTTAAGATTGCATTTTGTTTTGCTGAGAAAAGCAGTTAAGAAAGGCAAAATGATCAGGCATTAAAACGCTCTGTAATCATTTGGCATGATTTCTTGTTTTGGTACCCAATTTTATGTTCTTGAGTTTATTATATTTTCTACTAGTTTCCTTTTACAGTTTTCACTCTCATAAATAACTTATAACCCATAGAGGGCAATGACTGCTCGTTTGTTTGTAGAGCATTTCCAGAAATACTGTGAAACGCAGACGTATCGAAGAGTTTTATGATCAGCATGAGATGCAATGGTGGGATATTAAGCTGACGTTAAGCAAATAACAAGTCTCCCCCGTACATCGTCCATAGTGCAGATTATATTTTCCTTTTGCACCTTTGACATCAGTGATGATATTCTCAGAAATCAGACATTTATGCTCATTTCAGATACATTCATTTGAACAAATTTTAATCTTTGGATTCTTATTTAGTTTTGCCTGTCTGTGTATTGCCATCCAAGTTAAAATTTGTAAAATTGCAGTAATTGTCTCTGGCTCCATGTTGCCAGATTTATAAGGTCAATGATGAGGAATCGTGGTATGGCCAATCCCTTTTCTCATTAATGTTGTCCCTGCTCTTAAAGGAACTCGATTTTACTTTTTATTTACCTGAATAAAGTATATGAGACAAACTCTAGAAGTCATTCAAACCCTTGACAAACTGTAGAGGTCATTCAAACCGGAGACAAACTGTAGAAGTCATTGAACCCCGAATACATGAACACACAGATATCAATCCTTAAATATTCTGTTATAACTTGCCTGTATAGGAAGAGCTATTGCACTCACCCCGGCGTCGTCGTCTGTGTCGGTGTCGTTGTTTGATATTAAAGTATTTTTATTCAAACGCATTATATGCTAAGACACCGCAGCGTTTGAACTAGAAATTGCAACAATGAAGGAATAGAAATGATAAAGTGAGCCGCATCATGAAAAAAACAAACATTTTGCATATGCCAAAACAAAGGCGCAGATCAGCTTCGCAGTCACTGCGAAGCTGATCAGCGCCTTTTTTATCGCTACATGGTCAGTACAATACCTCTACTTTCAAAATAAAAAAATCCCAGCCTCTAGCCAGCTTGTGGGTTTGTTCAGCTCGGTTTGTGTCAGACCTGTTCGGATAAAAATAATTGTTAGATCCTTTGGAAGCAGTAAAACATTCAAAGCAAGAAGATGGGCCATATTGAACAATTTCAGGTAATGAACCTTCATCAGTCATGTCAGTGACCGTTTACAAAACTGGCAGCGAAAGCCAGACATTTTTGCTGTAATTTAAAGAGAATTTCCATCTGTGTAGTCTAAATCAAGGACTCATATTCCCAAAGGGGCCAAATAATCAAACTACTGTTAAGAAGATGATTCTTAACGTACAATATATTTGAAAACTCCAAATATATTCACTGATCCCAAAGGATCAAAAGAAAAATATAATCTGCACTATGGATGATGTACGGGGAGACATTTTAGGGCCGCCACACGGCACAACACCAGCTGCAGTAATTGCAAATAAAAATAATTGTTAGATCCTTTGGAAGCGGAAACCACATTGTTGGTTTTTCTCATGACGCGGCTAAAATCTTGTCACCTTTGTCATTACTCTGTGTTAAAGGCTGGCTATCTTGCTGGTAAAGTGTTATCTATCCTTCTCTCTATGCATGTTGTTAACTTTTATATACTTTAATGTCTTATATTGTCATTCAAATCCCACCTGGGCCCAGTTGTTCAAAATTAACGATGTCGTTAGTTAACGATTTGTTAAAATTTCAAATGACAATATTACAAATACACTGTTAATTTATGGTGATAAAATGTAAGAATCTGCTTATGTAGTCAGCATTTACTTGACAAGTTGAGGGAGGTATAACGATGACGTTAAGCTAACGAAGTTTTTAACAACGCGTCCCTTGTGTCTATCTTACTACTGCTTTGGATAAAACAAAATATCTACTCCTGTGCCAGTATGCGGAAAGCAGAAGCAAACAAAATTTCATTAAGTGCTTTTAGAAATTCTATGGCGATTTCAGTTGACGTTTGTTGCATGTAACACAATAACGTTAACAACAGACTGAAGGTCTCATTTACATCCGACAATAAAATGCGCGTCTCTATGGTGATTCTTAAGTAAATAAAACAAACTATAAATCATATTTCGAAATGCTTTCTCTCGAAAATTATCGAGCGAATGATTTAACTTATGTCTAAATTGGTAAAATGGCATTTCTATTCAAATGGATTTTAAAAGCGGTATGACCGAAGTAAGATATTTAAGAATAAAAAAGTCGTCGTTTAATAATTTCACATCGCCGAAGCACCAATGAAACCCTCATTCAGCGGTACGTCACAGAAAGAAAAAAGTAACGTCTTGGTAAAACATTTTAGTGATGTTTTGATTTGAAATTGTCAGTACAATAGAAAAAAATACTATGATCCTCTAAAAGCAGCGAACACATTCATGAGAAAGAGGATGGGCCATACATGTACCGTGGTTTCGGCTAATTAAGCCTCGTTTAGTGACCCTTTAGATTTGGCAACATGGACCAAAAGATGATTACATGTACTGGAATTTTATTACTTCAAAATAAAAATAGTCGATACAAAGACTAGTAGTATCTAAATGGAGCCAAATATATTAAATGTTGGTTAGAAAATGAATCTACACCGATAATAAATTTCTAATTACGAACCAGTATATCAAGGATCTCGGAAGACTTAATAGGTTTCCCGCCCAAAGTTTGAGTGTTTCTGGGGCTTCTGTGTTCTTTGTATAGAACATCTGTTGTATTCTCCATGAAATAAAACATTTGATAAATGCAACAACATGGTGGATAAAAGTTAAAACCGAGATCCTTTAAGAGCAGTGAACACATTAATGAGAAAGGAGATGGGCCATACCTCTTATTGTTACATACCTGCAGAATACAACTGTTTCAAAGTAGGAAGGGATCAGATTTTTTTCCAAAAACTATTTTGTCAGGAAACAGTTTTGCCATAGATTATTAAGAAAAACCATACATTTTTTGGTAAAAACAATTAATGCAAGAATAACAGGTACACCATCACTTGGGTTCAGCTGGTGTTTTTCTTTTGCCCCGGGTTTCACTAAGTTATTCGGCGCCCAGCTTTCTCCATCGTCGGGCAGCTTACTAAATCTGTTGCATCCTCGTTTGTGATTCATCAGGGTGGTTATCATGATTCATTTGTTTGTACTTGATGATTCATTGACTAGTTAGAGATTCACCACGAGGACCGAACAACTAACTAAATGTTCTGAACAACTGCAGAAGATGAGGGTGAGGTTAGGCGCCTGTAAAATCGATTTAAGCCCCCACCCCACCCCTAGAAATTTTATATTACTGATCGTTCGAAGGCGATACGTCTGTTGTGGTACCTTTTTTGTTTATGTTTTGGAGTCGCATTTTTGTGCTGTTCGAACCTTATGTGCGTTTTCATATCTTATTTCGGGTAACTGAGTGGCCGCCTATTGGGAAATGGCTGCTCACTCGGCTTACGATATGTTTTGTAAGTATAAGTACCTAATTGTCCTAATTGTCAATTGAGTTTTTCCCACCTAGGTTTTTGGAGTGGGAATTTCTTTCTGATAGCGTATTTTCCTGATCTTTGCCTACCTTTTCATCAGATGTATAACTATAAATACATGTAACACTGTCCATCACTAATGCAAATACATGTACCTTAAATATACTATACAAAATAAATTAAGCAACGTATACTCTGAACACTAACTCCTTATGATTTTTAGACATTAGGGAAGTTCTGACAATAGCTTGCAAGTATCGAATTGGGGTTAAACCAATTGTTGTGTGGTGCTGAAGTGACGTTAGATTTTCAGTTTACTGAGGCATACATGTATCTCAAATAAAATAAAAAAACATCTTATTTACTGATAATATATGCATAATAATGTGTACACTTTGTGTAAACTTGTTAAAATAAGACAGATAGACTGTTCATTCAGAACATACTTATACATGTACAGTATATTTTCATAGCCTTGGTACATTACAAATAAAGAAGCTGAGCGCATTTATCGGTTTTATGGGCTTTTTGACTGCCTTCGACCTTGCCCAAACATGGCATTTTGATATAGTATGTCATTTACGAAAATACAGCTGATTTCAAAATATTTTGGTTTGACAAGGGGGGGCATGAACCTATAAAAAAATTTCATTTTAGTTGGTTGGGGCCGGAGCTTCTTGTCTGTTGCTTGGCCCACCGGGGTCCAACTGATGTTATTCTTTTGCTCCGGAGTTAGTAGGTTATTCGGCGCCCAGGGATCTCCATCGTCGGGCAGCTTACTCAATCTGTGAGTCCTTGTTTTTGATTCATCAGGATGTTTATCATGATTTATTTGTTTGTTCTTGACGATTCATTGACTAGTTAGAGATTCACCATGAGGACAGAAGAACTTACTAAATGTTATGAACCACTGCAGAAGCTGAGGGTGAGGTTAGGATCCTGTAAAACCGGTTTAAGCCCGCCAGTAACTTTGTTTTACTGATCGTTCCAAGGCGATACTTCTGTGGTGGTTCTTTTTGTTTTATGTCTTGGTGTTTAAAATTTTTTGTGCTGTTGGCGCCTTGTGTGTGTTTTCGTATTTTTGGTTAAGTTAAGGTAACTGAGTGGTCACCTATTGGGAAAATAGCTGCTCATTCGGCTTACGGTATGTTATGTTTCATGGTGTAGGTGTCTGATTGTTGGTTTGGGTTTTTCCCACCTCGGTTTTTGGAGTGGGAATCTCTTTCTGATTGCGCCTTTTCCTGATCTTTGCCTGCTTGTGCCTTTTTTTCACTTTTTTTTTTTTTTTTTTTTTTTTTTTTTTTTAAAGAAGTCTCTGCTTGAGTCACACAAGACTTTACATGTCTAAACGCAATAGAAACGTACTTATCGACTGCAATAAACTTCATTTAAGGGCCTGGAACTTGAGATTTTAAAATCTTGGGCAATCTTACAAAGAAATCTTCCGAGATCCTTTCGGACTATAATACATACACAAACATGATGGTTGTTGTCATGATCACGTAAACAAAACTGATGGTTCATCGATTTGTATCAGATACAAATGCCTGACCCAAACAAAACAGCAATCACCTTATCTAGTTTTTAAGAATAGAATCATTAGCTTTTTCTTGCACTTTGGTCTTAAATGTGGCAAATAGATGACATAATCGCTGAATCTTTGCTGAACTTCCTGTCTATCATGTCTGTAGAAACAATAAATTTCTTTACAAAATGTCTATATAATAATATATACTGCGAACTCACAATACTATAAGTTGACATATTTCTGTCAGTTTGATATTATTTGGGCAGCAATATACACACATGCAAAAGTTATTGAACACAGTCCTGATTTTTTTTTTTTTTTTTTTTTTTTTTTTTTTTTTTTTTTTTTTTTTTTTTTTCGGAATTAGAATTTCGGTATTGACGACATATCGTAAAATATCGACGAAGGAGATGTAGATGATAAAGTAACACTGAAGTTACCGTATTTTATAGTTTGTACGCTGAATACATTCAAAGACTAAATTATGAATATACCATTGGCTTAGAAGTATGGGCATAGGAATCACAAAACTGGTACATGTAGTAGGTCAGGATTGTGACTTCTGGAACTAGAACCATTGCAGGATAATACGATAAACACATAACCGTCAGAGTTTCTAATGTCATCGGTAAACATGGGCCACAACTTTAATGACTCTTTCTGTAACACAAAGCAGACTGTATCTCTGCTTTTATTTAGTATATGTCCATTCAACTTTTAACCTTAGCATGGATATATACACAGCTGAGAAACACGTGGTATTGTTTTCAAACAAATCGATATATGATCGGGTGACGCACCATAAATTCTGTTTAAAGTTGAGATGAGAAATTTGAGTTTTCTCCTTTAACTTTTGTTCTAATAACTAATAGATAGGTGCATTCCATGCAGAAATGAAATATTTATTGAAAGAAAGTAACATAAGGAATCCAGCTTATTTCGTTTTCGCAAACACTTCCGTGCCGTGATTGTATAGTACTTCTAAAACAGCAACATTGAAGTGTTTGCAAAAACGAAATAACTGGGATGTCTTATGTTACTTTCTTTCAATAAATGTTTCATTTCTGCATGGAATGCACCTATCTATTAGTCAGTAGAACAAACGATGTAGGACAAAATAACGAAAACCTAACCTCAACTTCGTTTCAATTGCAGTGTGTGTCACCGCTCCTTTATCGGTCTGTATGTATACAAATACCACGTGATTCCCAGTAGTGTATAGTGGACCATACTAAGTCTTACCGACTATCAAAATTGGAAAGTGATGATTTCTGCAAGAGAAAATTACGTTAAATCAGTTTAGGTGTTCCCTAACCTTTTTTACGTGTATATTTCCCTGCATAAGCCAATTACAAAGCCATCGAATGTCACAATTTAAAACGTGGCCATTCCTATACACCTCTCCGGTTGGGCTAAATGAAATTCAGGGGTTGGTAACTCTAAGCCATCTTAAGCTTAAGATCAACTTACGACCAACTTAAGTACTAGTATCTCTGAAGGAGTATGGTGAAAAACTGAAAATGACCTTAAGTTACGATGACTACTTAACAGCATCGTATCTTTACGATCAACTCAAGCCAACCTTAGCGCGGTCTCATCTTACGAAGTGGCACCTTTCACTTCAAAGCAGTTACGATAACTTAAAGTCCCGGTCCCACTGCGCTTAAGATCGCTTATGCTTGCTCTACGATTGTCTTAATATTAATTTGGTAATCATTTCCTTGACACTGAAATGCAAATTAAGAAAGCAGAAACACATTGGAAAAGTTTTGCATACGCAGTCTTATCAATAAACTTATGATTAGACAATCGTATAGTTCCCGGACGATTGGAGTAGACTTAGATCACACGATTACATGTACCGTTATACATATGAATAAAATGAATGTATTTGACCAATAGGAACAGGCATGTCATTCATATTTATAACGGTAAATCTGTGACGAGAGTCTACTACGATCGTCCGGTTTACGATTCAGGTGGATCGGCAATACTAGAATAGCAAGGGCGTACATTTTAAGGTGGTCATTTTAAGACAATCGTATATCTAGGAGAATTTACGATGCCCTCCAGTCAATAACCCCAGTTGGACAAAAACATTTCTCATCTTTGCATGATTCAGCAAAAAGGTTTCGCTGCGAGTAGGGTTCGAACCTACGCGGGAATATCCCATTGGATTTCAAGTCCAACGCCTTAACCACTCGGCCATCGCAGCTGTTGAATGTTGATAACGTTAACAAGTAAAATTGGGAAGTATTTGGATTAAGGTGTTCACAAAAATGCCCCTAATTTTACATTTGCCGTTCTTATTAGTTGGATCTCTGTGGAACAAACCAATGTAAAGGTCTTTTACATGTACACAGGTAGTAGATACAGAGATTGACTCATTTGATGGCCAAAGCAGAAGCAATTTCAAAATTTCATTAAAATTCATTAGCACTAAGGTCACCCCTGTTGCATTAAGTACATTCAAATTGTTTACACTGTTGACCATTTTATGAATCGCTGTAGGCCTATTTGTTGTTTCATCCGATAATTTAAGGACTTATGGGTGGTCACTGTATATATGTTCTGCGCAGAGTAGGAATCGGTACAATTCCGGAATTGCACCTGCGCAAAGTAGGAATTCCCACTTTGTCGGACAAAGTAAGAATTTCTACTTTGCACGGTTCGATTCCGGAATTGTCCGTGCGCAAAGTAGGAATCGGGACAAAGTAAGAATATATTATTTACCTTGCGCAAAGTAGGAATTTTTGGACGAAGTAGGAATATTATTTCTTCCGGACGTTTTAAGTTACATTTAACAAACCCAAAGCAGACCATACCTTCTCATTTCTCTGTTGTCGTTTAAGTAGTTTGTGTTGGAGTTTTGCTGACCATTCATGATTGCTTTGTTTTTGTTCTAATTGTAACATTTAAGTTGGGAAGATGTTGTGTACAGTCGGAGTCACTAGCAAAAAATGTGTTGACTGGCTATCTTCTGTCCAATGTCAATTGCAACGTCGGACGAGAGTCAAAAGTTTCCGTCATAAAAAGAGGAAACTACTTGTCTACATCCTTTAAATAGCAATCACACATTAACGTATAATCCAAAAGCGCACCGGGCGTGTTGACAATGATCTATGAAATTCCGAAATTGTCCCGCTCATTCCTTGCGCAAAGTAGGAATTCCTACTTTGTCCAAATCGATTCCTACTTTGCGCACAGAGTTTATCAGCTCACTATTTCCCTTGTACAATTCTAGAATTGTCCGGTACAATTCTAGAATCGGCGGACAAAGTGAGAATTCCTACTTTGCGCAGGTGCAATTCCGGAATTGCACCGATTCCTACTTTGCGCAGAACATATACATAATTGAAGATTTACCTGTATAAAAAGCATTGTTTAATTTGTCAACAATGCTACATTCTTTAGCATGCTTTATCATGGGACTATTGAATATGTTGCAAATACATGGATTTGTGTATACATGATTGTGGAATGAGTGGTCAGCTCAGAGCAAGTGAGTCATTTTTCAGTTACTTCCGGGTTGAAATTGTCGGACCCATTTTTCTTAGCTTTTTGAAAACAATAAGACAGATTTTTCGATGTAGTCATTGACTTCAATCATATAAGAACCTGAAACAAAAGGCATGTCATCTATCAGCAAACAATAAGCGCACACGATCCGCCCCAAGTTACTCACTTTCAGAATTTTCCAGAAAAACATGTTTACAGTAACTTTTCCCAGAGAAATACATTTCCATGACCCCAAAATAACTTTTAATTTGTCAGATTATGTATCCTAGACATTTAGGCTTTGCGTAATTTTTATTCAAATGCATTCCATTTTCCAGGAAATGGGTCCCACGAAAACCAGTTACATTTCCAATTTTACACCAAGCTATTTAAAATTTTAAAATAATAACTATATTGACTCATTCCTAGTATCAGTGACGTCTATTAGCAATAAATACACATCATTATTTGATTGACAGATTCAAGAAAACAGTAGATTTCTGTTTTACATACCCCACCCACTCATGTCAATATTGATAAATCCTTAAAAGTGAATTTGTATTTTCCTTAAGAGGGGATTTCAGTATTTGTTCGTGTGTGAAGCCACGAGTAACACATTATAAACTCTTTATTGCTGTCACGAATGTGGTAAAAAGCCAGTTTTGATCCGAAGCATGTACATGTACGAAGCCTACCGATTGTCACACGATGGACACACAATTGCCACACGGTTATACCCGAAGCATTTGCGAACCATATACGAAGTGGTAGTTTTGCATACGATGTTGACGCGAATGGTACACGAAGTCTTCACGATGGCTTCACGACATCGTGAGGCGTAAAATGTATTTCCGAAGGCATAACGAGACTTCCAGATGTTATGTAAAATCAATTGTTGAGACTACACAGTGATATTGAGAACACATCAGCTTTGTCAGTTTCTTTCTTTTGAAAATTAAATTGGAAATACCACCTAAACCAAAACGAGGGCGTGGGAAGAAGATTGCGCCAGTCAGCTCCACTCCAAAATATCCCTCCAAGGTTCTACTCTAAGAATCCACTACTCTACTAGAGAGATAACCGGATGCTGCTTGAAGGACAACAGAGAAATAAACAAACCAAATATACGAGGTTTGGCAGGAAAGTTCGTAGACACTTTAGATACATGTAACAGAAAAAGTAATGCGTTGTTTAAGAAGTTTTTTGTGTAATTTCAAGCAGCAATATCTTATGATAAAATATAATTGTTAGATCCTTTGGAAGCAGTAAAAACATTCAAAGAGAGGTGGGCCATATTGTATATTTTAGAAACTTGGTGCAATTTGAAATAATAACACGCTTGATATGGCCAGTTTTCTGCTTGAGGGTAGGGTCGCGCGGGGCAGGTGTCAAAACGTGATAAAATGTGACGATTTTCATATTAAGTTTTTGCTTGTGAAACGGCACTTAAGTGTGATGTAACGTTAAAATCTTTTAATCCTTAAAGAACGTTTAATCAACAGCATTTGCTGAATGTTTGGGTCCGAGTTGGCGGCAGTATAATTTGATATCTGTGAATAAACTTTCAGATGCAGTCCAAAACAAAATTGTTTGAACAAATGGCGTAATTTGACGTCGGAGAACAGTCGACAGTCATAAAATTGTGTGTTTTTGTTGTGGAAATCGCCAACAAACACAATGGAAATGCTACATACAAAAACAAAAATCTTTCAGCTTATCGGTCACTAGTTTACAAGTGGCATGGTCGATTCTTGGATACTCGAAAGATCATCTGTGATGATGGACGGTGGCGGAAGGACACTCATTCGACATGCCCAGCGCATGTAAATGGTTTCATATGTTCAACCGGTCGTCAAAGAACTTAGCGACAGTCGGTACAGATCTGCCTTTGACAGCTGGATACACATAATAAAAGTGTGCCGATATCCAAGAACCCTATGTGGAAAAACTCTGAAGCATCGGTTGAACTTGTCACAAATATATAACGCACTAACAGCGATAACCTTCACGTAACGTCACTGAGACGTTGACCCTTGCCCCGCTCCCAGTCAGGGAGGTACACAGAAAGGGCTGTAGAAGGTGTCGTGTTGGTCAGATTTTCATGAAATTTCACCTATTGTCTCATGAAATATTTTTGCAAAACCAGATACATGTATATTCATTTTGACTGCAGTTCTTTTCCTGTTGAAAATATTCAGGGCGTCTAAGAACTTTCCTGACAACCTATATATGTAAGAGATGGTGTTGCTCTTGCGTTTATTATCATGTTCCAGTTGCGTGTAAAGAAGCAGTGCTGCAGTCGTCTTCTTACTGATTGTATTGTCTTCGAAATATGCCATGATTTTGTCAGAATAGAATCAACAGTACTCAACAAAATTTTCTGAGAAAAATGCTGTGTGGATGCTGATTTTGTATGTCCACGTTACCGTGGGAAATATTGGAAACGCAGAAAGAACAGTTTTGGTTAATATCGTGTACCCATCGAGATGCCAACGTGTTCTAAATGTTTCAGATACGATGGCGTTGCGAGCGCTATACGATGTCGTGTTGCCTTCGTAACACAATCGGGCAACACCGTGTCTTCTTCGTATTGCCTTCGTATAGCAAAACCTAGCCGATGATGCCGATCGCCTCACGACACGACAGAATTACGATGTAGTCATGATTTGATAAGATGGTCTCACGATGGCTTTGCGAAAGCCACGATGTAAACACGAATTCAACACGAATCGAAATTGAATATTCGTATATCCTTTGGACATTTTTGGCATGTTAAAGATTTTGCTGTCGCTCGTGATGGTGCTGCCCAAGGCTTAAAAATCTCCCGACGAACATACGATGGGTAAAGATGCACTCACGAATGGCCCGATGTCTTCACGATCCGTGGCAAATTTTGAAAATGTCCATAATCGTGTGTCCATCGTGTGTCAAAATCGGCTAGGTGTGACGCCTACATTAACGTAAGATACATTCAAAATATGAATTAAGCAATTTGCCTTCCCCTACACAAAACAAGTGTTGGCGATGGGTTATAGGTGATAAAATTGTCTGACAGATGATAAGTGTGTATTTGTCTTCATTTTAAGCTTTTTCCTCTCTCATGAGAGTGTTGTGCTAGACAACAATCCGTTATTGCATCAAAACAAATTCCTCTAATGCACGGAATAGCTCAAATAGTTCTTCAGTAGATTAAGAAAGCATTACAATAATAAGCAAATGAAGAAGATATTGAGCTTTTAATGCCACGGCATCAACAATAAAGATAATATTAGAAAGCTTCTATGTGAATTTTTTCTGTGAAGACTTTCGTTTAAATATATGGTGCAAAATAAAAAGCCTTTTGAGTATTTGAGAAATCTTTGCATCTCAAAAGTAACACGTACTGATGTCTAGACGAACCTTAATTATAAAGTTATGAAAAATAATTAAATTATGCAGTGTATCGTTTATATTTTGCAGGTATGCTTTAACCGTTTTTGAAGATTTGCGTGCTCTACACGAGTAAGACAAATTATAGGTACTGGACTGATTGGACACTCAAACTCTGTTTTGCTGCTTCTGTTGTCAAGATTGCCTGTCAATGATAGTCCAGATAGAATACTCCGTATTGCAGGATTGTCTTGCCTAAGTGATTATGGAGTAGTTAGGTCTGAAAGGACAATAATCAATTTAATATGCTGATATTGACTCCAGCAGCTGTTCGGCAACTTATTCGTTGACTTCTATCTGCTTTTCTCCTTGAGGTTCTTATCTGTTATCTGCTCAGAGCCATTAAGGTGTTGTGCAATCCAGAATATGTGCTATCCCAGCAGGCACATGACGTCATACTGACGTCAGATCGACGTCGATGCGACGTCATGACGTCGCATCGACGTTGATATGACGTCATTATGACGTCATGTGTCCGCTGGGATGCTTCTTCGCCTCTTTGTTTTACAAAATATTCCTCTTATCGTTGAAATTGAAAATTGAATATATTTTACTATGTCTATCATAAACTATTAGATTCGTAATGGTTCTTTGAGAGTCCCGTTCGATGAGGATGTTTGTGCTTTCTTCAAGAAAACTTGCCCGTGCAACATACAGAGATTTTTTCAGGAGTAAAAATTGGAAATTTCTTTGAAACAAAAATTGATGACTTTAATGTTTTAAATAGTTTTGCTCAAAACATTGAATGTGTGTACATCTTAGAACCGCCATACTTAGGCAGTTCTATTGAATACCTACAAACTATGCTTTGGATCAAAAATAAGAATAATGAGTTTACCCCTCATTACAAGTTTTACTATAGTTTCAGGGAGTATATATTACACGGACATGTTATCCTGTTGATAAATTAACCTGCAGGGTATCACAAGAACAAACCAAGTTATCACAATAAAAACAAATATTTCCTTGTTTTTCAGGCAAACAGAAGTAGCCACAGACAAGTTCAGTAAATGATCGATATAATCAGAACTGTTGCTGTGAGTAGAATTCGAATGGACCAGGGGAGGGAATCAAAGCATGCACATGACATCACAAACATGGACAGTTGCTTGCCTTGGAACGGGCGCCATGTCGCTTTTTAGTGTTCTACTTGCCTTTGCTACTACCCAATGGTTGAATCTTAGAGAGGAATGTGCTAACACATTTGAACTTGGAAATCAAAGTTTTACATATAACTATACAATGGTCAGTAACGCCGGGCTATGGAAACTCTGTGCACGGGTTATACCAGGTAAGATAAATTCTAATTTTTTGTTTGATTTGCGGCTTAGCATCGCAGTCAACAGCTATGGTCATGTCGCAAAGTTATCTCCATTTTATGAAACTTCTACCCATACCAAAATCAAGGTTTTAATTTAATATTGTGGATCAAAGTTTTACCTATAAATATACAATGGTCAGTAACGCCGGGTTTATGGAAACTCTGTCCACGGGTCATACCAGGTAAGAGGATTTCACACACTCATACAGCGTTCTCATTTTCAAATACTTTAAATTACTATGCAGTAAGAATAGAAAGCCTAGGAATATTGCCTTTACGCTAACAACCTTAGGCTAGAGGACCAATGGTCCTGTAAACGCTTACCTGAGACCTGAAATATATACCAATAAACTTGTTTGACTAGAATGGTAATGTACATGTATATAACCCTGGGCAGGGTCAGAATACCCCCTGTAGTCAATTTCTTTTTCAAATCATAAAAGTCCAGTCCATTTGCCAATTTACTGCAAGTTTTGCCCTTCAAATGACATTTTAACAATATTCCCCATTCAAATGCATGCACGACCTAAGTTGACCTTGCCGTAAAATAGGCCAAGGTCATCCCAGGGTCATGATTTATACAAACTTTGTAGAGCTTTATTCCTTGATGCTTCATGCCAAGTTTCAAAATCATAGGCCTTCTGGTTCTGAAGAAGAATATTTTTAAAGGTTTTTGTTATTTATAGCTTGGCGGCCATTTTGGTCATGTGACCTTGACTATTTATGCAAACTTTAATTCCCCCTTCCAAATTTTGCTCCACATAAAGTTTGGCTTCGATTGCCCAAGCGGTTTCCGAAAAGAAGATGTCTGAATATTCATATGCATGTGTATAGCCCCGGGGCAGGGGCAGACAACCACCTGGGCCCAAAATATTGCCATAAACATAAATCTTCTCTCTATTTGCTCATTCCTAGCAAGTTTTCTGCCATTAAATGACATTTTTCTATTTTTCCAAGTCAAATGCATGGCTGACCTAAGTTGACCTTGCTGTAAAAAAAGGTCAAGGTCATCCCAGGGTAATGATTTATATAAATCTGTTGAGCTCTATTGCCTGATGATTCATGCCAAGTTTTAAAATCATAGGCCTTCTGGTTCTGGAGTAGAAGATTTTAAAATATTTTTGCTATTTATAGCCATGGGGGCCATCTTGGTCATGTCATCTATACCATTTATACAAACTTTCATTTCCTCTTTCTAAGGATGCTTCACATGAAGTTTGGCTTTGATTGGCCGAGCGATTTCAGAGAAGAAGATGTTTGAATATAATGGTCATATACAATTAAATAGCCCAGGGGCAGGGGCAGACAACCCCCTGGGCCCTAAATATTTTCATAAACATAAATCTTTTGTCCATTTGCTCATTCCTAGCAAGTTTTCTGCCATTAAATGACATTTTTCTATTTTTTCCCATTCAAATGCATGGGCGACCTCAGTTGACCTTGCCGTAAAAATGTCAAGGTCATCCCAGGGTCATCATTTATACAAACTTTGTAGAGCTCAATGGCCTGATGCTAAGTTTCAAAATCATAGGCCTTCTGGTTCTGGAGTAGAAGATTTTTAAAGGTTTTTGCTGCATGTATCTATAGCCACGGCGGCCATCTTGGTCATGTGACCTGGACCATTAATACAAACTTTTGTTCCCCCTTCCTATGGATGCTGTATATGAAATTTGGCTTTGATTGGTCAAGCTGTTTCAGAGGAGAAGATCTTTGAAATTGTGAACGACGGACGCCGACGGACGCCGACGGACGCTCGAGCATGGGTATACTATAAGCTCACCTGTGAGCCTTCGGCTCGCGCCCATCTAATAAGCTATCAAAATAAATGTAATGACGACTTGATTTGTCCTTCGTTTGGTCTGAAGAGATTCCATAGCCGGTAGATTCTTGAATTCTGTAGCTGATGACAAGACATTATTATTTGATTTTATCATTTATTTGTCTTATATATCCCGCAAATACTCACATGGACCAATAAATGATACTATAAAGGTAAAATTGATTTTCGGGTGCTTTACAATATTTGAGCCTATGCTCGTTTGGGTGTCCGAACAGGTCCGACACTAATCAGCCTGTACAGTCACAGAAGCAGGGAAGAAGGTTAAAGTTTTGGATTTTAGAAGAAGGGGTATTGGACTATACGTGTAGCGAAACCAAAGGCGCTAATCAGATTTTTTGGTTTCGTATATGCAGGTTCTTGGTTTTCTGATGCGTCAGCTCAATTAAGGTAAGTATTTCTAGAAGTAAGTTTTTGAAACGTCAGAAAGTATTTTCAGCACATTCTTCCAATAAAATGCTCTAGCTCTTGCATTACAACTGTACTTGTACACGTATATTGCTCTTTTTCAGATCCGAGTAATTCTGTTACTTGTCTTGATACGGGTCTATCAATGGGTCTTACGAAACAAAGGAATGAAGGACAGTTTCTAACGGGTGCCGTAACAGGTAAGTTGTTAGGTAACACACTGGTATTTACATGTAGAACCACCACTAAATAAAGCAATCAAAAAACAGACCTCTCCAGTCATACATGTCACCTTTTTTCCCAAAGTTGAATTTGTATTGAACTTCGCTCTAACAACTTATATCTGTAGTCGACGGCGAATATTTCTAATAGCGCGCTTGCTATAGTTTCGTTACCACCTCAATTTGAATGTCCTTTTTTGCGCTCGTGGGCAAGGCTTTAGTTCTGATTTGCACCAGTCGCGTACCCAAATATAAGTAACCTCATGCGCATATACCAATTTAACAGTTGACACAGTGTCAGTAATATAAACTATAAAATTCGGAGGCTTTGGAAGCAGCGAATCATTCAAAGGCAGAATATATGAGCCATATTGCACAATGTCAGGTACAGATAAACCAGTTTACAAATAAACTATAAATGCTTAGAAACTACAAACAGTGCTATGTATACATAACTTTTATTACATACTGTGTATGCAGTCGTTATATTATTCCATCTGTTTTGTGCATCATGAAAACATGTCCGTGACATGTATACCCCCTTGAACCCCACTTTTATATAGCAAAACTGGGGTTTGCAGGTGTATACCTATTTTTCTTATTTTTGCTCCAAAACATAGATTTTAGAGGCGGTTCTAACGTGTACCGAAAGTCTATGTTTTGAGCAAAATTAAGAAAAAATATCGAAAATTTTCTGATTAAATTTTCAATTTTTATAGGTGAAAAAAATCTCTATATAGTGCATGGACAAGTTTTCGTAATGTGTTTTGTGTTTCAGAGGCGACCCGTATACAGTTTCCGCTCACATGTCTAGCCGTCATCCTGACCCTGGCGGGGTTTGTATGTAGTATACTAGGGAACTTCAAGAAAGACAAGAAAACCATTTATGCTGCTGTTTGTTATATCCTTTCCGGTAAGGACAAGTTGTATAATACATAAACGTGCTCATTAGGAAATAAAATGAGCCGCGACGCGAGAAAACCGGTCTTCGGGGTTTCCGACCAGGTCCGACACAAATCAAGCTGCACAGTCACAGAAGACAGGTAGAAGCATGAAATTTCGTATTTAGAAAGTAGAGGAATTGTACTATCCGAGTAGCGAAAACAAAGTCGCTGATCAGCTTCGCGGTTACCGCGAAGCTGATCTGCGTCTTTGTTTTCGCCTATGCAGATTGTTGGTTTTCCCATTAGGCGGCTCATATAAAGGTTTGATCCTTTGGAAGCAGTAAAACATTCAAAGGGAGATAGTATGGTCTATATTGCGAAATTTCGGGTTATGAACCCTCATCAGTAGCCAACGAAAGCCAGGCTATTGTACTGTACTTTCGAAAATTTACACGAGAAGTCTAAATCAAAAACAAATTCCTAAACGGGGCCAAATACTAGTAATTGAAACTTTGCTTAGAAGTTGACTCTGAATATATTTACTGATCTCAAAAGACCTTAACAAAAATATAATCTGCACTATGGATGATTTACGGGGAGACTTTTTAGGGCCGCCACACGGCACAACACCAGCTGCAGTAATAGCAAATAAAATATTTAAGCCTGTTATCTGGTGTCGCTTCAAGGCATGAATCATTTAGGATTCTAAAACTATTATTGCCAATTATAAAACGGGAAACTGCCACTGAGATTATTTCTGTGGCCGAACGTTTACAAACAGTGCAGTGATGCTAATGAAAATAAAACCATTCAAAGTTGATGACTACTGAAACTGCATCTTAACTCATATTTGCCAAAGTTACTTGCCCAACAATATCATTTGGATGAGACCCACTTCATTTATAGGAACGCCGGGAGCAGGGAAGTGTAATATACTCTCTTTTACACGTCCCTGGTCAGGAGTGATTTCACTTTTTTGTTTTCGTTTCGGAACAACATTGCAGTTGATAGGCATGCCAACTCCATCACCCCAATAACGTCCATCTGCTGTTCTGTACATTATTACCTACTCGAGTACATGAACATGTTTTTTTTCTAAAAGTGAAACAGAATAAGTTACATCATACTGATTTTAAAATACTAGATTGAACTATATACATCGGGTTCCGGATTTTATTGCCTTTATTTCAACTAGATGTTTATTCCAGGTTTGTGCCTCTCTGTTGGTGTGATATTATACATATCTAGCATCAATGACGAACTCTCCTTCCAACAAAGCAAAGACTGCCATGAGTTTCATTACGCGTATGGCTGGTCATTTTATCTCATTGGTGTATCATTTATGATGGAGGAAACTTCGGCAGTGATTTCCATCAAACTTTATCTAGAACGAAACTTCCATAAATTGGATGTGATGTTAGAAATTCTGCCAGGGTTAGAAGAGAAACTGAACAAACAGACAGCGCGCTTGAAACGAACCGACTCACAAAGTCAAACACTGATTTGGTGATGATGAGTGTTAAATGTGTTCTAGTCAATGTTTAGCTAGGATTTATCATAGGATGTGTTTTTAAATTATCTTAAAAATGATTCTGGCATGTTTACCTGTTTATTGTTTAATATCCAACAGGCGTGCACGAACACAAAACTTTTATAGCAAAAATTCTCGAGAATACTATCAAGAGCACGGGAACGAACACGCCTTGAGAAAGATGCTTCGTGATGCTTCCTGCGTTACATATTCATTTTTATGGAATAAAACGAATTTATTTCTGTGCAGAGATGTCTGCATGGTATATTGCCTGTCCGTCCTCGCCGACGTGCTCTGAGTCACTGCATAAAACAAAGGATGCTAACTCTTTTTTATGTTATCAAATAAGTATATACGTATATAGCTGTGACATGAAAGCGTATAATCAATGAAAAAGTACAAGTAGGCAAAGATCGAAAACTACGTGGGTGATGCACAAATAATGCGAACGCATCTTTAATTTAGTAAAAATACAAATTCATGTATTTTAATCGGTATGTTTATACATGTGTCTATGTGCGGTTATTAGGTGATATATCATGAAGTTCGGATGACGGGTGAAAATTCTTGGATAATTTGATTATGTCGCTCCGAAGTCGACATGGACGCGAAATTTGCTGAAAACGACAGTTTTGTATAGAGTACGGGAAACATTTTGGGCTCCATTGTCAAAGATAATCATTTCATATAAAACATATCATATAATTTATCATATTTGAAAAATAATTGAGAAACGAAACTAAAATGTTAATGAGTTCACCGGGGGCTATTCTACGTTGCCTAGCAAAGCCAGAAGACAAAAATATCACAGTTGCCTCGAATTATGGCGAATGCCCATAATCATTACGAAAACATACCCATGCAATATACAGATTTTTAAAGTTGTAAAAACTGAAAATTTTCAGTAGAAAAGTTTTGATATTTTTCTTATTTTTGCTCAAAACATAGATTGTGGGTACACGTTCAAACGAGTACCCACAATCTATGTTTTAGAGCAAAAATAAGAAAAAATAGTTTTACCCCTGCATACCCCAGTTTTGCTATATAAAAGTGGGGTTCAAGGGGGTATACATTGCACGGACATGTTTTTGTGATGATTCAGACATATATCGGGTACAGATAAAGAGGCAAATATCGGTCTTTATGCCTACATACTAGATTAATGACCTATTTCTATTCGACAAATAAATATTTTGTAGAATTTAGGTCTTTGTATTACGTAATAGGGACGTTAATGAGAAACTGGTGGTGCAGAGGAATCAAACTTCACTCGGATTCTAGAGGGTATAGTTTGGGTTGTACACGAGTCATCAATAATATACAATAAAACTTTCAAATGGTTAATTGCACTTTGGAATAAAAAGATAATTTTCGTAATTGTACTATGCATATAGCATTTGATTCCATCAATAAAACTATTTTACCGTGTCCAGGGTCGTTTACCTTGCATTTTTTGTTGCTAGGCAACGTGGTTTGTCGTGTGATTCAGTCAAAAAACGTTATCGAAGCTGGAAGAATCGCCTATGCGCCATAGTTTTGATGTCAACTATTTTGAAAAATAGCTATATTGAAAGAACCAAGAGATGAGCTCGCATTGCTTATTGGACCACACTTGTATATCAACAAAATGTTATAATACTGTTAATTAAGCAGATGTTACATAGAACTCTCAGTGCGAACTTGTGTATTGAACTAAAATACATGATTGTATGAATGAACTTAATAGCACTGTCACACATTCACGTATCAGCGGCGTATCGCTCACGTATCTATGAAAATGTCGATACGCCGAGGTCTGAGCCGTATTTTGCTCGAGAGACGTATGTACCACGTACGTGTGACGTTCCTGCTACGTTCCCGTGGCGTATCCGTGACGTATCTGTATTCGTATGGAATTTTACTTTCGTATGTACGGCGTATCAATGCGTATGTGCTACGTACGTGTGACGTATGTATGGCGTATGAAGTGTACGCGTGACGTATCTACGACGTATGTACTGCGTTCCATTCTTATCTGCGGCGTATCTGTTCTGTACCAATTGCTTTTTAATACCTATGAGAAAAAACGGTTGTGTTCACTTTGCTCATGCAATTCGCACATTAAAGTTATCAAATATGAGCCGCCGCATGGAAAAAACCAACACTCTACATAGGCAAAAACAAAGGCGCCGATCAGCTTCGCATTAACTGGGGAGCTGATCAGTGCCTTTGTTTTTTTCTACATGGATAGTACAATTCCTCTACTTTCTTAGAAATCCAAAATTCCAGCCTCTTACCATCTTCTGAGACTGTACAGGCCGGTTTGTGTCAGACCTGGTCGGAACCCAAATTGTTGGTTTTCTCACGCACAGGCTCATAAAAGAGGTCGAAGATGCCACCGGAGAAATCTAGATAATCTAGATTAACACTGAAAAAAAAAAAACCGAGGTGGTGGTGGTGGTGGTGGTGGTGGTGGGGGAACATCTTCAAGCTCTCCATCCTGGTCGTAAGACCACATGAACAAAGACGGAGGCTACACCAAGCGTAGCCATGAAAGAACCCTGCACGACACCCGAACCGTGAGAAACATTTGATCCATGACTTCGGAAAAACGAAAACATACATATAGAAGCATGAAGATTCTCTTGGAACGCCACAAAATATTCCTGATACTCCTAATACGTCACACATACTCCACAGTAGCGAAACGAACGTAGCACATACGTAGCACATACGCCATTGATACGCGAGATACGCCACACGTACGTCGCTGATACGCCGTAGATACGAAAAGACATTCGAGGATACGCCACACATACGTCACACATACGTAGCAGATACGAAAGGTACGCTGTACATACGTCACGGTTACGTTGCATTTTAACCGCTACGTACGTGTGGCGTATCAGGAGTATGAGCTACGTATCTACGACGTACCTGCCACGTTGCTTTCGTATGTACCACGTATGTGTGACGTATGTACGGCGTATCGGACCTGCTACGTACGTGCTACGAATTTTTAAGTGCACACATAAAAAAACGTAGCACCTCGGCGTATGAGGAGTATGAGCTACGTATCGAAGAGTATGAGCTACGTATGCCCACGTATCTACGACGTACGTGTGAAGTACCTTTCGTATCTCGATACGCCGTAGATACGTGAGTCGATACGCGAATGTGTGACAGCCCTATAAAGAAATAACTGACATAACAAGTGATCTATTTCTAAATTTTTATCTGTATATATTTACATGTGTGTTTGTATAGAACAATTAAAAACATAAACAGTCAAGTCACATATTATGCTAAACAGTGTCGGGAAACAAAGTCCGTGTTTGCTATCATTTGTGCATACGTCATACGACAGAGCGCGCGTTCGTACTGCACATAATTTCGGAAATCGCGCGTTGCTATTTTTATATTAAAGAAAAATGTTTAACATATATCCTATCATATGCGGCATATTATAATCACTAATTAGCAATATTATTTTTCTTTGAAACAATTGTCAACATTTAGAACACTTCGGAACTTTAAAGTTTCCGAAGTGTTTTCAACGACCAGATGATGAATTGTGAAGGTTTTTAAAGTTTTACAACTAAAAATATGTGCTGCATATGATACTAGGATAATTAAAATATTTAACAAATAACTTACACATACGGCACCTCAAATTTTCCGAAATTAGGTTGAGTCCGAACTGTTCAAATTCTCTGTGACGTCACCGTTATGTGTGCAAATGATAGCTTACACGGAGTTTGTTTCCTGACAGTGCTAAATGATTCCAGTTTTATTATTTAGAAGAACATGATGACATGGTTGTGGTTCCGAAGCCCTTACCCCGAACACACATCTTAAACTGAGTTAATGTTAAATGGACGACCATGATACCCTTAAAGATGACATGCCCGCTTTAAGTTCAAGCTACATGTATTTGGGACTGACAGGGTGCGCTAATGTACATGCCTCAGGGAAAAACTCTATGCGTTCTTTTTTAGAAGTGTGAGGTGAAGTGTTCATGCAAAACGAGCGAAGTGAAAATATTCAAAGCAGCTTCAAACCAGTTTCATTATTCTTTGGCTAAGATTTCTTTTTGGTTTGTCTTTTCTTCTTCCTTGCCATGTCCCCTACACTCATGATTTGGACAAGACACCAGGGCCAATAATAACAATGATCCTTTAAAGTTAAGGCACACTTTAGTTGTCACAAATTTTGACTGGATAATTAAGCGATAAAATCAAAACTTGCTTCACGAAAATATAATTAAATGCAATTTACATAATCCATTCAATGTTTGATTTTAGTACATGTTAGATGCATCTTTTTGGATGCTAAAATTCGTCACATTAACTAAGATCTTCATTGACTCTAAGGAAGGATTGTAATTCTGGACCCAGTGCGGAAATAATAATTATATAACACGCAATGTTAAAATCTATTTTCCCAGCGAGGTTCGAACGTCAGGCTAGCAGCAACCGAAACAAAAATGACAAATGAGCCGCCTCATAGGAAAACCAACAATCTGCATAGGCGAAAACAAAGACGCAGATCAGCTCCTTTGTTGTCGCTACTCGGATAGTACAATTCCTCTTCTACTTAAATCCGAAATTTCAAGTTTCTAGCTCTTTTCTGTGCTTGTATAGGCCGGTTTGTGTCGGACCTGTTCGGAAACCACATTGTTGGTTTTCCCATGAGGCGGCTCAAATATACTAGTGACAGCAAGGCTGACTGAATAATCAGGCATCATAAGATCAATCACAGCAAAAACGCCCTGGGAAGATCAGTAAAAGATCAGAGGGCTTAAAATAATTTTACTCGTATGCAATGACCAGGAATCCGCACAATCATATCCAAAGTACCCTACAGTACGAGAATATATTCTGCTTTCAAAGTGGGGATAACTTAAGACGCTTAAGAACCGCTAATTTGGTAAACATTGGGCGTGTCTTGTCAAAATTCGAACTCGTGTCAGTCATTTGACTGGTCTCAGTCGTTTTCTTCCAGTTTGATAAGGGAAAATCACAATAGGGAAAAGCGATGACATCATTATAGATGCTAAAGGAAGCTACACCTGGTCTAAATTCTATCTCACCCATGTTGACACATATGTCTCCGTTACCGGCAAATATCAAAACAATCGCGTTTTTGCAATGAAATCCATACCATAGTTAATTACTTTTTGATTTGGGTACAAATTTATTCCTGGAATTTTCTACATTAGATGCGGTTAACGAAGCTAAAAGACCGCTAACGCATCATGTGATGAATATTCCAGGGGCCAGTTGTTCAAAACTTCGTTAGCTTAATGCTGTCGTTAAGCCCTAAATCTGTTAACTATGTAGTAATTACCCGCTGAGCGACAGGTGGGTATGATATTTTCCTGACCTGTCCAGCCAAAAGCATGCACCGAGAGCCCGAAGGGCTCAAGGTGTATGCTTTTCGCTGGACAGGTCAGGAAAATATCATACCCACCTGTCGCGAAGCGGGTAATTAACTTACCTTATGACCCGATTGAGTGAAAGTTTAGTTTGTAAGGCCTACACAACGACAATGAACAACGGTAAAATGACTTTTCTCGCGGCGTAACTATTGACCGAACACTGCACGTGCAAACCACTGTACCGCTTCGTTATTGACAAAAATAGATCACAAGGGAGAATACCCTTGTGCGCTTAATGAACATATTGAGACATATTTAATCTGTACTCTTAAGCATTTTTTTTTCTCATATTTTTTTACCAACAAAAACATTCTCTTTTATTGAAACATTTTTAAAACAGTCTTGGTGGTCAATAAAAATGATCTATTTTCCATATGCAAAAACATTCTACCACTTCGAAATGATTTTCAGATTAGTACAAATTGTGTGTGTTGAGTTGTATTGCAGGTTGTTTGAAACCTTCGGACCTAACTATCTATTGGATATATGAATATATGTCACTCTTTTTTTTTCCCTTGAATATATGTCACTCCTTTTTTCCTCTTTCAGGGTAAGGTCAGAGCAGAGCCTTCCCCTCCTTTTTCCAATCTGAAATGTTAAGTGTAGAGTATTGTTAGTGATAATGTAATTGTGTATTGTAACATTGTAAATTGTATCATTGTAAATCGTATCATGGTTGATTATTTTGAATAATAAAATGCCAACTTAGTTTTCCTTAACCAGGCCCTGACCAAGCCCAGAGCAAACCACTCTAGGCAGGGCAGCAAATATAAAAAAAAAAAAAAAAAAAAAAAAAAAAAAAAAAAAAAAAAAAAAAACTATCCCAAATCCACATGATCAGTTAGGGGACCGCAGTGCGAAATGCCCAACTGTATTAAAGGGATACAGTTGGTAGTTTCTCCTAATCATAATCACATGTAAAAAGTATGTAAAAATGGTTTCTGATTCATTGTTTTTGCCCTTTAACAACAATAATACACTAACCATAATGTGACAATCAGAAACCAACTTTCTACGAGCGCTATGTCCGATCAGTGTCCAACAGCCAAACTTTAAACGCAGTGGACAACTTTTTACTTGATTGGATTTAACGTTTGTCTCAGTTCTTAGGAATCGGTGTGAAAAGAATTTTCACCGCCTGTCTAAGGTAAGGTAAGGAACGTTACTTTCACCGCCTGTCTGCAGGCAAGGAAAGTCACTTTCTTACCTACAGACAGGTGTGAAAGCACTTTCATCACCTGGATAAATGCCCATAACTTCGCACGTGTAATACAGTATGAAAAATAATTTCCCATGAGTTACGTTGAAGTCTTATGGTAGTCATAAGGTAAACATGTATATCGACCTCGAAAGCAAATACACTGCTATTTTTGTTGATAAAATGTGAGAATCCTTTGTAAATGTGTACAAAGGGCTCTCACATTTTATCAACAAAAAATAACAGTGTTTTTGTAATATTGCCCTTTGAAATTTTAACGAATCGTTAACTAACGACATCGTTTATTTTGAACAACTGGTTCCCAGATGTTTTGGTTGGCTTTGAATGCTACACGCATTAATGGATTGCTTACATACATTTTCCAGACAGATATTTAAAAATAATAAGCAACTAAGCTAATGAGGAGACATCACAGTGACAGCTAACTCATGAATCATTTGTAACATTAATGCTTCCCCGTTACATTCAACGAAATATCTTAGTACCAGTATCACTGCATTCTCAGAAAGGATTTACATTAATTTAAACATTTATAAACTGTATTGATTCATTATAAACTGTGCGATTTTTTAATGTATGACACAAAGGACAGGGAAACATATTTGCACTATGGATGGTGTACGGGGAGACTTTTAGGGCCGCCACACGGCACATTACCAGCTGCAGTAATAAAAAAGAAAACTTAACGGTTAGATCCTTTGGGAGTAGCGAAAACATTCAAAGGGAGAAAAGGTACATGTAGGCAATGAAAGATGCGCAATCAAAAATAAATTTCCTCTCCAAAAATGAGGTGGGAAAAGTTTAAATCACAATTAGGTACTTATACTTAGAAAACATATCGTAAGCCGAGTGAGCAGCTATTTCTCTATAGGCGGTCACTCAGTTACCCGAACTTTTAACAAAAACTATGAAAACATACATACGGTTCAAACAGCACAAGCATTCGACTCCAAAACACAAATTTTACAAACATAACCACAGCTGAAGTATCGCCTTGGAACGATAAGAAATTCTAAAATTACTGAGGGCTTAAACCGATTTTACAGGACCCAAACCTCGCCCTCAGCTTCTGCAGTGGTTCCATTATACTCAAATAAGGAAACTCATGTTAAGAAAATATTGTACATAGGTACCAACAAGTAACATGAATAACTGAAAGCAAGGAGCTAAGGTGGTCACAATGCTAGGACAGATCAAGTAAAATACAGAGTGGTCACAAAGACACGCAACAGGAAATTCATAATTACGCAAAATGAAACTCATAATGAGAAAGTATGGAACCCAAATGAGCAATGCTGGGTAACGAACCCTCATCTGTGACCCTTTATACATGTAAGCCGGTAATGAAGGCCAGACAAGTATTTTGCAATTTCGAATTATTTACACACGTAAGTAAATTCTTAATCAAACACAGGTATAAGAAATAAGAATAACAAATTTTCATTCATTTGCTTATTAAATGCTTTAAAAACATAATGATCTTTGAAATAAATGCTGATTGGGGCTTTCCATAAATGGGCATGGTGGCCATCTTGGTCCTGTGACTGCACCATCTCTTAGAAATAAACTTTCATTTTTCATTCCAAGAAGGTTCTACATAAACGTTTGCTTTGATTGGCCATGCGGGTTTCAGAATAAATGTTTAACCAGAGGACCAATGGTCCTGTAAACGCTCTCCTGATCTGTACAGCTTTACTTGCATCATACGAACACACAGCATATGGGGGAATTTGAAGGATTTCCTGTAGAATTGTTTATGGAGACTATCTACCCCCCCCCCCCCCCCCCCGCGGAGAGTGGCCAAATTTTCCCTCAGGGATATGAATGACATAATTTATGTAGAGGACATTACCAAATAGCAAATATCAACGCTGTAGGTCTTGTGGTTTCAGAGAACAAGATATTTTCCCCATAAAAACGTTTATATTGCCATGGCAAACAGACTTCCAGTCTGATTCGCCCAAAATAATATAATATGCGACCTTTCCTACTGCCCAGTCAGCCTTGGTTTGTAATTTGAGCCGCGACGCGAGAAAACCGGTCTTCGGGGTTTCCGACCAGGTCCGACACAAACCGGCCTGTACTAGCTCAGAAAAGAGCTAGAAGCTTGAAATTTTGGATTTAAGTAGAAGAAGAATTGTACTATCCGAGTAGCGAAAACAAAGGCGCTGATCAGCTTCGCAGTTACTGCGAAGCTGAACTGCGCCTTTGTTTTCGCATAGGCAATAATCCCGTTTTCTCACGATGCGGCTCATTTGATAAAGATCCACCAACTGACTTTGGAGATATTGATGTTTGAATGATTTCCTGTAGTATGTCTATGGAGATTATCGACCCCTGCGCGTGGCCAAATTTGACCCCAGGGGCATGATTGACACACTTTATTTAAAAAATGAAGAGGACCATTAGCAATTGTCACATAATAAACAACAAAGCTGTAGGTCATATGGATTCAGAGACGAAATTTTGTTTTCATTAAAACGTATATATATATTTGCCATGGCAACCAGAGTTCAAGTCTTACTGCCCAGTGATGTTGTGTGTGTTATTTGATCAAGATCCGCCTAATGGCTTTGGTGTTTCAAGGTTTTTCTATAGTAAGTCTATGGAGACTATCGCCCCCCTGCGCGTAGCCTTTGACACCAGGGGCATAATTGACACAATTTTATAGAGAACCGTTAGCCATTACCACATACTAAATATCAAAGCTTTCAGAGAAGAATATTTTTTCCTTAAAACGTGTATGTTGCCATGGCAAGCAGAGTTCCAGTCCGATCTGCCCAAAACAATCTGTAACCTTTCCCACTACCCAGTGATTTGATCAAGATCCACCTAATGGCTTTGGAGATATTGATGTTTGAATGTTTTCCTATAGTAAGTCTATAGAGATAATCGACCCCGGGGCATGATTGGCACACAGAGGACCATTAGCCATTGCCACATACCAAATACCAAAGCTCTGTGCCCGGTGGTTTCAGAGAAGATTTTTTTTCACTTTTCGCAGGTAAAACGTATATGTTGCAATTGCAACCAGAGTTCCAGTCCGATCTGCCAAAAAGAACGTGCAGCTTTCCTACGGCAAGTGATGCTGTTTGTGTAATTTGATCAAGATCCGCCTACTGGTTTTGGAGATATTGATGTTTAAAGGTTTTCCTAAAGTAAGTCTATGGAGATTATCGATCCCGGGGCGTGAACAAATTTGACCCCAGGGGCATGATTGGCTCAAATTGTAATGGGAACTACCAAACATTGCTACATACAAAATATAAAAGCTCTGGGCCTAGAAGATTTTTTTTATTTTTTCCCATTGTAAGTTTATGGGAACTATCTGTTGCCGTGGGACCACAATTTTGATACTATCTGCTCCAAAACATAATATAATGCAGTCAGTCTCATAACCCAGTGATGTTACAAACTAATTTGATCAATATCTGCCCACTAGCGTCAGAAATAGTCTTCTCTGAAATTGTGGACGGACAACGGATGCGTCACTTGTGAGCCTTCGGCTCAGGTGAGCTAAAAACCTTGAACGCCGGCGCCAACGACGACGGCTCAGGTGAGTTAAAATTACTGTGATTCTGATCAGTTTTGTACATGTAGCGGTAATTTTATATCAAATCTGGAAATTGAATGAATTGTGTTATTCGTAATTTGAACTTGATTTGGTTTTGTAGCGTTGTATTTAAATTGTCCTAGATAGTTAATTTTATTGTCCTAGATAGCTACATGTAATTGTATAAAATAGAATGGCGGCCTTATTTTATGCTTACATATATGTCATATATGTATAGACTTTGTTTTTGATGAAACATGATTTCCGTTCGCAGGGCAGAAATTCACCTTAATAGACCAAAGTTATTCTAGTGCTACATAATCGTTTCAAGATCACAGCGATCTGCTCGTGCAATGACTTCGTTAATTACCTTTTTTGGCCTCTGGGAATTCTATTCGTGATGATCTGGCCTATGCAATTATGCATCAATATCAATTTTTTCTAGAATTCAAAGACGCTATGGTGCACAGGAGCAGAAATAATTTGATCGGTTTAATAGTTTTTCAATTTCTGATGTATGCATCTCTCCGATGACGGAGTTCTTGTCAGGAAATGTAGGTCCCGAGGGATGTTAGTAATAGGATCCATTAAGGTACGACAGTCCAAGAACTTTGCAATTAAGTCCATTTGATGTGCGACAGAATGAAGCTTTAATCCCAGGAGTATATTATAAATGTTTACACTTGATAATATAATGCTATTTCCTGCTTTCATGATAATTCAGAGAAATTGACTTCACTGTGTATTGAAAGTGACTCAAACAAATGAAAATAATTCAATCGATGCCTTTCCCTTACCTGATTGCAGTGTGATGATTGGTCATCTGAAAACGGTTATGATTTACAAGAATGAGAACATTGAAGCTCAGTATTTTCACGGCATATTTAGCTTTTACACTGCATGTTTACTTTCTTAACCAGAAAAATCGGATACCGACTTCTGCTGCATAGCAGACGAGAAAACCCGGTTATTATACATGTACATTATGTGACAAATGACTATATTATACTCAGTAAATGTTTATTGCACCGTAGGGACAACGTTTTGTTCGCTAACTTTAGATTACCTATTCCCCGAGCAGATAACACAAATAAGGAAACAGTTACATGTACGTCAGCAGTACATAATGCTGATTAATGCTGATTTGGTAAAAAAAAAAAAAAAAAAAAAAAAAAAAAAAACTATTCAATGAATTTATCAATCACTTGTAGAAGCCAATGTTATAGGATGGTTTATCTATTCGCAGTGTGAACCAATTGCATATGGGTTGTTCTCGGCCTTCTCCACTGTTTCGTGCGAAAAACAGAAAAAAGGTCCTTTATTTCAGTTAAACGCCCTTTTAAAAATTATTTCAGCTCATACTGGACGGGCCAATAAGTAGATGGGGCGAAAACGGGAGAACCCCGAGAATAACCACCTGGTACACCCGCAAGCAGAACTTGTCTCGTTTAACATGTTCCCCGTGTGGGGCTCGAGCCCACATCAAACATAGCGATACTATTACATTAATTATGTTTTAGGAAATGCTGCCAGCTGCCCTATGTCTCAATTATCATTGAACTTACTGTCCAATTACAGCTTCCCAAAATTTAAGTTAATTAAACCTGTTGCAACATGTGTAAGGCACGTGCATAAAGGGATAATCACACTAGATTAGATGCACCCTGTATCTTGAGCACAGTCGAAGATATACATACACACAAATCTTGCTGATCTGACAAAAGGTTAAAACGAGATAGTCATGCTCTTCTGATGTTGCCATATTCGAAAAACACTTACAGGATTTCCCATTGCTTTACCCAGTAATGGTTTTTGCAATCAGGTAAGTTCAATTGCTTTTTAATTGCTATTAATGAAATGCTTTTAACGTCCTGTCATTGGTAATGAGTTAGACTTTGATTTAAGCAGAGATGATATGTCGGCAGAATCATTTCTTGCCAGTACTTTATCGGTATGTAGTCGATAACAGTTTGAGATTATCGAACTGTGATATGGGTATCCGGATATACTGTTTTGTTGTTTTATTCTGCATTTGCAGCAATTCAGAAGGTAAGACATGAAATTATCCATTACATAATATTAGTATTTAACGCAAGCAAATTACATGTAACATTAAATCTTATAATTTTTAAGGTTAAGTATGTAAATGATAAAATTAATTGAAAAAAAAAATGGCCAAGTAAACGCTGGCCTGGTGTTTTGTTTCTGTCCAAATACTATATACATCCTGAAAAGTTTTATGGAAACCATTATAAATAAATAAAATCGACTCATCTGCGTTTAAGGGTTTACTGGTGTGACGTATTTACTACAAACGTTTAAATATTTTGCTTATTTTGGTGAGAAACACCATCTCAAATGCTAGAGTTCGTCGGTTCTGATTACTTTTTTACAGGTATTTACCGTGCGAAAATTACCATGTATCTATGAAGTATCTGTACACGCCATTGAAAATAGCATTAGGCAAGCGCTTGGCGACCTTTTGGTCAAGAAATATGCCTTTGATTATCCACGCAGTTACAAAGAAGATAATTGTAGATATCATATTTACGTGACCAAGTACATGCAATGCAACACACTCATTAGGCGTATTTATACATTCTGACAATTTTCCATCATTATGAACATTTCTTACGTTGCCTAAAATCTTACGTTTCCACTAGATAAAGCGTAAAATATGTCTAGATGATCGCGGGATATCATTAGATATGTATACAGTAAACATTAAAGAGCCTGAGTGACCAGCACTTCATGTCGTGCTTTAAGATGACAGGACTTTGGTTTATTCATTCCTTGTTCCAAGGAGGCTGCTTTTGACAATTTAGTTATGTTCAGGGAAGACATTATTTTGTTCTGTCTATTCAATGCCATGTCAATGTCATGCCAGTTTATTTCCTTTACTATCCTTTTTCACACCGCTTCTTATTTTGTTCTTCGTTTATTGACACATCTATATTTAAAAAATATTTTCAACATTTAAATTTTTTTAAGTATTTGTTGTTTACTCTTAAATGTAGGTACAGTCAGTTCATGGATGAATGGTAATAAGGCTACCATTTTTCGCACGAACAGGTAAATAACGGTTAATAAATGCAATAAGTAGAGGCGAACTCTAAAACTTGGGATTGCATTGCACATTGAAATAAGCAATAATATAATATATACTGACCGACGAAAGAAACCCGACACTAACTTGGGGGGGGGGGTAAAAATCCGTAAACCAAGTGCACAATGGAAATCTGGTTTATACCACATTTAAGACAAATCATTTTTGTACCATTTCATGCAAACATTTAATTTTTTCAATCAAACGACTGTCAGTAATTAAGTAAGATTAAAGGTAGGGGTCATTTACACAATTTACGAACCTAATCTATAGAGTTAATGATGTATTGACTTGGAGAATAACTGTCCCAGGAATGCAGTCGCACGATTAGCTTAGAGATACACCACAGAGAAATGGATAGAGTCCTCAATAGCGGGTGTGGCCACCTAACGCACCAGTTACAGCCAAACAACGTCATCGCATTGACAAAACGTAACGGCGAACAGTGTTTTGAGGAATGCCTGCCCATTCCTGCATGAGAGCAATTTCCAATAGGCGGATAGTCTGTGGTTGAACTGGGCGAGCATGGAGTGGCATCTCTACTGAAAAGAAGAAAAAAAAACTTAAAAAAAAATAAAGACACATAGAAAATTCATATGAGCAAGTGGGTAATTACATGTACATGTATAACATGCTCTGTTTGTTTTCGATAGCAATGCGTTGGCCAGATGAGAACTATGCCCTGCCAATGTCTGTCTACGGTTGTCCAGACAACGCATTTAACGACTGGAAATATGGATACATAAATATGACATTCAACAGTACACTAACGTTTTTCGAGCACCCACGGGGACGACTTGGGAGAAATGAAACTGATCTGAGCTTGACAGAGCTCCTGGGACCATACGGGCCACATAGTATTCAACTAAATTTCTGCGGCCGAGAGAAGAAAGAAAGTAGTGATGAGGTTTTTGACTGGCCCAGTGGTCAGTATGGTGTATATGGGACCAAGCCAAACCAAAGCTGCCCAATAGGTACATCATGTGCATGTATTCCATTTTATTGTATACCAAGAAAATAGTTTATGTATCAAATCACACAAGAAGTTGTATTATATTATGCAGTCACAGAATTAAATCATACCCGACGACTTTAAATAGATGTATCATACCACGAAAGTTAGTTGTATCATGCATTACACGCAATTAGTTGAGTGTATCAGTCCACGCATTGTATCAAACCACTCAAAAAGTTAGTTGTGGCATACCACGGAAACATTTATACCACCACGCACACATTTTGTATATACATGTAACACTGAGCGTTTTGATTATAGGCTTCACAGGGTCATATATCAACTTGACGTTGCCATACATACTGTTTTACAATCAAGATGGTTTTCTGCCAGACATGAAAATAACGCACAACGTCAATGGCAGTCGTCCGGTCAGTATTCTCCGTTTTAGAAAGTGTCAGAGAAATGATTTTGGTGAGGCACAACAATTCAGAACAGATGAGCTTGACATGTCAACTATACTTCTAACACACGATGCGGTAGGTTTTGATAAATTTTGAGTAAAATATGATGAAAATACATAGAAGCTTCTTTAGCGAATGGCATGTTTACAATGTAAATTTTAGAATTTTCAATTTTAGTTGAATTATATATGCAATTTGTAAAAAAAAAATCATAATTAAATATATAGAGGATATTTACTTTTTTTTTAGATGAATACCAAATATATTTCATCGAGTGAGTGGAAAACTTCAAAACTATCACGAGTGCGTAGCAATTTTCTTTTTATTTTATACAATGCACGGGCATTTTCCTATTCACAAAGCAGGCGGTGAAAATGCAAAAACCAAAAATTTTTGAAAACACAAATAATTTTGGTGCCACATTGTTCCTAACGTTCTAACTAAGAAAATGAATACCCACACTTTATGTTTTCGTTCGTAAATAACGGAGTTATTTGAATTTCTGAAGTGAGGCACATATAATGACGTCAAGTGAATGGAAACGTCACTGAGAAGTAATCCAAACTCTACAGTGAAAATATCGGCTGATATCAATCACTAGTGAAAATATCAATATCAATTCTGCAGTGAAAATATCACTTTTATCCATTTTTGATATACATTAAAATTTCACTGCTAAGTATAAAATAAACATTATTTCATGTGTATCTCATCACTGTATTTTCCATTATTATGAATTATTTGTATTTGTCGCGTAGTTGTAGTGTTTTTCATTATTATTATTATTATTTTATAGTAAGCGCACATGCTCCAATAAGCGAACACCCTGCTCGTTTCTGAAAAGTATGTGCGTAAGCGCACACTGCTGGACTAGCAACCAATTTTGCAACGAGCGGAACACTTTAATGACATTATCATTGATACGTAATATATTATTTGTCGGCATGGTTATTTTAGCAATAAATGTTTTTAGGAGAAGACCTCTATTAGTGCTTTCGGTCTGATCCCGCTATGATTTGTATTTGACATTTTATTTGTATGTTGCATTAAATTTTGAATAATAATGTTTAAACTAGTTAATGTGTTGTTTGCGTCCCTAGTGTGCGCTAATTAGAGCGATATCTAGTTACCTTAACTTTAGGTTATTTTGAAAACTTAAGCGTACTCTGCGCTAATAAGAACGAATACGGTAATACATTTCTCTGTGTATCAATTTTCAGTACAACGCCAGTGACAATGTGGAACCCAAGCAGCTGTATTTGACTGTACCGCATGGAGGAACTGGAATAGAGAGTAGGACCAGATACGACTTAATCAGCTATTTTACAATTACACCACATGGTAATTTTACAGCATCTCCATGTAGTATTTTCGTGTGTGGTTAAAACATCGCATTCTACGAAATTCCATCGATCGTTTCATTCCATCATTTTTGTTTCGTTAAAATATATTTATAATGCAACAAAATAGAGCTTTTTTACTCTGTTCGTTGCTTGATAGGTTAGATTTATTACAATCGATTGGACAGTTAAAGACGTTGCGTCAGAAGTTGCCGTCAGACGGAAAAGTTGACATAACGATTTATGAATGTACGTGTAACGTGCTTATTTGTGGGTGCTTTCTGCTCAAATTTCAGCAAAATACTCGTTGGGAAATGCGCAATCCGATAAAGGTTGAATTGATATTTTGCTTTGTCGCGTTTAAGCATTGTACCGATTTTTGCGGCGATCGGTAAAAATCGGTCTGTAATCTTGTAACAACGGTCTGCACTACCCAGCATTCAATTCAACATAGCTCGGTAATTATTCCGTCGAATTTAAAGCGTTAGCATTCTGCATTTTTACAAATGATTTCTGGGTGTAGCGCAAATTTGCATTCTTAAATGCGTTGACTAGAACGACCTAAGATAAGGCGTTTAACGTATGTCATAACCTGTAAACTTTGCGTTTTTAAGAAATTTTAACTGTGATAATCTCAGTTGCCACGGCAATCAATTTAGTTTATGTTGCGCATCGTATCATTTTTAATTTATAGTTTTATAAACAAATTCACATGGAGTTGACTAATTTTATTCTTTTGGTTCTAAACTTTATATTTTTCGAAATATGAGCGATTATTTTAAAACGGAAAATATGTCACAATTTTCTAAAACGGCAAATCGCATTTGCATACAAGAAATATAATCGTAGCTTGCATATTCTGACGTGTTTGCACACCATTACTACACAACTCGTATGCATTGGTAAAATGTTTGGCGCATTTTATTAAACTTTCAAGCCAACTGACGTTATGGAAATTACACATTGCCAGTAGTTTTTTCGTTTGATGGATATGTCACAATATTAGAAAGTTTCGTTTTTTCTCAATATTTTGATCCTCGCGTGAATTTTAAATGCAGAATTGCAAAGGTTCTTTGGTTCCTATTATTTATCCTCATACATGGATCAGGTGCTAACATAATGACTAACATTTTAACGAATTTTCGTTTGATTATTTGCACATGTTACAAAGTAGAGATGCAATGAAAAGCCGTATGTTCATTTGTAACAATTTTCAAAAATCGGCAAATTTTGTGAAGTATTGAAACTAGCCAAGGTATTTGCAAACACAAGACGTAGCTATATGTAAACATATTAAACAAATAAATTGATGATAATAATCATCACATTCTAAAGTCGTAGTGCATGAAATTTTGTCCTAAAACTGCAACTATTGAATTGTTGGCGAATTTTTAAATGTGCGTTTACAGTTTGTAACACAGACGAAAAATGACGTACTTTTAACGTCGCGTTTTGTTTGCGTTAAATACTGTCATCGAACATGTATCTTCATTTGAAGTGATTCATGAAGAGCACTTGTTAAACTGAACACAGAATGAACACAAAATACTGATAATCTGCCTCAAGTATGCATGCCATAGGACAGTGTGGTTAGCATGACTGAGCTTCCTTACACTGGAGCCAGCTTATTGCGGAAGTAAAAGCTTTTGCTGTCGCTACATAAATCACTCTATTTTTTTTCGTCCATCGCTGTTTCCACATGCTTCATGTACATGGCGTACTATGGCATTTGTTGACTAACTTGAAGATATTATGTCCTCTTCGGAACGAAACCTTAATATTCACGTTCATTTATGAAACGCCGTAATTTACGGCGATTTTGACGTTACAAACATGAAGGCAATTCCTGACGCGACGTCTGAATTATATACATAGCATTAACAATTTTGCATCGACCAAGGCTGCTCATATATTGTATAATTTTAAAATATTTTAACATTAAAATGTTTCCAAGGTTCAGAACAAAACTTTATGGCATTCCGTATTTGTTACAAAAAACAAAAGCATGTATTGTCTGAGTAAAATCAGACGTTAAACATCATTTATGGTATTACTGATTCTGTCAAATGCATCTACTGTATAAATTTTGTTGCTGCATTTGAATGTTGTTATTCTTAATTTCAGAGCAATCACTGAATATAGAAGCCCCGGACTACTTGGGTTAGTTTAAATATATCTAAAATAATTTGAAATAAACGTATAACATTCGTAAAACATTAATAGTATATTTGGCGGCCCCTGGGCCAATGGCCGAGCGTTTAGCTTACCCGTGCCGAATGCTCACAGTAGAGTTTATATGATAGACAGCTACCTGGCGTCTGTCCGTCGTATGTCGTCCACCACTTTCCTCTCTTCTCTGAAATCGCTTGACCAATCAAAGACAAATTTCATATGAAGCATCTATAGGCAGGGGAAACAAATTTGTATAAAATAATCCTATGTCACATGACGAAGGTGGCCGCCACGCCAATATATATTAAACAAAACCCTTTAAACATTTTCTGCTCCGGTACCTGTGAACCATTTTCAATTTAACTTTGCATGTAGCACTGGAGGCTAAAGTACAACAATGTATTATAAATAATGACACTGTGATGACCTTGACCTTTTACGACAAGGTCAACATAGGTCGCCTATAGCAGTTTAACGGGGAAAGCCAATTAAATGTCATTCGAAGTGAAATAACTTGCAGAAAATGGGCGAATGGACTCAGTATTAATGGTTCTGAAAAAGAGTTGGCATGAGGGTTTGTCTGCCCCTTCTATGGGTTTTATGCATGTATGTATATGACCATAATATTCAAAACTATATATTATTGAGAAGCGGGTATATACCAGATCTCAGGTGAGCGTTTACAGGACTTACAGGACCATTGGTCCTCCGGTTTTAACTTCCTATTGCTTTATATGATTAGATTTAATTTCTTTCTATTCTTTAAATACAAGCCATGTCACTCATATTATGGTAGTCATATCGCCATGTTCTACACAAGACGAATAGCAAGTTTTTCAATATATCTAAAGCATCATAGCTTATGTCAACAGTAAAATGAATACCAAATCTGTGTGACATCAAATTTTCACGGGTGTGCACTTTACGTGCATCATCCTATTTTAATGCTATGTTCTCTTACAGAAAAATACAGTGAAGATTCAACAATTTTATATCCACCGGACGTAAGATACAGTAAAGGGAAAACAATGCGTGGGAAGTAAAACTCTTTTCTCTTCAAAATTTTCTCTGGTCAATAACATTATATTGTAATCTCGTAGATATGATTTTCCAAGTGTGACGTGAATTTAACTTGTTTTGCTTATTAAAGTCCGTTATAGTGTTTGACAATTTACATGCAATGTGTAAAAGTCCCGTAGTACTCAAAATAAAAGCTACCATTTTGGACAGGTGAAATCAGAACAACAATTCGGTCCTCGATGTCGATATAAAAACATGCGTTGGTTGTACCTCACAAATACTAGGTTCATGTCAATGATTTAGATAGAATTAATGTTGACCAATTATAGATGCACAACTTACACCTTTTTAACCATTTTAGGATTAGATGGTTTTACAAGCGAAGACACGTGGGTTCTCTATGATATTGGTATAGGAGCTGTAATTAACGGTTTAGCTCTTCTCGGTGGATACTCTGGTCTAAGTAAGTATGTCACTACAGTAAATCATGTTGCTTTCACACATACTACATCCCTCTGAACGTTTGAACTTAAGAAAGAAAATAAGATATTAGCTATTTATCTGTGAAAGCCAAACAATACTGACTTCGTTGATATGTTCATGTACAGAAAGTATAACTCCCAGAAAGATTCGTTACCCTCGCATGATATTCTTCGACCCTGTTGGATCCACTTTTTATTAGTATTTATATAAAATGGCCTTGATTTTCACTTGTCAATGAGAAAATGGGTCTATGTCCACCATCGGGCATAGATCACTTGCTTGTGTCTCCAGACAGGGCATATAGCAGCATAACTGACCATCTGATTACTGGTTAACCGCTAAAAATTCTGAGCCTGCCCAGGAAAAGTGGTTGAAGTCAAACCATTCATACATGATTATAAGCCTAAGTTGTTTACAAGTACTTGGGTGGTTATATTATCAACAGATCAAGCACATTCTGGGTGTCAGGACATTTTAAAGTTCGGTAAAAGTCTCATTAAATGGAGGCCGAGGCGGTTCTAACGAGTACCCACAATCTATGTTTTGGAGCAAAAATAAGAAAAATAGGTATGCCTCTGCATACCCCGGTTTTGCTACATAAAAGTGGGGTTCAAGAGGGTATGCATTACACGGACATGTTTTCATGATGAACAAAAAAAAAATGGATCGATATTATATAGACTTGCTGAAGAACAATGATATTATTTCTCAACTCAAAAGTTGATAGTGATAAGCATGAAGATTTTGTTTCAGCATACCAACAGAGATTTGGTGTCACACCACAAATTTACGTCAGTGAAATGAAGTGGTCATTCCTAAACAACGGCGCCCGGCGATGTATAACGGATGTGTATACAAGCTACAGCTTTGGTACAGCCACACTTGATTGGATCCTCATCAAATGCTTAAATAATCCTGTGGGGCGATATGTATCACTGGTCTTTTCAAACGAATTAAATCGAATGGATCTGAAGAGTCTTTTCCCTTCTATTCAATTGGTGCAATTTATTACAAAAGAGAGTAAGTAATAAGGGCGTATTCATATATTTTGCCGAAATTATTTTCAGTTCAGAGTTTTTAGCTCACCTGAGCCGTTAGGCTCACAAGGTGAGCTTATAGGATGGCTCCGTCCGTCCGTCCGTCCACAATTTCAAAGATCTTCTCCTCTGAAACCGCTTGGCCAGTTACAGCCAAATTTTATATGAGATATCTATAGGAAGGGGGAACCAAAGTTTATATAACTAATCCAGATCACATGACCAAGATGGCCGCCATTCCCATATATGGTACAAACCTTCTCCAGAACCGGCGAACCGATTTCAACGATACTTGGCATGAAGTATGGATGACTTAAGTACTACAATGTTTATATAAATCATGACCCTGTGATGACCTTGATCTATTTTACGGCAAGATCAACATAGGTCACGAATGCATTTGAATTGGGAAAACTTTTTAAATGTCATTTAAAGTAAAAGTCTTGCAGGAAATTGACAGTAGGACTGAATATTTATGATTATGAAAAGATGGACCCCAGGGGCTCATATGCCCCCACCCCATGCCCATTTAAGATAAAGATCGTTCAAAAATCTTCTTCGGGTGAACCGATTTCAAAAAAACTTGGCATGAAGCATTGATGGCTTAAGTATTGCAATGTTTATATAAATCATGACCCTGTGGTGACCTTGACCTATTTTACGACAAGGTCAACATAGGTCGCCAATGCATTTGAATGGAGAAAACTTTTAAAAGGTAATTTGAGGTGAAACTCTTGCAGGAAATGGGTAGTAGGACTGCATTTTAATGATTCTGAAAATAAAATGGACCCAAGGGCTCATATACCCCATCCCGGGGCAATATACATGTATATTACCATAATATTCAAACATCTTCTCCTCTGAAACCACTTGACTAATTAAAGCCAAATTTTATGTGAAACATCTATAGAATGGGGGAATAAATGCGTAAATTAAAAATCAAGGTCACATGACCAAGATGGCTGCCATGCCCATATATGTAAAAGCCCTTCAAAAATCTTCTTCTCTGAAACCAATGAACTGATTTCAATGAAACTTGGCGTGAAGCATTGATTGCTAAATTACTCCAAAGTGTATATAAATGATGACCATGTGATGACCTTGGCCCAGTTTATGGCAATGCCAACATGGGTTGCCCATGCATTTGAATGGGGAAAACTGTTAAAATGTCATTTGAAGGGACAAACCAACAGGAAATTGGCACATGGACAAAATTTTGATTATTCTGGGAAAAAAAAAGAAAATGTCCCAAGGGCTTCATCTGCCCCTGCACTGGCGTTAAATACCATAATATTCAAGCAAGTTATTGGTATATGCAGCAGATCTCAGGTGAGCGTTTACAGGACCATTGGTCATCTGATACAAAAGCGCGGATCGATAAATCAAATGCGCAGATATTTTTTTTTTACGAAAGCGCGGAAAAAATATCATAAGCGCGTTTAAAAAGCGCAGAATTTAATTGCTTTTACATGTATTTTTCAGGTATAACTGTGCTATGATATTGTATCTCGCTATCAATACCAAAGCTGTATGATAGCTTGGATTAATATATTTCGATGGATTAGAATCTCCAATACATTTGTCTATTATTTTGCATACTCGTGGTCCAGTCAAAATCCTGGTAATGTGGTCAGCAAAAGATCAATATTGTCAGATATTAGTGGAAATAAGCCCTGAAAATACTTAAAATGTTGTGTTTGAAATACAGAAAATTTCTATTTAAAAGTTACCCCTGAAATTTCATGCAGAAACTGCACAGTTTAATTAGCTTTCCAACAGTGTAGATTTTATTGACAAACTATTTTAAAATTAAGACAAGTATTGGGCACCAAAATTGAACTGTTGGATGGTATTTTTCCCATTTTAGTGTATTTAAGGATGTTCGCTGCTAACATTTGACATTTCGGAGCTTCCGGTTTTTCTTTTCTTGAATATCTCGTAAACGGTTGCAGATATTTTCCTAATATTGTATATTTGGACACATATTGATGATATGCATTGAATGAGCCATAAAAATTGTTAATCAAAGAAACTTCATTTTTTCACCCCATTTTCTGCAACTTTTCAGAAAGTTTTAGTTGTCAGTAAAATTTAGGGGGTAGGGTAGATTAAACTTGAATATTACACATCTTAAAATTAATTGCACTAGTTCGATGTTTATATTAGCAGCAGTATATGTGTACATGGTCTTCTAAGTCAGTATTTGTGTCTTTAGTGTGCTGGTTTTAAAATTTTAGGTGGTTTTATGAAATGGGCTTTTAGAAACAAAACAGCCGAAGAAAGGCTGAAAATGGCGATTTTCAAGTTGTTGGTTCTCTCTTATATGCTCAATACCCTATATATTTCTTTCTTTTATTCGAACAATATTACCAAGTTCTATGCTATGTGAAAATACAAGAAATAGTTTGAATGAACAAATATGAATTTGGCACATTTCAAAATATTGATTTTTTCCAACTTTTCAAGTATGGGGGTAGGGTTGAAAAAGGAATCGTAAAATTTTGTCATCCGCTCCAAGTTGCAAATTTTTCTATGCTTTTGGTCCAAAATAGTCTGCGTTACGTAAATATTATGACTTTTGAAAGCATTCTAGGTGTATGTTTGTTCAAGACAGGTATGTTTCCAAGAATTAAAAATTAAATTAATTTTACCAAATTTAAAACATGGTGCTCAGAGGTCTCATACAGAGGCCTGTAGCTTGAAAAAATGCACACTACCCTATATTTATTTTGTTTTCAAATGTCTTGTGTTGTATTTTGGAATCAATAAAGAGTGGTTAGAAAAAAGTTTGAATACTTTTTCATTGGCAGCGAACATCCTTAAGGGTTTAACTTTAAAGATTTTGTGATAATGTTATTCTACAATCTATTCTATTTTATAATGTCTAAAATACATTGTGCTTGAATGTACGATGAATTCGCTTTATTACGCACACATTAACCATGTTTTCACAAATATTACTATGGTATTGAATGGGCAAGTCTATTAGGGATTATTGGTTTTATGGTTTGCATTATGTAAAAAAAGTCAAGTTTTGGCACGCCAGATTATAGCGAGATTCAACCATAGTTCTTCCGTTAGCCAGCGTTAAATTCAACGTTTGCCTCCATACACTGGCCTCCATAACAATGGTGTAATAAGCTTTTCTTTTCTTTATAAATGTCAGAAATTGTAAAATCTATGATGGTTAAAATAATATTTTTTGGATAAAATACAATTTAAAATACTATAAAACGTCTAAATTCCATAAAAATATGTTATATACTAAACACATAATGGTTCTCCCATTTGCTTAACTATCATTACAAAAACTTGCTCATGCAATAAACAGATTTTTTCAGCTATAAAATGCAAATGTCATTTAAAAAATGGTAACGTTATTTTTTAATATTTTTCCTCAAAACATACACCGTGGGTACACGTTAGAACCGTATCACTTAGGCGCTTCTTACGAGTACCCACAATCTATGTTTTGGGTCAAAGAAAAAATGTTTATCCCTGTGCACCCCAGTTTTACTTTATAACATTGGGGTTTAAGGGGGGATACGTCGCACGGACATGTTATCCTCATAAAATTCAAATCACTAAACGAGATTCTGGTTTCAGTGAAACAGTTTTGGTTTCTGAAAACCTGAAACCGGTTTCGCTTAAACAAATACGACCCAATCATGGTTGATAACTATGCTCTTTCTGTAATTGCACGCGGCAGGTCGGGCGTCAGACTCTATGATGGCACAATCTTAAAGCTATTCATTTTAGTTGGTTTGGGCCGGAGCTTCTTCTCTGTTGGTTCAACAGGTGTGTTTCTTTTGTTCCGGCGTAAGTAAGTTATTTGGCGCCCAGGGATCTCCATCGTCGGGCTGCTTACTCAATCTATAAGTACTCGTTTTTTATTCATCATGGTGGTTATCATGATTTATTTGTTTGTCCTTGATGATTCTTTGACTAGTTAGAGATTCACCACGAGGACCGAACAATTAACTAAATGTTGTGAACCACTGCAGAAGCTGAGGGCGAGGTTAGATACCTGAAAAATCGATTTAAGCCCGCCAGTCGTTCCAAGGCGATACTTCGGTGGTGGGTCTTATTGTTTTATGTCTTGGTTTTAAAACGTTTTGTGCTGTTTGCATCTTACGTATGTTTTCGTAATTTTAGTTAAGTTTAGGTATATGAGTGGCCACCTATTGGGAAAACAGCTGCTTATTCGGCTTACGATATGTTTTCATGGTAGAAGTGCCCGATTGTTAATTTAGTTTTTTCCCACCTCGGTTTTTGGTGAGGAATTCTCTTTTCTGATTGCGCCTTTTCCTGATTCGTTGCCTTCTTGTACCCTTTAAACTCTTTGATACTGTATGTTTGATTACGACAGTGCTGACAACTTGGATTCACACACTATTTGACATCCGATGCAACAACACCTGCTCCCACGAAATAAGCAAATATTTTTAGCTTAAAAATTGAACATTTTCAGCTGAAAAAATTTGATATTTTTCTTATTTTTTTGCTCAAAACATAGATTGTGTGTATACGTTGGAACCGCCTCGCTATTCTATGCCCAATACTTGTCTAAAAAGGCTATTCTAACAAGTACAACCGCCTCGCCGAGGCGATTCTAATGAGTACCCACAATCTATGTTTTGGAGCAAAAATAAGAAAAATAGACCTACCCCTGCAAACCCCAGTACGTTTTACTGTATAAAAGTGGGGTTTAAGTGGATAACCATTTCACGGACATGTTTTCCTGATGTGCAATGATTTCTTAGCTTGAATCTTTGTTCAAGAATCGCCACGTTGTTCCCGACCACTTGGTATGACAAGCGGTGCAATATTGGATGCGCAACTATTGGCGTCATCATCCAAGGTACACAGTACAACACCGGAGAGAGCTCGGCCAGGGCAGATGGGCTGGTGTGCTGATTATAACGACAGGACACCGTACTATCAGGTATTACACACCTACAGGTTGGTTTGTTCAGTGAATAGCTGTGGAAAATAGTGATTCCTTAGGATACATGTAGCTGTTTATTATTATAGGAATAATTTAGTTTGATTGCATCTACAATATTTCTCAGGAAGCCAATCTTACAGCATAACAATATGATTTTTTATTTTCGCGTGTTTTACGATAAAGCAGTGAGGAATATAAGTCCGATTTCTGAAAACTTGCTCAAAAACGACCACTTTGTTTGATTATTTTTCTAACTGTATCTTTATTGCAAAACATTTTCCTGACAAGACTGGTTAAATGTTTATGAAAGCATTTCAAGTACAAGATCATTTATACTCACTGGCAAAATTGGCCAAACTGATAAAAAGTTGAAGCTAACATTATGCTATCTTCATGTATTGTAGCGCATACCCATCAAATTCAACAAATTGAAGCATTTTTTATTTCAGTAAGTCGCTTAGTCCTTTTTATTTGTCCTAACAAATGTGTACTACGAGAAATATGCATTTTTTAAATATTCAAAGAAGTCACAAATACACTTTGTAACTTCAACATAGAGAGGTTTAGCTTCTAGTATATACAATGTTTATGTTACTTTGGAACTGTCCGAGAGAACATATAAACATGACCCTGCAATGCTGCATAGATATGTTTTGATAGAGATTAAGAACCAAGATAACCTATGAAGCTGACTGAACAAATTTTGTTCAATTTCTTGTCTTTATATACCATACTTTCAAAGGTTGATGTACATTTTGGTCGAATATCAAACATTCACCCTCTTTTAATAGTATACATATTATACATTCCAACTGATTTTAGTAAGGAAGCAATAGAATGAGTCCAAAACTGATTTCTTAAAGTAGAAAGTACTTTTTGAATGGAAATCTGCCTATAGAAAATCAAAAATAAAAATTATAGCGGAAATAAAAAACAACAACAATTCTTCTAAACAATAGTTGGTCCGGTTCTTGAATTATCCCAAAAGTTGGTGAAGTTCCTTTTTGGAAATTTGGGTTAAGAACATGATTTTCTCTATTAGACATATAGGAAACAGAAAAATATTTTTAGATGTGTCCCCCACCCCCCCACCCCCCCCCCGAGATCAAGAAAATCCTTTTGCACGCAATTGTATTTTACCAATATACATATCTTAGACAAATGACATTCTTGATCTCAGGGGGGAAGGCTGTCAAAATGCTCAAAAACTAAATTTGATATTAGTTCATCAAACCACCTGGTTTCAATAATTTTGTACAAACCTGTAGCTTCTTTATAAACACTTTCTACCTGACTGTATACCAAGTAGTTGTGTCAGGAAAAGAAAACCCTATTTGGATTTTCAACCAAATAATCCTAGACATTTAATAAGGCCATTCTCCGCTTTAGAAATTTACGATTCTGTACTGATATGTTTAAATTAAGCTTAAGGGTTTCTCTTCTTCCGATTCGTGCCTTTATTTTTGCATTTTTGAAGCCTTAACAGAGATTTTGCCATAACTAAACATATATGAGACAAGTCAAGATCTGCGTGGACAGTGGATTTTATTCTTTCCTAAAAATAAAAATGTTATGCGGGTCAGTGTTTACTTCCCATAACTTAAACACACATGATTATGTTTTGATGTAGCACACATGTACAAGGTACATTTATCAGACACACTACTTAAACACCTTGGTATTGCACGTACATGTATAAGGTCACATTTAAACTTATTTCTGTTTGCCCTCTCCATACCCTGGCTAGAAAAGTTGGGGAGGTAGGCAGGCTTTTTTATGAACTACTGTATTGTGTGTTATTTTTTGCCAAAGGAATTAGCTACATTTTTGTCAAAGATACTCACAATTACAGTTGCATTTTATGTTTTGTAGTGCTTCAACATAAGATCAAAATATCCAATTGGTGAGGAGGGTCATGGTTTAACTTTCAAGGGAAAACAATTTATCTTCTGACCATGCTGAGAGAATCATTTAAAAAATCTGGTGAAAGGTCAATAAAGTTTTCTGAGTAGGTCCCATTTTAGCGAGTAGGTAGGGAGAGAATTTTTATTTTGGCCCAAGGAATGTATTTATGCTATACCTCAGTCTCTAGGGTAGAGAATACAGGTTGTGCTCATAAGTAATGGACGTTATAACTTTTGACCAAAGGTTTGCAATATTTTTTTACTTCCTTTTTATGAAAACGGCACAATCTGCAGCCTCTTATTATGTCTCAAATGTTATATTGGCATGTGTTTAGATGGATACGGGCGGAAATCTTGATTTTCGGAATAAGACTTTTTTGACAAAAAAATATCCCCATCCGCTTAAACCTGAAGCCATGACAAGTAAATGTAAAATGTTTAAATGGAATTTAATTTGTTGAGTGCACAAGATGCCAGGCTTTCATAAAAACACATAGCTATACTGTAGTTATAACTTCCATATTTTTCAAGCTACGGGGCTATCAAAATATAGGCAAACTGAATGCTATTTCACACGTGCTCCTTTCAGATTGACTTTGTGGCTTCTATGCGGATTGAGGCAGTAGAATTTCACAAGGTGCAGTTAGTGAATTCCTACAGTAGTGGCTCTGGAGTTTTAGTAACGTTTGGTGTTGAATATGGATTCAACGGTTCTGATCTTCAGACATTTTCAAAGGTACATGCAATTGCTGAGACGTTTCAGTGCTGATGAGTTACATGATTGTATATTGTGACAACAAAATGTACATATATATTAACCAAAAACATTGTCTTAGTGCACAGAAAACGTTTCAGCAGCGGGTAACGCCCCCGGCGAAACGAAAAAAAAATATATGATAGTTTTTATTAGTTGACCAGATAGTGCTATACTAAATCTTGCAGTTCGAAAACGTTTGTGCTTTATTGCGTCGTTTACAGTATTACATGTTTAAGCGATTTAAAGTCCAAACTTTCTCGTCACTGAAAATCTGTATGATAAAATTTCAAGGGAAATTTCTCCCATGCCATCTTACAGTGCTATTTTGTCCGTGCTGTTTTTGCGTTCTACATACATATACTCACCAAAAGAAGTTTTGCACCAGTTAATATTTTTTTCTCATTTTGAAATAATGTTTAGTGTAGCTCTTCTTCAAAACTTAATATCTTCTTAAGAGGCTGGACTTTGTGAATAACAAAGCAATAATTTGTCTTGAAAAGATTAAGTAAAATGTGCAAAAATGCATGTTTTTGAAAACACCAAAATTTGGGATACAGCAAAAAGCCCACGTCTTTATTTCTCGGCTTATAAACATGAATTTGTTTCACATCCTCACTCGAGATACTGAAAACAATCATTTAAAGCAAAAAAAAAATAAATAAAAATTGAATTTTTTGGACAAAAAACACTATTTTTGACCAAAAATAACGATTTTTGATATTTTGTTTATTAAAATTCTCCGATAAGGCTTAGCAACTCGTCTCTCCAATAAAATGGGTTGTTTTTTCATCAAACACAGTATGCATCACCCCTTAATGTTTAACTGGAGGTACTGTTTTTCAACCCGTCCAAATTCCGACCTTTTTAAAAGCTGCATATCAAAAACATACTCATGCAATATCTTTGACATGAGATCGCCTTTGACAGAAAGAAAATAGGCGGTAGGTTTTGGTGTCAAAACATCTCGGAGTGATAAAAAATTGAAAGGATTTTTTATTTTACACATTTTTCCAATATTTATGATTTTTTCTCAAACATTTCAATTTTGTCAAAAAATGCATTTTTACCCAAACTTTGAGAACTTTTAAATTTATTTTTGGCTTTTGTGTGTAAATCTGGGAACAGAAATGTTTTCGTAACTCTGTTGATTTTTTATGAAATTTTTTCGATTTTCCAATTTTCAGTATTTACAGAAAATGGAAATTTTCAATATTGCTTAAAATCGTTTTCGCAACGTTTTTGGTCTCATCACGCGCATTATCAAACTCTTTCAGACTGTGCAATTTCAAAAAGGTAGGTTTAAAATTTGTAAGTCAAATTGTCACTTAAAAATATGAAAAAATCTAAGTGGTGAAAACTTCTTTTGAGGAGTATATATTAACAGCTGATTATTGATTATGATGATTCATGGCGACCAAGGATTGCGCATGATCATGTATAAATAACTGATGAATGGAGTTTGATGCACAAATCTGCATGCTAATAACATCACATATGACCCCGAAGTTTCGATCAAAACCGTTTTCTTTCTATTTTGATTTATTTTTATTATATTGTCGGAAATGAAAATGTAAATTCCATTGACAAAATACTACTGTACTTATTTCTACAGAACTTCACTCTACAAATGAAGTCGGCAAATGATATGCACGTACAGACCATTACATTTACTTCAACTCTAAGAACAAGGTATTTGAGACTCTATCCAAAACAGCTTGACAGTACCATGTCTACGATTTGTATGGAGTTTGAGGTTATTGGGTGTGAAATACCAGGTACAGTATAATCAGGTCTAAGAGCTGACATTTCAAGTCTTTAAATCTACAGACTTACTAGATTTACAGACTGTCTGTAAATCTACAGACTTGTTAAGTCTGTGGATATAAAGACAGTCTGTAAATCTAAAGACTTGTAAAGTCTATATATTTAAAGACTTATGCAGTATTTCATCGAATTTTGGAATACCAAGAAAAAGCGCGTTCTAGATTTAACGTAAATGAATGACCTATACATGTACGATATTCGGTGTGTAAAGTTCGTGTAAAAGTATGGCCTTATTTCCGTGTACTGATAGCAAATAATAACTAAATGTATTCCTTGTTGATTATTCTCCCTTTGACCATTGTTGGCGATGAATGTCACCCGATCAGATGATCGCTTGCGTTATCAATTGTTGAGTTATAGTATATGGGAGAAAACTTTTGTATATCAAAACGCATTTATTTGTTTCTTCCATTATTCAATGTTAAGTCAACAAACGATGAACATTTTTATGCAACTGCTTATGTAATAAAGCAAATCACAATTGTTTATCAGTGCGAATTTTCCGTATTTCATAATTGTTACTATTTCTTCGTTTTAGTCTTTAATTCTACAGACTCACAGGTCTTTAAATCTAAAGACAGTCTGTAAATCTAAAGACAGTCTGTAAATTTATGTCAGCTCTTAGACCTGATAATTATGATTAAATTGATCATATCACGTGTTAAATTTCCGAATGTCAACTCGACAGTACTTTTGTAATGAATTACTCAGTATTATTTTAAACTAACTATGATTCTGTTTAAGAAATTATTTTCATGTAAAGAAAGCGCCATGTTGTCAGTTTGCGAAATTGGCCTACATGTATAAATATTTGGACGAAGCAACTTTCTAGACGTTCGCAAACTTTGTGGTTGTCAAATGAAGTATTTTTAATTTTCCAGACCCCTTTCAACGGCACTGTGACGCAAAGGGTACAAGCCAGTGGTTTCGGGTTAACAACTTGCCGATACCACATCGACACAATTACCCGGTCCTTGCCTTAAACACGACGGAAGGCTGTCAAAGCGCATGCGATATTCTGCCACAGTGCTATGGAGTCTCAGTTAATCCAATAAACGACACAATGTTGTGCGAAATGTTTCTTCAGTCATCTACATACAGCTACAGAGAACAATCATACCACAATTACACCGGCGAGGCGTTTGTGAAGTTGTGTGACACAGGTGATGATGACGTCTATTTTGTATGTAAATGCATTTTAGCGAAAGAAAAATGGTCTCGCAAAACGCCTACTATACTGTGTTCAACTAATTCATTCACTCACAACTTGCGTCTCGCTAGGACACGTAACTTATAATAGATATACAAAAACAAGAAATATCTATTTGAAGCATAAATAAAGAACATTCACTACTCTTAGTATGTAAAGTGACGCCGCCACTGTGGTGGCAGTAAAGTTATTAAACTTGTTTACGTAGCCCCTAGCTTCTAGAAAGCATTACACACTAAAAGTTACGTGTACTCAGTCGAGTTAACTCGCGTTTGTTTTTATTATTGCATCACCCAAACATTGTCTTACTATAATACACTTCAGAAGAGTATTTCGAGGCTAGCAGTGGATACCTATCAGCTTTCAATGACTTACATTGGGGTGACAAAACAAGGAAAGACCCAAGCGTTTTGGTGAGCCCCGGGTATCCGCTTTACTATCCAGCTGGAGCAGTTCTTCTCTGGAGTGTACATGCAGAAGAGGGGCAATATGTGAATTTGCTATTCTCAAACTTGTCATTGAGCAAATCAAAGGTATACACGTTTTAAATGTAAAATTACCGTAAACAGTCGCAATCAGAACTGAAGTCCCACTCAAAAACACCTAGTGAGAAACAACCAAAACAATATTTACGGAATCGTACGGGTTGTCGAGCGAGTAATTTTTGTCCCAGACGGTAGTCTGGTTCGTGTTTACATTAGCAATAATAGCCTACAAGTTATGCCAAATGAATTTTATTTTACATGTTGTTAGAATTGTTCTTCTTTTACAAATTGACTATGAAAAGTGCAAGATTTACATGCATGGCTGTCTTTAACACCCTATCGCATCTTCATGTCAGTCCGACTACTCGAGTAGAGGATGTGAAGAGACAATCTATCTCTACCCATATCCCATCAACACTACTGAGCATCTTAGCCGTATCACCAAACACATAGAATATGGTACCTTCGAGAGCCACCCACATGATTCTCTACCTATGGTATTGACGGGTGATATGAACAAACAACAAGTGGTATACAGCAGTGAGACTGATAGCATAACAATCGTGTTTCGCGCGTGCCAACATGAACGTATTAACCATGGAGATGTTGGTCATGGATTCAGACTCCTTGGCTATTCCTCAGGTACATTAAAATAATATCGTTCATATTTCATTTGATATAATGTGACTGAACTGATTTCATTAGTAATGATAAACTGTTATTTATTATAACTAACGAAATTATGGAGTAAGGTCGATTTGAAGAGTGTATGTAATAACCTAATATGTTATATCCGCAATATTTGATTTTTTCCACCCATCTTAAATAGACTACTCTTTATCATTCGGTATGTTTATTGGCTGTCAGTATGTGTGAGTTCTTTGACAAGCACAAACGGTGTTCAGGTCACTCGTGATGACATTGCAAATCTTCAAAACGGTATGTCATGTCTTTGACAATAATAGCTCACACAATGTGTTTTCTTCTTGAGATACATTTCCCCTTTCACAAAACATACATTGTGTATTCTTTGAGTTGTAACTGTTTGGTGGAAAAAGGTACAAGTAGGCAAAGATCAGGAAAAGGCGCAATCAGAAAAAGATTCCCACTCCAAAAACCGAGGTGGGAAAAAACCAAACTAACAATAAGGTACTTATACCATGAAAACATTTCGTAAGCCGAATGAGCAGCTATTTTCCCAATAGGTGGCCACTCAGTTACCTTAACTTAACTAAAAATATGAAAACATACATAAGGCGCCAACAGCACAACAATATTTTTTCAACACCTAGACATAAAACAAAAAGAACCACCACAGAAGTATCGACTTGGAGCTGTTTTTATGCAATTGTATTTTTACACAGACCAACCTACTTGCCTACGTTGGGGTTTTCGTACCAGTGACCAAGAAATAGGTTGCTTTGCACCGTCAGCTCAAGTGTCGTCAATGACATTTGCCGGCTTCTTCAGTTTTTACTTTGAGAAAAGCGAATTCAATGCATGGACCATCATCGTAGACAGGACGGCCTATATCAGTCTTGTCATTAAGGACTTTGACGTTGGGTGTGAAACGGGAACCGTGTTTGCAGTAACAAATGTAGGAACTACCACGAGATATTGCAATTTGAACAGACCTGTATATCCAATAGTGTCTGATTCCAACAGACTGAGTGTCAAATTTCATGCGCGCCTTTGCGGATCAACTGAATTGGTGGAAGGCTTTAAGGCAAGCTATACATCTGCCGTGAAGAAAGAATATGTAACAGATTTGACAATGGTGGAAGAATATGGTAACGTTAAAACATGCAGGATTTGTAAATTAAAGTACATGTAAATGTCGGTGGTACTGTTGGCGTTTTACATCGAATGCATTAGCTAAGTTGAACATCTGTTTAAAGTCTGAACCGACTGACGGAGGAAGTTCGTGCTCGAAATCGAGATACCTGGTTTACAAGGCTTGTTTGACAATTAGGTCACAAATCAATCATATGCTTTGCAAAATAATGTTCAATAGGGATAAAAAATTTACAAGAATGGAAACATTAATATTGAAAAGGTAAAAGTAAGCAATGATCGGGAAATGGTGCAATCAGAAAGAAATTCCCTCTCCAAAAGCCGAGGTGAGAATCAATCAGGTATTTATAAGTAGTCTTATTTTACCTCTACTCACGGCCTTGGAAAACTTAACATATGTATTATATTTCGCTTTCTTCAATTATAAGTTTGGTCCACTTTTTTATTAGTTAGGTACATTGCACGTTACTAATTCTGTTCATCGTAGCATTACTGGTAGGGGAGTGACATGGCGCAGTGATAGAACATTGAACACCGATTCGAGAGGTCATGGGTTCGATCTCCACTGGTGAGGAAGCGGTGGCTCCGTCCCGTAAAGACGGAACAAATGTTGACTTGGGCGTTCGATCTCAATTCAAACAAACAAACACTTACTATCTGGTGTGGAAATTGCTATGGTATACATAGTGTATGGGATTGGATGTGCAGTGTAAAGGCATGGGACCATTTCAGAGACTAGAGATAATGTAATCTGTACCAAATCATACTACTGCTTATTAACGTTTTAAAATTTGACGGAATTATTTTTGTACAAACCAGTTGTGTGTATATAACAGGCATGTATTTGTATGATGATTTTTTTCTGTTTTTCAGGTAACAAGACTTTTGCTCATCCTTCATTCAAAGGTAATTGCAGAACTATGGACAACACTGACATGGTGCATCAGATTATATAAAATTATACTAAACTCTTTTGTCTAGAGAATTTATAAGGATGTATTCGTCGCATTTTGAAAACTCTCCCGGTTAATATATATACATGTACATTCTCAAACACACTATACCGAACATGCGACCTTTGAGAAATCGTTTTCAGAATTACAGAAACTTTGAAATTTATTTTCAGTTTGTTCAGATTCATTCAACAAATGCTATGAGATGCTTGACCTGCACAAGTTAGCTAATAAAACCCTAAATGTTACCGCGGTCGGATGGAACTATACATCGAAATTTATTTGTGGAAAACATGGGTGGCACTTGGTCAATATACATTCTCAGAAGGAGCAAGACTTTGTTGTGTACTATCTACAGCATAAGATACAAACATACAAACGTCATATTCTGAATTCTACTGGGTATTTTGGTTATACATACGTTGGTGAGTATAGATGACAGTGGTTTGATGTAAGATATTTGCCATTTTGGATATGTATCATATACTGTATGTATTGTGTCGTATACCCTTTCAGATACAAGATTACTGAAATAATGGACACTTTACTATCTTTATAGTGTTTTGTCTGGATTTAAAATTTCGAAAATAGTCGTTTCGATTAGATTAAAATGACTATAGTAGCTTAATTCATTTCATTTAAACGTCTGACTTTCTGTCGTTATAGGAGTGGCCCATTGACCGATACAACAAACGCAAACACGTTATTTCAGGTGTACAGTTTAATGTCATTATTTTGTGTTTCAGGTCTGCATCGAAGGTTTGGTAAATTTATTTGGAGCGATGGAAGCCCTGTTACATATACATCGTGGTAAGACTGTGACTAGTTTTGGTAATGCATTTTCTTCTTATCTAAGCATTATCCACTTTAAAATTATCAGTCGTTTTCTGTTTTTGATATCTTTAGATGTTGATTTTGGACTGAAATCGTATTGATGGACTTAGGTCTATGATGAGAAATTAAGTTTTATTATTATAATATTCTATCAGTTAATAAAGAATAAATTTGGATACTGAGGTAATGCTTCTCGATAATGTTTCTTTCAACACTCCGGAATAAGGGAAGTGATAGAGCTCTAGAATGCAGGAAAGTCTTGTAGACACATTACTAACAGCTGAGTACCATTACGTAATTGTATCCATTAAATTGCGTAAAAATTTAAGTGTTTGATTCATTAGAAACAACTTTGAAATATATTAAATTAAAAACAAAGCACACCAAGAATGCCACAAACACATAAGAGAAATTCAATGTAGAAACATATTGTGCAGTATAATGATACACGATATGATGATGTGATAACTCCTTACGGTCGTCATAATACACATCCTCAACTGCACTCGCCAGATAAAAAAAAATAATAATAGCGTTTCTGGTGTAAATATTAACAGTAATAATTTTGTTAACAGAATACTAGCTAACGAATGTGCATGGCGACTTGGAAATTGTAGCATTCTTTCATTTTTGGTCTGTTTTATTTCCTTATTTCCAAATAAAGGGCTCTTAATTTTTTCTGTATATGTTTAACCCTCTTTGCAAATATTTATATCACAAATTGATATACATTCCATGTATACTCTTTATTATTTTTTGTTTTAGAAAGCGAAATATATCAAAATTGTCACAACATATTTGGAATAATTATTGAGGCCGACCATTTCTAAGACCCACAGCTCTATTCCTACACATGAATATATCTCTAGCTATTATGATGTATTTCATTGAATTTATTTTGTTATTCTAGGAAACCTGGTCACCCCTCAAGGTATTCTCAATCTGCGTGTTCGAGGATGAACATCAGATCCGCCAGTGCAGACAGTCAGTGGGAATCTGTGTCATGTGGTAACCAGATGGCGGACTACGCAGTATGTGAATATCCGTTTAGATTTCTGACATCAGACAGTGGCTCGGAAGAAGCAGGTAATAAGTGGAATTTGACTACATCGTACAATATTGCACTTAATACCACACCAGCAATAATCTGGACGGACACAACATCTTTCATATACCAAATGCACACCCATATATGCATTATAGCATAGTTTACGTGCGTTAGTCATTGTATATTGTTTATTTAGATAAAACTTTGGTTGGAAAGGCTCAATATTTTTATTACAAACTTAACAGGCTTAACTTATTCTATGCTATTGTATTTATGGCCATGCTGCTGGGTGTATTGTATTAAAAGTAAGTTATATGGTAAATGTAAAAACATATGATAAATGGCCACATGTACATGTATGATATCAGATATGGATAAATCGACTCCCATCAAAAACGACCTAGAGATGGCTGTATACTTTGACTGTGGAGATGGTGAAATCACATCTATGTTGGCAAGATGTGATGGCCACCAAGACTGCGTATCTGGTGCTGATGAAACAGGCTGTAACATTGACACTAACTCTAGTAGGTTTATTTTACTAAATAAATGTACTCCTTACTTTTTTCAAACACGTTTATACGCCTTCTTGCTAATCGATGGCTTTCTCAAAATCATACAATTATGTCCAAGAAAGAACGAACCAGTATGCCCTTCCTACATAAAATTCTGGATAGAAATCGAGAAAATGTCCGTTAGGGCCGTAAACAGTGTTATTAGTGTTATTTACGTTAAGACAAATAGCAATATCAAATTCTCATCCTTGGTACGTAATAGGTATGTAAGTGACTTCTTTAGACACTACTGGGAATCACGTGGTATTGTTTACATACAAACAGGTAAATGATCGGGTGACACACACTACAATGAGAATGGATTTGACGTTAGATTTTCGAGTTTTCTTTTACAGCGTTTCTTCCACTGACTGATAGATAGGTGCAGTCAATACAGAAATTGAACATGTATTGAAAGAAACTAACATAAGAAATCCCGATTATTTCGTTTTCGCAAACACTTAAATACTACTGTATGGGAAGTACTATATGTTCATGGGACGGAAGTGTTTGTGAAAACGAAATAATATGGGTTGCATATGTTACTTTCATTCAATAAATGTTCAATTTCTGCATTGACTGCACCTATGTATCAGTCAATAAAGTAAACGTAATGGGAGAAAACTCATCTCATCTCAACATTGAACAGAATTTCATTGTGCGACACCCGATCATTTATCAATTTGTTGGTATACAATACCACGTGTTTCTCAGCTGTGTTAGGTAAGCTTTAACAAGTTAATATCCATTATAACTAATGTATTACATTTTCGGGAATTTGTGTTTTACTTTATAACACCTTAAGTTTGTAATTTCAGCTGAGTGCTCTCTGGAACAATTTCGGTAAAGTATATTCATTGCCACATTTTTACTTTATAAATTTTCAAGTCAACAGTATTTTTACAGACTATATTAATGCGTAATTAGATATAGTACTCACTGAGTCGCAGGGTTGAAGAATCGAAATATTTGCTAAGTATCGAAGGTATTAAGACCAATCCTTATTAACTTTATTATAGAGTCGTAGCTCTTCAGGATAATTTTTAGAAACCCTTTGAATGTATCATGATCCGTTGATTTTCTCACAAACACTCGTCGAAAGGATAGTGCAGATCAAGCGATCATGTTTGCATTCTCGTTTAAGCATCAACGTTTCAGAAAACAGCCCACGTAATTAACGTGATTGTTCGGATGATCTCACTTTCAAATTATCGATACATCTGTGGCATATCATGTCATTTCTAATCGTAGGTTTATTGCTATTATCAACCGTTGAGTGCTATTTTGGAAAATATATTTGAAATATATTTCAATCATTTGCAAATCGACATTGCTAAAACATTTAAGACTGTCAAGACCTGCTACCGTTTAATTTTGTTCATGGTCGCTCAGTGCTTGGTCTATACTATCATACAAGCTACTGTAATGTTTTGTATATTTAAGCTGCAATGATGGTAGGTGCCTAGACATTAGCCTTCTTTGTGACTTCCACGATGATTGCGATGGAGGAGAGGATGAAGATTGTGGTATGTTTCGAAATTTCTTTCTTCGCATATTTTGATTCATTTCATCGGTGTCTAGAGTATCAGTATATGATACATGTATACAGTTGTCTTAAGATCGGCTGAATGTTTAAGCAAGTCATAACGATTTCAATATATACCCAAATTATTGAAAATACATTTAATTTAAACCATGATTCGTTTTCTCGTCACACTTGCAATTTCTAATGCACAGTATTGCGATCGTTGGTCGTGTCAGGCAGAAAATATCAAGATGAAAAAAAAAACGCTATTGACGACCAGCTTGTGGTCGCTTACCACAGAAGGTGGTCGCTAGGCCGGTCTTGACTGTATCTACATTTTCATCGCAAATCGCCTATTCTGAAATTCTTCATTTCCAGACGAAAAACCTTTTAAACGTCGCGTGATTTAGGTCGCATATGTACATTGTAGGTCGAGTGTCGTCAAAACCAGCCAATGTTGTTGGTTGTACTCATGTTGAAGTGACGTCGATCGCATATAACCATGGCGTTATGCTCGAATCTTTTTACCTTTTAGCCGTTCCAAACTTCAAATAAAAATTGGTTTTGGTCAATAAAAAATTCTGGTGAGGTGCTCAATAAATTGAAGTGTAGAGGGTTCCGTGCGACGAGCTTGTCCACATATGATTTTTCTACTCTGTATACAACTTTACCACATAATCTAATTAAAGAAAAACTTCTGGATTTGATAGAGTGGACCTTCAAAAGGGCATTAAAAACTATGGTTCACTTTATTTGGCATGTAATGACAGAAAGGCTTTTTTCACATCCTCTGACCAAAGTCGGTATACACTTTGGTCATGTCAGAATGTATGCGACGCCTTATCCTATCTCCTGGATAATATTTATATTAGATTTGGGACCAAGTTATACAGACAAATTGTTGGTATTCCGATGGGTACAAATTGCGCACCTCTCGTAGCTGATTTATTTTTATACGGCTACGAAAGAGATTTCATGGATTCTCTTAACCATGATAACCAAGCTGATGTTATCGAGGCTTTTAATTCAACTTCTAGGTACCTCGATGACCTTCTGAACATTGACAACCCTTATTTTGAAGGTATGGTCAATTAAATTTATCCATCTGAACTACAGTTGAACAAAGCCAGTATCTCGGATACCGAAGCCCCCTTTTTAGATCTACATCTTTCTGTTGCAAATGGATTTGTTTCTTCTAAAATTTATGATAAGCGCGATGACTTTGATTTTGATATAGTAAATTTTCCGTTTTTGGATGGTGACGTTCCTCGTCGTGCTTCTTATGGTGTATACATTTCGCAACTTATTAGGTTTGCTAGAGTCTGCAATCATGTTACAGACTTCAACGCTCGAAATAAATCTTTAACAGCCAAACTTCTCCAACAGGGCTATCGGTATCATAAACTTCGAAAAACCTTTTCTAAATTTTATCGTAGACACTATGAATTGATTTCCAAATATAATGTTGGGTTAAAGACACTTTTAAGTGAGGGCCTTTCGGAACCAGAATTTTATGGTGACTTGGTTTACAAATTTAAGAAACTTATAGGAAGCAATGATTTTTCTTTTCAGTTTAGAAAAATCATAACACGTTACAGACATATAGGTTACAACATGAATGTTATGCGACAGTCTGCATGCTTAGTTTTTAACCCAATCACGGTTGATAACTATGCTGCCTTCTTTAATTGCACGCCGGTGGGTCGGGCGTCAGACTCTATGATGGCCCCGACTTAAAGCTATTCATTTTAGTTGGTTGGGGCCGGAGCTTCTTGTCTGTTGCTTGGCCCAACGGGGTCCAACTGATGTTTTTCTTTAGCTCCGGAGTTAGTAAGTTATTTGGCGCCCAGGGATCTCCATCGTCGGGCAGCTTACTGAATCTGTGAGTCCTGGTTTTTGATTCATCAGAATGTTTATCATGATTTATTTGTTTGTTCTTGATGATTCATTTACTAGTTAGAGATTCACCACGAGGACCGAAGAACTAACTAAATGTTATGAACCACTGCAGAAGCTTAGGGTCAGGTTACGGCCGTGTAAAATCGATTTAAACCCGCCAGTAACTTTGTGCTACTGATCGTTCCAAGTCGATACTTCTGTGGTGGTTCTTTTTGTTTTATGTCTTGGTGTTTAAAATATTTTTGTGCTGTTGGTGCCTTATGTATGTTTGCATATTCTCAGTTAAGTTAAGGTAACTGAGTGGCCACCTATTGGGAAAATAGCTGCTCATTCGGCTTACGAAGTGTTTTCATGGTATAAGTACCTGATTGTTAGTTTGGTTTTTTCCCACCTTGGTTTTTGGAGTGGGAGTCTTTTTCTGATTGCGTCTTTTCCTTATCTTTGCCTATTGTACTTTTTTTTCATTTATTCGGATTTTATTCTAAATATATAAACAAATTATGACAGTGGTGCTAGCTACAAATAACAATGATACTTGATTGATTAAATATAAAGTGAAGATTCCTATGGTTAGCTTTCATTTGATGATGACAAAACTGAGGTTTTTATATCACCGAGATAACTTTTAACAATCATTGTTTTCAACTCCGTAAGCAATGTCATAGTAATTGCTTTAACTATTTAATCTACAGATTTTGTGGACTGTTTAGCAAATGAGTTCCGTTGTCAGACCAATGAATGTATTGGGAGTCACTTGGTATGTGATGGAAAGCCAGACTGCAGGCAGGGAGAGGACGAACATTCTTGTAGTGAGTGTTTCTAGTGTCCAATCGTTTGTTTTCCGTATGTATTATATATGTACACGCATGCTGATTAAATTAAGTCACAAAGCCTTCAATTTTATGCTCTACTACATAGCTTGCATATGCTATTCTCTAAATGCGTTTAGATTAGTAATCAATTAAAAAATAATGGTGATATATGATTTTAACGATTGCTTTTGCACATCGCATTGGTAACCCCCGTTGGTAGTCCAAAGTTTGGTTTTGTGCAATTATCAAGCATATATTCTTAGCATAGAAAACCGGGGCAATAAATGATTTTTCTATTCAGGAGCTAGGGTGAGTATGTATCTTTAATAACAGATTAGTCTCAAAGAGACTATTTTATATACATGTATACAGTACAGTCAGCGTGATGTTTATATCCTTCGCGCTCACGCACGAAAGAAAAAAGGATTAAGTTCCACGCAAAACCCACGCAAAACCCTCGCTCATTCCTCGCAAAATCCACGCTTGTTCCACGCTATGTCCACGTTTATTCCTCGCAAGAAGCGTGTGAGTTGCGTGAGATATAAGCAGTTTCACGCTTGCTCACGCTTTCCACGTTCATAAAGGAAAAGATGCGTGGAAAGGATTAAGAGACATGCGAGAAAAGGAGTATCGCTTCGTCTTGTTCAAAAGGATAAAATTGTTAAAGTTTTGTGACCAAATTAAATATATTATATGTATTTATTTATTAATCTTTAGTACAAGGACGGCAATTATGTAACTATGATGACGGTAAACCTGTAAAAAAACATACACTTGTACGACAAAGCACATGTACGTAAATACATAGGCATGTTTTGACGAGTTGCAGTCTGAACAATACGTTATTCAGTGTTGATTCAATTATCATCGTAGATTAAGTGATGACAAAATTTGCACGTTTAAATATTATTTGGCAGCGTCTTTGCGTCTTTCGTATTCTCTAAGATGCCCAAAGTCAATTAAAGCTCGGCCTACATGTAATACGGTTCAAGCACCTTGCTACATGTACATGTATCATTTAATCATAAATTACGATGTACGTTGCAATTAAATTTACATTCAATTAAATCATCTTAATTTCATCTTAAGAGTCGGTACAATGCACTGCGAGAATTCTGATTCCCTTTAACCTGTTCTTTTATCTTTCAAGCATTTACCAAAGTCAACAAAATCAAGGTATTCTTTATTCTTGTATCGGCACAATTATTGTACACAGGATTAATAAGCGACGTAGCCTCTAGTAAATTACAACTAACAGCTCTAATTTGGTGCATAAATTTATAAATTACCCTAATCAAACAAACACACAATTCAGTTTGTGTAATAATGATAAAATGCAAGCATATCTTTTAGATTTGAAACTCTAGAAAAACAAAAAAGAAAAATAAGTTAAAAAACGAAGACAAAAGAAAGTATAGAAAATACAAACAAAAACTACGTTTGCGCGTGTCTTCTTTGTTTCTTTGTGACACACCATACAGATTAGTACATGTACATGTCCGTACACGGCAAAATTCCAGACTTTCAGCGGCGGAAATGACTTCACTGCTTTTATTATGGTTGACAAGAGACATGTACATACATGTATATATAAAAAGTGAAAATAATCACTTTCTTCATGTCCCTTTTTCCTGAGCGTGAAACGAACATGGAAAGCGTGGGCGAGCGTGGGACTGTAGATATCTCACGCAACTCTCCTAATCCTTTCCACGTTTCGTTTCACGCTACAGTTAAGCAGTTCCACGTTTCATGTCCAAACTCCACGCAAAACTCACGCTACTTCCTCGCAAAACTCACGCAAAATCCACGCTAATTCCACGCAAAATCCACGGAAAAAAGTCACGTGACATGCGAGATTCCACGTTCGTAAGCGTGAGGGATATAAACATCACGCTGACTGTACTGTATATATACAAGTATTCACGAGTTCGTTCCAGCGCCATGTTGAATATATATATTTCCTGTCATGGGAATTTATGAATGTTAAATAAATAATACATGCATATTTTATTACGAAAACTTGCCCATGCAATATACAAAGATTTTTCAAGTTGTAAAAAATGAAAATTGTCAGTAGAAATATTTTGATATTACGAGGTGGTTCTAACGTGCACCCACAATCCATGTTTTGAGTAAAAATAAGAATAAATTTATGCATACCCATGCAAGCCCGAGTTTTTCTATAAAAAAGTGGGGTTCAATGGGGGTATACTTTTCATGGACATGTTTTCCTGATGTACTTCGCCATCGCCAGGTGCCTGTAATTCATCGACGTCATTCAGTTGTGGTGACTACACGTGTATACCACTGTCATACAAATGTGATGGCGTACCAGACTGCCAGACAGAGCTGGATGAGAAGAACTGTGATGAAATCTTACCACAGACTTGCCAAGAGTGGTATGATGCGGGTTACAGAGAAAACGGGATCTATAAAATATGTAAGATCAACAACATTTAAACATTAAAGATCTAAGAAGCTATTTTGGTAAAGAAATCTACACAAATGATGTTCGCAAATTTCCAAATTATCAAAATCCTTCAAAATCTTTGTACTCAGTCATTGTATAAATTTCAGATGCACACTAATTGTTTAAATACTTGATTCTTTTTCTTCACATAGATGGAGTGGACATGGAATGCAACTTCGATGAGATAGATACAACTGGCAGAATCATCATCAAATATCACAGTATAGACTATCTTACTGCAGAACGTAAAAGGGAAATCGGAGATCTATATTTGGAATATGGATCAGACGAAGCTTTGAAAACGTTGGTAGCGCCTTATGAGTGTTTCCAAAGCGTTGATCAGGAATGTCAGCCCTGGATTCAAGAACTTTATGAAGTTGATGGCCATGGAACAGGTGGTCAAAACAGGCGGTGTGAATGCTTGCGATGGACTCTAAGAGTAGGGACTGGAGAACGGTACGTAAATACATGTATATAAACGACTCATGTGTTTTGTTATTTTGCACCAGTTTTTATTCATGTAATCAAATTCAAGAATTTGTTTTTCGAAGATAAGAGTTATAAATGTTTGATACAGTGCAAACCATCTTATTTCTCTTTCTACTTTCCCTGTATGTTTTACTTTTCCCATTAACAAACATAATATACATTTTATCTTTAAGATACAAGATGTGTCCTGAAATATTAATAGTAAAATAACATAGTATAGTACATGCATCATAATAACGATAAAACAATTTATTATAACTATACACTACCTTAACCAGTGTTAAATTGAAACTGTCGCGGCTGCTTCGAACTCAAGAATGCATATTCCCTTTGCAGTCACTATGACAGTTGTGATGGGTTAAATACTACACGACAACCACTGATGACAATAGGTACTACCCACGGTATCCCATACATAACAAGTGCAAAAGTCAAAATTAACTACTTGAGCTATACATCTGGTGACTTTGCGGACATAAGACTTAGAATCAACCCAGTTGTTTGTTACGCAGGTACATGTAGTTTACAAATTTAAGAAACTTATAGGAATTAATGATTTTTCTTTTCAGTTCAGAAAAATCATAACACGTTATAGACGTATAGGTTATAACTTGAATGTTATGCGACAGTCTGCATTCTTAGTTTTTAACCCAATCATGGTTGATAACTATGCTGCCTTCTTTAATTGCACGCCGGTGGGTCGGGTGTCAGACTCTATGATGGCCCCGACTTAAAGCTATTCATTTTAGTTGGTTGGGGCCGGAGCTTCTTGTCTGTTGCTTGGCCCACCGGGGCCCAACTGGTGTTTTTCTTTTGTTCCGGAGTTAGTAGGTTATTCGGCGCCCAGGGATCTCCATCGTCGGGCAGCTTACTCAATCTGTGAGTCCTTGTTTTTGATTCATCAGGATGTTTATCATGATTTGTTCTTGATGATTCATTGACTAGTTAGAGATTCACCACGAGGACCGAAGAACTTACTAAATGTTATGAACCACTGCAGAAGCTGAGGGTGAGGTTAGGATCCTGTAAAACCGGTTTAAGCCCGCCAGTAACTTTGTGTTACTGATCGTTCCAAGGCGATACTTCTGTGGTGGTTCTTTTTGTTTTATGTCTTGGTGTTTGGGTTTTTTTTGTGCTGTTGGCGCCTTATGTATGTTTTCATATTTTTGGTTAAGTTAAGGTAACTGAGTGGCCACCTATTGGGAAAATAGCTGCTCATTCGGCTTACGATATGTTTCATGGTATAAGTGCCTGATTGTTGGTTTGTGTTTTTTTTTTTCCCACCTCGGTTTTTGGAGTGCGAATCTTTTTCTGATTGCGCCTTTTCCTGATCTTTGCCTGCTTGTACCTTTCTATGCTATGTTTACAACTAGGCAACTTCGATTAGAACCGAAAATATGAGGTATAGGACAAAAAAGATAGGTCAAGGCTTCGCTTCAAGAATGGAACAATCCATCGTTTAAGCCGAAGACGTCAACCCTACATTCATCTACAGTATATGTTCATGTTTAGTTGGCGTTCTACCCCAGCAATGGTAACACAAAGAGAGAGCGACCTAGCCTTGCCCAAGGCTTAGAAATACAGAAATACACCTTTAGTAATTTTCATTTTCAATTTTTTCGTAATTTTCATTTTCAATTTTTTAATCTCTGTGGCTAGTCTAGTCTATAGATCGGACTGGATTTGTAAAACTCAGCCAAGCCGATTGGAGAAAAAACCATTGATAGACTAGCTAGATTCTGAATTTAAATTTCAATATAAGAAAAATAATAAAAATAAAAACAATAACCATATCACAATAATATGCTTTACAGACTAGTAGCTAGTCTAACAGCGACCATTCGTCAATATTACGAATGTTTACCAATATTAAGAGAACGGTTTATGTATGTTATAATACAAAAAAAGTAAAACTTAGCTCCTTTAAGAGCAGTAAAATCATTTATGAGAAAGGGAATAGGTCATACCGCATTTTCGGCAATTCAAGCCTCATCAATGACCCTAACTGGCAACATCAAGCCAGAGAACATTACTGCAATTTTCAAAATTTCAACTTGGCAGTCACCACACTGACGGGTAAATCCAAATATAGCCAATCTAAACTGATCATAAAATCTTGCTGATCTCAAAGGAACGAAAGGAAACTAGAAGCATATATTTATGTGTTGCTTCCACCGGCTTAAACCGGTTTTACATGGCCATAACCTCACCCTCAGCTTCTACAGTGGTTCATAACATTTAGTTAGTTCTTCGGTCCTCGTGGTGATTCTCTAACTAGTCAATGAATCATCAAGAACAAACAAATAAATCACGATAAACATCCTGATGAATCAAAAACCAGGACTCACAGATTGAGTAAGCTATCCGACGATGGAGATCCCTGGGCGCTGAATAACCTACTAACTCCGGAGCAAAAGAAAAACACCAGTTGGACCCCGGTGGGCCAAGCAACAGACAAGAAGCTCCGGCCCCAACCAACTAAAATGAATAGCTTTAAGTCGGGGCCATCATAGAGTCTGACAGAGACAGAGTAGCTCAACAGAGTAGCTCAAACTGTCTGTTATGAAATAAACCGGGATATTTGAAAGTTTGGCGAATGTACATTTTTTTTTTTTGTTTTTTTTTTTGTTTTTTTTTTTACACGAAATAAAATAAATTTGTTGGATTAAATTCGTGCTTAATGTCCCAGGTAACAGTTATGGTAATATCGTACGCTATCTCTATTTTATGGGACTTTTACTTAATCTTAAGATGTCATGAGATCCAAAAATGTACTGAAAAATATAACCACCAAAGTAAACACCTTAGGTTTTCATAGATGATATGACTGATGTACTTTAAGAGTAGTGAACATATTAATAAGATAGGGGATGGGCCATACCATTTTTCCTGAGCAATAGTCTGCTCATTTGGATAGGACCATAACCGACCGATGCAGCTTGGACAAAAAATTCTTAAACATTAGAATATCTCATTTATAACAGATACTTGTAAGCGTTTCAGTGATAGCTACAACAACATTCCATGGTTTAATTTCAGTGTTTAGGGGCCCTAAACCAGATATTGTCTGTGGTAATGGCATAACAGCCCCTTTGGAAACTAAGTGTCTATATGACGAGACTGAATATGGAACAGTGAAAGGATGCCGTAATCTCGCTCATCTACAGAACTGTGGTATGTTGTTCAAAGACGACGTCCAAAACTTACAATAAAACCTCTACAGTAAATTTGGTAATTTTCACATGATTTTTTCCGCGATTTTGTTTTGTAATTTTAGCAAGCTTTTGCTTGATAATATTTGTGTGTTATTGATAAAGTGAATATATTTTAGGGAAAATTTTAAATTTGCGATGTATCGAAATCGCAAAAATCAAGTTAAATTGTCGGGAAACATTTCCGAACTTACAATAATACATAATATAATGCTACGATCGAATGTGAAAACATGTACCAGCATATTATCAGTAAGTAAGTACACACTGAAATATCCAGTATTTTCATCCACTAAAATAGTACGTAGTACATGTATATTGAACTTTCCCAACATTTCGTTTAGAATCCTTTGAGTGTCCTGCTGGATTCTTCAAATGCCCGTCCAGTTTTTGCCTAGAGAATCGTTTTGTTTGTGATGGTGTAAAGCATTGTGAGCATGGAGATGATGAACTCTCCTGTGGTTAGTACTGTATTACTTTGCTGTGGTAATCGATTGCATATTCAACAGTCTATTATCACGATGTTAGACTATATAATTGGCAAAATATGCTTAAACAAAAAAAATCCCCCATTTTATGCAACATAGCACTGCCCTCCTGTATCTTTGTTACGGTCAATGGTGTTAGCATCAAACATTTAATATCAATATAATCACACCCATAATAATGTTACGCGTCATGGTAAAATAACGTGTTTGACGTTAAAGGCTGATTAAATGAATTTGTGTTATATTCAAGTGTAAAATGCACTTTGTGTTATATTCAAGTGTAAAATGATACCATTGCCGCTATTTTATGGAAGAGCAAAACGAAACCAGTGATATATGTTGTATTCCATCAGGCGGGCCTAACAGAATCTAAAAGGGAAAAAAGCAACCGCCCTCGTAGCTTAATTGATTTACATTGCACTATACAGTGCCATCTCTTTTAGTATAATAACTCGTTACATTTTTTTTTGTCTTTGATAGGCGAATCGACGCAAATATGCTTTAATCAGTATCGATGTTTACATACCAACGTGTGTCTATCCTTTGACTACCTTTGCGATGGTTTTAGACAATGCCTAATGGGAGATGACGAACGATTTTGCAATTTTAGGTTTGTCTTCCTGTTTATATACCAGGCTAACATGTCCGCGAAGTGTATACACAATTACACTCCACTTTTGTATAGTAAAACTGGTTAGCACATCTTGAAGATCACTATTTACGCATTATTTTAATGTGCTCATGTAGTTGCTGCAAGTGTATGGAATCAGGACTAAAGGCCTAGGGAACTTAAGGCCTGATTTCGGCCTCATGTGTTGGTAAAAAATTGAATTTAGGAATTTTGAGGAGAGAAGTATTGCAAATAGCAGGTATAGGCCCCTGCTTATAAATTCTAGCACAACTATCACATTAAAATTACACGTGTTGCCATGGCAACACTCCGAAAAGCATAGAAATACCACTTTTTGCAATTTGGGGTCTATTTTTCACCATTCAACATCATTTTCAACTACCGGTCCACGCGACGAACAATTTCTTATTATGAAATAATTATGAAGTATCATCCAGAGATATTGTATGCTAATGTGACGAATATCTGTATTAAAACCATAGTTTCTGTTAAATTATCTTCAAAAGCTCGTAGTTTGATATTCGTCGAGTAAAGTTGTTCAACATAATTCATTCCCCCCATTGAATTTGTCATACACGGTGATTAAATAGGAAACGTTTTACACCCGATATACCCACATAGTAATTTTGAATTGACTAGTCCGTTGTAATGGAACAATCCAAAAGTGCACGTGCCGGAACGGGTATAAAAGGCGAGAGCAAGACGTTTGCGGTTTAGTTGGTGATTGAGTCACGAAGAGGTAACATTGGAGGTTTACCTTTAGAGTAATACTGCGTTAACACTATGTTCCCGGCGGCCCCAGCAGCCCCGTTTGCTAGAAACGTAGCGTGCCGTGGAGATTTGGTAATACATTTCTCTGATTTTCAAGATCTATTACGTTTTGTTACGTTTTCTTACGTTATATTACGATATCCGTAACAAGCCGTGGTAGTGATAAGCCGGTGTGTCACGGAGGCGCCAAGGTCCGTTACGGTACGTTACGGTTATCCACGATCTATCACGATTATTAGCACGTTCTATTACGGCGTGTTACGTTCTGTTGCGGTCTGTTGCGTTTTGACCAAGGCGTAACACGTTTTTTCGGTCTGTCAAGGTCAGCTACGGACGAAACGTAGACACCATAAAGCACATTCAGTTTTCCTTTTGTATACGAATAAGTCCTTTGAAATAATAACAATCGCGCTCCTCCACAACCGACTGCAGAGTTGATTAAGAAAGTTCGGGATTGTAATTCTTCTTCAATTGCATAGTGCAGCGTATGGTCTGTATTGTTCACTATAGTGACTGCTCCAATATGAAGGAACTTGTCCCCATGATATGCCATTTTATATCTATAAACTTCACGCGGCGTGATAAACGTAACAGAACGTGACAGACGTAGTAGAACGGGGCGAACACCGTCAAAGACCGTAACGCACCGTAACTTAACGCAACAAAACGTGTTGGAAACGGGACGAGACGTGAGACAACCGTGATCAAACGCAACAGAACGTGGAAGCTTGCCGGGCTATTCAAGAGCTTCCCGTTGCACTACGGACCGCCTCCACGTTTCGCTACGTACTGTTACGTTCTGTCACGGTGTGTTACGTTCAGTACATTTTATCACGGCCCATTATGTTTCTCATTTCCGCCGTGACTGCCGTGGCAGATTTTTAAACTGTCAAAAAATTTGTCACAGTGTCCACGGTTATCCCGGCGTGCTACGTTTGCCTATCCCGTTCCCCTGCGTTGCCTCAGGGTTATCCCGTTTTGCTCACGTGGTCACCGTGACCGCCGGGAACATAGTGTAAACGCAGTATTACATGTAACGGACTTTGGGCCGAAATAGTAACAAACTATCTTCCCGGGTTCTCTGAGTGTAGCCTAGCTGTACGGAGAGGGCAAGATGGTAGTCTACTATTAGTGCTCGGGTTGGTTGCTGTGTTACTCTTGATCTGCAACTCTAGGTTTGTAGATAGCTGGAAGACAGATATCGTAGGGACTAAGCAGTTCAGGTACTTTGGGCCATGTCAGTAGCAGACTTTATCCCAGGCTCTTTGTGAAGCCTCGAGGGATATTGAGACGTCTGATTACTATTACTAGCGCTTGGGTAGCTGACTGTGGTGTCCAGGTGTGGAGTTAAGTTGTGTTGGTAGTAGTTGAAAGCTGATTGTGTGTGCGTTATGTCGGCAAGGCGCTGGGAATGAGTTGCCCGTTGTTTATAAATGTATTTTAAGCGTTATTCAAATACGATATGAACGATGCAGATGAACCATGCCAGGGCCTAGGGCGAGGGTTGGGATCCCATAAAACCGGTTTAAGCCCCCTAGTAATTGTATTACTAACCGTTCCAAGGCAGTGCTCCTGGTACGGCTCATACTTAATGGACCTGAAGCAGGTCATTTTTTACATTCTGTATAAGCGTTAGATGATATATGATGACCTACCCGTTCGTCAGGTCAATCAAGTTATTTGATTATCGTATAAAGCTTTGGCAGCCATGTACTGTAGTGGCTAGAGCCAATGTTAGTAGAAGTGACCGCTCGGAGTTACTTTCCTCTCTTGAGATTTCGTTACATTTGTTGGCAGCGGTGGGTTCGTTTTATCCGTTGCCAGTTATCATATATGAGCATGCTTTTCCACCGACGGGGTTTGCTGTGGTTTGGCTCGGCTGTTCGTTACACTAAGTATCGTTTTTGTTCGTCGTGTGGGCTGGCACTTAAAAGTAAAAGAATGAGTTCAGAAGTGGTCAAAAATAGGCCAAAAGTGCAAAATGTGCTCTATCTATGTTTCTTCTTGGCGTTGTCATGGCAATGCTTGTAGGATAAATGAAGTACTTGTTCTTGTTTTTAAAAGAGGAGACATATGGCTATTTCAAGGAATAGTTTTTTCACCTAAATTCCAAAATTTATTTTTCAGCAAAATCTGAGGCCAAAGTCGTTAAACGCCCTAGGCTTTTCTTCCAATGCGGTTTGTAAATCGTATTATGCATATAAATTGTATAAGCAGTATAAAACTCTTCGGGATGGAAAGGGATCGTGTACATGACTTTGCTCAGGTTAACCCTCATACATATCCTTTACCATTATTTTATTATGTCAACGACATAATTTTCATATACTTTTTTCTCACCCTGTAGGTGTCCCAGTGGTTGCAGCTGCCAAGGGCTCGCTATCAACTGTAGGGCGGCTACGACTGGCAATGAAACATCATTACCTCAAAATGTCCGATTAATTGACACCAGTTCAAATTCTGAATTTTTGAATTTAATATCTCTGAAGTCCAACAATCTGATTTATCTTAGCTTCTTGAATATGTCATTTTGCAATATATCTGAAATTCAGAGTGAATTCTTTGGTTCGATGAAAAACCTTCTTGTTCTTGATGTGAGTTATAATAACTTAGAAATTTTAAAATCGGACACGTTCCATGCCCAAAAGAAACTAAATCACTTGTTTCTTGCTGGCAATTCCGACATACATACTATAGAACCTCGGGCTTTTGCTGGTCTTGAATCATTAAAAGTCTTTGAAATGAAGTATGTACACGTCAAACATCTGTCAAGAAATGCATTTCAATCTCTTGAGGTAATTACAATGGACTTGTCCAATAACTATTTTGACAGGGTTGATGATGAAATATTTAAAAATGTGAAAGCTGATAATCTTTTTCTGAACAGTACTAAGGTTAAGAAGTTTGGGGATGGGATGTTCCACGGTATGCAACTTAAAAGTACGTTAATAACTGATGCTTACAAGTTCTGTTGTATTAAACCAAAAGAACTACCAGAGGAGAAATGTTATCCACAGAAAAATGAGTTTTCGTCTTGTTCTGATTTGATGCGCAATGATGCGTTGAGGGCATTGCTCTGGGTGATAGGTCTTTTCTCCTTGCTTGGCAATGGTGCCTCGTTGATATATAGGTTTCTCTATGACAGGGAACGTCTCAAAATGGGTTATGGTATATTTGTGTCGAATCTTGCAATTGCTGATTTTCTTATGGGGGTATACCTCGTTATCATTGCAAGCGCTGATGTGGCATTCAGAGGCACGTACATTTACAGGGATGAATCTTGGAGGTTCAGTGGTTGGTGTAAATTGGCGGGAATTCTCTCAACCGTGTCTAGCGAGGCGTCCGTGCTTTTCATTTGTCTAATCACCTTAGACAGGATCCTTGTTATTAAGTATCCATTCGGTCAGGTTCGGTTTACTACAACATCGGCTGTCGTATCTTCTGGCATCGTTTGGGTGGTTGTGTCTATTGTTGGCATTCTTCCTGTCGCAATAACGTCTTATTTCAAGGATTCGTTCTATTCAAAATCTGGCGTTTGTCTAGCATTACCGCTGACTCGAGACAGGCCCCCTGGCTGGGTGTATTCAATCAGTATCTTTATCGGTTTCAATTGCATCACGTTCCTGGCGATTGCTTTTGGACAATGGATGATCTACACGACAATAAATAAAGCTAGGTCCAAGATGAAGTCCTTCAGCACTGCACGCTCCAACGACTTACGAGTCGCCAGGAACTTGTTGTTTGTTGCATCGACGGACTTTCTATGCTGGTTTCCAATCGGCATTTTAGGTGCGTAAACGCAACTTATTTTACTTGTTTGAATAACTTCTATAGAATTATTTTAAAACCAACAGAATCTGTAAGGATAAGGTTTGAATTTAGAAGACAGTTTTGAGCACGTTGTTATTTTAGTTGTGTAACGTCTTAAACAAAATATCCAACTTCTATCCTGCAGTGCTAACTTTGACATTTGGTTGTGGTTTAATTTAAGGTATTCTTGCCCTGACTGGTCACGTAATACCAGGAGAGGTGTATGCTTGGACGGCGGTACTGGTGTTGCCCATCAACTCTGCTTTAAACCCGTTCTTGTACACATTGTCTGCAATACTTGGACGAGCGGTAATAACAGAAATTACTAAAATTATGATATTCGACTTTTAAATGAAAGACAAAACATTTTTTATAAAATCGGTTTCATATGTATCGTATATATCAGCCGAGTTCTGACAGAGTCGTGACTTTGGCCGTTTTGGACTCTACATTACGTTCCCTGGACACAGAGGCTAATAGATTTTACGATAGAAATCATCAAATGTATGACGCTGCACTGTTAACAAGATGTTATACTCAGCATGCTCTTCGTCCATTTATCGATTCCGAATCTAATCACATTAGAAGTTTTATTAAAATTCCTTTCATCAATAAAGGAATTGACTTTATTGATTTACCAAGCATATTCCAGGATAAATCAGTGATACAGTCTATACCTACCTACTTCCAAAATTCAGAACCTCCTATTATTTCTTACAAATATAACAAACCAATCAGAAATACTATTTTTAATTTCAATAAACTTGTTTCTGATCTTGATATCCATGCTAATACTCCTAAGTCTTGAGATTGTAAAGATTCAAAATATGTTTATCAACCAGCTGGACATATAGTTACTGGAAATTTAAAAATAATTTCGGATTCTAGAATTCGCAAAATTGTTTCTAAAGGTCCGAAATATAGATTCCCTTCCTACATTAATTTCGACAAATGTAGAGAGGAGATTGCATCTGCATTAAATGATTTCGGTAATCGATGGTGTAAACGAGAGGGTGTTGAGGATAATGCTCTTAAAGAATGGAAAAGAAGTATCTTCACTATCGTGGATAAACGTATTAAGTTTTATTCACAAAATACTAATCTTTTACCTCCTAAACCCAAATCGTCATTTAGGCATTTGAAGCAGGGTATCCAAGAATTTCATAGAAAGTATGTCTAAGTTCCGGCAGATAAAGCCGCAAACAATGTTGTTGTCGTTTGTAGACTTCACTACGTTAACACCTTAAAACAGGAGCTTGATGGTACCAGGGCTTATCTGGAGACAGATACTGATGAGGTGTCTGTAGTAAATGCCCACTTAAACGATTTACCTGTTAAGTTTTCTGTTTGTGTCAATGAAGGCCAAGACAAACTTCCTACGATGTATTGGTTACCTAAGCTTCACAAAAGACCATACAAAGCTAGATTTATTGCAAATTCTAGCTCTTGTACTACCACTGAACTTTCTAAATTATTAACTTCTTGTCTTACTGCTATCAAATCTCATGTTATAAGATACTGTGAGACAGTGTATGAAACTTCAAATAAAAATTGGTTTTGGTCAATAAAAAATTCTGGTGAGGTGCTCAGTAAATTGAAGTGTAGAGGGTTCCGTGCGACAAGCTTGTCCACATATGATTTTTCTACTCTGTATACAACATTACCACATAATCTAATTAAAGAAAAACTTCTGGATTTGATAGAGTGGACCTTCAAAAGGGCATTAAAAAACTATGGTTCACTTTATTTGGCATGTAATGACAGAAAGGCTTTTTTCACTTCCTCTGACCAAAGTCGGTATACCCTTTGGTCATGTCAGAATGTGTGCGACGCCTTATCCTATCTCCTTGATAATATTTATATTAGATTTGGGACCAAGTTATACAGACAAATTGTTGGAATTCCGATGGGTACAAATTGCGCACCTCTCGTAGCTGATTTATTTTTATACTGCTACGAAAGAGATTTCATGGATTCTCTTAACCATGATAATCAAGCTGATGTTATCGAGGCTTTTAATTCCACCTCTAGGTACCTCGATGACCTTTTGAACATTGACAACCCTTATTTTGAAGGTATGGTCAATCAAATTTATCCACCTGAACTTCAGTTGAACAAAGCTAATATCTCAGATACCGAAGCCCCCTTTTTAGATCTACATCTTTCTGTTGCAAATGGATTTGTTTCTTCTAAAATTTATGATAAGCGCGATGACTTTGATTTTGATATAGTAAATTTTCCTTTTTTGGATGGTGACGTTCCTCGTCGTGCTTCTTATGGTGTATACATTTCGCAACTTATTAGGTTTGCTAGAGTCTGCAATCATGTTACAGACTTCAACGCTCGAAATAAATGTTTAACGGCAAAACTTCTCCAACAGGGCTATCGGTATCATAAACTTCGAAAAACCTTTTCTAAATTTTATCGTAGACACTATGAATTGATTTCCAAATATAATGTTGGGTTAAAGACACTTTTAAGTGAGGGCCTTTCGGAACCTGAATTTTATGGTGACTTGGTTTACAAATTAATGAAACTTAAAGGAATAAATGATTTTTCTCTTCAGTTCGGAAAAATCATATCACGTTACAGACGTATAGGTTATAACTTGAATGTTATGCGACAGTCTGCATGCTTAGTTTTTAACCCAATCATGGTTGATAACTATGCTGCCTTCTTTAATTGCACGCCGGTGGGTCGGGCGTCAGACTCTATGATGGCCCCGACTTAAAGCTATTCATTTTAGTTGGTTGGGGCCGGAGCTTCTTGTCTGTTGATTGGCCCACCGGGGTCCAACTGGTGTTTTTCTTTTGCTCCGGAGTTAGCAGGTTATTCGGCGCCCAGGGATCTCCATCGTCGGGCAGCTTACTCAATCTGTGAGTCCTGGTTTTTGATTCATCAGGATGTTTATCATGATTTATTTGTTTGTTCTTGATGATTCATTGACTAGTTAGAGATTCACCACGAGGACCGAAGAACTAACTAAATGTTGTGAACCACTGCAGACGCTGAGGGTGAGGTTAGGTACCTGTAAAACCGGTTTAAGCCCGCCAGTAACTTTGTGTTACTGATCGTTCCAAGTCGATACTTCTGTAGTGGTTCTTTTTGTTTTATGTCTTGGTGTTTAAAATTTTTTGTGCTGTTGGCGCCTTATGTATGTTTTCATATTTTTAGTTAAGTTAAGGTAACTGAGTGGCCACCTATTGGGAAAATAGCTGCTCATTCGGCTTACGATATGTTTCATGGTATAAGTACCTGATTGTTAGTTTGGTTTTTTCCCACCTCGGTTTTTGGAGTGGGAATCTTTTTCTGATTGCGCCTTTTCCTGATCTTTGCCTACTTGTACCTTTCTATATGTTTTAACCATTTAGCTGTAAAACGAGTTTTAATTTCATACATAGTCTACACTAGTATTGACAACTACAATGAACTTGGCGGTCGAGAAGACGTGCAAGAAAGAAAATGCAAAAATGTTAACTCTTGTCTCAATCTGCATTTAAATGATCTTCATTGCGTTCATTTTTATTATATTTTGCTCTCCTACAAACGGTTTGATAGTGATTAAAATTGTAAAATTTAACAATTCTTAAATCAGGATTGAGATTTGTTTGATAAATTATTTTCTGTTTATGTAAATTTGTTACTGGATATGTATCTTGTAGAAATTTCAACCAGACGCTAGTGAACAGACCCGCACCCAGGTAACATCAATAGGTATGTTTGTAACTTGAATTATGTCACTTGTAAGCAATGAACCTACAATTACGTAGTCGTAATAGAATTCCCACCCTCAAAACCAACAAAAATGCAAATGGTTGAATACAGTAATATATGTTATTCACCACACAGTCACCCATATTCTTAAAATACACCAGGCAAACTGGAGCTCGCAACAAAAACAAAGATGACGAAATAAAATAAATAAATTCAAACTCACGATGGGTTAGATTATTTATCGAGCTCGTCATTTCTGATGCCATTATTGAGTTATATTTTACAATGGGTTAGAACATTTTACTAATTTTAGATGTAATCGAGCGTCACTATGATGTTTGGAACAGCAAGTTGTTTGTCCAGCCTTCTCTGACTAAATGCATGATGTCACTTGCCCAACACTTGAAGACAAAACAAAAGGAAGTTGGTGTTAACAGATGTCTTTTCGTCGCCGTGATTGTAGCTAGATGCATTGAGTTTTTGCATGACCGAGACGTCTCTACGGAGAACTTGAGTTTGGAGAATATATACCTTAGACCGTCAAAGGTAATGATATTTCTTATTACTATAACTGTGTCTCCTCAAATGAAGCTGAATATGAATACATTAACTCTTTGTGGCTTCATGGAATTAATTTTTGCCATGTTGAAATTTTCGTCCAGACCCCTTCTGGGAATTCGCCCCCCCCCTGAGACCCCCCCCCCCCCCTCCGCGCATGTTCATGTTGCCAAAGATGAAATTTGAAGAGCCGAAACCTAGGTATGGCACAACACTTTTCTCATTAATATGTTCACTGCTTTTAAGGATGTTCGCTGTCAATGAAAAAGTATTCAAACTTTTTCTCTAACCACTCTTTTTTTGATTCCAAAATACAACATAAGACATTTGAAAGCAAAATAAATATAGGGTAGTGTGCATTTTTTCAAGCTACAGGCCTCTGAATGAGACCTCTGAGCATCACGTTTTAAATTTAGTAAAATTAATTTAATTTTTAAGTCTTTGAAACAAACCTGTCTTGAACAAAAAATACACCTAGAATGCTTTCAAAAGTCATAATATTTACGTAACGCAGACTATTTTGGACCAAACGCATAGAGAAATTTGCTAATGGGAGTGGATGACAAACTTTTACGAGTATTTTTCTAACCCTACCCCCGTACTTGAAAAGTCGGAAAAAATCAATATTTTGAAATGTGCCAAACCAATATTTGTTTATTCAAACTTTTTCTTGTATTTTCACACAACATAGAACTTTGTAATATTGTTCGAATAAAATAAAGAAATATATAGGGTAGTGTGCATATAAGAGAGAACCAACAACTTGAAAATCACCATTTTCAGCCTTTTTTTCAACTGCTTTGTTTCTTTTAGCCCATTTCATAAAACCACCTAAAATTTTAAAACCAGCACACCAAAGACACAAAAACTGACTTAGAAGACCATGTACACATATACGAGGATGATCCAATAATGAATGAGACTTTTTTAATTATTCCTATGTAAATAAACTTGGCTTATTGTTAATGTTTTGTTAACATAGCTCAATATAACGCGAACTCGAGACACTGGTTAAAAATTCACATGTAGACAACTACATTTTGTTGCTTAGCAACGGGAAAATGCGAGTCAAAGGTCCTTGGCCACGTAGCAATTATGCACATAAAATGGGTTGCCATGGCAACTGGTGATAAAAATTCCTATCATGGCATACTGTTATTTATAGTTATCTTTACTAGCTTTATGCTCTGCAAATATCACTTACATACAGCTGATAATTCAAGTAGGCTGAGTGTTTTTGCGAGAAAAGATGGGTTTTGTTTGCGAAAAAAATCAGTGATTTGGGGGGTAGGGGTGAGAAATATCTTGTATCCTTAGTATTCATGACACAATAAATTGTTTTTTGATTTTGAAATGATCAATTATGAAGTAAATATCGCAAGTGAATTACAAAAGTGGCACCTGACCTTTTCATGTTGTGTTGCCTAGCAACTATAGAATTTGGAAAATGCTTTTAGCCCAAATCCATATAGTAAAATGGTTGCTAGGCAACCACCTCTCGATCACGAGCGCAAGACTTGATTTGACCAAAGCAAAATATTTCAGAGATGAATGTTAACACAGGCAATACTCAGTTATGGTAAGAAACCGTTTTTAAAGTTTTTGACATAGCAAGATATCTATAGGCTATGCTTGTTCAAAGGGCAAATGGTGGCCATAGGTGCTTCACGAGTAGTTCTTAAATAACCATAGCAACCAAAGTTATCTGCCAAATTTGATCAAACATGCTCCGAAGAGAGATCACATGTGTATCTTGTAAAAGAAAGTAGTAAATTTGAGCCAGTCAATAGGGTTTATACAAAAAGAGAAAAGTCTCAATCAATTTTGGATCATCCTCGTACTGCAGCTAAAATAAACAAAGAAATAGTGCAATTAATTTGAAAATGTGTACAATTCAAGTTTAATCTACCCTACCCCCTAAATTTCACTGACAATTAAATTTTTCTGAAAAGTTGCAGAAAATGGGGTGAAAAAATAAAGTTTCTTAGATTGACAATTTTCATGGCTCGTCCAATGCATATCATCATTATGTATCCAAATATAAAATATTAGGAAAATATCTGCAACCGTTTACGAGATATTCAACAAAAGAAAAACCGGAAGTTCCGAAATGTCAAATGTTAGCAGCGAACATCCTTAAAGGATCTCAGTTTTAATGTTTTATTCAATGTCCTGCGCTGATAGGTCATGGTCATAGGTTTTCTTTAGTACATTATTGTGATGCATATGTATGCTAAGTTTACTATATATACAATGTATACACATGGAAATAAGTTAAGGAATACCTGTTATAATGTGACTACCAACTTTTGACTGTATAAATCCTTCTTTCTAAGACTTATGATGAATGTTTTGACAACTTGACAGAATTTGTAGTATCAAACGTTATTTCTTTGTTAAAATGGTAAGCATCAAACATGAACTGCGGCGGACAGCAGCCATCTTTGACTCAGAACGTTTTCGCTAGATTTACGGAACGCGCTGATATTCTTTGCGATAACTTCATTCTGTGAACTCGCATTGTCATATTGTTTCTTAAACCTCTGTCACATATTCACGTATCAGCGGCGTATCGCTTGCGTATCTATGAAAATTGCGATACGCCGAGGTATGAGACGTGTGTCGTACCTGCTACGTTCCTGTGGCGTATCAGTGACGTATCTGTATTATAGGGCTGTCACACATTCGCGTATCGACTCACGTATCTACGGCGTATCGAGATACGAAAGGTACGTCACACGTACGTCGTAGATACGTGAGCATGCGTAGCTCATACTCTTCGATACGTAGCTCATACTCCTCATACGCCGAGGTGCTACGTTTTTTATGTGTGCACTTAAAAATTCGTAGCACGTACGTAGCAGGTCCGATACGCCGTACAAACGTCACACATACGTGGTACATACGAAAGCAACGTGGCAGGTACGTCGTAGATACGTAGCTCATACTCCTGATACGCCACACGTACGTAGCGGTTAAAATGCCACGTAACCGTGACGTATGTACAGCGTACCTTTCGTATCTGCTACGTATGTGTGACGTATGTGTGGCGTATCCTCGAATGTCTTTTCGTATCTACGGCGTATCAGCGACGTACGTGTGGCGTATCTCGCGTATCAATGGCGTATGTGCTACGTATGTGCTATGTTCGTTTCGCTACTGTGGAGTATGTGTGACGTATTAGGAGTATTAGGAATATTTTGTGGCGTTCCAAGAGAATCTTAATGCTTCTATATGTATGTTTTCGTTTTTCCGAAGTCATAGATCAAATGTTTCTCACGGTTGGGGGTGTCGTGCAGGGTTTTTTCCGTCTTTGTTCATGTGGTCTTACGACCAGGATGGAGAGCTTGAAGATGTTCCCCATCCACCACGACCACCACCACCACCTCGGTTTTTTTTCGGTGTTAATCTAGATTATCTAGATTTCTCCGGTGGCATCTTCGACCTCTTTTATGAGCCTGTGCGTGAGAAAACCAACAATTTGGGTTTCGACCAGGTCTGACACAAACCGGCCTATACAGTCTCAGAAGATGGTAAGAGGCTGGAAATTTTGGATTTAGAAAGTAGAGGAATTGTACTATCCATGTAAAAAAAACAAAGGCACTGATCAGCTCCACAGTTAATGCAAAACTGATCGGCGCCTTTGTTTTTGCCTATGCAGATTGTTGTTGTTTTTTTTCCATGCGGCGGCTCATATTTGATGATTATTATGTGCGAATTGCATGAGCAAAGTGAACACAACCGTTTGTTCTCATAGATATTAAAAAGCAATTGGTACAGAATAGATACGCCGCAGATAAGAATGGAACGCAGTACATACGCCGTAGATACGTCACGCGTACACTTCATACGCCATACATACGTCACACGTACGTAGCACATACGCATTGATACGCCGTACATACGAAAGTGAAATTCCATACGAATACAGATACGTCACGGATACGCCACGGGAACGTAGCAGGAACGTCACACGTACGTGGTACATACGTCTCTCGAGCAAAATACGGCTCAGACCTCGGCGTATCGACATTTTCATAGATACGTGTGTGATACGCCGCTGATACGTGAATGTGTGACAGAGCTATTAGTATGGAATTTCTCTTGTACGGCGTATCAAGGTGTATGTGCCACGTACGTGTGACGTATGTGTGGCGTTTGAAGCGTACGCGTGACGTATCTACGACGTATGTACTACGTTCCATTCTTATCTGCGGCGTATATGTTCTGTACCAATTGTTTTTTATCGCGCCTGCTTATAGCAGGGTACGATATAGGAATCCAAATTTCCGTCCGTCCGTCAACATTTACGTCGAAGTTTGTTTTTTTTCTACATCAGTGATAGCTGCGAGTATGAAACCTTGCATAGTCATTGTCCTTGATATACCCTTCAAGCACGCACCTTGGCCCGGTGCCCTATATTTAACAGTCCGTTGACTTTGTTATTTTTTAAGTCGAAGTTTGGTTTTTACGTCGAAGTTTGGTTTTCTCTGCATCAGTGATACCTGCAAGTTTGAAACCTTGCATAGTAATTGTCCATGACATACCCTCCTTGACATGCCCTTGACTTTTATTTCATACCCTCCTTGACATGCCCTTGACCTTTATTTCATGGGCCATTGACTTTGTTGATTTTACGTCGAAATTTGGTTTTCTCTGCATCAGTGATTGCTGCAAGCGTGAAACCATATATATTTTAAAATTGTCCTTGACGTACCCTTCAAGCGCACACCTTGACTCGGTGCCCTTGACCTACATGTATATTTCATGGTCCATTGACTTTGTTAATTTTTACATTAAAGTTTGGTTTTCTGTGCACCTAAGGTAGTTGCGAATGTGAAACCTTGCATAGTAATTGACCTTGACATACCCTCTCAGAACACACCTTGACCTGGTGTCCTCAACCTTTATTTCTCGTTTTAGTTATTTTCCCGATGCAGGTGCGATATCGACCTCGTTAATACCTATGAGAACAAACGGTTGTGTTCACTTTGTTCATGCAATTCGCACATTACGGTTACCAATTATCAGAGGCCGAAGATGTCACTGGAGAAATCTAGATAATCTAGATTAACACCGAAGAAAAAACCGAGGGGAGGGGGTGGGGGCGGGGGGTCATCTCCAAGCTCCCCATCCTGGTCGTAGGATGTCATGAATAAAGACAGAGGCTACACCAAGCATAGCCCTGAAAGAACCCTGCACGCCACCCGGCCCGTGAGAAACATCTGATCCATTATTTCAAAAAAAAACAAAACATTTATATAGAAGCATTAAAGATTCTCTTGGAATGCCACAAAATATTCCTAATACTCCTAATACGTCACACATACTCCACAGCAGCAAAACGTACGTAGCACATACGTAGCACATACGCCATTGATACGCGAGATACGCCACACGTACGTCGCTGATACGCCGTAGATACGAAAGAAGAGTCGAGGATACGCCACACATACGTCACACGTACGTAGCAGATACGAAAGGTATGCTGTACATACGTCATGGTTACATGGCATGTTAACCGCGACGTACGTGTGGCGTATCAGGAGTATGAGCTTTATGAGCGTACCTGCCACTTTGCTTTCGTATGTACTACGTATGTGTGACGTATGTACGGTGTATCGGACCTGCCACGTACGTGCTACGAATTTTTAAGTGCACACTTAAAAACGTAGCACCTCGGCGTATGAGGAGTATGAGCTACGTATCGAGGAGTATGAGCTACGTATGCTCACGTATGTACGACGTACGCGTGACGTACCTTTCGTATCTTGATACGCCGTAGATGTAGATACGTGAGTCGATACGCGATAGTGTGACAGCACTATTAAGCATCAAGCTGAGAACTTGCCTGTGGATTGGGTATCATTGATTCTTTATTTTGTGACCGACTGTCGGCGGTAGCTCCATACTTTTCCATGGGTAGGTTTCATGATCACGTTTTGTTCTTTGGCTATACATGTACATTTTGCAGGTTGTAAGCGTTGGGCCAGATATTCAATATGACCCTTTAGGAATTTAAACATGCACGTTCTGGTCATAACGCTATAGCGGAATTATTCTTTTACGGCTTTATTTGCAAAAATTCCAACAGTTTTGCCTTCCATAGAAATCAATGCAAACTGCATATTTTGTATTAACTTGTTGGTTTGAAGATGAAACATGAATTTTTAGATCCGAAGTCGTTAATACATTCAGAACGCTCAGAGTCCTATTTCGCATTCAGAAGTTGAGTTTTGCGGAGTAGTGCAGAAGCTAAACGACAAACTCGTATTCAGTAAAAGTGGAGTTTTTCATATAATTATTATGTCACATTGTGTCCTCCGTAGCACAAAGGCAAAATGTTGTAAATGTCCATAAGTTGGCCTGTCGCTAGGCCAATGTATGAAATACATGTGATAAAAATTTCACTATCGCCAGAAAATAGGAAAATGGATTTTTTGAAACATTTCCCAAGAGCTAAAAGTGTTCCTTAACTGATTTCCATGTGTATATACAAAAGTTTAATATCTAGCCCCTTGTCTGTATTACTATAGCCATAAACGGTTCATCTAGTACGTCATTTTACCATGCCTGATCGGTGCTAGATATGCTCTGAGTATTAAAGGTATATGTAGTAAAAACTCATATTCACGTTCGGATGCAGTACTCTGTCTCGATGGTACCTCAGTTGATGTCTTCAACTCTCAAACGGTCTGACTTAATCTTGCCTCTAATTATTCTAAATATACGTACTTTAGTTTCTTGATCTTAAAATAAGATCTGAAAGAACCATTTTCTGATAATCGTTTACTTTAAATTTTCATGCCTTTGCAGGGTTCGTTCTCTGTGGTTATGTCGTTTAAACCAAAGATGGTTCAGAAAGACAGCGAGAAACAGGAGGACATCAATAAATATGGAAAACTGCTTGATAGTATTCTGAAACAATGCAAGGCTTCAGCGATTAAATCTGTGTGAAAGACAAATTACACCAAACAAAAATAATGACATACTAATAATTTCATGCGACTGTATACCGCACATGTATTATAGTGTTGTAGTGAGAGGGCACTAACAAAAGTTGTGAAAATTGAAGCCCAAGCACATTCATAATTACCAACTTAGTAGTTTCAAACTCAAGTAAAAGTAAAATGTCATGTATATTGCTGCATACAAAATACGCTGCATGTAATATAATGTAAGTGGTATTAATGCAAATGAACACAGATCTTTTTTGTGATGAACATCAGGAAATGGTATCCGCCCTTAAACCTCACATTTATACAGTAAAAGTGGGTGTGCAAGGATGTTCCTATTTTTTCATAGAATAGATTGTGAATATTCGTTAGAACCTCGTCGGCGAGATGCTTCGTACGACGGCGAGGTGGTTTTAACAAGTACTTACAATTAATGTTTTCAGCTAAAAATAGTAATATTTACAGCTTGAAAGAATCTATGTTAATTGCAAGGGCGAGTTTTCGTAATGGACTTCTAGAAATGATGGCACTCAGTCTGCATTTAAATGTAAGCATCCGGTGAACTGATGATTAAATTGAATTTCCAAAGACAAATATTTTGAAAGGGACTTAAGCCAAGAGAAAGCGGACTATATATTTGGTATTTACATCAAATATTGTGCGATAGAAGTGCCCTTTTTATTTAACTTCCCCAGTATCGCTAAATCAAGATAGAAACAAAATGATGGATTGTGCTTAAATATGGACACGGTAGCCATTAGGGACACCCAAATTACCCTTAAGCATCAAGTCTGACTGGCCCAGAATAGAAGAGGCATTTTCGCCTTATCGACCGCTTAGACTCACATACGACTACCTACATGTATATGCACTTTTATTTGGTATAATACAATTCAATTGAGCTTACACATGCAACTCCGGTTACTCTTCTAGTACCCCGGTTTGTTTACAGCAAAGTCAGTGCGTATTCCCAACACCATTTTGTTGGGTATTTTCAAATTTAAACTTCTTTAATGCTTACGGACACCCTAGTGTATTCGCATTTCGTTTAATGGGTCCATTGTAGGTTGTATACTGTGATACATAGTTACATACGAGTATACCGTTGTTTTTCTATAATGTGGCCATCCATAATAAAACACTTGATAATACGAACATATATGAACTCTAGCTTCTGTCGTCCTCCCGACAATAGTAACATGTATTCCATCAGGAAAACATGTCCATGCAATGTATACCCCCTTGAACCCCACTTTTATATAGAAAAACTGGGGTATGGACGGGTATACCTATTTTTCTTATTTTTGCTCCAAAACATAGATTATGGGTACTCCGTTAGAACCGCTTCGCCAAGGCGGTTCTAACGTGTATCCACAATCTATGTTTTGAGCAAAAATAAGAAAAATATCAAAAGATTTCTGCTGAAAATGTTCAATTTTTACAACTTCAGAAAATTCAATTTATTTTATACTTTACAGTGAAAACCAATGTATATCAAAACTTGATAAAATTGGTATTTTCATTGATATGAAATTTCACTGATATCAAATCTCACTGATATCAAAAGTCACTAGTGACTGATATCAGCCTATATCTTCACTGTAATGACGTCAGAATTTTTGGATTACTTCTGACGTTTCCATTTACTTGACGTCATTAAATAGGTCTCACTTCACAAATTCAAACGCCTATAACTCCGTTATTTATGAACGAAAACATAAAGTGTGGGTATTCATTTTCTTAGTTAGAACGTAAGGAACAATGTGGTACCAAAATTATTCGTGTTTTCAAAAAATTTTGGTTTTCGCATTTTCACCGCCTGCTTTGTGAATAGGAAAATGCCCGTGTATTGTATAAAATAAAAAGAAAATTTGCTTTTTTTCGGCGAATACCAAATATATTTCATCTTGTGAGTTGAAAACATCAAAATTTTCACTCGTGCTGCGCACTCGTGAAAATTCTGATATTTTCAACTCACTCGATGAAATATATTTGGTATTCACCTCAAAAAAGCAAATATCCTCTATATATTACATGGGCGTGTTTTCGTAATTCTGTGTTTGGATCTGGATCTGTCACGTGAATACATGTATCTCATTACGAAAAGTTGCCCATGCAATACACATAGAATTTTTGAGCTTTAAAAATTGAAAATTTTTAGCTGATTTTTTTTTATTTTATTTTCTTATTTTTTCTCAAAACATAGATTGTGGGTACACGTTAGAACCGCCTCGGCGAGGCGGTTCTAACGAGTACCCACAATCTATGTTTTGGAGCAAAAATAAGAAAAATAAGTAAACCCCTGCATACCCCAGTTTTACTATATAAAAATGGGGTTTACGGGGGTATTCGTTGCACGGACATGTTTTCCTGATGTGGTTATATGACTCGCAGAACGTTTCAATTACTGAGGCAATTTCGAGTCTTGTGGTAAATTTGTCATGTACGGCAATTTTAAACCCAGGTTCATTTCATTTTCATTAGAATATGCAAATGTTTGTATTTGAGGGAAGAATTTTAGCTTAATGCGGTCATGTTATAATCCGACGTAAAACCTTAGTCTGGTTTACAATGGCATATTGGTAATCGGCGATATTGTCATTAATTCTAAAATGTTATATAAAGCTTTATTTGGATGTGCGCCATTTTGGTCAGTTCAATCAAATCTATACATGATTTATCGTACAAAAATGAAAACCATCCTGGCGTGCAACTTATGCAGTGGATAATTCGGAAAAAGGTAAGCTAGTTTTCTTTATCGGGAAATTATTTTCGGGTTTGTTTGCGTTTGTAACGCAACATGTCATTTTTTACTAGTTACTCGGACATACAGTGTAGATTGAAAAGAAGAAACATCTAAGAAAATACGAAGAAGGATGGCGTTCTGATTGCAGATATGAGTGTGTAGTGCATTGTTTTATACACATACTTTTTTAAAAGTCGGACAGTTTAAGAGCCGCGTTATGTATTTGATTAAGTATATTCCTACATTTTAAGTATCGTTTTTATACTTGTTTTAGTTTGTGGTGTTTGTCTGTTGCGGTGTTAATATTGACACCAAAAAAAGAAACGGGTGTAACATACACGATTAGTGTTTCTAAACACACAGCAACGTATATCGAAAATTCGTCCGTACGCATCATCCATACTTGCAAAATATTCCATATCGTCTTGTACATGTAGATCAATCTGTCTTTGTTTAAACATTTGCTGTTTTCGTTGCAGGAAAGTTTTGTTTTGTTTCAACTTGATGCTGAGAATGCTTGACGAAAAATGACGTTTACAGGTAAAACTGACGGCTACCACGGAACGACATTACGCGATTAATACCATATTTAGCAATCTTCGATCTTCAAGGGTATATAAATGCAGTTCACATATTGATTTCGATCACGTTGGAATGAGTTTAATGTGCTGAACGAATCGCTGTACATTGTGCATACCTACATTGTATATATAGAAATTAAATATCGCAACTTTAGATTGAAATCTCCAGTCTTAATCCCCAAAACAAATAAACGATGATAGCAGCAAACACCATTGACGTCGACGGATTTTAGCCTAAACCTTGTTAAAACGGCACGTGAAGATTATGTTTTTGTTTGAACGCGGCTTCCGACCTTGTTGAAAATGACCTCAACACAGACAACGGACGGGAAAGGCAGGACAACAAAACATTACAAAACATTTTTACAATAAGCATAAGAGCAAGGTGACTTGCTCTTTCTTAACAAAATAGCCATCCGGCTAGCGTCAAATCGCTTGTATCTGAACGTTACAAATCCTATTCTTATTCTTGCAGCTGAAGAACTCAACAAGGCTGTTACCCAGTATCGTGTGTTAGGCGGGATACAAATCATACTGGGCGTCGGTCTGGTAGCATGCGGAGGAATCGGTACACAATATACCGCAAGTTATGATGTAATTCCGTATTTTATTGGTGGCTTTATTGCCGGGATTATGGTGAGTGTGTGCAACACATATTGAATGTCCCAAGACTACATACTTATTAAGTAACGTAAGGCATACAATTTGTAAAATTATACAGCTGCGTTCAGTTATTAATATACCGCCGCAATATTTAGAAATAAATTATTGACAACTTTTCTTGTTTGTGAACAATCGTCACTGGCAAGAAATGGACAACTGAAGAAATGTATTTATATATTTTGTAAAGTATGAGTATAAATATCAATTTTTAACATAAAACTTCTAGATATTGTGCTGCTGTCTGACTAATTTGATTACATGATATATGAAACCCAGAAGCACAAATTATAGCTTATAATCGACTTTCAAAGATTCTTGAAGGAACTACGGGTAACGGTTTGAATTTGCAATTAGTGAAAAAAGATAATCATTTGTGTACTCAGGCTGAGACTTTTGTGTCTCTATGGACATTTTAACAAAGTTAAATCCTTATCTTTATTCAATGTGTGTTTTAGGATTTCGTCGTTAAACATTTGTTATAATTTGAAGTTGAACACGTCAGTGTAATTTTATAAGAACGATACTTTTCCATCAAGAAAAAAATCTTACTAGTGGGTTCCTGCATGACGTAAGCATGCCCCGAACATTGTAGAGCCACCTACTGCCTAAACGCCGGCTTACATGCCATCTTACAGTTTCATTGTTGATCATTTATTTCTAAATATTGCAGGGGTATATTAATAACTGAAAGCAGCTTTAGCTACCAAAATGTATTACATGAACGTAAAAGTTAATCTACATATATGTACACGTATGCACTCAATCTCCAAAAAAGAAGACTATACATGTTATAGTTTTAAAACTTTGAAATAGTATTTGCCATAAATGCACAAACGGGATTAAAAACGCCTGGTACAATAAGTTTTATTTTTCAGATTCTGGCAAATGGTTGTTTGTGCCTTTATATTGGCATTAAAGGTGCTGACAATAAACCAGGAGAGGAGAAGAGCAAGGAAGTTGCATGTGCAGTAAGTTGTGTTTATCCATATATGAGCCGCATCGTGAGAAAACCGGATTTTTGCCTATGCGAAAACAAAGGCGCAGATCAGCTTCGCGGTAACCGCGAAGCTGGTCAGCGCCTTTGTTTTCGCTACACGGATAGTACAATTTCTCTTCTTCTTAAATCCGAAATTTCAAGCTTCTAGCCTGCTTCTGTAACTGTACAGGCCGATTTATGTCGGACCTGGTCGGAAACCCCGAAGCTCGGTTTTCTCGCGTCGAGGCTCATATGACGAATGGACTTGCCCATCGTTATCATTTGGGTGAGTCCATTTTCAATATTAGGCGCACCAGGAGTGATTTATTTTTATTTAATTTTTCGATTGAATTTCTTTAAGCAAACAGTATAGCCCCAGATGGGACGCCGCGTTCTGCGGCGTCACATCTGGAGCTAAACCGTTTGCCTATGTCCCATAAAAAAGGACGCCAGGTTAATATATACTGTAGTAATCAGTAAGAGGCATTGTCATGGTACAACTACTTACCCAGCATCAGTTTCTAAATGTAAACGTTTGCATAAAGACAGTTTGGTGCGATCGATTTTATCGATAGGCTCGCAATGTCGACATTAAACGTGCCAGTCCCACTCGTACGATTGTCTAATCAAGGTTATTGATAAGACTGCTAATGAAAAATTTGTTGAATATTTTCCAACGTGTTTCTGCTGTCTTAATTTCAAAAAGGACCCCCCAAATTAATATTTTTAAATAACAATCGTACGCAGTGGGACTGGGACTTTAGTCATTCTATTGCCTATTGCGAGGCAACAAAACTTTGTGTCAGAGTGTACATGTACGTTTTCGTGGTTAATATTATAAAGAAAGCCATTGCACCAAATTATGTTTCGTATAATTAGCGGATGGAGTTCATTACAACAAATGCTTAATGTGTCATGTACATGTACAAACATATATAACTTTATAAAGTGCTTAATAATGCAACGCTAGTAATATTCAGGTACATATACCGTTGGCATTTAGTTAAGCATATTCAAGTAGAAGATTCAAAAGCTAAAACACCTATCCAGAAAAGTGAAGAATTAGTTTCATTTTCTTATGTTAAGATGACTTTGTTTCAATGTTACAATACAATAAAGGCATTTCTGAATAAATTTTACCCGGCCAAGCTAAGAACTAACTACTCAAAACGTTAAATAAAACAAAGCGGAAACGATAGCTTCGTCGTGTGTGATGTGTTTTGCTTGACCTTTGGAAAACATCAGGAAAACATGTCCATGTAATGTATATCCCCTTAAACCCCAATTTTATATAGAAAAACTAGGGTATGCAAGGGTATACCTATTTTTCTTATTTTTGCTCCAAAACATATATTGTGGGTACTCGTTAGAACCGCTTCGGTGAGGCGGTTCTAACGTGTACCCACAATCTATGTTTTGAGCAAAAATAAGAAAAAAATAAAATAAAAAAAATTCCAGTGAAAATTTGATTTTTACAATTAATTTTTTTTTCTATATTTTCGTAATGAATATGGCAATAGTGCACATTCTACTGAGAAAGTTCAAAACATTTTTGTGCACAGAAAGCGCCATTTTGGACATACTAACTGCGCATGTTATCAGTTTGATTTTCTGTAGGAAAATTAAGGGACAATGATTTTCTTAATCTAACTATTCGAAATAAAAAGAGTATAATCAGGTCTAAGAGCTGACATTTCAAGTCTTTAAATCTACAGACTTACTAGATTTACAGACTGTCTGTAAATCTACAGACTTGTTAAGTCTGTGGATATAAAGACAGTCTGTAAATCTAAAGACGTGTAAAGTCTATATATTTAAAGACTTATGCAGTATTTCATCGAATTTTGGAATACCAAGAAAAAGCGCATTCTATATTTAACGTAAATGAATGACATATACATGTACGATATTCGGTGTGTAAAGTTCGTGTAAAAGTATGGCCTTATTTTCGTGTACTGATACCAAATAATAACTAAATGTATTCCTTGTTGATTATTCTCCCTTTGACCATTGTTGGCGATGAATGTCACCCGATCAGATGATTGCTTGCGTTATCAATTGTTGAGTTATAGTATATGGGAGAAAACTTTTGTATATCAAAACACATTTATTTGTTTCTTCCATTATTCAATGTTAAGTCAACAAACGATGAACATTTTTCTGCACTATGCAACTGCTTATGTAATAAAGCAAATCACAATTGTTTATCAGTGCGAATTTTCCGTATTTCATAATTGTTGCTATTTCTTCGTTTTAGTCTTTAATTCTACAGACTCACAGGTCTTTAAATCTAAAGACAGTCTGTAAATCTAAAGACAGTCTGTAAATTTATGTCAGCTCTTAGACCTGATAATTGATGAACAGCTCTAGAAATTATGATCACAGACAAAATATGCTTAACTTAAACCCAACAGTATAGTTATACTGATGTTATCAAGGGAAGATAACAAGTTTCTTCTTTGTCTTTATCAATGCTAATAGGTTTAGCAGTTTTAATGTCCCGCATGATATTCACTTGTTTATACATGGTATCGACACATTTTTTTATTAAAATGTCGAGAATTAGACGCCATTTCTATTACTGAAAACACTTACTGTCTGAACACCAATATTTCAGAAACTGAAGTTTTCAAAATCTGACTTTTCTGAAACACCACAAGAAAAATATGACCATGTCATCTTTTTGCAACCCAAAAGGTCGTAAAACATGCCGCAAAATGTTTGAAAATCGATTCACTTATAACATAACTATGCACGAAAATTATTTTGAATAGGCATTTTGCATCTGCAAGGAAGGTAATCCAAACACCTTAAAATTGAGAATCAATGTGAATAAGAGTAAGGTTTGGGTATCATCGTACACTGTCAGAAGCATCAAAATAGCGTCAGTTTGCTAAATGTATTATGATTTTGATGTTAATTTTAACAGAAGATCGGCAATCGAGAGATCAATAGGCACAATATGGAAGGCTAGTGTTGTTGTATAGGGTCCGTAAGAATACCCCCAAAGCTTTCTGGTACACTTGCCTTAAACGTGATGAGCTTTATATTTTACAGGTGATGACACAATACATACTATCCATGTTTACGTTTGGTGGATGCTTGTTTGGAGTAATATTTGCCGGAATAGGGAGTTGTGAGGACTATTCATATTATGATGACTATTATACCTGCCCACCAGAAAGGGATATAATCCGGTACTGTCTCATCACGGGCATTCTTATCGGCCTTGTCGTCAACGTAGTTTCTATGTGTACTGTTTGCGCCTATGGGAAAATATTTGGTGTTATGATGAGACGGGGGCGTAGAGGGCGTACAGTCATGTCTATTGATACGTCACCGGATGGTACGCGGAACGCTCGTGCACAGTTAGGTCTTTTTGCAACCAGCCTTCAAACAAACACAATTCAAGCCAACAATTTTGGTGTTGGAAATGAAGCTAGGATGCAGCAGTTGACGAGGGAGAATGAACTCTTGCAACAGAATCTGGAACTACAACGGCAACTGCAGCAACAGCAGCAGCAACAGCAGCTACAACCACAAAACACAGGGGCTGTTTATCCTCCACCGCCACCTTACAATTATGCCACTGGTACTAATAATATGGGATTTAACTACAATGTGTAAATGATTTCGTTTGGACAACACTATTATGTTAAGTCCAATTCGCATGCGCCAAAAATACACACGTGTAAATATACTTCGGTGTGCAAATTTTACTCGGGGTAAGTAAATGGCGCATGCGAACGCAAATACACACCGGAGTATATTTACATATGGGTAAATTTACTCCTGGGTCTGACCAGATGCAAATTTTATTTTTACAAATACACACGTGTAAATTTACTATTATGTGCCATGCGAACGCAAAGTAAAATTTACCCATGGGTATTTTTATCTACTTTTAGATAACGAATTTTCACATTTTTTGTTCCTAACTGATTATATGACAGTTGCTGAAACTGTGGACATTGTTGCTAAATAAGAGTTTATTGCCATTCATAACATTTTAGATCATATGGAGTGCAAACAGCCACACTATTTCTTCATCATTCTTGGTTAGGATTCTTGGGGCATTTTAACAGCAATTCCTTGTAAAAGAATCAAAAAAGGGAACTGTATAACTGCTAAGGTTATGCCTGACCATTACATGATTCCCCTCTGCTGCCAAAGTCTACATTAACACCTTATAGCAGCCTCTTCTTGTGTTGCAAATACAGAAAACTTAAATGAACAGGTTTTAATCCAGAAATGATAAAATTACCTACAAAATACTCCTGGCGATAAAACCCATGCGAACGCAATTTAAATTTACTCTGAGGTTGATTTGCACACCGGAGTATAAATACACACCGGAGTATATTTACACGCGTGTATTTTTTGCGCATGCGAATTGGACTATAGACTACATGTACTATATTTGTTATTTTCTATTTGTTGTTGTTTTCTGAGTTTTATCTAATAAAAACAACCCGAGAACATGCTTCTGTTTCCTTTTAAAGATAATTAATATTATCAGCTCACTGCCTCAGCTTTACTAACATGACACATTTTGGAAGCGCAGAGAATAAAATAGGTTTTAGATGGAGCAGGTGCAGGGGAATGGGGCGGGCATATTTAGATCTTATTAAGCATTTGGAACTAAGGACGAGTTCATATTGTATTAAGAAAAAGTGAAAAATTAAGACCACTCGCCCCACTGGACGGGCAGGTTCCTGGAGAAATTTCTAAGCCTGCTGAATGGCCGTCCATCCGTCCGTCAGTCAAGACATTTTAACATGAATAGGCCTACCACAGAGACACGCAGACATATCGCAACCAATTTCAAGTTGTAGCATCGTAAGGATAGGAAACCATAGTAAATCTGTAATAGTGAAAACATTTGATAAAAATCTACAAACAGTTCTTTAGTTATGATCTGGTGATGGCTTAATAACTATTCACCTACAGTCCAGTGTAGAGTTCGATCCACATGTTGCGATGACACACTAAATGAGCCACGACGCGAGAAAACCGGTCTTCTGGATTTCCGACCAGGTCCGTCATAAACCGGTTTGTGCAGTCTCGAAAAAGGCTAGAAGCTTGAAAGTTTGCATTTAACAAGAAGCGAAAATTTACTATCCCTATAACGAAAACAAAGGCCCTGATCAATTTGCAGTTTTGCATATGCCAAAATCCGGTTTTCTCATGACGCGGCACAAATTTAATGTCAGAGTGGATTCTAGGGCGCGGGAGTGTGAAAATCCCGCTTATTTTGTAATTTTGGCGCACAATTGTGATCTTGGTGCGCCGACGATCCCGCAAAGTACCAAGATGTGGCGCATTTTTGTTAGTTATGTGCGTATTGTGGTTCTTTTCAGTACCATTTTGGTAGCTAATTTCCGTTCTTTTCCGCCAATGTCCGTCGATCTCGTGGTCCGAGATTTGACCGAGACTTCAATTCTATTGGCTGAGACTGTTAACGCATGCGCATATGTTTTTCTTCTTTCACTTTCGTTGACACAAGATGGAGCAGAGATTTGTTCTTTCTTGGCTTGTGATAACTAAAAGACAGGGAATCGGCGTTGATGAGGCTGAGACCGCCGGCGCCACAGCCCCCGAATGTGTCCCTGAATATGCCCAAGACCCACCGAAAAGGAAACGAAAGTTTGACTACTTGTTTTGGAAGAAATGGCTTGAAAATATGCCATTTTTTTGAAATGCATTTTGTCCGACGGACGAGTTAACAATAGCTAGAAGAATCGAAATGCTCTGACAGAGGAATGTACTAACTACCTCAAAAGTAATAATATCAGTTATTGAATTACTCGTGAGAAAACGATGTCAAAACATTTATTGAAGGCACAAATTTTCGTGACGTTTTCTTCCTGTTTTATTATTTTTGAGTTGTTTCCCTTGTTTTCACTTAAATAGTTTACGAAGATGAAAGCTTTTTTATAAGTGCGTATTCGATAATATAACTCACAAGGGAAAGGAAAACAATATAACATATTAATCAAAAGGTCCCAACAGGTAGTCCAGAGAAAACAGTGCAGACTCAGAGCAGCAGACATTGCACTTTGTTATGACTTACACCCAAATGGCTTGAAATATAAAAATCTACATATTCATTTTTTATGACTGATAGTGAATTGACCATCATCTTGGTGGATGGTATATGCATGTTCAACTATCTGGCTTCTTGGTGATTTGTGAAAAGGTACAAGTAGGCAAAGATCAGGAAAAGGCGCAATCAGTAAAAGATTCCCACTCCAAAAACCGAGGTGGGAAAAAACCAAACTAACAATCAGGAACTTATACCATGAAACATATCGTAAGCCGAATGAGCAGCTATTTTCCCAATAGGTGGCCACTCAGTTACCTTAACTTAACTAAAAATATGAAAACATACATAAGGCGCCAACAGCACAAATTTTTTTTTAATACACCAAGACATAAAACAAAAAGAACCACCACAGAAGTATCGACTTGGAACGATCAGTAACACAAAGTGTGAAGTCTATAACTGCTGTTGGTTTATCACAGGAGGTGACCATTCAGATAGATCTTCCTGAGAAAATGTTGACTCGTATTTTATCCATTTTTGTATTATCGGCTGGCTTCGTAGGAGGACCAGTTCTGGTATAGATACCTTCGGGAGGAACTCTAGTCGTATGGCCCCCTACTTGATTTAACCTTGGCCCCTTTTTGAGAGTGTGAGGGGGGAGTTGGCCCATCTTGACAAAATCCTAGAATCCACCCTGTAATGTTCAACGTCAATTACATCTAAATTTACCACAGAGCCATTTAAACTCGAGGGCTCACGACTTGAATTCATAACAGAAACGCAAGTCATTGACTGTTTTGTCAAGGATGCTTTAAAATTAATACTTGTGTCATTATAGCTCTTTACAAAAATATCCTGAAAAAATAATAATATCAAAACCTCTTAAATTTGTAATAAAAATTTGAGACTTCGCATGGGAAAACCAGCAATCTGCTTAGGCTAAATCCAAACTTTCCAGCCTCTAACCATCTTCTGTGACTGTACAGCCCGGTTTGTGTCGGACCTGGTCGGAACTCCAAATTGTTTTTTTTTTTTTTTTTTTTTTTTTTGTTTTTTTTTTTTTTTGTTTTTCACGCACAGACTCATTTTACTTTCCCTTGTCATAGCTGTTTATCAAATGAGCCTCTGCATGAGAAAACCAATGATCTGGGTGTCCGACCAGGTCCCGAGGCTATAAAACTTTTTTTATGTTCATCTCAATTGAGTGACTAAAATCTATTATCCTGCTTATACATGTAGATGTTAAAATGCCAGTTGCAGGCATTACCTTTATAAGCAGGATAAATTACAGGCTTCGGTGATCTAAACCTGAAATTTCAATTTTATTTAGCTATTTTGTCATTTATGAGCAGCTTATTTTTGCTCAGCTGAGTGGAGCATGAAAAAAGTTTTATAACCTCGGGACCAGGTCCTGATCAGCGCCTTTGTTTTCGCATATGCAGATTATTGGTTTACTGATGCGGCGGCTCATATGAATGGGAAAAGAAGGTTCAGTGAAAATACACAGATAGTGTTTGTCTTCAGATTTTATTACAGAAACGCGAAGAAAAACTGAAACTCGAAAGTAGATTGAAAGCGAACACTAAAAGTATGTACACTAATTGTTAAATGACCACAAGACATCAACGCAACACACATATTTTTCTGACGAGTGTAAAATTGAAATTAAAATGTTTTATATAACTATATAAAAGGGGTTATTAGGGGGTATTCATTAACGTTGGGCCTGTGTTTTTGTCTTGTGCCATGGATGATGCAGAGACACTGAAAGAGGTATTAAGCAAACCACAAAGTTTACATTCCTGCGAAAACATAGACGTAGATCGACCGACTGAGCGCTATTTTTGAATTCGATAATACGATCGAATTCGATAATACGATACGTCTTTGTTCATTTGTAATTATGAAATCCAAAGCCCCTAGCCATACCTCCAACTTTTCTCTTGCCGGTCAGGGGCTAGTGTGAAGCTGAAAATGCTTGTCAGGAATGGGTGGAGCTACTGAAAACGCCACGGAAAGCCAAGCGCATTTTTGAGAACTTTTCATGTTTCTGGACATAACATGTATCAGTATTATGCCTATAGTATATTTCCAACCAGGTCCGGAATGCTCTGACTGAGAAATAAACCACAGAAAGCAACTAGTGGCTTCTTTAAGGACAGCAGCTTATCCGTGCCTTTCACGTGTAATCAAAGTAATTGGTGCAATGAGAATAAAAGTTCATTCTTAAACGTATGTGGGGAAAAAAAGGTACTGACAAAATGTGAACATACGAGGGATTATCAAAAATTACTTGCCATGGACTTTTCTTATTTCTTATGATTATACAATACGATTCCACTCAAACTTTCAAATCACATGGACCCATGTAATATGCAACAGTGTGCAAAGTTTAATCACAATCCCTTCATCCGTTACAAAATCGTTATGAAATGAAAATACCCATTTTCGCCATCATGGAGCACTCCGATGACGTCAGTGACGTCGACGCAAAAACACTGCTTTGAACCACAAAATGTGGTTTTTAGGGCTACTGATTTTTACATTTTTACTGCTCAAAGTATGTCAAAAAATTTTTCCACTATTGGAGCATGTTTTAAATTACCGATCTGTATAAAATAATTAATGTATTGCCTTGATTTGAGAATGAATTTAGACTGGGCATATCTATGCCGACTTTTAACAATATAATTTAGACGCTAGAACATTTTAAATGACCGATATGAATTTCTGATATTTATTTGGGTCCTATTTGTTCAAACGTGCATGCAATGTTTCATTTGTAATGCTTTATCAAAGAACCTTGAAGTTTTACCGGGAAATAATAAATTAGGATTTGTTTCAAATGGGAATTGTACAATATTGCCGGTTGATCTGTGCTGCATGAAATTCAGACATCGCTTAAACATTCTGAAAAAGCAAACATGTATGCCTAAGCAAAACAACGTACTGTAGGTGCAGAACCGGTCCACCGTAATATTTGTGCAAGCATAAATTGTTTTGTTATGGATCCATTAAGACACATGACACGTTTGGCTGTGATCTTCAAAACCGTTTTGAAGAAATCCCAAAAGAAAAACGATACTTATTTCTGACGTCATTTCTGACGTGCGAGCTCCGTGATGGGGAGGGTGGGGTAAGTAAAACCATCACCAACTGCTAATAAAACGCGTTCGATTAACCAAACTTTCAAAATCTAGCGGATTTAAGCAAGTTTATCGTTAGCTGAAATTTGAATATGGTTACTTGAACCGTTGTCAAGTTATGGGAAAAGTCCACGTAATTTTTGATAACCCCTCGTACCGTAAGCTAAGTTAACAGCTATTTCTCTAAATATGGCCACTCAGTAACTAGAGCCTTACTTACTACGTATATGAATACGCACAGAACAGGCACATACGGCATTTTTTTTTAAATAAAATTGTATCAGTTCCTTGTCCTGGCTGGTTTCTTTATACTTATTCATGACCAAACTAAAACTGTTAATTCCATTTGTAGAAAGCATAAACCTGCCAGCGTAACACTTGGGCGATTTCAAGTAGATTTCAATTGTCCATACCTGTTTTAGTTCACAGACCCCTTAACACGCAGCCTTAAACTTTTCCCTATAAAAGAGCGGCAAATTCTCTATTTCCTTACACCTTTTGGTTCGACTTAGATCGGCTTCAAGATGTTTGCTATAGCTGTGTTTGCAGTGCTCTGTTGCTCGGCAGTCATTGGTAAGTTATTACACTTCTAAGATTTTAGTTTACTTTTTCTTGACTTTTAAAAATGCCTGCACTTATATATGTTATGGACAAAAGCTAGAGCATTCAAAAGCAATTGAACAATTTCAGTTGTTGTAACGATTCTTTAATACTGTTTACAGTATATCATAGCTATTCTGTGTTTCCCTGTCATTGGTTGTGCCTCAGCTTTAAAGACAGTGGTTTAGTTTGCCAGATTCCATTTGCGGGTACAGCTATTGATTCGCTTTGTTTGTGCCCGTCATTGGTGACAAATTTCATAAAGCAGAGTGACACTGCCCATCATAGAGCTTGTACATAGGGCAGCCCGTTGATACCATCTGGTATGTGCATCATTAATAAACTTTATGCATAATGTGGTATGGTACAGTATCATCACCATGCACCGCTTTCGGTAAATGCTTAGTTATACTCGGTCGGTTTTTCTCAATTATATCTCGAGTATGTGTGAAATACTTAAGTTAAATGGATTACATGTAATTTGCTATCTTTAATTGTTGTCGGGATTCAACTGTTAATGGGATGATTGATTTAAACGTTTATGTTTGATGATTAATTGTTCTTTAATTAAAGCTAATAAAAGCTGCTATTTTGTTTGGATTGACTTTGAACGACTCGTCCTGTTGCGGATTACGGCATCAAAAGAAAAATACAAATACCTCATGAAATAATTATATAAAAGATTCTCATAAAAATAAAATGATAAATTAAATGATGAATAACACATGAATTTATGAATTTACATAATTTCCTTTAATATCTATTTTTCACTATGAACTTGAATGTAACCATATAGGTCATAATGTCAGATTTTAAAAGTGAAAAACAATATTCAATCTCGAAAGATAAATATTTGATCATTTTGATCATAGTCAGTACAAAAAGGTATTTTGGACCCATCGGCTAAACTAAACTTTTCTCGAAATTTTCACCTCTTTCATATTAGCCATAGGCAGCCAATGACACTTCGATATTACACAGTTACCTGTAACATTTATTGTGCGGACTTTGACAAATTCCAAACAAAAAAAAAAAAAAAAAAAAAAAAAAAACAACTTCCATAAAGAGTTAAAACACAATAATTTTTTAGTAAATTAGACGTGAAAATGGAGAAGCACGCGTTTTGACTTTTTTACAATAGCTTACTATAGGATAGCACGATGGTAACTTCAGGCGTTTTGGGAAGCAAAAAGATCAAACTCAAATTAAATAGAATTTATATCATTGGAAAGCTGATAAAATGTAGAAACTGGATAAAACAGCATCCTATTTCTGACTTTTTTTTTTTAAAAAAATACTATAATTGTATAAAAAACGTTTTCCATAGCAATGTATTACACATTGTGTGGTACTTAATATTATTTCTGTTATCACTGTTTTGATCTCCATGACTTCGCCCATTTTTATTAAGTGCTGGCTCAGATAAAAATCATGCAGGTGACTCCACATGGTGGGTAACGGATATGGCTGATTTTCATTTGTCTGAGAGGTTTTGATGACAGAACAAGAAAAATAAGGTTTATTTCGATTTTTTTCAATTCTCGTCACCATGGCAACGGGAACTAGTATTTTGCCTAAAAATCGCTAAATTCTGCTCTCAAAATGGTATAATTCATAATAATATTTTATGAATGTGATAAATGTTAGGTAGAATTGAACAATTCGAATAGAAACACTAAACATAGGCTTAAAGCTTTTAAGCCAAAAGAACATTGATTTCATTCAGCTTGGCGTTGCCATGACAACGCATATTATACTACTAAGTCAAAAAATATGAAAAAGGCATTTTTGGCTGTTTTCAGATCAACTTATCGCAACTTCAGTAGACTGATATTGATATGCAGTAACACTTAATTTATAAAGCAACTCTTGTATTACATGTTTCCACCATAAAACGCTTTGCCTTTTCATATACACTGTTGCCATAGCAACAAATTGAACACCACTGGAATGAAAAACTAAAATTTACATTTTGGAGGGTTTTCAGGTATGCTTACATGTATATCAGCTTCTAATCACTGGTGGATTTATTTTATAGCAGTGTACCAAGAAAGGAACTTATGATTTATCATATACAATAATAGAAAAGACAGCTGGGTAATTTACCTGGTTGTCATGGCGACAACTATAATGCTACAGAGGAAAAATATCTAAAATATTGATTTTTGGGCTATTTTCGCACCAAATTATTGACACCTCGGAAGACTGATGTAAACATGATATTGCAGTTTAATTCTAAAGTAAGTATTATATTACAAGTTTCAAAAATAAAACCCTTTGCCTTTTCATATACACGGTTGCCATAGCAACAGATCGAACACCACTGGAGGAAAAAAGTAAAATTTACAATTTGGAGGGTTTTCAGGTAAGTTTATGTTCGCTACTAATCACTGATGGGTTTATTTTGTAGCATTGTAAAAAGAAAGCAACTATTGATTTATCATATTCAATAATAAAAACGACAGCTTGGTCGCTAACCTGGTTGCCATGGCGACATGTATAATGCTACAAGGGAAAAATTTCTAAAATATTATTTTTTTTGTTGTTGTTGTTTTCACACCAAATTATTGCAACTTCAGTAGACTGATTTGAACATGATATTGATTTAGAATTATAAAGTAAGTACTATATTACAAGTACAACACTTCGCAAATTAATACGTGCGGTTGCCATAGCAACAAACCGAACACCACTGGAGGAATAAAACGGCTAAAATTTACATTTCGGGGGTTTACAGGTAAGTTTATATCCGCTTCTTTTCACTTGTGGATTTGTTCTGTAACATTGTACCAAGATGGCAACTATAAATTTATCATATCCGTTTATAAAAAAGCCAACTTGTTCACTAACCAGGTTGCCATGGCGACAACTAAAATGCAACAGATGAAAATATATAAAATAAAGATGTTTTTGGTTGTTTTCACGCCAAATTATTGCCACTTCAGTAGATTGATGTTAACATGATATTGAATAGTAATTATAAAGTAAGTATTTTATTACAAGTTTATATAATAAAACGCTTTGCAAGTTTAAATGCATGGTTGCTATAGCAACAAGATGAACACCATTGGAAAAATATTTTGAAATTTGACATTTTAGGGTATGTTTGTGTGTGTGTGTGTGTGTGGGGGGGGGGGGGGGGAGGGGTCCGATCATTTATATTGGCTTATGGAAAATTGTGTTTTTATTTTGTCACATTGTATCAGTAAAGCAACAATTTTCTTGTCATGCTCGATGATGAAAAGACAGTATGATCACTTACTTTACAACCATGACAACAACAAAGTCACGCCTAAAGATGAATGTCAAAAATTGAAATTTTCTGCTGTTTTGAGACTCATACAATTCTTGTAAATTCTGTAGACAATTTTTGTTATGAAAATGTATAATGATCTAGAAGTATCAAAAATATCATTTGTTCCAAAGTTTTAACCATTTTAAAATTCAAATACTGGTTTCCATGACAACAACAAAGTCATTCTTTGACAGCCGCCCAAAAGTGCCATTTTCTGCTGTTATGAAACTCATTTATTGCAAATTCAGTTGACCGATATTGAAATTAAGTTATGTCATGTAAAGTATCTCTAATATTACGTGTCCAGAAAAATGAAACCCTTTGCAAACTCAAATACCTGGTTGACATGACAACAACAGAAACACCTGAAGACAAATGTCCAAAACTTGAATTTTTCTGCTGTTTTGAGACAAAGAGCTTGTAACCTAAGTTTTCTAATATCGATATGAAATTCTACTATAATTGCGAATCAACTAGATCTTCAAAAGTGTGTTTCCTGGTACGAGCAAAAATGCATAAAACAAGCACAATTAAAAATGTTCCTGAATTTATTTTTTTCTGTATAACTATTGTAAATTTAAAAATTGTAAAAAAAAAGCTTTAAGTTGAAAAAAATGAAGTTGTTCCCCTTGAAAATAAGATTTCTTTAAATTTTAGTCATTCTTGAATTTTCAGAAAATATATAACTACTTTCAAGCTGAAAACAAACAAACTTCATAGTAAACACTTCAATATTTTTTTTTTATATATTTTTTCGTTCCTTTATACTCTTAACACTGTTCCTCTAAATTCTTTCCAACGTGCACTTCTGTGTAATAAAATGAATGCAGTTCAATTTACATTGTCTGTCAATACTTGACACAATTGTCTTCTTGCAGTCTCCCGCAGGTTCCTACGATTTTGAATTAGTCAATACTGCTACAAGTGTTTAAAAACGAAAGACCGTTACCACGTCGTAGGGAAACATTGTCCGGAGACGCTGCGATGAGCGTGCGGCAACCGCATTATATTTTTTTATGATTTTTGATGATTTGGTGACAAAAATTGTACAGCCATCGTTAGATGTTAAAATTGATGCTTAACGTTCCAGTCAACGGCTAAGATCAGGTCGGGACGTTGTCTCCATTTACGGGACCATCCAAGAAAGCCACAACCGCTTAGGCCCTATACGAGCGTATGTGTGGATGCTTTGACTTGAAACCACTTTTCCTGGGTAGGCTCATCCTGAGCGGTTAACCAGTAATAACATAGTCATACAGTCAGCAGTGTAAAAGCTTTGCCTTGAGGCACAAGAACCCCATCTATTTCTTCGGACCCCAGTGGGCGGGGCCCGTATAGAGCGTATGTGTGGATGCTTTGACTTGAAACCACTTTTCCTGGGTAGGCTCTTCTGAGCGGTTAACCAGTAATATAAAGATAGTCATACAGTCAGCAGTGTAAAAGCTTTGCCTGGAGACACCAGAAGCCCATCTTTTTCTACGGGCCCCAATGGGCGGGGCTCGTACAGTGATCGTAAGGAGACCGAAAAGGCTCAGTCAGAAATCGTAGGGATTCGTCATGGACATCTTCCAACGATCTCCATATGGCTTTCACTCAGAACGTGGACGAAAGTCAGAGCAAGAAATCGTACGATGCCTGTATGAGCCTATATGAATTCTAAACCTACGATGTCTAAAATAGCAGACCAAAAATCGCACGATGATCAGGACAAATGTAACCAAGGCATTGAGGAGGACCCAGGAATGGATTCAAACCACAAACAAAAAGACATGAAGACCAGTGAGTGACACTGAAAAAAAAAAAAAAAAAAAAAAAAAAAAAAAAAAAAAACAACAAAAAAAAAACAAAACAAAAAAAAAACAAAAAAAAAACAGCAACAACAACGCTCAAAGCAAGTTCAACGAGAGACACGTTAGAAACTCGTCACGTGGCGAATTTGCAATGTACTCGTATCGGCACAGATGCATTGCAAATAGTGCAAGTCGAAAGACTGTCTTGTAATTTATGTGCGATCTCTTACGACAGGTCGCGATTCACATTATCGACTGCCCCGCAACGGAATGCGACTGTTTTGTTTTTTTTACCCGTTCTCCGAGGCTGCAAACCGTGACCGGCGTGCGACTCTCAAGGTACAGCTGTCTTATGATGTCTGTTACGACAGTTATCTGTGACCTGAAGGTAGGCCTACGATACGCCAAAACACCGCAAGACTGGTGTGAAACGTCTAGGCCTATTGTGCATGGTATTCGTTGACCAGCAGCATATATCAACAACATCATTCAACCCCTGGGTCAACATCCAACACTTACCTGTGTCTGTGATCGTCAAATATACAGTTTTATGTTGGGGTTAATTTCTATACACGTTGCTTTTATGATAGTTTTAACTACTCAGGGTGTTCTTGAATGGAATTCAGTGAGGCGGAGCCAACTCCGTTCCACGCCGTTACAGCCTCATGTTCGCGACCGAATGGTCGTGTGAATCGTGGATTGCAGGTTCTACCCCGCTCTTCTTCAGTCTTTCGGATAAGTCTTTTAACCCATGTCACGACCTAAGCTGTCATGGCACTAATGGAATACAAATCCAAAGGTGGAGGTGGAACTGGAAACTTCAAGTCAAAAATGCGTACTACTTTTACTAAAGCATAATCTTTATGATAGATTTCAAGGGAAGTAACTTTAAACAAAAAAAGATCAAGAATATGAACAAATTTTGATTAATTTTATTGTATTTTATAGATTAAAATCAATCAATTTATTTTTCAAGTATACGTTCAATGGTTTAAAAGTGATTTACGCGTTTACAATTGAAAGTATCAATTACAATTCTAAGTACATGTAATTCTAACATGACAATACAGTTTATTTTTGCTGCTATATATATTCATGATTTTACGTGATCAATTTTTAACGTCCTAGTGAAAAAACGTTAGGACCGTTCTGCCCGGCATGACGTAAAAAAACGGCCTCTTTCTATTACCTCTACTGTTTATTTTAAAAATATTAGAACGTCCGTCTTGGGTGTCAGTGTACTGAAATATCACGCTGACGAAAGGAATAATTCGTGTTTTAATGGAAGACGTAATTCCCACATTGTCATGATTGTTGCATGTTCAAATTTGCATTTTATTTCTAAGAAGACGACGTTTAACGTGTCTTAATTGTCAATTAAGGGTCCACGCGACTGGGCACGTGAGGATGAAAGCACGTGGCGACTGACGTCACGTCATACTAATCTAACGTCTTGTGACGTCAAATGCGTTCCATCTTTCTATTCTTTCCCTTCTTTTTACTTATTTCGTAGCTTCTTAAAAACACAAGAATTTCATGTTGTTTCTTCAAAAAGTATTGTCACATGATTTTTGTCACATGACGCTTTGTCTTAGCAACGTCGCGCGGTTTGGTTACCGGCTTCAAGAAGAAATTCTATTGCTAAACGGGACACCAGCACTGTAAGAAATACAAAGGCGTAAACATGTACAAAATACGGCTTCAAAAGTGATTTGGCAACGCGTTTTATTTTTGGAAAATGTAGAAGAGAGGTTAAGCTGCATTTTCATGTATATTATGTATAGAAACTCGTCTACTGAAGTGACCAAAATTTGACTTGAAAATTGACGACATTTTCCCATAGACTTCAAGCCAAACTTGTAAAAGTGTGTTTAAAACTTCAATCGTAATTTTCTCTAAAACTGCTGGACAATTTTTCAAAAATATTTCAGAGGTCAAATACTACCATTACGGCCTTCATATAAAATAAATTTCATCAAAATCTGTTAACCTCGATGTGGAGTGAATTTTCAATTTTGCATGATTTTTATGTGAACCGGCACTTAAGTAACAAGCTGCACTGAGCATGAATATAATTAAAAGACGTCAATTTTCGACGTTTTTGACGTTACGTTTGTGTACCGCAACTTTTGACGTTACGTCACTGTTAACTGAAAACCAATGTAGACAGGTAAGGTCTACCTGTCATAGCCTACGGAAATCCGATAAATCATCGGTATTTTCCGGTAAAAATGCAGGTAAGTTTAGTATGAAGAAAGCCGCCGCATGAAAAAACCAACAATCTGCATAGGCGTGTTGCGAAAACAAAGGCGCTGATCAGCTGATCTGTGTCTTTGTTTTCGCTAGGCTAAGCATTTTGTTGGTTTTCTTGCGTTGACCAGGTTTTAGAACCTGTACGGTAGCATATCAATACGAGTAGATGAGACCAGATGTACTTGCTGGCGTGGTGGCTATTGCGTGTACCGAAATAGAAGGCGTTGACAAATTTGTATTGCATCATCGCTGCATTTTTTCTACTGATACACGCATCACAATTTTCCAAACGGCTCGAAAACACCAAACGGGATTGACCACTTAAACATATACCATGCACTGAACGTGTGGCTGACATATCACAAGCGTTTGGGGAAAGCTTAAACTTATTGCAATAAGACAATAGTTGACACCAAAAAGTCACGAAAGTGGGTTTCGATAAAATAAGCAAGGGCACCCATCTCTCCGCTTACTAATCATGAAAGAAAAAAAGTTTCAACTGTGAATGAAAGATGTACTGTTAAAACAATAAATGTTTTAATGTCTTCTTCATTGAATTTTATGGTGACTTAGTTTACAAATTTAAGAAACTTATAGGGGTTGGTGATTTTTCTTTTCAGTTCAGAAAAATCATAACATGTTACAGACGTATAGGTTATAACTTGAATGTTATGCGACAGTCTGCATGCTTAGTTTTTAACCCAATCATGGTTGATAACTATGCTGCCTTCTTTAATTGCACGCCGGTGGGTCGGGCGTCAGACTCTATGATGACCCAGACTTAAAGCTATTCATTTTAGTTGGTTGGGGCCGGAGCTTCTTGTCTGTTGCTTCGCCCACCGGGGTCTAACTGGTGTTTTTCTTTTGCTCCGGAGTTAGTAGGTTATTCGGCGCCCAGGGATCTCCATCGTCGGGCAGCTTACTCAGTCTGTGAGTCCTTGTTTTTGATTCATCGGGATGTTTATCATGATTTATTTGTTTGTTCTTGATGATTCATTGACTAGTTAGAGATTCACCACGAGGACCGAAGAACTTACTAAATGTTATGAACCACTGCAGAAGCTGAGGGTGAGGTTAGGATCCTGTAAAACCGGTTTAAGCCCGCCAGTAACTTTGTGTTACTGATCGTTCCAAGGCGATACTTCTGTGGTGGTTCTTTTTGTTTTATGTCATGGTGTTTTTTTTTTTTTGTTTTTTTTTTTTTTTTGTTTTTTTTTTTGTGCTGTTGGCGCCTTGTGTGTGTTTTCATATTTTTAATTAAGTTAAGGTAACTGAGTGGCCACCTAATGGGAAAATAGCTGCTCATTGGGCTTACGATATGTTTCATGGTATAAGTGCCTGGTTGTTTGTTTGGATTTTTCCCACCTCGGTTTTTGGAGTGGGAATCTCTTTCTGATTTCGCCTTTTCCTGATCTTTGCCTACTTGTACCTTTTTTGTAGCTCGAGATACAAGAATCATAAATGGCGAAATTGCTGCCGTAGGCGCGTATCCCCACCAGTGTTCTTTAGCAACCAGAACCCCTACTGAGGTGTGTACATCGTGTAATAGCGGGTATGACTTATCTAATGGACAGTGTTGCTCTACAAGCTGGCCCTTTTGGTGTATGACAGGCACCTGTAAAACTTCGACACAAATGTACAGCCACTTTTGTGGAGCTGCCCTCATTGCTAAGAACTGGGCCGTCACTGCCGCCCACTGTGTAGATGGAACGTAAGTATTGGTTTACACATCATGCAACAATGCACATTTAGACAATAATCCCCAGCCATCCAGTCTTAGATAAACGTAAACAAGGTTCATTAACTGGGAAATAGAACCAAAGTTAGTCCTCAAAAACCAGGTTGGACTACAACAGATATAACAACGTATATTAAATTGTTTCAGCGTATTCCCTTTTAAGCAAGGCGTTAATGTACATGTAAATATTCTTTATTGGGACAGATCAGGGCGTATAGCGATTTTCTATCAACGAAATTAGCTGAATGAAATGGTAGTGACGTCATTATACTAAATGATGTAATTGTAAAGGAGCGCATTGACATTTAATAATTACATGTATCTATATTCTGTGTCACTGACTGGTCACTTGCATGCTGTGATCTATTTTGTAAATATATATATTTGGTCACAGAGGGCCTCAAGGTAGAATAGCTTATTTGTTCCACTCTCTTTGAAATATTGTGTAAATAAAAATAAATAAGACGTATTAAACGAACCGTAAATCGGGACCATGCCTTGTCTTTGATTAGAAAGAGCCCTTGCGTAACAAGGAACAGTCGTCTACTTACTGTTGGATCTATCCCGATTACATTCCTTCGGTTGTAGCTCGAAAGTAGGAGTTAAATGCTTTAACGTGTATAGTGTATGTATGACTGCAAAATAAATTTTATTACGAATATTTCTTTTTAATAAATCTTTCCTTGCTTTATACATCATTCATATCTATACTCACCTTTTAGATCCGCAAGCTCCATTGAAGTATTTGTTGGAGTGCATGACAGAACTGAGAAGAGGGAGGACCATAAGACATACCCTACCGAGATTATAATGGTAAGTGTAGACAGTGTTCAAGAACGCAGACCTCACTAATGAGGGACGATGAATTGTGTTGAACCGTATTTCACATTTCGCAAATGTATGTAGCATTCATTCGTCACATCATTAAATCACTCCTCTGAAATATTCTTAGTATCTTTGATTCCAATTTCTTACATAACCAAATTATATTTGAGACGTATCGCATTTTGAAAATATGAGAACGGTGGTGTGCCATGCCGCTCTACATGTGAATATAGGGATCAACCATGGTTTTCAGTGTTCAAACATTCGATGGATCACGAGGAAGGTGTTTGAACACAAGGCCGCAGGCCGCTAGTTCAAACCCCTTCCGAGTGATCCAGCGAATGTTTGAACACTGAAACAATCAATTCACTATAATCTACTTAAAATCTCTAGAAAATAACATTTACATCGCAAACTCGCCGAAAACCGCAGAGCTTCTTCAACGTCGGCCATTTTGTTTCTACGAAACACATGACGTCACGTCGCATTGACCAATGGCGTCGGCCAAAACCCATGTTCAAACGACACGTGAATTTCATGATTTGAACATGGGTTTTGCTGTTTGAACATGGCTTTCGACCAATCGAAAACGGCTTCAAACAGCTATGCGCATAGATATCTATGCAAGAATCATTGATCATAAGAAAAACGCTGATGTTCCATACTAGTAATTATTTGTCAATTTCCAAAGCACCCAAACTATAACGATGGTTCATCAGGAGCATACCCTAACGACATAGCATTGATCAAGCTTGGAAGAGATGTTGAAAACAATGATGACATTCAACATATCGAGCTGGCTGACTCTTCTGATGGAGACTTTGCCGGGAAAACATGCCGCATATCAGGATGGGGAAAGACAGGTATTAAGGCATCGTGCCTTCTGAAATAGATTTTGATATTTGCAGTCAACAATAGCACATTTTTTGGATTTCCTGAGACTGAAATAGTAAATGTTGTAATAGGTAATGACCAAGAACTGATACAGCTACACACACACACACACACACACACTGGAAAAATGAAAATGTTTTAAGAAACAAATATACAAGATATGCTAGATATGAACAAATGGTAGACAAATGAAACTTCTATTTTCCCCAAAATGGCCAATTACCTAACTCGAAATGAACCTATATAAACAAACGTGTACGTATACATGTAAATGATAAATTAATTTTCATCATATTACTTGAAACTAGCATAAGTTGTCATCAGGGACATCAAAGTTGAATAATACGTTGCATTGTGTTTACTAAGAAAGTAATTGACCAGGCACATTTCAGGGAGATTTGTGTATCACTCGTGGCAAAATGCATATGGATACTTATATCTCTATCGCATGTTTTAAATATACAAGTCTACAAAAGAAAAACAACAGCAGCAGCAGCAACAACAACAACAACAATAATAATAAAAACAATAATGATAATAAACTTTATTTTGGTCTTTTTAATGATTTTATTGCATCCCTGTATTTCAGACAGCGGAGATCTCGCAACAAAACTTAAAGTGACAGATGGTACTATTCTGGCCAATTCTGTGTGTAGCAAGACAGATGATCCCAACAATGGTGGATATTACTGGGGCAGTAACATTAATGCCGGCCATATTTGTATCGACAGAATCGACACAGGGGCTTGCAACGTATGTAGTTTGATGATAAGCCGTGAAGTACATAATAAAACAAACGAATCTTTCAGTTGGTTTCCGACATTGTCCAACAAAAAGAAGCGCATACGCATGTGTTTATACCCATAGAAGATGACTAGATACGCAGCTGACTTTGTGATACAAGTCGTTCAATTGCCGCGCCGATTTGAGGTTATCAGTTATACATGTACATGTACCTGGTAGCATCAGGGAAGTGTAAGAGAGGTACATTACAATTACCTGGTTGCACAGTATATTTTCTTTGTCTCAATATTACACGTTCAACAGTCTCAACGAGGCTTTTCTAGGGTGTGCCATTATTTTCGAGCGGAAGTAAGATAATGAAAACTGTGCCGGAAAAAATATAAAATATTTTCCTTCTGAAAATGTAATTTGTACAGCTATGAATTTCACTTACGGCAGTATACTTATTTAATATCCGATATTATCTTTTTATCCAAGGGGGACTCGGGCGGTCCGCTGACATGCACTGGCTCTGATGGCACCCCGAAACTGGCCGGAGTTACATCCTGGGGTCGATCTGGGTGTGACACAAAGTACCCGAGTGTGTATTCCCGAATCACGCACTTCAAGAAGTGGCTCGACGATACGATGGCCGCTAATTAGTAGGCGGAAGACAAGAAGAACGACCAGCCTGCAAAGTTACATTTTAAAGTAGAATGTTAATGTATGGAATTTTCTGATGAAAGAGGTCGTTAATAAAACTATAAAAACTTATTTGTTTCCTTGTTTTTTTCATTATAGCATTATACGAGTATGCATTTCGAAAACATTCTATGATTAGACAAAATATGGCGTTTGTGATGACTCTGGTTTGATTCCCGGGCACGACACATTGTTCCACCGACATGTTATTGTCAGTTACAGCACCTTATTTATATGACCGCGTCTACCTAGACGTACATGTAGATAATGTAAAGAAAAAAGTACAAGTAGGCAATGATCAGGTAATGGCGCAGCCAGAAAGAAAATCCCACTCCAAAACCCGAGGTGGGAAAAACTAAACTGACAATTAGGTACTTATACTACGAAGACATATCGTAAGCCGAGTGTGCGCCTATTTCTCAATAGGTGGCCACTCAGTTACACAAACCTAAGTAAAATATGATAATGCACGTAAGGTGCAAACAGCATAAAAATTCAAAACCAAGACATAAAACAAAAAGAACCACAGTATCGCCTTCGAACGATCAGTAATATAAAATTACTGGCAAGCTTAAACTAGTTTTAACATGGCCACCGTCACTCCATTGCGAGGAAACTAAGTAGCATATTAAAGACAATCAAACTAAATCTAGTCTGAGCCCACACAGAGACTTCTGGCCGTAAGTAAATATAAATGTTTTATACTTTGGGCGCATTGAAAACATTCAAAGGGAGATAATATTTTATTATTACGTCTTGCTCAAGGACACAACACTGTGCCCCCAGTGAGGATCGAACACAGCATCCCATTTTGAAAAAAATAGTATGAATGATTTTAATAAAATCTGGCGTTTGGGATGTCTGATTTGATTCTCGGGTCCGACATTTGTCCATCACTTGTCCGTTACAGCAAAAAGTGCCAACGCATCAGTTTTAAAACTTGAATAATCTTCAACGACGTCACGTCATTTAACATAAACAAGTGACACTCTAATGTCTGCTATCATAATTCAGTACCAGAACTCTTATATATATAACCAATATTTTATTTTGGCTGCATGATATTTGGACGTTGTTCCGATACACATACAAACATGCTAGTAAAACTGCAAAACGTGCTGATCGTATCATTCTATAGGCAGGCATAATCAAACCAAACGAGTCCAAAGAATTACAATGTTGCCCTTCCCTAAACGAATCAAATACCATACATGTACCATGATGACCAACATACCGCCTGATTATATGACGGAGCTCCTTTACAAAGCATATGAAACACATGGTAGAAATCTACGATCTACTGATAACTTGAAATCCCATTTTTACGATCGATCATTCGCCGTTCAGGGTGCAAAAGAATGAAACTCACTTCCTCTAGAAATTCGCCATCTCTAGCTTCTTTCAAACATAATGTCAAGAAACATCTCATCCAAGGCTGATTTTGAAGTAAATGTTCTATCAATAAACAATTGTTAAGACTTAAGGATGTTCGTTGCTAACAATTGGCATTTTTGAACTAAGACTTCCGGTTTTACATATCTCCTAAATGGATACATATATTTTCCTAATATTTTACATTTGGATACATATTGATGGTGTATATCGAACAAGCCATAAACATTAGCAATCTAAGAAACATCATTTTTTTCACCCCATTTTCTGCAACTTTTCTGAAAATCATAGTTGTTAGTAAAAATAAGGGATAGGAGTTATTAAACTTGGATATTGCATATCTACAAATTAGATGCACTGATTTAATGCACAGTTGAGCAACAGTATATCTTTCATATAAGTCGTTGTTTAAAATCTTGGGCGTTTTTATGAAATGGGGTCTTCCAAATCAAAGAGCCGAAAAATGGCTTAATAATCATTATGGCGATTATCAAGTTGTTGGTTCCGCCTGATATGCCAACCACCCCATATTTACCATTCTTTTACTGATGATTTGAACAATATGGAGAATTTCTACAAAGTGCGAAAATACAAGAAAAAGTTTGAATCTACAACTTTGGATTTGACACAATTATAAATTCTGCCCTAGATTGACCCCATGACACAAAAATGACAGGCTTGATTGCGTTAGACAGCGTCAAGCATGGCGACTACGTAGCTGGCGGAAAATTCTGTGTACTGGCGAGAGCCGTTTCTGTCTGGACCATACAAATAGTCGGGCACGTGTTCGACGCCTCCCGTTGAGCCATGTGTTCAAGGGACTGTTGCTGGGGTAGGCATTAGCGTAATTGTATGGCGTGCCTTCTCTTATGACCATATTCTGCCGTTAATAGTGGTAAACGGGAATTTTTCTCAGAAGTATCGGGATGAAATTTTGGAACCCGCCGTCAGGCCCTTCTTGGACTCCCCTGAGGGGCAGAATATGGTGCTACAGGAAGAGAACGCGAGGCCACATCGTGCTGCATCATCCAGGATTACAAAACTCAGCACCACGTCGCTAGTCTTCAATGGCCGAGTTTGTCGCCGGACTTGAACCCTGTCAGGCAAGCTCGGCCGACGTGTTCGAAACCGGGAACCAGCTGTTTTCCAATCTTCATGATTTGGCAAGCTCTACTGGAAGAATGGGATAGGATTTCACGAGTTAGGCGCATGAGACCAGTGACTTCAATGATCAAAAGGTGCCAAGTTATTATTCGGCAGAGAGGCTATACATAGTATTAACCGGAAGTGTACGATTATTCTGAGGTGCTAGTGGACATTTTTTTGACAAACCCTGAAACTGTATGCTGAAAACAAAATCTTTAGACAAAGTCAGTACTGTCGTGATGTTTTCCGTGGAGTTGTGTCCACCTTTGGCCTCCGATATTTTTTCAATTGATTTTTTTTTCAAATTTGTGGGCACTGTTTGGTATGTGGTTACAGCCCGTGAATAACTTCATAAAATCAATATGTTTCTTTATCAAATTGCTGGTATATTATTTTTGTTAAAAATCATAATTAAATTTTGATATTTTTTTTAGATCTTTTTTAGAGTTCCGACATCCCAAGTGATGTTTTCAAATTGAATATGCTTACCTTTATGCCAATAGTATAGATGAATTTGTTTTCAGGACACATGTATATATATGAAAGAAACAAAAATTAAGTGAAATCTTAAAATTTTAAAGCGTGTTATTCATAGGTCTCATTCTAAGGCAATGCACATTACCCTATACTTATTTTGTCTTCAAATCTCTTGTTTTATATTTCTGAAGCCAAAAAGAGATGTTAGAAAAAAAGTTTGAATACTTTTTCATTGGCAGCGAACATCCTTAAGTCGTTGACGTTCAGCAGGGTATTGTTTAATTGCCATACTATGGTTTCTGTTTGTTTTCTGCCTCACCACTTTTCATGCCCCCTCTCTCTCGGGGTTGCACGTTTCACTCATGAAACAAATGCTCCTTGAGAAAACACCGGTTGTCGTGGGATAGGGCTTATCCTAACATCCTGGTGAGCGCTCTATGGCTTGTTGGTACATAAGAACATGTTTAGAGCCGAGTAAATTGGGGACACGTCTTGTGGTCTGTGCACTCATCAAACATTTATATATTAATTCCATCCAAACCTACTGAGACCAAGTCTGCAGTTATGCAAGTTGTATATATCTAAGTACATTTTAATCGTCTAATTCTAGATAATGAAGGCGTTTCACTTAGCATCTTCAATGGATTATATCACAAAAATTTTAACTCAACATTGCACTCTGTTTTATTAATATTTTCATCATTTTTTCATTTTACTGAAACAATTTATCAATTTAAAAATAAAATCTTTCCCCGTTTTTAAAGCATAACGTTTAAAGCACATACGGATCTTTCTGTCAGTTTCAGTTTAACTCCCAATAAATATTTAAACTTTTAGACTGAACGTCTTAAGCTCATTTGCAATTATACTATAAATGTCAGAGATTTACCCACATCCTGTTTCCTAGACTTATTTTAAAATGTATGTTTATATTGTACAACTAGAACTTTGTTCTATTGTTCTGTTTAAGTTGCAGAGGACCATATGCTAGATAAGTTATTTTATTTGCTTAATATTTCGTCCTCTTAAAATAAAAAAAAAATATTATTATTATTATTATTATTATTATTATTATTATTATTATCAAGAGCAAATGGATTTGGTATACTAACCAGGTACTGACTGTGTAAGAAAACGATCTGGAACCTTAATAAATCGAGTTGTTTTACTGTTAAATAAGTCTTCTTGAGACGCTTACTTTCGATAACAAAAAATAAACAAACTGATTTTCATGTAAATCTCTTGTCCTTTCTACTAAATTCAATAAAATTATGATCATGATCATGATTTTGGACTTATTTTGCGATTTTCACCGGCCTATTAATTCTGTTTTTTTTTTTTTTTTTTTTTTTTTTTTTTTTTTTTTTTTATTATTATTATTATTATTATTATTATAGCATCTTCCGATTTTTCGAATAAAGGGTATGGTTACCATACGTTTGACTATTTTTGACAGCAATCACCGACTGCAATACAATTGAAGCATTTTATTTGCACTATGCAGAGAATTTGAAGGCTTATATATAGTTGTGTCGTTTCTGAAATATTTAACAAAATACTACTAGGTGCGTTGGGAATTTAGTTAAGTATATATGTTCGCGTCTACCTAGACGTAGATAATGCTGCGTGGAAACTAGCTGCTTATTAAAGAAAACCAAACAAAAATCTAGTCTGAACACACGCAGACATTTCTGGCCGTAATAGGTAAATACCTGAGGACCAATGGTCCTGTAAACACTCGCCTGAGGTCTGTATACAAATAATCTTGTTTATCTATTATCGTCATATACATGTACGAGGGATTATCAAAAATTACGTGGACTTTTCCCATAACTTGGCAACGGTTCTGGCAAAGATATTCAAATTTCAGCTGACGATAAACTAGCTTAACGCCACTAGATTCTGAAAGTTTGGTTAATCTAAAATGTTTTATTAGTATTTGGTGATGGATTTTCTTACCCCACCCTCCCCATCGCGGAGCACGTCAGAAATGACGTGAAGTTTGGCACTCCAGTATCGCATTTCTTTTGCGTTTTCTTCAAAACGGTTTTGCATATCTCAGCCAAACGTGCCATGTGTCTTAATGAATCCATAACAAAACAATTTATGCTTGCTCAAAAACTACGATTGACCGGTTGTGCACCTACGTTGTTTTACTTTAGCATACATGTTTGCTTTTTTCATAATGTTTAAGCGATGTCTGAATTTCATGCAACACAGATCAACCGGCAATATTGTACAATTCCCATTTGAAACTAATCCTAATTTCTTATTTGCCGGTAAAACTTCAAGGTCCTTCGATAAAGCATTACAAATGAAACATTGCGTGCACGTTTGAACAAATAGGACCCAAATAAATATCGAATATCCTTCATTGAAAAAAATGTTCTAACGTCTAAATCATAATGCTAAAAGTCAGCATCCTTATGCCCAGTCCAAATCTATTCTCAAATCAAGGCAATACATTAAAATTTTTATACAGATTGGTAATTTAAACCATGCTCCAATTGTTAAACAATCTTTAATCATACTTAAAGAAGTAAAACTGTTAAAAATCAGTAGCTTTAAAAAGCAAATTTTGTGGTTTTAAATCAGTGTTTTTGCGTCGACGTCACTGACGTCATCGGAGTAACGCTCCATGGTGGCGAAGGTAGGTGTTTTCATTTCACAATATTTTTGTAACGGATAAAGGGATTGCGATGAAATTTTGCACACTACTGCATATTACATGGGTCCATGTGGACTGAAAGTTTGAGTGGAATCGAGTCATATAGTCATAAGTTATAAGAAAAGTCCACGTAAATTTTGATAATCCCACGTATATAGCCCCAAGACAGGGACAGATAAACCACTGTGGTCAATTTTATTTCCGGAATCATAAATAATCTGTCCATTTGCCCGTTTGCTGATTTTTGTCTCCTTCAATGATATTTTAACATGTTTGTCTGCACATACGACCTAAATAATAGTAGGTAGATACAAACAACGGAGGACGACTTCGGTTGGAACTATTCTAGACTAACTATGGTGTTATTATGGTAGATAGTCCTTACCATAGCCCCAATCGAAGTCGGCCATATTAACTTAACATTTTTTGACCTTTCACTAAGGTCATTTACAGTTAAAAGTTAAAACTAAGTCTTATTTTTTCAGAAGCCAAACATATCGTGAAAACAGTATGTTCACATACCAATTGAGTGCCGAGATATAAGGCAAAATCACTAAATCGTGAAAATAGGTTATAATGACCTAGGACTACTTAAGGGTGAATGGTATTGTCATACGCAAACATAGTGTGAAAGAAGTTTGTTCATAAACCAATTGAGTGCCGAGATATAAGGCAAAATCACTGAACCGTGAAATTAGGTCAAAGTGACCTAAAAGTATATTGGGGTTAAAGGCCTGGTCATACTCACTCATAATCTGAAAAAGTATGAAAATATACTAATTGAGTGTCAAGATATAAGGCAAAATCACCGAACCGTGAAATTAGGTCACAGTGACCTATAAGTATATTGGGGTCAAAGGTCTGGTCATACTCACTCATAATCTGAAAGAATTAAGAAAAATATATTAATTGAGTGTCAAGATATAAGGCAAAATCACTGAACCATGGAAAGTAGGTCAACCGACCCTTACCGTCATGACACACAAATCAATGTCGCAAAGTCAAAAGATGAATGACCAACCATCTTCCTCAGTTGTTTTTATTAAGAAATAAAAAGAAAATAATTCAGGGAGTTCTAGATTTTGACCTCTATCCCCACCTCCCTGACTCTGACCCAGAGGTCGGGTGTTATGGAACCTAAAGTGTATGAAGTATGAACGCTTTATGATAAGTTGTTGTCAAGATATGGACTCCTTGTAAAAGTTACACAGCAGTACATCTATATTTTACAGTGTTCTAGTTTTAAACCTCTAGCCCCACCCCCAGACATGGACCCAGAGATCCGATGCCATAAAATGAAACTCAACCCCACAGTATGGAACGCCAAAGCTGTCTGATGGTCAGGAATAAAAACATTTGATGCATCATCGTCATTATATCCTGCTCACATTTGATTATATGTTGTATAGTGTGCATTATATGATGAGAAAAGTCCATTATATGTTGGACCAGGTTCTTTATATTATGAAAATTTTCATTATATGATGAGTAAACATCTTTATATTATGGTAGACTTACATTATATGCTGATACAACCTCATTATATGATGTGACAACTACATTATATTATGGGCTATTGTCTTTATATGCATTAAGTTCATTATATGGTTCGATAACTTCATTATATGCGCAAACTTCATTATATGCGCAAACTTCATTATATGATGTGACAACTACATTATATGATGTGGACGATTTTGCGAGAAGAAGAATTACATTGACACCTTTTAGAGAGCTATTGTATACATGCCGGGACTACCGGACATACTGCTGATTCTATCTATCTATCTATCTATCTATCTATCTATCTATCTATCTATCTATCTATCTATCTATCTATCGATTATCACCATCATCATCATCATCGTCATTATGACATATCATCATCAATATCGATCATCATCATCATCATGATCGAAAGTAGTATAGGGAGGTGGGGATAGACTTCCAGGATTCCGGTGCCAATAAGTTGAATCTTAGATTTCGACTATCAAGACCATCCCGAATCGAAAGCGTCGGTCTGCGACAATAACAGACCACTTGCAGACTTCCAAAAGTCCGGTGCCAATAGAGTAAAAGCCTGATTTGACCTTCTCAAACCATATAACACGGTTTGAAACGGTCTGCGAGACGTTCTGACTACTCGCAGACTTCCAGGATTACGGTGCCAATAGGGTAAAAGCATGATTTGACATTCTGAGATCCTATAAGACCATTTGAAACGGTCTGCGAGACGTTTTGACTACTCGCAGACTTCCAGGATTCCGGTGTCAATAGAGTTAAAATCTGATTTGACCTTGTTAGACCCTATAAGACCATTTGAATTGTCTGCGACAAGTTTTGACTACTCGCAGACTTCCAGGAATCCGGTGACACAACTGTTGCTACCAAACCTTGACTATCGTTCGTCCAAATACACCTATATCCAATGTATGTAGCACACAACTGCGCATAAACCATATAATATACGGGGGTGGGGTTTTCGCTGAGTATGACAGTCACCGAAAAGTGTCAAATAGCCATTTTGTAGGGTGCGAGGAGACAGAATGAGGAACTGGGGAGGCATGAAGATAAAATAGCTCCATAAACTCCAATCCGAGCTAAATCCTGGAAGTCTGCGAGTTGTCTGATATTGTCGCAGACGGACGCTTTTGATTCGGGATGGTCTTGAGAGTCGAAATCTAAGCTTTAACTTATTGGCACCGAAATTCTGGAAGTCTGCGAGTGGTCTGGTAGTGTCGCAGACCGACTATATCGACTCGGGAGGGTGTTGGGAGTCGAAATATGTGCTTAAACTAATTGATACCTAATTGGTATCCTGGAAGTCTGCGAGTGGTCTGATAGTGTCGCAGACGAGACGACGCTTTCGACTCGGGAGGGTCTTTGGGGTCGACATCTAAGCTTAAACTAATTGGCACCTGTATCCTGGAAGTCTGCGAGTGGTCTGGTAGTGTCGCAGACCGACGCTTTCGACTCGGGAGGGTCTTGGGAGTCGTAATATATGCTTAAACTAATTGGCACCGGTATCCTGGAAGTCTGCGAGTGGTCTGATAGTGTCGCAGACCGACGCTTTCGACTTGGGAGGGTATTGGGGGTCGAAATCTAAGCTTAAACTAATTGGCACCTGTATCCTGGAAGTCTGCGAGTGGTCTCGTAGTGTCGAAGACCGACGCTTTCGACTCGGGAGGGTCGTGGGAATCGAAATATATGCTTAAACTAATTGGCACCGGTATCCTGGAAGTCTGCGAGTGGTCTGGTAGTGTCGCAGATCGACACTTTCGACTCGGGAGGGTATTGGCAGTCGAAATCTAAGCTTTATCTAATTGGCACCGGTATCCTGGAAGTCTGCTAGTGGTGGCCAAGATGACGTTAGCCGTTCTTAAAAAGCCAATAAGAAACCGGATCAGATATCGAAAGTGGCACAGAAACGGAAATAGAATGATTCGTGGATCTTACGAAATATTGCGCAATATCGGTCTCATGGAGGCCGCCATCTTGAACAACCGAACAACGCCAGGCGACAAGGAAAGTAGATTAAAAATCCACCCTCTATACTACTTTCGATCATGATGATGATGATGATCGATATTGATGATGATATATCCTCATGACGATGATGATGATGATGGTGATGATCGATCATGATCATGATGATTATAGATAGATAGATAGATAGATAGATAGATAGATAGATAGATAGATAGATAGATAGATAGATAGATAGATAGATAGATAGATAGAATCAGCAGTATGTCCGGTAGTCCCGGCATGTATACAATAACTCTCTAAACGGTGTCAATGTAATTCTTCTTCTCACAAAATCGTCCACATCATATAAGTATAGGAGAAAGTCCGAGTAAGTATCAATTCCTGAAAAATAATGAATCCTCGGCCCAAATTCCTGAAAAATAATGGATCCGAGGCCCCAAAGGGGCCGAGGATTCATTATTTTTCAGGAATTGATACTTACGAGGACTTTCTCCGACTTAAAATACACCATACACTGGCGCCTTTGTTTCGTTATAACAAGCGCTTTTAATCTTTAGACAGCAAGCCGGTTGACCAGACCTTGTACAACATATTTCCGCTTAATTTTCTTTTCTCGCGACATGATATGTTGGTCAAACTATCCCACGGACATAACGAGGAAACTAACTGTGAACGATGTTAACACTTTCTCGTGCATCCATGTACAAATAGAGCATTCACATTAGTTTCCCTTTTTACACGTCGTTAAACGTAGTGTCTATGTTCAATACCATTTAATTATGATTTTGTATAAATACATAATGTGTGTTAATCGATGAGACAGTGTACATGGATCTTTTAAGGGCTAATCTCCATGCTCAAAAGACAGAGGACCATTATAATGCCCGGCTGTTTTTTTTTTTTTTTTTTTTTTTTTGGGGGGGGGGGGGGGGGGAACATAAATAACTGTGTGAAGTCTGTTCCTACTGCCAGGTTTCTCATTCACCTCACACTAACCCTAACCTTCTAACAATGAAACCAGGGAGCAAGAACCTTTTTCATACAGAAATATGCGATGATTCGTTGGAGAATTTATGATACCGACTATTTCATCGCAAAGGATTTCAAATACTAGGCAGAAACTGTATTTAATATTAGGTAGATTCTAAACCATTTGCTAGAAAAGCTTCCAATCAGCCTGCACAAAATTAAATGTCTTTGAACATAGCAAACACATTATTTTGGGGTGCAGCAAAGGGAAAATGAACACTTCATTGGTGACCATGACTTTTGTGCCACACGAGCTCATGCAAAAAATAATGGACACTAAACTGTCCATTCCCGAAAAATAATGGACAGTTTTTATAAAAGGATGACGTCATGGGTGTATTTTAATGTAGTTGTCTCATCATATAATGAAGTTTGCGCATATAATGAAGTTTGCGCATATAATGAAGTTATCGAACCATATAATGAACTTGATGAATAAAGACAATAGCCCATAATATAATGTAGTTGCCACATTATATAATGAGGTTGTATCAGCATATAATGTAAGTCTACCATAATATAAAGATGTTTACCCATCATATAATGTAAGTCTACCATAATATAAAGATGTTTACTCATCATATAATGAAAATTTTCATAATATAAAGAACCTGGTCTAACATATAATGTACTTTTCTCATTATATAATGCACACTATACAACATATAATCAAATGTGAGCAAGATATAATGACGATGATGAATCAAATGTTTTTATTCCTTACCATCAGACAGCTTTGGCGTTCCATACCACAGGGTACTTATGGTCCGAGTATGAAAGCCCCCCTGATAAAAGGTTTTCAAGATATAGACTTCTAGAAAAACTATATCTCAGAAAAACCATTATTATTAATGGTGTTCTAGATTTTAACCTCTAGCCCCACCCCTGGCATGCATCCAGGAATCCGATGCCATGGAATGAAAGCCGACCCTACAGGTTGTCAATGGCCCAAGTATCAATGCTTTCTGATGAGTGGTTGTCAAGATATGTACTTCTAGAAAACTTTAACGCAAGAATGGTCATTTTTAAAGGTGTTCTATATTTTAACCTCCAGCCCCACCCCCTGGCCTGGACCCAGGGGTCCGATGCCTTGGAATGAAAGCTTACCCTACAGGGTATCCATGGTCCAAGTATGAACGCTTTCTGATGAGTGGTTGTCAAGATATGGACTTGTAGAAAACTTTAACGCAAGTGGGACGCGCAAGCGCACGGGAACGGGAACGTGGACGACCGGAGTGACTGCAATAGCTCTATGCACCTCGTGCAGTCGAGCTAATTACCGCAAAGAGAGACTATGGCTTGCTTTAGGACTGCAGTTTATCTGTGCCTGAAACGTGTAATTGAATAATAAATAAATAAATAAATAAATAAATAAATAAATAAATAAATAAATAAACTAGAAAAAGTGCCTTGAGAGGCACGTATATCCGCGGCTGGTAACTCTTCACCCACCCACCCACCACCCCCCACCCCCCACCCACGTCCCGTCCCCCACCACGGCCACTCAGACCATTAAACCTCAAGTCCTGATTCAAAGATGATACCCTTCGCAAGTACAATACAGAAATGTACATTTGCAAAGCACGTTGCCTACATTTTAGAATGACATTTATAAAACTTACAGTAGTATACAGAGCTGACTTGTATACTCGATCTAGGACTTAATATACACGGACATTAAGGGTCAGGTCCTCCATCCTAAAATGAAAATTTAAATAGAATGTCATTCTAAAATAATGTAACTAAGATGTCCAAAATGTTGACTTCTAAGATCGTATTCACAAAAACTAGCATATTAAAAAGGTGTACTAGATTTTGACCTCTATTCCCACTCCAGGGGAAAGTACATAGGGTTTGGTGCCATGGAATAAAAGTCAACCCCAAGGGGTATCTATGATCCGAAAGTGGAAAAATGTTTATAAAGATATAGATTTAGAGGAAAAAAAAACAGAACATTGAAATAGCACCCTTCATGGATGACCTAGATTTTGACCTCTAGCCCCACCCCACTCATAGACCAAGGGGTCTGCAATGACGGAAAGAAACAACACCCTAAAGGATACCTATGATCCAAATATGAATGATTTCTGATGATTGTTTTATGAGAAATACACCACTAGAGAAACTTTAACCAAAACTTGGATGCAATTTAAAGGTGACCTAGATTTTGATCTCTAGCCCCACCCCCGGGCATGGACCCTGAGGCCCGACATCATGGAAACAAAGCAAATAATATTGGGTACCTATGATCCAAATGTGAATAGCTTCTGACCATTGGTGTATTAGATATACACCACTAGAGAAACTTTAACCAAAACTTTGACGCAATTTAAAGGTGACCTAGATTTTGATCTCTAACCCCACCCCTGGCATGGACCCAGGGACCCGAAGTGATGGAAATAAAGTAAACCCTATAGGGTACCTGTGGTCCATACATGAATGAATTCTGACCATTGGTAAATGAGATATACATCATTAGAGAAACTTTAACCAAAACTTTGACGCAAATTCTACTGAACTAACGAACTAACGAACGAACGAACAAACGAAGGAACGAACATACGAACGGACGAACGGAAAGACGAAAGCTATATACCCCGTCGGCATAAACGCCGGGGGTGTAATGATTTCTGATGATTGTTTTATGAGAAATACACCACTAGAGAAACTTTAACCAAAACTTGGATGCAATTTAAACGTGACTTAGATTTTGATCTCTAGCCCCTACCCCGGGCATAGATCCTGGGGCCCGACATCATGGAATCAAAGCAAACCATATTGGGTACCTATGATCCAAATGTGAATAGTTTCTGACCATTGGTGTATTAGATATATACCACTAGAGAAATTTTAACCAAAACTTTGACGCAATTTAAAGGTGTCCTAGATTTTGATATCTACCCCCACCGTCGGGCATGGACTCAGAGGCCCGAAGTGATGGAAATAAAGTAAACTCTATAGGGTACCTTTGGTCCAAATATGAAGGATTCTGACCATTGGTAAATGAGATATACATCATAAGAGAATTTTTTAACCAAAACTTTGACGCAAATTCTACTGAACTAAAGAACTAACAAAGGAACGAACGAACTAACGAACATACGAACGGACGAACGGAAAGACGAAAGCTATATACCCTGTCGGCATTAATGCCGGGGGTATAATAACTGGTGGAGAACAAACTTGCATTCAGGGACTAATACAAATAACCCGCACCAGACACAGCGGTGAGAAGATCGAGCGATTAAGAAACAGCGCTCGTAACCACTCGGCCACGGGGGCCGCTACATGTTGTGGAACATGCAGAGCGTAACAAGGCACTAAAGATGTTCATCCACTGCATCCAAACCCAACTCCAGACGTCTTGACGTGTGTCTTGCCTCCGGGAGCAGTTGGGTGGGACGAGGGGGTTAGGTTGATGTTGCGCGCCTCTTTCTCACTATAATCCAATTTCATAGGGCACGTAATATTGTTAAAACGAAATCATGTCGAAAGATCATAAACCTAGTCCCTATTATTATAAGCAATAAAAAATAAAACTGAGATCATAATCTCAAGTGTTAGTCATCTGTTTAATACGTGTGCCTTCACATGCAGTTGCACATGCAAATAACAAAATGAAATTGTGAGCACACGAAGACAATGAAGCGAACCGTTAAAAAAAAAAAAAAAAAAAAAAAAAAAAAAAAAAAAAAAACGTCGGTGGTGACTTGGTACTATTTTACTAACAACATAGGTCCAAGTATTGCGTCAATGGTACATGTAAATTGATGCATGTACATGTAGTGTACCGCTGATCCACATGAATCATTAGTGCATGTACATTTTAGAATATGCGAAATATGCGAAACCCTTAGCTTTTCTACTAAAGTACTGTTTCTCTACGCAGGAAACTCAAAATCGAATGCTATTTGCTATCTAGAACGACTTTAACCAGCCCAGAAATGAAATTTGTACAGCGGACGAAACATAAGTTTGGCCAATTTGACAAAATGTGATTGTCTTGTGCAAATCATATTTTATATAAATTCATAGACGGAGTGTGGGCTCCTGTGAGAAATGATGTACAGCAGACAAAACATAAGTTTGGCCATAATAAAATTGTAATTTTCCTATTCTTGTGCAAATCATATTTGAGCCTGTGCGTGAGAAAACCAATAATTTGGGTTCCGACCCGGTCCGACACATACCGGGCTGTACAGTCGCAGAAGATGGTTAGAGACTGGAAATTTTGGATTTGGAAAGAAGAGGAATTGTACTATCCGTGTAGGGAAAACAAAGGCGCTGATCAGCTTCGCAGTAGCTGCGAAGCTGATCTGCGCCTTTGTTTTCGCCTATGCAGATTGATGGTTTTCCCATGCGGCGGCTCATTTTATATAAATGTATAGACGGGTTGTACGCCTCTATGAAAAGTGATGAAACCAGAGGACAAATGGTTTTGTAAACGCTCACTTGACCATGGCCTTTTGCAGCATTTGCCGTGAAATCGACTGACTTTCTCCCTATGAAGCCCATGTTTTTTTTGTAAACATCTGTCTCTTCTCCAACTGGTTATGACCAACTATTACAATATGTACATTATATGCCCGACTATGTGCAATGCTTTGTGACCATCATTTAGTAAAGAGCGATTCATTACGCTTGACTGTGCGCCTTCTTTGATTTTGGTCTTTTATTTTCAACTTTGTTAGACTTTCGTCTTCATTGCACTACTTCGTTTATATGATTACGAAAACGTGTCCATGTACTATACAGACTTTTCCTAAGTTGTAAAATTGACAAATTTCAGAGGCAAAAATTTGATATTTCCATGTTTTGCTCAAAACATTGATTGTGGATACACGGAAGAACCGCCTCTACGGGGCGGTTCTAACGAGTACCCACAATATATGTTTTGGGACAAAAATAAGAAAAAAAGTATACCCTCTATACCCTACTTTTGCTATATATACACTGTGTACGTATAAATGGGGTTCAAGTAGGTATACATGACACGGACATCTTGATGGGTAGTGTCTTTTGCATGTAATTTTGGAAACCACGAATCCCAATGTCTAGACATATTTAATGACTCCATATTATGCACAATAAAATTGTTTACGCAAAATTGAAGAGTTTTCAAGAAGCTTTCAACTGTAATAGTTCTCAGCCCATTAACACGCATTGCAAAACGTTTCCCTATAAAACAAACGTTGCTGCCTCGCTTCTTTAAACCTGGTACGACTTGCGTGATCTTAAAATGTTGACAGCAGTTGTATTTGTGGTACTCTTTTGCTCGACAGTCGCTGGTAAGTGTTTTCGCTGTAATCGTAGTTCCTTTATTTTGCTTCAGTTTTAGAACTGATCATACGTGTACATGGACGACGTCTAGCAAAAGCTTTTGTTTATAAATATAACTTAAGCTTGTGGAGTCAATGTAGCATTCATGTACAGGACAGTAAACAGGAAAATGTTCATGTAGCTTTGTATTCTAGATAAACCAGCAACGTTTGTCTCACAAGTAATTAAATCAACACTTTTTTGTGTTTAGAGGGTTGGAGGACAAACATTTCCGAAAATAAAAAATAGATTTAAATCATAGATTGCGAGTTTGTTCAGCATCAGTATGCTTTCGCTTTGGATATCTGAATCTTCTGCCTCAATAATATGTTAAATGGCGTGCATTTTAAGATAAAAGTATTTCCATCATATTACAGACTACCCCTACTCATCCCACAAAAAAGAAAGAAAAACAAATAGAAATAAAATCATGCACTTCCGTATATGTGTAAGTTATTTGGCGCACCGTTGACAAGTTGGCTCCGTTCTGTAATGTTCGCATTACATATCGTGAAATACAATTCTTAAATTGCTGCCACGGGTAGCATTTTTAAATTTTTGGTATAACACGGCCAGATGACGAACCCCACGACTTAGCGCACCTGAGACTACATTGCTTGGCGCTCAGCACTTAAGGCAAGAATTGGTACATGTCTGTTATGTTTGTGGCTAATTAATGTACATCCGGACTTAATAAGAGCTGTTGCAGGACAGAGTAGATCGCCTAGCTTGTGTTTTGCCACTAAAGTCTGTTAAAGTCTATGAATCATGACCTTGGCCTCAAGGGCACTCAGGCGGGCCGTGATAGTACAGCATAAAACTTCACACCGATATCAACTGATATGCAAAGTATCAACTTGATCTATCAACATATTTAAGACAAAAAAAAACTTTAACCAATAGGAACTGTCACCGGACAGCGTAGCTCGTCTGACTTGACTTTTGCCACTAAATCTGTTAAAATCTATATCCCATGACCTTGACGTCAAGGTCATTTAGGTGCATGTAGGTCCTATACATGATAAATCATTAGACAAATTCCTACCGACATGCAAAGTATCAACTTGATCAATCTACATATTCAAGAGATAAAGTTTTATAAAATCTTTTACCCGAATTTTTAACATAATATTTTTAAGTCTGTTACCATGACCTCAAGTGGGTCAAGATGGTACAGCATAAAACTTCAGAATAACATCTAACAGCAGGCATATAGTATCAACTAGATCCAGCCATCTGTTCAAGCAAGTACGGTTCTAAACTCTTTAAGCAAAAGCTTTTAACATACAATTTCTAAGTCTGTGAACGGTAGAGCAATATTAAACACTTCAGACCAATATCTACCAATATGCAAAGTATAAACTTGATCAATCAACATAACGGCTGATTTACAAATAGTAAATAACTACCCCGTGACCAAAATAAACCGATTTATCATGTGAGGATTAGTAAGCAGATGAAAGGGCGAGCTTTCAGCGAGCCCTTTCATCTGCTTACGGTCCGAGCATGATAAATCGGTTTATTTTTGGTCACGGGGTAGTTATTCACTTTATAATGCAACGAAAACAGACAAATTTCGCGAAAAAACTCACCCGATGTGAGGAGATTTGCTTTCCGCCATTTTGTTTATTTAGTCAACAGCTCGGCAATCACTCCGCAGAGCGAATCCTCAAAATTCGCCACCATAGCAGTGCATTTTGTTGATAAATTATTTTTTTCTTGTCAATTGTTTCATCTACATAACGTTGCATAACAATGGCGGAGACTGACGTCACAAAACGTGGCTAAATTTGACGTCACTGGCGCGCTCCTTTTTGTTGCGTTAAACAAAATTGCAACGCGGTCTTTATTTGGTCAGTAGAGATGGCCTTTATTCGGTCAGTAGCTAAATAAAGCTTCTATTTATGAACCCACCTTTATTAGGCCGATATGTAGGGTTGTTGCGTTATAAAAAGGCAATATTGGAAATACAGGTCGGGGTGGTTTTGGTTACATATTTCCAATATCGATTCTAAGCTGCAAATCAGCCGATAATGCAAAAATGTTGAATGATCTATAGCCTATAGAACTACAAACAGGCCAATATTGGGCATGACACAGGAAAGACACATATATTTTTGGCCTTAAATCAGGAAAACATGTCCGTGTAATGAATACCCCCTTGAACCCCACATTTATATAGCAAAACTGGGGTTTGCAGGGGTATACCTATTTTTTCTTATTTTTGCTCCAAAACATAGATTGTGGGTACTCGTTAGAACCGCCTCGCCGAGGCGGTTCTAACGAGTACCCACAATCTATGTTTTGAGCAAACGTAAGAAAAATATCAAAATTTTGTAGCTGAAAATTTTTCAATTTTTAAAGCTAAAAAATCTCTGTTTATTGCATTGGGCAAGTTTTCGTAATGTTTACATGTATGCACTTCTTTTGCTGGCTGGGTAGCATATGGGAATAGTTTATGTGTAATTTTAATCATAGCTCGTGATTCAAGAATCATAGGCGGCGAGGACACAGTCTTGAATGAATTTCCCCATCAAGTTTCCTTGTCGATGCGATACATATTAACAGAGTGTGTGACATGTTTTCCTGGCTATGACTTGAGGCGAAGGGAGTGCTGTCTGTCTGCTAATCCATACTTTTGCGTAGAGGGTGATTGTGATGAAGAGACTCATGCTCACCCACATTTTTGTGGAGCTGCTCTAATTGCGCCAAACTGGGTGGTTACTGCAGCCCACTGTGTTGAAAACAAGTAAGTCTTTATTTTATTCGGACGTAAAGTAAGACATAATTATTTATAGTGCATTTCGTAGTGTGTGATAATGGTTTTTCGCAGATATTTAACAACTGTTCAGATGTAGATGAAACGTTTTCTTGGCACAATTGAGCGTCTTGTTTGTCGCAAAATGTGCTGCAAAAGTTTTGAAAATAGGTTGACAAATAAAAAAGTCCTGGTCAAAAACATTTTTGGATAGGGATTTCCTGTACAAAAATCTCATGGGAGGTAAATATTTTCCCGCAAAAATGTTAAATTCCTACTAGATATTTAATCATGATTGCTCAAAATTATTATAAAAAATAGCACAAATGACATACCCTAGACAAAATCTACATGATCAAGTTTAAAATCTCGAAGAATATGCATTTTCACGATCATCGATTATCTCCCTTGTCAGTGCAAAGTCCCTATTCAAAATTCATTTTGGCCATCAAAACTTCATTTGCTCACCGATTTTCAAATCTTTTGCAGGTCATATTAGGACAAACTAAGATCAAGATGTTACCATGAAAATATTTTTTTCTGCCGTCTCCCGTACAAAACTTTTCTGCGAAAAACAATTATCATAGGTTAGTTTTTAGACTTTAGCTACATTGGCATTCAACATGAGAGTGAAATTTACCGTAAAAATATTAATAGAACAGTTATTTTATGCTTCACTGCAGGGAATAGGCTATTTCGCCGAGGGCAATAGTGTTTGTTTCTTTGTTTGAATTAATGCTTTACGTCCCAGTCAACCTCCATGGTCATACCGGGACGCTGCCTCTATTCTAGGGGACTTTAATCCAAAATTAGGATGGCATGACATCTAAAAAGTGCTTCCAATATAACCACCCAACAGTGCCAATATGGCTTACATGTATATGTATGGATGGTTTGGCTAAAACCTCTTTTCTTGGGCAGGCTCAGACCTTGGCGGTTAACCAATAATCAGAGGTTCAGTCTGTAGAGTGTAAGCTTTGCCTGGCGGCGTAAGAAGCCCGTCTATTTCTTTAGGCTCCTATGTGCGGTGTGTCAGGTCGGTACCTGCACCAAGGGGGAAATGGCTTGCACTATTGCCTGTTTAAGCTTGAAATAACTATTTGCACTGCAGCCATGTGACTTATCATGTGACCGGGCAATAGACAACTGACCAGGCAATAGAATTTTATATTTTACTTCTTACTTGTTAGCGAGGCAGATCTAAGGTGTATCCACAATCAATGTTTTAAGCCAAAATATTAAGCACATCCATTTTTAAAAATGAAATTTTCATGTCTTTTACAGCTGATTTGTACAGTCCTATATATCCTCTGAACCGCGCAAAGTAGGAATTTTCATTTTATCCGACAAAGTGTCAATTCCTTATGTGCAACTCCGGAATTATACCAACTCTTACTCTGCGCATAATATATACATGTACACAATGTACATGTATTTACCAATTTTTTCAGCGTTTCAAAAGAGCTTTTAATGTTTTATTTTAGGAATGCATCTCTCATAGAGGCATTTGTTGGCTTACGTGATAGAAGAGATGCTACGTGGAACGAAACTTACGCGACAAACCCGGAAGCAATATTCATGGTAAGAAGAATATATGATGACAATCGGATTGTATGATTTTATTATGGGGCGACTTCTTTAGTAATATTCACATCAGGAGAACATGTCAGTGCACCCCATTATCACAGCTGATAAACACGTGGTATGGAATGGTTGACGCACAATGCAATTCTACCCGAAGTAGAGATAAAAAAATGGAGTTTTTTCTATACCATTTACTCTATTGACTAGCAGATAGGCGCAGTCGATGCAGAAATGGAACATTTAACAAGGGCGGATCCAGAGGGGGTGGGGACAGGGGCTCCGGACACCCCCCCCTGGAATTGCCAGATTATTAATTTTTGCCATGTTGAATTTTTCCGTCAGACGCCTTCTGGGAATTTGGATCCCCCCCCCCCCCCAACCCACCCCGGGAAAATTCTCTGGATCCGCGCATGAAATTTATTGAATGAAAGTAACATAAGAAATCCAGGTTTTTTCATTTTCGCAAACACTTCCGCCCCATGACCATATAGTGCTTCCAACACAATAACATTAAAGTGTTTGCGAAAACAAAATAAACGGGATTTCTTATGTTACTTTCTTTCAATAAATGTTCAATTTCTGTATGGACTGCGCTCATCTATTTTTCAGTAGAGTACATCGAATATCTAACCTCAACTTCTTTCTCAATTGCAGTGTGTGTCACCGATCATTTATCGATTTGTATGTAAAACAATATCGCGTGATTGTCATTAGTGATTATATTTGTATAGAAAAACTAGGGTTTACAGCGTAATGTCTTTTAAGTCCCCCTACCGAAGGGTGACATTTATTTTTGGTGCGGAACCGTCGGCGTCTACGTCCGTGTAGCTTCTTTCTGCTGCGATATCTTTTCAAATATACACATGGAAAACGTTACGGAACAAGCTGCCGGGCACTATTGATTTTGTTTTTATCACATACATGTATCCTCCGAGTATACTCAGTCGAAAAAGTTAATTAAGTAACTTTGACAAGCCCCATTACTATCATCCTTCTTCTTGCCTTAACTGTCCCTCTTTTATAAATTATAAGATTTGCAAAGCCAATTTCTTTCTTATTTTGAAAAGTTGCGCATTACGACAGAGCTATTGACATTTTTCGCGAAACATCAATTTTGTAATTACCCGATAAATAAAAAATGTCGGTACCTTGATTAAAAGCGCTTTCAAGTAGAGGTTGTTCCATGTGACGAAATCCGAAAATGTCTTTGAAAAATCAGCCGCAGTCTCGAGAAATAAAGTCAAATATACAGTATTTTGCGATTACCTCACTCACATTTTTTAAATGGTGCACGCACAGTGGCAAAAAAATGTTATGTTTTATTCACAGTTTTCATGACTGGTAATTTCAATCCCAAACTAAAGGATGTTCGTTCCGCGGTTTAGCACATTACTTGAAAGCATTTTTAAGACAGAAACTTTTTCGAAAAATCGTAACAAATTTGAGATTTGATTTTTTCGTAACAGGCCATTTATGAGTAAGAATATCACAAAAAGTATATAAATGGCGTAACATAACATAAACATAATATTAATTTTATTTGGACTTACAGCCGGGGAAGTCTAACTTTGACCAGTTTAACACCTGAGGTCTTTGTAATGTTGTTAGAAATGTACAAACATTCTATTCAAATTCGTTGATAGTCTATTAAACTTCTTTGCAAAGCTATGATGATTGCCCAATCAACTTTCCAACATAAGAATACTCTTTCTAACAATATTCATGTGGTGATTGATTTATAAAGCAAGTTAGATTGGTACACAATTGAAATCAGCAGATTTGGTCACCTTTTGTTGAATCTCTTCAGGGTTGACCAGAGCAATTTGCAACTGGTTTGAATTGTGGAAAAGTAGGAAGAATAAGTTTGGCCACCCTAACCAATTTAAAGATTAAGAAGTACACAATACACCATTCAGGCACCTTGGCAATAGTTTGTCTTCTTTCACTGTAATTAAGCATGGGATTTTACATGTACGAGGTAAAGTCGGAAACTTCCCGGACTGATTCATTTCAAACGAGATTTGACATCCAATCACTATGAAATTTTTGAAATAACAAATCCCATCCATTTTCTTTATTTTTCGGATAAATTCAGGAAGAATATGCAAGAATTGTTTTTACTGAAATTTCGATTTACAAACGGGATATACATGTAGTAGGGTACGGAGCAGTTCGAAAAAAAAAAAAAAAAAAACTCTCAATCAGATTTTTTGATGTTTTGAATCGCTGTCAATTCATTTATAAAACGGCGCCACGGCGCCACAACTTCGTGAATTTTTGCATGTTGTCATATCAGCATTATTTTGATTTACAGCTGGGGAACTCAAAGTATAGCCAAAATAACACCTAAGTTCTTTCTAATGTTGCAAACAATTTACATAAATTCATTGATGAACTGTTGACTTCTTTGGCCATACTTTGGCCATACTTTGAGTTCCCCAGCTGTAAAACGCTTTGTGAAACGAGCCCCTTGACAACGATGTATTTTTATGATTATAATCAACACACTCTGCATGCCAAATATCGATATTTGACCAACGCCGGAGTGAGATAGCCAACTCCGAGGATAAAGCCTACGCCTGAGGAAAATAGAGAGTGTATTCCTTCTAAAAATGTCAAAATAAATTAGAAATGACGCTCTTTACACAGTTTCGCTAACTCTGTATCTTCCCATGACATTGATTTTGTTGTTCAAAACGACTGTAGGCTCGAAGATATTCGTATAATTGATAAATTTATGAAAAATGTACTTTAAAACAACAACCTACTTGAAACAGCTACACGTGTCTTTCTGTACGAAGATAATGGTTGAAATTGTACATATGGAAGAAACAATCTGTATATGTCATTAACAGAACCGGTATTTGGTATAGTTCGAACATTTTCAAACATTTAATTAACAGACACTCTTTAGTGAGGAAATGAGGGTAACGCCTACGCCGGAGTAAGATACGACTGCAGCCGGAGGGAATGATAGAGAAGAGATAAGACCAAATACGACGCCCGATGATGTTTTCAAGATTTGGAGGTCTTGTTATCAAGAAATCATATTTACTTTTACCCCTTTATGGCCTGTGTGCCTACAATTCCCTATAAAACGCTTACCTTGTTGGATGGGATCGCGCGCGTACGTTTCTGTTACACATGTCATTGAGGACATATTGTTATACTTAATGTTTCAAATTCGTAGTTTATCATAAATACAAATATTTCTGTACAAGAAAATATAAACGAGCAATAGTTGAAACAAAATCATGGCTTGCTAGATTCGCCACAGACATGCATTAAAAATCAACATGCACTAAAAGAGAAGTTTTATTTTCTTTTACAGGCATTTGGATTGTATAGTTTCAATCGGTCGTATCATTCATAAATTGATTCAGAAAACCGTTTGTTACGAAGAATAACTTAAAATTTTTGCCATGCCTTTTTAAATACGAATAGTAATATATTTATTAAAACACGGTAATGGATATTCGTATTTATATAAAACGGATGAAAATGCATCACAGTACATTTGTATTTTAATAACCGAGCACGTGCGTCTGTATCATTAATTTTATACAGATGTAGCTGCCAACTACTGTTGCTACCACTCTATTGTCTTTACTTGGATCAGATCTTAATCTTTGCGGATATCGAGAATCAGCTCGAAATACGACAGGACCCGATTACGACATGTATCTGAGCTGTCTTTGGGTATTAAAACTATTCTCATACAAGCCAAGACGAAACGATGGGTATAAGACCTAAAATTATCGTAGTAGACCCGCTTCACATATTTACAGTTATAAATATGAATGAAATGAAATGTGTTTGGCCAATCGGAAAAGGCGTGTGTATATAATGGTAAATCTGTGACGCAAGACTGGGATTATAGCTGTTTTCATGCTCTGAAATGACATCATATATCGCTAACGGTTATGAAAAAATGCTTGACAATTATGAAAACAATCTCAGAAATCAATATCAATGATCGTGACAAGGACTTCAACAACAAAGTAGAGCAATAAATTAATTTTTGTTTTGAATCAGCATTCTGTGCAAACGTTATCATCCTCAGGCGTTGGTCTTATCCATATGTAACCTCCCTCCGGCGTTGGCGATCCCAATCTTTTTTCCACAAGGAGTCTTTGGTGGCGAAAAACATCTAAACGCTTCGTCAAAAATGAGTTTTAAGTAAAACAGCTTGTACAGCGAATATGAATTATAGATTATAGCGTCAATAGAGAATGAAAAGTTTTGACTTTAAAGAATTTTTGACTTCCAAATCAATCTTGACAATCAAAAGCACAAAATCGTGTAAGTTTTCTTGTATTTTGTATGTTCCAGACAAAGAATTGTAGCATCATGTAAATTTTATATGGATGCAGGACCATCTTACTACATTAACTTATCATTACAATTTACATTATCCTCTTGCACTATAAAATATTACATAGTTTTGCTGAAAACCCTTAAAAAATGTTCCTCAGGCGTTGGCTATTGCCTCGGAGTTAGCTATTTCACTCCGGCGTTGGTCAAATATCGATAATTGGCATGCAGAGTGTGATCAATTCACGACAAAATCCAATTTTATAGGTGACATTATCAGGCTTGTTGAATAAACTGTTTATGAAATGTCCACTCGCGGTCACATAGGAGTAGGTGGACACTATTCGAACAGGTCGTATAGGCGCGTATAGGCGCGTGTAGTATAGTATAGTGGGAATCGAACATGTTCGATTTTCGTATAGCCTGTAGTGGTTTTGCTGGTCTGAATTTTTCATTTACGCAAGTTATAGAGTAATTTGCTAGAAAACTAAGGAAAAGGAAAAAAAAATAATTTTGACACAATAAAGTCATATATTTGAATCCTCATAAATATGTAAAACAACGTAAATAACTTAACGAACTTCTCATTTTATACTATAGTTCAAGTAACGTTTGTTTGTTTGTTTGTTTTCTTTTTTGTTGTTTGCTTGTTTGTCCCCATAATCCTCCCAGGTGTTTAGGATCCTATCTTCACGAAACTTGTTGGGATCCGGGTGTGTCATTGGAGGATTTAATTTTGAAAGGACAATGTCTTCTAGGTCACAGGTCAAATTTTTGTTTCTGCGGTTCGATTTGGATAAAAGTTCATGAGTGTACGGATTTTAATGTATGAATAACGTAAGAACGCTTACAATATATAATTGGGCAAATAGGTCACTGTAAAGGCGGCAAATTTAGTATTCATATCTGGGCGTGGTCGGTTAGTCCATCTGTTCAAGTAGGGAAATTATGAGATTATAGAAAAGTCGAACTCAGTCAGCCTAGAGTGCTGTTACATAGTTACCGTTAGAGATCAGCTACGTGTATTTTGTCCAATCCAGTGAATAAGACAAAGTCGTATTTCATTCGTATTTTCTAATGGAAAACATGTGAGTTGAATCTTTCAACTGTATACCTTTAGCTTTTACCTAGGTCAAAAGTAGACCATACTCAATAACGTATTCATGAGGTAACGCCCATACAGTAACCTATTTGCCGAATTATAAAAACTTTCTGATATGCATGTCATTATTTATTACCAATACTAGTAATTTGTACCCGTTTCGACGTTATTCATACATTAAAATCAATTCACTCGCCAACTTTTATCCAAATCGAACCAAGGACCGCCGAGAAACATGATTAATTTGCCTGTGACCTAGACGACATTGTCATTCAAAATTAAATCCTCCAACACACCCAGGTCCCACCAACTTTGGTGAAGATAGGCACCTAAACACCTGGGAGGAGTATTGGGACAAACAAGCAAGCAAACAAACAAACAAAACAACAACAACAAACAAACGCTACTTGAATTATAGTATTATGAGAAATTAAGTATTTTGCGTTGTTTTACATTCATGAGGATTCAAATATATGACTTTATTGTGTAAAAATTATTTTAACTTAGTTTTCTAGCAAAACACCCTATAACTTGTGTAAATAAAAAGAAAATCAGACATACGCTATACGGAAATCGAACATGTACGATTCCCACTATACTATACTAAACGCAATTATTCTCGCCTATACGACCTTTTCGAATAATGCCCTCTTATTTGACCCGGTATAAGGAACTTTTAATGTTTGATTTCAAGTCTTCGCGTGCCCTCAAAAACGTACACCATATACCCGAATAGTCTACTTCTAATGTGACCGCAGCCTAAGGCTGCGTTCACATTGAAATATACCGTGTACCGTATTCCCTATTCGTATATACGGGCATGTCGGTTCACATAGGTAGCACGTTTTTTTCAATGCGTTCCTTTCTTAAGTGTGAAAAAATGTGAATTCCTTAGAAGAAGAAGATATTGCTTTGCTTTTACTAGTCGAGGAGGAGATCAGTACAAAGAAGAGAAGAGGAACAAACTAACCAACAAACCAACTTACAAACAAACACCAAACGTTGCTCAAATCATACTATTATGAGAAGTCATTTCCTTTGTTTTACTTAAAGTTCATGCGAATTCAAGTAAATGAATTTATATATGTATAAGGTACAAGTAGGCAACGATCAGGAAAAGGCGCAATCAGAAAGAGAATCTCTCACCAAAAACCGAGATGGGAAAAAACTAAATTAACAATCAGGCACTTATAACATGAAAGCATATCGTAAGCCGAATGAGCAGCTATTTTCCCAATAGGTGGCCACTCAGTTACCTAAACTTAAATAGAATATGAAAACATACAAGGCGCAAACAGTACATCAAACCAAGACATAAAATAATAAGAACCACCACAGAAGTATCGCCTTGGAACGATCAGTAATATAAAATTATCGGGCTTAAATCGATTTTACAGGTACCTAACCTCACCTTCAGCTTCTGCAGTGGTTCACAGCATTTAGTTAGTAGATCGGTCCTCGTAGTGAATCTCTAACTAGTCAATTAATTATCACGGACAAACAAATAAATCATGATAACCATTATGATGAATCAAAAACGACGACTCACAGATTGAGTTATCTGCCCGACGATGGAGATCCCTGGGCGCCAAATAACTCACTAACTCCAGTGCAAAAGAAAAACACCAGTTGAACCCCAGTAGGCCAAGCAACAGACAAGAAGCTCCGGCCCCAACCAGCTAAAATGAATAGCTTTAAGTGGGAGCAATCATAGAGTCTGATATAGAGTATGATATCATTTATCTAACTTACTTTTTGTTCAAAATAACTTGTATACAACAGGAATTCAGACCAGAATATTCAGTTGTCACAGGTCAGCGAAAATCGAACATGTACGATTCCCACTTTGCTATACTATACGCACCTATACGCGCCTATACGACCTTTCCGAATAGTGCCCTCCTATGTGACTAAGTAGTAGACATTTCCAACTTAGTCTGAGATACGATATAGGATATACGAGAAACTTTAATCGATTTCTGGGGGGTATCTCAAGGCTGTCCAACTTTGTTGATGGTAACCCTATACTTCTAGTACCTGTATACAATCAAATGTTTGATAACTTTCGTACCATGTTTTATACGTTTTTCTGAAGGTATCTGAAGTTTTTTCAATTACAAAAATGTGCACAGATCTTAGTTTGGTCTTGTGCATCGATCACATGCATGCTGAGGCCATGGTATATTTATAGCCCCCGCTTTGGAAAAAAAGGGGATATACTGGATTCACCCTGTCCTTCCGTGATTCCGTGAATCCGTTATTCTGTGATTCCGTGGTTCCGTCATTCCGTGAACATTTCGTTTCCGTTCAATATCTTGAGAATGGCTTGACAGAAATTCTGACGTCAGTCAAGGGCCGTAACTACGTCAAAATTGCGCGAAAAATGACGGGCAACTATCCCTAGCTAGATCTTGTCAATGCTGATGTGCATTAAAATTTTACCTAAAGATTCTCAAGATATTGAGCGGAAACAAACTTCTGATGTCAATCAAGGGTCGTAACTCTGTCAAACGTTTGCAAAAAATGATGGGCAACAATCCCAAGCTAGATCTTGTCAATGTTGATGTGCATACAAAATTTGGTCAGATTCTGTCATTTGGTTATCAAGATATTGAGTGGAAACATCATTCTGACGTCAATCAAGGGCCGTAACTTCGTCAAAATTGCGCGAAAAATGACGGGCAACAAGCCCAAGCTAGATTTTGTCAATGTTGATGTGCATACAAATTTGGTCAGATTCTGTCAATTCATTCTCAAGATATTGAGTGGAAACGAAATTCTGACTTCAATCAAGGGTCGTAACTCTGTCAAACTTTTGCAAAAAAATGACGGGCAACAATCCCAAGCTAGATCTTGTCAATGTTGATGTGCATACAAATTTTGGTCCTATTCTGTCATATCGTTCTCAAGATATTGAGCAGAAATGAAATTCTAACATAAATCAAGGGCTGTAACTCTGTCAAAATTTTGCAGAAAACGACAGGTTACAATCCCAAGCTAAGTCTTGTCAATGTTGATGTGCATACAAAATTTGGTCAGATTCTGTCAATTTGTTCTCAAGATATTGAGCGGAAACGAAATTATGCTTAAATCAAAGGGCTGTAACTCTGTCAAACTTCTGCGAAAAAAAGACGTGTAACGATCCCAAGCTAGGTCTTGTCAATGTTGATGTGTATACAAAATGTGGTCAGATTTTGTCAATTCGTTCTCAAGATATTGAGTGGAAACCAAATATTCACGGAATCACGGAAAGACGAAATGACGGAAGGACAGGGTGAATCCAGTATAGCCCCACTTTTCCAAAGCGGGGCTATAATAAATATTTCCAGAGTGCATCAAATTTTATTTGCCTTTGTTTATTTCTACGTTTGTCCTAGACCCTTGACACGTCAATCCATTTTGTCAGAAAGTGTGGTTTTCACATTCATAAAACAGACCAAAGTGGCATTCTGTGTCGATGAGGTGGGGGCACGTCATGAGAAAACCCTTCATTAAAATTCTTAAAAATCTCTTTAACTTGTATTGCTATGGTGCGATATTAATGTTGGCATGCATAATTCCACTGTTTCTAACATGTGCTAGAATAATTGAGCCGCGACGCGAGAAACCCGGTCTTCGGGGTTTCCGACCAGGTCTGGCACAAACCCAACTGTACAGGCACAGGAGATGTCTAGAGACAAGAAATTTTGGATTAAGAAAGTGGAGGAATAATACTATCCGCGTAGCGAAAACAAAGGCGCCGGTCAGCTTCGTAGTTGCTGCGAATCTGATCTGCGTCTTTGTTTTCGCCTAGGCAAAACACCGGTTTTCTCACGGATAGGCACATCTTCAAACACGAATTAGCAATGTCGAAATAGCTTCAGTGGTTCTGATACTCGCTATCGTAACTTTGCTAGCAAGTATAGGAAATGTCTAGAGACGCATGCGCTGGTGTGCATCTTTACAAGTTCTCAAACCCGATATATTGCGTACACCCCGGGCGTCCACCATCCAAGGACTGTTGAAAAGATGTGGGCGAACACATTTGTTATGATCTCGCCGACGCATACAAATGCCGTAATCATATTTCTTAACACAGCATGGTGCATTAATACTAAGATTCCGTGTACAACATGAACATGTTTGTATACAATGTCTTCATCTATTAGTTAGGGAGCGCGTAGTGGTAGAGCGTCAGACTCCGAATCGAGAGGTCCTGGGTTCGATCCCCACAAGCGTCACAGTGTTGTGTCTTTGAGCAAGACACATTAACTCCCTACAGTACTAGTTAAACCCAGGAAGAGTTGGCTCCGTCCCGACATGACTAAAAATTGTTGACTGGGAGGTTAAGCCTCAATACAAACAAACATCTATTAATTTACATGTTGTCCTTGATAATATCCCTTAAAACAAATATCCGAACTCCGATTTCAAACTCCAATATCAATATCGGATTAAGTTGGAAATGTCTAGTAGGAAATCCAGCTACATTGTATTCGCGTGCTCTCAAAAACGTGCACCGTATACTCGAATAGTCTGCTCCTATGCGAACGCAGTCTTAAAGATTTTTCTTCTGTTTGAATTGTTTTTATTAGCATCCTAACTATAATACGACGTTATTTACTAACGACGTGGCGCTGATCAAGCTAGGAAGATGGGTCGAAGAAACAGATGCTGTCAAAATCATCCCTCGCGCTGATGGAATAGATGGCGACTTAGCTGGGAAAAAATGCAACGAGTCTGGATGGGGAATAGATAGTATGTTACCATAGAATGAGCCGCGACTTGAGAAAATCGGCCTTCAGGGTTTCTGACCAGGTCTGACACAAAGCGGTCTTTGCAGTCACAGAATGAGGGCTAGAGGCCCAGCTGATCTACGCCCTTGCTTTCGCATAGACAAACATCCGCTTTTGTCATGTCGCGGCTCACATAGGGAAACATTACAGCAGATAAACACATAACATGTATATTTGGGCAAATAGGTTACTGTATAGGCATCAACTTCAATATTCATATCTAGGCTCGGTCGGCTAGTCCACCTGTTCAAGTATGGAGACTATAGAAAAGTCGAGCTCAGTCAGCCTGGTCCGCTGTCACATATTTACTGTTAGAAATCAACTACCTGCATTTTGTCCAATCCAGTCAATTAGACAAACTCATATTTCATTCTTATTTTCTAACGGAAAACATGTGAGTTGTGTATACCATACCCAGTAACGTATTCATGAGGTAACGCGCATACATTGACCTATTTGCCGAATGATACTAACCCTAGTGGTCTAAATAAGAACATGTCACTTACATTTGGTAGCTCACCTGAGCCTAAGGCTCACAGGTGAGCTTATAGGATAGGCAGCCGGTATCTGGCGTCCGTCGTCGTCGTTCGGCGGCGTCCAGCCGAAATTTCAAAAAAAAATATTTCTGAAGCTAGTGGGCCAATTTTTATCACATTTAATGTGAACCATCATTGGGTTAGGGGATTGACTACATTAGGTTTTAAAGCAGATTGTGTCAAAATTGTGGTTTCCATGGCAACAGATAACCCCCATAGACTTACAATGGGAGACACATAAAAAGTCTTTGAAACCACAAGGCCCAGAGCTTCTATATTTTGTATGTAGCTATGTTTGGTAGACCCTTTATAAATCCTGACAACTGTGACCATGGCGTCCAAACTGACCAAGCCCCAGGGGTGTAAATATCTGCCATAGGCTTATAATGGGAAACGTCTTCTACTCTGAAACCACAAGAGGTACAGCTTGTATAATTAGCATGTAACAACGTGTAGTAGTACCCTACATAGATCCTGCCAATCATGCCCCCTGCGGTCAACAATGGACCCACCCTGGGGTTCATTAGCTTCCATAAGCTTAACATAAAAGAATATTCACTGAAACCTCAAAGACCAGAGCTTATATATTTTGTGTATATCAATGGCTAGTGGTTCCCTTTATAATGCTGCCATTCATGTCCATGGGGTCCAAAACGGTCATGCCCTGGGGCGTGAATATCTGTCATAGGCTAACAATAGGATAAACATGAAAAATAAATATTCTTCTCTGAAACCACAAGACCCAAAGCTTGTATACTAAGTATGCAGCAATGTTATGTGATGTTCTACATAAAAGTCTGCCAGCCATGCCCCTTTGGTCAAAAATGGCCCCACCCTGTGGGGTCATTAGTTCCCATATACATGAACTTACAATGAAAAACACACACACACACACAAACGTCTTCTCTGAAACCAAGAGTACGAGAGTTTTTATATTTTGTGTGTAGCAATGTTAAGTAAAGAGGTACAAGTAGGCAACGATCAGGAAAAGACGCAATCAGAAAAAGATTCCCTCTCCAAAAACCGAGGCAGGAAAAACCAAACTAATAATAAGGTACTTATATCATAAATACATTTCGTAAGCAGAATGAGTAGCTATTTTCACAATAGGTGGCCACTCAAGTACCTAAACTTAACTTAATATATGATAACATACATAAGGCGCCAACAACACAAACAAATTTAAACACCAAGACATAAAACAATAAGAACCACCACAGAAGTATCGCCTTGGAATGATCAGTAATATAAAATTAATGGCGGGCTTAAACCGGTTTTACAGGTACCTAACCTCACCCTCAGCTTCTGCAGTGGTTCACAAAATTTAGTTAGTTGTTCGGTCCTCGTGGTGAATCTCTAACTAGTCAATAAATCATCATGGGCAAACAAATAAATCATGATAAATTCCATGATGAATCAAAAACGAGAAATCACAGATTGAGTAAGCTGTCCGACGATGGAGATCGCTGGGCGTCCAATAACTTACTAACGCCGGAGCAAAAGAAAAACACCAGCTGAACCCTGGTGGGCCAAGCAACAGACAAAAAGCTACGGCCTCAACCAACTAAAATGAATGATTAGCTTTATGTGTGGGCCATCATAGAGTCTGACGCCCGACCCACCGGCGTGCAATTAAAGAAGGCAGCATAGTTATTAACCGTGACTGGGTTAACCTCTAAGCATGCAGACTGTCGCATAACATTTCAGTTTGATCCTATACGTCTGTAACGCGTAATGACTTTTCTGAATTGAAAAGAAAAATCTTTCCCTCCTATAAGTTTCTTAAATTTGTAAACCAAGTCACCATAATATTCTGGTTCCGAAAGGCCCTCGCGTAAAAGGGTAATTAGCCCAACATTAAATTTGGTAATCCTCTTTATAAAACCTGCTAACCATGCCCCTGGAGACCATACGGGCCACGCCCAAGGGACGTTATTATCTGCCATTGGCTTATAATATGTGACACATGAAAAAAATCTTCTTCTATGAAACTTCATGGCCCAAACCTTGTATATTTACATGTAGTATACATAAATGTTATATGGTGTTTTACATAGCTCCTGTCAATGATGCCCCTGGAGTTCAAAATGGCCCCAAACCCAGGGGACAGGTCAGGATCATTAGCTCCCCTACCAGTATAGCTGTCCAGCTCAGGTGAGCGTTTACTGGCAAGATCATTGGTCCTCTGATTATTGATGTTATGCTTCATAAACGAAAAAGCTATTAAACCGGTAAACAAACTTTTCGAAATTACAATACAATAGTCTGGCTTTCGTCGCCGGTTTTAAAAGGGCTACTGATGAGAGTTCATTACCCGAAATTGCACAGTATAGTCCAAACTATCTCCCTTTGAATGTTTATACTGCTTCGGCCAACGGATCAAACCTTTATATTTTATTTTTCTATTACTGCAGCTGGTGTTGTGCCGTGTAGCGGCCATTAAAAAGTCTCCCCGTACATCATCCATAGTGCAGATTATATTTTAATTAGGTCCTTTGAGATCAGTAAAGATATTCAGAGTGTTCAAAACACTCACGTTGTGAAACATACTTCTAAGCAATGTTTGAATTATTTGACCCCGTTTAGAAATGTGTAAATTTTCGAAATTACAGTACAATAGTCTGGCTTTCGTCGCCGGTTTTAAAAGGGCTACTGATGAGGGTTCATTACCCGAAATTGTGCTATATAGTCCAAACTATCTCCCTTTGAATGTTTTTACTGCTTCCAACGGATCAAACATTTATATTTTATTGTCTTTTTTTTAATTACAGCATTAAGCTTTCTAGTCCCTTTACTGATCGTTCAAGGACGGTTATGCTGTGATTATCATTAAGGTACACGTACACTGTTTACCCAGTCTGATTGTCGGCTGTGCCAGTAATCTTTGATTTTTCTTGATCCTAAATGAGCCGCCTCGTGGGAAAACAAACAATGTGGTTTCCGAACAGGTCCGACACAAACCGGCCTGTACAAGCACAGAAAAGAGCTAGAAGCTTGAAATTTCGGATTTAAGTAGAAGAAGAATTGTACTATCCGAGTAGCGAAAACAAAGGCGCTGATCAGCTTCGCGGTTACCGCGAAGCTGATCTGCGTCTTTGTTTTCGCCTATGCAGATTGTTGGTTTTCCCATGAGGCGGCTCAAATGGAATGGCTACCGCGCTGAGAAAGTGCTTGTCATTATTTTTGTGACTGATTATTCGAAGAGCCTTTTAAAAGTAGTGCGTACTATTTCACAAAATGGTGATGACTTGGTTTGCTTTCAATGTGAAAAAAAACTAGAATCTTCTAAATCTGTGTTTGCGCATGATACTTAATACGTATCATCAGTGTTAGTTGAAATGTTGATATTTTCTTTCGTTTTGTTCAAAACGTTTCTTTCGTTTTGTTCAAAACGTATATTATTGTCGCTTTTTACATCAGGGCCCAGAATTACAATCCTCCCTTAAGGTTAAGGAAGACCTTAGTTAAGGTGGCTTTCAGCACCCAAAAAGATGCATCTTAATCATACTGAAATCAAACTTATCGGTTTATTTATGTAAATGACAATTAATTTTATACACCTGTATATTTTCGTGAAAACAATTATTGATTTTAACGGTAAAATATCGAGTCAAAAGGAAGGCCTTGAAGGGAGCATTGTAATTCTGGGCCCAGGAAAACATGTCCATGAAAAGTTTATCCCCTTGTACCCCACTTTTATGTAGAAAAACTGGGAGGCGGTTCTAGCGCGAGGCGGTTCTAGCGTGTACCCACAATCTGTGTTTTGAGCAAAAAAAAAAAAAAGAACAATATCAAAAATTTTCTACTGAAAGATTTCATTTTTATAAACTTTAAAAATCGGGGATGTTTTCGTTATAGAACCTGCCTTGACGAGCTTATTTACACTCTGTTGAGTCTCAAATGTCACATTGCAAATTACAAATTGTGAGTTTCTGGCACCAAAACCTCACAAAATTGGTATCAATTCTCAAGTTCTCACATCAAAAAGCCGTCTCTATTGACAAGATGAGAAAAGTCCCTAGAAGACTAAAATCGTGGGGTAAATTTGTAAAACGCTTAATTTAAACTATTATTCGGTATAAATGTAAAATGTTAAAAATATGGATATAGCACCGATCCCAAATGCCAACAAGTAGATTTAACTCTTGATATTTGAAGCACGGTGAGAGAAATAGAAAATATTTGGGAAGGTACAAAAACAAGAGTTATCTCCACCTGTTTGCATTTAGGACCGCCACCAAATCAATTTTATACAATGAACATAATTTTTATATACCTAAATTCAGTTGAAAGATTTGCTTTAATTACTTGTTTTAAATATTGACCCCTCAGTTTAAGGCTTTTAGAGATTTTTCCCATCTTATCCCTAGACATTCTTTAACACGTTTCAACAGTTTTTCTCGACAAAGAACCTTTTACACGTGTCAACAGTTTTTTCTCGACAAAATTAATTATACCAGTTCTTAACATATGGAATGAATACAGTGTACGTATACCATTACATGTCAAACTATACTCAGTACAAAAAGAAACGCAAAATTTTGATTTTTATAGTTTCGCGTGAGTAGGATATATTTTCAAAGTCTAAGTGATTCTTAGGATTTGCCATTCACATCATGAAAACATGTCCGTGTAAAGTATACCCCTTTAAACCCCACTTTTATCTAGAAAAACTGGGGTATGCAGGGGTATACCTATTTTTTTTTTTTTTTTTTTTTTTTTTTTTTTTTTTTTTTTTTGCTCCAAAACATAGATTGTGGGTACTCGTTAGAACCGCCTCGGCGTACCTACAATCTATGTTTTGAGCAAAAATAAGAAAAATATCAAACATTTTCTGATGAAATTTTCATTTTTTTTACGACAGAAAAAAAATCTGTTTATTGCATGGGCAAGTTTTCATAATGATATGAGAGTTTCACAACTGAGTTTCGTTGCGATTTGAAAGCGGGTGTAATTTTCAGGTGAAAACTTGTGAAATCACCATTTTTCTCCAAAAAACACAATTAAGAGAATAATTAAATAACATTTTGCTTCCAGTAGTACACTCTATGATCATTGTGGTCCAGCAAATCATAAAAACACAAAATTGATTGAATTTCATTGAAAGAAAAACTTTGCTGGGTTTTTTAAAGATGCGTTTTATGAAAAATAACAAGCTCTTTCGAAATTCGGCATTTTGGTCTCCTTTTCGGTAAATGATGTCCCTATTTCGATTAAATAATGTTAATTAACATAAATGTGACTCTATTAAAGCTTACCCTCAGTTAAAATTTCTGGTCGTTTTTCATAAGTTCCGGTTCATTGAAAACAGTTTCTTTTGGTGATAAAATCTAGGTTAAGACATGGAATTTGATAGCATGAAACTTTAATACAGTATTCGACGCCGATTTAACGTAATTTGCAATTTGCTAGCCCCCACCCCTCACCCCCCGAATTAATTTTTAGACGTTCTTAAAATTTTGCCAATTTTTGTCAAAATGTAAGGTGCATTACATTAATGAACAGTATACAGCTGTGTTTTAGACAGTTTTATTCTTCTGAAAGAAGTGTTTACTCATATCATTTGCAGCTAAGCCCATTTTTACTTATGACGCAATTTTTTAAAGTGTGCCAGATTGACCATCGTTATGAGCATTTTGGCCACTTATTCATGTTGTTGACTATAGCAGCCAAAGATAGCCATAGTGACTCACAAACTCAATTCTGATTTATGAAAGGCAATCATAAATTGATGAAGTACCGTTTTAAGGCAAAAAAGTGAACAGAAGAGGTTTTTAAATTGGCAAAAAAAGAGTATTCATCACCACAAGTTCTTGCGACTTTTTGTTTATGGGTACTCTTTATTGGCGCCAAAAAAACAATGTTTCCGTTTTTGAAAAAAATATGGAATTCGGTCTGCGGGTAGGAGACATGTCATTTTCGTTTTCCTGTAAATTTAAAATTGTTATCTTTAAAATTGTACAAGTTATGACAGAAAATATATATATTGCGTTTCTTTATGTACTGAGTATATAAACTTATAAAATTTAAGTATTGAACCGATTTTTCACATGGGTGCGAAATATGCGGTTCATAAAAGATTTGGCTCAAGCCACCTCAGCATTTATCCAGATCTGCTTTTTTCTGTGAGCACTGTTATATTGCAGTGGCTGAAAACGTCCCATTCATTCTCCAGAAGACAAACGGTACAGTTCTATCCAACCCTGGGTGCAAGGAATACTCCATCATCCATGAAGAAGTCATCAACGACGACCATATTTGTATCCACGGGAATCACAGTTTTAATACCAAAGTGTGTATTTTAATCCATAAGTGACGAATTGACTTTCCCTTTTTAGCTCACCTGAGCCGAAGGCTCACAAGGTGAGCTTATAGGATGACCATGATCCGGCGTCCGTTCGTCGTCCGTCCGTCGTCCACAATTTCAAAGATGAATATCTCTGAGACCAGTTGGCCGATCACAATCAAACTTTATATGCAGCATCATTGTGGTAGGGCATTGCCTGCATTAGGTTTTGAAGCAGATTGAATTAGAACTCTGGTTGCTATGGCAACAGACAACTCCCATAGACTTTGTATGGAGAAAATGTTGTCCACGCATTATCTCCGCTATTTTCGATTGAATCTTTTCCATACTTGCAAGGAACAACAACTTACATAAGAGCTTGGATGTATTCGAAATTCAGCCAGATCCGATCTCGGGTCAAGGAGTTATCTGCCCTTGAGCGTTTGAAAAAAATCCCCATAGACTTACAATGGGAAAATGGTGTCCACGCATTATCTCCGCTATTTTCAATTGGATCTTTTCCATACTTGCAAGGAACAACAACATACATAAGATCTCGGTTGAGTTCGAAATTAAGCTAGATCCGACCATGGGCTGCGGAGTTATCTGCCCTTGAGCCTTTGAAAAAATCCCCATAGACTTTGTATGGAGAAAATGTTGTCCAAGCATTATCTCCACTATTTTCAATTAGATTTTTTCCATACTCGCAAGGAACAACAACATTCATAAGAGCTCGTACAAGTTCGAAATTAAGCCAGATCCGACCACGGGCTGTGGAGTTATCTGCCCTTGAGCGTTTGAAAAAAATCCCCATAGACTTATAATGGGAAAATGGTGTCCACGCATTAACTTTGTTATTTTTGATCAGATCTTTTTCATTCTTCCATGTAACAAGGACAACCATGAGATCTCGGTTGAGTTCAAAATTCCACGAGATTTGACCATGGACTGCGGAGTTAGGTGCCCTTGAGTCTGTCGTCCGTCTGTCATCGTCAACAATTTCAAAGACCTTCTTCTTAGAAACCGCTTGGCCGATCGAGTTGAAATTTTATGTGGAGCCTCCTTGGGTAGTGGCATTTCAAGTTTGATCGCGAAATCCAGGTCACATGACCAAGATGGCCGCCATGCCCATATATGGTAAAAACCACTCAAAAATTTTCTTGTCCAGAACAGGTGGGCTGATTTCCGAGAAACTTGGTATGTAGCACCATCATAGTTTGATAAAATGATGACACTGGGATGACCTTGACCTATTTTGGAAACATAGGCTTTTACATGGGAAAAGGTAAAAACTTTGGATTTTTTGAAAACTATTGCAGCCTGAGACCTGAAAAGTGGTAGATGCAAACAACTAATGGAGTAGGTGAAGGTTTATGATTAATTTAGATCAAGGTCATCTCTTAACCATGGCCATGGTCTGTCGTCCATACACACTTTTCAAACATTTTCATCTCTGAAACCCCTTGGTCAATCAAAGTGAAATTTTTGTGGAGCATCCATGGGTAGGGGGAATGAAAGTTTGATAGTGAAATCCGGGTCACCTGACCAAGATGGCTGCCATGCCCATATCTGGTAAAAACCTTTCAAAATCTTCTTCTCCAGAACCGGCTAGCTAATTTTCATGAAACTCAGTATGTAGCATTTAGGACTTCAGCACATCATAGCTTGTACATATGATGACCCTAGGTTGACCTTGATCTATTTTACTGCAAGGTTAATTTTAGGCTTTTACATGGAAAAAGTGATAACTAGGTCTCAGGTGAGCGTTTACAGGACCATTGGTCCTCTGGTTTATCTCTTGGGCGAGATCACATTCTGCAGATGAATCAGGAGCGATGTTTAAATTTTATTCAATTTTTCAATGAATTTCCTCTAGGCAAACAGGAAATTCCCAAATGGGGTGCCGCGTTTTGCAGCGTCATATCTGGGGCTATGCTGTTTGCCATTGTCCCATGAAAAGGTCGCCAGGCTTATAGGGGTTAATATTTTCTGTTTTGACAGGAACATGGAGCCACATAATGTTTGTATAGCCTCCTATGATATCGGTATAATTTGCTATTGGCTGATTGGAAGGTGCATACTGATCAGTCGCAACAAAGACTAGAATAACAACGGTCCTGAGAACGCTCACCTGACGCCAGATCTGCACAATAATTGACCATGAAGTGACAATGACCTTAAATACTCAATAGAAGGGATAGTCCCATCCGGGTGTTTCGTTATACCTCCACACGTCCAGCGAAAGCGGAACGAAATACCGAAGTGGAGCGGAGTAGATATAATGCTCATAATCTTCACCGATATAATAGCTTGTCTGTCTCTTCCATCCACATGGATATATGCTACAAGACCTTCCGAGAAATCCACTGTTTTCGCATATTCCCATTAAAAAGCCTACTTTAAAATGAAGTTAAATGTTTGACAGAATTGGGATAACAAGGGAAATGTGGTCCTATTCTCCATTGTGACTGTATTTTTATCACTCAGCACTTAGCAGATATTGGGACATAAACGATAATCGTGCTAAACCTTTGTATTTAAAAGTTAGTTTAACGTTGACCATGGTGCTTTCATGAACGAAGGTGACTAATATAAGGACATTGCTGCTGTAGCATTTTATTGTTGCTTGCCAAGCATATAACAGTGTTTGACAATTTGCAGTGCGTCCTTTGGGTGATTTTTCAGCAGTATTACCCTGTAAGACCATCCCTGTAACCGAGTTTTGTGTAACATTCAAGGCAAAACGCCCATAAAGTTAAACAATATTTTCATTTCAGGGAGATTCAGGCGGTCCGCTAACATGCACTGATGAAAATGGCAATAAAATTCTTGCTGGTGTCTCCTCTATTACTTCTTTGTCGTATTATTATCCGGACGTATACACCCGTATCTCGTACTTTGAGGAGTGGATAGACGGTGTCATGAGCGCTAATCCTTAACCGCTGGTGGAGAAGAAACGACTGGATAGACAGGTGCTTTGTAACATGTAATGTTTGAGATTCTTCATGATTGAGGTCTTAAATAAAACTGCCAGAAGCATTGTCGTGTTTTGTCTGTGTTTGTTTTAACATAGCTTTACTTTAAATATGAGAAGTGAAACCATCATATAAACGAGCCGCCCCATGGGAAAACCAACAATCTGCATAGGCGAAAACAAAGGCGCAGATCAGCTTCGCGGTAACCGCGAAGCTGATCAGCGCCTTTGTTTTCGCTACTCGGACAGTACAATTCATCTTCTACTTAAATCCGAAATTTCAAGCTTCTAGCTCTTTTCTGTGCTTGTACAGGCCGGTTTGTGTCGGACCTGTTCGGAAACCACATTGTTGGTTTTCCCACGAGGCGGCTCAAACTGAGACACGGGGAATTCTACATGGAAAGCACGGAGGCCTAGTGGTTGCGTATAAAACCTCGTCACAGATACGCAAAAGTCTCTCAAGGCAGACTTGTCAAAATGGCATATCTGTCATTTTTGCAATTTCTGGTCGAAATATTTTGAAGATGTTTTATAAAACTAAAGCTTTTAAACGATCGGAACACGAATAACGATTTTGTCTAGAAATCAAAAACATGACAGAATAACATTTTACGCAAGTCTGCGTCGAGAGATGTTTGCTAATATGTGACGATGTCTTAAGACTTTTTTTTTTTTTTTTTTTTTTTTTTTTTTTAAGACTCGTGATCGAGAGGCCCTGGCCTAGAGGTTATAAAACTTCTTTCATGCTCAGTTCAGCTGAAACTAAAATTTATCCTGCTCATAAATGCTACAATGCCAACAATTCAGTGTTGGCATTTGAACAATTATAAGCAGATAAATTACTGCACACAGGCTTTAAAATTTGGTGATTTAAACCTTAAATTTTAATTGATTTGGTCTATTTTGTCACTTATGAGCTGGATAAATTCACTATATCAGGAAAACATGTAAATACCCCCTTAAACCCCACTTTATATAGTAAAACTGGGGTATGCAGGGGTATACCTATTTTTCTCAGCCTCAGCGAGGCGGTTCTAACGTGTACCTACAATCTATGTTTTGAGTAAAAATAAGAAAACAAATCAAAATTTTTCGGCTGAAAAGATTCAATTTTTGAAGCTCAAAAATCTCTGTATATTGCATGGGCAAGTTTTTGTAATGTTAGTCTCAGCTGAGCTGAGCAAGAAAAAAGTTTTATAACCTTGGGACCAGGCCCCGAGGTTATAAAACTTTTTTCAAGCTCAGCTCAGCTGAGCATGAAATTTCAACTGCTCATAAATGTTGAAATAATCAAAATTGGTGGAAAATTCATGTTCAAAACTCAAAAACTAAACATTTATCCCGCTCATAAATGTTAAAATACCAACAATTGTTGGCATTTTAACATTTATGAGCAGGATAAATTTCAGTCTCAGCTGAGTTGAGCATGAAAAAAGTTTTATAACCTCGAGACCAGGTTCTGAATCCTACCACTACCAGGCTGTGTTCTTGAAATAGACACTGACAAGTCACTTGTACAATTCTTGTACCACCCTGCAAGCGTCAGTGACTCCTTCTCCACAGGAATATTATTGGCTGCAGCCCAGCAGGCACATGACGTCATAATGACGTCAGATCGACGTCGATGCGATGTCATGACGTCACATCGACGTTGATATGACGTCATAATGACGTCATGTGCCCGCTGGGTGGGCACTAGGAGTCTTAGGCATTACGGAAACACACCCATGTAATATAGATTTTTCTTAATCAGTTGTGAAAATTGAAAAATTTCAGCGGAAAATATTTGATATTTTTCTTAATTTTGCTCAAAAGATAGATTATGGGTACTTGTTAGAACCGCCTCGGCGGTTTTGGAGCAAAAATAAGAAAAATAGGTATATCCCTGCATACCCCAGTTTTACTATATACATGTAAAAGGGGGGTTAAAGAGGGTATTCAAAGCACGGACATGTTATCCTGATGGATAAACAGACTAAACCAATTGCAAGATTAATCAATCCCTATACCTCAAATCTAACTTTACATATTAAGTTTCGGTTATTTTTTTTTTCATCTAATGGTCCTTAATGCAGCTTTCACACTTACCACGATTCGACCACGATTGGTATCGTGGTGTTAATCGTGGACCAATCGGGACTATCGTATCCAATCTTATCAGATCGTATCATATCTTGATGTCAATCGTGATAATCGGGATAATCGTGGAGAATTTTTTGGCTGCCAAAATTTTTTCCACGATTACCACGATTGGCGGGACCATCGTGGCCATCGCATCAGATCGTATGTCATCGTAACAAATCGCAGTAAATCGTATCTTATCTTGTTCCTGAATCGCGGTGATCGGGGTCGACCAAAACACTGCGATCTGTTGAGATGAGTTGCGATCTCCTACGAATTGTTACGGTCTGTTACGATTCGAGAAAAATTGTCTGGCCTGATTAACTACGATTAACTACGAGACGATGCGAATTACTCGCGATAGGATGCGATCTGATACGAGTAAATGCGATGAGACACGATACCCCACGCTTTTGCCACGGATGCTTACGATCTGTTACGAATTATAAATACAATAAACACATCGGGCACGATAAATGAATTATATTCTTTGATCAACAATAGAAAACTGAATTTTAATACGGTCCTTTTCAGTATTAATTAGAAATCTGAAGGATGGCAACAGTGGCAGGGGTAGAAAGGGAAATGATAAGGCTTTATCATAAGCATGCATTAATAATGCAAATGTCGCATTCTCTTCATTCTCAACTCCTTCCATCATCAATGTTATTTCGTCTTCAGTGCTTAAAAACGTAATGAGTTATATGCTTGTTTTCGAAGTATATATACCAATCGTGGTCTCATCGTGACACAATCGTGACCACAATCAGCAAAAAGTCAAGCCAACAGTCGTAATCTATCGCAACACATCGTATCAGTTCTTGGGACTCGTACCGGAACGCATCTAAGCGTATCAGTTCGTATCAAATCGCGGCCAAGTATCGTGGTAATCGTATCAGATCGCATTGGAATCGGGCGCTTAATCGTAATAATCTTATCGGAACGTAACTAATCGTATCTATCCGGGACCAATATCGTGTCTCCAAATTTTGACCGATCACCACCCTATCGTATCAGATCGGAACAGATCGTATCAAAACGCAACAACTCGCAAGAGAACGTATCAGAACGTCGAATTTTGGCAAAATGTCCCGATTAGGTGCGATTTGTCAATCGTGGTGATCGTAACAGATCGTGCTCTAGTGTGAAAGCCGCATAACAAAATCAACTTTTACAATTGCCGGAAACTTTTCTTGAGACAAAACTGATTTGGTCGTGGATACTGAATCATAACTTATAGGAAATGCTACATGTACCGTTGAAACAACTTATGCTAGAGTCAATGGAAGCCGACATTTATTTATTTTTTTTTTATTTTATTTATACAATATTTCAATATATTGCTAGTTTCATGTTAATTTGTATCACGAACATTTAATCTCTCAAACTAGCTCTTGGTTTTTACTATTCATGATCAGTCAGTGTTAATCAATTATGGCCCTTCTTCCATTAACTGATTAACAATAAACACATCCTTCAGACATTTGAAGATGATATTTTTCTCGCCACCGAATCATTTCCTCTTGCAACTAATAGGGTAAGAGCATCGTCGGCGGCACGGATTAACTTCATTGTACTGAAAGTAGAACAAATTCTTGGCATAATACATTTCCATGGTCTAACAATCATTACGAAAACTTGCCCATGCAATATACAGAGATTTTTTCAGTTGTAAAAAATGAAAAATTCCATCAGAAAAATTTCAATATTTTTCTTATTTTTGCTCAAAACATAGATTGTGGGTACACGTTAGAACCGCCTCGACGAGGCGGTTCTAACGAGTGCCCACAATCTATGTTTTGGGGCAAAAATAAGAACTAGAGGATCATTGGTCCTGTAGCTCACCTGAGAGATTATCACATTGTAAGCTCATGAGATTTAAATTAATTGAGAATCGACCAAGGAAAGTCTATGCATGGACACTATTGACCCCAGGGGCATGGCCAAATTTGACCCAGGGGCATGACTGGCACAATTTATAATGGGGACTACCAAACATTGCTACATACAAATATAGAATATCAAAGCTGTGTGCCCTGTGGTTTCAGAGAAGAAGATTTTTGATTTTTTTCCCATAGCAAGTCTATTGAGACTATCAACCTCCGGGGCCTGGCCAAATTTGACCTTAGGGGCATGAATGGCACAATTTATGTAGAGGACCATTAGCCATTGCTACATACCAAATATCAAAGCTGTGGGCCTAGTGGTTTCAGAGAAGAAGATTTTTTATTTTTTTTCCCATTGTAAGTCTATGGAGACTATCAACCCCCGGGGCGTGGCCAAATTTGACCCCAGGGGCATGAATGGCACAATTTATGTAGAGGACCATTAGCCATTGCTACATACCAAATACCAAAGCTGTGGGCCTAGTGGTTTCAGAGAAGAAGATTTTTTTAGTTTTTCCTATTGTAGGTCTATGGAGACTATCGACCCCCGGGGCGTGGCCAAATTCGACCCTGGGGACATGATTGGCACAATTTGTGTAGAGGACCATTAGCCATTGCTACATACCAAATATCAAAGCTGTTGGCCTAGTGGTTTCAGAGAAGAAGATTTTTTTAGTTTTTTTCCTATTGTAGGTCTATGGAGACTATCGACCCCCGGGGCGTGGCCAAATTTGACCCCAGGGGCATGATTGGCACAATTTATGTAGAGGACCATTAGCCATTGCCACCTACAAAATATCAAAGCTGTGGGCCCTGTGGTTTCAGAGAAGAAGATTTGTGAATTTTTTTCCCATAGTAAGTCTATGGAGACTATCAACCCCCGGAGCGTGGCCAAATTTGACCCCAGGGGCATGAATGGCATAATTTATGTAGAGGACCATTAGTCATTGCTACATACCAAATATCAAAGCTGTGGGCCTAGTGGTTTCAGAGAAGAAGATTTTTTTAGTTTTTCCAATTGTAAGTCTATGGAGACTATCGACCCCCGGGGCGTGGCCAAATTTGACCCCAGGGGCATGGCTGGCATAATTTATGTAGAGGACCATTAGCCATTGCCACATACAAGTATCAAAGCTGTGGGCCCTGTGGTTTCAGAGAAGAAGATTTTTTATTTTTTTTCCCATAGTAAGTCTATGGAGACTATCAATCCCCGGGGCGTGGCCAAATTTGACCCCAGGGGCATGAATGGCACAATTTATGTAGAGGACCATTAGCCATTGCTACATACCAAATATCAAAGCTGTTGGCCTAGTGGTTTCAGAGAAGAAGATTTTTTTAGTTTTTTTCCGATTGTAGGTCTATGGAGACTGTCGACCCCCGGGGCGTGGCCAAATTTGACCCCAGGGGCATGATTGGCATAATTTATGTAGAGGACCATTAGCCATTGCCACCTACAAAATATCAAAGCTGTGGGCCCTGTGGTTTCAGAGAAGAAGATTTTTTTTTCCCATAGTAAGTCTATGGAGACTATCAACCCCCGGGGCGTGGCCAAATTTGACCCCAGGGGCATGAATGGCACAATTTATGTAGAGGACCATTAGCCATTGCTACATACCAAATATCAAAGCTGTGGGCCTAGTGGTTTCAGAGAAGAAGATTTTTTTAGTTTTTCCAATTGTAAGTCTATGGAGACTATCGACCCCCGGGGCGTGGCCAAATTTGACCCCAGGGGCATGGCTGGCACAATTTATGTAGAGGACCATTAGCCATTGCCACATACAAAATATCAAAGCTGTGGGTCCTGTGGTTTCAGAGAAGAAGATTTTTGAATTTTTTTCCCATAGTAAGTCTATGGAGACTATCGACCCCCGGGGCATGGCCAAATTTGACCCCAGGGGCATGAATGGCACAATTTATGTAGAGGACCATTAGCCATTGCTACATACCAAATATCAAAGCTGTGGGCCTAGTGGTTTCAGAGAAGAAGATTTTTTTAGTTTTTCCCATTGTAAGTCTATGGGACCTATCTGTTGCCATGGAAACCACAATTTTGATACAATCTGCTCCAAAACCTAATGCCATCAATCCCCCAACCCAATTATGGTTCACATTAAATTTGATCAAGATCGGCCTACTAGCTTCAGAAATATTCTTCTTTGAAATTGTGGACGGACGACGGACGGACGGACGACGGACGACGGGTGCCTGCCTATCCTATAAGCTCACCTGTGAGCCTTCGGCTCAGGTGAGCTAAAAATAGGTATACCCCTGCATACCCCAGTTTTGTTATATAAAAGTGGGGTATGAGGGGGTATTCATTTCAGGGACATGTTTTCCTGATGAAACGAGGAAAGCCTTGCATACGCCCCCCCCCCCCCCCCCCAACTCCTGGTATATGGACGACTAGTATATTGCGCTTCCCAAATGTAGTATACGGAAGCTAATATTACATTTTAAATAGGCGTGGCTAATAAAAATGTTTCCTTCGCGGCTACGACCCTACCGAGTCACGAAATACTAGGGATTACATGTCCGAGAAATTAATACCCCCTTACACCCCACTTTAATGTAGTGAAACTGGGGTATGCAGGGGTATACCTGCATGAAATTTGCATATTTTAGATCCAAAACATATAATGTGGGTACACGTTAGAACCGCCTCTATTCAATCAAGGTTCTGTGCAAAAGAATTAAAATTTTCAAACATTTTCTACTGTTTTTTTTTTTTTTTTTTTTTTTTTTTTTTTTTTTTTTTACAGCAAAACATTATTTGTATATTGCATGAGCAAAGTTTTGTAATAGCAATCTGCAGGGTCATAGTACGGATGAGAAGCCTCCGTGGTACAGTGGTTATGTCACTTGATTTGTAAACCAGGGGGTCGCAGGTTCGATCGCGGGCTTCTCCAGTCCGTCGGATGGGACTATAAACCGAGATCCCGTCTCCATTTGACCTTAGCTGTTGGTGGGACGTTAAACCCCAATCAACCAACCATAGCACGGATTACCTTTGGTAGTTAGCGCCAATAACGCTGGTTCCATTAACGGCCAATATTCTATCCCCAACCTGTAGACAACCATTCAGCGCAGCCGGGCTCCCTGGGAGTATCTTCTTGATGTAGATACCTGTCAGCCGCAAAGGTGTATGCTGGAAAGAAATCATAATATCGTAAAACATATAGTACATGAAAAATGTTGCATACATGTATCACATAATCGTTTACTACAAATGAGCCGCCCCATGGGAAAACAAACAATCTGCATAGGCGAAAACAAAGGCGCAGATCAGCTTCGCGGTAACCGCGAAGCTGATCAGCGCCTTTGTTTTCGCTACTCGGATAGTACAATTCTTCCTCTACTTAACTCCAAAATTTCAAGCTTCTAGCTTGCTTCTGTAGCTGTATAGGCCGGGTTGTGTCAGACCTGTTCGGAAACCACATTGTTGGTTTTCCCACGAGGCGGCTCAAATATTGAATGTACGGCTTTGTTATTGGGTTTGAAAAGTCTTGCATACACAGATGAGGTGTGTATTTAGGCTGTGTGCTTGGAGAGATGCCACAATCACTCTTCAGAGCACAAATCAAGATTCACTACGAATTTCTGTAACCGGACCGACGCTTCCCTAAGCCGGCTTTTTTCAAAATATCAAAATTTAAACAATGCACAGAGTCGATTAATGTTTGTGAGAACTCTCAGTTGATGAACGTGAAAACAAGCAACGGCCAGGAACTACTAGTATCACAATTCTTACCAGTCCATCTATCAGGCCAAGTCCCAATGCTCTGTCAGTTTTTCGAAGATAGACTGTAAATAAGGGACATGGAACTACCTGCTTCTGCTCACTGGTGTCGATGTTGACTGGCTTTAGTTCTGAAAATATAAGAACAACTAGAACAGATCCTGTAATCGATGATCTGGTAGATGTACATGTACATGTATGTGTGTCTAACTTGTTAATGTCGACATGGTCAAATGGTATACATTTTTGTATTTGTTTGTCAATGATTTGCTCCTTAATACCCAGTCAGCAAGTCAAGGATAACGGAAGGGATCTGACTACATGGTTTCTAAACTGGCATCACCAGATAATTGTTACATGTGACAAGAAAATATTATCAAATCGTATTTACTTTCAAATTGTTAACCGAACCATTGAATGATGTAATACGATCATAATGCATTACCTTGTTTAATGCATAGCCTTGGGCTGTTAGGAACTACATTTATTGAACTACCATGGCGTTTTCTGGATGCTAAAACATCTTCGTTCACTTCTACAAACATCCCTTCAGTAAGCTTCTCATTCACTGGCGCTCTTTTAATGACGTCAACATTCTGGTTCCCAACGATTTCGTTTACGCCACTCACATACAGCGTATTTTGAGCTAGTTCAATCGCCGAACTGTGAGAACCAGCATCAAAACTTATCGCCAATAGTTTCTGAGACTGTGAACTGGTTCTTCTATTGTCACTGGTAGAGGTAGATATTGGTTTGAATGTGTTGGATTCGGGTAGGAAACTATAGTCTTCCGTGGTATTAATTTCCTGCACATTCTTACGATAGAACTGGTCTAAACTTTCCTCCGCGAATACATCGTCACTTAGACTCTCGGTTTCATTGCGACTTTGCGATTCATTGTGATCGAATTCAGACAAATTTGGTCTAAGTTTAGAAAGATTTGATGTATGTTCTCGTGTTGCTAGATTTGCATCATTATTCAAACGTTCAATTTCATTCTGCACATGTTCAGAAATGTTTCCTAATTGACTAGATGCACTGCTTACATTACTAGAGCGGCGGGATTTGTTTTCATATCCACGTTCAATTGCTTCATAGAATGATGCACTAAGAATTGGCTTCCTATACATGAATGGCAAGTTAACATCTTCTAAGCTGACACTTTGACTGGCAGGTTTCTTTTTGAGACACGAGATGAGTTCTTTGCTATTCCCAACAGTGTTACTCCTCTCTCTTCTAAAAGTATTAGTATTTCTAACTGAAACGTTACTAACATTACTCTTGAAAGCACTTGATCTACTAAGAGTTTTAGAACCAAACCGCTCAGTTCTTTCTATACTAACATCCCTAATGCTATTAGCATTATCGGCAGTCTTTTTGAGTATTGCATTCACTGCTTTGACCTTTGTGTCTGTTTGATTTTCAGGATCTTCCGTACTTTCCCGCCTCTCTTCAAACATCAGATCAGACATCAACGTTTCAGCGACGTTCGTGTTTCCATCGCCAGGTATTCCTCGATACTTACAACCCATGCAATGAGGCGGCGACCTTGGAAATGTGGCACAGTTACATACCCCTGCACTTGACTTGGGTACTTTCAAGGTCCAGGGATTTGTGTTTGACTTTTTGACCGGCATTCGCGATCTTGGTCCTCTGATTTTTGTATCCTTAAAAGGGCCCTGACTGTCTGTGGCATTACTCTGCAAAGTGTTGGACTTCAGCTGGCCGCCTTCAAGACGAAAACCATGCCCTCCTGGGTCATCTACTAATGTTTTGATTTCTTCGGTTGGACTTGTTTCTGTTCCATGTGGAGTATTACTCCTGCTGAAACCGCTGTCACTATCGTCTGCAATCAGAATGACATTTGTGCCTATGCGTGAAAAAAAAAAAAACAATTTAGGTTCCGACCAGGTCCGACATAAACCGACCTGCACAATCACAGAAGCTTGATATTTCGGATTTAAGAAGAAGCCTTAGAGCAATTGTACTATCCCTGTAGCGAAAACAAAGGCGCTGATCAGCTGTGCAGTTACATGTACATTCTTTAATTCTTCATTGGCGATAAATTGTTCGATTGTTTGTTTGTGTTCATGCTTAAGGTTCCAGCCAACAAATTTCAGTCATGTCGGGAGTGCGATAATAAGTTGTGGCACTTGAACTTACAAAAACAAAACAAAACGATTTATTGCTTTAGTTTATGGTCATGGCAAAGAACAATTGTCTGATCGCCCTTTGGTCCGACCTTTACCACATTTTCTTTCGAATATGGCAAAAAATGCTTAACTAAGATGTGGTTTGGAACTCAAAAGGTAAGTTTTTGAGGCCATGTAAGGCAATTAAAACAATTTTAAAACAGTTGTGGATGATGACGGATGTTACCTTCTGCTATACCATACAGAGATTTCAATCGTTTGAGGTGGTTCCAGAAGGTGGCGTCTTCAGGGACCCTCATGAGGTCGATAACACCGCAGTTGTCTGGCAGGGCGAACGGTGGGTGGTTACACAGGGTCAGTCTCAACGGTTCTGTAAGGTGAGTTCTTAATGTGTTTATGTTTTTACTTAAAATGTTGAAGCAAAACACTTTGACCGTGCCGGCTGACCTCACGAGAAAAAGATTTGAAAACACTAAGTAAGGGGGACCTACTTGTTTTGGGCAGTTTTCAAGGGTCACGTGAAATACATGGGCATGTCTTATTGGTCTGATTAGAATGACATTTCTATTTGAAGCAGTCTGATAAACGAATGCACATCAGTTATCAAAGGTCAACCGACGCGGTCAAAGAAATTGCATAATACATATTTTCGAGTAATTCATTGAGTTTCATACATGGCATTTGTATAAACTAGCAGCCTCTATTCAGAGACATCAGGATACCATATCCTTGAAATGTATACCCCCATAAACCCCACTTTTATATAGTAAAACTAGGGTTTACAGGTGTATACATATTTTTCTTCTTTTTGATCACAAACATAGATTGTGGTTATCCATTAAAACCGCATCGGCGAGTCGGTTCCAACGAGTACCCAACATCAATGTTTTGAGCAAATATATTGAAAAGATCAAACATTTTCAAATGAAATTTTCAATATCAAGTTACAGATGAAACATCTCCATATATTGCATGGGCGTGTTTTCGTAATGTAACTGTGCAGACCTTGTTCTGGCATTCAGGTGTTACGTCTCTCAAACTACAAGAACAAAATAAGAGCTGTCGCAGGACAGCGTGCTCGACTGCTTCTGACCTTTGTCAAACATTAGGCCAAACCCGACCAGTAACCCAAAGCATTATGCTCATACATCTTTTTGCCGTGATGCAATATGGCAAAAACACTGAACCATGAAAGTTAACTATAACTACCTAAGATTTAAAGGTCTCACTCTTGTGAAAGAAGTGTGTTCATATACCAACTGAGTGCCAAGACACAAGGCAAAATCACTGAACCGTGAAAAAAGGTCACACTGACCTATAAGTATTGCAGGGTCAAAGGTCTAGTGATACTTACTCATAATGTGAAAGAAAAAATGATCATATACCCATTCAGCGTTGAGATATAAAGCAAAATCACTGAACCATGAAATAAGGTCATAGTGACCTATAAGTATGTTTGGGTTAAAGGTGTGGTCATACTCATTCATAATCAGAAAGAAGTATGAAAAAATACCAACTGAGTGTCGAGATATAAGGCAAAATCCCTGAACCATGAAATTAGGTCACAGTGACCCAGGAATACTTTACGGTCAAAGGTCTTGTCATACTCATACATATCATGAAAGAAGTATGTTCATATACCAATTTAGTGCCGAGATATAAAGAAAAATCATTGAACCGTGAAATTAGGTCATATTGACCTAGGACTACTTTAGGGTCAAAGGTCTTGTCATATGCATACATAGTGTGAAAGAAGTTTGTTCATAAACCACTTGAGTGCCGAGATATAAGGCAAAGTCACTGAACCGTGAAATTAGGTCACAGTGACCTATAAGTATATTGGGGTCAAAGGTCTGGTCATACTCACTTATAATCTAAAAAAAAAGTATGAAAATATACTAATCGAGTGTCAAGATGTAAGGCAAAATCACTGAACCGTGAAATTAGGTCACAGTGACCTAGGACTACTTCAGGGTCAAAGGTCTTGTCATACGCAAACATACTTTGAAAGAAGTTTGTTCATAAACCATTTAAGTACCGAGATATAAGGCAAAATCACTGAACCGTGAAATTAGGTCACAGTGACCTATAAGTATATTGGGGTCAAAAGTCTGGTCATACTCACTCATAATCTGAAAAAGTATGAAAATATACTAATCGAGTGTCAAGATGTAAGGCAAAATCACTGAACCGTGAAATTAGGTCACAGTGACCTAGGACTACTTCAGGGTCAAAGGTCTTGTCATACGCAAACATTCTTTGAAAGAAGTTTGTTCATAAACCATTTGAGTACCGAGATATAAGGCAAAATCACTGAACCGTGAAATTAGGTCAAAGTGACCTATAAGTATATTGCGGTCAAAGTTCTGGTCATACTCACTCATAATCTGAAAAAAGTATGAAAATATACTAATTGAGTGTCAAGATATAAGGCAAAATCACTGAACCGTGAAATTAGGTCACAGTGACCTATAAGTATATTGGGGTCAAAGGCCTGGTCGTACTTACTCATAATCTAAGGCAAAATCACTGAACCATGGGAAGTAGGTCAACTGACCCTTACCGTCATGACACACAAGTCAGTGTCACAAAGTCAAAATATGAATGACCAACCATCCTCCTAAGTTGTTTCTATTAAGAAATAAAAAGAAAAAAAAATCGGGGAGTTCTAGATTTTGACCTCTAGCCCCGCCCCCTGACTCCGACCCAGAGGTCCGATGTCATGGAACCTAAAGTGTATGAAGTATGAATGCTTTATGATTAGTTGTTGTCAAGATATGCCTCCTTGTAAAAGTTACACAGCAGTACATCTATTTTTTAGTGTTCTAGTTTTTAACCTCCAGCCCCACCCCCCAGGCATGGACCCACGGGCCCGATGCCATGGAATGAAACTCAACCCTATAGGGTACCTATGGTCCGAGTATGAAAGCCCTCTGATAAAAAGTTTTCAAGATATAGACTTCTAGAATACTATATCACAGAAAAGCCACTATTATTAATGGTGTTCTAGATTTTAACCTCTAGCCCCCCCTCTGGCATGGACTCAGGGATCTGATGCCATGGAATGAAAGCCGACCCTACAGGGTGTCAATGGCCCAAGTATCAATGCTTTCTGATGAGTGGTTGTCAAGATATGGACTTCTAGAAAACTTTAACACAAGAATTGCCATTTTTGAAGGAGTTCTAGATTTTAACCTCCAGCCCCACCCCCTGGCCTGGACCCAGGAACCCGATGCCATGGAATGAAAGCTAACTCTACAGGGTATCTATGGTCCAAGTATGAATGCTTTCTGATGAGTAGTTGTCAAGATATGGACTTCTAGAAAACTTTAACGCAAGTGTGACGCGCACGCGCACGGGAACGCGCACGGGAACGGGAACGGGAACGTGGACGACCGGGGTGACTGCAATAGCTCTATGCACTTCGTGCAGTCGAGCTAATCAGTAGCATTTAATTTACTTTCTAAAATTTTGAGACATGCTCTGGTATCCCCACTTTATATACAATGTACATGTATGTAACATTTGAGATTAGAACTAATTATTATCCATCACCTTCATTTTCTATCTGTATTAGTTCCTCATCAGATGGCACCCAGAGGGACGGACGGTCCCGGGTACCCAGCTGGTACTGTTTCAGGATGTGATGTATCTGTCCGGCTGACAGGGGCTGATAGTGGTCCTTCATCATGCCCCACTCGTACTGTAAATCAAAGAATTTATCGCTAATTTATAATAAGTGCACAGAGAAGTTACGTATATCATGAAATATGTGTGTTTGTTTATATACAGTTTTTGTTAGTAACTAGGACCCAGTTGTTCAAAGCATCGTTAGCTTAACGATATCGTTACGACATAAACTTGTGAAGCAAATATCAGCTAAAGTAACAAATACACTGTTATTTTTTTTTTGAAAAAATGTGAGAATCCTTTGCAGTGCAAAGGATTCTCACATTTTTTTTCAACAAAAAATAACAGTGTATTTGTAATATTAATGTTTGAAATTTTAACGGAACGTTAACTAACGAAGTCGTTAGTTTTAAACAACTGGGTCTAGGTCTTTTGGAATAAAAGTCTCCGACCCCGTCACAGTACGTGTATGTCCTTGTCTGCGGTTTATCCTGGAAGTTCTACATGTATCTGTCTTGCATGTCCTTCAAACTAGAATTTATAAACAAGATCATTGACCCTTGAAATAGTGGAATAGGTATGACAACAGTGTGCTCATGTTATATGTAATGCATGTTGCACCACCGGTCTCCCAGTCTACACAGTCCAAATGAAAGATAAGCAGAGATAATACATTTGCTTAAGACTGCATTTTTCAACAAACACAACAGAGCCTCCAGACAATTATAAATCGTCCTACCTTGACTAAGGTGTTCTTGGAGGTAGCCAGAAGCTCAGATGCCGCCAACAGTCTCTCGAACATTTGCCCGAACTCGTCTTCCAGGCCATTCTGAGTTGCCCAATCTTCCAACTGACCTAGATTTGCCCGAATTCGAACGCCAGACGCCCAGTTGTAGTACTGACTACTGTTCTCTGGAACATGAATAAATCGGATACAGTGTATATGCTACTGCACTATTCTGGCTTGACAGAGAGGGATGATATAATCAGAAGCACCACGATAGTATTCATGTGTGTTCAACGATGAAGGTACTTTAAGCGCATTCAGCATGGCAGGCACGTATTTGTTGTTTGTCTATTATGTATGCGTTGGCTTTGTAAATATGTTTGCCGCGCTGGAGTATTATGTTGTAGGGGGCTGGATGACTCTAATGCTGTAAAGAACTTGTTTGGAACTTGTAGCCAAACCACACTGTACATAAAAAGTCAATACATACATTAAAACTAAATTCATTTTAATAGTTTATCGTTAAGTTTTGAAAAATAATGACGTTTTATGAAGAGTCCCCCCCACCCCCACCGCCCCCCACCCCCTAAAAAAAAGAAAAAAAAAGACCAGGGGTAGAACCCTGTTCCGTTTCAGTGTTGTCTTACAGCAGATTATGTGGCATACAGCTGCGTTCACTTATTAATAACCCCTGTAATATTCAGAAATAAACTGACAACCAACTCTTCTTGTTTTCAGACAATCGTCGCTGGCAAGAAATGGACAACTGAACAAAATGTATATACTAATTTCAACAGTTGTGCATTTCTTGCCAGTGACGATTGTTCAAAAACAAGAAGAATTGTCAATTTATTTTCTGAATATTGTAGGGGTATATTAATAACTGAACGATACAAGACTGATAATCTTGTTTACCATCCATCATGAGTTTGTTGAAGACATTTGTGCTGGTGAAGAAGAAGAGGTAGGTGAAAAGTTGGCGCGTGATTCCCTCGTGCAGCATCACGGCGTGCGTCACTTCCGCTAGCGCGCCATACATCCGGGTAATATCCTCCATTGAACACTGCTCGGAGTTGATGTCACTGAACGGGTTGCTGTCTAACAATGCAGATAAAGACGGATGTAGTGCCTGAAAAAATTGTCTAGTAAGTAATGCTATTTCTAAATATTTGTTGATATGGTAATGAAACGCGCAATAATGCCTCCAGATGACGCCAACCGTATTCAATTTGGTGAGTATATCGATAAAAATTCTTGGGAAAATGGTGTTAGAATCAAATGAACAATTCTTGCATTACACCGATTATTTCGATGATATATTTAGACCTAGAAATCCTGAATATTAAGGATTTATCAAAATTGACATGAGTGGGTGGGGTATGTAAAACAGAAATCTACTGTTTTCTTGAATCTGTCAATCAAATGATGATGTGTATTTATTGCTAATAGACGTCACTGATTCTAGGAATGACTCAATATAGTTATTATTTTAAAATTTTAAATAGCTTGGTGTAAAATTGGAAATGTAACTGGTTTTCGTGGGACCCATTTTGTGGAAAATGGAATGCATTTGAATAAAAATTACGCAAAGCCTAAATGTCTAGGATACATAATCTGACAAATAAAGGGTTATTTTGGGGTCATGGAAATGTATTTCTCTCGGAAAAGTTAGTGTAAACATATTTTTCTGGAAAATTCTGAAAGTGGGTAACTTGGGGCGGCTCGTGTGCGATTATTGTTTGCTGAAAGATGACATGCCTTTTGTTTCAGGTTCTTATATGATTGAAGTCAATGACTACATCGAAAAATCTGTCTTATTTTTTTCAAAAAGCTAAGAAAAATGGGTCCGACGATTTCAACCCGGAAGTAACTGAAAAATGACTCACTTGCTCTGAGCTGAACACTCATTCCACAATCATGTATACACAAATCCATGTATTTGCAACATATTCAATAGTCCCATGATAAAGCATGCTAAAGAATGTAGCATTGTTGACAAAATAAACAATGCTTTTTTATACAGGTTAATCTCCAATTATGTATATACAGTGACCACCCATGTCCTTAAAAGTAAACAGACAGTATGCAAAAAATGTGAACAATACACAAGCTGAGTCAGATTCTCACCCCCAAATACCAAGGTTGAAAATCACCAAGTAACAAAATACATGTAATATTCTGATGCAAAGAGAACCATTGGTCACCCAAGTGAGAAGCTATTTCCCAAAAGGATGATCATTTTGGTACTGGGTAAACTACCATCAACTCGTCTGTGATTTTTTAGCCTTATCAATACCTTGGTAAGTATGAAGACTTACCTTGGTGAGTGTGTAGACACTCTGCTGAAAGCAGAACATGATGATTTCCTCTAGCCCGGTGACTAGCTGAGACAAGGCATGCTTTGCATTGTCTTCTCTCCGGGGCGAGGACAAACCGGTGTTGGAGTACTGTTCCCGCCTTGGTGATTTATCCTGCTGTCTTGTCGCTGGCAGTTCTGACAGTTGAAAGGTGTGCTTGAGGAACAATAACAGTTGAACACAGTTGGATACCCACAATAACAGTCGATCTAACTTCTGATCTCCGTCTGAACTGTGACTTCCTGTCTCTAGGAGATTACTATGATGAAGGAAACAGAAATAGACATAAGGTATTCATCATTTACTCCGCAGCCATTATTCATAAAATGTTTTGTTTGTATGATTGATTTAATGCTTAACGTGTCAAAATATATGGTCATGTTGCTATGTTGCCTACATTCTAATGATTGGGGAATATCATGACATCCGAAATGAGCATCAAGTACATGTATATATATAACCGCCCATGACGACTAAATATGTATGGATATTTTAAAACCTCTGGGCAGGCTTACTCATAGCCCTTAGCTAGCGATCCAGGGAACGTGGATTCGGATGAGACCTTAACCGATATCGTCTCTGTATTGCCATATAAATGTTCATTTGGCGTAAAAGCCAAACTCAATTCAACAACAAAAGATAAACAACCATTAGAAACATGAGTAGTTAAATAATTATACACGAATGAACAGCTTTGTAGAATCACTTGATATAAGAATAACCAAAATAGTTTCAGTGGAGCGAATGAACATTCTTAAACGATGTACCCATTCATAATTCATTATAGACAATAATTAACATTCAGATTTTAGAATTGACATGATATATATCTTATATTAAACTTTGCGGAATTAAGCATTAATAAAAGATTTATTTAGCATGACGAACTTATAGCATTTAAATCGTAAAACTACACCATGAAATATTACTGAACGTATCAAAATATATTTGAATTCATGAAAACATGTACAGTATAACATTTGACCCGACTATTTAGTCCGAAAAAAATTTCATCAGGAAAACATGTCCGTGAAATGTATACCCCCTTAAACCCCACTTTTATATAGAAAAACTGGGGTATGCGGGGGTATACCTATTTTTCTTATTTTTGCTCCAAAACATAGATTGTGGGTACTCATTAGAACCGCCTCGCCGAGGCGGTTCTAACGTGTACCCACAAACTATGTTTTGAGCAAAAATAAGAAAAATATCAAATTTTTTCCAGTGAAATTTTTCATTTTTACAACCAAAAAATTTTCTGTATATTGCATGGGCGTGTTTTCATAATGTGTAGACATTTTTTTTTTTTTTTTTTTTTTTTTTTTTTTTTTTTTTTTTTTTTTTGGTCGGCACCTCCGCCCCTACCCGACCCCATATACACACCATAATATATATATACATATCTATTTACAAATTTACAGTTCAAAATCAAAATCTCCATGTACGTATTTCAAACACATTTACACTACGTGACTTATACGCACATGTATACTCACATACACACACACATTCTATATACATATTACATACACTCATAAGCATCTACGTGTACACACATACATAAATACATACATATACATGCATATCCATGAACAAATACGTATACACACAAAAATATATACGCATACACACATATAAATATATACGTACATATAAATGCATATATCTACACTATATACACATATCTACTTGTACCTTACTATATACATATATCTACCTAAATATATTATACATACATACACATACTCGTATACCCATTGCATCAGCCATGTATACAAAAAATTACTATTCATATTTAACACACATACGTATACACGAATATATATACATACAGACTACACATATATGCCTACACATATGAAAACACAAGCATAAATACACATATCCAACATATATGCAAACACCCACGTGTATATTCATATACTCACGTACAATTTAAACGCAGATATACTCATACACTCCTACACACATATACATATGAAACAACGTACAGTGTTTTGTTTTGTTTTTGTTGTTGTTTTTATTTAGTTTTTATTGAAATCTGTACATGTCTTAAATTAAGCAGTAACGTAAATTTAGATCATCGATTATGTTGCCAAAAGAGAAACAAATATAAGTGAAGAAAAACCCTGAAAATCAGGGAGAAATTATGGCGTGTTTGAACAAATATTGTTATTCTCGGTGCTCTGATTGTGACCGTGACTGCCCCAGTCGAGCAGGAGCGGACAAGAGGGGGGGGGGGGCACTTTACCCGTCGTGCCCGAAAGAGACAGCCGCTATCTCAATCCCAGCACCGCAGAGTAACATTTGTTCCCTCTCCTTATTATTCTTTTATTATATTATTTTATTAACAATAATTTCATTACAAGAAGATGTATACACAGTAGATGTGTAGACACATAATGTGTAGACATGTTTATGCAACAAATTGCTGGTTTAACACAGATTAATCTTCAAATGCATTGCAAAATCATGGGTTCTAAATACATGTGAGCCTGTGCATGAGAAAACCAACAATTTGGGTTTCCGACCAGGTCCGACACAAACCGGGCTGTACAGCCACAGAACATTGTTAGAGGCTGGAAATTTTGTATTTAAGTAGAAGAGGGATTGTACTATCCATGTAGCGAAAACAAAGGCGCTGATCAGCTTCGCGGTTACCGCGAAGCTGATCTGCGGCTTTGTTTTCGCCTCTGCAAATTGTTGTTTTTCTCATGCACAGGCTCATGTTCATATATCGCAGGACATATACGTTGTTCGTTTTGCTTGCCTTTTCTTTAACGGCAACTACATGGGGGCTATTACTTACCAGGAGAATTTACTGGCCGACAATGACTTGGCAGTTCCCTGAAATGTATTAGAATTATAAAGTTTTGAAAGATGGCTTTTTCAGTTAAAATTGTGAAACATTTATGATGTCGTTAGCTTGAAATTGTAGTGGCGACGGCCATATTGAATTTTGACCAGAAGCGGGAGTTCCCAGAATGCCTCCCTATCTGAAATTAAATATATTGCTTCAGACAACATTCATGCCAAGTTTCATGCTTGTACCACAAATAGCAGTTTTCTTTGATAGTTTGCAATAATTATCGGCTTGACTACTGGTAACGCTACGGTGCGGTCCATTTGTTTATTAAAAAGAAACGTCCCATTGAATCAACATGTTGTAGTGATGTCAGGATGACAGTCATATTACATCCCTGTCCTCGACTCTCTATAATTGAACCACCGACCATCCTTAAAGAATCTACAGGACTTATAGCGATGCACTTTTTCTTCAAATTTTCATTTCCTTATCTTGCTACAGGCATGTAATGTACATGCTTTAACTAAATTTCTTCAGACAATGAAGCCCCAAGATTTTGTTTAAAATCTATTGCCTCTTTTGCGTCATCATTTGAGCCGCCCCGTGGAAAAACAAACAATGTGGTTTCCGAACAGGTCCGACACACACCAGCCTGTTCAGCTACAGAAGCAGGCTAGAAGCTTGAAATTCTGGAGTTAAGTAGAGGAGGAATTGTACTATGCGAGTAGCGAAAACAAAGGCGCTGATCAGCTTCGCGGTTACCGCGAAGCTGATCTGCGCCTTTGTTTTCGCCTATGCAGATTGTTGGTTTTCCCATGAGGTGGCTCATTTAAACACTACACCGTAGTACTTATTCGTACCATTTAAACTCGAATTTTATAAGATCTAATCAATTAAATCAACCAAAGGCAATTTACTTAATGTTAAACAATAACGTCAATCGTGCAATTATGTGAAATGACAATAAAACAGAACAAAGTTTACTGTATACAGATGAAACAAGTACGTTTTAATATGGCTATTGAGACCACCTGGTAGCTTACCATTGCTTAGAATGTAGTGGAATTCAACTTTTAACATTTATGATGCACAAGGTAAATGGCGCTAAAAGTGTACGTTATCCCTCGTAAAGTCACTTCATATACATGTACATGTACTAATCAAAGTCTATGGATTCCACTTTTAACAATACCTGTGTCACACGATATTAACAACCGTTTATTAATGAAGAGAAAGCCATGCATTAATATTGCAATTCACGCGCGCACGTGCTGTTAATACATGGCTTTTACTTATGCTCGTTACCGGGCGCCACGCAAAGCACTTGCTAGTAATGAGAAACTGAGGTCCGCCCGGAACGAGCATAAAAACGAAAGCTTTTACGCGTATGAAAATGTGATGTGGCTGTAAAATATAGTGCAACATATTTAAAATATAGTGCAACATATTTCTTTCGTTTCTGCACCTTATTTCTACGCCCTCGGGTTTCAACACTCCTCTCGGGACCTAGCGAATGTTAATGAATGGAAAATCATGTTTGATCCCTATATTCTTTGCTCATACTAAACCCAGGAATCTAGCCGGCTAAGTCAAACTGAGAAATGCTTCTTGTGAATCTTAATGAATCGTATGAAGCTCAAGCTGCACCATAGTGATGCATGTTGTTTGTCTCGCGCCATAACAAGCCACAAGTTGATTTATTTTACATGTATAACGAATACAAGAGCAAGCTGCTTTCATTACAATAGATTGCAAAGGTTTTGTGATCATATTAGATTCATGCATGTATGACATTTATTTTGGTTCCATCATTGTCCGATAATGGTTTTACAAACACATGATTTTAAAGAAAGATTCGAGCCTGAACAATGAGCAAAATGTCAAATGCAAACACCACTATTTTGAGCCGTCTCATGGGAAAACCAACAATCTGCATAGGCGAAAACAAAGACGCAGATCAGCTTCGCGGTAACCGCGAAGCTGATCAGCGCCTTTGTTTTCGCTACTCGGATTGTACAATTCCTCCTCTACTTGACTCCAAAATTTCAAGCTTCTAGCCTGCTTCTGTGACTGTGCAGCCTGATTTGTGTCAGACCTGTTCGGAAACCACATTGTTTGTTTTCCCACGAGGCGGCTCAATTGGTATGGATTTGATTAAAACTTGACATCCCTGTGAGAATTTAATATGCTTTATTATGTTTTGACATCCAGTCGATAATCTTTTATGTTTTAAATGTTAAATTGTTTGCATCTAGGCTGAGAGATGCATGCAATAATGAAATCATTTGAATTAATGCATTATTTCAATATTTGATCATTCCTGGAGTTCCTCAGCTGTTGATGAAAAAGAAAAACGGCCGTATCAAACATAACATCCCCACATGAACAAAATTACAAAATTACACAAAAATGCCTGTTGACGAGTTCACCATGTTTAACGCTGCCAAGGCATAATTTTGAGTGGATTCAACGGCAACATTTTTGTCGAAGATTGGCTTATACTAATGTGTACAACCATATAAAAGTGCCTCAAAGCCTTTCATGTTTATAGTATACAAATTAAAAGCTCTGAAATGCCATTTTATTTATTTGAAACCATTATAATTTTATTGAAGATAATATCGGCGCCGTTAATTTTGTTTACAATGCGATTTGCAAGGTGGCCAAAATCGCTTATAAGAGAGACGAATTTGACAAATCAATTCAGTAAGTCGTAACCTTAAGTGGATTATTCCCATATAAAATAACTCTACAGATTAAAGCAATTGACTTTAAAACAAAATTCAAAATTGAAGTGCCCATATAGATTGATCCACCTCACACGTTCTGTTTAGCATAATTTTGAAACCCTCAAAGTATATCAACACAAAGATTTAAAACGCACATGTAAAGGCGATGATTTATCTTTATGTTGTCTGTTGATTCTGTGTGCCTCTCTGCTGTACTCGCTGTCACTGAGTTTGAGGATAGCCGGATGGCTACATTGCTGGAAAGAGCTAGTCAACTTTCCTAGTGTGCGAGCCCATAAACAACATGGTGGTTTGGTGAAAGTGATTATCTGTTACAAAACATATGCAGTTTCTTTAATAAAACTATACTTACCGCAACATTCTCTCGCATGTTGAACAGAATTCGAAGAAACAAGTGCTTCAACTGGCGTCTGTCAAACTTTCTGCTTGCGTACTCCACACACATACTGAAGAGAAATGAGACTGTCAGGGGATAAGTTCGCTGAGAATTAGGTTGCTGAATTATTGCACATATGTATTTCACCAGCTCCTCTTCTTTGTCCGGCTTATAAGCCAGTGCCATCTTTTCTGGAATCGAAACCTCCATGGACTCGTCTGTGTTCGATTTGCTCTCGTCATCACCGAAAAGATGGAGTTGCAGATCATCGCAGTTTTCCGCTCTTGGTTGCACCTTTTCTGGGTCGATTTCACTGATAGGTAACCATGGTAACGCAAGGGGTATGTCAGAATTTCTGCTGCAATCTTTGAACACAAACACATAGTATATTCCTATGTTTAGAATATCACCACTTTTCACTATTGATTTCCCTGAGATTTTGTGGCCATTCACTCTTATATTATTTCCAAGTGGCTCCATTTCCAGAAAATAGTTATACTGATCCATCTCAGAACGTTTAACCCCGTTTGTCCGTTTGAACTTGTAAACCTTGAAATCACAATGTCTCCCTTCGATATCAGGCGCAAGCAAAGGGATTTTCGGAACATCATCGAACAACATTTGATTCCTTGCATTAGGGTTGCCGAAAGTGAATTTCTTATATTTCACAGGGTATATAACCTTATCCTTGGATATATCATACCCCCGTATATTCAAGAAGAACGGGTGTTTTACTGGGATGCTTGGATGTTTGTCGTCTGTACATGATTTTGATCTGCAAATGCATTTTCCTTTGCTTGATTCAGCACTACTAGTATCAGTATCCGACATTTTTACCGAATAATCCTTGTGCGTCACATCTTTACCGATTAATCCATTAGTATTAATACCACTTTGTGATGGGTCGAATAGAGGTATTGCACCCGGTCTTAATTTTGATATCAATATTTTACGCGCATTCGAATTCAGACCGGATGTATCGTCTGTTTCCGCGAGATCGATCAAGTGCGCGCGCTTATGGAGTTCATACCGTCTGCTGCAGCCATCCAACGGTTTCCAGAATTTTTGCATCAACAGTGGCTTGTCCTTATCTGACAAAACCCTTGCGTATATTCGCTCCCATCTTTCGCACACTGTATTTTCATCGTCTGCTCCACCAGCTTTCACATAGTTTCCGATCACATCACACAATACAAACTTTTTGAAATATTGTGGTGGCAACCCATATCGCTCAAGTGCTTGTTTCACTAGCTCCAAGGCAGTTGAACGACATGACGCAAGAACACTTTTATATTGAACACCGGACACAACCGTTTCTCCGTAAATTTTCAGCACCCCTGGAGCGTATTCGTCAGTCGACAACTCGACCAGGCTATCACATGTTAGAACCGCTGCTGGTAGCGTATTTTTGCGCTCGCGCCCGATCGTGCTTGCTCGTATCTTTTCGGTATTTTCCGTAAACGCGTCCATTGCTTGATCGAAGACTTCGTCAACGGAACTTACATGTTCTGTAAGCTCAAATGTGATCTCATGGGGAGCAGAATGTCTCTTCCAGTCATTCCGAGCGATCTTCTTCATTGTTAGTCTGTGGTTATTCCTGTTCGCTTTTAATTAATGACACCTCAGGCTCTCTTCAGTCACGTTGCCATCAACGACTAGCTCTAATAGATAAATCTTCAGTGTGTACTGATGAAGACCCTGGTCCGAAATCAAACTTGGTTGCTGAAAAGATAATCCGCAATGAAGAAGCGTATATTGCGTATACACTTAATCAACCAAAAAGGAAGCAAACGGTTAAAATATGCATTGGTAATAAAAGATAAAGAAACGCTCGTCAATTTTCAACATCATACATATGATAATTATAAGCGCATCAGTTTATGTCGCGTACCATGCAGATGCATTTCTCATTATAAGTGTATTTGTTCTAAAAAGAAACTAGAGAAAACGGTTGCATTAAATCGTACCATCATATATAATGCACCATTAATTATTGCAGATGCACACATTTACATGAATATACTCCCAAACCAAATAGCATGTGCATGTACTACTTGTTAAAACAAATCCAGTTTTTTTTTTGTGTGTAAATGCCTAGATAAGTCAGACATAAGCTGACATGAAACTCCTCAAAATCAATCGACTGAGAAACAAATTGACTAAAATAGCTAAATTAGTATCGACTCAAATCATTCGGTCTTTTGCTCCCATTATTCATTTAGTTACTCGTCATTGCTCAACAAAGAGTTTATTGAAGAACAATGAGAAATTATTTATCATGATATTAATGATTTGAGCCGCCGCATCAGAAAAAACAACAATTTGCATATGCGAAAGCAAAGGCGCAGATCAACTGTGCAGTAACTGCACAGCTGATCAGTGCCTTTATTTTCGATACACGGATGGTAACATTCCTCTGCTACATATAGCTTCTAGCGTTCTTCTGTGACCGTACAGACCTGGTCAGAAACCCAAACTGTTGGTTTTATCATGATATTAGTGATTTTCAAGTCTTGCAGAGGCATGTGTGTGAACTTTGGCATTCCTTATTTCTTTGTTTTGTAACTTTAAAGCTAATTACATTTGGGGGCAGCATATTATCATATTCACATTATTCCTAGTGGATTCAATGTGCATGTAAATGGTTGCGAGAAACTCAGCGACATGTTTTTACCAAATAGCACCAGGGAGGAAAATGCTTCTGGAAACTTATTCATTCGTCAAAGACCATATTGTAAACATCGTTTGCCGGACCAATCGACAACGCTAGAATTTTATGCGTTTGTAATATCTAGAAAAGTTATTAATTTTCTACATGCATAATAATAAACTCATGAAAACGCAGAATGCGATAACTGGTTATTGTGCGTGGACGAGTGCTCGTATTTAGTAACTAGTTTCATGTGAGCGGACGAAGTGAAGTATTGTAAATTTGGCGTGTCACCAGTAAATCATTCAGATTCAGACGAAACTGATATCGTATCAATTTTTTACTCATATTCGTGAAAGACAAAATCCTGACAGATATTGGCAGCAGTGACAACTGACAGATCGTCAATGATACTGATAGCGCTAAACCTGAGTAAACAATTATCATTATTTGAGCTAGTTAAAGCCAGCATGTAAGCTAACCTAAATCTGCAGGTCAAATTGAAAGTCAGTAAAACCATTTAGCGAATGATACGAATCTTCATACAATAAATCGAGGCACTTATAGGAACTTATATAATAAATGACAATAAAATAACAGGTTCTCACCAGAGTTAAAGTATTTATCCATCTTCTCCTTAGTTCAAAATCACCTATTATAAGGGTTGTTATAGAATATGTTTTGTTATCTCGCCTAATAGATAAAGTTTACTAATGTAACAAACATTAGCCATTTAGAAAGAGGGGTACATTCACTATTGTGAGAAAAGCAATACCTTCTATAGTTAACTTGATGTAATTTGAAGACTGTCTTAATAGGTTTAAGATTGTTTTGATTAGTTTTGAAAATAGCCATTTCTAAAGCAAAGAAAGCAAGGATGAGTCAGAGTCAAAATAATGTCTATTGGGGCCAGCATCAGGATAACATGTCCATGAAATATACATGTATACCCTCTTAAACCCCACTTGTATATAGCAAAATTGCGGTAAACAGACCAGGGTATACCTTTTTTATTTTTGATCCAAATCATAGCTTGTGAGTACTCTTTAGAACCGCCTCGCCGAAACGGCTCTTACGACGTTACATGTATCCAAAATCAGTGTTTTGAGCAAAAATATTTTAAAATGTCAACACTTTTATAAATTTTAATGAGATTTTCAATTTTTACAGCTGAACAGAAAATCTCCATATATCGCATGGGCAAGTTTTTGCCACTAAATGGAAAAGCTGCAACAACTTACTACTATTAGAAATCCTCTTTCAGTACATGTAATACAGAAACCAGAGGACACTTACAGAACTCTCCTATCCAATCATTGGGGGCTAGTATGTCTCAAACCAGTTAGCTTCCAAAATTGACAGCTATTTAATCGTTTCCCATACTGTCAATAGGTATAGGGAGCTTACGAACACATGAAACACAGAGCGTAAAAACAAACAACAGAATACAAAATTTCAATAAGATAAAGTAGTCAAAAAAGAAAAATTCCTGCACGCAATGACTTGTTTTCTTCAATATAAATTTCGTTACAAATTGTATTTCCTAAAACAATAGCAAACAATGGATAGGCGTTAACAGATCGTCTGATATCTTCCTCTCTCTCTTTTAAACAGAGAAATACGCTAAAAATACAATTCAGAAAATTCCTTCAATAACCATTTCTCTTGAATTTGACAGGGCGTCGTGTTGAGAACTATCTGCCTGCAACTCGTGCCATAACATGGTATAATTACTTGTACATGTATCGCTCTATAAGCAGCTACGTGTATTTGTAAATGTATATATTGCTTACGACGGAATAGTGTCTCTTTCACGTGATAGCCTCATTAGTTACATGTACATAAAGTTCACCTTATTGAAACGTATGTTGGTTCCATCTTCTTCTAACCAAATATGTCGCAAGAGATTAACAATAATGAGCAATCTCATGAGAAAACCAGCAATCAGCATATGCAGCTCCATAGTAACTGCGAAGCTAATCAGCGCCTTTGTTTTTGCTCCACGGATATTACAGTTCCTATTTCAAAATCCAAAATTTCCAGCCTCAAACCATCTGCTGTGCTTGTGCAGCTCGGTTTGTGTCGGGCCTGTTCAGAAACCACATTGTTGGTTTTATCATAACGCGGTTCACATGTATGTAGGCTCACAAGACAAAGTCGACCTATAGATGGACCACCTGTAGTATGGTCGTTTTGGATCACAAAATGAACACCTTATTGACACGCAATCTCCTCGGTTCGGCAAGCATGTATTTCAGCCTAGCCACTTTGATAATATGGACCATGAATGGAACAAAGAATGTCAGTATTTCAGCCACATCGTAAAGAGAACATGTATAAAATAGAAGAGATTTGAAAATCTGATTCTGTAATTGTTTTACTGGTGACACGCTAAATGTAAATGTCAATATTTCACCAGATGAGCCGAGATGAAGAAAAAGAAACTTGCAATGCATTTGTTTCTATCCCATTAGTAACAGATCTGTGGTGCACAGTAAAATGCATTTTACTATATGTATTCACATTCTCTTTAGAGGCCTACGCTTCGTACATCAGAATCAGAATAGTTTAATGGTGAAACGCCAAACTGACAATACCACACATGTGTAACATTTGCGGATTGCCACAACCAATTTTGATGCACAGTACATGAAGGTTGCACGGCCATAGCAAAACCAGGAAAACATAGGTGACAATACTATTAACTTTCAAGCTACCCAATATTCTCCAGTTTTTGTCTATTTTTAATGTTAAGTACATATGTTAAAAACGAAAGATAACTTACCGAAAAGGCGAAAGATTCGAGGGAAATATTTGGACCCGTCTCATCGAGACAAAACCCCAACTCCAAAACCTGAGTGGCAACCCAGCATCGTATCACAAATGCCCACCGTATAACCAGATTAACCGTTAGAATTAGGCGACCGGTGAGACGTTTTTAATATTTTCTTTGTTAAATCGACAATGCTTAATCCGCCATAGTCTAACCAACGAGAAAAGCTACGTGTTGATATATATGTTTAAGTAACATGTTAATGCTCAAACGGGGTAAGGTGCATCACATTCGCTGGATTCTAGGGTACATATCTTGTACTGAGAGCTGAAATTAGGTGATCTGAAATGAACCATGGGGATTGTTATTGTACAATACATTCCATACAGCATGGAAGTTAAATTTTGTTGGCCCCCCCTCAAAGCACTGAAGCATCGAAATGGAACTCAAAACTGATGCCGAAACGACTTTTCACTTTCGTACTCTCGCCTACATGTACGTTAGGTGTCAAACCCAGTCGTTAGTTTTACACACTGAAAATTGTTGTATTTTGTTGGTTAATTTTAATTTCGTATGATGTCAAAAAGGCAAATATATAATTATATCTGTTATATTTTGCTGGTTTTCAAAAGGACCGCATTTAATTAGATTTACAGAGTGTTGTTGAAAAAGGGTTTAGAACAAGTGTATAGTATTCGTGTTTAATACAAATAGAAGAAATTTTCTCACAGCCACAATGGTCACCAGCAATCGTCAAATACTCCGGCGTTCACATTACGAAAGCTTGCCCATGTAATATACAGACTTTTTTTCAGGTGTAAAAAATAAATAAATAAAAAAAAACAACATTACAAAAAAGTGATATTTTTTACATTTTTGCTCAAAACATTGATCGTGAGTACACGTCAGAACCCATGATCTATGTTTTGGATCAAAACTAAGATAAATAGGTATACCCCAGTAGAAGTGGGGTATAAGGGGGGTATACAATCATTGGTACGGGCATGTTTTCCTGATGAACAAAGAACATGAGCCATTTGAATTCCTCTTCGTCGTAAATAAGCATATGTAACGAGTTCAGCAAAAAGTAAATCTTCAGACCCTTCTATTTTCAACAAACACGGCATTGTCAGACGAAACTTGTTCCCAGCTTCAGTTTTCCAAGGCAACGAGCGCTTGAAAACCAAGGGTCATTCTATTGCTCACACATCGAATGTCTCAGACATGATCACCATAAGGGTAGACGGAGACTGGAGCTTCATTACCAGTTCGTTCAGGTCAATATTGGTACTTTGATTCAGCATCAGAAAAACATGTTCGTGAAATGTACACCCCTTTAAACCCCAGTTTTATGTAGAAAAACTTGGGTTTGCAGGGTATACCTATTTTTCTTATTTTGATTCAAAACTTAGATTGTGGGTACTCGTTAGAACCGCCTCGCTGAGTTACCCACGATCAATGTTTTGTACAAAAATAAGAAAAATATCAAACTGTTTCAAGGGAAATTTTCAATACTTTTTTCTTCTGAAAAAAAAAAAAAAAAAAGTTTTCGTAATGGATCCGTCTGACCCTCACCCTTCTTAAAAAATCGGCTCATATTAAAATCACCGTGCATTTATTTACTCTACGATGCTGATAAATATTTTAACTACATAATAGAGAGGCAGCATTATTTATTTATTTATTTATTTATTTATTTATTTATTCGTTGAAACTGTGCCCATACATTTCATATAATGTTTAAAACTATTAAATAAATTAGGGCAAACGCGTTAAGAACAGCTTAGCCCGGTTAAGGTGGAGAAGAATTTCTAAGATTTTCTTTTGTCAATGGTTTTTGACAAAAGCGAAGATAACGCTTATCACCCTGTCCGGCGATATTTAATACCCAGGATTCTTTACTCAGCGTACAATTTGGTGTAAATGATATGATTATTTGACAAAAGAGATCACGGATAAAGCCACCCCTATAACCGGTAATTGACGATGTCCTGACGAGCCACAACACAATCAAATTTATAGATGTGCTTCAGATACCTGCTGTCAGATTGCCCTTGCAGATGTGCAGGTATAAATGATGAGTAGACTTGATTTAGCCAAAAAGGCGATGACTTAATATAAGCTTTTGCTTACCGCCAGATCCAGTCACGTTATACTGGAACTTGTAGATCTACATGGGTCATTTGAAAAGTAATGCAATATGTAGCGTATTTTTGTGTATATTTATATCTGACAGAGGAAATGTTTTTAATTTCTGAAAGTTTGATTCCATCTGCATTTAGGATGCTCATCAACTAAATCGAACCATACACTTTAGCAACCATAGAATGGCAGCGAAGGTGTCGCTTGCCGCAAAAAAAAAAAAAACAAACACAAAAAACAACATATTTTCAAAAATTAAATAAATTCACATAAAACTTTAGTATTTCTTTGATGGTGTTTTTAATTGCTATATATGTTTCTGTAATGTCATCTTATTTATTCAGACCTTTCCCGGCGAAGCGAATTTCGAGAGAAATAAATCAAACTTAAATAGGTGTTCAAACACAAAATATTATAGTCAATACTGCGTAACTTTTTGTTAATGTTAGATTTTGATTAATTTGGAAATGAGACATTGTTTTAAACACATCATCGAAAGGCCGCGGAACACAGAACACTATTCCGTGCATATTGGGGATGAGATTAAAGTCAATGTGGCATTGAAAATGACTTTTGTATTTGAATGCGGAGGCTAGCCGAATGGCAATCTTGCTGGAAAAAAAAAACTAGTCATCTCCCCCTTTGTGTGTGTTATAACATTATATTGTGTTGTTTTGTGCTATACTTAGTTTTTAATTTTTATTGTAGAATCTCTGTGCTTTCTTTTCTTATTTGAAAACGATTAGAAGGACCAGAATGACATCCGAGTCCATAACTACCGACCTGCTTATGAACACTTGAAGTCCACTTAAAATTATACCAACGCCCTACAAGTTCACCACCTTGAGTTGAAATTGTTCTTAAAATGTAATGCACTATACATAAACATTTTATCACAGGATTAAACTAAAAAATTATGACTTTCGACAACTGCAAACTACCATATTATAGTTATAACTTACTGATTCGCTCCCTTGCAGTCTCACACTCAACCTATGATGTACTTGCAAATAAATAAAACAGACAGAACCCAGATCTTTACGAAGACACAGTCGATAGTATCCAAGAAGACAGCCAACTACAATATGTCTAAGACAGTCCAGACGAAGCTCAGTGGTATGCAAGACTCCTGGCTGAGAAAAAAAAAACGCAGTAGAAATTAAGTCTTTTGTCGAAAGAAAAGACGAAAATCCATTTAAGGTCAAAAGAGTTCTGGAGTCACAACATTGCTCAGTGAAGATGGCAGCACTCTTCTTACAGATAAAGATGCTATCTTGGAAATGTGGACAAAAGGCTTCAATAGTGTGCCCAATTGACCATTAAGTATCAATGACGATACTATAGACAGACTCCCTCAGATTTTAGTGCAATATTCTGCTAGACGAATTCTCCGACACCCGTCTTTGAAACAAGCAGTTCAAGAACAGTCATATGGTAAAGCTTCAGATGCAGATGCAATTCCTGCCAAAGTATATAAGGCTAGGGGAATACCCATGGCAGAAAAAAAACTGACGGAATTGCTTCATTGTATATTGAGAAAGGAAGTTATCCATCAGGACTAAGGATGCATCCATAATCCATCTATACAAAAGGGAAGGAAATTCTCAAAAAAGACATCTCTCTCCTTGCAAATTATGGAGAGATACGGCTAGCAAAAGTTCTGTTGAATTGCCTGAATATTCATCTTCACCAGATGAGAGTCATTGTGGTTTCAGGAAACACAGAGGGACAATAGACATGTTCCTCACAGCAAGACAACTTCAAGAAAAATGCCAAGACATATGCATGACGTTTGTCGACCTCACCAAAGCTTTTGACACTGTCAGGATTGGAAAATGAAGACCAAGTTGGATTGCCCATTCAGAACCATAGCAATGTTGCGGCAATTTTACGATGGCATGCAGGCACATGTTCAGAGTGATAGCAAGTTCACTGAACCATTTCAGGTGACAAATGGGGTCCAACAGAGCTGTGTGATGGCAACAACACTGTTCAACATGATGTTTTATTTTCTGCCATGATGATGGATGCATTTCAAATCTATTGGGTCACTATAGAGGCTTTAGTAGCCGAAACCGCGCTATGGTCCATCCCCTGTCTCATTAATATGCTCACTGCTCATAAAGGATCTCTGTTTTGTTTTCATTTTCAAGATTGTGATACTGCTTTTCCAATCGGCAAGAAAGTTGCAAGCCAAAACTAAGGTGCAGACAGATGTGCTAGATGAGCTCCTCTATACTGATGACTTGAATAAGAATGCCAGTTCAGATGCAAAAAGGAATGCAAGGAACAACGGATCAAGTTTCACAATCATGTGATTAACTGTGACTGTGACTTTACAATCAGCACAAAAAGACACAGGTTGTGAACCAATCAACACAAAGCCGTTCATTGAACAATGTCAATGCTGGAGAAACTGGTGGTGGCCCACTGACTCTGGCGTTCCGCTCTCTGCGCTTCCTCTCAGTTTCACAGATTCTCTTTTCTTCATAATGAGCTGCTCCGAGACAGCGCTACTTTGCTAAATCTTGTGCTGCCTATTCCAAATACTCTGCTGGTATGGTTATTTCGTCCAGTGAAGCTTTTAGGGTTTCTTCGAAGCTTTTTTTTCTGGTTGCCTTGAGAGCGCTTTCCCTCCTGTACTTCTCCATAGAAAATATAACTAACAACCAGGTTCTTAAACTAAAAAAAAATCATCGTAAGCCGAGTGAGCAGCTGTTTCCCAAAAGGCGGCCACCCAGTCATCCAATCCTAACTAAAACATAAAAACGTACATAAGGTGCAAACAGCACAACAATTTAACACCATAACATAAAACAATTAGAACTACTACAGAAGTAGAGCCTTGGAATAATCAGTAATATGAAATTACTGGTGAGCTTAAACTAGTTTTACAGGATCCCAACCTATCATTTGTATGTACAGTACAGTTGTCGCGATGCTTTGAGCGTACGCGCATATGCGCGTTGTGCGTGGTTGCGCGTAGGGGATTATCTTTACTGGCAAGTGACTCGCGAATCACTCGCGAGTGACTCGCGAGTCACTCGCAAACTTCGCGCAATCTTGCGCGATCATCTCGCAAACGCGCAAAACCATTTGTCAAACGCGCGACGTGAATCAGATATGCGCGATTTATACAATTTAAACAATCTTGCTCGTAAGGTGTGTTGTAAAAAAACTGTTTCATGTTCATGCCCGCTTGATGTCAACATTTATGTCAAATTTGATTGCATCGATTACTGCCTGGTCCCTCCAAGTATTCATACTTAATACATGTAGATATGCTTCGTACAAAGGTTGGCTAGAGATACATGTACATGTAGAATATTCGTCTGACCCGAAGGAAAATTGATACACTATATATTTTCTGTTTAAATAATGAGAAGAAAATAGTGTAAACAGAAGGTCTGCGGTGTGCCTCGTCACATACCTTAGCTATCCCAAATACACGTATGGAGATGAATTTTCTATTAAACAAAGAAATCTTTTCTCAGTCTTGGTAATTAAACAGACACAAGTAGGCAAATGATCAGGAAAAGGCGCAATCAGAAAGACATTCTTACTCCGAAAAACGAGGTGGGAAAAACAAAATGACAATTAGGTACTTATACTTACAGAATATATCGAAAGCCGAGTGAGCAGCTACTTCCCTTTAGGCGGCCCCTCAGTTACCCGAACTGCACATCACGAAAACATTTCAGTGTAATGTATACTCACTTGAACCCCACTTTTCTAATAGCAAAACTGGGGTATACAGGGGTATACCTAATTTTCTTATTTTTGCTCCAAAACATAGATCGCGAAGCGAGGCGGTTCTAACGTGTACCCACATTCTATGTTTTGAGCAAAAATAAGAAAAGTAAACAATATCTACAGAAAATTTTCTATTTTTACAACTTTGCAAAGGTCAGTATATTACATGGGCATGTTTTCGTAATGACAATAAAAACGTGCATAAATTAGTTACATTGTAGTTGTTCGGTCCTCGTGGTGAATCTCTAAACACCATTGAATTTAAACACACAAACATGTACAGTATGTCGTGTATATTTATATGCAGCTGTAAAACCAACTTGTTACAACATAAACCTGTGTTATTTTGATTTGTGGTTTTACGTCCCGATTAACAACTTCAGTTACACGAAAAACAAAAATTATAGAAAGCAGGAAAATATGAATAAAACTCCAGCAAGTTCATATGCGAATACTAGTCTAAACTTTTTGCGCGCATGCAATTTTACGCGGTGGGCTGTGGTTTATTGTAAAATAAAAATTAGATAAGCAAGATGAACCTGAATCATTTTTTTCATTTGATAAAAATGACTTGTTATGCTTCAAACAATTTTGATGATTGACTAACACCAACTCATTATCATACAGTAGCCTGGCTAATTGGATAGCATGTACTTCACAGTGAACAAGGTAATTGTTTTATTTGTTTTTTTTTTTTTGTTTTTTTTTTTTACGTATGAAATAGCCCCAAACATAAAGGACTGTCCGAAATAGTCCCAAACATAAAGGACAAAACAATTGATTAATAGCCAAACGTACATGTAATTGTAGTTAAATTGAGCGTCATTTACAAAAAATAAACGTTGAAACTAGGCAAAAAAAGTAGTAATTTACAAATACTTTTTATAAGAACATATACTTAATTGAAGGCAGCCCCCGTGGTCGAGTCGTTAAGGTCACTGACTTCAGTGCTCTTGATCGATGTGGGTTTGCGCCTCGCACGGGGCACGAATTCATATGTGAGACAAGCCATGTTCTGCTTGCGGGTGTGACAGGTGGTTTTTCCCCGGGTACTCCGGGGGTGTTTTTCCCCGGGTACTCCGGTTTTCGCCCCGCCTACCGATTGATTCGTCTCGATATGAGTGAAAAAGCTTGAAAGGGACGTAAAACTGAATCCAAAAAAATATATTTATATACTTGAATGTTATAGTGTGATGAATCACGTCGAGCATCGCGCAAAGATCCATGCGCGATGCGCGACGAACCAAAAGAACTTTGCGCGTCATTCGCAAACTGTATTACGTGAAACTTGCGCGTCACTTGCGAGTCACTCGCGAGTGACTCGCGAGTGACGCGCAAGTCACTCTCAAAACGTTTTTAGAAGGGATTAAAAAATATTGCGCGTTGCGCGATCGCTCAAAGCATCGCGACAACTGTACTGTATTAGAGCTATAAAATAATGAATTTTTAAAGAACTCTGACAATCCCACGGGCGTTTTCTCCTTGAATACCAAATAGGAATAAAAATCCCATTAGAGAAACATCAACTTTGAGATAGCGCGCCAATATCTTGAACCGACATACGAGTACATTATTTCATGCAGTTTCTATTAATGAATTGTTAAAATGATTATCCAATTTCAATTCATTTTATTATCATAATCATTATTATTATTATTATTATTATTATTATTATTATTATTATTATTATTATTATTTTCGATATACTACAAATACTACGCGTTGTACAAACTTTCATACTACGTCATTGTCTTCTACTATGAGTACCTCTCGACCATTAATGAACACTGTGAACAGTAACGGTTCAGTATCACGTGACATTCCCTCAACCTATGCTAATGTTGACTAGGACAATGGGGAGAGTGTGCATGCGCGTTTCACGCTAATGAACATACAAGGTCTTGTGACCAAATACACAAATAAACTTCATTCACAAGAATTGCAAACAGTTTTTAATAATAGTGCTTTTGTTATGTTAACAGAAACTTGGGCAGGAGAATTTTCAGATCTTTCCGTCCCGGGTTTCAATTTGTTTCAACTAAATAGGGTCGAAAAGAAGAAAAATACAAAACGAAATTCTGGCGGTATCGCACTTTACATTAAGGAATCATATTTCTCATACTGTACTTTACTTAAGATGGACTCTGATGACATCATATGGATCAAAATTAAGGGGCAGTTATTCAATTTGCAACATGACATATATTTATGCTTATGCTACATTATTCCTTCTTCATCAAGTCGTGAAGCATTAGTCGAGATGGACGTTCTAGACAGAATTTCAAATTTTATCATCAAAATTGCAAATGATACAAATGATTGTTATAACGTATTAATTTGCGGAGATTTTAATAGTAGAATAGGAAATGAACGGGATTATGTCATTTTTGATAATACTGCAAACATAAATATTTTGCCAAATGATTATAAAATTGATGAAATAGTTCCGAGATTTTCACATGACAATACAGTTAATATAAATGGTCGCAAATTGTTTAATTTTTGTCAGTTGAACGGTTTGCGTATCGCAAATGGGCGACTTGGTTCCGATAAGGGTGTCGGAAAATACACGTACGTTGTTAACAATGGTCGCAGTGTTATTGATTATGCTATAGTAAACCCATATTTGTTAGATGTCATATGCAATTTCCACGTGGATGACCCGAATATATTATCTGACCATTGCATGATTCAATTTTCTATACCCTTTAAAACAACACATGAAAAAGCCACCTCGGGAGAAAATGCAACGTTCGATAAAGTAAAAAAGAAGTATGTTTGGCACGAAGAACGATCAAATGAATATATTTTTAACGGAGTGGCTATTGACAAATGTTTGTCATTAGCGATTTTTCGTATAAATCGCTATTGACAAACGTTTGTCATTAGCGATTTTTCGAATAAATCGCTATTGACAAACGTTTGTAAATAGTGGATTTCACGTATTTTCGCTATTGACAAACGTTTGTCAATAACGATTTATACGAAAAATCGCTAATGACAAACGCTTTTCATAAGCCCTTTTTTAATGAAAAATCTCTATTTCCAAACGGTTGTAAATAAAATGATAACCAGCAAAATAATATCCGTATACATTCATAATCGGACTCGGCCTTGTTTATCAATTCATCGTGAATTATAGATATTTCGTTTGTTTTCAGTACATATTTTCTTAGAATTATTAGCACGCATATTTGTAACCGGCTTAATGCCGACATAAACATGTACATTTAATTTGTTTAACGCCCATGTCAACAATGTTAAAGTAGAGTTGGGGAGGAGCGACCGCTTTTGGGTATTCGCTATTTCTGTGGGAGTTAATGTGTTTCGCTGACAACATGACACAAGTGGGGTTCTAACCCAAGACGCTATACCACTTGGCGACCGGTTTTCACTGATGTTGAAAATCTCTTAGTACATTAACAAAATTGGAAGATACGGATACGATCTTAGACTAATATAATACTTTATAATACAACATAAGAAGAAGAGGCTCAATCAAATGCAATAGCAGTTTCTGAACGATGGTGTAAGGGTTGTAGGGGTGTGCTCCTGAATAAGCTAGATGTTGTATTGTAAAGTCACAGTGAAAATTTTGCACATTCTATTGCGTAAACGGTTTACGCAAATGACATCTGATTAGTAGACTAAAATACCCTCAGAAACACATTCTTTACTGTGACTATCTTTTCTTTGACCATACGCGGGACTGGAGCGCTTTGTAGCCCTTTTTGTTTGTTTGTTTGAGTTGCGGCTTAGCGTCCCAGTCAACAGCCATGGTCATGTCGAGACGTTGCCTCCATTTTATGGGACTTTTGCCCAAACATAGTGCGCCATGACATCCAAAAAACGCTTCATATACAACCACTCAACCAAGCCGTATATATGGATGGTTTGACTTGAACCACTTTACCTGGACAGTGGACAGGCTCCGTGCCCGAGCGGTTGACCAGTATCAGGTGGTCACTTAGTAGCGTAGAAGCTTTGCCTGGAGGCACAAGCAGCCCATATATTTCTTAGGTCCCAGTGGGGGTGCATATTCCCACCCGACCACCTCTGCTTTGTAGCCCTTGTGGTATCACTACCCAATAAATTTAGTCATTGAACAGCATACTGGTATTTAACCTTACGGAGCGTGGAGCCATTTGGTATGGCATAGGTATATGCTTTCGGCTCAATCAGAAAAAGAAATTTATGACACATGCATTCTGACAATTCATGATTAAAGATCGCACTTCTTCCTATTCTATTCCTTCTCAAAATCACTACGCTAACTGCACAATACAGGTGCAATAGACAATAGACGCGTGTCTAATTTAACAATCGATTAATCGAGTAGACACCCATTCGTATTCAAACACATGGGGTAGGACAAATTAGATAGCGAAAATAGATACTTGATAGCGAAAAAGTATGATTGAAACCAAAATTTTCATATGTATACCAGGTCTCAATCAGACTTCAGTCCCTGTATTTCGGATACTTTTAGCTGAATTTCAGAAACATGATACAAAATAGTACTTTTAGTGTGGGTTTGAATGAAATTCAGAAGACAGGTGGCCTTAAAACTTTTTTTTTCGATAAATGACAGCTATAGCAATTTAATCGTCGGCGACAACAATTAAATAACAATTAAATAATTTTCGACCTTTTTTTTTTTTTGTCATGATCTAGCAACCCCTGAACCCAAAACATAATAACTGCTGAATACACGCGTCATCGGTTTTATTAAGTACGTCAGCCGAAGGTGTGAAAATTTTCAAATGCACTCGTTATAAAAACATGTTTTTTTCTTTTTGTAGTGACACCTTTGTAGTGATGAGATTTAGAAGGATTATCGACTGAAGTAATTCTTCACAAGTGATCTTTAATTTCATACAACCGAACATGTTTGATGACCATTATGAAAATTCTTATTTTTTTCTGGCATCATTAGCTCACCTGAGCCGAAGGCTCACAAGGTGAGCTTATAGTATAGTAGTCGAGCCGGCGTCCGTCCGTCCGTCCGTCCGTGCGTCCGTCCACAATTTCAAACTTGAATATCTCCTAGACAACAAGGCCAATCATGATCAAATTTTATCTAAAGCATCATTGAGGAGGGGGAAAGGTTGTGTTAGGTTTAGGGCCAGGTCGGATCAGAACTCTGGTTTCCATGGCAACAGATATCTCCCATAGACTTACAAAGGGAAAAACGTAAAAATAATCTTCTTCTCCGAAACCACAAGGCCCAAAGCTTTCATATTTGGTGTGTAGCAATGTATAGTGGTCCTCTATATAAATCCTGCCAACTGTGTCCCTGGGATCAATACGGGCCCCGCCGCGGGGGCATCATTGGAAAAACATAAAAAAATCTTCTTCTCCGAAACCACAAGGCCCAGAGCTTTCATATTTTGTGTGTAGCAATGTATAGTGGTCCTCTGTATAAATCCTGCCAATCATGCCCCTGGGGTCAAAAATGGCCCCGCCCCGGGGGTCATTAGCTCCCATAGACTTACAATGGAAAAAGCATAAAAAATCTTCTTCTCCGAAACCACAAGGCCCAGAGCTTTCATATTTTGTCAGTAGCAATGTATAGTGGTCCTCTTTATAAATCCTGCCAGAGAAAATGTTTTAAGGAGGTTACAGGCTGAGTTATCAAATTTGTCAACAACGCAAGATATAGATAAAAATATTCAGAGTTTTAATTTGCTGTTAAAAAATGTTTGTGATCCGCTCTTTTCTAAAAAGATCAACACGCCAAATGTTATTACTAAAAATGAAGGCAGTGATTTTTTAGCCCAGCCCTGGTTTGATGATGAATGTCGTGATTACAGAAAACGCTTTTATTTTGCACTAGATATATACAGAAATGATACGTCCCCGTTAAACCAAACACATCTTGCTAGTGCAAGGTCGGATTATAAGAGAATTTTACGTAAAAAACGTTTTTGTTTCGCAAAAGAGAAAACTTCTAAACTTATTGTTTCAAAATCTAAAAATGTTAAAGAGTATTGGAATTTGTTAAAAGAAGCAGCAAATTTGAAGCATAAATGTTCGATAGATGCATCGAAATTTTCGGAATATTTTCAAGCAGTTAGCGACCCAAACGACAGATTTTACCAACCTGATGAGGACATTTTGTATTTTAACGAACGATATGTCAAAGGAGAGTTTCAAGTAATGTTCGAAGAATTAGATATTCCAATTTCATTTGAAGAAATCAAAAAGGGTGTAAGCCAATTGCGTAATGGGTCTAGCGCAGGGCCCGATCTTTTCTTGAATGAATTTTTAAAAAACGGAACAAACGGACTGATCTCCTATATACATAGCTTATTTAACAAAATGTACGATATAGGTTATTTTCCAGAACGATGGGCGGAGGGTCATATAATACCAATTTTCAAAAAAGGGGATAGAAATGAGGCATCGAATTATAGGGGTATTACGCTGCTAAGCATTATCGGTAAACTTTTCACTCGTATTCTAAATAATAGATTAAACACATGGGCAGACAATTATAGCATTTATGTAGAAGCACAAGCGGGGTTTCGTAAAGGCATGAGTACGACTGACAATATCTTTATTTTGAATAACATGATCACACATTGTCTCAACAATGATTCCCAGTTGTATTGCGCTTTCGTTGACTTCACGAAAGCATTTGATTATGTAGTTCGTGATGTTCTGTGGTTTAAACTAATTAGGTTAGGAGTAAGGGGTAAAATGTTAAATATAATAAAATCAATCTACTGTAATGTTAGATCAAGAGTAAAGTATAATAATAGTCTTAGTAACCCGTTCGATTGTAACATTGGAGTTCGCCAGGGTGAATGTCTGTCGCCATTTTTATTCGCTATGTATATTAACGATTTAGAAGCCGAATTGGATGTAAATGGTATATCTGGTATAAATATTGGCATGATTAATATAAGCATATTGTTGTATGCTGACGACATTATTCTGTTTGGTAAAACACCTGAGGATCTGCAAAAATCTTTATTAGTTCTTGAAGAATACTGCACAAGGTGGAAGTTAACAGTCAATACTAGCAAAACTAAAATTATGGTATTTAGGAAAGGTGGCCTTTTGCCAAATGCATTGAATTTCACTTACAAAAATGAATACATTGAGATTGTCAGTAAATCTTGTTATCTAGGAGTGGTATTTACTACAGGCGGGTCAAGTTTTGAGACTCAGAAAACACTGTCAGGGCAAGCATTGAAAGCAGTGTTTACATTGAATAAATATTTATACAATTTTACATCACTGCCGCCTTCGCACTCACTTCAGTTGTTTGATAAATTAGTAACGCCAATCCTAAATTATGGAAGCGAAGTTTGGGGTTTTCACAAAGCAACATCCATTGAAACTGTTCATATGCAATTTTGCAAAAATTTATTAGGTGTCAAACAAACAACACAAAATGACTTTATATTCGGTGATTTAGGTAGAATAAATTATCAATCAAGGCGATTTGTAGCTATAATAAAGTATTGGTTTAAGATTATTTGCTGTGACGGAACCAAATATATTAAACAAGTATATGAAATGATGCTGAATGACTTAGTACAGCAACCTCAAAAACAAAATTGGGCATCGTGCGTAAGAGATTTGTTAAGTCGATTGGGATTTATGAACGTTTGGGACGCGCAAGGCGTAGGTGATATAGAAATATTTCTAAGTATTTTTAAACAAAGAGTAACAGATCCGTTTATTCAAAATTGGCATGCAAGATTGAATGATTCAACACGCGCTAGATGCTATATAACTTTTGCCAGTTTCGAACATAAAAAATATTTGGAAGTTTTAAACGTTACTAAATATCGCAAAAGTCTTAGTCGTTTACGCTTGTCCTCTCATAGACTTGAAGTCGAGGTTGGTCGTTGGACAAAACCTCATAAAACTCCTATTCAAAATCGAAAGTGTAAGTTTTGCCATGTTCTCGAAGACGAGTTTCATTTTTATTGGAGTGTCCTTTTTACAGTGACTTACGAAAAAGATATTTGCATAAATATTATTGGCGAAGACCGAATATGCCAAAATTCATAGAATTATTATCAACACAACATGTCAAGACTCTGAAAAATTTGAGTGTTTTTATTGATAAAGCATTTAAGTTGAGGAAAGATGCTGTTTTAACTTAAAATTACTGATCCGGTTTAATTTCATTATACAGTGTATGCGAATTTGTCTTGAACAATTCATTTGTATGTGTATATGTTTTTCAAATTTATATATAAAGCACCTCTCCCATTGATTGAGTGAGCATAGTAAGTAAGAAAATAAGAATAACTCAATAACATTATATCTGTATAACTTGCTATCCTGCATGTTTGTAAACTGTATATGTTTATATGCTCATGGGCCGTAATGGCTTTTTGCATGAATAAAGTAAAGTAAAGTATATAATTTTAATTAAGTTTGGGTGCGTTGCCGCCTATTGGGTAACAGCTGCTTACGATATGTTTGTTAGTACAAGTACCTGATTGTTTATTTATTTTTCCCACCTCGGTGTTTGGAGTGGGGATTTCTTTTTGATTGTGCCATTCCTGATCATTGCATACCTTTACCTTTAATCGTTTTTCCCTCTGGAGAAAACTCACTGAACAATGTCAAGGATTTTTCCCACATAGGAGTGGTAACAAAATCCTCTGGGAGCAACAAACTCCCGTTCGACTTTTGAAAATCCCACGGCATGTTACCCCTTTGATATTAAGAAAACTTGCCCATGCAATATACACATAATTTTTCAGCATTAAAACTTGAAAATTTCATTGTAAACAAAATGATAATTTTAATATGGTAGATCAAAACATTGTTTGTGGGTACACGTTAGGCGGTTCTAACGAGTACCAACAATCTATGTTTTGGAACAAAAATAAAAACAAAATAGGTATACCCATGTAAACCCCAGTTTTGCTATACAAAAGTGGGATACGAAGGGGTATACTTTTCATGGCCATGTTTCCTGATGAACAATAATCGTGCCAAAGTTCTTCTGTATTTCTGTTTAAAACCATAACATAAGTATTTATCAGAGTCCAGTCTATCATATTTAATTGATTTAAAAGGCTTTTACTCTGGTAGAATTACAAGTTTTTTTGCTAGTTTCCAGTTTGACGAAAATAAATCTGGTGGCTGTTAATATTCATTGTTTCCAAGACTTAGTCATGATTTATAATCGAAAAGTCTGAAATTCGAACGCGTAGATACTAAGCAATAAATTGTGGCGGTTTTTTTTTTTTTTTTTTTTTTTTTTTTTTTTACCAAAAACAGTCCACCATGTGCACGTGTTAACGTTAAAAGGATAACAACAGTAAAATCGATTCGGAAATACTTCAGCAGAAGGAAGCTAATATTTAAACCCTGACGGACCCGACCGTAGAAAACAATTAAGCCCTATATCTAAACTTATAGTCAAGTCAATACAATCTGTATGACAGCCGGAACCGTCATTGAGTCTTAGGCCTGAGTTAAAGAGCAGAGCAAGTCTTTTAACCCTATCTTGGCTAAATTCTAAGCATGCAGTATGTTGCCATTACACACATGTAACATTGTAATATCAGTTCTATTACATGTACATAACTTCTGTTTTCCTGGTATTTAAAATTCTTTTAGAATGTCTTTATCAGACAAGGAAGAAAAAATAAGGGTATTTTCATACTTACAAGTACCCGCACGACCTCAATAATAGTTCAGTGAATTATCTGTCCTACATTCATTTGCACTGGATTTTCGCCAGCAAATTGCCTTCTTCAATAGAATTTCATATTCATATCAGATCAAACCATTATAAGAATCGGCCTCTGAGATAAAGACGGAATTCAAATTCACTTGTTTACATGGAATAGAATAACATTTTAATTCACCATTGTGGCCTTGCCCTACATATATTTCTTTAGCGGTTTTCAACTATTCAATCATGCGATCAGACTTCTATACACCTGACGGGTAATTTTATTTCAGTTATAAACACTGTCGTGCGCGCATTACGGAATAAGCATTCGATTTAATAGCACTGCGTAAATAAATTATTGTTAAGTCTAAAGCTGAAGAACGGATAAATAGTGAATATTCAGCGATCTTCTCCTCAGAAGCTTAAATTGATGTATTGTTATCGCCCTGTGGCGCCTTGCTTTAGAGTTGACCGAGTGGCCGATGCTATAACTTGGCAGCGATTGCACATACGTAGTTCAATTCCGATAGAACAATATTAAGAGAATGGATGTTCTGAGTAAACTGAGGCCGTCCGACATTCTGTTCAGCGTGGCTGTTGTAGACAATAAATTTCACAAATACAGCAACCATAGATACCTCCCTATAGGCGAAACACTAGACTTGCTTTGTGAAGGAAAAACCAAGATCAGTGATATTCCCAAAATTTCAGTTGTTAAACGAAAATCGGAATGGATAACGATAAACAACAGACGACTCTGGATTTTTCGCCAAATGGAAAGACTTGGAAAGTGCAAGACGATCACAGTTAACGCTACGGATGAGATTTCACTACCATGTGGCTGTCCGGCTTTTAAGAATGCGGACGTACGAGAAGATCCAGGGGGCTTGTGTTACCAGTTGCCCAGTTGTAAAAAGAAAGATCCGATCAGTAATTTAATTTGGGGAACATATGCGCACATTAAAGAAAATATGTTTCCTCATCCAAACCGACGTGTGATAATAACCATCTTCCAGAACCTTGTAACTGAAAACAAAAGAGGTGACGGAACCTCTTCAAAAGGAAGGACACTATCATCGGGATATTTAGAGGTTAGACTTGGAGGATTTAACGTCTCGCAAATAGATTATGTGCAAAAGAAACTGCGTACGCGACAGTGGATTATGGAGCAAGGCGTATCAAAAAGCTGTTTGAAATGCGATCGCAGCCGCATGTTTACAGCACTAGCGATCGAACAATTGCCGCGACATGTATATCTTCCAAAGATCTACCATGTTCCAGGAGGGAGTTTGCAGTTGAATCCAAGAATTGAAATAGACAGTCTTTCCGTCATTACTACGATTAGTCAACAAGGAAGTCTGCCAGATGATACTCTACAGATAGGCGAGATGCTGTCAGCAGCCAGTTGCCAGACTTCTGGATACATCTTTGTTACAGGCGCAAATAATTACGAACAATCATGCGTCTCCGACGAGCTTGATTCGGAAATTAACGATGTCAATGTTGACGACAAACAAACAGAAAATGGAAAGACACAAACAAATAGACACACACATTATATTACCGAAGCTAGAAAGACAGACCCAAGTGAAACCGCAAGGGACATTATACACGGAGTTGAAAACATATTGTCCAAAACGTCAAAGGAACCGACTGAATTTAGCAAACATATCCCTGAAATACAAAAATTTATTGAAAGTGCCATCAAACGAAAATTTGAAATTAACAACCAAACGTATGAAAATGAAATCGATCACTTAAAAAGTGACATAGATAACCTTGTGTCGACCAAGAATGAAGACATCGAAAACCTAAGGCAAGAACTGAGTGCAGCGAAGCGTGCTTTGCAAGAGCAGCAAATGAAATTTGAACTTGCCTTTACCCAAGATTCAACAAGTGGTGTTCGCGCAAATACTCAGGCTTCAGGGGTGTCAGGCACTCTCATTCAAGATGAGAAGAGAACGGCAGATGCGGTATGTATGATTGGGATTTCTTTATCGGAGGATCAACGCTCTTCTGAATCCAGCAGTAGAAGACGAACGGAAAGCGAACGGACAATCACTGAAGCAAACGAACATGTAGACAATTCAGAAGTAAGGGAACCTGTACAATGCGTATATGGAAATAATGAAATAGATATCGACTTCGATATCGCATGGAGAGATGACACTAACTCCTCCAGTGACGGTTATCGATCAGAAGATAATTTGTTTCGCAGAATTTTCTGGGGATACTATGACTGAAATACACATGGCGATATTAAACAGAGATTCTGGTGGAATAGTTGACTGGTTGATTCTTTTATTTCCTCCACAAGGAAAGGCACATTTTGCTCAAACGCAATTTTTTACACATGTTAATGCCTATTTCTCACTAGAAAACGGACTTGAACGTGGTACATATATAAACTTTACTTTCATGTGTTTTATGGTGTTTATTGCGATCAAATCTGAATTCTGATTCATTGAGTTGAACGATTCCTTGTAGGATGATAGAAAATAATGAATTTTAATATTTGCTGATTTTATCGCTTACAAACATAATTCTATATAATGCAGATATTATTTTATAATTATTTTATGCACAAATAAAAAATGCTCGCAGTAACTGAAATAGACTTTTAAGCATTACGAATAGAATATACGCATACGGAAGTGAACGTTCAACAAAGTAACACTGGAAGATCGATCTAATACCGCATATCCCTTTCAGTAAAGCTTACCGACTATAATCAGGATAGATTTATAGAGTATCTAAAAATTATAGAATATCCATAAATTTAAAAAATATTCTATAAATTTATAGATCAAACACATAATCTGTCTGCCAAAACTGACTGAATGAAAATGGCATCCCAAATCCGTGTCCAAATATGTGTCTATGGTCTTTGCCACGGAATTTCACTTTTTATCTTTATGGCATGTCTGTTTTGCTACGGAAGCTGCATAGAAAACTGTGCAACATTTCTAATTTAGATTAACCTCAACTGGGCATATAATTTATATCCAATCTCTTATCAGAATAAGTGTGAGAAGAAAGTTTAATTAGAATATATACAAAAAATCTCCAATAAAATGTATATTAGAAAATGAAATGATCGAAATACGAATTCCAAACCAGCATTTTGTACAAACCAGTACTTGTTTTATATAAATACAGCCTTTTTTACTCAAGACGATAGCTGGAAAAAATCTGAAGACCAATTCAGCCCTATAAGCCGTTATACAAAAAGTATACAATGAAATACGAGATGCACTGTTTTATCTGCAGCTTACGTAACAAACTAGACATGTCATGCAAAAACGAAAAGTGAAATTCTGAAGCTTCGATCATGGACACAAATACATGTAGGTACACGGATTCGGAATGCGATTTTCATTTAGCCAAGTTAAGCAGAAAGTTTTTTGTTTGGTCTATAAATTGATAGAACATTTGTTTTCAATAAATTTATAGATATTCTATTAACTTGTTTATACTCTATAAATCAATGTATCTCCACCACCTGATAATACACGTGAAGTACAAAAGTTAAGAAGGTACAAGTAGGCAAAGATCAGGAAAAGGCACAATCAGAAAAAGATTCCCACTCCAAAAACCGAGGTGGGAAAAAACCAAACTAACAATCAGGTACTTATACCATAAAACATATCGTAAGCCGAATGAGCAGCTATTTTCCCAATAGGTGGCCACTCAGTTACCTTAACTTAACTAAAAATATGAAAACATACATAAGGCGCCAACAGCACAAAAAAAAATTATACACCAAGACACAAAACAAAAAGAACCACCACAGAAGTATCGACTTGGAACGATCAGTAACACAAAGTTACTGGCGGGCTTAAACCGATTTTACATGGCCATAACCTCACCCTCAGCTTCCGCAGTGGTTCAGTGATATACAAGAAATAAGAAAAATCATATTAAGAAAAATAATAAACATAGATACCAACGTTTAACATGAATAACGGAAAGCAGGGTGAGCAATTTAAATTACCAGTAGACAATTCCTATCTACACGTCTTAAAAGCTATTATGTTTTCATACATGTATATATTTGCTTTTGAATAAATGTATTTCAGTTTGAAAGGAATAACATTTTTATATGTATCACAACACCTGTCGTGTTCGTAGCCTTGACCGTACAATCTTCGTATTATTCTGAATCTTATAGGTCCTTTATCAGTAAATAGCGTCAAAATATCAAACATGTACGTGTTACATGTTACATGCTTCTACACTCACTAAAGGAGTGACAGGGGAAATCACTATGCAGCCTAAGCCACATTCATCAGGAAAACATGTCCGTGCAATGAATACCCCCTTGAACTTAACTTTTATATAGAAAAACTGGGGCATGCAGGGGTATACCCATTTTTCTTATTTTTGCTCCAAAACATAGATTGTGGGTACTCGTTAGAACTGCCTCGCCGAGGCGGTTCTAACGTGTACCCACAATCTATGTTTTGAGCAAAAATAAGAAAAACATGATTTTTTTTTCAACTGAAAATTTTCATTTTTTGCAACTTTAAAATCTCTGTATATTGCATGGGCGTGTTTTCGTAATGGTAGGCTTAGTCGACTTAGACCGAAACACACTTGAAGATGAAAAAGGTCATAGATGTCAATGGATAACCATTCTCTCTCAGTTTATTCAGTAGATCATCGACATCACCAAATAATCTCGACGATAGTTTAAATGTCTCCTATTGTAGTCCTTGCATTCTGCAACGCTTTGAGTCTCCTATTGTCATCTTTAATATATTAAACCAAACTGCGCGCTTCGTAAGCCTGATATTCCCAGGTTCGACATGGATCTCAGCATCTGTAAATCTGTCTCTGGCGACGAAATACGAGGTACAGTCGGAAAGTTCCCGGACTGTTCTTGTTGTGTCATTTGTTTTCAAAGAAAAAAGTCAAAACTTCGCACACTAGTAGAGAAAACATTTTTCTACACAACAATATATATATTTAGGGGCTTTTGCATCAAACCACCTAAACTTTAGGGCTCAAAGTATGGATACTAACAACGTACGGAGCAGTTTGACGTTAACAACGTTATTTTGATGTTAACAACGTTCATACCTGAGCGTGTCGTCAAACTCAGATTTCAAACGAGGAAAGATCCACAGGGGCTAAATCGCGGCTATATGGCGCATGCCATGGTCTCTTGTATCACATGAAATCAATAGTCGTCAATGCATGTTACTATCGATGAGCGGATGGTGTTGTCGTCGTGAAAAACCCGACTTTTTATGTCAAACCCCGACCATTTCCTCCCTATGCCTCCCGTTTTTGCGATCGTCATTAATATCCGCGCGTCCTTAGCATGTCCCAATGGGCCACAAGACTCCTCAGCATTTTCTATGCACTTTCCTTGAGTTTTATGAATTTCCAAGTGTTTGTAGGGTCTTTTCTGCTGTTTTACCATACTTGATTACCGCGCTCTGCTCCGTACGTTCCCACGACGTTGGCTTTTTTAACGCTCGAAAATTCACCCATGTCTGTACAAAACACTGCCAAAATTGCAATTGTTATGTTATCACTCTGATTCTTTGTAGTTGAATCAAAATACTGTTGATATGACATCATGCAAAAATTCACGTGTACATGTACTTGTGGACAGCCATGTTGATGCACGTTGATAGGTGCCAGGTGGGCGCGTGGTAGACCTCCTTCTAGGGCCTTCATGTTGATATTGATATCGGTATAAACCTATCGAGCTACATCGTTCATACTGGCACATCGATTGGGTGTAAGAGGACGACGGATACACATCGCTATAATCACGTATAGCGGTGGCCGTTGTGTTGAATTCACGATGGTACATCTCTGGCTGAACTTTGTTTGTAATACAGGACGACTTAGAAACATACATTGTATCACATTCAGCAGCGGTTGTAGGCCTCTTGTTGATTTCACGGTAGAACGTGTTTGATTGATCTTCGTTTATATAGGACGACTGGGATACATCCCTTTTACCACATGTAGCGGCGGTCGTTGACGTTGTGTTGCTTTCACGATGGCGCGTCTTTGGCTGAACTTTGTTTGTAATGGAGGACGACGTGGGTTCTCCACTTTTACTACATGAAGCGGCGGTTGCTGGCTTTGTGTTGAATTCACGCTGGAACGTGTTTGCTTGATCATCATTTGTCATAAGGAACGACTTGTATACATCGTTTTTACCACGTGTAGCGGCGGTTGTCGTGGTACTTCTAGGTAGCGCTGATCTTGGTTGATCCGCCTGTATGGAATAACTTGACACCGTTTCATTTTTGTCGTTGGCATTTATTTTAATGGGATCGCCAAATTGTGGTCGGTTACTCTGTATGGGCATCATGTTTGTAGATGCTGAAGTTTTAAGATGCCAGCTGCCGCCAGGGTCACCTCGCACTCTGACTGATTCTCCGCGATTAAGCGTTGTAAACTTTTTCGGAGGTACTCTTGTTAATTTCACAAAAATATGTGTACATTTTCCAAGTTTTTCCATCTCACGAAAAATCCATAGCCGGCGATTGTCGCCACTATACCACCTTCCTGCCTTCTTTGTGACTCCCATAGGTGGAATAACACTCACAGTTATCTGACCTTCACATAATTGGTCCAGGGTTGTTCCGATATGTTTGCATCTGTGTTGACAACCTTCACAGGCTGTTCCGATTTGTTTTCCCTTGTGTTGTTGACAATGATTGCCGAAAACATTGCTGATGCTGTCTTGACTAAAGTAAATCTCAGATGGCCTAATACATAGCATTTTGTTTTACCAGTAGAAATGTCAGTAAAAGCATGCATCCACGAATGAATATATATCTAAACTAATAAATGCGTATTTCGGTATTAAATAATAACCATAAATTACTCCCAGGAATTTCCAAAATTGGCTACTGATTTATGTACAGTGAATATTTAAATTAATAAAATTTAATGCGAATATCGGTATTTGATAATAAATATAAATAACAGCCTTGAATTTCCAAATCGGTTACTGACTTGTATTCCAAATCGGTTTCTGATTCATATGCACTTATCATATCAGCGATAGGTAAGGCCCATCCGTATTCTCATTAATATGCTCACTGCTCTTTAAGTACATGTATCTGGTTTTATTATTATTTCATTTTCAGGAAAAAATCTGGTTTCAATAAATTTAGCTATATAACTTAATGCTTATCTATATACTGGAATCTGTAGAGTACACTGACACCACAACATCAAATATAGGAAAACCCCGCCAACGTTTTTCAATTTTTGGCATAAGTCTCTGAAAATTGCGTGACACAGTTATATATAAGTATTGCACATAAATTTTATTGTTGTACACATGTGTATATATAATGATGTTTTGCATATTAATCAATGTTGGGGATAAATATTGACATTATGTAGTTCTTTGTTTTCTTTTATTTGTGCATGCAAAGACGAATGCACTTATGTTTCCACAATAAATTTATTTGTTGATCAACAAGCTAAAATCGTATGTCTATGTGTGTATACAGGGAAGTAAATTCATTGAATTGACTTTGTATTGGAACTCTGGTTTGTTTGTTTGTTTGTTTGTTTGTTTGTATTGTATTGTAGGGATCAAACACGATTTTTCATTTATTAACATATGCTAGGTCCCGAGAGGAGTGTTGAAAAAACCGAGGGCGTAGCCCCAGGATTTCAACATTCCCCGAGGGGTCTAGAGAATGTTAATGAATGACAAAATCATTTTCAATCGCTATAATTGCATAAATTCTACAGAAACGAAAGATATAATTACGCACTATATTTTACGGCCTCGTCACATTTTCATACGCATAAAAGCTTTCATTCTTATGCTCGTTCCGGGCGGAGATCAGATACTCATGTAGCGTCGCTGTTATCCATTTTCCATGACCTAGTCTTCAGAACTTCTGTGGGGCAAGTCTTAATAATATGATTCAATTCAAAAACGGACGTGTACAGACTAGTTAGAAATGACTTCTTGAAAAAAAAAAGGTACAAGTAGGCAAAGATCAGGAAAAGGCGCAATCAGAAAAAGATTCCCACTCCAAAAACCGAGGTGGGAAAAAAACAAACTAACAATCAGGTACTTATACCATGAAACATATCGTAAGCCGAATGAGCAGCTATTTTCCCAATAGGTGGCCACCCAGTTACATTAACTTAACTAAAAAATATGAAAACATACATAAGGCACCAACAGCACAAAAAAAGTTTTAAACACCAAGACATAAAACAAAAAGAACCACCACAGAAGTATCGACTTGGAACGATCAGTAACACAAAGTTACTGGCGGGCTTAAACCGATTTTACAGGTACCTAACCTCACCCTCAGCTTCTGTAGTGGTTCAGTGATAAACAAGAAATACGAAATCATATGATGAAAATACAAAACATAGATACCAACGTTTAACATGAATAATGGAAAGCAGAGTGAGCAGCTATTGAAGGTATTAGGTGGTCACAGTGCTAGCTTGGACAGAACAAGTAAATGCAGAGGGCTAAGTGAACAGCCATTATATTCGGGTGGTCACAAAGCCATGCAACATGAAACTCGTAATTGGAATAACTTTGATAAGTGTGAACCAGAACAGCAGTACCGCCTTGAAAACACTTATACTGAGAATTCTTGACAGACATATGCTAGGTGACTACTCTTAACGATCTAATCTTAAATAATTGAAGATGAGCTCTTAACTTAACTATATGTACTTGATTATCTGTGATGATGCTAGTGATGATGATGATCACGTTTTGGTAGCGTGATACTATGACAACACATATTACATCTAATCTAGATGATTACACCCCGTGCTACCAAGCAGTGGAGTTGTAATGCGATATAAGTAGTTCCTCGACAGTGAGGAATGATTCTAATAATCAACAAGTTATATACAGACTATTTACCGCGAGATCTATTGTGTTGTCTTTCCAAGGACCGGCACAGGGGATGTTTTAGTCCTTGGTGATTTTAGTCCATGGGGGAGTTGGGGGTGTTGGACTTTGATCTATGCTTGCTTAAGGAAGTAACAGGGTAAAAAAATAGTGCTTCAGGATTTGAAGTGCAAACTTTCAAAGTGCGAAAATGGCCAATTAAACAAAAAGTACTCTTGACCCATGGTGTGGATCTCTGAGTCAATAATGGGCGACCTAGCAAATGGGAGTGGTTGTTGATGTAGTTCAAGTCTTTATGGCGTATCAGCTCAGGGGACCCGCACGGTAAAACTAAAATAACAAGTCACGACTCCGGACACTGACTTGCAAGTACTCCTAACTCCTATGGGCAAATTTACTGTTAAGTTTAGCCCCGAAGAACTGATGAAAGTTAATATTCAGCGATTTTCTCTTCAGAAAATTAAGTTTTGTTATCGCGTGTGGCGCCTTGATTTAGAGTTGACCGACTATACAGCAATCATAGATACATCCCTATAGGCGAAACACTAGACTTGCTGTGTGAAGGAAAACATGTCCATGAAAAGTATACCCCCTTAACCCCCACTTTTATATAGAAAAAACTGGCGGATGCAGGGGTATACATATTTTTCTTATTTTTGCTCCAACACATAGATTGTGGGTACACGTTAGAATCGCCTTGTAGAAGCGTAGAAAACATATCTATGGAAATTTTCTTTTTTTTTTTTTGTTTTTTTTTTTTTTGTTTTTTTTTTTTGTTTTTTTTTTTTGTTTTTGTTTTTTGTTGTTGTTTTTTTTCACAGCTTAGGTAAAATCAGTATATAACATGGGCGTCTTTTCGTAATGGTGTGAAGGAAAAATCAAGATCAGTGATATTTCCAAAATTTCAGTTTGTCAAAAGAAAATCGGAATGGATAACGATTAATAACCGCAGACTCTGGATTTTTCGCCAAATGGAAATACTTGGAAAATGCAAGACGATCACTGTTCGCGCTACGAATGAGATTTTCCTACCATGTGACTGTCCGGCTTTTAAGAATACATACATACATACATACATACATACATACATACATACATACATACATACATACATACATACATACATACATACATACATACATACATACATACATACATACATACATACATACATACATACATACATACATACATACATACATACATACATACATACATACATACATACATACATACATACATACATACATACATACATACATACATACATACATACATACATACATACATACATACATACATACATACATACATACATACATACATACATACATACATACATACATACATACATACATACATACATACATACATACATACATACATACATACATACATACATACATACATACATACATACATACATACATACATACATACATACATACATACATACATACATACATACATACATACATACATACATACATACATACATACATACATACATACATACATACATACATACATACATACATACATACATACATACATACATACATACATACATACATACATACATACATACATACATACATACATACATACATACATACATACATACATACATACATACATACATACATACATACATACATACATACATACATACATACATACATACATACATACATACATACATACATACATACATACATACATACATACATACATACATACATACATACATACATACATACATACATACATACATACATACATACATACATACATACATACATACATACATACATACATACATACATACATACATACATACATACATACATACATACATACATACATACATACATACATACATACATACATACATACATACATACATACATACATACATACATACATACATACATACATACATACATACATACATACATACATACATACATACATACATACATACATACATACATACATACATACATACATACATACATACATACATACATACATACATACATACATACATACATACATACATACATACATACATACATACATACATACATACATACATACATACATACATACATACATACATACATACATACATACATACATACATACATACATACATACATACATACATACATACATACATACATACATACATACATACATACATACATACATACATACATACATACATACATACATACATACATACATACATACATACATACATACATACATACATACATACATACATACATACATACATACATACATACATACATACATACATACATACATACATACATACATACATACATACATACATACATACATACATACATACATACATACATACATACATACATACATACATACATACATACATACATACATACATACATACATACATACATACATACATACATACATACATACATACATACATACATACATACATACATACATACATACATACATACATACATACATACATACATACATACATACATACATACATACATACATACATACATACATACAATAGGATAAAACGTAAATATTAAACAAAATGTAAATATGTAATATATTAATTATGTAATATAAACAAGACCTGCAATGGAGTCTGAAGGGGTGGAGGTGCTGACAAAAATATTTATTTATTTATTTATTTATTTATTTATTTATTTATTTATTTATTTATTTATTTTATACTTTACAGTGAAAACCAATGTATATCAAAACTTGATAAAATTGGTATTTTCATTGATATGAAATTTCACTTATATCAAATCTCACTGATATCAAAAGTCACTAGTGACTGATATCAGCCTATATCGTCACTGTAGATTTTGGATTACTTCTGATGTTTCCATTTACTTGACGTCATTAAATGTGTCTCACTTCAGAAATTCAAACGCCTATAACTCCGTTATTTATGAATGAAAACATAAAGTGTGGGTACTCGTTTTCGTAGTTAGAACGTAAGGGACAATGTGGTACCAAAATTATTTGTGTTTTAAATTTTTTTTGGTTTTTGCATTTTCACCGCCTGCCTTGTGAATTGGAAAATGCCCGTGTATTGTATTAAATAAAAAGCAAATTTGCTTTTTTTTTTCGGTGAATACCAAATATATTTTTTCTCGTGAGTTGAAAACATAAAAATCTTCACTCGTGCTGCGCACTCGTGAAAATTCTGATGTTTTCAACTCACTCGATGAAATATATTTGGTATTCACCTCAAAAAAGCAAATATCCTCTCTCTATATATATTTCCTAATCCAAACCGACGAATGATAATAACCATCTTTCAGAACACCAGAGAGGTGACGGTACCTCTTCGAAAGGACTGCCACTATCATCGGGATACTTAGAGGCTAGACATGGAGGATTTAACGTCTCGCAAATAGACTATGTGCGGCGGCCCCCGTGGCCGAGCGGTTCAGAGCGCTGCTTCTTAATCACTCGATCATCTCGCCGCTGTGTCTGGTGTGGGTTCGAGCCCGGCACTGGCCAAATGTTAGAGAAGCCAAGATCTGCTTGTGGGTGTGTCATGTAGTTTTTCTCGGGGTTCTCCCGTTTTCGCCCCACCTACCGATTGGCCCGTCTCATATGAGCTGAAATAATCTTGAAAGGGACGTAAAAGTGATTATAAAAAATAGACTGTGCAAAGGAAACTCCGTACTCGACAGTGGATTATGGAGCAAGGCGTATCAAAAAGCTGTTTGAAATACGATCGCAGCCGCATGTTTACAGCACTTGCGATCGAACAATTGCCGCGGCATGTATATCTTCAAACGATCTACCATGTTCCAGGAGGGAGTTTGCAGTTGATTCCAAAAATTGAAATATTCTTTCCGTCATTACTACGATTAGTCAACAAGGAAGGTACATGTAGGCAAAGATCAGGAAAAGCCGCAATCAGAAAAAGATTCCCTATGCAAAAACCGAGATGGGAAAAAAAATAAATTAACAATCAGGTACTTATACCATGAAAACATATCGTAAGCCGAGTGAGCAGCTATTTTCCCAATAGGTGGCCACTCAGTTACCTAAACTTAACTAAAAAAAGTGAAACGCGCGCCGGGCGTGTTGAAAAAATACAAATTTCCACATACGCCAGACGCACGTCGGAGACACGTCCAAGGCGCGTTAAGCGCGCGCTGGGTACGCTTGGTGTACGTCCGGGCGCGTCGCTAAAAGGCGGCGCGCGTTTCGTGCGCGTTTGGGCTAAATAAAATTTTAAACATGCGTGTGTCGGGCGTGTGACCTACACGCTACAAGTACGTTCCACGCACGTTACAGGCGCGTTGAATACGTTTCGAACACGCCCAGCTTACGCCGAGCACACGTTTCAAGCGCGTCGTATACGCTACGTGCGCGTTTCGATTTTAACCGGATGCTGGTTTGGGCGAGTGTGGAACGCGCATGTAACGTGTGCCAAGCGTGCTTGGAGCGCGCATGAAACGCATACAGCGCGTCTGTAGCGCGTGCCTAGCGTGTCTGGGACGTACGACAAACGTACTCGAAAACTTTGAGATTTTTTATACGTCCGGCACACGCTTCAGTCACGCGCTAATGTGTGACTGCAAAAGCGTGTTAAAGGAACAAATTAATTCTATACGTCCAAAATCTTCAGCGTGTTGAGATTTTTCATACGCCCGGCGCGCGTTTGGGTTATACGCTACTGTGTGACTGCTGTTTAAGACGCCAACAGCACAAACATTTTAAACACCAAGACATAAAACCTAAAGAACCACCACAGAAGTATCGCCTTGGAACGATCAGTAATAAGAAATTACTGGCGGGCTTTAATCGATTTTACATGGCCATAACCTCACCCTCAGCTTCTGCAGTGGTTCATAACATCAAGTTAGTTCTTCGGTCCTCGTGGTGAATCTCCAACTAATCAATGAATCTTTAAGTTTCTTAAATTTGTAAACCAATGAATCATTAAGAACAAACAGATAAATCATTATAAACATCCTGATGAATCAAAAACGAGGACCCAACAGATTCAGTAAGCTGACCGACGATGGAAACCCCTGGGCGCCGAATAACTTACTAACACCGGAAATCAACGATGCCAATGGTCACAACAAACAAACAGAAAATGAATAGTAAAACACATGATATTACCGAAGCTAAAAACACAGACCCAAGTGAAAGCGCAAGGACATGATACCTGGAGATGAGAACATTCTGTCCAAAACTCAAAGAACGTCAAAGAAACCGAGTGAATTTAGCAAACATATCCCTGAAATACAACAATTTATTGAAAGTGCCATCAAACTAAAATTTGAAATTAACCACCAAACGTATGAAAATGAAGTCGATCACTTAAAAAGTGATATAGATAACCCTGTGCCGACCAAGAATGAAGACATCGAAAACCTAAGACAAGAACTGAGAGCAGCGAAGCGTAGGTTGCAAGAGCAGCAAATGAATCTTGAACTTGCCTTTACCCAACATTCAACGAAGATATCCAGGCTTCAGGGGTGTCATGCACTCTCATTCAAGATGAGAGGAGAACGCCAGATCCGGTGTGTATGATTGGGATTTCTTTATCGGAGTACCAACGCTCTTCTGAACGCCTATAACTCCGTTATTTATGAACAAAAACAGAAAGTGTGGGTACACCTTAAGCAGTAGAAAACGGACGGAAAGCGAACGTACAATCTCTGAATAAAAAGAAAATGTAAATAATTCAGAAGAAAGGGAACCTGTACAACGCGTATATGGAAATGACGACTTCGACATCGAATGGAGAGATGCCACAAACTCCTCCAGTGACGGTTATCGATCAGAGGATAATTTGTTTCGCAGAATTTTGTGGGGACACTATGCCTGAAATATATATGGTGATTTTAAACAGAGAGTGACGGAATGGTTGACTGGTTGATTCTTTTATTTCCTCCTCAATGGATAGCATAATAAATCCGATTCATTTTGCTCATACATATCTTTTTTACACATGTAAATGGCTATTTCTCATGACTCAGTCAAACAAAACTTGGATATTTAGCAGCTCACTGGTACATGGTATACATGGTATAAACTTTACTATCGAGTGTTTCATAGTGTTATGTTTATTGCGATCAAATATGAATAATTTCATCCTTTTAGGATGATAGAAAATCATGGTTTTGAATATTTGCTTGTTTTATCACTTACAAAAACTTCTACATTTATTGTATATATTAATTTGTTTTATACACAAATAAAACAATGCTCGCAACAATGCTCGCATTTAAACATTACAAATAGAAAATACGCATAAGGAATTGAAATGTTCAACAAAGTAACACTGAAAGATCGATTTGATTTTCCATATACCTTTCATTAAAACTTATAGACTATCATTAGGTAGCGGAAATATATTGATTTACAGAGTATCTAAAATTTATAGAATACTTAATCTATAAATTTATAGATCAAACACTTCATCTGTCTGCCAAAACTGACTTAACGAAAATCGCATCCCGAATCCGTGTCTAAATTTGTGTCTAAATTTTCATTTAGCCAAGTCTGTTTATCAGACATATTATGCGTTTGATCTATACATTTATAGAACATTTTCTATAAATCTATAGATATTCTGTAAATCTATAGATTCTATATATCAGTTATATAATTTTATATTACTGATCGTTCCTGGGCGATACTTCTGTGGCGGTTCTTATTGTTTTAAGTCTTGGGGGTTAATACGTTTTGTGCTGTTTGCGCCTTATGTATGTTTTCAGATTTTTAGTTAATAAAATATAAAAGTTTGATCCTTTGGAAGCAGTAAAATATTCAAAGGGAGAAAGTATGGACTATATTGCGCAATTTCGGATATTGAACCCTCATCAGTAGCCCTTTTTAAATCCGGCAACGAAAGCCAGACTTTTGTAACGTAATTTCAAAAAATTTACACGAGAAGTCTAAATGAAAGACACATTCCAAAACGGGATCAAATATTTTAAAAATTGCTTAGAAGTATGTTTCTAAACGTGAGTGTTTTGAACACTCTGAATATCTTTACTGATCTCAAAGGACTTAAATGAAAATATAATCTGCACTATGGATGATGTACGGGGAGACTTTTTAGGGCCGCCACACAGTACAATACCAGCTGCAGTAATAGCAAATAAAAAATAAAACATATTTTCCAATAAAAATACGGATGAAATAGGACTTTGTCTAATTCGCTGGATTGGACAAAACACAGATAGCTGATCTCCAACGGTAAATATGTGACAGCATTCTAGGCTGACGACTGAGTTCTACTTTTCTATAATCTCCCTACTTGAACAGATGGACTAGCCGACCACGCACATCTATGAATATTATAGTTGTCGCCTATACAGTGACCTATTTGCCCAATAATATGTGTCACAAAGCTATTATATTTTCATGCGTGAATATACATGTATTTGCTTTTGAATAAATTTAATTCAGTTTGAAAGGACAAATATTCTGATATGTATCACAACCCCTAGTATTGACCTGACCTTCTTCTGAATCTTGTAGGTCATTTATCATCAATTTAAAATAACGTCAAAATATCCACCATGTTACACATACATGTACACATGTTATATGCATCTGCACTCACTTAAGGAGTGACAGGTACATGTAAAACACTATGCTACCAGGGAACAATATCTACGACATCTTGTACGCTTAGTCCATATCTCTGAATCTGCCAGGTACTCCAACCACCTTTAAAAGAGTATTACATGGGGCACATGTAGACCGAAACACTCTTTCCAAGACGACATCAGCGGATTACCTTGCTCTCTCGATTCATTCTGAAGATCGCCCTGTCACCAATAACTTTAATGTCTTCTCCTAGTATAGTCCTTGCGCCTTGCAATGAATTAAGTCTCCTGTTTCTATATTTTTAAAACATAATAATTAAGATCATGATGGAATGTTCATATAAGTAAGAGGGCTATATACAAGTTGATCGGCCATTGATTCGCACAATAGTCCATTATCAAACCACCCAGAGATATTATCTTTCAAAAACTGGCATTTCATCGGATTCACCACCTTTAATTCTAAGCTTTGGCATCGAATTCAGCATCTGCGATTTTTGTCCTGGCGTAGCAATAGTTTTTGAGAGCCGTGTTGGCGCACGTTGATAACTGCAAGACACCGTTCTTGAGCCTTCATGTTGATGTTGGAATCCGAATAAGAAGGTACAAGTAGGCAAAGATCAGGAAAAGGCGCAATCAGAAAAAGATTCCCACTCCAAAAACCGAGGTGGGAAAAAACCAAACTAACAATCAGGTACTTATACCATGAAAACATTTCGTAAGCCGAATGAGCAGCTATTTTCCCAATAGGTGGCCACTCAGTTACCTTAACTTAACTAAAATATGAAAACATACATAAGGCGCCAACAGCAAACCTGTCGAGCTGCGAGGTTCTAAGGGGACGACGGGAGCACATCACTATTACCACGTATAGCGGTGGTCGTTGCCCTTGCAATGAGTTCATGATAGTGCGTCTTTGAGTCAACTTCGCCTGTCAAATGGGGCGACTGGGACACTTCCCTCCTATTACCATGTGTAGCGGCGGTTGTTGCTCTTGTGTCGAATTCACGATAGTGCGTCTTTGACTGAACTTCGTTTGTCACATAAGGCGATTGGGACACAGTCCTATTACAACGTAAAGCGGCGGTCGTTGCCCTTGCGTTGAGTTCATGATGGCGCGTCTTTGATTTAACTTCGTCTGTCATACAGGGCGACTGGGACACAGCCCTATTACCACGTATAGCGGGGGTCGTTGCCCTTGAGTTGAGCTCATGATGTTGCGCCTTTGACTTAACTGCGTCTGCTATATTGGACGACTGGGACACATCCCTATTACCAATTGTAGCGTCGGTTGTTGCCCCTGTGTCGAATTCAAGATGGTGTGTCTTTGACTGAACTTCGTCTGTCACATAGGGCGACTGATATACATCTCTATTACCACGCAAAGCAGCGGTTTTTGCCCTTGTGTGCGGCTTCGACTCAACTTCGTCCGTAATATTGGGCGACCGGGACACAATTCTATTACCACATAGAGAGGCGGTCGTTGCCCTTTTGTCGAATTCACGATAATGCGCCTTTGACTGAAATTCCTCGGTCATATAGGGCGACTGGGATACATCTCTACTTCCACGTGAAGCGGCGGTTGTTGCCCTTATGTCGAATTCACGATAGTGCGTTTTTGATTCAACTTCGTCTGTCATATAGGGCGAAAGGGAAACATCCCTATTACCCCGTATAGCGGTTGTTGGCCTTTTGCCGAATTCATGATAGTGCATCTTAGACTCGACTTCGTCTGTTATATTGGCCGACCGGGACACATTTCTATTACCACGTATAGCGGCGGTCGTTGCCCTTTTGTCGAACTCTCGATAGTGCGCCATTGACTCAACTTCATCAGTCAAATAGGGCGACTGGGATACATCTCTATTTCCACATGAAGCCGCTGTTGTTGCCATTTTGTCTAATTCACGATAGTGCGTTTTTGACTCAACTTTGTCTGTCGTATAGTGCGACTGGGATACAGCCCTGTTACCAGGTGAAGCGGCAGTCGTTGCCCTTGTGCCGAATTCACGATAGTGCGTTTTTGACTCACTTTCGTCTGTCGTATAGTGCGACTGCGATACAGCCCTATTACTAGGTGTAGCGGCAGTCGTTGCCCTTGTGTCGAATTCACGATAGTGCGTCTTTGACTCGAATTTGACTGTCATATAGGGCGACTTGGATACAGTCTTATTTCCACGTGAAGCGGCGGTTGTTGCCCTTGTGTCGAATTCACGATAGTGCGCCTTTGACTCAACTTCATCGGTCAGATAGGGCGACTGGGATACAGTCTTATTACCACGTGAAGCGGCAGGTGTTGCCCTTGTGTTGAATTCATGATGTTGCGTCTTTGACTCAACTTCGTCTGCCATATAGGGCGACTGGGACACAGCCCTATTACCACGTGAAGCGGCGGTTGTTGCCCTTGTGTCGAATTCACGATAGTGCGCCTTTGACTCAACCTCATCGGTCATATAGGGCGACTGGGATACAGTCATATTACTACGTGAAGCGGCAGGTGTTGCCCTTGTGTCGACTTCACGATAGTGCGTCTTGGACTCAACTTCGTCTTTCATATAGGGCAACTGGGATACAGTCTTAGTACCACATAAATCGGCGGCTGATGTCCTTGTGTTGAATTCACGATAGTGCGTATTTGACTCAACTTCATCGGCCATATAGGGCGACTGGGATACAGTCTTAGTACTACGTAAATCGGCGGTTGATGCCCTTTTAACGAATTCACGATTGTGCGTCTTTGACTCAACTTCGTCTTTCATATAAGGCAACTGGGATTCAGTCTTAGTACCACATAAATTGGCGGTTGATGTCCTTGTGTCGAATTCACGATAGTGCGTCTTGGACTCAACTTCGTCTTTCATATAGGGCAACTGGGATACAGTCTTAGCACCACGTAAATCGGCGGTTGATGCCCTTGAGTCGAATTCATCACGATAGTGCGTCTTGGACTCAACTTCGTCTTTCCTATAGGGCAATTGGGATACAGTCTTAGTACCACGTAAATCGGCGGTTGATGCCCTTGTGTCGAGTTCACGATTGTGCGTCTTTGACTCAACTTCGTCTTTCATATAGGGCAACTGGGATACAGTCTTAGAACCACGTAAATCGGCGGTTGATGCCCTTGTGTCGAATTCACAATTGTGCGTCTTTGACTCAACTTCGTCTTTCATATAAGGCAACTCGGATACAGTCTTAGTACCACGTAAATTGGCGGTTGATGCCCTTGTGTCGAATTCACGATTGTGCGTCTTGGACTCAACTTCGTCTGCCATATAGGGCGACTGGGATACAGCCCTATTACCATGTGAATCGGTGGTTGTTGCCCTTGTTTCGAATTCACGATAGTGCGTCTTTGCCTTAACTTCGTCTGCCATATAGAGCGACTGGGATACAGACCTATTACCTCGTGAATTCGTGGTTGTTGCCCTTGTGTCGAATTCACGATAGTGCGTCTTTGACTCAACTTCCACGTCTTTGACTGAACTTCATCGGTCATATAGGGCGACTGGGATACATCTCTTCTTCCACGTGCATCGGCAGTTGTTGCCCTTATGTCGAATTCACGATAGTGCGTTTTGGACTTAACTTCGTCTGTCATACAGGGCGAATGAGACACATCCCTAGTACCACGTATAGCGGCCTTTGCGTTGACTTCATGATGTTGCATCTGTGACGTTACTTCGTCTGCCATATAGAGCGACTGGGACACATCTCTTTTACCTCGTGAAGTGGCGGTTGCTGCCCTTGTGTCAAATTCACGATAGTGCGTCTTTGACTCAACTTCGTCTGTCATATAGGGCAGCTGGAATACAGCCCTATTACCACGTGCATCGGCGGTTGTTGCCCTTGTGTCGAATTCACGATAGTGCGTCTTTGACTCAAGTTCGTCTGTCATATACGGCGACTGAGATACAGCCCTTTTACCACCTGAAGCGACAGTAACTGGTCTTGTGATGAAGTCACAATGGAACGCGTTTGAATGAACTTCTTTTGTCGTATAGGACGACTTAGACACTTCACTTTTACCATGTGTGGCAGCGGTTGTTTGCGTTTTGTTGATTTCACGGTGGAACGAGCTTGATTGACATATGGACATTAATACGGATAATTGTCAGTAGTGAGTTTCATTGTCTTTGTGAAATAGAATTTTGAACATTAATTTTACACTATAACACTTAGTTCTATAAATAGTCCATACTAACTCTGCCCCTGGGCCTATGATATACAGGTGTACTATCAAAGTCAGCAGTGTGGATTATAGAAACGGGTCACGCTCAATTTTTTCCGTTATCAAGGGGAGAAAACTCTGTATGAACTTTGAAACTGACAATTGAACGACATATACTCAACAACATAAATAATGGCAGATCTACTAGAACTGATTAAAGCGGAAGACTCAATGAAATCCAAGTATCTTCCGCTCGTCAGGAACTTGTCACACGTTGAATTAAAAAAGTTCAACAAAAGTGATTACAAGAAGAAAGTCTTGCGTGATATGTCCAAACTCTTTCCCAGCTGTACCTCATCAGAGCTGGACGGGTATGCTCAGTGCGTATCTAACACTCTTCAACATGAGGCCGAGTCACTGTTGAGAAATCGTACAAGACCAACTTCAGCCAGCGACGCTACAGAACCTCTGGAACTATCCGATACCGTACTGGAGGCGCTTGATTTGACAATGCATAGTGATGGTAACAGTTCGGTGCATTCATCACAAGTGGTCATCGATGATAATGATTCCAATGATGGAAGCGGTGATGATGAGACGAACGATGTAGAACCGGCCGACCCAGATGATAGTATAACCTTACTGAAGGAACCGGTGGCTTCAGAACCTTCAACCGACCGCCATGATGATGATGTTGCACAGAACAGCCAGTCCACTGTCGAACCACATAAGTGTTGTGAATCATGCACAGTTAACCCCAAATCAAAGAAGAAACTTGCTATGATACAGTGTAGCGTATGTATGCCGTGGTATCACGAGCACTGTGTCGGTCTTGGCAAAAACAGTGATCCAATTGGTATATGGCTATGTTTGACATGCAGAGCGTTTCCTAAAACGGTTACAACTGAATTATCGGTTATGAGGAATGAATTGTCTGGTCTTAAACAGTCAACCACATCCATCCTGACAGCTGTGAAAGCTTTGACGTCAAATATTGAACGTTCCATTGGCAACATAAATGACAGAATAACAGCTATAAACAAGCAAATTTCCGGTAATGATAAGGGTATAACAGGTGCAATACAAAATTTGACAACTACAACAAACAATATAAAAACTAGTGTTGATCAAAAGGCTTGTCAGATTATGAATAAAACAAGTGCTGTTTTAGATAAAGTAAAAACAACACAAATTGACTTATCTAAACAAATTCAGGACACAACACATGAAATAAGTAAGTTGTCCGAATATAAACGGCAAGTACCTCCGACGCAGAATTCAACAATGGATCTTAGCCAACAAAAAACAGCTGGTGATTCTGAAAACGCAAAGGAACACCGGAAACAACACTCGAACAAAAATGATAATGGACAAAACAAACAAAACCCAACACGTAACAAAACTACAGACAGACAAGAAACTATCGATTTGACACAGAACACGAAAACAGTTAAAACAATTAACCATGCTACACTAATCACAGGGAGCTCGTTGTTGAAAAATGTAAACACAAACCAACTGAATTCAAATACAACAGTTAGGTCTTTTCCAGGTGCCACAATTGACTCTTTGAAGACTAAGTTGTCCGCGTACAATCTGGATCAGTGTTAAACTGTTATGCTTCTTATCGGTGGCAATGATGCCGACAACGGCACAGACATTGAAACCTTTGCTCAGAAATATGAATCTCTTCTAACTGACTTAATGACAGATGATCGTCGAGTAATTGTTGTAGGTCTCTTACCCAGAAAAACTGTCAATCTTGGCCCTTTTAATGATAGACTCAAAACTCTGTGCGAATCATATGAAATAGAATATGTAGACACTTTTACGAGCTTTCTGCTTGCGTCTGGCGAAATACCTGACTCGTATTTTCAGAAAGATAAAGTACATTTGAACAATTTTGGACTAAGGCGTTTGCCTTCAAATATTGACAGTGCTCACTCTATAATGAGCAAACGTCCAGCTCCATCTGCTGAGAGGCAATATAATGCACGGCAGTCAGGTATTCGTCGACCAAGGAGTGGTCATGGGTATGGTAGAGGTAGTAGAGGGAGACAACCTGTTCTCAGTTTTTGTCAGAATTGCTCGCGGAATGGTCATGAGACTCATGAATGCCGAGCAAATGGTGCTCGAGACTATATAAGCCACAGGCAGAATGTCCAGGAATTTTGTCACATTTGTTTAAAGGCTGGTCATGATACTCTTGACTGCTGGTTTAACGGTAGGAGCAATGGAAGGTCAGACAGAAATAGTAGATAGGAATCCACAGGGCGCATGAAACATGATAGTAAATTTAGTGTTCCTATATATAATACATTTGATTCATTATCGGAAACTTCCTTCCTGAATGAAAATGATTGTTCTAATGACCATCATTCCACTGCTCCATCCGATGAATCTTTGATCGAAACTGTGGTATATACAACTCTGTCTTGTGATGCTAGCAGCTCAGCTTCCTCGGGTTACGAATCAATGCCAAATGTATCAAACGCCCAGATCAACAATTCCGAGTTTGTTTTTAAAACAAAGGGTCTGCATATGGCGAACTTAAACATACGCCACATACTACCAAAACTCGATGAGTTACGCATAGTGATGTCAAGTGAAAATGGTCCAGATATACTTGGACTGTGTGAGACTTTTTTAAATGAAAATATCGCATGTAACGAGTTGACAATAAATGGCTTTGAGTATTTGCGAAAAGATCGCTCTGTTACGATAGATAAATCGGGAGGGGGTTTAATTTTGTATTTTCGAAATAACATAAACTGTAAACATCGGCCTGAATTCGAAATATCAAAGATAGAAACCATATGGACAGAGATATCTCTACCAAATTCCAAACCTTTTCTTTTATGTACGACATATCGCCCCCCAGATGCTAAGTCGAACTGGATCGATCTTTTCGAAGAAGAGCTGTCAGCAGCACAAACCAATGGCTTGGAAATAATATTTATGGGAGACATAAATATTGACTATAAGTCATGCTCGAACAGCAAGTGGCTTAATCTTATACAATTGTTTGATCTTTCACAATTGATTACTGACTATACTAGGGTAACCAAGTCAACCACCACCATTACTGATCATGTATATACATCAAACCCTGAGAATATTGTCGAATGCTTTGTTTCATCGTTCGCGATCAGCGATCACTTCCCGGTTTGCATAACCAGAAAAATAAATAAGAAAATTGCTAAAAACGAACATACGACCACATCTTATAGGTGTTTTGAAAATTTCAATGAATCTTTGTTCCGATATGGAGTCGTTTTCGCTGTCTGAATTTAATGTCGATAATGATTTTACATCATGGTATTCAATCATCCAAAAGCATATGGATACACATGCGCCTATCAGAACTAGGAGAGTAAAATCACAGCGTCTACCCGAATGGTGTACACCTGAAATTCTCTCAGCTAGACGAATGCGTGACAGTTTTAAAAAAGCTAAAAATTGGTCTCAGTATAAAATATATCGGAACAAAACACAGGATCTTATACGCAAAGCAAAGCGGCATCATTTTTCAGCATCAATTGTTTCTCAAAAAGACACTAGAATTATCTGGAAACACCTTAGAACTTTCACGAAGAATGATAATTCGTCCTCTAATACTTTACCCGACGAAATTAAAATTGACAACGAAACATACTCTAATTCTGGAGACATTGCCTCTGCTGTAATACTAGCGCCATCCATAACATCTCTAATTAACAAAAGCATTGACTCAGCATATTTCCCAACTCAATTAAAGATTGCAAAAATTTTTCCGATACATAAAAGTGGTTCTAAATCCGATCCATCCAATTACCGACCAATTTCCATCCTTCCCACTATTTCAAAACTCTTCGAAAAACATATTAATAAGCATCTCATGGGTTTCCTAAACAAATACAACCTAATTTATGAAAATCAGTCTGGATTCAGGCCAAAACATAGCTGCCAGACAGCATTGATAAAATTAGTTGATCAATGGATGACCTGCATTAATAATGGCGATATTGTCGGAACATTATTTATAGATTTCAGAAAAGCTTTTGATCTCGTAGATCATTCCATCTTATTAAACAAACTCTCTTACTATAAATTTAAAGATTCTACATTCAGCTTATTTGCTTCTTATTTAAACAACCGTGAACAATTTATGGATTGCGGCAAAGGCCTAACCAAACCAGCCATTATTAAATCTGGCGTGCCCCAAGGCTCCATTTTGGGACCGACATTATTTTTAATGTTCATTAATGACTTGCATTTGTATATTGAGCACTGTGACTCAGATTTCTATGCTGATGACGCAACTTACCACACAAGCGGGAAAACTAAATCTGAAGTAGAAACCAAATTACAACACGATGGCAATAAGTCAATAGTATGGGGAAAAGAAAACAAAATGAACATCCACTTTGATAAAACATCTTGTATGTTATTAGGAACGAGACATAGTCATTTAAATTCTCAAGAACTAAATATTTGCATTGACGGAAACAGAATTAAAAACGTAACTAAACAAAAATTATTAGGCATATATATCGACGAACATCTCCAATGGTCTGAACATATTGACTATCTCTGCTCAATAATATCATCCAAAATTTCTCTTCTAAAACAACTCTCTAACTATATCCCGGTTGAAGCACAGAAACTCTTCTACCAAGGCTATATACTGCCGCTACTTGACTACGGATCAATCACTTGGGGCTCTGCATCAGCGGCTAATATAGAAAGAATTTCCAAGTTACAGAAGCGAGCTGCGCGAATCATTTTAAATGCAGATTTTAACACCCCCTCTGAGTGTATGTTTAATGAACTTGGTTGGCAAACAATTAAAAAACGTCATTTTTATAATAAAGCCGTAATCATTTATAAAGCACTAAATAATCTCACGCCGTCATATATTTCTGATCTCCTCAAGCCTGTCTCACAAACTCATAATCGCACTTTAAGATCTACGACAAACGGCTCTCTAGCAGTACCCAGATCGAAGAAGGCTATTTATGATGGATCGTTTTCCTCCTCTGCCCCACGGTTGTGGAATGATTTGCCTGGGTCTGTCAAGAAATCTACAACTTTGGTAGATTTTAAGCGAAATGTTAAAGAACACCTTTAATGTGCATTTTATATATTTTTATAGAATTTTTCAGATACATGCTTAATGCATACTTTTAAATTTTCATCTAGCATATCTTATATCTCATGTAAAATATGATTTTTTACCTGAAACTTTGTTTTATGTTCCCACTTTTCATTCATTGAAATTTTAAATTGTATGAATTTCAATGTAAATTGTTTTGTGTCATTTTATATTACATTTGTACATTTGTATATATGTTTTAGAGGATCACATGGTAGACTAGCTATTACAGCTAAATGTGTTTCTCCTCTTTAAATATTGTATAAATAAAATAAATAAATAAAAATTGAATGTCGTTTGTCATATAGGACGACTGGAACAGACCGCTGTTACCACAAGTAGCGGTGGCTGTCGTGGTAGTTCTGGGTAACTCTGAACTTGGTTCAATCGTCTTTTTAAGATAATATATCGTTTCTTCTTTGTCGCTGTCACTTGTTTTAATGGAAGCGCCGGTTTGTGGTCGGTAACTCTGTGTGGGCTTCATGTTGGCAGATGTTGTAGTTTTAAAATGCCAGCTGCCGCCCGGGTCACCTCGCACTCTCACTGATTCCCCGAGATTATGCGTTGTAAATTTTTGCGGAGGTATGTATTTTATTACTTTTACTTTTATATCCGTACATTTTCCAAGTCTTTCCAACTCACGAAAAATCCATAACCGGCGATTGTCACCACTGTACCACCTTTCTCCCTTCTTTACGACTCTTATTCGTGGAATATCACTAATGTTCATCCTATCTTCACATAGTTCGTCAAGTGTTGTTCCGATACGAATGCCGCTGTGTCGACAACGATCGCCGAAGACATTGCTGATGCTGTCTTGACTAAAATAAATCTCAGATGGCTTCAAATATGCCATTTTCGTTGAACCAGTACAAATGTTTATAAACGCATGCATCGACTAATGAATAGTTAATGGGTATATTGGCATTAAATAATAAACATAAATAACAGTCAGGAATTTCCAAATTGGGTACTGATTTATATGCTTTTATTCTATCAGCAATGGGCTAGTTTCATTTTCAGAAAAAAATGTTGGTTTCAAATAATTTTTTTCTTTTATGACGTACGGCTTATCAATGTGCTTACGACCTACTGAGGTAGTAAAATTCCAACATGACATATAGGAAACCCACGCAAAATTTTGCAATCTTTTGGCGCAAGACCAATTGCGTGACACAGTTACACGTTTATATAGGACGAAAATCCTACACATACATTTTATTGTTGCATATTCTTATAATGTTTGTCAACCGCAGGAATCAATATTGACAGTAGATATTTCTTAAACTATTCTTTGTATTCTTTTGTGTGTGTATGCAATGACGAATGCACTTACGTTTCCACAATAAATGTATTTGTTTACTCGTATATGGAAGGTCAGGGCGACATGCTAATTGCTATTTGCTGCTAAATGCGTATTGCAAAATAATAAATTGTAACTAAGAATTTTGAAAAGGGTCAATGAAGAATATTAAGAATATTCATAATTTTAGACTATGTTGGATTTATTAACAATATAAAAACATAATATGTACAAACATAGTCAATTTAATTTGCAATCAGCATTTATCAATTAGCATTTATCATGTAGTAAATAGCATTAAGCAAACATTTTGCAAATAGCATTTAGCAAATAGCATTTAGCATTTATAATGCAGACAAACCCATCAATGTGGTCTATATTTTCCCTTTTCATTCCCTGTTAGTTATCCGGTAACTAAACAAAAACGTGATTGACCACATTTACCAAAAGACAATAAGCATTTAGCAAATGGCATTTAGTAAATAGCAATTAGCATGTCTTCCCGGCCTTCCATACTCTTAGGCAAAAGTCACATATCTTGCTGAAAATCAACAAGCTTATCTACATCCAATTATTAATATAAGATGTAAGCGTCTTTTTATAGAGATATAGTCTGTATTACAACATGCTGCCCTTATCAATGCCCATGCACATGCGTTTTTGTATTATGTGGGTGCAAAATCACCGGTGCAGATCGGTGCTGGAACTGAGTTCTTACTTTTCCTGCCATGATAGAACAATACTCTTATATTTTTCAATACTAAACCAAGCACAAATGGTAGCAACGGTAGCTTTCAAGCTGTGCAGCATCATTTGCGACTATCAGTATCAGTTCTGATCATTGACAAAAGGTTTTCTCAGACCAAGACTTAAGCTTACAAAAAGCACGTTTTATTGTTTGTGTTTTGCGAAACACAAACTCTCATTCGCTTTTTTACGGAAATCCGGTGATAGTTTGCGCATGCGAGATTTCATCAATATTTGTATACATATTAATCATCTTTTGACCTTACCTTGACTTCTGCGTAACCTCAATTCGAAAGTAGACAATCATAAAGACATGATGTAAGGATAACAAAAAGATCAAACAAAATGTTGACAGAAGTAACATTCTTAATAGTAAAATATGCCTTGTCAATATCAAGGTTACTCCGATCAACCTTTTAAACGTAAGCTGACCTGTTTTGTTGCCCCTATGTAGCCAAAGTTGTTTTTCTTTTGCTGTGCCTCAGTGGCTCAAATTCAGTTTCTTTTTACTGAAATCTTCAACAGATGTTTTGTAGTTTCCGAATTCCGTTATGAAAGTTGGCATGACGCAACGCATCAATGCTGGCTGATGCAACGACTTAATATCGTTGCTGGTACACGTTTCTCTCAAGCAGCCTTCTCACGAGAAAAAAAGTTTTTGAGGTTTCCGAACTGTTCAACACAAACCAGCCTCTACGACTACAAATTTAAGAAAATGTGCAATAGCACTGTTGGTGAAATGAAAACAAAGGCGCTTGTTATTACAGAGCTGATCTGTGCATTTGTTTTCGCATCTATAAACAACGAGTTTTTCTCATAATGCGGCTCCAATGCATTTGTTTATGTAACCCTAGAAATACATTAGCTATTTTTTAATTTATAAGAACGAAATCTGTAAATGTATATTAAGCAGCACCAAAACGAAATGAAAATGAACGTATAAAACACCACCCTGTGGGCGTTCTTTGTATAGTTTGTGTCAGTTTAAAATGATAACGCACTTGGAAGAGATTAATTACGGAGCGTACACTCGTATTTTGACTCAGTGTACAAGTTTTGAACAGCGTTAGACTGACCGGTGTAACAGATCTATTCCGGATTTAAAAAGGAGATCGATATACTTTCTGTGAAGCGAAAAACAAATGCGATGATCAACACGGCCACCAATCCAGCTCTTTCATAGCAAAATGCAATGATAATAAATTCATTTGCGGTACTTCCCACTATGCAGCTGCGGAGTTCGAAACGTGTAAGCGACTTCGTGTTCTCTAGTTTTATTATCAATTTCTTCTTATTAAAGACTTCTTTCAAAAATCGGAGAATGACATGATGTGGGTAATTTATCTAGCCTTTTCACCTCCAGCCGATCTGCTGAAAACATAGCACGTGGTTTGGAATCACTTTCGAATTGAGCGCAACACATGTGTTTTAGGTTGTATGCTAGCTTTTCAACACAAACACACTGAATAACTTCGTTTTCCAACTTATGCAAAGCGTCCATTTTATTTGGAAGATCTTATTTTGACTAATGATGAAGATTTGTGACCATATACGTCATTTTCATGCCTCTGATTTGAAAAATAATTGATATGCTACGAAACGGCGTGATAAGCGAAGAAGAAAGGAGACTAGCTATGAAGAAAACTTAATATACATGCACTATGAGCTAGAGCAGTCCGGTTGATTGCACTAAAATGAAATGCACTTATAAGCCTGGTATTGTCAAGAGGCGTACATAATAGCCTCCTTAGCTATGAAATAAAGAAGTTACTTACTTACTTAGCTTATTCGACAACTAAAAAAGCTGATGAATGTCTTTCTTATTTTGAAATAGTATGGAAAAAGTAAGTATTCATTGCACATTGCACTTTTTTCTAGCTCATTATCAATCACTCTTGTGCTTACAACGGGTCATTCAATCAGTTGTTGGATTTTAAATCTGAGACCGGCGCACTCTTTTTAAACTGATTTTTATAATGTAGCCATGCTGGTTACTGTATGAACCCTGATATTTCCATGTACAAGAAGAAGTAAACTGATCATTTTCTGTAAAGCATATAGCTCTTTTTCGTTCCTCCAATAAGAAGCGAACTACATATATACAGTTGATAAATATAAGTAAGCATAGATATCGAAAAAATACCTGCAATACATAAATACATACTGTAAGACAAAACATGTTCTTGTTAAGGAAGAATCATGCTTTTTCAAAACAAGAAAGACATTTACCAAATTTGCTTAGATGCTGTTGAAGCTGAGGATGCTTTTAAATACGCCTCTTGATGATACAGTGCTGATCAGCGTATTTAATCAACTGGACTGCTCATCCTCCAAGCATAACACGTTTTCTTCATAGCTAGACCCCTTTCGTCATCGCTTATCACGCCGCTTCATAGCATATCGATTATTTTCAAATCAGAGGCATACAAATGACGTTTATGGTCACAAATATTCATCATTAGTCAAAATAAAATCTTCCAAATAAAATGGACGAATTGCTTAAGTTATGCGGCGTGTTTGTGTTGAAAATATAGCACACAACCTAAAAACGCTTGAGTTGCACTCACCTCAAAAGTGATTCCAAACCACGTGCTATGTTTTTAGCAGATCGGGTGGAGATGAAAAACACTAGATAAATTACCCACATCATGTCATTCTCCGATTTTTGAAAGATGTCTTAAAATAGGAGTAATTGATAACAAAACAAGAGAACACGAAGTCACTTACACGTTTCGAACCCCGCATCTGCATAGTGGGAAGTACCGAAAATGAATTAATTATCATTGCATTTTGCTATGAAAGAGCTGGATTGGTGGCCGTGATCAACGGTGAATTTAACACACAGTCTTTGTTTTTGCATTATGTTAAATGCAGGTTACATGACGCGACTCATGATGGCTATAAATAGCCATCCTCAGTCACCCAGGCTGACTTTCGTACCCTACATTCACAATGCTGGACGAACTTGAATGTAACTATGATGGGTCACGCCTGGGTCATCGAGGATGGAACAGCCTTGCCTAGACCATTCTAGAACACTTTCTCGAAAACATTGCATCAGAAATCTATGAAAAGGTTGTCATCATGTTAAGAGAATGTTAAGTGCAGGCTACACGGAAGATCTTTGCTCTATAGACCTTGGAGTATAGAGCAAAGCTCTTCCGTGTAGCCTACCTTAAAGCGTTGGTCCATAGACCTTTTTGGAGCTTCATGAATCTATTTTGAGAATAGAACATGTCCTATTCCATACACCTTGACTTATACATCTTTTTCATTATCTGAATGACTCACAGGCAATGGACCAATGAAATTCCGGGCAATGGGGTGAATGCGAGGCACAAACACTGGCTTAAATTCGGGAATATTTTGAAAATAAGTTCACATAAAGGTGAGCCTTATATTGAAATTTGTTCACTTGAATTAAAACAACTGTTACGGATTTGTGATGAAGAAAATACAAAGGTGTATGTACCTTGGTCTATCATGTAGTTCTAAAGGGTCTATGAACCAAAAGTTGTATAGATCAAGATGTATACATCTTGTTTCTCTCGTGTAGCTCAGGCTTAATTCGCACTCATTAAAGGAGATTATTTATCACTTATGTACTAAATGTGTTACCCTCTTTAAATAATGTCTGTATTATTATTATTATTATTATTATTATTATTATTATTATTATTATTATCAAAAGGAAACTTTTCACGATGCTCCTCATATGAGCAGCATCGTGACAAAACAAGCATTTTACACAGCAGAGCTGATCAGCGCAGTTTTCGCTAGTCACGGCTAGGTCTATCATCCGAAATAAGCTTTTTGCGTTCTTCTGTAACTACAAGCTATTTTGTGTCGGACCTGATCGAACAAACGCGGACATGCATCTCGTTGTATTAGAAAGCATGTTTTGAAATTTAGCAATAGAGTCAATGAAAAGGTACAAGTAGGCAATGATAAGAGACGGCTAAATTCTTGACATTCTGGATTAAAGAAAAGGCTGCTAACTTCTTAACCACCAGCACATGATTTGACAAATCAAGGGATTCACTTAAATTATATGACTTGTACAGTCGAACCCATTTCGAAATTCGTGATTCATTCTTCTAGAACTTTTGCAATGTTTCAAGCAAAGGCTGCGTCATGCTGCCGTAGGATGACTGGTCATTTAGGTCATGCAGCGAACAAAGTTCAAGATGCCAAATAAATGCTGAAATTGTTGAATGAAAAAATGACTAGCTCTCTTGGACGAAATACCATATGAATATATGTACAGGCCTTTTCGCAAATTTCGCTTTTTAGCTCACCTGAGCCGTTAGGCTCACAATGTGAGCCTATAGGATGGCCATGCTCCGGCGTCCGTCCGTCCGTCGTACGTCCGTCCGTCCGTCCGTCCACACTCTTCAAAGATCTTCTTCTCTTAAGCCTCTTGGCCAATCAAAGCCAAATTTTATATGAAACATCTATGGGAAGGGTGGAACCAATGTGGTTATAAATAATCATGGTCATATGACCAAGATGGCCGCCATGCCCATATATGGTAAAACCCTTCAAAATTCTTCTTCTCCGGATTCACTGGACCGATTTCAACGAAACTTGGCATGAAGCATCAAGGACTGGAGTACTACAATGTGTTCATAAATTATGACCTTTGGATGACCTTGACCTATTTTACGGCAAGGTCAACATATGTCGCCCATGCATTTGAATGGAAAAATTGTTAAAATGTCATTTGAAAGAAAAACTTGCAGGAAATGGGCAAATGGACTTAAGATATGTGATTCTGGAAAACAAATGGACCCCAGAGGCTGGTCTTCTCCCACCCTGGGGCAATATACATTTATATTATAATAATATTCAAAGATCTTCTTCTCTGAAACCACTTGGCCAATCAAAGCCAAATTATATAGGAGGCATCTATGGGGAGTGAGAATTATTGTGTTTATAAATAATCCAGATCACAGTGGCCGCCATGCCCATATATGGTAAAAACCCTTTAAAAATCTTCTTCTCCGGAACCACTGGACCGATTTCAAGATTTCAACGAAACTTGGCAATGAAGCATCGGGGACTGGAGCACTACAAGGTTGCTATATATTATGACCTTTGGATGATCTTAACCTATTTTACGGCAATGTCAACATAGGTTGCCCATGCATTTGAATGGGGAAAATTGTTAAAATGTCATTTGAAAGGAAAAACTTGCAGGGAATGGGCAAATGGACTCAAGATATGTGATTCAAAAGCTTTGACCACAGGGGTAGGTCTACCTCCACCCCGGGGCAATATACATGTATATTACAATAATATTCAAAAGTCTTCTTCTCTGAAAGGAAAATTTGCAAGAAATGGGCAAATGGACTGAAGATATGTGATTCTGAAAAAAGTGGACCCCAGGGGTTGGTCTGCCCCCACCCTGGGGTAATATGCATTTATATTACAATGATATTCAAAGATCTTCTTCTCTAAAACCACTTGGCCAATCAAAGCCAAATTTTATATGAAGCATCTATAGGAAAGGGGAACAAATGTATATATAAATAATTCAGGACACGTGGCCAAAATGGCCGCCATGCCCATAAATGGTAAAACCCTTCAAAAATCTTCTCCGGAACTGTACTGATTTCAAAGAAACATGGCATGAAGCATCGACGACTCAAGTACTACATTGTGACCCTGTGGTGACCTTGACCTATTTTAAGGCAAGTTCAACATGGGTTGCCTATGTATTTGAATGGGTAAACTGTAAAAATGTCATTTGAAGGGAAAATCTTGACAGGATATTGATTGTTCTAAAAAATGGCCCGAAGGTTTCATCTGCCCCCATACTGGGATTATTTTCTATAATTTTCAAACATATTTGTTGGTATATACAGCAGATCTCAGGTGAGCGTTTACAGGACCATTGGTCCTCTGGTTTGTTTTCTATTTTCAATACTGGACAAACATTCCTTTTAAAAGGAAACTTTTATAAACATGATAAATCAAGTCCAATTTTACAAGCCAATGATACAGGGGAAGTTACCTAATAAATCATTGTAGTTAATTTTAATTTTGCATTTTCAATAAAACTTGTCGACTGCATATATTTGTATATACAGAATATATGTAAAATAAAGCAATGACCAGGAACCCACCAGGAACCCACCAGGAAACCAAATAACTAGATGGGAAAAAACCAACGTCGCAATTTATTACCCATATAAACTAAGCAACAGTGAACAACTAAACACCAGATTAAAAAGAACAACAGGCCATGCCTTTGAGTAGTCAATTCCAAACCAGAGGACCAATAGTCCTGTAAACGCTCATCTGATCTGGACAGAATAAAGAGCCAATGGACAAAGAGCATAAGAACAAAGAGCCAATTGGGAGTTTAAAAGTTTTCCTATAGTAGTAAGACTATGGAGACTATCGACCCCCGGGGCATGGCCAAATGTGAACCATTGGGGCATGAATGTCACAATTTATGTACAGTCCCGGTAAAGAAAAAAAAACATAATTCGCGTTTCTCGGAGGACACTAAACTATTTTTCTCGGAGAAAGAACGGCAAATTTCTCTTTTAATTCGAATATTTCGCGTTTTCTTCAATTCGATTTCTCGGAGAAACACCGCAAAATTTCTCCGCGACCTCAGATATTTACCGATGAAAACAGGTAAGTCCAGATATACCTGTTCGCGGAGTTTCTTGGAGAAATATTGTGCACGACTGTGAATTTCGATTTAACCTTATTTTTCATAATCCTTTTAATATTCTGAATAGAAATACGTTTTACGGTATTTAACTTATCAGTAAGTGTTACTGTACGTATTTAACACCTCCTGCAAATAAAAATGAACAGTTTGACAGGCTTGACAGGTTTTTTATCGCACTTGCTTATAGCAGGGTGCGATATAGGAGTTTAAATTTCCGTCCGTCCGTACGTTCGTCCATTCGTTCGTTCGTTCATCCGTCCGTCCGTCCGTCAACATTTACGTCGAAGTTTTGTTTTCTAGACATCAGTGATAGCTGCGAGTCTGAAACCTTGCATAGAAATTGTCCCTGACATACCCTACAAGCACGCACCTTAACCCGGTGCCCTTGACCTATATTTCACGGTCCACTGACTTTGAAAATTTTTACGTCGAAGTTTTGTCAACATTTACGTCGAAGTTTGGTTTTCTCGACATCAGAGATAGCTGCGAGTCTGAATCCTTGCATAGTAATTGTCCTTGACATACCCTTTAAGCATGCACCTTAACCCGGTGCCCTTGACCTATATTTTACGGTCCACTGACTTTGAAAATGTTTACGTCGAAGTTTGGTTTTCTCGACATCAGAGATAGCTGCGTGTCTGAAACCTCGCATAATAATTGTCCTTGACATACCCTTCAAGCACGCACCTTAACCCGGTGTCCTTGACCTATATTTTACGGTCCACTGACTTTGAAAATTTTTACGTCGAAGTTTGGTTTTCTCGACATCAGATAGCTGCAAGTCTGAAACCTTGCATAGTAATTGTCCTTGACATACCCTTCAAGCACGCACCTTAACCCGGTGCCCTTGAACTATATTTCACGGTCTATTGACTTTGCCCTATGCAGGTGCGATATCGACCTCCGCGGAGTTCTTGTTAGTCTAACAAAGAGACATATTGCTGACTGAGCAATTATTCCATTATCTTCCTTATTGGTTTCCGTAACGGTTGGTCAGGCTTGACTTGCCTCGCATTTGACATACGAATTAAGTAGTACTTTGTTTATCTTAATATTCATTTATAAATCAACTGCGACAGTTTCATTTGTTTGGGAATTTCCAGTAAGCAAACATAAAAGCAGTAGGCCATGGACATGCACATGTACGAACAAAATAAGTGATCATTTTGTGCATTATTGAATTCATATTGAAATAAAATTGTTTTCTTGTTCTTGTTATAGTGTCAAGCTATGTAGGCGTACATGTACAATAAAATGACATAATCTCATCACCTTGTCGCCTTATGAATCATGCTATTGTTTTAAAATTTGATTGCATAAATGCTCAACATGCAACGCTCAGGCTTCATTTGACTAAACTAAGCCCTATTTCCCCCTTAACTATCCATAAATATACTTAACGCCATTTATCCTAAATATGTTTAGTGGACCATGTTATATTACAACGAAAAAAAAAAATAAAAAAAAAAATAAACGCTTTTTAAATTCCAACTCGATGGAGAAATTGCATGTTTAAATATCAGAACCGAAAACAAAATATAAAATGATAAGACTGCGATTACGAAAGCTAATTTGCGCTTAAACATGATGATTGCGTAGAAAGCAGTAACAGGGACACTCATTTTACCCAAAAGCAGATACATGGATTTATATTTTGGTGTCGGTTTTAGACATTACCGTGACGGTCTATAAATCTTTGCATGGATACGAATAGAAAAATCACTGTGCAATGTTGCTGTTTAACGTCCTAGAACACAGCCACGGTTATGTCGGTACGTTTTCTCCGCTGAATGGGACAATATCAAAGTTTGGGATGTCCTGTCGTTCGAAATGGGCTACATGCAATACTGATACAGCAACCAGTGCAACAGCCACCACCCTGAAAACTGAAGACTATGAATCTCACCTCGCAGCAGCAAAACTTGCATTCGTATTAGCAAACTAATCACTTACAAAAAAAAACTACTGATACAGCCACCGACACGCGTTAAACTGACGACACATGCATATTTTGTACATCAACATTTATATCTCGATGTCGTATTGAAACAATAATGATGAAGGAAAATGACGACAAAATAGTGATGTATACGTAAACAAACATGAACTTACATACGTAAACGGCATTGCCCAAAATTCATGTACATGTTAATAAAAGTTTATATCTTTCAGCCACTTACTTTGATGCACTGTACGAAATATTTAATATTTAAACAGCGTGTCATATATCTGTTGCTCATAATGCAGTATACTTGTCTAATATTATCACTGAGATTTATAGAAGGAGCGAAATCAAACTTTAAGAAAGTTAAAATTTTCTCGAATGAATATATAACATCTACTATGTTACACACAAGACCCCAATTCTGCACACGAAATAGCATACATGTAAATGTAAAAGAATTTGCGATCTGTCCACTGTCAAACCGGTTGTCAATCTTTAGTTGTAACGACCAAAGCACTGTTCGTTTCAAACTACATGTATATATGCAACTTTACAGTATCAAATTCTTTAGAAATCTTTAGAATTGGATGAAATCCGTCCTTTCGAAAGCGTTGCTGCCATTCGTCTTTATGAGGTTATAAAGAAATGATGCCATACATCTTTAAACTTTGTGGAATAAAATAAGAATGGGAACACAAACTATTTACACAAGATTGATTCATAATGGTACAAAAGCATGTTCGTCAATACAAAATGCTTGCGCATGTACGTACATTCACGTTACGCTATGTACATAGCCGTCAGTTGGGAAGACTTCATGACAGTGTTCGCTCCATGGTCTGTATTTGTACTTTCACTCTACGCCAGACAGTTTCTCAGTCATGTCGCGAAGGAGCAACAGCTTTATGTTTATAAGAGAATGCGATACAAGAACATGTGTATGCTAAAACACACGTCTTGGTGATTCGGTCTCCTCCACGTTACCATTAGGCCACATCAGTCAACGGTGATTTCTGTAGATCTTCTAGGCAACAGGGCACTAATTTAGCCGATACAATAAGTTAATAATTTAAACGGCATTGTGGTTGTCACGGAAAATAAGTTCCTACTACATGTAGTTTCGATATAATACGTGCCAGTATACATGTACAAATGACCATATGTTATTTGCGATCTATATTGAACCATAATTGATTACGGTTACGTTATATGCTGACGAACGACAAAGGTACGAACATTTAATAAGACTGGCTGCGGGGGACTTATAGATAGTGTGTTCGCTTTGCAATGAAGAGGTTGCGATTGCGATACCCGGCCGGTATATACAGTGGTGTTATGGCTAAAAACCCACTTTTGCACAGTTCGCGCTGATCACTTGTGATTTTTCGCGGCGAAACCACCGCGAAATTTCACCGGCCAAGGGAAAATTTAAACGTTTAATCGGTTATTTTTTTCGCCGCGAAAATCCGATTTTCGCGGTGAAATTTCGCGGTGTTTCGCGGCGAAATTCGTTTTTTAACGTTTACAACAGGTATGTTAAAATTTCCTATTTCGCCGCGAAACACGGCGAAATACCTGTAAATGTTAACATAAAATTATTTATTTTTAATTTAATGACCACACTATGATTCATCTGTTCCATGTATAGATCGTTATTTACGTGCACATAATAATATGTACGATTATGCATGTATAGAAATGAAAAACGTGCATAACGCGACTTTTCCATTGGTATTGCGTAGGTGGTACGATAGCGAAATCACGGAAAGACGAAAATATTTATAACGTAATGCACCAGCTCGTTGAATCTAATAAAAATTAAAACAGATCCTTTAAGAGCAGTGAACACATTAATGAGAAAGGGGATGGGCCATACCGCGGTTTCGACTATTGAAGTCTCGTCAGTGACCCTTAAGTCTTGGCAACATGGAGCCAAAGAGAATTACTGATATTTTGCAACTTTCAACAGCGTAGCTAATACCAAGACTAGTATTATCTAAATGGGACCAAATATATTTAAACATTGGTTAGAAAATGAATCTTAACCGATAATAAATTTCTGAGTTCTCAGAATATCCTCGCTGATCTCAAAGGACCAAAAAGAAAATATAACCTGCACTATGGATGATGTACGGGGAGACTTTTTAGGGCCGCCACACGGCACAACACCAGCTGCAGTAATAGCAAATAAAGATTAAAACTGAGATCCTTTAAGAGCAGTGAACACATTAATGAGAAAGTTTTTTTTTGTTTTGTTTGAATAGATGCTTTACGTCGTAATCAACAGCAATGATCATGTCAAGACGCTGCCTCCATTTTATGGGACGTCATGATATCTAACAAGTGTTTGAAATATAACGATCCCTCTAAGCCAATACTTTTTATATGTATGGATGGTTACTTGAAACCAGTTTTCCTAGGCAGGCACAGACCTGAGCGGTAAACTAGTAATCAGATGATCTGTCAATAGCGTATAAGTTTTGCCTGGAGGCACAAGCAGCCTATATATTTCTTAAGGTCCCAATGGGCAGGGGTCATCTAACTTTGTGCATTGTGTTGTTGCACAAACATTGTCTAAATGGTAATGCTAAATAAACAGTTAGATTTCTTGCTTTCTTTTTTGTAAATTTTCCTCAATTGCTTCACTTTATAGCGTTTAAGATGTGAACTACGATAACTTAATTTGAGCTCAACCATGTAAAACGACAAAACAAAAAGAGGCATATTGACATTTGGGCTTGCTGGTTACCACTCTGATCACCCTCTATGAATGCCAGCACAAGACTTATCGCAATCATATCGATTTATACATTATACTTGCCTTGTAGAAGTACAACTAGCGAAGATCAGTTTAACAGTCAACAGTCCAATGGTGACAACACTTTCAGGGTAATATATGTATACCGGTTTCGCTAAAGTACGAAACCCAACGAATATAGGAATCGAACACAGGACATTTTGATTCCGGTCAATTCCTTTAATCCACCACTAGGCTTCTGCGCTCAACTTTGTTCTAATTAATCTAATGCGGCATGCGCTCATATTGCCACGGTGCGTACACGGCCCTTGCTGTATATATGCGTTCCAAGATAAACTGAAAACTTTAAATACTGACGTCAGTACTTTGTTTTAAACACAGTATCCTCCCTTTTCTAGTGTATTGTGCCATGTATACAATGAGATTTGAGCCTGTGCATGACAAAACCAACAATTTGGGTTTCCGACCAGGTCCAACAAAAATCAGCCTGTACAGTCACAGAAGAAACCCAGAATCTTGAAAATTTGGGAATAAGTAGAGGAGGAAATGTACTATCCGTGTAGCGAAAACAAAGACGCTGATCAGCTTCGCGGTTACCGCGAAGCTGATCTGCGTCTTTGTTTTCGCCCATGCAAATTGTTGGTTTTCTCACGCACAGGCTCATTTTGTCATTTGATATGCATGTACGTGTTCCAAGCCATCCGTACATGTGGGTTTTGGAAGGAACACAACACGCTGTTTACCTTAAAACGGTTAGCAAAAATCGACAGTTTCGACACAATTTTGTACATGTATTGCTCGTATTCGACCGAATATCGTATGGACCCGGTGAAGGTCGTATGCGACCAAATGTCGTTTAGACTAAATTGATTTAAACGAAACGGAATCCACTTGACGTAATCGAAAATCATTGATGCTTTGAGCAGTGTCATTAGCCACAGGCGATTAAATGTCCAAAACAGAGTTGAAGCCGATTGCTTCATCATGTTGAATCCAAAGACTTGTATTAATATGTGGGTTGGGATCGCGGTGGCATAGTTGTAGTGCATCAGACTCCGAATCGAGAGGTCCTGAGTTCGATCCGCACTGGCGACACCGTGTTGTGTCCTTGAGCAAGGCACATTGACTACCCACAGTACTACTTAATACCCAGGAAACGGTAGCTCTGTCCAGACATGACTAAAATTGGTGACTGGGACGTTCAGCCTCAATACAAACAAACAAATCTGTGGGCAATCATACCATGAAAATTGCTTATGTCGCTATGAGCTTTTTTCTGTTAATTAAGCTAGATAACAGGATCTAATATTATCGGGTAAGTCTGATTAATCTGAAAAAGAAGCATGAAGAAAACACAAAGCCGATAATCAGGGTCTCAGAAACTTCAAACTAGTTAAGTGACGAATAAAATACGATAATTATACAAAATTGAAAAGAAAACAAAATATTTATACGACTTGAAAAGTTATACTAGATGCATACAAATTAAAATGAAATTTAAACAATAAAACTGTTGTGACTGTCGGGACTAAAACGATAATTATACAAAATTGTGACGCAAACAAAATATTGATACAACTAGAACTGAAATAAAAACATCCAATTTAAAATTATATTTAAACAACAACAAAAAAAATTGTGACTGTCGTCTTTTTCGCCGCGAAACACCGCGAAACGCCGATCAATTGAATTGTATGCGTAATGACAGGTATACTTTTTTCGCCGTGTTCCGCCGCGAAATTTCGCGGCGGAATTTCGCGGAGAAATTCCGCGCTGACTTTTATTTTACACACAATTTCGCCGCGAAATTTTACAATTAGCCGTTAACAAATTAGCCGTTAAAACGGCTAATTTGGGTTTTTAGCCATAACACCACTGTACGTGTACATGTATCTGTCATGCTGATGTTTATCCTGACACAATTAAGGCAAATTGCCTATTAGAACTCGTTGATATTGTACAGAATTAAATACATTTGATCAAATGTCATTAAACTGATTCATGCATTCAATTAAAATAATACTGACTATCCAAGGCATATCTTCTCTGCAAAACAGGTATTTCATTCGTCCCAAATCCCTCATGACCACCCGCAAAATGCATACTTGTAAATACTAAAATTTTATCTATTTTATATTTATTCAAAAATTATTATACGTTTTTATTTTTAAATTCCTCCGAGAACTCCGCGAAAGAGACTTTGATCGATAAACCCAGGTAATTACCTTTCTCGGAGAAACACAGAGAAATTTCACCGAAAAACACCGAGGAATTTTGCGCAGGTGATTTTGTCTACTTTGCTTATTTCGCGGTGTTTCTCTGAGAAATAAAAATTTCGCGTTTGCCATGGTTGCGGAGAAACACGAAATATGTTGTTTTTTTTTCTTTACCGGGAGTGTACATTGCCACATACCAAAAAGCAAAGCCATGTGTCTTGTGCGTTCAACTTCGTTTGTCACATAGGACGATTGGGACACGGCCCTATTACAACATAAAGCGACGGTCGTTGCCCTTGCGTTTTCATGATGACTCGTCTCTGATTTAACTTCGTCTGTCATACAGGGCGACTGGGACACAGCCGTATTACCACGTATAGCGGGGGTCGTAGCCCTTGCGTTGAGCTCATGATGTTGCGTCTTTGACTTAACTTCGTCTGCCATATGGGGCGACTGGGACACATTCCAATAACCACGTGTAGCGTCGGTTGTTGCCCTTGCGTCGAATTCACGATGGTGTGTCTTTGACTGATCTTTGTCTGTCATATAGGGCGACTGATATGGTAGCAATCCACAGTTTTTAGAGCATTTTTCAGGTAATTTTGCTAGATCCGCCAAAATTGATAATATCTCTGTCCAATCTGGTGAACAATCCGATTTCTCCCATAAAATCATTAAATCAAATGTCTAACAACAAAATAACATCATTTAAATTGCCTAGAACTGACTATCACCCTACCTGTATTGGGGATATTTTCCCCTACCCCCTCTTTCAGACCAGTGAATGTTCGTAAAATATGCCTTAAGTCTGGGCCCCCATGCATATTCTGTGCAAAAGGAAGCCCCATAGATCTCATGCAAATACTTAGAGAATCGACCCAGGATCATAATGAGCAGTGCACAAATATGTGCTATCCATCTACTTTTTTCGCTATTTGTGAACAAAGATAACCCCTGCAAAGTCGACAGTGATGAGCGTCACCGGCTATGACTGGCGAACGATCCGGGATCCTTATATAATCCCGGTTTTTACCAGTCTAAAAATAGAAAATAAGTATTTTTCACATGTTTGAGGCATAATTGATTCGATTTGGGGAAAGATGTCGGCAAATTATTGAAAGAGGATAATTTACAGCCCAATTTCATGCCCTACCCCTTAATATTGAAATTTTTGGCCCACCTCAAAAGTACGAAACTGTGAATGGAACCTATACATCTCTATTACCAGGTGTAGCGGAAGTTGTTTCCCTTTTGCCGAATTCACGATAGTGCATCTTCGACTGAACTTCGTCTGTAATATTGGGCGACCGGGACACATTTCTATTACCACGTATAGCGGCGGTCGTTGCCTTTTTGTCGAATTCACGATGGTGCGCCTTTGACTCTACTTCATCTGTCATATAGGGCGACTGGGATACATCTCTATTATTAAGCCGCTGTTGTTGCCCTTTTGTCTAATTCACGATAGTGCGTTTTTGACTCAACTTCGTCTGTCATATAGGGCGTCTGGGATACAGCCCTATTACCAGGTGTAGCGGCAGTCGTTGCCCTTGTGTCGAATTCACGACAGTGCGTTTTTGACTCGAATTTGACTGTCATATAGGGCGACTTGGATACAGTCTTATTTCCACGTGAATCGGCGGTTGTTGCCCTTGTGTAGAATTCACGATAGTGCGCCTTTGTCTCAGCTTCATCGGTCATCTAGGGCGACTGGGATACAGTATTATTACCACCTGAAGCGGCAGTTAATGTCTTTGTGTCGAATTCACGATAGTGTGTCTTTGACTGAACTTCGTTTGTCAATAGGGCGACTGGGATACAGTCTCATTACCACGTGAATCGGCGGTTGTTGCCCTTGTGTCGAATTCACGATAGTGCGCCTTTGACTCAACTTCATCGGTCATATAGTGCGACTGGGATACAATGTTTTTACCACGTGAGGCGGCAGTTGTTGCCCTTGTGTCGAATTCACGATAGCGTCTTTGACTTAACTTCGTCTGTCATATAGGGTGACTGGGGCACAGCCCTATTACTCCGTATTGCAGGGGTCATTGCCCTTGCATTGAGTTCATGATAGTGCGTCTTTGACTTAACTTCGTCTGTCATAAGGGCGACTGGGACAAAGCCTTATTATCACGTCTATCGGCGGTCGTTGCCCTTGTGTTGACTTCATGATGTTGCGTCTTTGACTTACCTTCTTCTGCCATATAGGGCGACTGGGACACATCCCTATTGCCATGTGTAGCGTCGGTTGTTGCCATTGTGTCGATTTCACGATAGTCATCCCTTAGAGTAGCCAATTCAAAACCAGAGGACCAATAGTCCTGTAAACGCGCATCTGATTTGGGCAGAATAAAGAGCCAATGGACAAAGAACAAAAGAATAAAGAGCCAATTGGGAGTTTAAAAGTTTTCCTATAGTAGTAAGACTATGGAGACTATCGACTTCCCGGGGCATAGCCAAATGTGACCCAGGGACATGAATGTCACAATTTATGTAGAGGACCATTAGCCATTGCCACATACCAAAAAGCACAGCCATGTTTCTTGTGCTTTCAGAGAATAAGATTTTTTTTTTTCATTAAAATGTTTATGTTGCCATGACAACCAGAGTTCCAGTCAAATCTGCCCAAAAACAATATGCAACCTTTCCTGCTGCCAAGTAATGCTTATGTGTAATTTGATTAAGGTCCACTTACTGTCTTTGGAGATACGGTTGTTTGAATGTTTTCCCATAACAGTCTATGGAGACTACCAACCACCGGGGTGGCCAAAATTGACCCAGGGGCATAATTTGCAAAATGTATGTAGAGGACGGACCACTTAGCCATTGCCACATACCAAATATCAAAGCTGTGAGCCCTGTGTTTTAAGAGAAGGTTATTTTCTATTTTTCCATTAAAACGTATATGTTGCCATGTCAGCCAGAGTTCCAGTCCAATCTGCCAACAATATACAATCTTTTCTACTGCCCAGTGATGCTGTGTTGATAATTTTATTAAGATCCACCTACTGGCTTTGGAGGTATTTATATTTGAATGTTTTCCTATAGTAAGTCTATATAGACTATTGATCCCGGGGGCGTGGCCAAATTTGGCCACAGGGGCATGATTGGCACAATTTGTGTAGAGGACCATTAGCTATTATCTCAAACCAAATATTAAAGCTGTGGACCCTGTGTTTATTTATTTTTTCATGAAAACCTAAATTATGAAATGCGCCTACAAGAAAGAAATAAAATTATAAATTTTAAAATTTATTGCATATAAGCAAATTGGCGAATCTTTACAAAATATTTTAAAAATGAACAGCTTTTGAATTTCTTACGACATACAGTTTCAAAAAGCCGTCGTTACTTTAAAACTTTTACCTATATACTAAATAGACATTTTATTTCACGTCAAATACAAGCAAAAATGGGTCGGTGGGAGGGTTTTTCATTTTTTTTTCAAAAGGCGTCTGGTTAGATTGCATTCTTGATACTCATCTGGCATACACGGTGACCCAACTGTTAATCGTGATTATTGATGCGACGTGGAAAAATGTTAACGCATCCTATTATGAAGTTTCGTATGCGTCGGCGAGATCGTTACGAATGCCACCTTCCACATCTATGGTGTCCGAAATGGGTCAAAACTATCGGTAGCGTTCGAACGCTAAAAAGCTAGCGTTTGAACGCTAAAATTTGTCGTTCGAACGCTAAATTTTATCGTTCGAACGCTAAAATTTACCGTTGGAACGCAAAAAATTAACGTTCGAACGCTAAATATACCGTTCGAACGGTAAATTTAGCGTTGCAACACTAAATTTTATCGTTCGAACGCTACTAATATATCGTTCGAACGGTAAATTTAGCGTTGCAACGCTATTTCATAAAGACCCTTTCAAAATATCGCTGCAACGCTACTTTAAAGAAAGTACTAGCCAATCAAATATGATGTAACAAATTAATGTATGTTAAAACGTATGGCCCATCATTTTTCTTGTGAATTTTGTGCTACTCCTAAAAGATCATTATTTAAGTTTGTTCTGGTAACCTTGCTCAATCCTGTCCTACCCATCCCCTACCCACACACTACCCCATACCCTACTGTACAAATCCCTTCTCTACCCTACCCTGTCCCTTCCCCTACCCTACGTTTCCATAACCCTGCCTTATCGAACCACTAATTCAACCCTACCCTACCGCTTAACAAACACTACTCCTACGCTACTACACTACTCCCTACCCCTTCCAGACCATGCAACTCATGCCCTACCACACCCTACCATAACCTACCCATACCTCTACCCCTACCCTAACCCTGACTCTATCCCCACCCATAGCATACCATTTCTCTAACAGTAGATAAATGTACGCTCTATTGCGCGTTTAATTTGTAAGCCAGCTGTTGATTGGTTAAAACAATAAACATATTTAGCGTTGCAACGTTATTTCAAGAATCTAACGAATTTAGCGTTCGAACGCTAAAAAATAGCGTTCGAACGCTAAAAAATAGCGTTGCAACGCTATTTTTTAGCGATGCAACGATAAATTTAGCGTTCGAACGCTAAATAAACATATTGTTGGGCGCTCGAACGCTAAATTTTAACGTTCGAGCGCTATTTTTTAGCGTTCGAACGCTAAAATAATAGCGTGCGAACGCTACCGTTAGTTTTGACCCATTTCGGACACCATACACATCCTCTGCCCTTGGACGATAAGTATCACATGTTTTGCTCTCGTGAAAATAAACAAAGCCGAGTTTACAAAATCGGCGTCCACTATGATCTGCAAAATTCTTCTATATATGTTCCCACTTGAAGTCAATTTGAATACTTACGGCACTTGTGTTTTTCAGCTAATCGTTTATAAAATTGATCGTTAGATACAAAGTTGACACGGAAACTCATTACATTCTTAGTCCTTTTGTTTTTCTTTGTCTTGGTCGAAAACTAAGACGTATAACACAGTCCTGTTGGGTCTTTATTGAAATATGTATCCAAATGGCTGTGTAAATGCACATTTATCTATTGAGCGTGAAACACAGTAAGATAAGCTTCTTTTGTATGCATCGAAGACGAAGGTACGTACTTTTAGAATGAGTCAAGGAAGAATTAGCATTTTGTTGTTATTTATACGTCAATGCAGAAGCATAACGAGTGCCTTTATCAAGCGCATATTGCATGGCGTATTTTTCCTTGGACTATATGTACTTCGCTGAGCGAGCTTAAAAGCATATGTCACATTTATTTTGAATTATGTCACAGAGTGGGCTCTGGTTTAGCTTTGTCAACATTCGAGTGACACAACCACAAAACCATTAATGAAGGTTTACGGGAGGCGATGGCTTTGACGCAAGCCGGAACCCCTACAAAAGTCCCTGCTCCCTGAAAAACAAATGGCTTCAGCTCCGGAAAATGTTTTCCCCAATTCCCTTCTCCATAAAACCCAAAAACGATTTTGACCATAGTCTGGTCATTGATATTATTATTTGAAAAAAGAAAGATGGGGGAGAAGACGAAAAAGCGGATAAGCTAGCGATCGCGCTCTACATTCTCCAGCTTCTGCAAATGTTAATACAGTATAAAAACCACGGTTGACTCCTTTAACATGTATCTAGAAAACATTAATGGAAGAAAATGCATTACTGTCTCCGTATCGTAACATTTGCTATTTTATTTTAATGATTCATCATTGTCATTCTTCCACGATGCATTTCTGTGTCGCATATTAAATTTCAACGTCTTCGATGTATACAAAAACGCTTATCCTACTGTTTTTTTTCACGCTCAGTAAATAAATGTGCATTTACGAAGCCGTTTGAACACATATTTCAATAAATGCACCCACAGGCTTAGTCTACGACCAAGACAAAGACAAACAAAAAGACTTTAACAATGTAATGAGTTTCCGTGTCACCTTTGTATCTAACGGTCAACTTTTAAACCATTAGCTGAAAAACGCAAGTGCCGTAATATTCCAATTGACTTCCAGTGGGAACATAAAAGAATTTTGCAGATCATAGTGGACGCCGATTGCCACATACCAAAAAGCACAACCATGTTTCTTGTGCTTTCAGAGAATAAGATTATTTTTTTCATTAAAATGTTTATGTTGCCATGACAACCAGAGTTCCAGTCAAATCTGCCCAAAAACAATATGCAACCTTTCCTGCTGCCAAGTAATGCTTATGTGTAATTTGATTAAGGTCCACTTACTGTCTTTGGAGATACGGTTGTTTGAATGTTTTCCCATAACAGTCTATGGAGACTACCAACCACCGGGGTGGCCAAAATTGACCCAGGGGCATAATTTGCAAAATGTATGTAGAGGACGGACCAATTAGTCATTGCCACATACCAAATATCAAAGCTGTGAGCCCTGTGTTTTAAGAGAAGGTTATTTTCTATTTTTCCATTAAAACGTATATGTTGCCATGTCAGCCAGAGTTCCAGTCCAATCTGCCAACAATATACAATCGTTTCTACTGCCCAGTGATGCTGTGTTGATAATTTTATCAAGATCCACCTACTGGCTTTGGAGGTATTTATATTTGAATGTTTTCCTATAGTAAGTCTATATAGACTATTGATCCCGGGGGCGTGGTCAAATTTGACCACAGGAGCATGATTGGCACAATTTATGTAGAGGACCATTAGCCATTATCTCATACCAAATATCAAAGCTGTGGACCCTGTGTTTATTTATTGTTTCATGAAAACCTAAATTATGAAATGCGCTTACAAGAAAGAAATTATAAATTTTAAAATTTATTGCATATAAGCAAATTGGCGAATCTTTACAAAATGTTTTAAAAATGAACAGCTTTTGAATTTCTTACGACATACAGTTTCAAAAAGCCGTCGTTACTTTAAAACTTTAACCTATATACTAAATAGACATTTTGTTTCACGTCAAATACAAGCAAAAAAATGGGTCGGTGGGAGGGTTTTTCATTTTTTTTTCAAAAGGCGTCTGGTTAGATTGCATTCTTGGTACTCATCTGGCATACACGGTGACCCAACTGTTAATCGTGATTATTGATGCGACGTGGAAATGTTAACGCATCCTATTATGAAGTTTCGTATGCGTCGGCGAGATCGTTACGAATGCGACGTTCCACATCCTCTGCCCTTGGACGATAAGTATCACATGTTTTGCTCTCGTGAAAATAAACAAAGCCGAGTTTACAAAATCGGCGTCCACTATGATCTGCAAAATTCTTCTATATATGTTCCCACTTGAAGTCAATTTGAATACTTACGGCACTTGTGTTTTTCAGCTAATCTTTTATAAAATTGACCGTTAGATACAAAGTTGACACGGAAACTCATGATTACATTCTTAGTCCTTTTGTTTTTCTTTGTCTTGGTCGAAAACTAAGACGTATAACACAGTCCTGTTGGGTCTTTATTGAAATATGTATCCAAATGGCTGTGTAAATGCACATTTATCTATTGAGCGTGAAACACAGTAAGATAAGCTTCTTTTGTATGCATCGAAGACGAAGGTACGTACTTTAAGAATGAGTCATGGAAGAATTAGCATTTTGTTGTTATTTATACGTCAATGCAGAAGCATAACGAGTGCCTTTATCAAGCGCATATTGCATGGCGTATTTTTCCTTGGACTATATGTACTTCGCTGAGCGAGCTTAAAAGCATATGTCACATTTACTTTGAATTATGTCACAGAGTGGATTCTGGTTTAGCTTTGTCAACATTCGAGTGACACAACCACAAAACCATTAATGAAGGTTTACGGGAGGCGATGGCTTTGACGCAAGCTGGAACCCCTACAAAAGTCCCTGCTCCCTGAAAAACAAATGGCTTCAGCTCCGGAAAATGTTTTCCCCATTTCCCTTCTCCATAAAACCCAAAAACGATTTTGACCATAGTCTGGTCATTGATATTATTATTTGAAAAAAGAAAGATGGGGGAGAAGACGAAAAAGCGGATAAGCTAGCGATCGGGTTCTACATTCTCCAGCTTCTGCAAATGTTAATACAGTATAAAAGCCACGGTTGACTCCATTAACATGTATCTAGAAAACATTAATGGAAGAAAATGCATTACTGTCTCCGTATCGTAACATTTGCTGTTTTATTTTAATGATTCATCATTGTCATTCTTCCACGATGCATTTCTGTGTCGCATATTAAATTTCAACGTCTTCGATGTATACAAAAAAACTTATCCTACTGTTTTTTTTTTTCACGCTCAGTAAATAAATGTGCATTTACGAAGCCGTTTGAACACATATTTCAATAAATGCACCCACAGGACTGTGTAATACGTCTTAGTCTACGACCAAGACAAAGAAAAACAAAAGGACTTCAACAATGTAATGAGTTTCCGTGTCATCTTTGTATCTAACGGTCAACTTTTAAACCATTAGCTGAAAAACGCAAGTGCCGTAATATTCCAATTGTCTTCCAGTGGGAACATAAAAGAATTTTGCAGATCATAGTGGACGCCGATTTTGTAAACTTGGCTTTGTTTTTTTTTTGTTTTTTGTTTTTTTTTTTTTGTTTTTTTTTTTCACGAGAGCAAAATATGTGGTACTTACCGTCCAAGGTCAGAGGATGTGGAACATCGCATTCGTAACGATCTCGCCGACGCATACGAAACTTCATAATAGCATGCATTAACATTCCACGTCGCATCAATAATCACGATCAACAGTTGGGATAGTAACGGGAAAAATGAGTGAGACCAACCCAAGAAATACAATAGTATTCATCGCTGATAACTTATGAATAAACTCTATCACCCGTAACTCTAGAAACGATCGAACCAAGCACAAAGAGCTTAACCTTTGGGCTTAGTCGTGAATAAATCTAATTTTGTCTATATTTCTGTACTATCACTAAATGTAGGTTAGTATAGAAAGATGAGGTTTATGGTTCATCATAATTAGCATATATGATTATCATCATAAATTGCATATGTTGTCATGGATACCAGAGTTCGTCCGACCTGCCCAAAACAATATACAGCCTTTCATACTGCCAAGTGTAGATTGATCAAGATCCTTCTATTGGCTTTGGAGATATTGATGTTTGAATGTTTTATTATAGTAAGCCTATGGAGACTATCGACCCCCGGGGCGTGGCCAAATTTGACCCCTGGGTATAATTGGCACAATATATGTAGAGGACCATAAGCCATTGCCACATATCAAATATCAAAGCTGTGGGCCCTGTGGTTTCATTTATTTATTTATTTATTTATTTATTTATTTATTTAAACGTATATGTTGCCATGGCAACCAGAGTTCCAGTCCGATCTGCCAAAAGCAGATCTTTCATACTGCCCAGCGATGCTGTCTTGGTAATTTGATCAAGATTCGCCAGCTGGTTTTGGAGATATTGATGTTTAAATGTTATACTATTGTACGTCTATGGAGAATATCGACCCCCCGGGGCGTGGCAAAAAATGACCCCAGGGGCATGATTGATATAAAGAAAATGGGGACTACCTAACATTGCTACATACAAAATATAGACGCTCTGGGCATTCTGGTTTTAGAAAAGAAGATTTTGTTTTTAATTTTTCCCATTGTAAGTCTATGGGAGCTATCTGTTGCCACGGAAACCACAATTTATTTTGACAAAATCTGCTTCAAAACCTAATGCAGTCAACCCAACAGCCAATGATGGTTCACATCAAATTTAATCTAGATCGACCTACTAGCCCCAGGAAAAGGAACTTGAAACAGAAAAATAGCACTAGCCAGTCGGGCTGCTGCACAGGCGTTTCTTCCTAGCCCTAGTGTCGGACTATCGGGCTAGCGCTAATTTCGATCACTGTTAAATGCTTATCTCATGGAAACCTTATGATTGTGATTTTAAAAGTAATTTTAGTGCATGAGTACATGATGCCACAGATAAATGTCCATTCCGGTAATTAGACCCATTCCGGTAAAGGAACGCACTCGTATAACTCCTTTCAGACTACCAAGACAAGCATCTTAACAATATTGATTTTATTTGAACAAGAAATGGCTTAAAAAAGTGCTGACTCGATTTCGGTGATTTAGAACCAGAGGATCAATGGTCCTGTAAACGCTCACTTGATCTGGACAGCTTAACTTGCAAAAGAACAAAGAACAAATGGGGTAGTTTGAAGTTTATTTTACAGCAGTAAGTCTATAGAGACTATTGACCCCCGGGGCGTGGCCGAATAGGATCCCAGGGACCTGAATGGCACAATTTATATAGAGGATAATTAGCCATTGCCACATACCAAATATCAAAGATGTGGGCCTTGTGGTTTCAGAGAAGAAGCGTTTTGAATTTGTTGTTTTTTTCTTTAAAATGTATATGTTGCCATGGCAACCAGAGTTCAAGTCAGATCTGCCCAAAACAATATCACACTGGTCTGTCTTTACGTACAGTCAACGAGGCCTACTCACAGTAAACGAGGTCTGAACACACAGCAAACGAGGAAAATGGCGGATTGTTGTTGGGGCGAAACGGTTAGTACAATTTGTTAATTTATTTTAAGCTTCTGATTTCGCTTATCCGCATGGCACATGTCTTATGGACCAACGCAACTATCGTGGCTTTTGCTTAGATCGTTACTTTCTGCAGGAAACCACGGATTTAATTATATATACTCATGCTGAATCTCCCAAAACCGGATTGTTGTTGGGGCGAATCGGTTTGTAAAATTTGTTGATTTATTTTAAGCTTCTGATTTCGATTATCCGCAAGGCACATGTCTTATGGACCAGCGCAACTATCGTGGTTTTGCTTAGATCGTTACTTTTTGTAGGAAACCACAGATTTAATTATAATGTTGAATCTCCCGAGACCGGTGCTTGCAAAATCATGCATTTTGTATCAGACCTACAAGAAAAGCTTATTTTGTGACTTTTAAGTGCGACTGCTTATGATTTGTTTTGATATTGCGAACATAGATACTGACCATCTAAGATAAAAAAAAAAAAAAAAAAAAAAAAAAAAAAAAAAAAAAAAAAAAATGCATTATTATTGTGAAATGATTAAAGAATTTTTATTACAACGAAACGGAAACCGAGGTCAGCACAACGAAAAATTAACGAGCACATTTTATTTTTGGTAAAATAAATATTATTACGACAATAAAAATATTATTTTGGATTACACTCGCGTTCTATTTCATCCTCTTGTTTGATACGGTCGCTTTTTGTAATACAAGCATTTCATATTTATCTCAGAGAACTTTGACAAGGGTGGCAAGGTAGGATTTTGGACCCTGCCCATTGGGGCCGTGAGAAATTGATGGACTGTTTGTGTCTCCAGACAAACTTATGACTGACCGCCTGATTACTGGTTTACCGCTTGAAGGTCTGAGCCTGTCTAGGAAACCTGATTAAGCCAAATCAGCCTTGCATATGAACGTCCTGGTTGCTTGAATGGCGAAACCGACATGATTGTCAACTTTTGTGCAAATATAATAAAATATCGATCAAAGCCGCTTAGGGTAGCTTAGGGTAGTGGTAAGCTCCCCCCCCCCCTCTCTCTGGTTTATATGTGAGACAGTTTACAATTGCATATGCCAGAAGAGCATAAAAGGTCGAACTGTTGTTAGGTACAAGCAGATTATCATTCATGAAATGTTCATTGGATCGTATCAAACAAGATAGAACCCTAGAGTGTAACCCTAAATGCTATTTATATTATCGTAATAAGATTTATTTTACCAAAAATAAAATGTGCTGACCTCGGTGTCCGTTTTGTTGTAATAAAAATCTTTAATAATTTCACAAGAATAATGCAACTTTCTTTTTTTTTCGCAAAATCATCTAAGACGGTCAGTATCTATGTTCGCAATATCAAAACAAATCATTAGCAGTCGAACTAGAGTCACAAGATAAGTTTTTCTTCTCGGTCTGATACAAAATGCATGATTTTGCAAGCACCGGTCTCGGGAGATTCAGCATTATAATTAAATCCGTGGTTTCCGGCAGAAAGTAACGATCTCAGCAAAACCACGATAGTTGCGTTGGTCCGTAAGACATGTGTCATGCGGATAAACGAAATTAGAAGCTTGTCATAAATTAACAAATTTTACAAACCGATTCGCCCCAACAACAATCCGCCATTTTTCTTGTTTACTGTGTGTTCAGACCTCGTTTACTCAGGCTGTTAGTAGGCCTCGTTGATTGTACGTAAAGACAGGCAAGTGTGAATATGCAACCTTTCCTACTGTCCATTGATGTTTTTGTGTAATTTGACCAAGCTCCACCTTCTTGCTTTGGAGATGTTTCCCTATAGTAAGTCTATGGAGACTATCGTCAGCGAGGCATGTCCAAATTTGAACCCAGGGGCGGGCCTGCATTGCACAATTTATGTAGAGGACCATTAGCCATTGCCACATATCGAATATCAAAGATGTGGTTCCTTCGGTTTCAGAGAACAATTTTTTTTTTCATTAAAATGTATACTATAAGTAGGGGATTTTTCCCGTAATAAGTATATGGGAATTTTTACCCAAAAGCTCAAGGGCAGCTATCTCTGCACTACATTTCCTGCTCTTCTCGCGGTTGGTTTTCCCCTATTTTGGTGCGTGTCGAAGTTCCCTGTCGGTCAGTTTGATAGTTTGGGAGGACAAACGAGCATCCTGCTGTTCTCCTCTTTAGGACGTGAAGCCAAAGCAAACTTTTGATGAGGGTTCATTACCCGAAATCGTACGATATAGTCCATACTATCTCGCTTTGAATGTTTTTACTGCTTCCAAAGGATCAAACCTTTATATTTTTTTTTCTTTTGCAGGTCCTGAATGAATGGGCCTATATTGTTACAGAAATAGTGGTATATGGGCACCATAACCGCCAAGCTAACAAGCCTATAATAAGTACCCGGGTAAACACCACTTTATCGGGAATTGTGGGGTTTGTGGGGTCCAACTGATGTTTTTCGTTTGCTCCGGAGTTAGTAAGTTATTCGGCGCCCAGGGATCTCCATCGTCGGGCAGCATACTGAATCAGTGAGTCCTGTTTTTTTATTCATCAGGTTGTTTATCTTGATTTATTTGTTTGTTCTTGATGATTCATTGACTAGTTAGAGATTAACCACGAGGACCGAAGAACTAGCTACATGTTATGAACCACTGCAGAAGCTGAGGGTGAGGTGACGGCCATGTAAAATCGATTTAAGCCCGCCAGTAACTGTGTGTTACTGATCGTTCAAAGTCGATACTTCTGTGGTGGTTCTTTTTGTTTTATGTCTTGGTGTTTGAATTTTTTGTGCTGTTGGCGCCTTATGTGTGTTTTCATAGTTTTAGTTAAGTTACCTATTTGGAAAATAGCAGCTCATTCGGCTTACGAAATGTTTTCTTGGTATCAGTGCCTGATTGTTGGTTTGGTTTTTTCCCACCTCAGTTTTTGGAGTGGGAATCTTTTTCTGATTGCACCTTTTCCTGATCTTTGCCTATTTGTACCTTTTTACATGGGTATACCTTTGCTCAAACACCGAGGTTGTTGACATATGTTGTTGCGGTTCTAAGAAGTCCACACAATGTCTTTTATACAGAAATACCAAAAAATACTTGACCGTTTTGTCGCCATATACGAACGCAGTGTAATAAATTAATTCTTAATTTTCATCTTTTACACAATTCCCTTAGGATTCGATGTCAAATGATCCCGTTATGGCCGGTGCCATAAAAACACATGTTTCGTCTGGATCCAGAAGGATCCGTTCCACCACGAACCCTGTTGAACGGTCATTAATTTGTGTTATATGCGCCAAATAGAGGACACGAATGTAGTATCTACTATAATTTAAGGAGAATACACTGCAAAAAAGTTATAAGAGGCCACTTTTCAAACTCATTTTTTGTTTTTAAGCCATGGTCGAAATTGCACGATTTTTTTTGCCGAAAGACGTGTCTTTTAAGTAAGTAAAGTTCCAAAGTGTTAAGAAATAATTTTCTTTCACTAAAAGCGTTTTTGGAGTAAAAATGTAAAAATCAATGTTTTTAAATAAAAAAGTGGATACAGCACACCATTTATTGAAATTAGGAACGGGTGTCATCAAAGGGGTCGTTACGGCTAGGAAAAACATCAAACATTCGAATTTTCTCTACTGGTAGAATTTTTATGTATTTTTAAGAATCGCCAATTTTGAGATTTTTTGGAAAATTCATAAATGTGCCTCTTAAACATGTTGACCCCTGTTAATTTTACTTGATGAGGCCTGGAAATGAGAGATATAACTCGACTGAACTGTTTTAGACCATTTTCGAGGACCAATAGGTCAAGGCTGCCGCACACTCCCGGTTTCAATGCCAATTTTTAACGAACAAAATAACAAAATTTGTGAACAACTTTTTGAATTTTCAAAGTTTATCAGAGTCTAGTATTTGACCTAAATAATCGCTGAAAACTGGAGAAGAACAAAGTTGGTATGCAAATTGCATTCAAAAGCTGAATTCCTGTTATTCAGGTTGCTGTCTTCTTGCATGTACAAAACAGAAACGAAGATTCTTATTGCAGCAACACTTTTGACTTAATTTTATCTTGCATCATGGCAGTCAGTAGCACATTCAAATAAATTAAAATGTAAAACACAACGTCATAATATGATATTTAATTTGATGTTAATAAAGTGTGACTGTTTGAAATGAGGGTACCTTTACACATGCTTCGTCTGTATGAGAAGAATCACGCATTTTGGAATGCAGAAACTCACAGAGCCACTGTTAGACATTGATTTTTTCATATGATCATGAATTTTAATTGATCGTATTTTACTTTCTGAACTAGAAGAAAAATATGAGGTGGCCTCTTATAACTTTTTTTCAGTGTACGAGCGTATATAATAGCAATCTACGTTCTGATCGATTTTCCCATCTTCGATTGGTAAAGCAATAAAAAATGATGTTTGAAAGGTCCTTTCTTATAGCCTGTAGACATGCAGGGTGAGGAAAGTAATGTTTTAAAACAGGTCCAATATCTTAAACTGCAGTTTTCTGTACAATAGTAATATGTTTGATATGTTCCGGGTCCCGTGGACTAGAATAAACAATAAACAATAAAATCTTCCGCTGAAGTAGCCTTCATGGCCAACTTCATCAACAAAATTCCCGTAGGCTCTGTTGCTGATCTCGTAGGCGCCAAAAAGCGATACGATCCCGTAGATTCCGTTAATGCTACCCACCGTGTTATGAATCTTAGTGATAAATATTGACTTTATGCAGTTCTTTGTTTTCTTTTATTGTGCATGCAAAAACGAATGCTCTTATGTTTCTATAATAAATCTATTTGTTGATCAACAAGCTAAAATCGTATGACTGCATGTATATACAGGTAAGTAAATTCATTGAATTGACTTTGTATTGGAGCTCTGGTTTGTTTGTTTGTTTGTTTGTTTGTTTGTTTGTTCGTTCGTTCGTTCGTTCGTTTGTTTGTTTGTTTGTTTGTTTGTTTGTATTACACGATTTTCCATTCATTAACATATGATAGGTCCCGAGGGTAGTGTTGAAAAATAACGAGGGCGTATCCCGAGGTCTTCAACATTCCCCGAGGGGTCTAGCGAAAGTTAATGAATGACAAAATCATTTTTATCGCTATTATTGCGCAAATCCTACACAAACGAAAAATATAATGACGCACTATATTTAACGTCCTCGTCACATTTTCATGCGCATAAATCTTTCATTCGTATGCTCGTTCCGGGCGGAGTTCAGTAACTTATGTAGCGTCCATGTTATGCACGTTGTTCCATTTTTTTCCATGACCAAGTCTTCAGAAGTTATATGTCTTTCACGGGGGCAAATCTCAATATATATAATTCAATTCAAAAACGGGCGTGTAAGAACTGTCTTCTTGAAAGTATTTATACTGAAAAATCTTAACAGACATATGCTAGGTGACTACTCTTAACGATCTAATCTTAAATGACTGAAGATGAGAACTTAACTGTATGTACTTGATTTTTAATGACAGATGATGCTAGTGATGAAGATGATCACAAGTTTTGGTAGCGTGATACTGTGACAGCACGTATTACATATAATCTAGAAGATTACAAGCAGTGGAATTGTAATTGAGGATTGAAATTCAGATTTTTGCTTTCATTGGATGATGAAAAACATTATGCTGTTTTAATGTCTGTGAAGCCCGAAGGGCTTCTCGAAGACATTAAAACAACTAATGTTTTTCATCATCCAGTGAAAGCTTAAATCTGAATTTCAATACTTATATTTACATTTCATATTATCAATCAACTATCGGATTTTAAATTGCACATACGTGGGATTATCAAAAATTATGTGGACTTTTCTTATAACTTATGATTTAATGACTCGATTCCACTCAAACTTTTAATACACATGGACCCATTTAATATGCAGCAGTGTGCAAAATTTCATCACAATCCCTTCATTCATTACAAAATTATTGTGAAATAAAAACACCCACTTACACCACCATGGAGCACTCCGATGACGTCAGTGACATGAAAGCAAAAACACTGATTTTGAACCACAAAATGTGCTTTTTAGGGCTACTGGTTTTTTATGTTTTACTGCTCAAAGTATTTTAAAAGATTGTTTAACTATTTGAGCATGGTTCATATTACCAACCTGTATAAAGTTTTAATGCATTGCCTTGATTTGAGAAGAATAAATTTGGACTGGGCATAAGGATGCTGACTTTTAAAATTATGATTGATGCATTAGAACATTTTAAATGACGGATATGAATTTCGATATTTATTTGGGTCCTATTTGTTCAAATGTTCACGCAATGTTTCGTTTCTAATGCTTTATCGAAGGACCTTGAAGTTTTACCGGCAAATAAGAAATTAGGATTAGTTTCAAATGGGAATTGTACAATATTGCCGGTTGATCTGTGTTGCATGAAATTCAGACATCGCCTAAACATTCTGAAAACAATCAAGCATGTATGCCTAAGCAAACCAACGTAGGTGCACAAACGGTCCACCATAATTTTTGAGCAAGCATAAATGGTTTTGTTATGCATTCATTAAGACACATGGCAGGTTTGGCTGTGATCTGCAAAACCGTTTTGAAGAAAACGTAAAAGAAATGCGATACTGCAGCGCCAAACTTAACGTCATTTCTGACGTGCTCCGGGATGGGGAGGGTGGGGTAAGAAAAAACATCACCAACTGCTAACAAAACACTTTAGATTAACCAAACTTTCAGAATCTAGTGGAGTTAAGCAAGTTTATCGTCAGCTGAAATTTGAATATGTTTGCCTAAACCGTTGTCAAGATATGGGAAAAGTCCACGTAATTTTTGATGATCCCTCGTATCATCGCTCATTTCCATGTTATTTGACTTAAAATCCGACTTAAAGTAATTTTAAAACCGCCAAAACGTCAAATTTTCGCGCTTATCGTCATGGCGATACGCGACCGACGTCACGCCAACAAGAGTAAACAAATAACGTAACTGGATGGTTTTGATGTCATCCCGCCCATAGCCGAGGATTCTAGATCACGTGATTTAATATTTTTCATTGGGAAATGAAGAACATCAAGAAAGATACTTTCATCTGGGTGGTTGCAATAAAAATGTAACTATTGCTATATAAGTAACTCCTCGACAATGAGAAATGATTCTTATGATAAACAAGTTATACAGACTGCTTACCGTGAGATCTGTCTTACCAAAGACCGGCACAAGGGTCAAGACCTAAAAATCAAAACCTAAAATCTACAGCATACAAAACACTGGTAAGACCTCAGTTGGAATACGCCCCCTTGTCTGGTCTCCCAACTCCGACTGTGATATATACAAGATAGAATCTGCTCAGCGCAGAGCGGCTAGGTGGGTTACTCATGACTGCAGGTCCACCTCTAGCGTAACCCAAAAGCTTTGCTGGCGTCGATAAGAGCAAAAACGCATAGACACTCCACTGGTCATGCTATACAAGATCACATAATTAAAGTCTTGTGGCAATCCCTCTGACTGATTACCTCATACCAAACCGCAGGGAGTCTAGATTCAACCACCCTCTCGCTAACAGACAAATTCACACCTCTACCAATCACTACAAATACAGCTTTTTCTCAAGAACTGTAGTACATTGGAATGCTCTAACCACCAGCATTGTCATGCTCCCCACTGTGGCACAGTTCAGTCGTACTGTCTGCCGGGTGGTGCATGTTTTTCCCTAATCACCAGACATTGTTTTTTTATGTTTAAACTATACTAACACTCTTCTTTCAATGTACAAACTCATTTCACTCAATTCACTGTGATTTTATTTCAGCTAACCCCCTTTAGTATACTGGAATTCCTTCTGAAGTCTTCTAAGGAGGTTAAAAAGTAATGGTAGAGAGATAGAAGGGGGAGTTTTGGTCCTTGGGAATTGTGGACTCACTGAGGTCATTGAGGGAGCAGGGGTGTTGGGTTTTGAGCTATGCTTGCTTAACCAGGAAACAGGGTAAAAAAGTAGTGCTTCATAATTCGAAGTGTATAAGTTCAAAGTGCGAAAATGGCCAATTAAACGTAAAGTACTCTTGACCCATGGTGTGGATCTCTGAGTGAATAATGGGCGACCTAGCAGCTGGGAGTGGATGCTGAGGAAATTCAAGTCCTCATGGCCTATCAGCTCAGGGGACCCGCATGGTAAAACTAAAATAACAAATCACAACTCCTGACAATGACTTACAAGTTATCCTCCTTATTTACTTAAAACTAATAAGCAAATTTACTGTTACGTTTAACGCCGAAGAACTGAGGACAAAAGTGATTATTCAGCGATTTTCTCCTCAGAAAATTAAGTTTTGTTATCGCCTGTGGCGTCTTGATTTAGAGTTGACCGACTATGTCCAATACTACAACTTGGTAGAGATGGCACATAACATAGTTCTTTTCCGACAGAACAATATTAAGAGAATGGATGTTCTGAGTAAACTGAGACCGTCCGACATTTGTTCAACGTGGCTGTTGTTGACAACTAATTTCACAAATGCACCAATCATAGATACCTACTATAGGCGAAACACTAGACTTGTTGTGTGAAGTAAAAATCAAGATCAGCGATATTTCCAAAATTTCACTTGTGAAAAGAAAATCGGAATGGGTTAGTAATTGAATTTGGGGAACATATGCGCACTTAAAAGAAAATATGTTTCCGCATCCAAACCGACGAGTGATAATAATCATCTTTGAGAACCTTGTACTAACTGAAAACTAGAGAGGTGATGGAACCTCTTCGAAAGGAATGACGCGATCATCTGGATATTTACAGGTTAGTCTTGGAGGATTTAAGGTTTCGCAATTAAATAATTATGAACAAAAGAAACTACATGTACTACATGTACGTACTCGACAGTGGATTATGGAGCAAGGCGTATCGAAAAGCTGTTTTAATAAAAAACGATCGCAGCCGCATGTTTACAGCACTTGCGATCGAACAATGGCCGCGGCATGTATATCTTCCGAAGATCTACCATGTTCCAGGAGGGAGTTTGCAGTTGAATCCAAAATTTGAAATTTCCGTCATTACTACGATTAGTCAACAAGGAAGTCTGCCAGATGATACTTTATAGATAGTCGAGATGCTATCAGCAGCCAGTTGCCAGACTTCTGGATACATCTTTGTTACAGGCGCAAATAATTACGAACAATCATGCGTCTCCGACGAGCTTGATTCGGAAATCAACGATGCCAATGGTGACAACACACAAACAGAAAATAAAAAAGTCACAAACAAATCGACAAACACCTGATATTGCCGAAGCCAGAAAGACAGACCCAAGTGAAACCACAAGGGACATTGTACACGGAGTTGAGAACATACTGTCCAAAACGTCAAAGAAACCGAGTGAATTTAGCAAACATATCCCTGAAAAACAACAATTTATTGAAAGTGTCATCGAACAAAAAATTAAAATTAACAACCAAACGTATGAAACTGAAATCGATCTCTTAAAAATCGACATAGATAACCTAGTATCGACCAAGAATGAAGATATCGAAAACCTTAATCAAGAACTGAGTGCAGCGAAGCGTGCTTTGCAAGAGCAGCAAATGAATCTTGAACTTGCTTTTACTCAAGATTCAACAAGTGGTGTTCACGCAGATAACCAGGCTTCAGGGGCGTCAGGTACTCTGATTCAACGACAGATATGGTTTGTATGATTAGGATTTCTTTATCGGAGGACCAACGCTCTTCTGAATCCAGCAGGAGAAGACGGACGGAAAGTGAACGTACAATCACTGAAGCAAACGACCATGTTGGTAATTCAGAAGAAAGGGAACTTGCCCAACGCGTATATAGAAATGACGAAATAGATATCGACGGAGAGATGACACAAACTCCTCCAGCGACGGTTATCGATCAGATGATGATTTGTTTCGCAGAATTTTCTGGGGAAACTATTACTGAAATACACCAGTACAATAGGTGATTTTAAACGGACCTATTGCATGAATAATTGATTGATTCGTTCCGATTTCCTCCTTAAAGGAAGGCATAAACAAGTAGCCCAAGGGCAACGATCGCTCACCTGAGTCAACAAGTACAGTCACTGGACAAAGTGAATTTGTTTCTTTCTTTTTTTACCCTAAATGGGTAATGACGGCCATCTTGGTAATGTTTCAGGTCTATGGCTGCAATAGTTACCATAGGATCATTGGTCCTGTAAACGCTTACCTGAGACCTAGTTGTCACTTTTCCCTATGTTTCCATGTTTGCCTATGTTTCCAAAATTGACCTTGACATAAATTAATCACATACATCTACTCTATTAGTTGTTTGCATCTACCACTTTTCAGGTCTCAGGCTGCATTTAGTTTACAAAATATCCATTGTTTTCACTTTTTCCAATGTAAAAGCCTATGTTTCCAAAATTGACATTGCCGTAAATAGGTCAAGGTCATCCTAGGGTCATCATTCTATCAAACTATGATAGGCTGGAGTCCCAAATGCTACATACCAAGTTTCGTGAAAATCGGCCTGCTGGTTCTGGAGAAGATTTTGATTGTTTTTTACCATATATGGGCGCGGCGGCCAGCTTGGTCATGTGACCTAGATTTCGGGATCAAACTTTCGTTACCCCTACCCAGGGATGCTCCACATAAAATTACAGTTTTATTAGCCATGCGGTTTCAGAGAATAAGATCTTTGAAAAGTGTGTATAGACGACAGATCGGCCAAGGTCAAGAGATGACCCTGACCTAAATTAATCACATACTTTCATTAGTTGTTTTGCATCTACCACTTTTCAGGTCTCAGGCTGCAATAATCCATATTTTTCACTTTTTCCCCATGTAAAAGCCTATGTTTCCAAAATTGACCTTGACGTAAAATAGGTCAAGGTCATCCTAGGGTCATTATTTGATCAAACTACGATGGGCTGGAGTCCCAAATGCTACATACCAAGTTTCGTGAAAATCGGCCTGCCCATTCTGGAGAAGAAGATTTTTGAGTGGTTTTTACCATATATGGGCGTGGCGGTCAGCTTGGTCATGTAACCTAGATTTCGCGATCAAATTTTCGTCCCCACTACCCAGGGATGCTCCACATAAAATTTCACTTTGATTGGCCAAGCGGTTTCAGAGAAGAAGATCTTTGAAAAGTGTGTATGGATGACAGACCCTTCAAGGTCAAGAGATGACCTTGGCCTAAATTAATCACATACATGTACCTTCATCTACTCCATTTAATTAAGTTGATTGCATCTACCACTTTTCAGGTCTCGGGCTGCAATAGTTTTCAAAAAATTGCAATTTTCCTCTTTTGGTCTTATAAGTCAATGGAAACTTTAAGTTGCCATAGCAACCAAAGTAGTGGGTCAAGGACAATAAAAAACACAAACTTTGTAGAGGCTAATATCATAAGCATGTATGTAAAGTTTCAGCTTCATCCGCCTTACCACCTGAGAAAAAAAATTGAATATTTTTTCGAAAATTTACCCATTACGTTGCTATAGCAACCAAACGAATAAAACGATTTTGACAAAAGTTGCCTAAAACGGGGAGGACTACTCAATAAACACTTATGTAAAAACAAAATTTCAATATCCTCAATGAAACGGCAGAAATTGCAAATTTCCGCTTTTTGCCTTATAAGTCAATGGAAACTTCAAGTTACCATAGCAACCAAAATAGTTGGACAAAGACAATAAAAAACACAAACTTTGTACAGGCTAATGTCATTAGCATGTATGCTAAATTTCAGCTTCATCCCCCATACGGCTTCTGAGAAGAAGATTAAAAAATATTTTTTCGAAAATTAACCCTTTATGTTGCTATAGCAACCAAACGAATAAAGTGATTTTTACAAAAGTTGCCTTAAACGTGAAGGACTACTCAATAAACATTTATGTAAAAACAAAATTCAAATATCCCCAGCCTGACAATGGAAAATGCCAATTTCCACTTTTCTCCATACAATTTATGGAAACTTCAAGTTGCCATAGCAACCAGAGTTCTTATCCGATCAAAACAAAACACACAAATATTCGTTCCCCCCACCTGTAGATGCTATATGTAAAATATGAAAAGATTCGGCCTGGCAGCTTCAGAGGAGAAGTCGTTTGAAAATGTTGACGACGACGGACGACGACGGACGACGACGCACGGACGACGGCTCGACTACCATACAATAAGCTCACCTTGTGAGCTGTTATGTATTCGGGATACACAACTTAACACAGTGGGTTTATATAATTATGATAATGAGGGAGTGGTATGAATTGTTTTAAGTTACAGCAATGTTTACTCTAATATTAAGACTCTCTTAAAGTGTATGTTAACAAAGCAGTCAGTATCCAACACTTCCCTCCTCTAGATTAGAAGTCCCTTGAATCAGTTCATGTAACTGATACTTGTGAATGTCTTTGTATGTTTAATAATCCAGCAATGAATAAACAATTTCTCTTAATTGTCTATGCTTTTGAATTTTTACTTTCTGGAAACTAGTCTACTTTTAATTGATTACATTGTTATATATGTTTTAGCATGCATGAATTCATTTATTCACTTTCTTAGTCTGGACCCATTGAGACAAGCTGTTATCATTTGATATACTATTTCATTCACCTACACTTAATATTCATTAATGAAATTCCCGTAAAAATGCCATTAACGAAACAAGATACCTTCCCAGCTGATATGCCCATTGATGAAAATTGCTTGTCTGAAAGAAACCAGACTTTACACAAATGCAAGTGAGATAAGAAGGTGATCATTACTTCTAATCTCTATATTCATTACAGTAAGGGGTTTATTATGCCCTTGTTGTCTGTAATGAGCCTTATGTCACTTTTCACACTCTATTTACAAGTTTGTTCACGAATACGAAAGCCTTTCCGGAGGTTTTCTGTCTCGTAACGGATAGCGCCGAGGAGCAGGCTGTGTATCCTCATGTTGTGCGTTGGCTGATCCAGAGTCAGTACCAATTGGATTTTCCACCGACACGTCCGGAGTACTTTCCACGTGCCGTTGCCGCTCATATGAAGTACTGCGCATTTGGTCAGCATGCCTACGCCAATTTCCTTGCTCTCCAGTTGTAACCTTGTATGAAAGCGGTCCCGTTTTCTCCGTTATTTTAGCGTCTGTCCATTTGTTCGTATTGTCACGGTAATCCCTGACCATCACTTTCTCCCCTTCACTGAACTGAGGACGTTTTGGTTCAGTGATAGACATAAACTGCTTTTTCTCGACAGTGTCCCTGATATTTGGTTTGATTAAATCCAAGCGAGATCGTAACTGTCTACCGAGAAAAAGTTTTGCTGGACTTTCGTTCGTTGTTGCATGTGGTGCATTGCGATACTGCAACAAGAAACTGTTGATTTTCTGATGCAACGAACCTCCGTCGGTTGATGCCGATTTCATTGCTAACTTGAAAGTTTGCACGAATCGTTCAACTAGCCCTTGGGTAGCAGGGTGCCAAGGTGCTGATGTTTTGTGGATAATTCCATTGTTTCTACAGAATGTTTGAAACTCCTCACTCGTAAATGTTCTACCGTTATCGCTGATAATCTGTTTTACGACCCATGACCGTCCAAAGATTTGTCTTAATATATCGATCGTTTTTGAAGCCGTAATAGAGTTCATTACATGTACCTCTGGCCATTTCGAATGTGCATCTACTGCGATGAAGTACATATGTCCCATAAATGGACCAGCGAAGTCGATATGTATCCGTTCCCAGGGTGCCGAGGGCCATTCCCATGGGTGTGATGATGCTTTAGGTGGTGCTTTCTGATGTACTTGACAACCTAAGCATTTTCTTGCCAGTTGTTCAATGTCGCTGCCTAATTGAGGCCACCAGAAGAAGCTTCTGCTTATTTCTTTCATTTTCACAATGCCTAAATGTCCCTCATGGAGTTCATCTAGCACTTTATTCCTCAATTTAATTGGAATTATGACGCGTATACCCCACATTAAACATCCATTTTCTACTGAAAGTTCATTTCTACGTGTGTAGTATGGTTTCAGTCTCTCGTCTTGGGGTTTATCAGTTCATCCATTTAACGTAAAGTCAAGGACTTTCGACAGGGTCGGATCGCGACGTGTTTCACGTTTCACATCACTTGCACTTACAGGCAGGCTGTCTATTTGTGACAAGTTACACAGTTCTACTGAGTCACTATCTGGTAGATCCTCACTTTGCGAATACGGAAGTCGCGAAAGTCCATCGCAGTTTGCATGCGATTTTGAGCTTTTGTACTCAATGTCATAATCATGTCCCTGTAGGAACAACGCGTAGCGTTGCAGACGTGCTGCTGTCGTAGCAGGTATCCCTTTCTTCGGACCAAAGATCGATATCAATGGCTGATGATCCGTAACAAGCGTAAATTTCCTTGCAAATAACATGCAGTGGAACTTCTTTACTCCCCATACTAAACTTAGAGCTTCTTTGTGAATTTGTGCATAGTTTTTCTCTGCTGCATTTAGCGTACACGAAGCGAATGCAATTGGTCTTTCTTCACCATTTTCCATTACATGTGAAATCACTGCACCTAGTCCGTATGCTGATGAATCACACGCAAGCTTTACAGGTAAGTCCGGATTGTAATGTGTCAGCACAGTGTCAGATGTTATCATTTCTTTCACAGTGTCAAATGCATTTTGTGCCGCTGGTGTATTTTCTGTCTTTCTTAAGCAACTGATACAGGGGGTGTAATACACTTGCCATGTTCGGTAGGAAGTGAGAATAGTAATTTACTAGTCCTAGAAATGCACGAAGTTGTGTCACATTTTCGGGTACGGGAGCATTGATTACTGCTTCGATCTTGTCCTGTGTCTTATGTAATCCATTTGCATTGATTTTGTGTCCGCAATATGTAATTTCTTCCTGGAAGAAACTGCATTTGTCCCTGTTTACTCGCAAGTTATAATCCTGTAATCTCTGAAGTACAGTTTCCAGAGTTTTCGAATGTTCTTCGTCCGAGTTTCCTGTGATGATGATGTCATCCAGAATACAGCTGGTGTTTGGTATGTCTTTAAGAATTTGATCCATTGTTCTTTGCCAAATACTCGGTGAGGCTGCAATTCCAAATACAAGCCGGTTGTAGGAATATAAACCTTTGTGAGTATTTATAGTGAGATAAGACTTTGAGGCGTCACTCATTTCCAATTGATTATAGGCTTGCCGCAAGTCTATTTTTGTAAACTTCTCTCCTCCTGCCAATGACGCAAATATGTCCTGTATTCTCGGCAGTGGATATTGATCAACTTTGAGTTGTGGGTTTACAGTTACTTTGTTGTCACCGCATATTCTGACTGAATTGTCTCCTTTTGGAACAGCTACGATCGGGGTAGCCCAGTCGATGTGATCTACTTTCTGTATAATCCCTTCAGATTCGAGCCGGTCGAGTTCCTTTTCAACTCTTTCTTTCAAAGCGTAAGGTACTGGCCTTGCTTTGCAGAACTTTGGTTGAGCGTTTTCCTTTAAAGTTAATGACGCTTTCATGCCTTTATCCTTTCCTGATTCAGCTGTGAATATCTGACTGTACTTTTGTAAAAGTTCCTGGACATTATCTTCTGTTGACTTTCCTGTTTGTAAAAACTTTATAGAGTTCCAGTCAAGCTTAATGTGTTTTAGCCATGCTCTGCCAAATAAAGAAGGGCTGTCCTTTTTCACCACAAACAAATCAAGATTATGTTCTTGGCCTTCATAGTTCACAAGTACATTGATAATTCCTGCTGGCGTAATTGTTTCACCTGAATAAGTTTTGAGTCTGGTCTTTGTTTCAGATAAGGGTTTGTGGGAGAATAATTCTTTGTAAGTCCTAATTGGAATAACAGAGATAGCAGAGCCAGTATCTAATTCCATTTGCAAGTGTTTTCCTTCTATCTTGGGTGTAACACTGATAACATCGGATCTCTTTACCGTATTTATGCTAACAGTCAACAGTTCTTCCTCTTCCACAGATTTCACAGACTTCTTGTTCGAAATGTGTTTCTTGGATTGATTCCTATTTTGTTGAGCCTTTTTACTCAAACAAGCTCTCTCGATATGTCCCTTTTTAGAGCAAAATCGACATGTCTCTTCCTTAAAGTGACACTGATCAGGAGTGTGATTCGGCCTGTCACAGCGAAAACATGCCTTATTTACATTCTTGTGCTTAGCAGGGATCGGTGTCCTCTTACTTAGTTTATGTACAGAATCTATTCTGTGTTGATGTCGCAGCTCAACAGCGTCTCTTGCTGCCGTTTCCATAGCTGTGGCAATTTCTATAGCTTTGTCTAGCTTTAAGTCGGATTTCGATAGTAGCCTTTTCTGTATGTTCTCGTTTTTAATCCCACAAACTAATCTGTCCCGCAGAGCATCACCTAAGGTAGCTTTGAAATCACAATGTTCCGAAAGCTTTCTAAGTTCTGCCACATACACGGTTACAGATTCACTTTCATGTTGGTCACGTTTATGGAACCGAAAACGTTCTGCAATCACTAATGGCTTTGGTGACAGATGATTTTCCAATAATGTCACTATGTCATCCAGTCCTTTGGTCGCCGGATCGTCGGGCGTCGTTAAATTCCGTAGGAGGCTGTAGGTTTTCCCTCCCATCATAGCCAATAATGCTGGGACCTTTTTCTCGTTCGCAATTTCGTTTGCCGCGAAGTACTGTTTCACGCGCTCTGTGTACGATTTCCAATCATTAAATTCCCCGATATTTCCGATTACAAAAGTTGCCATTCTAGTGATGTTAATACAAGAAATTAATCCAAAATTTGAGTTCAGGCACAAAAATTCTCGTCGCCAAACAACTTATGTATTCGGGATACACAACTTAACACAGTGGGTTCTAGCTCTGAACTAATTTATTTACTACGAAGCAGCAAAGACTATCTATGCAATTATGATAATGAGGGAGTGGTATGAATTGTTTTAAGTTACAGCAATGTTTACTCTAATATTAAGACTCTCTTAAAATGTATGTTAACAAAGCAGTCAGTATCCAACATGAGCCTTCGGCTCAGGTGAGCTAAAAATCCGGAGTATTTTTCTCTAATGCAACCTTTTGCACATATGTAAATCTTATTTCTCAAGACTCATTCAAAGAAAACTTGCCCATGTTATACACAAAAACATTTTAAGCTTACTAATGAAAACGTTTAGTACAAAAAATGACATTTTTTATCATTTTTGCTCAAATAAAAAGTAAAACTGAGTTCCTTTAAGAGCAGGGATAACATTAATGAGAAAGGGAATGGGCCATACCGCTCAAATCTTGCCAGTGACCCTACAAATCTGGCGACATGGAGCCAGAGACAATTACTGCAATTTGACAGATTTTAACTGGGATGTCAACACATAGACAAGCAAATCTAAACAGAAGCCAAACGATTAAGAATGTTCAGATAATTATATCTAAACTGAGCATAAATATCTGATTTCTTAGAATATCATCACTGACCTCAAAAGACAAACTATTAATTGTGGGTACACATTAGACCGGCCTCAGCAAGGCTGTTCTAACCAGTACCCACAATCTTTTGTTTTGAATCAACAATAAGGAAAAAGTATAACCCTTTACACGGCCACCTTAAAATTTAAGACATCGCTATTCCAGTAATTCAAAGCTATCGCATCGCCCTCACCTGAGCGCTTAAGTTGTAACTGTTTATTAAGAATTCACGTGCAAAACCTGAAATGACTGTCCCGTATGGGCCGTTTTCTTTGGCCAGAGCAAAAGAAAAGAAACTATGGACAATTTAATGAATGTGATCAACATTTGTTCTTTGAGCTCAGAAACCGGTAACAGCGACGATCAGACTGCCCAATTCACTTGTTTAAACACTTTTCTTGTTTCTCTCCCTCAAACTCGAATGTGAATTTTTCTAAAGGCCTCGTCACACATAAGCGAAAATCCCTCGACTTGCGTTTAATTTAGAAAAGGAATTATTGTGAGTATAATTTACTTCCGAGTTTACGTCCCTTCCAACAGCCAACGTCTCGACATGACCAAAGTTGTTTACTGGGACGTAAAACAAATAAATCAAACAAACAAAAAACTATCTGTCGCAATTACACGCTAGTCTACGTCGAGAGATTTTCGCTTATGTGTGACGAGACCTTCAGAACAAATAATATCAACAAAACTGTATAATTTGTCCCACGATTGGTGCAGCCTGACTAGTCTTTGCTGTGCGCACAGCTGACAGTTACATACCGAAAAAAGTTATTCAGTCGAACAATTTAAACTGAGTTACGTGCGCGAACGCGAATTACGTATCAGATATTCGTTTCTTATTAATCAATCAATTAATTAATTAATTAATTATTTAATTAATTTATTTATTTATTTATTTATTTATTTATTTATTTATTTATTTATTTAAATAATTATGTATTTATTTATTCATTTATTTATCTATTTATTTATTTTAATATTTGTAAAAAAAGTTTTTGACATCAGTCGCTCTTGAAACATTTTCAGGATCGACTTTTAGGAGATAATGACTATTATTGCAACTTTACAATGAGCAGCACACATAGTTAGAGCCCCAGCCATCAGAAAAATGGTGATAGGTGGTCGGAAAGTAGCACAAATTCCATTCATACCCTCTTGTAGAGGAACCCATTGGAAGCTTGAAAACCAATGTTTGGTCAATTTTAAGTCTTGCAAAAGTGTTGAAATTATGGGATGTATATTGCTACACATGACATTTTATAATGTGATTCTCGAAAATGAGGGTGTACATACAAAATTAGTCATATCTCTGCTGTTACTTATATTACTGAATATCTGGTCTCATTTTAAAGCTTAGACATAGCCCTTTTATCGTATGATAAGAAATGCAAGTCATCTAATCAGTATATTCGTGAATTTTAATGAAAACATTAATTTGACAGAAAAACATTAAAAATCCATAAATTAACTAATTTGAGGCCCAAACTATCTCTGTGACACTTTGTTATTGAGCCAGTAATATCATATGACAAGGGTGTTGATGTCAAGGGCCTAAATAAAAATCATTTTCTTTGGATATTCATGAAATTTAATGAAAATGTCAAAAATCAAGGAAAAACATGGGAAAACTATAGCCATTGCAAGGTTTTGGATAGGTTATAAGATCTATCTTGCATCCCTGGGACCATACTATAATTGGTCTGATAGTGATGCATGGACCTAGCAATTTAACCTTGATGCCTAATATTCAAATCATTGGATATGCTTATTTATGAAAATTAAAAAATACCCCATAAGAAATCGGAAACGAATCATGGATAATATGGGGTGTATGTACAAAATCACTTGTTCCAGGGCTGTAAATAAACACAGGATACTGGAAAAGGTATCAAATAACTACTATGGCAATGTACTATGATCCTAAAGTATGATATAGGAGTAATCTAATTTTCAATTTCATGAATTTTAATGAAAACTTTAAAAATTGGAATTGGAGAGAAAAAGAGAAAAGATTAAACGGGTAAACCTACAAAATGACTTTTGACAATATCTCGGCAATCAAAAGCCTTAAAGTGCTGTAAATGGCATCAAATTGTTATTATAATATATAATATAAGTCATTTGATTTTTAGTTTTAAGAATATTAGCAAAACCTTCAGAATTTAGAGAAAAATATACGGAAAATAAGGAGGTATACATAGAAAGACGCATATATCTTGGCTACTGATAGACTTAGAGAGCTATAAATGGTTGCTAGGACTATGTTATATAACCATGCTATCTCATATATAAATAATAAGCTATTTTTGTTGTATGGCTGTCAACGAGATCTTTATAAATAAGACAAAAAGCAACGAAAAATGAAGGGGTACACAAACAAAATCGTTAATATCTTGACTGCCAAGAGCTGTAGAGAACTTAAAATGGCATCAATTTATTGGTAGGACACTGTTTCATTGCCATGCGTTTAGAAATATAAAGCATGCTTGCTGGCAATCAAGATTTAATAAATTTTATTGGAGCACAATCTTCAATTTTCTGTCATTTCCGCAATTTTTCAAAATTTTGTGTAACATTTAGAAAATGCAAATAACATATGCTTAAGCTATCAGGCCACATGGCAATAGTGCATTGTCCCAACATTCTATTGGTACCATTTTCAATTATCTAAGGATATTGGCAGCTGAGACATAAGCGATTTTGTTGGTGTACCCCTCGTTTTTCATTGATTTTTCTCTTATTCATAAAGACGCTATTAATATCCATACAACAAAAATAGCAGATTATTTATTTATCAGATTACATGGTTATAGAACATTGTCCTAGCAATCATTTGACACCAATTATAGCTCTCTAGGTCTATCAGTAGCCAAGATACATGTGATTTTCTATGTATACCGCCCTTCCTTTTCCGTAATTTTCCTCTAAAGTCGAAAGGTTATGTTAATATTCATCATAAAAATCAAATGACTTGTATATTGTAGTAAAGGACGGCATAGTTTTGCCCTAGCAACCATTTGATGCCATTTTCAGCATGTTAGGGATTTTGGTTGCCGATATATAAGTCATTTTGTATGTTTACCAGTTTCAGTTTTCCTTTTTTTCATTCCTGTTTTCAGAGTTTTCATTATAATTCATGAAATTGGAAATCAGATCATTATTATATCATACTTAAGGGACATAGTACATTGCCATAGCATTCAATTGATACTTTTTTCAGCATCCTGAGTTTGTTACCAGCTCTTGTACAAGTGATTTTGTATGTCTATCACTATTTTTTGTACAGATTTCTAATGTATTTGATTAATTTTCATGAATAAGCAAACGCAACCATTTGAATAATAGGTATTAAGGTTAAATTGCTTGGTCCATGCATCGATATCAGACCAACTATAGTATTATAGAGCCTGATATTGTTGGTATATGGGTGGTTTTCAAAAAAATGAAGTATTTTTTAATATTAAAGCTGAACTGATAAGCTTTATACATATAAGGTCTCATTTATACCTTAAATGTGTGTTATGAAGGTGTCAAACTCCAAGCAAAATTTCATAAAAAAGATGGATCTATACCAGATTTATACAACAATATATACCTAAAAATGTCACAAGTGCAAGGTTTTAGCGTGACATTTTGAATATTAAGTCATTTTTAAATGGTCAGAAAACAATTATCTGATTACCTAACAAAACAAAATCTCTAAAAAGTTACAAACAATTAGGTACTTGAGAGTTGCCAATGAAGCATGCATGTATTTCGCCTTTGTTGCCTCTTCAGCATTTATAAATAATAACCATACCCTTAAAATGAACTACAGTAAAAATAGCTTAGCTTAAACTTGTGAAAGCCAGTGTTCAATCATTGTAAGCCCTACATCTATTGTATGATCTTACTGATCAAGTCTGATGTATCTGGATTGATCATCAGAGGTTCTTCATTAAAAACCCTTTCTTATATTTTCAAAAGTAGCTGATCTAATCAGTTAACCGTTTTTGTCACAAGTTCAACGTTTTGTATTTCTTGACTGACCATATAAGCATATCATGTATGACTTGTTATTTTGCTTTATATTTTAGTCTAGCAGGTCAGAAAGAAACCAACAAAAACAACCCTTTGCATATAGTTATGCATATTGGTTTCTAATATTAACAAAAGTGATGTCACAAGTGCAACGCATATTTTCTAGTCCAAAAAATTAAACGCTAATTCCTAACGATTCATATTACTTATAAACTTATAAAATATGGCAATCACAGGAAGCATTGTACACTTGTAAGATACTGTTCATCATTAAATACATTGATCATTTGAGTGGTTATGGAATTATTTATAGGTGCAGAAAGCAATTTTAGGGTCAAATTTATCAAATAAATGTGTGAAAAAAAATGTTTTTGATAATTTTATCAAATTAATGGCATAGAGTCTAGTCCCAGTATAGGGTCTATCAAACTAAGAACAAATTTGAAACATAAAGTGTATGTTACAAATGTAGCACTACTTATAAGGTATATCACCAGTTTTGAAAATAAACAACAAAAAGCACAGAAACAAGAAAATCACAAAAATGGCCGTTGTCAAATAGATTTGAATGTTGATTTCTCTTATTTTGATAACCATAGAAAAACCAGGAACAAAAATTAAAAAGACAAATGCACATCTCAATTTTGACCTCAAATGGGTCAATGTCACACTTTTACTTCTTTTTTTTGAAAATCACCCATATGTATACTTATAAGTACCCTATTCATTAGAATCACACTAAGGGTGTGAGTGGAAATTATGTAATTTTACATCATGTAAATGCGTTCATTGTTGAGGAAAATATTTTATGGCATTTAGGTGATACCTCTGACTACACTGGCAGCCATGAGAATTGGTCCTAGTGTTGCAAGATATATATTATAACCCATCCAAAACCTTGCAATGGCTACAGTTTTTTCCCTTGTTTTTCCTCGATTTTTTACATTTTCATTAATATTCATGAATATGCAAATGAGATCATTTTTATTTAGGCCCATGACATCAATACATTTGTCATATGATATTACTGGCTCAATAACAAAGTGTCACATTGATAGTTTGGTCCTGAAATTAGTTTATTAATGGTTTCTTAATGTTTCTTCTGTCATTTTAATGTTTTCATTATAATTCATGAATATGCAAATTAGATAACTTGCATTTCTTACCATAGGTTGAAAGCGCTATGTCTTAAGCTTTAAAATGAGACTAGGTTCAGTGGTCTAGGATGAGTAACAGCGGGAATATGACCAATCTTGTATGTTCACCCCCATTCGCAAGAATCATGTTTATGGTTGCCATGGAAACCATGCACTTTTTCATGGAACAAAAGAGTTTATCTTTGACAACAAAAATGATTTGCATTTCTGGGGTCCCAATGAATGATTTAGCACCCCTGAAAGATTATCCTGGGAGGGGGTATGCAAGGTAGACCAAATTAGCCCCCGGGGTACCCAGAAATAAATGTACTTAATGTCGCGGATCAAACAAGCTAGGGTACTTCATTTTCACCCGGAATAAAAGTACTTTTGCAAGACCGAAAAAAATTAAAACATTGGTTTTCATACTTCCTAAAGACAGTATTAAACAACTATACCAAGGAAATTTGTGCTAAACAGGTGGCCACCGAAAGTGATTTTTGATGGCTTTTCTCAGTCTGGGGCTTTAGCTAACAGTCTGAGACAGTGCCACCAACAGCACTAGCAGTAAGGTGGTGATGGTACAATAGTAGCAGTTGTTGTTGTAGTAACAGCAGTAGTGCAACACCAAACGCAACATATGGTATATGTGCATGTAGCTACATGTACCTAAACCCTATTATTTACTTATTAATTATCAAATTGGATTGCGCCAAGGCGATATGCAGCATCATAACATGTTGCATCAGCAACATTATGAGCAATAAATTTGATCAAAAGTGCGAAAATAATAACTTTTTTTTTTAATTTAACTTGTCACTTTGTAAAATAAGATGGCGCTAAGGTGGGCTTGAGTTGAAGTTACGATACTGTTAAGTTGTCACCGTAACTTAAGATCGCTTCCAGTTAGTCACCGTAATCCCTAAGAGATGCTTAAGTTGGTCGTAAGATGATCTTAGGGCTTACGATTGCCTCGAGTTACCAACCCCTGGTCTGCGCCTTTGTTTTCGCATATGCAAAATGTTGGTTTTCTAATGACGCGGCTGAAATACGTAATTCCTTTATTTTACAAGCTGAAATAGAAATATATAAATAAATAAACGGAGTGGCTATTGACAAACGTTTGTCATTAGCGATTTTTCGTATAAATCGCTATTGACAAACGTTTGTCATTAGCGATTTCTCGATTAAATCGCTATTGACAAACGTTTGTAAATAGTGGATTTCACGTATTTTCACTATTGACAAACGTTTGTCTCATACGATTTATACGAAAAATCGCCTCTATAAATGACAAACGCTTATCATAAGCCTTTTTTTTTTCAACAAAAAATCTCTTATTTCCAAACGGTTGTAGATAAAATGATGACCAGCAAAATAATATCGGACTCGGCCTAGTTTATTAATTTATTGTGAATCATAGATATAGAACAGATATTTCGTTTGTTTTCAATGATTTATATATTTTATTAGAATTATCAACACAAATATTTGTAACTTAATACAGACATAAACATGCACCTTTCAAACATACAAAGGAATTTGTTTGATGCCCACGTCAACAATGTAAAATTCAAGTTGAAGTTTGGGAGGAGCGACCGCTTCTGGGTATTTGCTATTTCTATGGAGAGTTAATGTGTTTTGCTCAAAAACATAACAAGGCACAAGTGGAGTTCGCACCCAAGACGCTATACCACTTGGCCACTTTCACTGATGTTGAAAAGCTCTTAGTAAATTACCAAAATTGGAAGATACAGATACGATCTTGGACTAATATAGTACATAATTATTAGAAAACATAAGTACAGGAGGTTTCTGAACGATGACGTAAGGGCTGTAGAAGCTAGGGGTCGTATTATAAAGTCACTGTGTGACAATTAATTTGCACATTCTATTGCGTAAACGGTTTACGTAAATGGCATGCGTTCAGTAGACTAAAATACCCTCATAAACACATTCTTTACAGTGGCTATCTTTTGGCTTTGACTATGCGCGGGACTGGAGCGTTTGAGTTGGCTTGCGGCTTAGCGTCCCAGTAAACAGCCATGGTCGTTGCCTCCATTTTATGGGATTTTTACCCAACATAGGATGTCATGACATCCAAATAGTGCTTCAAATACAAACACTCAACAGTATTAAAGCCAAAATGCTTATATGTATGGATGGTTTTACTTGAACCACTTTACCTGGGCAGGCTAATAATAATAATAATAATCTCTATATTTATAGAGGATAACGTATTTAGCACAACGTCCAGTCTTCCATACGGTCCTCTAGTGAATACAGACATTGATTATTTTCGGACCTTTTTGTTATTATTCGGACTTTTTCATATTAGACATGCGATGTTAGTGATGCTATATTTTGTTTTGGGAGAAGAGAAGCCAGTGCTTGCCTTATAATGCTGAGCGCCAAGCAAGGCAGCCACTAGTACTATTTTTAAAGTCTTTGGTATGACCCGGCCCGGGATCGAACCCACGACCTCCCGCTCCCGAAGCGGACGCTCTAACCGTTACGCTATCGGAATCGGCTCAGACCTTAGCGGTTAACCAGTAATCAGGTGGTAAGTCAGTAGCGTAGAAGCTTTGCCTGGAGGCACAAACACTCCATCTATTTCTTTAGGTCCCATTGGGTGGGGTAGTGGGGGGGGGCATATTATCACCCGACCGCTCGTGCTTTGTAGCCCTTGTGCTACCGATGGATTTAGCCATTGCACAGCATACTGGAGATTACGCAGCATTGGGACATTTGGCATGACATAGACATATACTTTACTCGAAATTGTAAAAATTTTATGACACATGCATTCTAGCAATTCACGTGAAAACACCCAGATTAAAGATCGCACTTCTTTTTAATTCTGTTCCCTCTAAAACACTACGCTAACTGCACAATACAGGTGCAATAGACAATAGACGCGTGTCTGATTTAACAATCGATTATAGACTATACTCGAGTATCGAGGACTAGGTAATATATTCTTGATAGCTGAGCGAAAAGAGGGGAAAAGTTAAATGCAAAAATAGATACTTGATAGCGAAAAAAGGGTCTTTGATGATGGATATTATGAAACAAAAATTAAACTCCAAACTAAGAAAGGCGAAAATAGTGGGTTAAATTCTTGATCACGATAATTGATGTTTTACCTTCATCTATGCATTAGGTAGGCTTCAAGAGCGACACAAAAATTTTGATACGTGTTCCAAGTCTCAGTCAGCCTCCAGTCCCTGACATCAGGAAAACATGTCCTTGAAATAACTACCCCATTATACCCCAGTTTTATATTAGTAAAACTGGGGTATGCAGTGGTATATCTATTTTTCTTATTTTTGCTCCAAAACATAGATTGTGGGTACTCGTTAGAACCGCCTCGTCAAGGCGGTTCTAACGTGTACTCACAATCAATGTTTTGAGCAAAAAATAAGAAAAATATCAAACACTTTCTACTGAAAATTTTCATTTTTACAACTTTACAAACCCCCTGTGTTTTGCATGGGCAAGTTTTCGTAAGCTTTCGGGTACTTTAAGCAGAATTTCAGAAACATGTTACAAAATAGCTCTTTTAGTGTGGGTTTGGATGAAAACCAGAAAACAGGTGGCCTTAGTACATTTTTCGATAAATGGCAGCTATAGCAACTTAATCGTCAGCGGCTATGGGCCTATGGCCGAACATAGGTTGGGCCGATGTTCGGCCGGACCACAATTTTAAAATTTTCGACCCAATATTATTTCATGTGGCTACCCAAAACCATTAATAACTTAAGACACGCGTCGTCGGTTTTATAAGGTACATGTACGGCAGCCAAAGGTGTGAAATGCACTCGTTATAAAAACATAGTTTACAGTAGTGAATCCTTTGTTAACAACAGTGATGGGATTAAAGACACAGTTTGCTGCTTCTTTACCTGGGGTGGCCTGGTCTAATGACCCATAATAAACAGCCCAGGAGGCATAGCGCACATCAAAGGCTTATCTTATCTAAGTGATTATGGGGTCATTGGCCTCTACCTTGAGGGGGCCACTTGAAGGGAACTTTAAATATAATTAAGAAGTCAGAAAGAGCAGGTAGACCATTGATCATTTTCTCAACAGTTCATTTATTGCTGATATACTTTCTAAAAAAGATTTAACTGAAGAAATGTTTCGGAGTAAATTATTATAATAATATCCATATTCCAAATAGAAATAAATGTGTCATGTCACGCTGCACATATAGTAGACTGGCCCCCGTCCTATGTTCACTATCACCCTATCATACCATGTTCTATAACCTCCATAAATATTTTCTTGTATGAGTTACCCCTCTTCTACGGCAGCCAAAGGTGTGAAATGCACTCGTTATAAAAACATAGTTTACAGTAGTGAAACCTTTGTTAACAACAGTGAAGTCTGCACTGAAGTGATCTTTAATTTAATACAACCGAAAATGTTTGATATTAAAACATGAACATTGATAACCATTATGGAAAATTCACAAATTTTCTGACATCATTTACAAAGGTGTCATTAGAAAGTTGTTGCTTGACACAGAAATATATGCGTTCATTTTAGTTTAGTTTTTTAAATATTTGTAAATTTAAATCACTGCACATAAAAAGAACCTGTGCATGAGAAAACCAACAGTTTGGGTTCATCACCAGGTCCGTCACAAACCAGGCTGTACAGTCACAGAATAAAACTAGAAGATTGAAACTTTGGATATAAGTAGAAGAGGAATTGTACTATCCGTGTGGCGAAAACAAAGGCGCTGATCAAGAAAAAGATTTCATAATTATCACATTCATGTGTTGCTTGCTGCAGAATTATTTTCAAACTGTGACCAGTTTAAATGTGCATATCAAAAGCAACTGGCCAAGCAGAAGCATGAGACCAGTTCCATTTTAACAAAATTTTCCTCGCTCGCACAGCTCGCTCAAACGAAGAAAGTCCTTTTGCTCAAACCCAAATATTTATTTTGTAAATTTTCTGTAAAATGACATATAGAAGCATGAAACCTACTTCATTTTCGCAAAAGTCTCCTCGCTCGCACAGCTCGCTCGTTCCAAGGATGCAAGCGGGCGAATACATATGCGCTCTTTCCAAGTAATATAACCCAAATGTGCTATGAAAATAAGAAGGTCTTAGTTAGTCAAATTCTCCGTAGAATTGACCCTGTGGGCATGATTCCTATTTCATTTTTTTCGCAGTTTTCTCATATCTTTTTCTCAGGTTTTCTCGCTCGCACATTGCTCGCTCGTTCTTAGAAGAAAACAAATGTGAGTGCCCCCATCCTGTTCACGTCCTCTGAATCTGGCCCTGATTTTATCAGTGTTGTGTCCTCAGTTCAAGCAAACAAGAGGACCAATGGTCCTGTAAACGCTCACCTGAGAACTGGGATATGCAACCTTAGCTGACCTTGTCATAAAATAGGTCAAGGCCATCCCAGGGTCATGATTTATACAAACTTTGTAGAGCTGTATTCATTGATGCTTCAGGCCAAGTTTCAAAATCAAAGGCCTTCTGGTTCTGAAGAAGAAGATTTATAATGGTTTTTACTATTTATAGTCATGGTGGCCATCTTGGTTATATGACCTGGACCATTTATATTAGCTTTCACTCGCCTTTCCTAACGATGCTCCACATAAAAGTTTGGCTTTGATTGGCCAAGTGGTTTCAGAGAAGATCTTTGAATATTATGGTCATGTATATACATGTATATAGCCCGGGGGGCAGGGGCAGACAACACCCTGAGAACATCTTTTCCATGAACATAAATCTTCTGTCCATTTGCATATTCCCAGCAAGTTTCCCCCCGTTTAATTACATTTTACTAACTTTCCCCATTCAAATGCATGGGCAACCTATGTTGGCATTGCCATAAAATAGGTCAAGGTCATACCAAGGTGATGATTTTTAAAAACTTTGTAGAGCTCCTCTCCCTGATGCTTCATGCCAAGTTTCAAAATCATATGCCTTCTGGTTCTGGAGAAGAAGATTTTTAAAGTTTTTTTTGCTATTTATAGCCATGGCAGCCATCTTGGTCATGTGACCTTGACCATTTATATAAACTTTCATTCTCCCTTCCTAAGAATATTAAAAAGACGTTTGGCTTTGATTGGCAGAGCAATCAATGTATATTGCCCAGGTGGTGGCAGACCTACCCCCGAGGTCCTTTTTTCAGAATCATAAATATTCAGTCTATTAGCCCATTTCCATAAAGTTTTTCCGGTCAAATGACATTTTGACAATTTTCCCCATTCAAATGCATGGGTGACCTATGTTGACCTTGCTGTCAAATAGTTCAAGGTCAACACAGGATCATGATTTATATAAACTTTGTAGAGCTCCTCCCCCTGATGCTTCATGCCAAGTTTCAAAATCATAGGCCTTCTGGTTCTGAAGTAGAAGATTTTTAAAGGTTTTTGCTATTTATAGCCATGGCGGCCATCTTGGTCATGTGACCTTGACCATTTATATAAACTTTCATTCCCCCATCCTAAGGATACTTGATACAAAATTTGGCTTTGATTGGTTGAGCGGTTCCTGGGCAAATTAAGTTTAACATTTAATTTGTAAATGACCTTTGGCCAAGGTCAAGAAATGACCTTGACCTTTAATACTCACATCACTTCATTAGCTCAAGATGTTGTCTGTATCTACCAACTTTCAGGTCACAGGCTACAAAACTTCCTGAAAAAATCAATGTTTTCCCTTTTTTTCCATTGAAAAGCCTATGTAACCAAAATTGACCTTGCCGTAAAATAGGTCAAGGTCAACCCAAGGTCATGATTTATATAAACTATGATGGGCCAGAGTCTCCGATGCTACATACCAAGTTTCGTTAAAATCGGTCCACCGGTTCCAGAGAAGATTTTTTATTGTTTTTACCATATATGGGCATGTCGGCCATCTTGGTCATGTGACCTGGACCATTTATATAAACTTTCGTTCCCCCTTCCTAAGGATGCCCCACGTGAAGTTTGGCTTTGATTGGCTCAGCGGTTTCAGAGGAGAAGATCTTTGAAATTGTGGACGGACGACGACGGACGACGACGTACGGACGGACGGACGACGGACGGACGCCGGAGAATGGCCATCCTATAAGCTCACCTTGTGAGCCTTCGGCTCAGGTGAGCTAAAAACTTGGGAAACGCTGCCTCAGTCCCAAAATTACTTGCTGACTTGGGCAATAAACCATTCCTCAACCAACAAACTCTACTCAACCAACTCATAGGTTTGAGCCCCACTAAGCACATAATCACATTATGGGAAAAGATCTTACACTGAAGAAGTCCCATGTTCGCTCCAGCTGATGACCAGTTCGTCTTAACATAAATATTGCAATCCAAAAGGGCGGTTAAACTGAATCAGGTACGAGTATAATGAAAAGACGCTGGTTAGTCTACTGTAAAACACGGTTTAGCAAATTCAGAGTCTGTTAGTATTGAGTTTTCCAAACAGCTAAGATCATATGAAACCGCAACCTCGATTAATATACGATTTTTCTGGGCTCAAAATAAGCTTCGATTGATTAATTGAGATATTATGCATGCACATTTGCTATTTGCGTGAGCCTATTGGTGTATTTCATATAAAAAACGTTCGGACGTTTTCCCTGCATAAGGATTAATTTTATGGTACTTGGTACATGTACGTTTCACGGTTAATATCAGCTGTTGCCAAACTTGACTAATTCAACATTAATTAATATCCAAACGTTTGTCAATAGCGAGTTTACATATTTTTTCCAATTTACAAACGTAAATATATGCACATTTGTCAGTCGTATGTGCCAATTAATAATGCAGTTTTACCCGCCCAAGATGTTGGAGACGATGATGATACATTGTACTTTGCTGCTATCATTGTCTTAACTTGGCTAATTAAAAAATAATATAGCCATTTGTCAATAGTGATTTTTCGTTACTTTGACTATTGACAAACGTTTGTCATTAGCGATTTTATCGAAAAATCGCTATTGACAAACGTTTGTAAATAGCAGATTTAACGTGTTTTCGATATTGACAAACGTTTGTCATTAGCCTCTATAAATAAAATCCAGAATGCAATAACTAGTTTATTTCATGCGTTTCAATTAAGACTTTACCTCCGTTACACCACTCGTATGTCGTACCAAGATTTCACGAAATTTTCTGTCTACAGAAACAATGCATTTCTGTACAACATGTCTACATGGCAAACTCACAAGAATTCAGATGGACATATTTTTATCAGTTTGACTTGATTTGAACAACAATTAATTTTGAATATGCTGACTGCACGACAAATGATCGATTGGGCGTCCAATCTAGCGGCAACCTCATCAGATGCAAATGTATTATGTTCTAAACGCATATAAAGCAAATTCTCGCAGTAATTGCAAAAGACATTTATGCTCATCATACTGTAATCATCCGAAATACATTACATGGGGTTGCTTGTTTGAAGCAAGAAACAACAAGTAGGGTTGACATTGAAAAGGCCATTTAATATATAAATGACATTTTAAATTCAGTAATTGTTTCAAAACATAAACAATTTGAGATTTCATCAACAAATATGACACATTGGAATTTATTGACAATGTGACAAAATTAACCAAAAGCATAAATCAAAGATGGGGAAAATGAGTTTTTCGCCACCCGCCTTAAAACAATACTAACAACATACATGTGCAGATGGGGATGGTGGGTGGGTGTCAGTTTTTTCTTTGTTGTCCTTATGTTAATTTATGCAGAATAGAAAGACAGCGCCACCTATAATATTTTAAGATCAATAATTCTTAGTAATTTTATTTATAACAACAACTGCACCTATTTATAACAACAACTGCACCTGAAAGTTCTTAGCCAACTATTAAAACATTACTTAGAATTATCTAACTAATGTTCGCATAAAACCCTTTAATATATATTAAAGTTCCTTTACTTATTTAAACAATACAAATATACTGACTAACCAAAAGAGAAAACGCTACACTTCGAATCTTTGTTTTCCAGACATCCAGCAACTGATTAGTTGAAGCGTCTCTTTTAATGTCGAAATTACATTTCTGTCGGTGTTTAAAGCTTTTGTTGCACATTTTGCAAATGCGCAGACAATTAGGGTTTGACTTATCAGTATTGAATTAAAACACACACAAAATCATTATATACTGATCAAAATAAGTTTATTCCTACTTTATTACTGTTGGTTATTCTCATATGTGTGGGGTATTTCTTAATTTGTGTTATGTAGTAATTGAGAAACACACTCATAAAATGGTTCACGGCAAAAGTTTACTTAAAAATTGTCTTGACGTCATTTAACGTCATTTTATCCATATTCATACCATTCAAGTGCCCACATTTTTATGTGCAGTCACATTCATTCAAACTTGCTCTAAAACATCTGTTTGGTGTCAAGGAAGCAGTAATCCGCTCAAAGTTTTGCAATTCGTTTTTTTAGACACTTGTGAGCGACTACGTTATTCTGACGTTATTTTGCCTTATTTTTCAATGTGCCCAAAAACGTTCAAAACTTCTCAATTTTGAAAAATTCTTTCTGCAGGACTGTTCTCTGTATCAAGAGGTTCTGATTATGACAAAAATTTCGTCTGTACATTTCTGGATATTCTACTAAATAAGAAAATCGTGCATAATTTTGCGTGACTGGCGTTCGTTTACGCTGAAATGAATCAAATCTCAATCACTGTTTTTCAAAAGAGACACAATAAAAATTGTTAAAGATGTGTTTAAATCACAAATTGACGTTCTCAGTAAAGAACCCGGACGACTCTACTTTCAACGTCAGCTTTGACGTTTCAGTCACGTTATGCGGAAATCAGTCTTTGATTGCAAGTTTAATCCAATATTTAGACAGTTTTTAATGATTCAAATGACAACGAGAATACAAAATGTTTTTGTCGGTGACCTAAACCAAAATGATTTCCAGCCTCGGTTCTAAAGCGAAATGATAACCTTTTCTGTCACAACCATTTGACGTCATTTGTAACACATACACGCATTCATATGCACCAAATTCCAAGCGGAAATAAAACTTTGACATATACTCATTTGAAATTGATATAGAGATAAAATCTTGTCCGAGTAAATGCCGATCTAATGTTTGCTGAAATGTCCTTCTGTTTCAGCAGCTTCATGTGTGAATTTTCATAGTGACCCCTTCTTGGAACCAGGATCGATATGTTTCATCTCGACCTATCTTTTGCAGTCATGTTTCTGTAACAATCATCAGGAGGGATGGAAGTAACTTTCTGAGAGGGAGAATTTGTTCCAGGTGCTTAATGCCTCACACTATTTTCAAAACATTATAGTAGGAATAAACTTATTTTGATCAGTATACTTTGAAACAAGGTCGTAAACCAATGTCAAATTTATCAGATTTAAAATTGTCTCCTTTTGACATAAACGAATAGGGACAGTTAGATGTTTCGTATACTGCGATGTATCACGGTTATCGATAATTTTCTTTTGCAAAATGACCCAGACTTGTAAGTACATTATTCCTACCATTCATCGACTACGAATGGCCCAAGACTTCGATACAACAGCGCCCTACAGATTTCCCTATGGAGAATGCATTGTTCGAATTTCACGATTTGCATAATGATGTGAAACCCACTTTTCAAAACAAACTGATGTTCTAAACGATCAAACAATTTTGTAATCAGCCTTTTACATTTTCTGATTGTTAGTTTCACAGACAACCATTTGTTGCACTGTGACATGATAGGAATTCTTCTGTTAGGATTCCTGAAGGCTTAAACTCTGCGAGATTTCTTTCCAAATTGTACATCTGAAAATTCAGACCCTTGTCAAACTTCGAACTTGTTTCTGTCAAGCCGTTTGGTAACAACTGTAAAACGTTTGTTGTTATGCACAACGAAGTCAATGAAAAATTCAAAACCTTTTGATATGACTTTCTGACATTTTGCGTTATCTACATGTACATGTACATGTAGATATATGATATACGTAGCTTTTTCAGTTTTATTCAGTATATATTATAAGGAAGTGAAATGTGCAACAAAGTAAGGCCTAGATCCCACGGACAATTTTTCTTTGACAAAGTAGGTTTGTCACAGAAAAATATGTTCGTGTAAACTCAATTCTGTGGCGAAGTTTCATTGTCAAATATCTAAGTAGTATTAGTAATCTTTGTAGTATGTGAACACAAACTCATTGCCATAGTTTCTGTGACAAAGAATCTACGACAAAGAAACATTGTCCGTGGGAACGCGGCCTAACATTGAAAGATCGATTTAATGGCTATATAACACGTACAAGTACAAAAATTATCGAAATAACTGGTATTCTGGTAAACCTTTCCTGTCTATAGGTCTCAAACATGCATGTATATATTTGTTTGTTTTTGAATAAATGTATTTCAATTTGAAAGGCATAACATTCTTAAAAGTATCACAATCACTGTGGTATTCGCAGCTTTGACCTTGTATTATTCTCATTTCTTTGAATATTGCATGTCATATATCAGTAAATATCGTCAAAATATGCACCAGGTATTACTAAGTGTTACTAAGCACATTGCACAAAGGAGTGACAGAAATGAAAATTAATTGTGCAGCCTGTGAACAATTTCCATGATACTTTGTAGGCTTACTACGTGTAGACATAAACACGGTTTCCAAGAAACAAAAGGTCATACGATGTTAACGAATATCCTTCCTCTCTCAATTCGTCCAGTAAATCATTGACATCACCAATAACCTTAACGATAATTTTAATGTCTCCTATTATAGCCCTTGCGTCTTGCAGCGCTTTGAGCCTCCTATTGCCATATTTAACATAAGAATTACTGATGAAATGTCCATATAAGTAAGATGACCAAATATAAGTTGATCTGTCAATGATTTGTAGGACAGTCCATTATCGAACCACATGGAGATGTATTGTTTCATAAACCGACAGTTTGTCGGATCGACCACCTTTTATGTCGGGTAATTGGATATCCTCAGGTTTGACATCAGTCTCATTATCTGTGAATCGCTTTCTGGCGTAGCAATATTTGGTGACGCACATTGATAGGTGCTAGATGGCCTAGTGGACAAAATCCTCCCGGATCCTTCCTGTCGATGTTGATAGTCTGACAAAATAATACAACTAAGAGTGTTTAACAGCAGCGAACATATTAATGAAAAAAGAGATGGGCCATACTGCGGTTTCGGCTACTTAAGCCTCGTCAGTGACCCTTTAGAATATGCAACAAGGAGCAAAGAGTATTACTGTAATTTTTGACAGAATAGTCGATACAAAGACTAGTATTATCCAAACGGAGCAATGAGTCTAAACCGACAATAAATTTCTCACAATATCCTCGCTGATCTCAAAGGACCAAAAGGAAAATTCAGTCTGCACTATCGATGGTGTGCGGGAAAACATTTAAGGGCAGAAACCCGACACAATACCTGCTACAGTTATAGCAAATACAATTGAACTGAGGTCCTTCAAGAGCAGCGAACATGTTGATGAGAAAATAGTCCGGCCATACCTGATAAACCTGTCGAACTACATGGCTCATACTGGAAAATCGTTTGAGTGTTAGAGGATGTCAAATACATATTGCTTGCACCATATGTAGCAGCAGTGGCTGGCCATGAAGTTGCGCTGTACATGTTGTCACGACAGAATGGATTCGATTGAATAGAGTCGCTTTCTGGCGTAGCAATATTTGGTGACGCACATTGATAGGTGCTAGATGGCCTAGTGGACGAAATCCACCCGGATCCTTCCTGTCGATGTTGATAATCTGACAAAAAAAATACAACTAAGATTGATTAACAGCAGCGAACATATTAATGAGAAAAGAGGTGGGCCATACTGCGGTTTCGGCTACTTAAGCCTCGTCAGTGACCCTTTTGAATATGCAACAAAGAGCAAAGAGTATTACTGTAATTTTCGACAGAATAGTCGATACAACGATTAGTATTATCCAAACGGAGCTCGTAGTTAGAAAATGAGTCTAAACCGACAGTAAATTTCTGATTTCTCACAATATCCTCGCTGATCTCAAAGGACCAAAAGGAAAATTCAGCAAATACAATTGAACTGAGGTCCTTCAAGAGAAGCGAACATGTTGATGAGAAAATAGTCCGGCCATACCTGATAAACCTGTCGAACTACATGGCTCATACTGGAAAATCGTTTGAGTGTTAGAGGATGTCGAATACATATTGCTTGCACCATATGTAGCAGCAGTGGCTGGCCATGAAGTTGCGCTGTACATGTTGTCATGACAGAATGGAATCGATTGAATAGAATCGCTTTCTGGCGTAGCAATATTTGGTGACGCACATTGATAGGTGCTAGATGGCCTAGTGGACGAAATCCACCCGGATCCTTCCCGTCGATGTTGATAATCTGACAAAAAATACAACTAAGATTGATTAACAACAGCGAACATATTAATGAGAAAAGAGATGGGCCATACTGCGGTTTCGGCTACTTAAACCTCGTAAGTGATCCTTTTGAATATGCAACAAAGAGCAAAGAGTATTACTGTAATTTTCGATACATAGATTAGTATTACAAAGATTAGTATTATCCAAACGGAGCTCGTAGTTAGAAAATGAGTCTAAATCGACAATAAATTTCTGATTTTTTACAATATTTTCGCTGATCTCAAAGGACCAAAAGGAAAATTCAGTCTGCACTATCGATGATGTGCGGAAAAATATTTAAGGGCAGAAACCCGACACAATACCTGCTACAGTTATAGCAAATACAATTGAACTGAGGTCCTTCAAGAGCAGCGAACATGTTGATGAGAAAATAGTCCGGCCATACCTGATAAACCTGTCGATCTACATGGCTCATACTGGAAAATCGTTTGAGTGCTAGAGGATGTCGAATCCTTATTGCTTGCACCATATGTAGCAGCAGTGGCTGGCCATGAAGTTGCGCTGTACATGTTGTCACGACAGAATGGATTCGATTGAATAGAGTCGCTTTCTGGCGTAGCAATATTTGGTGACGCACATTGATAGGTGCTAGATGGCCTAGTGGACGAAATCCACCCGGATCCTTCCTGTCGATGTTGATAGTCTGACAAAAAATATAACTAAGATTGTTTAACAGCAGCGAACATATTAATGAGAAAAGAGATGAGCCATACTGCGGTTTCGGCTACTTAAGCCTCGTCAGTGACCCTTTTGAATATGCAACAAAGAGCAAAGAGTATTACTGTAGTTTTTGACAGAATAGTCGATACAAAGATAAGTATTATCCAAACGGAGCTCGTAGTTAGAAAATGAGTCTCTTAACCGACAATAAATTTCTGATTTCTCACAATATCCTCGCTGATCTCAAAGGACCAAAAGGAAAATTCAGTCTGCACTATCGATGATGTGCGGAAAAACATTTAAGGGCAGAAACCCGACACAATACCTGCTCCAGTTATAGCAAATACAATTGAACAGAGGTCCTTCAAGAGCAGCGAACATGTTGATGAGAAAATAGTCCGGCCATACCTGATAAACCTGTCGAACTACATGGCTCATACTGGAAAATCGTTTGAGTGTTAGAGGATGTCGAATACATATTGCTTGCACCATATGTAGCAGCAGTGGCTGGCCATGAAGTTGCGCTGTACATGTTGTCACGACAGAATGGATTCGATTCAATAGAATCGCTTTCTGGCGTAGCAATATTTGGTGACGCACATTGATAGGTGCTAGATGGCCTAGTGGACGAAATCCACCCGGATCCTTCCTGTCGATGTTGATAATCTGACAAAAAATACAACTAAGATTGATTAACAGCAGCGAACATATTAATGAGAAACGAGACGGGCCATACTGCGGTTTCGGCTACTAAAGCCTCGTCAGTGACCCTTTTGAATATGCAACAAAGAGCAAAGAGTATTACTGTAATTTTCGACAGAATAGTCGATACAAAGATTAGTATTATCCAAACGGAGCTCGTAGTTAGAAAATGAGTCTAAACCGACAATAAATTTCTGATTTCTCACAATATCCTCGCTGATCTCAAAGGACCAAAAGGAAAATTCAGTCTGCACTATCGATGATGTGCGGAAAAATATTTAAGGGCAGAAACCCGACACAATACCTGCTACAGTTATAGCAAATACAATTGAACTTAGGTCCTTCAAGAGCAGCGAACATGTTGATGAGAAAATAGTCCGGCCATACCTGATAAACCTGTCGAACTACATGGCTCATACTGGAAAATCGTTTGAGTGTTAGAGGATGTCGAATACATATTGCTTGCACCATATGTAGCAGCAGTGGCTGGCCATGAAGTTGCGCTGTACATGTTGTCACGACAGAATGGATTCGATTCAATAGAATCGCTTTCTGGCGTAGCAATATTTGGTGACGCACATTGATAGGTGCTAGATGGCCTAGTGGACGAAATCCACCCGGATCCTTCCTGTCGATGTTGATAATCTGACAAAAAATACAACTAAGATTGATTAACAGCAGCGAACATATTAATGAGAAAAGAGACGGGCCATACTGCGGTTTCGGCTACTTAAGCCTCGTCAGTGACCATTTTGAATATGCAACAAAGAGCAAAGAGTATTACTGTAATTTTCGACAGAATAGTCGATACAAAGATTAGTATTATCCAAACGGAGCTCGTAGTTAGAAAATGAGTCTAAACCGACAATAAATTTCTGATTTCTCACAATATCCTCGCTGATCTCAAAGGACCAAAAGGAAAATTCAGTCTGCACTATCGATGATGTGCGGAAAAATATTTAAGGGCAGAAACCCGACACAATACCTGCTACAGTTATAGCAAATACAATTGAACTTAGGTCCTTCAAGAGCAGCGAACATGTTGATGAGAAAATAGTCCGGCCATACCTGATAAACCTGTCGAACTACATGGCTCATACTGGAAAATCGTTTGAGTGTTAGAGGATGTCGAATACATATTGCTTGCACCATATGTAGCAGCAGTGGCTGGCCATGAAGTTGCGCTGTACATGTTGTCATGACAGAATGGATTCGATTGAATAGAATCGCTTTCTGGCGTAGCAATATTTGGTGACGCACATTGATAGGTGCTAGATGGCCTAGTGGACGAAATCCACCCGGATCCTTCCCGTCGATGTTTATAATCTGACAAAAAATACAACTAGGATTGATTAACAGCAGCGAACATATTAATGAGAAAAGAGATGGGCCATACTGCGGTTTCGGCTACTTAAGCCTCGTCAGTGATCCTTTTGAATATGCAACAAAGAGCAAAGAGTATTACTGTAATTTTCGATACATAGATTAGTATTACAAAGATTAGTATTATCCAAACGGAGCTCGTAGTTAGAAAATGAGTCTAAATCGACAATAAATTTCTGATTTCTCACAATATCCTCGCTGATCTCAAAGGACCAAAAGGAAAATTCAGTCTGCACTATCGATGATGTGCGGAAAAATATTTAAGGGCAGAAACCCGACACAATACCTGCTCCAGTTATAGCAAATACAATTGAACTGAGGTCCTTCAAGAGCAGCGAACATGTTGATGAGAAAATAGTCCGGCCATACCTGATAAACCTGTTGAACTACATGGCTCATACTGGAAAATCGTTTGAGTGTTAGAGGATGTCGAATACATATTGCTTGCACCATATGTAGCAGCAGTGGCTGGCCATGAAGTTGCGCTGTGCATGTTGTCACGACAGAATGGATTCGATTGAATAGAATCGCTTTCTGGCGTAGCAATATTTGGTGACGCACATTGATAGGTGCTAGATGGCCTAGTGGACGAAATCCACCCGGATCCTTCCTGTCGATGTTGATAATCTGATAAAAAATACAACTAAGATTGATTAACAGCAGCGAACATATTAATGAGAAAAGAGATGGGCCATACTGCGGTTTCGGCTACTTATGCCTCGTCAGTGACCCTTTTGAATATGCAACAAAGAGCAAAGAGTATTACTGTAATTTTCGACAGAATAGTCGATACAAAGATTAGTACAGTCCAACCTGTCTTAAGCAAGCGGCCAAGGGAAACACTAAAATCGCTTGCTTAAGACAGGTGCTTGCTTAATAGAGGTTATGTTCTGACACTAGGGTGGGTGTCCTAACCAAACCATGTTGACTAGAAATAAATAAAAGCACTGCCCTGTCTACAGAATTAAAATGCATAAGGAACTGCAAACAGATTCAGAGAAAGGGCACTATCATCTTCTTGATTTACTCTTGGTATGATTTACCTCTAATGTGGTAGCACATTGTAAAAAAATGTTCCAAGAGTTATAAATCATGAATAATTTGGCCTTTTTTGAGAAAGCATTTTTTTTTCAGTTAATATTATTGAAAAAGAAAATTTATATCATATTAAAATCAACAGTTTAGACTTTTGTTTGCTTTGATTGAAAAGTAAAACATGAAGGGGTGGAACTGACACAGTAAAGACACTTCTTTATTCAAAGGTGTTGCAAAGAATGCATGATCTGTTACTACTGTTATTGTTCTGTCAGTGGTAATTGTCACTAAGCCCTCCCAGACAAGTTGTCTAGGATTATCTTTTGAAACAATAAACAATGAATTTTGGCATCTGGAAGGTGTGAATACAATTTTGACACCTAACATAGAGTTTAAATACCCATGTAGAGATATTTCTTTTTTATGCTACTGATGAAATGAGTGCCTGCTTAAAGCCAAAATTGGGACAGAAACTAGTGGCCTTTGGCCACATAAGACAGGTGCTTGCTTAATAGAGGTTCATTTTCATGTAAAATCAATTGGGGGGAAATGAAAGTGCTTGCTTAAGACAGGTGCTTGCTTAATACAGGGCTTGCTTAAGACAGGTTGGACTGTATTATCCAAACGGAGCTCGTAGTTAGAAAATGAGTCTAAACCGACAATAAATTTCTGATTTCTCACAATATCCTCGCTGATCTCAAAGGACCAAAAGGAAAATTCAGTCTGTACTATCGATGATGTGCAGGAAAATATTTAAGGGCAGCAACCCGACACAATACCTGCTACAGTTATAGCAAATACAATTGAACTGAGGTCCTTCAAGAGCAGCGAACATGTTGATGAGAAAATAGTCCGGCCATACCTGATAAACCTGTCGAACTACATGTCTCATACTGGAAAATCGCTTGAGTGTTAGAGGATGTCGAATACATATTGCTTGCACCATATGTAGCAGCAGTGGCTGGCCATGAAGTTGCGCTGTACATGTTGTCACGATAGAATGGATTCGATTGAATAGAGTTTGTCGTATTATAATTAAAAAATGTTGGTCGTTGATGATGTGAACGATTTGGTTCCATGTCTTCTCTGTTGCCACCAATGGTTGATTTAATGGCAGTGTCGCGTGGTGATCTGTAGCTTTGTTTAGACACACTGTTGGTAGATGTTGTAGGTTTAAAATGCCAACAGCCACCAGGGTCACCTCGCACTCTCACTGATTCCCCGCGATTATGCGTTGTAAATTTTTTCAGAGGTATATAATTTATTACGTCAACAAATATATCCGTGCATTTTCCAAGTCTTTCCAATTCACGAAAAATCCACAACCGTCTGTTATCGCCACTATACCATCTTCCACCCTTCTCCATGACCCCTATTACTGGAATATCACTCACAGTCATATGACCTTCACAAAGTCGGTCCAGTGTTGTTCCGATATGTATGCCCCTGTGGCGACAGTAATTACCGAAGACGTTACTAATGCTGTCTTGACTAAAATAAATCTCAGATGGCTTCATGTATGGCATTTTTGTTGTCCCAAGACAAACTCGCAATAAACACATGCATCGACAAATTAATACAGTAGTTAATGCGTATAATGGAAATCTATAATAAACATAAATAGCAGTCAGGAGTTTCCAAATTGGGTACTGATTCACAGGCTACTTTCATTTTCAGAAAAATACTGATTTTGAAAAGTTTACCTATGTGACTTACGGCTTATTAATGTACTAGAATCTATAAAGACAGTAAAACAACAACATGAAATATAGATAAAAACCCCGCCTAGTTTTGCAATCTTTTGGCGTGAGTCTCTTAAAATTGCGCGACAAAATTATATAGCAGACAAAGATTCAATGTTGCACATTTTCATTGATGCATATCTTTTTTTTTTTTTTTTTTTTTTTTAAGGAATAAATATTGAGATTATACATTTTTTTAATTATTCTTTTTATTGTTGTGTTTTCGCATGCAAATACAAGTATATAATGTAATGCACTTATGCTTCAACTATAATTGGATTTGTTGATCAACAAGCCAATGACTGTACAGGGAAGTAAATTAATTTGTTTGTTTTTACACAATGTTTCAGGTCCGTCACAATATGGGTGATTCTTTATGATATCAGTTACTGATTATTTATGATATCAGGGTACATGGTACGGATTTTTGACAAATGCTTCCGACTCTTGACAAGAATTGATACTCTGTTCTATTCTGTTGAAAGTTGCAAAAATACAGTAGACAGACAGACAGACAAAAACTTTTATTGTGAAGCGTTGGTCAAATTACATGACAAGCGTAAAACAACATATAGAATCGTATACTGGTAGTGGAGCATGAATCATACCATTACAGAGAGAGAGAGAGAGAGAGAGAGAGAGAGAGAGAGAGAGAGGCGGACTAAATTAGGGAGGATGTCTTGAATTCTTTTTTTAAGTACGAAAGCTAGATTTAAAGAGAATACGTACAGGAATAAATGCGAGGTTGTGGGCCATGTCATGGGAAAACCTGTCTAATGGGTACCCCCACAAGAAATGCTGAAATGCTAACTAACAGCACTGCGCACTCAGTAAATAAATGATACATTTCTATGTAAACAAAAGCGTACAAATCAGCAGGTTTGTGCCTTACATCACGCCACGTCATTCTCCAAGACAGGTTTTGTCATGTCATGGACACATACATATATTATCGTGTGTATTGGAAAGGCTATTAATAACTAGGTTGAGTAAATTTCTAATTCGTCCAAGTAATTGGGTCGTGTCAATAAAACTATGTCAGTCCAATGAGCACGTGCATTTGGATAAGTTGAGCAACTCGTGTTCTAATTCTAAGAGAAACAGGAATAAACAATCACAGATTATTTGCCAGTCACAGGTATTAATTCCCAGTGCCGTTAAAAAGAATTGAATCAGGTAAGTTTATACGTTCATTAGTAGACACTTTACCTTATTTGCCACGAAAATACAGAGTCGTTTTAATCTTCGCATATTGCGTGCAGACATGATTTCCTTGAACTTGAGGATATTCGGTCGCACATAGCCCTACCCCGAAAATCCGAGTGCCAAGCGGGGAGCAACTAGTACCATTGTTAACGACTTTGGTGTGTCGCGGCCCATGATCGAACCCGGTACCTCATACATCGATTTAGGAAGCTTAATTAAATAATTCTCCATGTCGATGTTTTCTTTTTATAGACTGTAATTTTTACCCTTCGAGGACTCTTGTAACTTTGCTGACCATTCCTGTATAAATTGGTCTCTCAAAGACATTTTAACAATAACACAGGTAGCGCTATTAGGGGATTGGCGGTCCCAAATGTCGAGTCTGCCACATTCTTCTAATATTTGCTTAATTTTCTGAATCCATTTCGAATTAAGTCCTGGAGTAGAGTTCAGTTTTTGATAAAACATGTATTACGTATAGGAGAAAGTCCGAGTAAGTATCCATTCCTGAAAAATAATGCATCCGAGGCCCCGAAGGGGCCGAGGATTCATTATTTTTCAGGAATGGATACTTACTGGTCCTGTAAACGCTCACCTGAGACTTGAGATATATACATGTACCAATAAACTTGCATTGTTAGACTAAAATGGTACAATGCATGTATATAACCCTAGGGCAGGGTCAGAACTTTTTCAAATGATAAAAATTCAGTCCATTTGCCAATTAACTGCAAGTTTTGTCCTTCAAATGACATTTTAACAATTTTCTCCATTCAAATGCATGGGCGATCTAAGTTGATCTTGCCGTGAAATAGGTCAAGGTCATCCCAGTGTCATGATTTATACAAATTTTGTAGACCTCCATTCCTTAATGCTTCATGCCAAGTTTCAAAATCATAGGCCTTCTGGTTCTGAAGAAGAAGATTTTTAAAAAATTTTGCTATTTATAGCCATGGTGGCCATCTTGGTCATGTGACCTTGACCATTTATATAAACTTTCATTCCCTCTTCCTAAGAATGCTCCACAAAAAATATTTTCTTAAACATAAATCTTCTGTCCATTTGCTCATTTCTAGCAAGTTTTCTGCCATTTAATTACATTTTCCTATTTTTCCCATTCCAATGCATGGGAGACCTAAGTTGACCTTGCCATAAAATAGGTCAAGGTCATCCCAGGGTCATGATTTATATAAACTTTGTAGAGCTCCATCCCCAGATGCTTCACACCAATTTCAAAATCATATGCCTTCTGGTTCTGGAGAAGAAGATTTTTAAACATTTTTTGCTATTTATAGCCATGGCGGCCATCTTGGTCATGTGACCTTGACCATTTGTATAAACTTTCATTCCCCCTTCCCAAGGATGCTCCACATGAAGTTTGGCTTTGATTGGCCTAGCGGTTTCAGAGAAGAAGATGTTTGAATATTATGGTCATATACATGTATACAGCCCCGGGGCAGGGGCAGACAACCCCCCAGGGGCTAAAATTTTCCATTAACATTAATCTTCTGTCCATTTGCCTATTCCCAGTAAGTTTTAACCATTAAATAGCATTTTACCATTTTTTCCCATTCAAATGCATTGGCGACCTCAGTTGACCTTGCCGTAAAATAGGTCAAGGTCATCCTAGGGTCATGATTTATATAAACTATGATGGGCCCGCGTCCCCGATGTTACATACCAAGTTTCATGGAAATCGGCCCACTGGTTCTGGAGAAGAAGATTTTTAAAGGTTTTTGCTATTTATAGCCATGGCGGCCATCTTGGTCAAATGACCTGGACCATTAATATAAACTTTCATTCCCCCTTCCTAGGGATGCTCCACATGAAGTTTGGCTTTGATTGGCCAAGCGGTTTCAGAGAAGAAGATGTTTGAATATTATGGTCATATACATGTATATAGCCCCCGGGGCAGGGGCAGACAACCCCCCAGGGGCTAAAACTTTCCATTAACATTAATCTTCTGTCCATTTGCCTATTCCCAGTAAGTTTTAACCATTAAATAGCATTTTACCATTTTTTCCCATTGAAATGCATTGGCGACCTAAGTTGACCTTGCCGTAAAATAGGTCAAGGTCAGCCTAGGGTCATGATTTATATAAACTATGATGGGCCCGCGTCCCCGATGCTACATACCAAGTTTCATGGAAATCGGCCCACTGGTTCTGGAGAAGAAGATTTTTAAAGGTTTTTGCTATTTATAGCCATGGCGGCCATCTTGGTCATGTGACCTAGACCATTTATATAAAATTTCATTCCCCCTTCCTAAGGATGCTCCACATGAAGTTTGGCTTTGATTGGCCAAGCGGTTTCAGAGGAGAAGATCTTTGAAATTGTGGACGACGGACGACGGACGACGACGGACGACGGACGACGACGGACGACGGACGGACGCCGGAGCATGGGTATACTATAAGCTCACCTGTGAGCCTTTGGCTCAGGTGAGCTAAAAAGGAATTCTCTTTGGCTTCATGTTGCCAAATATATAGGGTCACCGAAGGGGCTTAAGTAGCCGAAACAACGGTATGGTCCGTCGCCTTTTTCATTAATATGTTCACTGCTCTTAAAGGATCTCAGTTTTATTTTATCTGACTTGCAAACAGCAATAAATGGTAATTTTAGATAGTTGTTGATCTAACTTTTGTCGGAAGACATATAAGCAGAATGGTCCATGACAATCTATGCATATATTCTACATGTTAGGTGTTCAAAATAAAACCAATTAGATCAAACGAGCAAATATGAAAAGCATGGCAACTCTGTAAAATTATGTGAATTTTTAAAGCAAACATTCTTAGAAACATTGAACCAGATAATAAAAGTGATATCTGGACTTTCAAATTCTACAGTACCCTGCGTAATAACCTGTTTTCACATTTTATGCTACTTATTCTTGTTGATCCGTATTCTTGTTGATACAGATTCTGTATGATAAAACATGTGGGTTACAGATTCTTTATGATCAATGTTACAGATTCTTTATGATCAATGTTACAAATTCTTTATGATTTAAAGCAAGTTTTGATAAACTACAACTAAAAATGCAGATTTGGACCCATTGTTCACCAATGAACTGTGTTTTCGATCATACTGATCGCAAACCAATTAATAAATCTTGATCTTGTTTCGTTGGTTGCGTGTTTAGGACCCTGCAACATTGACTTTCATGATGAGACGTTGAATTGTTTTTCTTCATCCCATTTGAAACCAATGCAAACTGCTGAAAAAATGACTTGCCAGCTCCAATTTTAAGTGACTATTTTTTCACTAAAATCTTGGTAAAATTTTAAAGATTCTTGAATGCATAGTTAAGTTTTGAAATAAAGAGCAACAGTGTATTTTTTTTATCTATAGTTCAAACTAAGTGTACATGTTTATATATATGTGCATAAGAATTTTGCATTTGTAGACTGAGAAAACGTTCCAATGAGTACCACATTAAACTTTCTGTAAAAGAATCATAACATGCGCGTGCGTGTGTTTGCATGTTTGTTGCCAAATTGAAAAAAAAAAAATGCATAGACGGCGTGCAGTGTGTCCGATTCGACATCGAATCCGAGATCGCACTCGACTACCATGTCCGCACATTACATAAACTTGTTTATGAACATAGTTTATATTTATATTCATTTTTCGTCTTCCAATGGTCCAAGGTCGGCGGTCTAATGTGTACTAAGTTGGTAATCTGCTAAGATGAAGGTTTTGTATAAAATGATGATTAAAGTCCCTGTTAACAGCTAAGGTAATGTCGGGACGTTTTAACCGACATGATGATGACATACAACAAGTGCTTGAAATATAACTTTTTGTGTCCCCTTTTCTGATTCAATGACACCTCTATTTGCGATCACCTCATCAAACTGTAAAGCCGTGTCACAATATAAGGCCCTCGGAATTTCTGATTAGTTCTGAAGTCGGACAGGACAAACACAGTAATGTACGGCGGTTTGAGAATCAGGATTAACATACAATGCATTGTGTTTAATAAATAACAAAACAGGAGCATGAAGTAAAAGCTGTATAAAAATGCACTTTAGTTTTGATTAAAAAAAAGATAAAAAATACTTTCTTGTGCTGCGGCTCAGGTGTCATAAAACATAAGAATACCCCTAAAGTGTTTTTACAGTACGCGTGGTTGAGCTTCTCATTTCACACCTTGAGGCATTTTTATGACAATTTACCTTTGAGGTGTATTCGTGTGCGCCAATCTTTCATACACCGCGCGAAGAATTACAGAATTTGACTAAATACGTATTTTAAAGATTTAAAATAAGGTACGCATGCCGCGTATAAAACAATAAATGTATTCGAGTTTTATTTGGTCCATGAACATCTGGGACTGACTGACTGAATGCATATCAGGTGTACTTAACCACTTGAAGCCGTTTTAAAAACTCTTTCTGATCTTTTTTTTTACTATTGAATATGGAAAAACATTCAATGCTTTCGGCAATGCAAAGCGAACGGGACAATTTCTTGGGTATATAATAATGAATAATTACATCCGTGGGCACAAGGCAGGCAATTTTTGGGCAAGTAATTACATTTTCTATTCTAACCTGGTTATCAAATCGGCTTCAGTAACAGTATTTTGATTGTTTGGCCCCTTTGGGAATAAGAGCCTTTGATATAGACTACACTGGTGTAAATTCTTGAAATTGCAGCAATAATGTCTGGCTTTCGCTGCCGGTTTTGTAAAGGGTCACTGATGAAGGTTCATTACCCGAAATTGTACAATATGGCCCATCTTTTCACTTTCAATGTTTTTACTGATTTCAAAGGATCTAACAATTATATTTTATTCATTAGTTTTCTTTCTTTTTACTGCATTTTTTTTATATTTATTGCATTATTTAAGCTTGTGAAATTAAATCAGTGCTGTTTGTCTTTCAAAACTCAAGTTTGATCGGTCACCATCGTTACAGTACTTTAAATTTCACGATTTATAAGGTTTATCTCTCGTATGTATCGTTGAAAAGGTTGTCAATCCCCTAGAGCTGCTACGTATTTGAACAAATGCGGATAAAATTTTAAAGAAAAAAAAAGAAAGTTTTTATGAAAAACTTAAAAAATTCAGTCTTGATTTTGTTGAGTACTACATTTGAGAACTGACATACGTGCCAAGATTTTTATGTCATTCCCCTTTAGTGGTCGGAGACAAGTTATTTTTGCCCGGGTCGTCTGTCCGTCTGTCTGTCACAAATGGTGTCCGCTCTGTGACTTGAAAGCCGTTTAAGGTATCTTAATGAAACTTCACAGGATTATTAATCAGCATAAGACGACGTGCAGAACACAAGAACCACAACTCTGGATTGCGTATTATTGGAGTTATTACCCTTTATAAAGGAAAATAGCAGAATTGCATTCCAGTCGTGTTCGCTCTGTAACTTGAAAACCGTTTGAGATTTCTCGATGAAGCTTCACACGATTTTTGAACACATGAACATGAACATGGTTCAAAGATACTCCCTTCTTATTTTTACATTGTACGAAGTCGTCCTGGTAAGGATACATGCTACAAGTAAGCGTCCAGTTACGAAAAATGCCAGCAGCGAAGGCACTATCCGCACGTTCGTGCTTGAATATAACCAACACAAACCAGACATGCTTGTTCATAATTGTCAAAACAAATATTAGTAGCATTGACTGGGAACTGACACTTCACATTGTCCTAGATGCGTGTACATTAACTAAAGGAACGAACCGCTGATTTCTGCGTTAAGATTTAGTCATGTACATGTATACTCTCAATATTTCAAGTCATTCTTTCTCTCCTGCTTTGCAATACGAGCTGCTGCCAGTTCGTGATCTACTTGCTGGTTTATACAGGAACAGTGTGGTTGGTAATGCAGAACACCCGGACATGTGATCAGCTGTTAACCGTGGTTAGCAATGCATTTATTCAAACGATAAACGTTTATTCGAATTTCAGCCTGTCCGTCATCTGACTTAAGTTAAGCCGAATCCATGAGGACTGGGTTCCGTCCTTGGAAGCTGAATTAATTTGTCACATTGGTGAAAAGAAGATAAGAGCCCAAAGATAAAACACTTTTCAAGCAAAAAAAAAATCAAGTTTGACTGTAAATAGCCATTTTAACGTTTTTTGGCTAGTGACAGTTGACTGGTAAATGCCATTTTAACGTTTTTTGGCTAGTGACAGTTGACTGGTAATAGCCATTTTAACGTTTTTTGGCTACTGCCAGTTGACTGTAAATAGACTCTTCCTAAATATTATTGTGATTCATGTAGAACCTACATGTAGTTGTATATATCATAAAACCCTATTATTTATATATTTATTTATTTATTTATTTATTTATTATAATTTGATGAAAGTAAAAAAAAGGCAACGATCAGGAAATTTCACAATCAGAAAGAAATTCCCACTCAAAAAACCGAGGTGGGAAAAAAAACTAAATAAACAATCAGGTACTCATTCTAAAAACATATTATAAGTCGGATGGGCAGCCATTTTCCCAATAGATGGCAACTCGGCAACCCAAACTTAAGACTAAAATGTCAATTCAATTTTTTCAATTAGTGAGACCGACAATCTTAAAAGTAGTATTCATGTGTGTACAATTTTAGAACTTTTTTTTCTGTTTTGGATCTCACAAACATGGACATTGATTCTATTTCTAGCCACCTTATCTCTTCGATATTTCACCTTATAGGTTTTCATATATTTAGTTAAGTTCGGGTAACTGAGTGATCGCCTATTGGGAAATAGCTGCTCACTCGGCTTACAAAATGTTCCCTTAGAGTAATAGGTACCTTATTGTCAATGAAGTTTTTGTTGGAGTGGGAATTTCTGATTGCACAATTTCCTAATCATTGACTTCTTTTTTTTTCCTTTTTGGTGCCACTTCAGAAAGGTAACATTTACTGCCAGACTAGATTTCAGGAAGTACAATTATCCCAACGAGAATTTATTATTCGAAACATCTACATTCATGTTCACCGCTGCTACAGGATTTCATGTCTATGGCAAGCCGTTTTACTATTTGTTCAAGAAAACAGTGAAAAGGGCTGTAGTTAGGTAGGTAGGTAGGTAGGTAACATCACTTGAAACGTACACCGGTTTTACGGGATCCGTTTACGGGATTGTCCTTCTTGTTTATCTTGTAATAGTGCTAATTTATACATGTAATCATGCAGCAATTATGTACAGGGTGTTAAGAAAGTTCGAAGACATTGCAACATTCCTTATAACTTCACAATGAATAATCACACACATTTACACACTTAAACCCCATTTTAATATTTGTTTGCACAGTGTTATAGAACTTCTACAACTTCTGTTTTGACTGGTTTACATAACAATTTCTACGTCAGGGTGACACAGCTTGTTGCATTCTCTATGAGATATTGTATAAAAGGGGGTGGTATATTAAACATAATTTAAAACATCCACACTATAAATCCGGGAACATAAAATATATTTAAGTGATAGTCACTGTCCTTGACATCACCATAAACATAATAATTATGTTAAAATAGTTCAGAACATATTAATTTTCATAAGATGAAAACACATGATTTACGAACAGATTCCCCCTTCCTATAGATGCTTCATATATAAAATTTGGCTTTGATCGGCTAACCAGTTTCAGAGAAGAAGATGTTTGAATATGATCGTAATATATATGTATATTGTCCCGGGGTGGGGGCATATGAGCCCCTGGGGTCCACTTGTTTTCAAAATCATTAATATTCAGTCCTACTGCCTATTCCCTGACATTTACTTTAAATGGCATTTTAAAAGTTTTCCCCATTCCAATGCATTGGTGACCATTGTTGACATTGCCGTAAAATAAGCAAAGATCATCACAGGGTCATGATTTATATATACATTGTAGTACTTGAGTCATAAGTTTCATTGAAATCGGTTCGCCGGTTCTGGAGAAGATTTAAAAGGTCTTTACCATATATAGGCGTGGCGGCCATCTTGGTCATGTGACCTAGATTATTTATATATACATTGGTCCCCCTTCCTATGGATGCTTCATATAAAATTTGGCTTTGATTGGCCACGTGGTTTCAGAGGAAAAGATCTTTGAAATTGTCCGTCCGTCGGATGAACGACGGATGCATGCCGAATCATGGCCATTCTATAAGCTCACCTTGTAAGCCTAACGGCTCAGTTGAGCTAAAAATGTACATGTACCGATATCCAAGGATCTATCTCCTATTATAAGCCTATGAGAGATATTCACGCCCCGGGGCGTGGCCAATTTGGACCCCAGGGCCATGATTTAAAAAGGGTACTACAAGGCATTGCTATTCACAAAATATAAAAGCTCTGGACTATGTGGCTTCAGAGAAGAAGATTTGTTTTACGTTTTCCCGTTGTAAGTACATGGGAGCTAATGACCCCCAGTGCGGGGCCATTTTTGATCCCAGGGGCATGATTGGCAGGATTTATGCAGAGTACCACTAAACATTGATACATGCTAAAAACACAAGCCCTACCTTTTTTTACCATTATAAGCCTACATGGCAGATATTGACGCAACCGAGGCGTGGTCATTTTGGATACGAGGGGCATGGTTAGCTGGATTTATGAAGGGGACTACCAAACATTGCTACATACAAAATATTAAAGCTCTGGGCCTTTAGGTTTCGGAGAAGAAGAATTTTTTTTTACGTTTTCCAATTGTAAGTTTATGTGAACTATCTGTTGGAGTTATCTTGTATCTTTTTCTTATCCACCTAATGCAACCTTTCCCCAACCCCAATGATGCTTCTAATAATATTGCGATTGGCTGACTAGTTGCGGATATGTTCATCTTTGAATTTGTGGACAACGGACGACGGACGTCGGATGCCTGCCTATCATATAAGCTCACCTGTGAGCCTTCGGCTCAGGTGAGCTAACACCGAATGACACATTAAGGGAAATAGCCTCTCGCTCTTATGATCATTGCTTCCTTGTTTCCATTTAATGCTCATATATACAACCGAAGCCGACAGACGGCTAAATAAAAATAAACAAACATACATTTATCATTTAGTTATTTATTTTCAGGTAGCAAAGAATGATCGGAAATATTCTTGTTAAAATCCATACACTGACCGCCGACGGCCCAACATTGGTATCTGGAAGAGAGCATTTAGTGATATACGTTACTCATCATGTTCATGTATCATGCTACGATATTTTGTTCTAATAAAACCAGACATTTTGAGTCACTTCAAATTTTGTCTATTTAGTATTATTTATGATTTGCACACAAACTCTTATCATGCACAGATTTCTAAATCATCATCATCATCATCATCATCATCATCATCATCATCATCATCATCATCATCGCCGTTGTCGTCGTCGTCGTAGTCATCACCATCGTCATCATCGTCGTTCACATAATAAAATGGCTCACGACTGAAACTATTGTTGACTGTGACGTTAAATCAAATTTCAAAATTATAAGAAAAGAAAATCAGTACCTTCGGCCCTATAACGGCACTGTTACAGGTAGCTGGTACAGTGAAGACCGATCTGTCTGATACACCAGTCGTTACATTCACAAACACATACCTCTCGATCACTTGCGCTGAAAAAAAAAACAACATATTTTTGATGAACCCATCAGGAAAACATGTCCGTGTAATGTATACCCCCTTGGGAAACTGGGATATGCAGGGGTATACCTATTTTTTTCTTAATTTTGCTCCAAAACATAAATAATATAGATTCTATGTTTTGAGCAAAAATAAGGAACATATCAATGTTTTTCTACAGAAAAGTTTCATTTGTTTTTACAACTTCTAGAAAATCTGTATATCACACGTGCATGTATTCGTAATGCAAGGTTCTAGTCATGACAGGGAGGAGAAACGGCTCTCTGAGTATTAAATAGTAATCTGGAGGGTTAATGTACTTTGCTTGAATGACACAATACGGCGCCCCCAGTGGAGATCGAATCCGGGACCACTTGTGTCGGAGTCCGATAATGAAAAGGTCCGAATTGACCAAAGGAAAGGGTCCGAACTGACCAAGAGAAAAGGTCCGAATGGAACAAAGAATTGTTATTTAGGTCAGAATTGACCAATAGAAATAGGTCCGAATTGACCCGAATTTACCAGTGGTCGGGCCTAAAATGAATAGGGTCGAAAAAGCCAAGGTCCGAATTGTCCATAATTCGTAATAGAGACAATGTACCCCTTAAACTTCACTTTTATATAGCAAAACTGGGGTTTGTAGGGGTATACCTATTTTTCTTTTTTTTGCTACAAAACATAGAGTGTGGAAACTCTTTACATCCGCCACCACAATCAATGGCTTGAGCATAAATATTGTAAATATCATTTTTCCCAATGAAATTTAATTTTCAATTTTTACTGCTGAAAAAATCCCTGTACTACGAGGCTACAGTATATTGCAAGGGCAAGTTTTCGTAATGACTTATACTTACTTCCATCAATGGTCCCTGTCACATCCTCTGTGATTGGCAGACATGTGGCTTCGTCCACAGACAGGTAAATCTGATAGGTACCATAGTCTATCATGGACGATTTCGCCTTCATTTTCTGGTTACCCATTCCGAAATAGATATCCGTGTATGTTGCATTATCTGAAATATGAGGAGTAATTATGTTTATTTATTTTAAAGGCATACAGTAGATGTCTGGCCCATTCACGGTATACGCTACATTTAAGATGATTCAAAGATGTCGCAGGTACATATAGGTTTTTTGTTATTGTCTTGTTGTATAAACATATAACGCTGATTACCAAATAAAATCTTCCTTAAATCTGGAATTTTGATATTTTTCTTATATTTTAGACAACGAATGTAAAATTGATTATACCTGGAATACAGGTGTCTGCGAGGGAATCCAGCTGTGCTCTTGAGCAGGACCCGTCTGTTGTATTGACGATATTCACGATGCCCTGAAACAGAAAACATGCCAATGTTCTGAAAAAGCTAATATATAAACTCGCATCAAACTTTGACATGTATGAAGCATATCTCTATCTCACGCAGTCCAATCTATAGTTCGATAATGAGCGGGTGGGAAAAGAATACACCCATTTTAGAGACGGTACTTGCATTTTGACGACAAAAATGTCGTTTTTAAACCCATTCTCTGCTATTTTTTATCCAAACGATATAGCGCATACAAACGGTTAACACACACTGCACGTTCTGGTATAAAAATTATGTCGCAGTCATGTTTCGTGCAGCACGCAAATATGCGCCAGTATAAATCAGCCCGTGAAAATTGTGGGTTTGAAATATTTTGGCCAGATTGTTTTCCGGTATTTTGCTATCACTTGTGAAAAGGTAAGTGCTATTTGGACTACGTATTATTGTATACTTTAAATTACTAAAGCCCCACACTTTTGAAAATATATTGATACAAATCAATTACGTCGTCTCCTACGATGGAGGGGTTGAGTATACGTATACTTTTACGGAGGGGCATTCTTGTTTCATGAATGTTATTTTGATGTGGCTATGGGTTTTCGTCCAAGTCAACAGGTTTTTAAGTCATGTCGGGACGAAACCTTGATGCTACACAGTTCCATGGAGGAGATTAAAGTGTCTTGTGTATGGGCACAGCACGGCGAAGGTAGGTATCGAACCCATTATTTCTCGATCCTGACCCCTGAGCTCTAAATATAAGGCACCCCACTCCCCAGATGCATGTTAATTCAATGTGAAACGCATAAACACTAACTAAGGATTATCCTTTCTCATTGTAAAAACAAAACAAAGGTTCTGATAAAACCATTTGAACTTAGATCAGGTAAGTAAATTTCACTCCGCTCCGCTTCGGTATCTCGTTCTACTACCGTTTGAGGTTCGGGTAATTACGAAACAGCGACGGGAAATAATGAATGAGAAGATCTTGTAGCAATTTGTCATATTTCAGAAATGTGGCATCTTCGTTCGTTTAAATTTTATTATATTATTTTTGGCAGGGGCGGGTGGGGGAGGGGGCAAATCTACAGTCAATGGGCAAATCTACAATTTTGTTAAATCCGATATGTAAACCTCTAGGCTGATTGTGTGACTGTATAGGTCGGTTTTTATCGGACATGATCGGAAACAAAATTGTTGGCTTTCACATGCAAAGGCTCAGAGCATATCATTACCAAAACTTGCCCATGCAATATACAGATATTTTTTTCAGGTGTAAAAATGAAGGAAAAATCCGTACAAAAATATTTATAATATATTTGCTAAAACATTGATTGTCGGTACACGTACAACCGCCTCGCCGAGGTGGTTTTAAGAAGTACCCACAATCTATGTTTGGGATCAAATATTGAAGAAAAATAGGTATAACCCTGTAATCCCCAATTTACGAGTACCCACAATCTATGTTTTGAGTCAAATGTAAGAATAATAGGTATGCCACTGTAGTCCCCAATTTTACTGTATAAAATTGGGATTCAATGGGGTATAAAATTCATAGACATGTTTTCCAGATGGCTTGACTGTTGCTTTGAGATCGATCACGTGACAATTTACGTCAATCACTTAAAAGGATGTACATGAAGATTTCTGTCATTGAGCAAAACGTTCAGACAATAGAGTCTCTATACACTTTTAAAGTTTCAAATGCCACATAAAATCCAGGCAATGTGGATCAAATTTGGACCTGAACGATGACAATAATGAGAATCAACATCTGAAAGTTGTTCTTATGACAAACAATATATCCCCGGCACATCAGAAGTTAAATCCTGGCACGTAGGCCTCGTTTTCCCCGGTAGATACAAATGACTAGTGCGGAACAAATTACTGCAAAAATAAGTAAATGTGTATTTTGAGCTGTAATAGTCTGTTTTAAGTTCAGCAATGTGTGTTCTTTTATACCAATGCCATAAATATACATAATTCATCAGGAAAACATGTCCGTAATATGAATAACACATTGTTTCTCGCTTGTATATAGTAACCAGAGGACCAATGGTCCTGTAAACGCTCACCTGAGACCTGAGATATATACCAATAAACTTGTTTGACTAGAATGGTAATATACATGTATATAACCCCAGGACATAGAGCAACCTCTGGGGTCAATTTCTTTTTTAAATCATAACGATTCAGTCCATTTGCCAATTTACTGCAAGTTTTGCCCTTGAAATGACATTGTAACAATTTTCCCCATTCAAATGCGTGGGCAACCTAAGTTGACCTTGCCGTAAAAAAGGTCAAAGTCATTCCAGGGCCATGATTTATACAAACTTTGTAGAGCTCTATTGCCTAGTTTCAAAATCATAGACCCTCTGGTTCTAAAGAAGAGGATTTTTGGAGGTTTTTGGTATTTATAGCCATGGTGGCCATCTTGGTCATGTGACCTTGATCATTTTATATACTCTTTCATTCCCACTTCCTAACAATGTTCCTCATAAAGTTTGGCTTTGATTGGCCAAGCAGTTTCAGAGAAGATCTTTGAATATCACTGTAACATACATGTATATTGCCCAGGGGTGGGGACAGACAGACCCCTGGGGTCCAATTTTTTTCAGATTCGTCAATCTTAAGTCCATTTGCATATTTCCTGCAAGTTTTTCCCTACAAATGACATTTTAACACTTTTCCCCATTCAAATGCATGAGCGACCTATGTTGACCTTGCCGTAAAATGGGTCAAGGTCATCCCAGGGTCATGATTTATATAAATTTTGTAGAGCTCCAGTCACTGATGCTTCACACCAAGTTTCAAAATCATCGGCTTTCTGGTTTTGGAGAAGAAGATTTTTAAATGTTTTTTTTTCTATTTATAGCCATGGCAGCCATCTTGGTCATGTGACCTTGACCATTTATGTAAACTTTCTTTCCCCCTTTCCAAGGATGCTCCATATGAAGTTTGGCTTTGATTGGTCAAGCGGTTTCAGGAGAGAAGATGTTTCATTATTATGGAAATATACATGTATATAGCCCCGGGGCAGGGGCAGACAACCCCCCAGGGGCTAAAATTTTCCATTAACATTAATCTTCTGTCCATTTGCCTATTCCCAGTAAGTTTTACCCATTAAATAGCATTTTCCATTAACATTAATCTTCTGTCCATTTGCCTATTCCCAGTAAGTTTTACCCATTAAATAGCATTTTACCATTTTTCCCATTCAAATGCATTGGCGACTTAAGTTGACCTTGCCGTAAAATAGGTCAAGGTCATCCTAGGGTCATGATTTATGTAAATTATAATGGGCCCGCGTCCCCAATGCTACATACCAAGTTTCGTGGAAATCGGCCCGCTGGTACTCGTTAGAATAGCCCTAGAGACGATCTATGTTTTGAGGAAAGTATTAAAAATATCAATTTTTCCTGGTGAAATTTTCAATTTTTACATGTCAAAAATGTCTGCGTATTGCATGGGCAAGTTTTCGCACAGGCTTTTGAAGTTATAACCATAAATCATTAAAATATGCCCTTATATTTTCGGCATGGGCCATGAAATATACACTGACTGTAGGTGAAATCAACAAAATGAAATAAAACTTCAATTAAGCTAGAATCTCACTGGCATGAGAATTTCAAGCGACTGTTTGCCAATGTTGTCGCGGGCTTTCGCACGACATTCATGAGAGTGTCGCACAAGTATCTTGAAAATTTTCATATGTCGCGAACTAGTCGCGAACTGGTCGCGAAGTTTTTAAACAGGTTTAAAATATTTATGCAAATGTTTTCGTCAAAATATTTCGCAAGACTGTCGCGCGACTGTCGTAATAATGAAAATAAGCCACATTCGCGGGAAAGTCGTGAGACACTCTCCCGAATGTCTTGCGACTGTCGTGCGACAGTCGCGCGACAGTCGCGAAGTATATTTTCAAAATTAGACCGAAATTCGCGAATTTGTCGCATAAATGTCCATTCAATGAGAATGCAGCGTAAAAGCTGTGTTTGTCTTATCGTTAAGCTTTGTCGCGAAATAGTCGAGAACTATTCGCGAACTAGTCTCCAGTTGTCGTGTACCAGTGAGGTAGGGGTCTTAAGCTAGTATCTCACTGGCATGCGAATTTCTCGCGACTGTTTTGCGAATTTTGTCACGGACATTCGCACGACATTCGTGCAAGTGTCGCACGAGTATCGTGAGAATTTTCAAGTGTCGCAATCTAGTCTCGAACTGGTCGCGAAGGTTTTAAACATGTTTAAATTTTCATTTTTCATTTTAGTCAGCAACGTATGTAACCTTCGTATAGGCATTGTGCATTACAATAGCACAAACGTTAAACGTATTTTGTATGCTTTAAACAGCTTCACTGAAGATTTCAATATCCATCCCCTCCGGAAGAAAGGTACCTATTACAAATGCCACCTACGAAGAAACTACGTATACCTGAAAAAATCAGCCATGTGGCATCCCATCTTAATTTAGGATAGTATAGATCATTATTAGGCTACTGTGAAGGTCAGACATCATCAAAATTTGTACAGGTTAGATGAAATTGCTCGAAACTTGTCATTTCATGATGTCGCATGACAGAACAGGTAAGGCACAAAGCTTCGAATAAAATTTTGGCGCATCTATCACGCTGTTTCTACGAAGTGTTGCAAGGTCATTTTCATATCAGTTTAAAGCTTATGAGATGCACTTTATAAAATTTTGGCGCATCTATCACGCTGTTTCTACGAAGTGTTGCAAGGTCATTTTCATACATGTATCAGTTTAAAGCTTATGAGATGCACTTTATACTGCGCATACACATTTTACAACAACTATCTACAGAGAAATAAGTAACAATGATCTTACCTGGCAGATTCATTTATCCATGGTTTGTTTACACAATTTATTCATCCCACCTATCCGGAAGTACGCTTTAAACCAACCCCTCCGTTCCGTCGCTCAGTTATTGATTGGACTGCGTGTATCTAGACTAATACAGATTTTTTCTGCTAAAACTTTGAAGAACATGTAACCATTTGTTATTTTTTATATTGCGTCGCAATTACTCAATGGGTTTCAATGAAGCCTCGTCATCTAAACACAAAGGTACATTAACGATCATTCCATCGCAATAACAATTATACAGGTGCGTTCAGATATGTAGTCGTCATAACTACTGTCTGCACACCACCTCTCAGAAACTGCATTTTTCAAAATCTCACTTTTCTGAAACACCACTAGAAAAATATGACCATGTCATTTTTTGCAACCCAAAAGTCCTAAAAAGTGCTGCAGAAATTTTGAAAATCGGTTCACAAATAAAAACATTATGCCCAAAACGTATTTTGAATAGGCCTTTTGCATGTGCAAGGGAGGTAATCCAAACGCCTTGAAAATAAAAATCAAGCAAATCTGTGGAATAATTTTAAGAGTTTGGCACTCAGCTATCCATAAAATAGAACTTTGTTTTGGTTTGGTGTATTTTAAATGAAAAAATAACCGATTTAAATTTTTCCCGGGAAAATAGTTACTTCCCTTGCTGACATTTTTACAATGGAAAAAGCCCTATTCAAAACTATTTTTTGACATAAAATGTTTATATGTTAACCGATTTTCAAAAAAATTGTGTTACTTTTTAAGACTTTTGGAATGCAAAATGGTGACATGGTAATATTTATCTTGAGGTCTTCCAGAAAAGTGAGACTTCGAAAAATGCAGTTTCTGGAAGATGCTGTGCAGACAGTAGCCGATTTTGACACACGATGGATACACGATTATGGAAATGTTCAAATTCGGCATGGATCGTGAAGACATCGGGCCATTCTTGAGTGCATCTCGGCCAGTTGTATGTCCGTAAGGAGATTTTTAAGCCTTCGACAGTACCATCGCGAGAGACACCAAAATCTTTGACATGCAAAACAATTGTCCGAAGGACACACGAAGGCTCAATTTCGTGTTGAATTCTTGTGTACATCTTGGTCTTCGCAAGGCCAGCGTGAGGCCATCTTATCAAATCGGGACTACGTCGTACTTCTGTCGTGTGATCATCGGCATCATCGGCTAACGGTTTTGCTACACGAAGGAAATACGAAGGAGACGCGATGTTGCCCGATTGTGTTACGAAGGCAACACAACATCGTATAGCCCTCGCAACGCCATCGCGTAATCATATCATCGCCGTATCTGAAAAACTTAGAACATGATGGCATCTCGATGGGATTTGAGTTGTTTTTGAGTGGATTCATGGACTGGAGTATTTGAGTGGCTTCTTGGAGTGGAAACTTGGAGGAAATTGTTGGAGTGGAGATGACTGGCCCTCTTCCTGGTTAAGATTGCATTACCAATTTTAATTTTAAAAGAAAGGATCTGACAAAGTTACTGTGTTCTCAGTATCAGTGTGTAGTATCAACATTTTTTTTTTTTTTTTTTTTTTTTTTTTTTTTTTTTTTTTTTTTATAACATCGGGAAGTCTCGTTATACATTCGGCACACATTCGGGAATACATTTTACACCTCACGATGTCATGAAGCCATCGTGAAGCCTTCGAGTACCATTCGCATCAACATCGTATGCAAAACTACCGCTTCGTATACGGCTAGTGAGTGCTTCGGGTATAATCGTGTGGTATTCGTCTGTCCATCGAGTGACCATCGGTTGGCTTCGTACATGCTGCGGCTCATTTTTTTACCAATTCGCAACGAAAATCGCGCGAAATTAAAAATTTCAAATTCGTGTGGCCACCATGTGCCAAAATCGGCTTGGTATGACGCCAGCATTATTAAAGTGTGTTTCCTAGTGTCTGATAATGGTTTTTCGCAAATATTTTGCAACTGGTTTTATGTGGGTAAAATATTTTCATGGCACAATTGAGCATTTGGTTTGTCGCAAAATGTGCAGCAGAAATTTTGAAAATCGGTTAACAAATAAAAACGTTCTGGTCAAAACATTTTTGAATAGGGGTTTTCTGTATAAAAATCTCAGGTAAGAGAGGTAAATATTTTCCCACAAAACATTTAATTTCCTGGTATGTTATTATAAATACTCAAAATCATTATAGACTGACACAAATGACTTACCTGAGACAAAATCTTCATGATCAACTAAAATTTTCCAAAAGTATCCATTTTCACGATCTTGGATTATCTCCCTTGCCAATGCAAAATCCCTATTTAAAATTCATTTCGGCCGTTAAAACTTTATTTTCTGACCGATTTTCAATTTTTTTGTGGGTCCTATTAGGACAAACTAAAACCAATATTTTGACATAAAAATAACTTTCCTATCCTCTCCCACACAAAAATTGTCCGTGAAAAACCATTATCAAAGGCCAGTTTTAAAACTTTAATATACCCCTGCGATATTCATAAATAAATTGACAACTTTCCTTGTTTTTGAACAATCGTAACTGGCAAGAAATGGACAACTGGATGAATGTGTTTATGTAATGTGTTAAGTATGAGTATAGTTATTTACTCTGTATATAAAACTTCAAGATCACGTGATGTTGTATACTTTAATTGATTACATAACATATGGAGCAAAATTTGTGACAAAAATTCGCTGATTTTTTTAGTTTCAAAAATTCCACAAGGAATCATTATTAACGGATTGTAATTTAATTTGAAATTTATGAAATAATGAAAGTTTTTGTACAAAAATTTACAAGTAGGCAACGATCAGGAAAAGGCGCAATCAGAAAAAGACTCCCACTCCAAAAACCGAGGCGGGAAAAAAAAAACAAAATAACAATGAGGTACTTATACCATGAAAATATTTCGTAAGCCGAATGAGCAGCTATTTTCCAAATATGTGGCAAGTCAGTTACCTAAACTTAACTAAAAATATGATAACATACATAACGCGCCAACAGCACAAAAAAAATTTAAACACCAGGACAAAAAACAAAAAGAATCACCACAGAAGTATCGCCTTGGAACGATCAGTAATATAAAATTACTGGCGGGCTTAAACCGGTTTTACAGGTACCTAACCTCACCCTCAGCTTCTATAGTGATTCACAACATTTAGTTAGTTGTTCGGTTCTCGTGGTGAATCTCTAACTAGTCAATGAATCATCATGGACAAACAAATAAATCACGATAAATTCCATGATGAATCAAAAACGAGGACTCACATATTAATTAAGCCGCCCGAAGATGGAGATCCCTTGGCGCCCAATTGCTTACTAACTCCGGAGCAAAAGAAAAACACAAAGAAGCTCCGGCCCCAACCAACTAAAATGAATAGCTTTATGTCGGGGCCATCATAGAGTCTGACGCCCGACCCACCGGCGTGCAATTAAAGAAGGCAGCATAGCTATCAACCGTGATTGGGTTAAAAGCTAAGCATGCAGACTGTCGCATAACATTTAAGTAATATCCTATACATCTGTAACGCGTAATGATTTTTCTGAATTGAAAAGAAAAATCTTTCCTTCCTATAAGTTTCTTAAATTTGTAAACCAAGTCACCATAAAATTCTGGTTCCGAAAGGCCCTCGCGTAAAAGGGTTTTTAGCCCAGCATTAAATTTGGAAATCAGTTCATAGTGTCTGCAATAAAATTTAGAAAATGATTTTCGAAGAGCTGAAAATTTGGTGTCTTGTTTTTTAACAATCGTAACCGGCAAGAAATGGACAACTGGATAAATTTGTTTACTTAATGTGTTAAGTATGAGTATAGATATTTACTCTGTATATAAATCTTCTAGATCCCCTGACGTTGTATACCTTAATTGAACATAACATATGGAGCAAAATTTTTAACAAATATTCGCTGTCATTCGAGTTTCAAGATTGCCCCAAGGGATCATGGTTAACAGATTGTAATTTTGTTTAGAGTTTATGAAAGAAGGCCTATTTCTTAAGTCTTAAAGCTTTGTGGAGTCACCCATGGCTATGTATTCTGTCAGAACGTGGGTTGGCATTTCATCATACAGTTTCATGAGTGTTCTCCGCACCGAATACCATAGTGAGCTAAATTGATTGCGTGATATTCAAAACCTCTTCTATAGTGTTTAAGTCGTGGAAATTAACATGTCAATAAAGAATGCGTATTTGTGTAAGACAGTGTTCTTTGTATTTATCCTAAATCTGCAAAACACATTTTTGATATAAGAGGAATGTCTGTCTGTGAATGTCCTGGTGATTCCCTTGACTTAAAGCCTATACAAGTGGATTTAAATATCACTATTACGAAAAAATTTCCCATGCAATAAACAGAGATTTTTTTTTAGGTTTAAAAATTGAAAATTTTCAGCTGAAAAATTATGATATTTTTCTTATTTTTGCTCAAAACATAGATTGTGGGCACACGTTAGAACCGCCTCGCCGAGGCGGTTCTAACGAGTACCCACAATCTATGTTTTGGAGCAAAAATAAGAAAAATAGGAATACATGTACCCCTGCATACCCCAGTTTTGCTATATAAAAGTGGGGTTCAAGGGGGTATACATTACAAGGACATGTATTCGTGATGAAAATGTGAAAGTTCCAGTCCCCTATGGTAATCTGTGCCGAGAAACCAAACCATGAATTGTATACTGAAATGTCAACCCACGTTTTTGCAGAATACAAAGCCATGGATGATTCCACAGTGCTTTAAGACATGATTACCACATGAAGGAACACACTTGCAAGCTTTGTTTGTAAAAAACCTCTTTGTATAATATTAGTTTCCTTGCAAAATAACACTGACATGCTTAGTTTTATATAGTAACAACCGCTTTACAACGAAATTCTAAAATGTACAATAACTGACAATCAGGGTGTAACTTTGTAAACAGTGATCATAAAGACACCAAATTTTCAGCCTTAGTACAAAAATGGCCATTCTTTCATAAATTACGAATTATAAGTACATTCCGATAACCATAATTCCTTGTGGAATCTTTGAAACTCGAGAATCGGCGAAATTTGTGTTTAACATTTGTTTCCGTATGTTATGAAATCAATTTAGGCATACAGCATCACCAGATCTGGAAGTTTTATATACTGACAGAGTAAATATTTATACTCATTTTAAACACATTATATAAACACATTCATCCAGTTTTCCATTTCTTGCCAGTTGTTCAATAAAACTCCTTTTTAAAAGGAATGCTTGCCCAGTTTTGAAAGGTAAACTCAAAGCTTTAATGGTGTGTGGTTGATGAATGATATACTACAATAAATTCAGACAAGTTATTGCTATTTATAGCCATGGCGACTATCTTAGTCATATGACTTTGATCATTTAGAACAAACTGTTGTTTCCACTTTTTTAATGATGCACCACATTAAGTTTGGTTGGTAATAGCCAAGCATTTTCAGAGATGTTTGAATATTACGATTATATACATGCATATAGACCCACACTGGGGCAGACAAATCCTTGGTTCTTTTTTGATTTCATAAACATAAATCATTTGCCTATTAGTCCCCAGCAAGATTTCTGCCTTTAAGTGATTTATTTTTCTATTTTTACCCATCTAAACACATACGCAACCTAAGTTGACTTGTCGTAAAGTAGGAAAAAGTCATCCGAGAGCCAGTATTTATACTAACATGTTGCTTCAAAATCATAAGCCATCTGGTTCTGGAGAAGGAATATTTTAATAGTTTTTGCTATTTATAGCTATGCCAACCATCTTGGTCATATGACTTGGATCATTTATACAAACTTTTGTTCCTTCTTCCCAAGGATGCTCTACATGGGTTTGGCTTTGATTGGCCTTAGGGTTTCAGAGGAGATATTTGAAAAAATGGACGAAGCCGGATGGACGCCGGACATGGGCATACTATAAGCTCATTTGTGAGCCTTCAGCTTAAGTGAGCAGTGAGCTAATAAGTAGTAAGTCTATTAATTCATGATGTAAAGCATATTTGGTTTATCTGCTTGTACACCTATAAAACTTGGGATCAAAGAGAAATAACAAGTTCTGAGTTTTTTTATTGTTTAAAAAATAACAGCCAGCTGACTGGAATGTTTGAATTCTGCATTACCAAAGATATTTCATGACAAAAATTAAGAAGTCGTTTGAGACAACTTGAACTTTTGTGCAGAGTTTGATGGAGTTCCAGCAATCTTCAAATACAGCAAATTACCCATTTATGTAAGAGTGAAAAGTCATTTAGACAAATGTTGTGAAATTTCACTTGGATAACCCTTGTGGAAAAATATCTGCATTACTGATACTTTTGTTACTAATGATTATGTAAGAACCTTTTTTACGATGATATCTGCTCTGTGGTTTCTTTCTTTGAATGTACATGTAATTGCCTTTAAGTAGCAAAAAAGTGGATATGTGCAACATATCTTACATATAAGGTGTAAAAAAGCTTACTAAGAATATAACACAAAGCAGTCTGACAGGCGCAAACCAACAATTTGACTTTCCGAACAGGTTCAACACAAATCAGGCTGTTCAGCACCACGCTAGGTAGACGGTGGAATTACAGATTTATGAAGTAAATAAAAGGAATTTTATAGTAATGTCGAACTTTGTAAGTGTGTGCTTCAGTTATTTTATAGTGCTCTAGAACATAGCCTGTAGACTGTTAATGTTTATATTCACCAAAATGGGAACGAGTTGACTCGGGTACGAGTTGACTGAGGTACGAGTTGACCGAAATGGGTACGAGTTGACTTGGGTACGAGTTGGCTCGGTAACGAGTTGACCACTACCTTGACGTACTGGGATAGCCTTCCCACAATTCCCTCTTTTTATAAATAGAAATCGAGATCCGTATTCCATCTGAATATTGGCTTGCTGCCAAAAACAAGAAAAGTAGTCAATTTATTACTGAATATCGCAGGGGTATATTAACTGAACGCACCAGTATATATTAGCATTTTGGGTAGCTGGAAGTATGTCTGCTTAAGGTGTGTAAATTGGTTTCATGATAAGCACACGTACCCTTTTTGAGTCCATAATCAGATGTTGTTGGACTGGGTATCCGTCATATGTGATACTTTGATATAGAGACATCAGCCCATTGGGGGTATCAACAGAGATCGCCGCACCGCCCTACAAAACGTAAATCAATCAATCAAACAAACAAACACGTTGTTTTTTTTTTTTTCGCAATTAAACGAAAGTCTACGTCGAGAGATTTTCGCTTAAGTGTGAAAAGGCCTTTAAGGCTAAAGTTTTTGTAGAGCTTCTTCAATAAAGGCATCGCTGGTATTTCAATATTTTCATTTGGCGCTTGAAAAAAAAACATGTCCTCCAGTATTTTGTGCAGTCTGCACCTTATTGCATCAGGACAACATTTCCGTGAAATATATACCTTCTTTATATAGCAAAGCTGCAGTATGCAGGGGTATGCAAATTGTTTAAAGTTTTTATTTAAAACATACATGTACATTGTTGGTGCTCGTTAGAACCAACTCGCCGAAATCAGAATCTATGTTTTGGGCAACAATAAGAAACATTATCAATTTTTCTCTACTGAATATTTTCATTTTTACAACTTTAAAAATCTCTGCATACTGCATGGGCAAGTTCACCCTATATATGTATGTATACGATGGCGATGCTTCCTTCTGCACACAGTCAGTATAGGAATCTCTTGGAGACGAAAACGTGCAATATACAAAGATTTTTAAAGTTGTAAAAATGAAAATTTTCAGTAGAAACATTTTGCTATTTTTCTTATTTTTGCTCAAAACAAAGAGGCGGTTCTAACGAGTATCCACAATATATGCTTTAGAGCAAAAATAAGAAAAATAGGTATACCCCTACATACCCCAGTTTTGCTATATAAAAGTGGGGTTTGGGGAAACACACGGACATGTTTTCCTGATGTGGAGTCTACCTTGAAATGGCCGCATGACTGCGATTTTAAATGACATGTTTCATGATTTTACTTTCGAGAACATAACTGTACCTCGGTGAAATGTTGGTTGGTTTCACTGACGTAAGATCCTACTACCATCCCAACCTGTCCCTCCCATAGATCAGGGGCACAGCATCGAACAGCAAAACTTTGACCGACCGACAAGGCAAGGAACACAAGGAACAACATAGCGATTCTACAACAATTGATTAAGTTGCTTATCAACATTTCTTCAGCGTGGCGTAATTCCGTTCATTCAATTTGATTTTCATGTCTGTTACATTCTTACCTTATGACTATCCTCTGACCTCAATGTAACTCATGGGAAATTATTTTTCATACTGTATTGCACATTCATTGTTATGGGCAGTTATCCTGGTAGTGAAAGTTCTTTCACACCTGTCTGGAGGTAAGGAAAGTGACTATTCTTACCTCCAGACAGGTGTGAAAGAACTTTCACCACCTGGATAACTGCCCATAACAACGAATGTGCGATACAGTATGAAAATGACTTTCCTTACCACCATATAGGTTGTGAAACTATCTGCTGAAAATTATTTTCATAAATATTTTTAACTTGTTGATTCTGAACTGAGAAAAAAGTAAAAACCATCAAGTAAAAAGTTATCCACTGCGTACGACACTGATCAGACGAGCTGAGAGTATTCACTATCCTATCGTTGGTTCTCACATTAGTGTTAGTGGGTTATTAGAGAGGTTGAGAAAATAAACTTGTAACGTGTACGTGTACTTGTAGCTTTATTTACCCGTACACGATCGTTTTGAGTGTAAAATCGTTTGAGAAAATCGAACGTGTACGTGTAGATTTCATAAAGTATATACAGCTGAATTTTTGATTGTTTATACATGTGTTGATATATGAAAGTAAATATGGATGATTTATTGTTAGCCGGACTTTTAGCCAACGATGATGAGTTAATTTTATTGTCACAAGTTTGTTCCGGCTCCGATGTGCCCTCTTTTGAAAAGGGTTTCGACCTAGACACCTACACGGAAGAGCAATCCAAAGCAAGTTTTAGGTTTTATAAAGATGACATTCGTAATTTGTGTGTTGAACTGGGTATACCTAGGGAATTTAGAGCTAGAAATGGAACGGCCCTTTCAGGGGAGGAAGGACTTTGTGTGTTGTTAAAGCGCCTGTCATATCCGAACCGTCTCGGTGATTTGTCTGAAATTTTTGGCAGATCAATAAGCGAACTCTCATATATATTCAATGGAATTCTTGACTTTGTAGATAATGCGCATTCTCATCTGTTGACGGATCGGATCTAAACCAAACCTGGCTGTCACCTATTTGCAGACGCAATTCACGCCGGAGGGGCGCCCCTTGAGAACTGTTGGGGTTTCATACTCCGGAGCGAGAGGTCCTTGGTTCGAACCCCACCAGCGCCATATATTGAGCAAAAACACTGATAGCTTCCCAAACCACTGGTTAACAACCTAGGAAGCAGTGCATGACTGAAAAATTGTTGACCGGGACGTAAAGCCTCAATCAAACAAACTAAACCCAGGTCAAACAAACTGTGTGTATTTCTGAATTACGAAATAAGTTATCCAACACACATTACACATTTCACACGGTTTTCAATGTTTTGTAGCAACGCCTTAACCCACTTCGAGCTCCGAAGAATAACGGGAACCGTCTTTTTTTTTCAGCCAATTCATTTTCAAAGTCAAATTCCAACCACACAGCAGGGCCAGTCTGTTGTAAAAGCACGACCGCTTTCCTCGCGTTACAATTCTGCATCCAAAAATAAGAAATAAATAAAAAAAAATAAAATAAAAGAAGCCTTCGTGACCTGGTAGTTAAGCTACCGGCTTTGTAAACCAGGGATAGTGCGTTCGATTCTGGGCTTATCCAGTCTTTCGAACGATACTTTAAACCGAGGTCCCGTCTCTATATGACCTTAGCTGTTGAGTAAACCGTAAAACCCCAAATCAACAAACCAATCAACTTCTTCATCCAAAATTTACAGCCTCCTGTCAACTTTTGTGACTGTACAGCCTGGTTTATCTCGGACCTGGTCGGAAACTAAAACGCGGCTAAATACCCTATAAACAAATTAAATTGCGTTACCACAAACGTCAGAAAGTACATACCTACATACATATATGGTCACATGTACGTCGATTCGCCTTTGGTCAGATATACTTCGGCTGCACGTGCAAAACGATTTGGCAACGCTTCATCGAACTTCGTTTCTGCTTGTACCTACCTGACCTATCGATGGAAACATATAAAGAAAACTTACAAGTCGCAAATTTATTTCATTCACAGCCTAACTGATTCTCAACGTGTAGCGAGTATTTTGAATTTGTAATAAATGACGAAGTTTGGGGATAAAACTGTTCTACACGTACCTACAAGTTACAAGTTCATTTTCTCAACCTCTCTATTGTTGTTAAAGTGCCAGAACGAAGAATCAGAAACCAATGTCACATATTTTTGCACCACTTTAATGCATTAGAAACGCCCAACTGTATCCCTTAAATACAGCTGGTCATTTCGTACTCCGGTCCCCTAACTGACCATGTGGATTTGGGAAAGTCAGGTCCGAGGGCTTGATAAACAAATACCCGCAATACAATCTTACACATGATATATATATTTAACTGAAAATCATTACGAAACGGTAGTATGCTTTTGCATATAAAAGAAAACATCATTTATATTGACCACCCCGTCTTAACTGTTTCAATAAAGATCATGTTTATTAGTTGTTAAAAAAATGAGAAAAAAAAGCTTGTGGGTATACAAAATAAAAATTTCTCTCAATATGTTTTAAATGTACAAGGGAAAATACTCCCTTATAATCTATTTTTGACAAGGGCGACACGGTACAGTTGACAAGCTTCCTCGTTTTGCATGTGCAATGTTCGGGCTATAGTAACGCCGCGAGAAAAAGTCACTTCACCGATGTTCATTATCGTTGTGTAGCTCTTACACAAACTAAAATTTTACTCAGTCGGGTCATAAGGTAAGTTAATTACCCGCTTCGCGACAGGTGGGTATGATATTTTCCTGACCTGTCCCGCCAAAAGCATACACCTCGAGCCCTTCGGGCTCTCGGTGCATGCTTTTGGCTGGCCAGGTCAGGAAAATATCATACCCACCTGTCGCTCAGCGGGTAATTACTACATAATTTCGCTTTAGACAATACTGAGCCTTGTATAATATACTCATCAAAAGAAGTTTTGCACCAGTTAATATTTTTCTCATTTTAAAATAATGTCTAGTATAAATATTTTTCAAATAAACTTTTAAAACTTAATGCCATCTTAAAGGGCTGGACTTCCTGAATGACAAATCAATATTTCTTCTTAAAAAGTTTAAATAAAAATGTGCAAAAATGCATGTTCTTGAAAACACCAAAATTTGGGATGCAGCAAAAAGCCCACATCTTTATTTCTATGCTTCCAAACCCGAATTCGTTTCACATCCTTATTCGGGATGCTGAAAGCAATCGTTTAAAGCAAAAAACTAAAAATTGATTTTTTTTTTTTACAAAAACGCTATTTTTGACCAAAAATAACGATTTTTGAGATTTTGTTTAAATTCTCAGATGAAGCTTAGTAACTCTTCTCTCCAATAAAATGAGTTGTTTTTCTTTCAAACACAGCATGCAGCACCCATTAATGTTTAACTGTAGGTACTGGTTTTCAACCCATCCAAATTCAGAATTTTTAAAAAGCTGCATGTCAAAAAAGTACTCATGCAACGTCTTTGACATGAGATTGCCTTTAACAGAAAGAAAACAGGCGGCAAGTTTTGGTGTCAAAACATCTCATAGTGATCAAAAATTGAAATGAATTTCGTTTTAACTCATTTTTTCCAATATTTATAATTTTTTCTCAAAAATTGCAATTTTGTCAAAAAATGAATTTTTACGAAAATTTTGAGATTTTTTAAATTGTTTTTAGACTTAATCATTAGCTTTGGAGCTCTTGTGTGTAAATTTGGAAACAAAAATGTGTTCTTGATGCTGTGGCATTTTTTGTGGAATTTTTTCGATTTTCCAATTTTCAGCATTTACAGAAAACTGGAATTTTCAATTTTTCCTAAAATCGTTTCCGCAACAATTTTTGGTCTTATCACACACATTATCAAACTCTTTCAGACTGTGCAAATTCAAAAAGTTAACTTTAAAATTTGTTAGTTAAAATGTTACTTAAAAATATGAAAAAATCTAAATGGTGCAAAACTTCTTTTGATGAATATATATACTTTACTAATAAGTATGAGTACCATACACCTCCATCCATGTATGTTCACATGTAAGCCTGGGGACAGCACAAAGTTATTGGCTGCAGTAATAACACTGTTTTGAACAATACATTTATTAAGACCTGCTTCATACTGTAACCATAGTCACTGTCAACCTCAACGTTTTGTTAATAGTGTGGTGGTGTTTTTCAAAGGCTGCTAGAGTTAGGGTTCCCAAAGTATACCTTGGTAGTTGAATACTGATATCAACTTTTAAACAATGTATGCCTTATTAAGTAGTGACATTGTCCTGCTGAACATTCAGTGGTACATGTAATTTAGTATGGTATACTACCAAGAATCTTGTTTTACTTAAAAAATGTGTACCACCTACCTTTAAACTGTGACAGCGTAGTATGTATATGAGAACATACATTAGTCTTATCTTAAAGCATAAAATTCAATGTAAACGCTATTTTAGAAATAAGGATGCCAGCGACCTACATACATGTGTGATAAGAAGGTACTTTGTCTTTGTTTTTGTCGTCCTGCGTGCAGGTCTGCAACTACAGCTCCCAGAGTGTCATACACCTGCTGCTTCGCCACTCGCCCATCGCCACAGGACTTTTGTAGGTAAGTGGGTACATGTGTGTTGAAATTATTGTGTATGCAAGTGCTTGTGTGTTGAGAGAAATAAGATGACGTGCGCTATGAAATTTGATTCGTCCGCACCCAACTGTGCCCGGAGGCATGACACAATTAATGCGTATACGGTGGCATTAGATAATACACATAAATAACAGTCAGGAATTTCCAAATCGGGTACTGATTTACAGGTTACTTTCATTTTCAGAAAAATAAATGATTTTAAATAAGTTTATCTAGATATGACTTACAGCTTATCTATGTACTAGAGAATCTACTTAGTAAAAACACAACATGAATTATTGGAAAACCCGCCAAGTTTTGCAATCTTTTGGCGTGAGTCTCTGAAAATTGCGTGACACAGTTATATGTTAGACAAAGATCCAATATTGCGTATGTTTTATTGTTGCATACAATTTTTTATACGTAAACTACATGTTACACGGAATATTTCCATCGGTATTCCGTTAAACCTCTCCATACCAGTCAGGGAAGTGGAACGAGGTATCGAAGTGGAGCGGAGTGACAGTTAGCCAGCTGATCTAACTACATGTAATCATAGGAATAAATATTGATACTATATTTTGTTTTTAATTTTTCTTTGTATTATATATTTTGTTTGTGCATGCAAAGACGAATATTACAATAAATTGACTTGTTGATCAACAAGCTAAATACGTACAGGGAAGTAAATTACTGTCTGAACACCATCTTTAAGAAACTGCATTTTTCGAAATCTCACTTTTCTGAAACTCCACAAGAAAAATATGACCATGTCATCTTTTTGCAACTCATGAGTCCTAAAAAGTGCCACAAAAAGTTTGAAAATCGGTTCACTAATAAGATAATTATGGCAAAAAATCATTTTGAATAGGCATTTTGCATGTGCAAGGGAGGTAATCCAAACACCTTAAAACTGAAAATTAAGCAAATCTGTGGAATAATTTTAAGAGTTTGGCACTCAGCTATGCATACAAAACAATTTTGATTTGGCTTGGTGCATTGTAGATGAAAAATAATCAGTTTAGAATTTTTCCAGGAAAATAGTTACTTCCCTTGCTGGCAATTTTACAATGGAAAAAGCCCTACTCAAAAATATTTTCTTGCATAATTTTTTTATTTGTTAACCGATTTTCATTTTTTTTTGTGGCACTTTTTAAGACTTTTGGAATGCAAAATGGTGACATGCTCATATTTTTCGTGAGGTCTTTCAGAAAAGTGAGATTTCGAAAAATGCAGTTTCTGAAAGATGGTGTTCAGACAGTAGTTTGTTTGTTTGTTTGTTTGCATTAAAGTTTAACGTCTCTGTCAGTAAGACGTCTACGCTTTTCAGTCATCTCAGTACTTTGTGAGCTTATTGTGGCTTGCTGAAGGACACAACACGTACAATGTACTTGATTCACCATAAATTTGTTGATTTATTTGCTTGGCCGACGGCATGATCCATGGGCTTTTACTTTGGTACCTATTACACAGGTGTTTTACCATACGTGTATCAAACATTTAAAAGCCCGAATGACACACTTTGGGAAAGAGCTGCTCGCTCTTATGCTCATTGCTTCCTTGTTTCCTTTTAATGCTCATATATGCAACCGACAATGACATATGGAAAAAGGAAAATAAATGAACGAACATTTATCATTTATTAATCATTTTCAGGTAGCAAAGAATCTTGTTACAATCCATACACTGACCGCCGACGACCCAACATTGGTATCTGGAACAGAACATTTAGTGAAATACGTTAACATCATGTACATGCATCATGCTACGATATTTTTCTTTTTAAACCAGACAGTACGAGTCACATCAAGGTTTGTCAATAATTTAGTATTATTTATTATTTGCACACAAATTCTTATCATGCACATGTTTTCTAAATCATCATCATCATCATCATCATCATCATCATCATCATCATCGTTGCTGTTGCCGTCGTCGTAGTCATCACCATCCTCACCATTATCATCGTCGTTTACATAATAAAATGGTTCATGAAAATTGTGTCATATTTGTTTTCTTTGACGTTAACCACATTTCAAATCTATAAGGCAAGAAAACAATACCTTCGGCCCTATAACGGCACTGTTGCAGGTAGCTGGTACAGTGAAGACCGATCTGTCTGATACACCAGTCGTTACATTCACAAACACATACCTCTTGATCACTTGCGCTGAAAAAAAAACAACAACATATTTTTGATGAACCCATGAGGAAAACATGTCCGTGTAATGTATACCCCCTTGAACCCCACTTTGAAATAAAAGCTAAACTGGGATATGCAGGGGTATACCTATTTTTTTCTTATTTTTGCTCCAAAACATAAATAATATAGATTCTATGTTTTGAGCAAAAATAAGGAACATATCAATGTTTTTCTACAGAAAAGTTTCATTTTTTACAACTTCTGGAAAATCTGTATATCACACGTGCATGTATTCGTAATGTTATTATCCATATGCAAGGTTCTAGTCATGACAGAGCGGAGAAACGGCTTTCTTGCACACCAGACAGAAATTGCCACACATTTTGCCTGGGTGATAAAATTGCATCTCACCCAAGTGTTCTCACCCAGGCTAAGTGCGCCAAAAAATTACGCAAAACCTTGAAATAAACCAGATTTTGGAGGTTGTTGTGCAAGAATAAGAATCTAATATGGTGTTCTGTTCTAGATGGAAGTTTCCAACCCTCGGGATGACCGTGCTGAGCGGAACCTCGGCGGAGCCTCGGTTCCGCTCAGCACGGTCATCCCATATAAGATTCTTATACTCTGTGTATTAAATAGTAATCTGGAGGGTTAATGTACTTTGCTTGAATGACACAATACGGCCCCCAGGTGGAGATCGAATCCGGGACCACTTGTGTCGGAGTCCGATAATGAAAAGGTCCGAATTGACCAAAGGAAAGGGTCCGAACTGACGAAGATAAAAGGTCCGAATGGAACAAAGAATTGTTATTTAGGTCAGAATTGACCAATAGAAATAGGTCCGAATTGACCCGAATTTACCAGTGGTCGGGGTCTGAATTTACTAGCGCCAATTTTTAAGACCCAAAATGAACAGGGTCGAAAAAGCCAAGGTCCGAATTGTCCATAATTCGTAATAGAGACAATGTACCCATAAAACTTCACTTTTATATAGCAAAACTGGGGTTTGTAGGGGTATACCTATTTTTCTTATTTTTGCTACAAAACATAGAGTGTGGAAACTCTTTAGAACCGCCACCACAATCAATGGTTTGAGCATAAATATTGTAAATATCATTTTTCCCAATGAAATTTAATTTTTAATTTTTACTGCTGAAAAAATCCCTGTACTACGAGGCTACAGTATATTGCATGGTCAAGTTTTCGTAATGACTTATACTTACTTCCATCAATGGTCCCTGTCACATCCTCTGTGATTGGCAGACATGTGGCTTCGTCCACAGACAGGTAAATCTGATAGGTACCATAGTCTATCATGGACGATTTCGCCTTCATTTTCTGGTTACCCATTCCGAAATAGAAATCTGTGTATGTCGCATTATCTAAAATATAAGTATGAAATTGAATGAATGTTGGTAATATGTTTTTAACACTGCTTTGTATTCATACTACGTCTTTCATTTGTATATTTTGTTTCTGTCTATATATGCTCGTATGTTACTAATGTAACCTTGGGTTAAATAAAGTTGAGTTGAGTTGAGCTGAGTGATAATTTTTATTTTAAAAGTCAAATCCATTCACCGTAACCTGATAACTTCAAGAGGATTTAAGGATATTCGCTGGTACATATTATATTTTTTCCACCTTAATGTCTTTGCTTTCGTTTATAAGTCCCTAGACTTTCAAAAACCCTCGAACCTGAAATTTCCATGAATCTTTTAGATTTCAACGTATATTTCACATACATACCTGGAATGCAGTTGTCTGCGTTGAAATCACCCAGCAGTGCTCTTGAACACGATCCGTCTGTTGTATTGACAATATTCACGATTCCCTGAAACAAATTCATCATCAATCAATACGTGCCGATGGTCTGAATAAGCTAATATATAAACTCGCGATTGTATTTTATTTTCTAACATTTTTTCACTGTATCTGCCAAAACTTTGAAGCGCAGTCCTAATTGGGCTTAATATACAGAAACTCGCAATTGTATTTTTTCACATTTTCGGCTAAGACTAACCAGAAGTTATTTTCAGTATGCGTGGTAATTGCTCAATGGGTTTTAATGGTCATCTAGCCCCAACGGTACGTGAGCGAAATCGTCGAATATTTTGTGTAGCTGGAGGAAATTCATTCCTGAAATTTCATCAGGTAAATATGTCCATGAAATGTATACCCACTTTTACCCCACTTTTATATATAGAAAATTGGGGCGTGCAGGGTACACCTATTTTATTTTATAGTTTTGCTCCAAAACAGAGATTGTGGGTACTCGTTAGCACCGTGCGAGGCGGTTCTAACGTGTACCCCACAATCTGTTTTCAGCAAAAATAAGAAATATTATATATAAACAATCTACCGAAAATTATCATTTTTACAACCAAAAAAAAAAAATCAGTTTATTACATGGACGTGTTTTCATAATGTAAATTGGTTTGATGATAAGCACACACCCTTTTTGAGTCCATAATCAGATGTTGTTGGACTGGGTATCCGTCATATGTGATACTCTGAAATTGGGCCATCAGCCCATTTGGACTATCAACAAAGATCGCCGCACCGCCCTACAAAAAAGTGAAATCTACGTACAGCAAGTTAACGTTAGCCGCTCTTTACCATTAAAGTTGACGTAACCATAGCCATAGAGGCTATGATTTTGATCTCTATTTAACATGATCTAATTGTATTTATTATAGCGAGATCTCTCTGTTTGCTGAACTAAGAAACAAGTTGGCTTCTTTAAAAAGAAACCAATGAAAAGGTCAGCAGCCGTTTGTTATAAGAGATTCCTTTTGCTCTAGATTTCAGTGTTGTTGATTCTCTGGTTTGTCATTAATTTCGATTCTCATACATTTCAGCTTCGTTTCCTATACATGAATGTCGTTTCTTGTTATGAACGCTTGACCAGTGTGTGTATCTGTCACTCAAGGCATTGACCAAAATTTTTCTGATGTTATGGAACCAAAGCCAATACTAAAGGGAACACGATTACAATCAATATGTCGATGTGTAGAAAACCATTTTGCAGTGCAGTCAATTTGTGACAGAGTTCTGAATTTTGACCTGCATCCACACTACCAGAAACAGACCCATGAGACCGATGTGATGGACTAAAAGTCAGCCATATAGAGTTCCTGTAGTTTCTGTACCCCTTGTCAGGGTATCTACGATCTAAACCTAGATGCGCTATGATAAGCAGTCACCACGATCGAGACTGCTTGCTAGCTTTTACCGCTATTTGACGGGGAGTGTCAAAAATGGATAAATTTAATTGATTGCGGTTAACTGTCTAGTCAGTATAGACGGGTTCACTAGTTTTTATTAAGCGCTTTGTGTGACAAAACGCGTAATTGAGAGAGAGCAGTCGATCATGGGTAGAATTTTCTTCATATTGAAAGTAAACACTGTGGAAAAGGTCCAATGACTCCAGCATATGACAAACGTCTTGAGAACAGAGTAAGATTAACAAGACAGCACTACTTTTGATGTATGTCGCCTGTTTAAGCCATCCTCCAGTAAGTTAATATTACTACCAGTTTAAAGATGTTCCATTTGTTTTAACATATTCAATTGGTGGCGATTATGTGCTGTTTGAGCATTTTTGCTACTGTTTATGGTTAGATAACAGCGTATCCACATTTGGGAACAAAGCCACTCATTTGACTCGCAGTTACTTTGTTATATCCGTAATTATTAATTTCAGGTGAATTGAACATTGGTCATGACCTCAATAGTTCCTGGCCATTGCTTACTGTCTACTTTTCAAAATGAGCCGCGACGCGAGAAAACCGGTCTTCGGGGTTTCCGACCAGGTCCGACTCGAACCGGCCTGTACAAGCTCAGAAAAGAGCTAGAAGCTTGAAATTTCGGATTTAAGTAGAAGAGGAATTGTACTATCCGAGTAGCGAAAACAAAGGCGCTGATCAGCTTCGCGGTTACCGCGAAGCTGATCTGCGCCTTTGTTTTCGCATAGGCAAAAATCCGGTTTTCTCGCGTCGCGGCTCAAATATACTTAAAGTGATGATGATTTTGGATATATTTGTTATGCATATTGTATACAAAACTACAGCATGAATGTTCCGAAATATTTGTAGACAGTGTGAGCCAGCCAGTGTCCCAAGATGGACACAGCCCACTTGCGATTCATTTTAATGAAAATATTATTTTTTTTCTTTTTACATCATTTTTCAGAATGTGAATATGGGACCTCTGTTGGCTCATTGTAACTTTGGGATCTAAGCTTGGTGTATCACTTGGTGTATCACTTGGTGTAATGGTCACATTATCGCGATATTGCATGACATGTATTTTTACATATTTTCCCAAACAGATAATTTCACCTCAAAGTAATGTTGGTTGGTTTCACTGGCGTATGTTCCGACTACCATCCCAACCTTTCCCTCCCATAGATTAGGGGCACAGCATCGAACAGCAAAGCTCTGGCCGACCGACAAGGCAAGGAAAACAAGGAACAACATAGCGATTCTACAATATTCGATTTAGTTGTTTGTCAAAAATTATATTTTCACAGCTGAGAAACACGTGGTACGGAATGGGTGTCGCACAATGAAATTCTGCCCGAAGTTTAGATGAGAAATTCAAGTTTTCTCCTATAGCGTTTACTCTATTGACTGATAGATAGGTGCAGTCAATGCAGAAATTGGACACTTATTGAATGAAAGTAACAAAAGGTGTCCAGGTTATTTCGTTTTTGCAAGGCTTGACACTTCCGCCCGAACATATAGTACTTCCAACACAAAAAGAAGTGTTTGCGAAAACGAAATAACCGGGATTTCTTATGTTACTTTCGTTCAATAAATGTTCATTTTTTTGCATTGACTGCACCTATCTATCAGTCGGTAGAAGAAATGCTGTAGGAGAAAATGCGAAAATCCAACCTCAACTTCGTTCTCAATTGCAGTGTGTGTCACCGATCATTTACCGGTTCGTATGTAAACAATACCGCGTGATTCTCAGTAGTGATTTACTCATTATAATTTCGTTAATGTAATCATTGTCTCATTCAGGCAATGTGCATCGGTCACCAAGTATGGGCACCATCATGTTACGTCATTCTACGATGTTCACAATTCGAGACAGCATATTGTTTTATATTTTCTCAACTGCATTTGTATCAATATAATTGTTTTGAAAGGAACATTCGATCATAAAGAGATCTATATAATAAAGGCCCGCTGCATAACCTTAGTCTCTGACAACATTAACATGTTGTCAAAACAGGGGTACATGTAGCGATGTTTTACTAGCGTTTTCTTTTCGTCAAAATATTTAAAAAGAACTGAATACTAACACCTAAACATTTAATGACCCGTTAACTTAGGGTACCGAATATGCCTAAGTAGTTGCAGTAATTATGTATATTTGGCTTTGCACGTTTGTCAGAATCTTGTGTAACTAATGAAAAATGTGTATCGCCTACCTTAAAAACTGTGATAGCCTAGTAGTATACTTGTGGGAACCTACAATGATCTTATCTTAAACATAAAATTCATCGTTAACGTTCTTTTAGAAACAATAATGCCAGCGACCTTTATATGATAAGAAGACAAAGTGGTTTGTCTTTGTTTTTGGCTTTGGTCGAAAGTGGTCGTTTTCCTCACTAGCTTTTTCTAGGCGTTAATTATTACTGTTATAATTATTCAAAATATAAATAATTCTCTAGATTAATTAATAGAATAATTATTTAAAGAATTAGTCTTATAGTGCCTAATCTTATAATCAAAATTCGATTGGTATCTTCTTGGTGGGTGTTTAGATTTGACTAGCTGTTTATTTTAATAAAATTCGAAGAAGATAGAGAACTAAAATGTCGGAGCAGCTTTATATTGTTATTTTGTAGAATGTTATTATGGTTAGTCACTATGAATTCGTTATTTGATGTATTGAAATACAGGTAAAATAACCTGCTGTCCCCTTTTAAATGGATCAGTCCAAAATTACGCCATAGAGAGCCCTCTGGTACTCGTTTCAATAATTTTACAATGGGTTTCAATACCTGCTGCGGGGAACCAATCAGTTGGGTTTTTGATTCATAACAAGCTTGACTTACGTCGCCATTTTGTTTTCTCGAGTCGGTGATTCCAAAGCTTATCCTCGACGGAAATTTCGTGCTTTTAATTGGCGAATTTGTGTGTTTATTGGACTGACGTGCGGTGAGTAAATTTTTCTTTGCATGTTTAGTGAGTTTTTCGCAAACGAGGGTATAAAACGTTAGATTTGGGTCTCGATTTGTGTTTGACCTGGTTTCGTTAAATCACCTACGGCTCTGTAGACCAATCAAATGCCGTCGATTTGGAGGTGTGGCTCTGTCGACCAATCAAATGCACAACTGACGTGAAGAATGTGTGTCAAGCTGCTGTGACCTGCACTATAATGTAACAACATGATTTCCGATTTTATTCAGACTGGCTTGTAATGACATTATGATTAACTAAGTTTTCTTCGATGTCAATTCAATCTAACAAATTTACCACATTATACAGTTTATGCTGAATCTGAATGGTTTACTGTTGATACGCTAAATTGACAATACGTCAATAGAGTGTCGAAAGAAGTGAAATCAGTATCTGGCTAATTTTCTTAATTGGCCCATTTATTTTTCATTCACTACTTTAGGTCACTACCTCAGCCTTGGTTAAAGGTGTGTTTTAACAGGCAGAAAACCTGTTTGTAATTTTGTTAAAAATCGCTCCGATGTGGTTCGTTTTCTACTTTCATTTTGACCGGAAATAACACATGGCCGAGTAGCTCTTTTTATGGAATATCATACATTTTATGTCAGCTTGAAGCATAATGATGCTTGAAGTAGCTGATATTTGTAAGTTTCTATCTCATAATCTGCTCGATGATCAGTTTATTTAACAGTGTCAGTGAAGTCGAACAAAACGAATGACAAGTTAAAACTTTTCGAAAATGCTTACTTCTCTGCACTGTTTTGCATTGTCACTGTATGAACATTTTTTTTTATTTGGCATCCTGGGACAATAGAACTTGGGCTAAGATGCATTGTTTGGCTTACAGATTTTTCTCGAGATGCATGCCTGTGTTTTTTCAAAGTGTTTATATGTTTATTTAATAACGCATCAGTTTAACTGAGTTAGGCGTAAAAAAATAATAGCTGTGTTTCCGCTAACCCGACCGACCCTGTCTCAACCCGCCGACTCTGCTACTTTTATGGTTAAAATAAAAAAATAAAAATTACGACATCCGACCCAGCATTTTCTGTAGCCCGACCCAAGCATTTCGTGTCGTGGGTTTTGTTGGTTTTTCTGATATGTCTCTGATAGTTTCAGCGTCTATTCTGTTGTATCGAAGAGTTCCCCCGATTATTTAGCGAGACTCCGTCGAAATGACGTAGAATTTGGTGTCATTTAGAAGCCACCGTGGCGCTTTGGTTAAGCCATTTGCCTTGTAAACCAGAGATTGTAGATACGATCCCGGGTTTCTCAAGTCCTTCGTATTGAGACTATAAATTGAGGCCCCATTACAATTTTCCAGAACAAACCGCTCACAAGGACATACTGTGACGAGGCTGAAGACTGTGCTGTGAATAGTCTTCAGGCATGACTTACGGACAAAATCTGTACCCACACACACTCACACTGACTTCATGCGTCTTCAAGTGGCATACGAGTTAACTGAGCCATTCAGGAGTTTATTCCACTGTGAATTAGAAATGTCTTGTTCTAAAAGTGAATATACCGAAGGCATGTCACAACACTTCAAAGTGTTCTTAATTAAACAAACTTTTCTCATCTGTCTTTCTGCAATATGATATACCGGTCTCGATAACTAATGGTTACAGGGTCCGCTGAAGAAGCGGGAGGCTGTGGGTTCGATCCAAGGCCGCGTCATTCCAAAGACGTTAAAAAATGGTACCAGTGGCTATCTTGCTAAAATGCGCTCAGCATTTATAAGGCAAACACTGGCTTCTCTCCACCTACTCCTACCTTCCCCGCAAAATAAAATGACTTCAATGATAGAGTATGGCATACTGTAAATATGTTAAGATGATAGTAAGTGGCGGGTAATGTAGTTCTATCATCGGAGACTTGTGATGGTAATCATACCGTAACTCGGGGATAGCAGAGACCTCCTAGCGGTTGGAGGATAATACAATCAGAATAAACAGGTGTTGCTTTCAGAGAATTCTTCAGTTGTGCGTTCTAGGGACTAAATACTCCCCCATCCAAATCCCTGGTGAAATGATGTCATTTGGCGTGTCACCAGTAAACTACATGTATTCAGATTCAGTAATCCTTTATAAAGGGAGTCCCTGCATTTGGCAGTTGCAGTTGTACAATGGGCTGAGGTGACCCGGAACAGATATGCAGTTACAGTTATAGTTTTGAATTCGGGAGTAGTCTTTTTATGGTACATGTTGATGGTTTGTGTTCTTCAGATTTCGTTATGAAAATAAAGCTGTTTATTTCTTATTATTTTGTCAATACTGGCCTTTCCTGCTAAGTTGCATGCAATAAGAGTATTGTTGTGTGAAATATTTCAGATTATACCATCCCCTAAATTGTTTGTATTGGGGTTTTGCATCGCAGTCAACTTTATTTAGGTCATGTTGCCATTGTTGGGATGCATATCTGAGAGAAGGTTTCTTTCTGGAGGACAAGACCCAGTGCTGGTGGGATTCCAACACAGTACTTTACAGTTCAGCAAGCTCTACCACTAGGCCACCCTGCTCTCAGATAGTGGTCTATGAACAAGATGAGACTGAAAGTTTATCAACCGCATTTGAGGCAAGGAGACTGAATCTTATTATAAAATATGTTGCCAGTCTTTGACATTGATGGGTTCACATGGCTGAAGAACGTAGACCTCATACCTTTGCGCGCCATTGACCATTTTGACCTTTTTCAATAAAAACTGCGTATAAAAAAATTACATTTACCTACCTACCCTGGATTTTTTTTGCGTAAAAATTAAAATGAAAATAAAAAGATTTTCCTACCTACCTACCCTAATTTTTTTCAGACTGTTAGCGGAAACACAGCTATTTTTTTAGGCCTTATGATGTTGGTTCACCCTATAAAAATGGTGATACTAGATGTTTTTGGCACTGGTAAGACACAGATAGCTGTAAAAATGAGCGGGGCTTAGACCAAAATTTTGCCATGGCAGTGCGGGGAAGATATTTGCAGGGTTTGCTTTATATAGTCAAAAAGGGCTGAGAAAAAGGAAAGATAGCAGGCTACGGGGGGAAAACAGTGGTGGTTTTGCCAATGAGAAGTCCTGGCATGGGGTGGGGATTTTAGCGGGCATTTGCTGGACCAAAAGTAGAGTCCCGGCTTTTCCCCGAGGCTGAAACCACTAGGCCAATCAAAGCCAAACTTTTTGTGGAGCATCCTTAGGAAGAGGGAAAGAAAGTTTGTATGAATGGTCAAGGTCACATGACCAAGATGGCCGCCATGGCTATAAATAGCAAAAACGTTTAAAAATCTTCTTCTTCAGAACCAGAAGGCCTATGATTTTGAAACTTGGCATGAAGCATTAAGGAACGGAGTTCTACAAAGCCATCAAATTTGGTACACTGGTTGGGGCCAAGGAGTAGATGACCTGATTAGCTTTTGAGAACTTTCTTTAAAATTTTGACAAAATTATGCAATTTTGAAAATGTCATTGATTTATTCCACTTTTCAGTGAAATTTGGAACTTTTTAATGGTGAATATTAAGATTTTGAAATTACAAATGTATATTCCTCCCATATTTTTTCATGCTTTTAGGAGTTATGTCCCTTTGAAAACAAAATTTGAAAATCATGTGTGCAAGAAATGTCAAAAGGTATTAAAGCTAGAGCCATCATATTTAGTACACTGATTGGGGCTGAGGAGTAGATGATGTGAATAATTTTTTAGCACTTTCTGTCAAATTTTGACAAAATTATGCAATTTTGAAAATTTCATTGATTTTTTTTTTCCACTTTTCGGTCAACTTGAAACTTTTGAATGGTGAATGATGGGTTATGAAATTTCATATACAAATTCCTCATGAAAAAATATTTGACCCATATTTTTTCATGTCTAAGTTATGCCCCTTTTTGGAGTTATGTCCCTTTGAAAACAAAATTTGAAAATCTTGTGTGCAAGATATCTCAAAAAAGTACTTGAGCTAGAGTCTTCATATTTGGTATACTGGTTGATGCTGAGAAGCTCACCTGGTAAACTTTTGAGGACTTCAGCCAAATTTCGACAAAATTACTCCTTTTTTTATTTTTTACTCCATTTCTAAATTGTCTGCAAAAAGCTTACATTCTGTTTCTGGTCCGAACAACTTCTTCAGGAAATCAAATTTCGCTTCATTCATATGAAAGAAATGAATCATACAAAGTGTCAGTTTAGGGACAAGCATACTGTTGGGGGCATGGTGTTTTACAAACACGCATTTCTAGTTCTCTTTTTTTTTTCAGGTCAATCAGTCATACAGAGTCTGTAGACAGTTTACTATCTGACATGAACACATGAAGGAATTTGTTTGATGGGTGGCACAGATGTAGTAAATGGGTAAGAGCATGTTGGAAAGTGAAGATGGTCATGAAGTTTATTTATTGGTGAAATATAGATCAACAAGTTTATAGTTCTATATCAGATTCTTTTTATAAAGAGGCAAAAGTGGGCAATGGTCATGAAATGGCACAACTGGAAAGAAATTCCCAACCAAATGGGAAAAAACTAAATTGACAATCAGGTACTTGTACCAAGAAAGCATATGGTAAGCGAATGAGCAGCTGCTTCCAAGGTGGTCACTCAGCAAATTGAACTTAACTAAAAATATGAAAACTGGTGCATAAAGAGTAAACAGCACATAATGTGAACCAAGAACCATAAACAATTAGAACCACAACAGAAGTATGGCCTTTGAACAATCAGTATAGTAATATAAAATGTTTGGAAACCACCTTTTGTATTTCACCTTCTTCAGAAATAGTTACTGACAAATATAATTCACCAAACTGCCAATGTATCTGAAAATGGTTATCAAATAATCAGTAAAGGCTAAAAGTGCCTCTAAAGCACCTTTAAATATTTTTCACAAGGGGTGTTGCTGGTATATCAGACAGGATGTAGCTGCAATGTCAGGCCAAAACTAATATCATATAATGACTCAGCTTTTAATCTCAACTGAAAATTTGTAACAACCTGTTTAAAATCATATTGATTCCTAATTTGATTAGAAGAGTGTCAATACAAATGCTGTAAATGCCATGTACAGATAATTTTGAGCCTGGGTCAAAAGTTAGAAAGTCCAATGGATAGACACTCAAAATTAGTAACTTTTTAATTTCAGGCTGGAGAACATTTTTTCTGCTTCCTGCAATTAAAATGTTGCAACTTCATGGTAATATGTTTGATTAGCACTGAGGTGAACCCAAGAACAGCCTTAAATCAGCAAATCTTTTATTGGTATGTAGATTTGCTCATGAAAATATTCTTCCTCTTCTGCTCATACAAATGTAACATTTGTCTGTTGTGAAAGAAATGTGCATTAAACACTAGTAACCTGCCTATGGGAAGCTAACCTGTGAACTGGAGGGTTTATAGGATAGAATGGACCTTAGCTGTTTACCATGGGGGACCGGTAAAGTATTGTAAGCCAAATGAGCAGCTATTTTCCCAATAGGTGGCCACTCAGTTACCTTAACTAAAAATATTCATGAAAACATACATAAGGCGCCAACAGCACCAAAAATTTTACATAAAACAAAAAGAACCACCACAGAAGTATCCAAAATCTTCTACTCCAGAGCTAGTGCACCAGTTTCAACAGACCTTGGGATGTTGCAGGCGGAAACAATCTATGCTTATAAATTACGACTTTCACTGTCATTGACCTAGTACTTGAGGCAATAGTGAACTCTAGGTTCCCTGGGCATTTGGTTTGGGAAAGGCAGTGGCTATTTTGCCGGACCCGGCAAAATAGCCCCTAGGAGCTATTTTGCCGGACCCGGCAAAATAGTCCCTAGGAGCTATTTTGCCGGACCCGGTAAAATAGCTATATTGGACTTATAGGCTATTTTGCCGGACCAAATTCTTATCAAAAATTTTATTTTATATTTTGTAAGGTATTTTAATCTATATTTTTGTTTTATTTATCTATTTATTTATTTGAGATATTTCTCAATCAGTAGGTTGCTTTTTGTGCCTTTTTTATGACACAACTTTGGTAAAGTTGGAAGGGCATGTTGCCTCTGGCTGGGTCTGTTGGTCACTTTTTTGAAACTTCGAATGGTGAATGCTAGAGTTTTGAAATTTTAAATAGACTTATAGCTGATCATGGCTTCCAGGAAACTTGAGCGCCTACCCGGCTACCCTGGATTACCAGTTGCTCTAGTTTTTGACCTCTAGCCCCACCCCCACTCATGGACCCAAGAGTCTGACACTTACAGGGTACTATATAGGTATACATTCCTATGACCAATTACTATAAGATATCAACTTAGAGAAGAAACATTAACATTGAAAATAGCACATTTTAAAGGTGATCTAGATTTTGACCTCCAGCCTGGGCATGGACCCCCAGATCCCAACTCATGGAAACAAAGCAAACCCTTTTGGGTACCTATGGTCCAAATATGAAAGGTTTCTGATCACTGGCTAATAAGATATACACCACTAAAGAAACTTTAACCAAAACTTTGACATAAATTCTATTATGAACGTTCCAGAATTACAAATAAACTTGCGAACTAACTAATATATACGAATGGATGAACGGAAAGGCAAAAGTTATATACCTGTTGGCATAAATGCCGGGGGTATAATGACATTTTGAGACAACTGAAAATTACCAGTATGGGGATAGTAAAATTTCTGACAAGCACACAAAGGAATATCTTACAGTCTGATGGGTGAAAAATTCCAGTCCCTAATAGTCTGGGGAAAGAAACTGCTTTTGTTATCTTCTTTGCCAGCTAAACATATCTGCAATGCCAATGAGTGTTGATTTCTACATTGCATATATTTTTGTGTATTCTGGCTTTAATCTTCAAACCTTTTCTTTGCAATTTTATGCCAATGAGTGTTGATTTCTACATTGCATATATTCTTGTGTATTCTGGCTTTAATCTACAAAACTTTTCATTACAATTTTTCTCCTTTTCTTAAGGGATTCCCTTTTAGTGTCCCAGAATGTTAGCCATACTTCCATTTGTATCTGAATAAAGTCTTTTAACAACATTTTCAGTATGTGCATTCTTGTAAAAACATAAAAATCTCAAATAAATAGGTACATGTTTTAAATAAAAAGAAAATGTAGATGAAAAAAAAAAAAAAAAAAATATAAAATAAAAAATTTTACTAAGTTTTTGGTCCGGCAAAATAGCCTATATGTATATTATAGCTATTTTGCCGGGTCCGGCAAAATAGCCTACATACTTTTTTGCCTTATTTTGCCGGGTCCGGCAAAATAGCCCCTAGGAGCTATTTTGCCGGGTCCGGCAAAATAGCCACTGCCTTTGGGAAAACTGAAGAAAATGTCATTGAGAGGGAAAATCTTGCACAAAATTAGCAAATTGACAGAATATGCTGCATGAGTCTGACCAACAACAACAACAACAAAAAAGGATCCCAAGAATTTATCTGTCAGCACCTTGGATTTATATACATGCATTTGGCCATTTATAGTATTCATACATGTTTTAATATTGTTATACATGTATATACCAGACCTCAGGTTATCATTTACTAGACAATTGACCCTTTCGTTTCAGAGAACCTGCCAGTCTCCAATTAGGCCAGTTCCTTCAACCACCAGCTCATCAACACAGGCAGTGCTAAATGCAGAGATGTTCCTTGGAAAAGATGACTGAAAGAAATTACTTTGTCATTCATGGAATTTGATGATAATTTTCAAAATTTGTTGAGCTCATTGGCTTGAAAATGACAAGTATACATGTACCAAAAACCATGACAGTTTTAGTAAATGGTGAAAAAATATGAATTGAGATGGACTGCAAACATAACTGAAACAGTAAGAGTGTATGATGAGAAATTGAGAATGCTTCAGACAACGCGGCTATTCTTGGTCTACACATTAATGTCCAGTACAAAAGAAAATAAGTAAATGATAAATGGATACTGTGTCATTTTCTTATTAAAACCGGCAATGTCTGTGATATTCAACTCTAAAAATCTGATTACATATCATAACGTTCTTCACAGAACACATACAGTATTTTAAAAAAAGGTACAAGTAGGCAAAGATCAGGAAAAGGCACAATCAGAAAAAGAATCCCACTCCAAAAACCCGAAGTGGGAAAAAAACCAAGCTAACAATCAACAGCACAAACGTATTAAACACCAAGACATAAAACAAAAAGAAGCACCACAGAAGTTTGCATCTGAATCTGAATGGTTTACCAGTGACTCGCCAAATTGACAATACTTCACTAGGGGGTGCACCAGGAGGGAAATCAGTCCAACACATATGCCAACTCAAAAGCTAAAAGGATTGGCATGTCATGGCGTCAGTCGGCTTTGTCAATTTTATTTGTACATGATAAATGAAAGTCTCCTCTAAACCTCATGGTGTATATTAACCAACTTTCAATCGAAGTCTTATTCCAATTTGTTACAACGTTTCCCACAGTAATATCTTAGAAATGCCTAAGAAACAAAATTTGACATCGCCACAAAATGGGTTAAAGTCATCGTTGGATCAAATAGTGACTGCTTTTCCAGTTTTGTTTGGTTTACTTTAGTTAAATGATGGCTTATTTAACTTTCCAGTCAAATTATTTTGTCATAGTGAGAAGCCACTACTTTCTGGGTTATAAACTATGTCAAATCTGCCTTCGTTTCTAAAAACTTTCTAGTAATATGATGGAGATAATTCATTTTGCATGTAGCAACGCCATATATAATATGAACTTCATATTATATTTTTCTTGTTCCAATTCATATCACATGGCAGTACATTAGAAATGTACCTGTTACAAACGCTGTCTATTATTATTTCATTTGTCATTCTCGATGAACACCCACAATTGAAATAGTTGGACGTGTTCCCTCTCGTCTGTCAATTTTATTCAGCTTGCTTCATAAGTGATATTATCCATGTACCGTTCAGTTTCTTTCTTATTCTCGTGTTTTGCCAGTTGACGCGAACATGGTTCATACAACTGAGTAACAATCTAGAAAGTTAACTATGTCTTGACCGTGTATCCCTGCAGCAAAATGTCCGCTAATTAAGTTGACAGTTTTTCGCTACGGCAAATTTTCTGCTAAGTAAACTTGATCGAGCTTGCTTCAGATCCATCAGGAAAACATGTCCGTGCAATAAATACCCCCTTAAACCCCACTTTTATATAGCAAAACTGGGGTATGCAGGGGTATACCTATTTTTCTTATTTTTCCTCTAAAACATAGATTGTGGGTACTCGTTAGAACAGCCTCGACGAGGCGGTTCTAACGTGTACCCACAATCTATGTTTTGGGCAAAAATAAGAAAAATATCAAAAAAATTTTGCAGAAAATTTTCAATTTTTACAACTTAGGAAAAATCTATATATTACATGGGCGTGTTTTAGTAATGTCTACATGGTACATGTTGTACGCGACATTTTTCCTTTTCAAGGATGCGAGTGCTTGAGAAGAGCTTGTATCTTGCCCTTCACACCTTCACACGCACGTGTTTGCGTCATACCCTGCTTTATATGGTAAACCTGGGCTGTACCTATTTTCTTCTTTTTGATCCTAGTAGTCGGTAGAACTAGCACGGCGAGGCGGTTCTCACATGTACTCACAATCAATGTATCAAGTAAAATATCAGAATTTCAACTGATTTTTTTATTTCTTTCTCTCTTTTTTTCCATTTTTTTACTGCTTCAGAAAATTCTTTACCTTGAATAGGCGTGGTTTCGTACGTATAATAACAGGAACACTTCAGAGATACCATTTTGCTTCACCACGAGAATCCAAAGAGTGTGGTGAAGAGTCTTATGGGTTGGTGTAGTAAGATATGGGCCGTGTCATGAGAAAACAAACATTTCGCATATGCTGAAACAAAGGCGCAGATCAGCGCCTTTGTTTTCGCTACACGGATAGTACAATTCCTCTACTTTCTAAATCCAAAGTCGCCAGTCTCTAGTCATCTTCTGTGCTTGTACAACTCGGTTTGTGCCGGGCTTTTTCGGAAACCACACTGTTAGTTTTCTCATTACGCGGCTCAATCATTCAATTTTTAAAGCAAGAAAATTCAAACTACAATACTATACAGAATAAACATGTATTGACGTCTCCACACAGGCTCAAATATGATAATAAAAGTGACAAAACATGAATACAGTATGAATTTATTTAAAATGCTAAATGGTCGTACACTGTAAGCGTACCACTGTTGAAATAAGATGACTTGTTGGTACATATCTATCTGAACAAAGACCTCCTTCCCAATTCAGGGATCTGAAAGAAAAATGTAAAAACAAAATAAAATCAGTTTCTATTAACCACACCTGGAAACCTAAATTTCAATTTGCAAACTAAGCATTCGGTTACATGTGCAAAGCAGGTACTGATTAAGATATAGTACATGTACGCAAACATCGTAATTTGTCAATGTTGTAAGTATCGAGTATTGATAAGAAAATGAGGTTATTATTATAATTGTTATTATTATTATTATTATTATTATTATTATTATTATTATTATTTGAGCCGCCTCATGGGAAAACCAACAATCTGCATATGCGTAAACAAAGACGCAGATCAGCTTCGCGGTAACCGCGAAGCTGATCAGCGCCTTTGTTTTCGCTACTCAGATAGTACAATTCCTCCTCTACTTAAATCCAAAATTTCAAGCTTCTAGCTCTTTTCTGTGCTTGTACAGGTAGGTTTGTGTCAGACCTGTTCGGAAACCACATTGTTGGTTTTCCCACGAGGCGGCTCATTTATAACATACTGGTGGACCGACAGCAACAGCACTACAAGCAGCGGGGACATCAAACATAGCCTTGTTGGAGATGCCAGCAGTAATATTCACGAACACGATTTCCTCAAATATGTTCGCTGTCAAAAACAAAGTTGATCTCATTACGAAAACATGCCCATATGATATACAGTAACTTTTTCAGGTCAAAAATCGATAATTTTCAGAGGAAAATTTTTTATATTTTTCTTATTTTTGCTCAAAACAAAGATTGTGGGTACACGTTAGAACCGCCTCGAGTACCCACAATCTATGTTTTGGAGCAAAAATAAGAAAAATAGGTATACCCCTGCATACCCCAGTTTAACTATATAAAAATGGGGTTTAAGGGGGTATTCATTGCACGGACATGTTTTCCTGATGGTTGAAATTTAAGATTGCATGTCCAGAATAGTTTACTAGGTTTGAAAAGTTTAGGAGGGCTTCTGATACTTTAACTATGGCCATAGTTTTCAAAATGTTCCATAGACCTGTTATTTGTTTATTTATCTATCTTCTGCATAGCTTATATGCACAAAATACTTCTAAAAAACAGGGAGATAGGTTACCTGATAGCACCAACCCTCAAATCAATGATAAATTAATTGAATTTTCATCAGTGATGATTGAGGACTCAATTAGGCAACATTATTTGGAAACTGTTTTATATGCGTCTGTGGACGTCAAAAAACGACTAGGTCTAGAGCAAATGAAATGACATCCCCATCTTCCACTGCGAAGAAACAAAGTATACAAATGTATACTGACCGTTTCCGAAACTTCCGACAACATTTTCTGTCAATGGGACACAGGTATCAGCAGTGGCCGTCATATACACAGTACCGGTGGGGAACGGGATCACGTAGTTCTTAGCCTTAACAGCCGTGGCACCTACTCCGAAAACTATGTCACTGACTGTAGCGTTATCTATAATTATAAATGACAAACTTTCAAGCAAATTACACTTATTTGTAAGATTGTTTAGGGTATAAAGAAACGCAAAGTTATTTATTGATATCAAAGGCTACTTTTGTTGATATTTATTATTTTGTGCACATCTGAAAAAAAAGATAGTCTGATGTTTTAACCCTATATACAACAACTCCTTTTAAGGGAAGTCAGCGTCTATCAAGCATTGTTTCTCTTTTGCACTCTGGTGAAACAGCTTTCACTTCAGTTGAGAACATGTTTGATTTCTAACGCTATAACATTTTGAAAATTGAAGAATTGCCTGTAATTTCCTTAATAAATGCTCGATAGCATGTCTTTTCAAACGTTTGCCAGTCTTACTATTACGTACCAGGAATACAGTTGGAGACCCACTGGTCACTGGGTACTCTGCTACAGCTACCGTCGGGACGGATAATGTTCATGATACCCTGAAAACACAATGTTTGTGAAATAAACTATAGACTTTCCTTTGGACAGAATTGTTTAAGTTAATGTGTTTGAAATAATATAACATACAAAGGTACATATACAGGACTTAATCAACAGGCTGTACCTCTGATTCGGACAGTTCGTGTCTTACGTCTTACATGACTGTAACGACATTTTTGTAGGCACTGTTTGGGAAGTGTCATCTCTAAGTATATACAATTGTAAACCCGTTGCAATGCTTACTCCAGACGTAATAGCTCTGTCACACATTCACGTATCAGCGGCGTATCGCTCACGTATCTATGAAAATGTCGATACGCCGAGGTCTGAGCCGTATTTTGCTCGAGAGACGTATGTACCACGTACGTGTGACGTTCCTGCTACGTTCCCGTGGCGTATCCGTGACGTATCCGTATTCGCATGGAATTTCACTTTCGTATGTATGGCGTATCAATGCGTATGTGCTACGTACGTGTGACGTATGTATGGCGTATGAAGTGTACGCGTGACGTATCTACGGCGTATGTACTGCGTTCCATTCTTATCTGCGGCGTATCTGTTCTGTACCAATTGCTTTTCAATATCTATGAGAACAAACGGTTGTGTTCACTTTGCTTATGCAATTCGCACATTATAGTTATCAAATATGAGCCGCAGCATGGAAAAAAACCAACAATCTGCATAGGCAAAAACAAAGGCGCCGATCAGCTTCGCATCTGCGGAGCTGATCAGTGCCTCTGTTTTTTCTACATGGATAGTACAATTCCTCTACTTTCTAAATCCAAAACTTCCAGCCTCTTAACATCTTCTGAGACTGTACAGGCCGGTTTGTGTCAGACCTGGTCGGAACCCAAATTGTTGGTTTTCTCACGCACAGGCTCATAAAAGAGGTCAAAGAGAAATCTAGATAATCTAGATTAACACCGAAAAAAAAAACCGAGGTGGTGGTGGTGGTGGTGGGGGAACATCTTCAAGCTCTCCATCCTGGTCGTAAGACCACATGAACAAAGACGGAGGCTATACCAAGCGAAGCCATGAAAGAACCGTGCACGACACCACGAACCGTGAGAAACATTTGATCCATGACTTTGGAAAAACGAAAACATACATATAGAAGCATTAAGATTGTCTTGGAACGCCACAAAATATTCCTAATACTCCTAATACGTCACACATACTCAACAGTAGCGAAACGAACGTAGCACATACGTAGCACATACGCCATTGATACGCGAGATACGCCACACGTACGTCGCTGATACGCCGTAGATACGAAAAGACATTCGAGGATACGCCACACATACGTCACACATACGTAGCAGATACGAAAGGTACGCTGTACATACGTCACGGTTACGTGGCATTTTAACCGCTACGTACGTGTGGCGTATCAGGAGTATGAGCTACGTATCTACGACGTACCTGCCACGTTGCTTTCGTATGTACCACGTATGTGTGACGTATGTACGACGTATCGGATCTGCTACGTACGTGCTACGAATTTTTAAGTGCACACCTAAAAAAACGTAGCACCTCGGCGTATGAGGAGTATGAGCTACGTATCGAAGAGTATGAGCTACGTATGCCCACGTATCTACGACGTACGTGTGACGTACCTTTCGCATCTCGATACGTCGTAGATACGTGGGTCGATACGCGAATGTGTGACAGCCCTATTAAATAAAATCACTGCCTTGAATATTTTACTTGCTCAATTCTAACAAATTGAAATAGGGATTCGCATTTTATTTCCATTTACCTTGTTATAGTCAATGACGAGCCTTTGTTTAGTTTCCATACCATTGACATAGAGGTCTTGGTTCTGGGCAACCATTCTGGTAACCGCATCATATGCCATCTCGATTCCACCCTATAACAACGGAAAGCAATGTTCAGTCCAGCGGAACGAAGGGATGAGACGTGTTTATCTTGTACAAGGTTCAGCACACACTTGCCGCAATATTTTCCCCATGAATAAGAAAAGGTTAAAACTCGCACGATAAAATGAATGGGGCATACAAATGATCTGATGATCACATTTTTGAGCCTTCTACTTTCTATTGATTATTTCTAGTTTCACCTCATCTAGCGACATTATATGTTATATTTGTTAGGTCGACTGCCCCTTATCTGGTAATTTAAGCTAACACTACCTCTGTAAGTGATCCGTTGCCAGCATTAGATGCAATGACTATTCCGAGTTTTCCCTCCCATTGTGTTGGAGAACAACAGTTCTTCTGGGCGTAGGTAACAGCCACTAAACAAGCTAGGACGACGGCAAACATCACTGGAAGAACAAAATTATAAAATGTAGTCCTATTGTACATGGACAACTTTTAGGTAAGAGACTCAGCTACGGGTGCAAGTTACTGTGCTATGAGAAAACAAAGTGTATCCTAAAATTCTCCAAATTTGTGGTTTGTGCATAGCGTGTCCCTCTTGTTACATGCAATGCAAATTTGTAAGTAATCTGAGAGAAAGATTAAGATAATTGGAAATTGTATGCAGTTCCGTTTTTCAGTCAGACTGTACATGTACATGTATATATGGCTAGCCAATTAATGTATATAAAACGCAAACAATGTTGGCCACTCACCGGACAGTTGTTGATGGTATCCTTGAGATGGTATGACTGCAAAAATGGCACTGGTCAAGTCGGTCTTTCATAGGTCAGTGTTATGAAACTGAGATGAGGTGCCTTAGGGGGAAATTTTTGAATATTTAAATTCAATGATATCTCAGTTGGCTGCGTAAGATGTAATAACAGGCTTAAGTATTTTGTCTGTGAAAGCATCAGATGGCGGACAAACAGAATAATCGTCAAATTAATGAGCTTGATATAGTGCATGTAGCAACGATAAGTGTCCATCAACGACTTCTGTTCACCATGGACAATAGTCGTTGCGGCCGCAACGACTTCTGTCCACTAGCTAAATGGACAATAGTCGTGGAGCATGTAGATATAAAAATTATTTTCAACGACTACTGTTCATTTTCATAGAGCACTGCGAAAAATGCTGATTACTGTTAAAACCGTTTTGTAAGTACATACCTTGACACCCATTTAGCAAACAACATTCACAGATGGACTGACTTGTGTGTTTTGACGGTAAGGATCGGTTGACCTACTTTCCATGGTTCAGTGATTTTACCTTATATCTTGACACTCAATTAATATATTTTCTTACTTCTTTAAGATTATGAGTAAGTATGACCAGATCTTTGACCCCAATATACTTATAGGTCACTGTGACCTAATTTCAGGGTTAAGTGATTTTGCCTTATATCTTGACACTCAATTGATATATTTTCATACTTTTTTTCAGATTATGAGTGTGTATGACCAGACCTTTGACCCCAATATACTTATAGGTCACTCTGACCTTATTTCACGGTTCAGTGATTTTGCCTTATATCTCGGCACTCAACTGGTATATTAACAAACTTCTTTCACACTATGTTTGCGTATGACCAGGCCTTTGAACCCAATATACTTATAGGTCACTGTGACCTCATTTCACAGTTCAGTGATTTTGCCTTATATCTTGACACTCAATCAGTATATTTTCATACTGTTTTCAGATTATGAGTGTGTATGATCAGACCTTTGACCCCAATATACTTATAGGTCACTGTGACCTTATTTTACGGTTCAGTGATTTTGCCTTATATCTCGGCACTCAACTGGTATATGAACAAACTTCTTTCATACTATGTTTGCGTAGGACAAGACCTTTGACCCTTAAGTAGTCCTAGGTCATTATGACCTAATTTCACGGTTCAGTGATTTTCCCTTGTATCTCGGCACTCAGTTGGTATATAAACATACTGTTTTCAGGATATGTTTGCGTATGACAAGACCTTTGACACTGAAGTATTCCTAGGTCACTGTGACCTAATTTCATGGTTCAGTGATTTTGCCTTATATCTTGACACTCAATTAATATATTTTCTTACTTCTTTCAGATTATGAGTAAGTATGACCAGGCCTTTGAACCCAATATACTTGCAGGTCACTGTGACCTAATTTCTAGGTTGAGTGATTTTGCCTTATATCTTGACACTCAATGGGTTCATGACCAACTTCTTTCACACTTTGTTTGGGTATGACAAGACCTTTGACCCTAAAGTAGTCATAGGTCATTATGACCTTATTTCACGGTTCAGTGATTTTCCCTTAGATCTCGGCACTCAAGTGGTATATGAACATACTTCTTTCATGATATGTTTGCATATGACAAGACCTTTGACCGTTAAGTATTCCTGGGCCACTGTGACCTAATTTCATGGTTCAGTGACTTTGTCTTATATCTTGACACTCAGTTGGTATCTCTTCATACTTCTTTCTAATTATGAATGAGTTTGACCAGACCTTTATTCCAAACATACTTATATGTCACTATGACCTAATTTCATGGTTCAGTGATTTTGCATTATATCTCAACACTCAGTAGGTATATGATCCCATTTCTTTTACATTATGAGAAAGTATGACTAGACCTTTGACCCTGAAGAAAGTTTAGGTCATTGTGACCTGATTTCACAGTTCAGTGAGTTTGCCTTGTATCTTGGCACGCATTTGGTATATGAACACTCTTCTTTCACAATATGAGTGAGACCTTTAAATCTTAGGTAGTTATAGTTAACTTTCATGGTTGAGTGATTTTGCCTTGTTGAATCAAGGCAAAGAGATGTAAGAGCATAATGCTTTGGGTTACAGGTCAGGTTTGGCCTTATGTTTGTCAAAGGTCAGAAGCAGTCGAGCGCGCTGTCCTGCGACAGCTCTTATTTTTATTTTTTTTTTACAAAGAGTTCATATCTTGACAACAACTTATCATAAAACATTCATAGTTCATACACATTAGGTACCCTGACATCGGACCACTGGGTCGGAGTCAGGGGCGGGGCTAGAGGTCAAAATCTAGAACTGCCTAAATATTGTTTTTAGCTCGACTACACAAAGGGCATAGAGCATAGAGCTATGGTATTCACCGCGGTCGTCCACTTTCCCGTGCGCGTGCGCGTTACACTTGCGTTTAAGGTTTCTAGAATCTTGACAACAACTCATCAGAAAGCATTGATACTTAGACTATTGATACCCTGTAGGGTTAGCTTTCATTCCATGGCATCGAGCCCCTAGGTCCAGTCCCGAGAGGCGGGGGGGGGGGGGGGCTGGAGGCTTAAAAATCTAACACACCATTATTGATGGCTTTTCTGCGATATAGTATTCTAGAAGTCTATATCTTTAAAATCTTTTATCAGTGGGCTTTCATACTTGAACCATAGGTACCTTGTAGGGTTGAGTTTCAATGCATGGCATAAGATCCCTGGGTCCATGCCTGGGGTATGGAACTAGAGGTTAAAAACTAGAACACTGTAAAAATGGATGTACTGCTGTGTAACTTGTACAAAGAAAGATATCTTACTTCATACAATTTAGGTTCCATGACATCGGACCTCTGTGGTAAAAATCTAGAACTCGCTACAATATTTTTGGCGATTTATATCTAAATAGAAACAACTGACTAAGATGGTTGGTCATTCATCTTTCAACATTGTGACAATGGCTTGTGTGTCATGACGGTAAGAATGCGTTGACCTACTTTCCGTGGTACAGTGATTTTACATCTTGACACACAATAAGTATATTTTCTTACTTCTTTCAGATTATGAGTAAGAATGACCAGACCTTTGACCCAAAATATACTTATAGGTCAATGTGACCTAATTTCACGGTTCAGTGATTTTGCCCAATATCTTGACACTCAATTGATATATTTTCATATTACCTTCAGATTATGAGTGGGTATGACCCCAATATACTTATTGATCACTGTGACCCATCATGTACTAAAATCTTTAAATTTGTCTCATGCTTGTTCAGAAGGAACACGATTAATTGCTTTAAGATATATTCGTGTATCAAGAATTTTCATCGTTATAAGATTGACTGATTTCTATGATTTCATCTGTCGTGAACAGAAGTCGTTGACAACGTAACGACTTCTGTCTGCTGTGAACAGTTGTCGTTGAAAACTCAACTGGTTCTGTCCATCATGTATACAAACCTTTGAACTTATCTCATACTAGTTCAGAAAGCCACGATTAGTTGTTTTAAGATAGATTTGTGTATCAGGAACTTAAATCGATATTAGATTGACTGATTTCTATGATTTCATCTGTCGTGAACAGAAGTCATTGACAACGTAACGACTTCTGTCTGCTATGAATACATGTAGTTGTCGTTGAAAACTCAACTGGTTCTGTCCACCATGTACAAAAAAACTTTAATTTTGTCTCATGCTTGTTCAGAAAGAACGCTATTACTTGGTTTAAGATATATTCGTGTATGAAGAGTTTTCATCGTTATAATTGCCGTTGAAAACTCAACCGGTTCTGTCCATCATGTACACAAACCTTTGAACTTGTCTCATACTAGTTCAGAAAGCCACGATTAGTTGTTTTAAGATAGATTTGTGTATCAGGAACTTTAATTGATATTAGATTGACTGATTTCTATGATTTCATCTGTTGTGAACAGAAGTCGTTGAAAACGTAACGACTTCTGTCTGCTGCTAACAGTTGTCGTTGAAAACTCAACCGGTTCTGTCCATCATGAACACAAAACTTTGAACATGTCTCATACTAGTTCAGAAAGCCACGATTTGTTGTTTTTAGATAGATTTGTGTATCAGGAACTTTAATTGTTATTAGATTGACTTACTTATGTGATTTCATCTGTCGTGAACAGAAGTCGTTGACAACGTAACGACTTCTGTCTGCTGAGAACAGTTGCCGTTGAAAACTCAACCGGTTCTGTTCATCATGTACTAAAAACGTTGAACTTGTCTCATACCAGTTTAGAAAGCCACGACTAGTTGTTTTAAGATAGATTTTTGTATCAGGAACTTTAACTGTTATTAGATTGGCTGACTTACATGATTTCATCTGTCGTGAACAGAAGTCGTTGACAACGTTACGACTTCCGTCTGCTGTGAATAGTTGTCGTTGAAAACTCAACCGGTTCTGTCCATCATGTACAAAAACCTTTGAACAAGTCTCATACTAGTTCAGACAGCCACGATTTGTTGTTTTTAAAAAGATTTGTGTATCACGAACTTAACTTGTTAAAAGATTGACTGACTAATGTGATTTCATCTGTCGTGAACAGAAGTCGTTGACAACGTAACGACTTCTGTCTGCTGTGAACAGTTGTCGTTGAAAACTCAACCGGTTCTGTCTATCATGAACAAAAATCTTTGAACATGTCTCATACTAGTTCAGAATGCCACGATTTGTTGTTTTAGATCGATTTGTGTATTAGGAACTTTAATTGTTATTAGATTCGCTTACTTAAGTGATTTCATCGTTGACAATGTAACGACTTCTGTTTGCTGTGAACAGTTCTCGTTGAAAACTCAACCGGTTCTGTCCATCATGTACAAAAACCTTTGAACTTGTCTCATACTCGTTCAGAAAGCCACGATCAGTTGTTTTAAGATAGATTTGTGAATCAGGAACTTTAATTGATATTAGATTGACTGACTTATATGATGTCATCTTTCGTGAACAGAAGTCGTTTACAACGTAACGACTTATGTCTGCTGTGAACAGTTGTCGTTGAAAACTCAACTGGTTCTGTCCATCATGTACAAAAAACTTTTAATTTGTCTCATGCTTGTTCAGAAAGAACACGATTACTTGGTTTAATAAGATATATTTGTGTATCAAGAATATTCATCGTTATAAGATTGACTGATTTCTAAGATTTTATCTGTCGTGAACAGAAGTCGTTGACAACGTAACGACTTCTGTCTGCTGTGAACAGTTGTCGATGAAAACTCAACCGGTTCTGTCCATCATTTACAAAAACCCTTGGACTTGTCTTTTACTAGTTCTGAAAGCCACGATTAGTTGCTATAAGATAGATGTATGTATCAGGAACTTGTCATACTATTGATGGATTTATATGATTTCATCTGTCGTGAACAAAACTCGTTGACAATGTTACGACATCTGTCTGCTGTGAACAGTTGTCGTTGAAAACTCAACCGGTTCTGTCCTTCATGTACTAAAAACCTTCGAACTTGTCTAATACCAGTAAAGAAAGCTTAGATTAGTTGTTTTAAGATAGATTTTTGTATCAGGAACTTTAACTGTTATTAGATTGGCTGACTTATATGATTTTATCTGTCGTGAACAGAAGTCGTTGACAACGTTACGACTTCTGTCTGCTGTGAATAGTTGTCGTTGAAAACTCAACCGGTTCTGTCCATCATGTACAAAAACCTTTGAACATGTCTCATATCAGGAGCTTAAGTTGTTAAAAGATTGACTGACTAATGTGATTTCGACTGTCGTGAACAGAAGTCGTTGACAACGTAACGACTTCTGTCTTCTGCGAACAGTTGTCGTTGAAAACTGAACTGGTTTTGTCCATCATGAACACAAATCTTTTCAATCCGTCAATCGTAAAACAATTTAAGTTCCTGATACATAAATCTATCTTATAACAACTATCGTGGCTTTCAGAGACAAGTTCAAATGTCTTTGTAAATGATGGACAGAACCGGTTGAGTTTTCAACGACAACTGTTCACAGCAGACAGAAGTCGTTACGTTGTCAACTACTTCTGTTCACGACAGATGAAATCATAGAAATCAGTCAATCTTATAACGATGAAAATTCTTGATATACGAATATATCTTAAACCAAGTAATCGTGTTCTTTCTTAACAAGCATGAGACAAATTTAAACTTTTTTGTACATGATGGACAGAACCGGTTGAGTTTTCAACGACAACTGTTCACAGCAGACAGAAGTCGTTACGCTGTCAACGTTTTCTGTTCACGAAAGATGAAATCATATAAGTAAGTCAATCTAATATCATTTAAAGTTGCTGATACACAGATCTATCTTAAAACAACTAATCGTGGCTTTCTTAACTTGTATGAGACAAGTTCAACGGTTTTTAGTATATGATGGACAGAACCGGTTGAGTTTTCAACGACAACTGTTCACAGCAGACAGAAGTAGTTACGTTGTCGACGACTTCTGTTCAGGACAGATGAAGTCACATTAGTCGGTCATTCTTTTAACAACTAAAGTTCCTGAACACAAATCTATCTAAAAATAACAAATCGTGGCTTTCTGGACTAGTATGCGACAAGGTCAAAGGTTTGTGTACATGATGGACAGAACCGGTTGAGTTTTCAACGACAACTATTCACAGCAGACAGAAGGCGTTACGTTGTCAACGACTTCTGTTCACGACAGATGAAATCACATAAGTAAGTCAATTTTAGCTCCTGATACATAAATCTATCTTGTCAACGACTTCTGTTCACGAAAGATGAAATCATATAAGTCAGTCAATCTAATATCAATTAAAATTCCTGATTCACAAATCTATCTTAAAACAACTAATCGCGGCTTTCTGAACTAGTATGAGACAATTTCAAAGGTTTGTATACATGATGGACAGAACCGGTTGAGTTTTGAACGACAACTGTTCACAGTAGACAGAAATCGTTACGTTGTCAACGACTTCTGTTCACGTCAGATGAAATCTCATTAGTCAGTCAATCTTTGAACAATTAATGTTCCTGATACACAAATCTATCTAAAATCAACAAATCGTGGCTTTCTGAACTAGTATGAGACAAGTTCAAAGGTTTTTGTACATGATGGACAGAACCGGTTGAGTTTTCAACGACAACAGTTCACAGCAGACAGAAGTCGTTACGCTGTCAACGACTTCTGTTCACGAAAGATGAAATCATATAAGTAAGTCAATCTAATATCATTTAAAGTTCCTGATACACAAATCTATTTAAAAACAACTAGTCGTGGCTTTCTAACCTAGTATGAGACAAGTTCTAAGGTTTGTGTTCATGATGGACAGAACCGGTTGAGTTTTCAACAACAACTGTTCACAGCAGACAGAAGTCGTTACGTTGTCAACGACTTCTGTTCACGACAGATGAAATCACATAAGTAAGTCAATCTAATAACAATTAAAGTTCCTGATACACAATCCTATCTATTAACAACAAATCGTGGCTTTCTGAACTAGTATGAGACATGTTCAAAGATTTGTGTTCATGATGGACAGAACCGGTTGAGTTTTCAACGACAACTGTTCACGTTGTCAACGACTTCTGTTCACGACATATGATATCACATAAGTCAGTCAATCTTTTAACAACTAAAGTTCCTGATACACAAATCTATCTAAAAACAACAAATCGTGGCTTTCTGAAATAGTATGAGACAAGTTCAAAGGTTTTTGTACATGATTGACAGAACCGGATGAGTTTTCAACGACAACTGTTCACAGCAGGCAGATGTCGTTACGTTGTCAACGACTTCTGTTCAGGACAGATGAAATCACATTAGTCGGTCAATCTTTTAACAACTAAAGTTCCTGATACACAAATCTGTCTAAAAATAACAAATCGTGCCTTTCTGGACTAGTATAAGACAAGTTCAAAGGTTTGTGTACATGATGGACAGAACCGTTACGTTGTCAACGACTTCTGGTTACGAAAGATGAAATCATATAAGTAAGTTAATCTAATATCACTTAAAGGTCCTGATACACAAATCTATCATAAAACAACTAATCGTGACTTTCTAACCTAGTATGAGACAAGTTCAAAGGTTTTTGTACATGATGGACAGAACCGGTTGAGTTTTCAACGACAACTGTTCACAGCAGACAGGAGTCGTTACGTTGTCAACGACTTCTGTTCACGAAAGATGAAATCATATAAGTCAGTTAATCTAATATCAATTAAAAGTCCTGATACACAAATCTATCTTAAAACAACTAATCGCGGCTTTCTGAACTAGTATGAGACAAGTCCAAAGGTTTTTAGTACATGTTGGACAGAACCGGTTGAGTTTTCAACAACTGTTCACAGCAGTCAAAAGAGTCGTTTCTTTTCACGGCAGATGAAATCATATAAATCCGTCAATCGTATAACAATTTAAGTTCCTGATACATAAATCTATCTTATAACAACTAATCGTGGCTTTTGGAACTAGTAAGAGACAAGTTCAAAGTTTTTTGTAAATAATGGACAGAACCGGTTGAGTTTTCAACAACAACTGTTCACAGCAGACAGAAGTCGTTACGTTGTCAACGACTTCTGTTCACGACAGATGAAATCATAGAAATCAGTCAATCTTATAACGATGAAAATTATTGATACACGAATATATCTTAAAGCAATTAATCGTGTTCTTTCTGAACAAGCATGAGACAAATTTAAAATTTTTGTACATGATGGACAGAACCAGTTGAGTTATTAACGATAACTGTTCACAGTAGACAGAAGTCGTTACGTTGTCAACGACTTCTGTTCACGAAAGATGAAATCATATAAGTCAGTCATTCTAATATCAATTAAAGTTCCTGATACACAAATCTATCTTATAACAACTATTCGTGGCTTTCTGAACTAGTATGAGACAAGTTCAAAGGTTTGTGTACATGATTGACAGAACCGGTTGAGTTTTCAACGACAACTGTTCACAGCAGACAGAAGTCGTTACGTTGTCAACGACTTCTGTTCACGACAGATGAAATCACATAAGTAAGTCAATCTAATAACAATTAAAATTCTTGATACACAAATCTATCTAAAAACAACAATTTGTGGCTTTCTGAACTAGTATGAGACATGTTCAAAGATTTCAACGACTTCTGTTCACGACAGATGAAATCATATAAGTAAGTCAATCTAATAACAATTAAAATACCTGATACACAAGTCTATCTAAAAACAACAAATCGTGGCTTTCTGAACTAGTATGAGACATGTTCAAAGATTTGTGTTCATGATGGACAGAACCAGTTGAGTTTTCAACGATAACTGTTCACAGCAGACAGAAGTCGTTATGTTGTCAACGACTTCTGTTCACGACAGATGAAATCACATAAGTCAGTCAATCTTTTAACAACTAAAGGTCCTGATACACAAATCTATCTAAAAACAACAAATCGTGGTTTTCTGAACTAGTATGAGAAAAGTTCAAAGGTTTTTGTACATGATGGACAGAACCGGCTGACTTATATGATTTCATCTTTCGTGAACAGAAGTCGTTGACAACGTAAAGACTTCTGTCTGCTGTGAACAGTTATCGTTAATAACTCAACTGGTTCTGTCCATCATGTACAAAAATTTTAAATTTGTCTCATGCTTGTTCAGAAAGAACACGATTAATTGCTTTAAGATATATTCGTGTATCAATAATTTTCATCGTTATAAGATTGACTGATTTCTATGATTTCATCTGTCGTGAACAGAAGTCGTTGACAACGTTACGACTTCTGTCTGCTGTGAACAGTTGTTGTTGAAAACTCAACCGGTTCTGTCCATCATTTACAAAACTGTTCACAGCAGACAGAAGTCGTTACGTTGTCAACGACTTCTGTTCCCGAAAGATGAAATCATACAAGTAAGTCAATCTAATATCATTTAAAGTTCCTGATACACAAATCTATCTTAAAACAACTAATCGTGGCTTTCTTACCTAGTATGAGACAAGTTCAAAGGTTTTTAGTACATGATGGACAGAACCGGTTGAGTTTTCAACGACAACTGTTCACAGAAGTCAAAAGTCGTTACGCTGTCAACGAATTCTGTTCAAGACAGATGAAATCATATAAATCCGTCGATCGTATAAAAATTTAAGTTCCTGATACATAAATCTATCTTATAACAACTAATCGTGGCTTTCGGAACTAGTAAGAGACAAGTTCAAAGGTTTTTGTAAATGATAGACAGAACCGGTTGAGTTTTCAACGACAACTGTTCACAGCAGACAGAAATCGTCACGTTGTCAACGACTTCTGTTCACGACAGATGAAATCATGGAAATCAGTCAATCTGATAACGATGAAAATTCTTGATACACGAATATATCTTAAACTAAGTAATCGTGTTCTTTCTGAACAAGCATGAGACAAATTTAAAGTTTTTGTACATGGTGGACAGAACCAGTTGAGTTTTCAACGACAACTGTTCGCAGCAGACAGAAGTCGTTACGTTGTCAACGACTTCTGTTCACGACAGATGAAATCAAAGAAATCAGTCAATCTTATAACGATGAAAATTTTTGATACACGAATATATCTTAAACCAAGTAATCGTGGCACGAGACAAATTTATAAAGTTTTTGTACATGATGGACAGAACCAGTTGAGTTTTCAACGACAACTGTTCACAGCAGACAGAAGTCGTTACGTTGTCAACGACTTCTGTTCACGAAAGATGAAATCATATAAGTCAGTCAATCTAATATCAATTAAAGTTCCTGATACACAAATCTATCTTAAAACAACTAATCGTGGCTTTCTGAACTAGTATGAGACAAGTTCAAAGGTTTGTGTACATGATGGACAGAACCGGTTGAGTTTTCAACGACAACTGTTCACAGCAGACAGAAGTCGTTACGTTGTCAACGACTTCTGTTCACGACAGATGAAATCACATAAGTAAGTCAATCTAATAACAATTAAAATTCCTGATACAAAAATCTATCTAAAAACTACAAATTGTGGCATTCTGAACTAGTATGAGACATGTTCAAAGATTTGTGTTCATGATGGACAGAACCCGTTGAGTTTTCAACGACAACTGTTCACAGCAGACAGAAGTCGTTACGTTGTCAACGACTTCTGTTCACGACAGACGAAATCACATAAGTAAGTCAATCTAATAACAATTAAAATTCCTGATACACAAATCTATCTAAAAACAACAAATCGTGGCTTTCTAGACTAGTATGAGACAAGTTCAAATGTTTTGTACATGATGGACAGAACCGGTTGAGTTTTCAACGACAACTGTTCACAGCATTCAAAAGTCGTTACGCTGACAACGACTTCTTTTAACGACAGATAAAATCATATACGTAAGTCAATCTAATATCATTTAAAATTCCTGATACACAAATCTATCATAAAACAACTAGTCGTGGTTTTTAACCTAGTATGAGACAAGTTCAAAGGTTTTTAGTACATGATGGACAGAACCGGTTTAGTTTTCAACGACAACTGTTCACAGCGGTCAAAAGTCGTTACGCTGTCATCGAGTTCTGTTCACCACAGATGAAATCACATAAGTCAGTCAATCTTTTAACAACGTAAATTCCTGTTACACAAATCTATCTAAAACAACAAATCGTGGCTTTCTAAATTAGTATGAGACAAGTTCAAAGGTTTTTGTACATGATGGACAGAACCGGTTGAGTTTTCAACGACAACTGTTTACAGCAGTCAAAAGTCGTTACGGTGTCAAGGAGTTCTGTTCACGAAAGATGAAATCATATAAGTAAGTCAATCTCATATCATTTAAAGTTCCTGATACACAAATCTATCATAAAACAACAAATCGTGGTTTTCTAGACTAGTATGAGACAAGATCAAAGGTTTTTGTACATGATGGACAGAACCGGTTGAGTTTTCAACGACAACTGCGGTCAAAAGTCGTTACGCTGTTAACGAGTTCTGTTCACGACAGATGAAATCATATAAATCCGTAAATCGTACAACAATTTAAGTTCCTGATACATAAATCTATCTTAAAACAACTAATCGTGGCTTTCGGAACTAGTAAGAGACAAGTACAAAGGTTTTTGTAAATGATGGACAGAACCGGTTGAGTTTTCAACGACAACTGTTCACAGCAGACATAAGTCGTTACGTTGTCAACGACTTATGTTCACGACAGATGAAATCATAGAAATCAGTCAATCTTATAACGATGAAAATTCATGATACACGAATATATCTTAAACCAAGTAATCGTGTTCTTTCTGAACAAGCATGAGACAAATTTAAAGTTTATTTACATGATGGACAGAACCAGTTCAGTTTTCAACGACAACTGTTCACAGCAGACAGAAGTCGTTACGTTGTCAACTACTTCTGTTCACGACAGATGAAATCACATCAGTAAGTCAATCTAATAACAATAAAAATTCCTTATACACAAATCTATCTAAAAACAACAAATCGTAGCTTTCTGAACTAGTATGAGACATGTTCAAAGATTTGTGTTCATGATGGACAGAACCGGTTGAGTTTTGAACGATAACTGTTCACAGCAGACAGAAGTCGTTACGTTGTCAACGACTTCTGTTCATGACAGACGAAATCACATAACAAAGTCAATCAAATAACAATTAAAATTCCTGATACACAAATCTATCTAAAAACAACAAATCGTGGCTTTCTGAACTAGTATGAGACAAGTTCAAAGGTTTTTGTACATGATGGACAGAACGGGTTGAGTTTTCAACGACAACTGTTCACAGCAGACAGAAGTCGTTACGTTGTCAACGACTTCTGTTCACGACAGATGAAATCATATAAATCCGTCAATCGTATAACAATTAAAGTTCCTGATACAAAAATCTTTCTTAAAACAACTAATGGTGGCTTTCGGAACTAGTATGAGACAAGTTCAAAGGTTTTTGCACATGATGGACAGAACCGGTTGAGTTTTCAACGGAAACTTTTCACAGCAGACAGAAGTCGTTACGCTGTCAACGACTTCTGTTCACGACAGATGAAATCATAGAAATCAGTCAATCTTATAACGATGAAAATTCTTGATACACGAATATATCTTAAACCAAGTAATCGTGTTCTTTCTGAACAAGCATGAGACAAATTTAAACTTTTTTGTACATGATGGACAGAACCAGTTAAGTTTTCAACGACAACTGTTCACAGCAGACAGAAGTAGTTACGTTGTCAACGACTTCTGTTCACGAAAGAGGAAATGATATAAGTCAGTCAGTCTAATATCAATTAAAGTTCCTGATACACAAATCTATCTTAAAACAACTAATCGTGGGTTTCTGAACTAGTATGAGACAAGTTCAAAGGTTTTTGCACATGATGGACAGAACCGGTTGAGCTTTCAACGACAACTGTTCATAGCAGACAGGAGTCGTTATGTTGTCAACGACTTCTGTTCACGGCAGATGAAATCATAGAAATCAGTCAATCTTATAATTATTAAAGTTCTAGATAAACGAATCTTTCTTAAAACAAGTAATCGTGTTCTTTATCAACTAATATGAGACAAAGTTAAAGTTTTTTGTACATGATGGACAGAACCGGTAGAGTTTTCAACGATAACTGTTGACAGCAGACAGAAGTCTTAAATTGTCAACGATACCAGTTTGTGACAGATGAAATCCGTTAAACTTTTACAATTTAAGTTCCTGATACACAAAGCTAATTGAATTTCTGAAGTGAAACACATTTAATGACGTCAAGTAAATGGAAACGTCAGAAGTAATCCAAACTCTACAGTGAATATATAGGCTGACACCAGTCACTAGTAACTTTTGATATCAGTGAGATTTGATATCAGTGAAATTTCATATCAATGAAAATACCAATTTTATCAAGTTTTGATATACACTGGTTTTCACTGTAATGTATAAAATAAAAATCAGAATTACTGAAACATGAAATAAGGTTATAGTGACCTTTACGTACTTTTTGTTCAAAGGTTTGGTAACACTCATTCATAATCTGAAAGAAGTCTGAACATTTACTGATAGCGTGTTTAGATATAAGACAAAATCACTTAACCATGAAATTAGGTCACAGGGACGTAAGACTAGTTTGTTGTCAAATGTCGGGTCATACTTACTCATATTGTGAAAGATGTATGCCCATATACTAATTGAGTGATGTGATATAAGGCAAAATCACTGAATCATGAAATTAAGTCACAGTGACGTAGGATTCCTTGTAGGTCAAAGGTCTGGTCATACGCCAACATATAGTGAAAGGAAAGAAGTAAAGCTGCTCATTCGGCTTACGATGTTTTCATCGTATAAGTACCTTATTATTAAATTAGTTTTTTCCCACCTCGGTTTTTGGAGTGGGAATCTTTTTCTGATTGCGCCTTTTCCCGATCTTTGCCTACTTGTACTCTATCATATACCAGTTGAGTGCCGAGATACAAGGCAAAATCACTGAACCGTGAAAAAAGGTCACAGTGACCTATAAGTAATTTAGGGCCAAATGTCTGGTCATACTCACTCATAATCTGAATATCGACTGCTATAGGGCCAAACTCGACCTGTAACCCAAAGCAATATGCTCATACATCTTTTTGCCTTGATGTTATACAGAACAAAATCACTCAACCATGACAGTTAACTATAACTTATAACTACTGAAGGTTTAAACGTCTCAATCATATTGTACATCAAGTATGTTAATACACCAACTGAGTGCCGAGATACAAGGCAAAATCACTGAACCGTGAAATAAGCTCACAGTGACCTATAAGTACTTTAGGGTCAAAGGTCTTATCATACTAACTCATAATAATAAAGATGTATGAAAATATACCGAGTGTCAAGATATAAGGCAAAGTCACTGAAGCATGAAATTAGGTCACAATGACCCAGAAATACTTTAGGGTCAAAGGTCTTGTCATACGCAAACATAATGTGAAAGAAATATGTCCATATACCAAAAGAAAACCGAGATAAAATGCAAAATCACTGAACCATGTAATCAGGTCACAAAGACCTAGGACTACTTTAGGGTCAAAGGTCTTGTCATACACAAACATAGTATGAAAGAATTATGTTCATAAACCAATTGAGTGCAAAGATATAAGGCAAAATCACTGAACCATTAAATTAGGTCACAGTGACCTATAAGTATATTGTGGTCAAAGGTCTGTTCATACTCACTCATAATCTGAAGGAAGCATGAAAATATCATAATTGAGTGTCAAGATGTAAGACAAAATCACTGAAACATGAAATTAGGTCACACTGACCCATAAGTAGAATGGGGTCAAAGGTCTAGTCATACTAACTCATAATCTGAAAGAAGTACGAAAATATACTTATTGAGTGTCAAGACATAAGGTAAAATTACTGAACCGTGACATTAGGTTACAGTGACCTTTAAGTATATTTGGGTCAAAGCTCTGCTAATACTCAATCATAATCTGAAAGAAGTATGAAAATATACTAATTGAGTGTCAAAATATAAGGCAAAATCACTGAACCGTGAAATTAGGTCACAGTGACCTATAAGTTTATTGGGGTCAAAAGTCAGGTCATACTCACTCATAATCTGAAAGAAGTATGAAAATATACTAATTGAGTGTCAATATATAAGGCAAAATCACTGAACCGTGAAATTAGGTCACAGTGACCTATAAGTATATTAGGGGTCAAAGCTCTGGTCATACTCACTCATAATCTGAAAGAAGTATCAAATATACTAATTGAGTGTCAAGATATAAGGCAAAATCACTGAACCGTGAAATTAGGTCACAGTGACCTATAAGTTTATTGGGGTCAAAGGGAAGGTCATACTCACTCATAATCTGAAAGACGTATGGAAATATACTAATTCAGTGTCAAGATATAAGGCAAAATCACTGAACCGTGAAATTAGCTCACAGTGACCTATAAGTTTATTGGGTTCAAAGGTAAGGTCATACTCACTCATAATCTGAAAGAAGTATGAAAATATACTAATTGAGTGTCAAGATATAAGGCATAATCACTGAACCGTGAAATTATGTCACAGTGACCTATAAGTGTATTGGGGGTCAAAGGTCTGGTCATACATACTCATAATCTGAAAGAAGTATGAAAATATACTAATTGAGTGTCAAGATATAAGGCAAAATCACTGAACCGTGAAATTAGGTCACTGTGACCTATAAGTTTATTGGGGTCAAAGGTAAGGTCATACTCACTCATAATCTATCTGAAAAAAGTATGAAAATATAATAATTCAGTGTCAAGATATAAGGCAAAATCACTGAACCGTGAAATTAGGTCACAGTGACCTATAAGTTTATTGGGGTCAAAGGTAAGGTCATACTCACTCATAATCTGAAAGAAGTATGAAATTATACTAATTCAGTGTCAAGATATAAGGCAAAATCACTGAACCGTGAAATTAGGTCACAGTGACCTATAAGTATATTGGGGGTCAAAGCTCTGGTCATACTCACTCATAATCTGAAAGAAGTATGAACATATACTAATTGAGTGTCAAGATATAAGGCAAAATCACTGAACCGTGAAATTAGGTCACAGTGAACTATAAGTTTATTGGGGTAAAAGGTCAGGTCATACATACTCATAATCTGAAAGAAGTATGAAAATATACTAATTGAGTGTCAAGATATAAGGCAAAATCACTGCATCTTACTCAAGTTTCTGGATTTTTCAGAAATGGACAGTTATCGTTGACACTACAGATCATATCTACCACAGCAACGACTTCTGTCTACAATGGACAGAAACGGTTGAAAAATCAACGATTACTGTCTAGTGGACAGAAGTCGTTGCGGCCGCAACGACTTTTGTTCATGGTGCACAGAAGTCGTTGATGGACACTTATCGTTGCTACATAGCACCTACTCCAAGTGAACTGATGTTGGGATCACTGATGATGTTTCTTTATTACTTCAGTACAAAACTAATCACAAATGAGCCGCCTCGTGGGAAAACCAACAATGTGGTTTCCGACCAGGTCCGACACAAACCGGCCTGTACAAGCACAGAAAAGAGCTAGAAGCTTGAAATTTCGGATTTAAGTAGAAGAGGAATTGTACAATCCCAGTAGCGAAAACAAAGGCGCTGATCAGCTTCGCGGTTACCGCGAAGCTGATCTGCGTCTTTGTTTTCGCCTATGCAGATTGTTGGTTATCCCATGAGGCGGCTCATTAATATGACTGTTACGGAAGACCAATATCGAATTAACTTTTTCACTGTTTGATCCCAATCATGAATCTGCAAAAATGAGTTGAAACATTTGGGATTAAGAAACATTTTTGAAGAACGATTTGAATCTTCCGTACGCGTAGCATAGTTGCGCAGCCTTTTTGTTCCTTCGGGTACACGTGTACTTACGATGTGCTACGATATTTTATTGTGGCTTTTCATGAGTGTTTCATTAATCTAGATAGGGCTACTTCAATCTGTCTTCTTTCTCCTCTTTCTTCCGTGAAATTGTAGTTTCTTGGTAAGAAGCACATGTGCCATTGATATCAGTAAGAACGAGACTGATCATTGTAGAGAGAGAGAGAGAGAGAGAGAGAGAGAGAGAGAGAGAGAGAGAGAGAAAGAGAGAGAGAACGGTAGAATGCATCACGGTTAGTATACGGTAATGTGAAATATCCTACTAGAAGATTTGTTATGTCAAAAATAAATAATACGTCAGTTTGCTGTGATATAACTGCGTTTGTGTTATAATTCTTATTTTTTGTTACTGTCTGCTAGCTGCTACTTGAAGAGAAGCAATCTTGATGAGCACCATATAGGGAAAAATGGTTCGTCTAACCTCGCTATTCATGTTTTGGTGTAGATTTATGTGTTGTTTTTGCTATTCATGTGCGTATTTACATGTATACACATTTATTAATACATATTAATACATATTTATTGAAATTCATACTAACTGGGAAGCCATCTCAAGGGAAATAGCTACTCACTCTGCCTACAATATGTTCTCTTTTTGTATAAGAACCTATTAAATATATAAATATATCATGTCATTCATACGTATTCGATTGTAAAAGTAGGCAATGATCAGGAAATGGGGCAATCAGAAAAAAAACTGATTGCAAAAACCGAGGTGCGAAAACACTATATTAACAATCATGTACTTATACATGTACTGTACTAAGAAAATATATCGTAAGCTGAGTGAGCAGCTATTGACTCCCTATAGTACTGATACAGCATATTTGCTATTTACAAATTAATGCCGGTCATTTATTCCCATCTGAGGCTTCATGGTTTGGAGTCGAATTTTTTTGCTGTGTGAACCTTATGTACGTTTTCATAGTTTTAGTTAAGTTCGGGTAACTGTGTGGCCGCCTATTGGGAAATAGCTGCTTCCTCGACTTACGATATGTTTTCTAAGTATAAGTATCTAATTGTCAATTTAGTTATTTCCCACCTCAGTTTTTGGAGAGAAACTATCTTTCTGATTGCACATTTTTCTGATCATTGCCTACTTGTACCTTTTCATGGTGGAAATTTGGTTCTGATCGGATCAGCTCTAGATCATAACTTACTTTTTTACATTCTTATATTGTTTTGTCACGCTTTGTTTTTTGACTAGTTCTTTCCTGTGAGTAGACAGTAGACAGGCGGGTATGAATTTCATTCATGTGTGCCTATTCCCTGGATTTTTACATTTTACTTTGATCCATAGCTAAGAATATGCCCGACTTTTCTTGTATTAGACCATCAACAAATTTTAATGAGGCAAATTGTTTTGACTTTGAAATGTCAGTTGAGCGACCAAATAAACCAGTCGATGAAACTAACAAACCACTCTTCAAAATAAGAGCTGTCGCAGGACAGCGTAGCTCGCCTGACTTGTGCTTTGCCACTAAATTTGTTAAAATCTATTACCTGTGACCTTGACCTTGCCTGTAGATGCATTTTGTATAGGGAGCTATTTGCATAAATAAGCTAACAATGAACACATTGATCTATTGCCAAAATGTTTAGCAGGAGATATGGTTCTGCTTGCCTTTGCCTCGTTCATGGGATGCTATGCTTAAATATAATACATGCTGAAACAGAAAACAGCCAAACTACTGAATAAAAGTCACTAGAGCACAAAATATAGATCAAGGTCACTAGGTGAATGTGGGTGCCGAGTCGGGACATCGAGGAGAAGTCATATGCAAGGTTTGATGGTTGTAGGCTTTATAGTTGATGAGATATTAAGAGTTGGCTTCAAAAATGAGAAAGTCACTAGAGCACGAAATATAGGTCAAGGTCACTAGATCAATGTGGGTGCAAAGTCGGGACATCGTGGAGAAGCCATATGCAAGGTTTGATGGTTGTAGGCTTTATAGTTGATGAGATATTAAGGGTTGGCTTAAAAATGACAAAGTCACTGGAGCATGAAATATAGGTCAATGTCAGTAGGTCAATGTGGGTGCCGAGTCGGGACATCGAGGAGAAGCCATATGCAAGGTTTGATGGTTGTAGGCTTTATAGTTGATGAGATATTAAGGGTTGGCTTCAAAAATGACAAAGTCACTGGAGCATGAAATATAGGTCAAGGTCAGTAGGTCAATGTGGGTGCCGAGTCGGGACATCGAGGAAAAGCCTTATGTAAGGTTTGACAGTTCTAGGCTTTACAGTTGATGAGAAACTAACACAGCATCTGAGCATTGTACAAAGGTGTTCTAGATATTGACTTCTGGCCCCGCCCCCAGGCACGACCCCACCGGTCCCTTCACACTAAATCACAGAGGACCCTCATATGCAGCAATGTTCCAAATATGAATGATTTCTGGTCAGTGACTATCAAGATAAAATAATTTTAAAAACTTTAACCGAAAGTGTGACGCGGACGTAAACGTAAACGCGGACGACCGAGGTGACAACAATAGCTCTGTGCACTTCTGCAGGCGAGCTAATTACAGTTACGAGGTGATTAAAAATTAAACTATATGTATATCTGTTCTTGTCTTGTTCATTTGTTCGTTCGAATGTTTTGTGATTTAAGGCCCAGTCAACATTTCTGTCAGACATGTCGGGACAAAGCGGCGATTAATCTGCCTTGTGTATTATTTAGTACTATAGGGAGTCAATGTGTATTGCTCAAGGACACATCTCAGCACCTGTATGTTTACAAAGGCATCGGCAATAACAACTTTTATCGCCAGTTGCACGGAGTATTCACCTTTCGTTCTTATCTGGGCGGACATAATCATCTGGCTATGTCACACTGCCTTATCTTTTAAATTCTAATATTTCACCTGTTGACCCACTAATAAACGATATACGTTGATACAGTACGATATGACAATCATCTCATGTTGTTATATCTGGCTTTAGTTCGTTGACCATATGAAGAACCCATTAAAAGAATGACTTTTGTCTCAATCAGAAGGCATCAAACTTGTGCGTCCTTTGCAAGCATTCGAATAGTACTGGTAGCATCATGTTAGATTTAAAGTGCAATGCAAACAATGCATCAAACCTAACAGACACAAAGCCATATCGTCTTATTTGCTTACTGGTCGTTCTAATGCGGTTTGCTATAATTTATCTTTGTGTGGTCAAGTATTTCTGCGCACCCTCGTTGTTTGTGATTACTTGCCCATACTTGCCCATACAATATACAGAGATTTTTTTTCTCAATTTATCAGCTGTAAAAATTAAAATTCCATCAATAAAATGATATGCTTAATTATTTTTTTATCCAAAACATAGATTGTGGGTACTCCTTAGAAACGCATCGGCGATCAACGTTTTGGCCAAAAATATTACAATTATCATTTTTTCTATTGAAATCTTCAATTTTTACTGCTGAAATAACAATTTCTGTTGTATCAATTTCTGGTCTTCTTTTTTTTTCCTTTAAACGCCAACTTGAAGACTGCCTCGAAACGACCTTTCCCAAACATTGCACTCTATGGTCACACTATTGTAAAGTTTATCCTTACATTTACACGCTGTGATTTTGGTACTTATGTGCCAGGGCATATTAGCAGAATGCTTATTTTGTTCTGCAAACCATTGTATATGTACTCAGTCATCTATTAAATTGGGGATTTTGTCGGAAGGTTTCAAAAATTGCAGCAAGGATACTGTCGAACGTGTAATTTAATTTACCCATTTAAAATGACCCTGAAACTGTTTGATAACCCCACAGAATACAATATATGTTTTCTTTGCTGCTGTTGTTTTTTCTCAGCAGAATTCCCATATTTCTATTTCTACATGGCGTTTGAGTCGTACGCGAGAAACGGGGGTTTCACGTACGCGAAAACAAAGTCACCGATCAGCTGTGCAGTTACTGCACATCTGATCAGTGCCTTCGTTTTCGCTACTCGGATAGTACAATTCCTCTCCTACTTAGAGCCACAAATTCAAGCTTCTAGCCTGCATCTGTGACTGTACAGACCGATTTGTGTCAGACCTGGTCGGAAACCACGAAGACGGTCGGTTTTCTCGGAATGCGGCTCATTTGATGCCTGCCTTCGCATGCCTTCTGGAAAAAAGATATACCATTCTCGTATGATCTTATCTGTTTAGCAGACGTAAAGCGTCATCAAGAACAACTATTGCTCTACAAATAAAACGATACAAATGTTTCTGATATAAACGGGAACATCTGGCCCACATTTTGAACCTTCCTGTGAATTAGGCTTTTCGATAACAAGATAACGATGTAAGTTGCCACAACTTGGAGTTAAACTAAAATGTCCCAGGGTTTTCAAATTACCCCTCAGTAGCCTCTGCTTGACCAGTGCTAATCAGATTGGTCAAGGTGGTCTTATCAACTGACCAATGCCACCTATTTGTTACACTGTCTTTAAAAGTCATCTATATTTTGTGGCCCTAGGCAGCATTACTCTTGAGAATCTCTCCCCGTAAACATGTACTCGTTCGTCGCACTCGTGTCAATGCTTGGTGTCGCCTCGGCGTCCATCTGTTGTATACCCCCACAGTGGGAAGGACAAATTGGTTTTATAGTTGGAATTAGCCGATCATCCGGTTTGCCAGTATTCGCCAGTGTAAGTTCATAAATTTATTACCATACAAGCCTGGTCATAGGGATATTCGCTTAACGTCTTTCGAGTTACTCTACAGACAATATTTTTAAAGCGCAATATCGCCTTTGACGAGTGAATCAGACAATACATACCGAAAACATACCCATGCAATATACAGAAGTTTTATAGGTGTAAAAAAATCTAAATTTCATCAGAAATGTTTTGATTATTTTCTTATATTTGCTCCAAAACATAGATTGTGAGTACTCGTTAACACCGCCTCGCCCGCCTCGGTGAGGCGGTTCAAACGAGTACCCCTGACAATCTATGTTTTGGAGCAAAAATAAGAAAAATAGATACACCCCTGTATACCCAAGTTTTCGCTATAAGGGGATATATATTGCACGGACATGTTTTCCTGATGGTTCAGGCACAACGATATTTGCTGTGAGGCTGTATGTGTGTTCGATAGCATACGAGTACGTATGTATTTTTAAACTTTATTGTATTATATGCCGGCCTGTGACGTTATTGTAGAATGTACATAAGCGTTCCGAAATTATGCACGATAATACAATCAGTATGGAAAGGTGGAGAAATTCAGTCAACAATTGTTCTTTTGCTTATCAATATGCGCATTATGGGGATTTTTCTATAACGTACTGTGAATTTGTATTTACAGGGCGGTGCCTCTATGGCTTACGACGGTGTTAACCGCATCATTGCCCAGAGAGAGACCGTCACACGCAGCACCGATGGTCAGTCCGTGTCAGTAGATGTACTCATGGATTACGATAGGGTAAGATACAGGAACATCGCTTTTACCGGACTATGTGGAAATGAAATTTTTCTGTTTTTAAACTAAATTATCCCTGAAACATTTGCATCATTAAGTTAGTAACGATCTCGCCACCCCTCGTCGTACATCAGGCGGCGTCGCAGCTAAAGCTTTCGTCACATTATGCCAAATGAAATGTACGAGAATGGGGTGAGGAAAATGCATAGTTGACTTTTATTACATTTTCCTCTCTTGCTTGATATTACAGTTACATTAAATTTAACTTGTATGTTGTTGATTCTTTGATTTAATTTGACAGGATACCAAGTACATCAGAATGGGTTCCTCATGCATCAAAACCAAACTGAACCGAGTCTGGTATGATGGCTGTATCCCAGGTTAGTGCAGCGGTATCTTAAGGGGAAATCTCTAAAGTTACTCAAAGAAAAGTCACCTCTGCAGATTTCAGTTTCATGAATTATATAATTTATACATGATGTTGGGTTTTCTTTTTGTGTTTAACTTTTCCGTCTCTTACAGTAATTTAAGGCTGGTATACACGATACTGCCTAAACTCATCAGCATCATTGTACATTTATGTTCAGCGAAAAAAAAATCATGCGCTTTCCTTTCCATTTGCTATGGCGATTGTGTTTATCGTTTACAGATACATCTACATGTAAATATTCATGCGACTGGTGTAAACAGTGCTCCTGTAAAGTGCCGGTCCCACTGAATCGTAATCAATCGTACGATTGTGTAATTATTAGTTTTTTTGATAAGAATGTGCATGCAAAACATGTCAAAAGTGGGTTCCTGGAGTTGAGTTATACAAAATCTATGTAAAGCAACCACAATTCATCGCATTTATGCTGCTTATGAATATTTACACGCGTGTTTTATTTTTCCACAGATAACGCGACACTGATGTCCCAGGATTCTCAATTCGGGTTCGGGCTAAACAAGATGGCCATCAACAGCTACAGAATCAACATGGGTGACATCCTTGTATCATTCTCTGTCACTGCGGCAGGGTGTGTACCAGTGCTTGAGACTGTAAGAGGCACTCTAGACGGAAGTAAGTGTACCCCATATTTGCCGAATGGATTCTCCCACCATTATCAATTGGATGGGTCCACTTTCATTTGTAGGGTGTTCGGATTGATTTTTAATTTTCATCTCATTAGATTGATTTTTAATTTTCATCTCATTTTTCGATGAAATTCCTCCAAGCAAACAGAATAGCCCCAGATGGGACGCCGCGTTCTAGGACGCCGCGTTCTGCGGCGTCACATCTGGGGCTATGCTGTTTGCCTATGTCCCATAAACGGGACGCCAGGCTTCAATGAGGTAAACCCATCGTCTTCATTTTATGATTTTAAAAAAAAAATAGTTCCGCCAAAGCGTATGTGTGTCTATATATTGTATCGTTTGTTTCACTGTACGCTTAACGTCAATGGAAAACATTAGCCTAGTTAGCCAAGCCACTATGTTATCAGCACACAACTCCGTTTTTAACTAAAATTGACGCCTGATTTTCTTACAAAGCGGAAGATATATACTAGTCAGATGAAAATTTTCAACACAACTCTTCAGGACTGAATTTGAATGTTTGTTGAATCCAGTAGATGTTAAGTTTAAATGATATTCGAAGAGATTAATATTTAAAAGAAATTGCATGTCATTTATAAGAAACCCAATTTAAACTGAATTTTATAATATGGTTTACCAGATGACTTTATGCAGAACAAGGGCTATGTAAACATCACAGCTGGTATTAGTGATCCAGTGGAATTAGCCGTACCCCCTGTTGGCTGTGAAAATGCTCCCATGGTCCAGGCCCATTATGTAAGTCCACAGATGAGCCCCGTCATGAGAAAACCAGCAGCATATCCGACACAAACTTAGCTGTACAAGCACAGAATATGACTTTGGCTGTAGAAAGTAGAGGAATTGTACTATCCGTGTAGCGAAATCAAGGCGCTGATCAACTTCGCAATTACTGAACTGCGCCTTTGTTTTCGCATATGCAAAATGTTGGATTTCGCATGATGCGGCTAATATTGTTTACATGTCTTATGACAATGACTTTCACAGTTTGATTGATTGATTGGTTTTAAGCTTTCGCTCTTATCTTTAATGTTAAGTACATACTTTCAATTTTATAGAACAGAGTATGTTAATCTCTGAGAAATACATGTACCCTGCTTAAATTGCCACCTACTTTTGTGGCACTTTTTAAGACTTTGGAATGCAAAATTGTGACATGCTCATATTTTTCTTGAGGTCCTTCAGAAAAGTGAGATTTGAAAAAATGTAGTTTCTGAAAGAAGGTGATCAGACAGATTATATTACATGATCAACGTTTATATAGGGTTTTTTTTTTTTTTTTTTTTTTTTTTTTTTTTTTTTTTTTTTTTTCAATCTGGTGTAAGAACAACGAATTACGTGCTAATGACTAGCTTTCTTTTCAGACTGACGGTATGTTCAACTCTGGTATGGTTGGAAGACGATCTCTGTTCGGGTTCTAAGCTCACAGTATTGTTTGTTCATGTTTTTGACATTTAATATCAAATAAAGCTCTTGTTGAATATTATGTTGCTTATGTTATTCAATCACATAATGATCTTATAATCTCACATATTGCGATGAGCTTTTCTATTTCTTAGAAATAGGGGAACATATTGTTCTCACACATCTTACACATCAGACAAGCATATCCTCAATGTCAATCATTTTTCATTTAACTAATAGATATGTACACATCATGGTTACTACCGTAGAACGAAGTGACGAGCTGGGTGTCAACTGTCAGATAAAGAAGAAGAAAAAAAAAAGAAACATTGTGCTATGTGTAAATTTCAGGAAGTCATAAAGAGTAATTGTAGTGTAGTCTGCTGCTTTGATAACAAGACATAGATTTAATATTTTTGTTGGGTGAGTGCAAATTATTTTTAATTTTTCACGGGCTAATTTGCATATAGCTTCGTGTGAAAAACAAAATGGCTGTATTTTAAGAAATTGGTGAGAAAAATGCTGGTAATGAGGTCTCCAAAAGGAAATATAAGGCTCATTTTCAGATTATTCGAGTCTGAACAATTTGAAAACTTGACTGAGATTTCCATGTCTCGGCCTCAACCCCATCATAGATTCTTATAGTCTCGGCTTGTCCGTGCTTATTCAGAACTTTGTTTAGTTTCTATCAAAAGTAAATCTTAAGCACACTATCTAGATAGTATACGTACTTGAAACTGGGTCAACGAATAAAGAATGACGAATTTGTCACCTGGTGAAACCATACCCATCAGGAAAACATGCGTGTAATGAATACCCCCTTTAACCATACTTTTATATAGTAAAACTGGGATATGCAGGGGTTTACCTATTTTCTTATTTGCTGTCCAAAACGTAGATTGTGGGTACTCGTTAGAACCACCTCGCCGACTCGTCACCACAAGTCTATCTTTTGAGCAAAAATAAGAAAAATATCAAAATTTTTCAGCTGAAAATTTTCAATTTTTAAAGCTCAAAAAATCTCCGTTTACTGTATGGGCAAGTTTTCGTGATGTTTTCGTAAGTTTTTCTTGCCCTTTCTCAATCTGACATCGTCACAGTTTAATAGTGAAATCTTGAAAATATTTCATTTAGCGTAGTTTAGAACGCAACCAGCTGAAAAAATATTGCCCTTGTCATTGATATTGTGAAATTGTAAGCAATGACCAGGAAATCGTAAGCAATTACCAGGAAATCGTAAGCAATGACCAGGAAATCGTAAGCAATGACCAGATAATCGTAAGCAATGACCAGGAAATCGTAAGCAATGACCAGAAAACGATACACTGAAAACCGAATATAGTTACATGTAAATGGGACATTACGCAAAAAATTACAATTTAAACCAAAATCTACCTTTGCAAACTAAGAGGGGAATACATATCAAAATTAGAACGCTCTCTTAACATACCTACATTTCTTCTCAAAAAGGACTAAGGGCTGTTTACGGATATAACACCAGCGCTGTTCAACCACTAAAATAATCATAGATAGAGACGACAAGTCTAAAGAAGTAACTACACGAGTACTATGTTACATGTAGCTAGCAATAAATATTTACGTAATAAGCGATTGCGTGCACTTTTAGTCTAATTTGAAGACCTTACAGTGAGCTAAAGTGGTACCACTGTTTGTTGGATTTATGACCTCTGCTGATGCAATATGATCAACAGACAGACTGCCATAATGAGGTGATTATCCCAGTGCAAGATGTAATTAAGAGACCCCTAAAGGCTAAAGGATAATACATGTGGTACATTCGTTTATTAGCTGTAAGGTCCCTGATAACCAGTGCAGAAAAAACTGCCTCCCTGTGCAATCATTATCGTGTTTTTTTCTCTCTCTCTTTGGGGGTGGGGGTGGTGGGCTACCTGTATTCAGAGTCATTCTCAGGCCACCGCATGAGGTTATCTAGTGTCCTGTCCCTAATCAGTGATTAGCTAATGACCCTCAATAGATAGAGTTCCTTGAGTTTTTTGTCTGTTGAAAGGCCCACAAGACAGTGACGACCGTCCCGACATGAACACACGATGTGAATAGAATCAAAACATTAGATGTCTATATGTATATACATGTAGATAAATGTATTTTAATATACAATCAAACAGTCAAAACAAAGCATAAACTAATCAAATAGCCACAAGATAAATATATTTATCGTTGGCATTACTAACATGTAATTAATGAAAAAAAAATTAAATGTTTTTCATACTGCATTGCGTAAGATTGGTTCCCGAGTTATGAACTTTTCACGGAATGAAATCGAACTCCAAGACCTTCAACAGATTTCTCGATGTCCTCGTCAGGGGGCCAGTTGTTCAAAATTAACGATGTCGTTAGTTAACGATTCGTTAAAAATTCAAATGGCAATATTACAAACACACCGTTATTTTTTTTTTTTTTTTTTTAAAAAATGTGAGAATCCTCATATTGTTTCAACAAAAATAACAGAATATTTGCTTTTGAAGTCGATAACCAATTGAGGGCTTAACGACAGCGTTAAGCTAACGAAGTTTTGAACAACTGGCCCCTGAACGCCATCCAAGTTGATGAAAGGTCAAGAAACTTCTGAACAATACCAAAATTCGTAAGTAAAGGTTTTCATTAAAACAAAAGAAAGAGTTCATTGTTTGGGAAAACGACACCTGTTCTTTTTCATAAATCCCTATCAAAGTTATATCGGCATAGTTTGTTCTAACGATGTATTCTCTAGTCAGTCTGTTGTCTTCGTTGGCAATCGCCTCTGCCTCTATCTGTTGTATACCCCCACAATGGGAGGGACAGGTGGGATTGTTGTATGCTATGGTACGAAATGGGAAAGTAGAATACTCAAGGGTAAGATTTGTTTTGACAATTTACATTAAAATTCTGTTTTTTCTATGACAAATGACAACATGAAAACGGTGCTTTGTATATAAATTACAATTACAGTGCTTATACCATTTTCGATGTGATGTCATTAAGTAAACGCTATCATTGAAAGAACACAAGTCGGGCTACCCAGGATCTACTCATTTCTACGACACCAAAAAGGTTCAAGCAGGCAAAGATCAGGAAAAGGCGCAATCAGAAAAAGATTCCCACTCCAAAAACCGAGGTGGGAAAAAACCAAACTAACAATCAGGTACTTATACCATGAAACAAATCGTAAGCCGAATGAGCAGCTATTTTCCCAATAGGTGGCCACTCAGTTACCTTAACTTAAATAAAACTATGAAAACACACATAAGGCGCCAACAGCACAAAAAAAACTTAAACACCAAGACATAAAACAAAAATAACCACCACAGAAGTATCGCCTTGGAACGATCAGTAACACAAAGTTACTGGCGGGCTTAAACCGGTTTTACAGGCACCTAACCTCACCCTCAGCTTCTGCAGTGGTTCATAACATTTAGTTAGTTCTTCGGTCCTCGTGGTGAATCTCTAACTAGTCAATGAATCATCAAGAAGAAACATATAAATCAAATTTAAAAGTAGTCTTTGATTAGATGACACATTGGTCGATGCCATCAATGTCTACTACTAAATCAATAACGTAGTCATATATATTACTTATTTAATTAATTTTCGAGACTTGCAGACTTTTGTTAATTATTCCAACAGGGTTCAGCGTTGATGGCCTATGATGGTGTACGAAGACTGATCGGACAAAGAGAATATATGGACATTGGTACACATGGGAAGTCATTCAATGTTGACGTTCTTTTGGATTTCAATAAGGTAATCTACTGATTAAAATAAAGACAAACAATCACAATTTTAAATAAAAGTTACCTAACTTAAAGTTGTTATTTGTTTGTTTGTTTCTTCTTGTTTCAGTTACAAAACACATTTTAAAACGCATTTAACTTAATATAATGTATATTTAACTGCACGCATGTTGTCACAACATGTGGTTTTTGCGGTGGTTGGAGAAGTCAAAATACCAAGGAAAAGACCAAAGATTATACGTGCCCTTACAGAATATTAACTATGGTCTGAGCCTGTTCATTTTTTAAGTTAAATCAAAACTTAAATGAGTGAAGAAGCACCAGGAATTTTTTATAGTCACGTACCGTGTCTAAAATGAAATCGTTTATATGTATTTTCATAAGAAATCATTTTCTAAACATGTCAATCTGAAATGTTATTTTTAACATAGTGTATTTCACGTTTATTTCTGGACACAACGTCAAAATACATTCACAGTGTTCTGGTATGTTCGTATTTGTAGGACACAAAGTATATTCGAAAAGGCAGCGAATGTATCAAAACAAAACTAAACCGTGCGTGGGACCCCGGCTGCGTTCCAGGTGAACTAATTGTCAATTTAATCATCAGGAAAACATGTCCGTGCAATGAATACCCCCATAAACCCAACTTTTATATAGTAAAACTGGGGTTTGCAGGAGTATACCTATTTTTCTTATTTTTGCTCCAAAACATAGATTGTGGGTACTCGTAAGGCGGTTCTAACGTGTAGCCACAATCTATGTTTTGAGCAAAAATAAGAAAAATATCAAAAGTTTTCAGCTGAAAATTTTCAATTTTTAAAGCTCAAAAATGTCTGTTTATTACATGGGCAAGTTTTTGGTAATGATCGTATTTTCTGAATATATGGAAGTGAGACCTGTTTGTATTGTAGGTTGGATATATAGCAACCATCGTTTTATACAGCTAAATTAACCATTCACTTGTTTTCTCTGTCAATGTACGTTATTATCGCAGCTTATGAAAATTCTGAAAGTATTTTACACATTTCGCAATCCTTTGGAATTGCCTAAGCCTTAATAAGAAAGAGTAAATGAAAAAGATATCCTCGGTTACATTTTAGTAAACATAGCCAAAACTTCGTTGCTGTCACTCACAGAAGCAAATGCATTTATAAGAATAATCCTTCAGATAACGCAACCACCCTCAGCACCCATACTGGTATAGGACATGGAGGCAACCTGTTACCACTTGACAGTTACAGAATAAATGCTGGAGAGGTCGTTATTGATTTAAGTGTTACAACTACTGGCTGTATTCCGGTGTTGGAGACTATCAGAGGGGATCTACAGGGCGGTAAGTGAAGAATACGAATGCTAACTTATTATTTCATAATATTCCCGTATGATCTTTAAGTGTATAGCAAATAAAAAAAAAACACTTTATATCGTCCTGTGGTGTGTAGTGCAAATAGCAACGCACATTCAGTTCTCCATACCTGGCAAGATGTTACTGAAAATGATTAATGATTAAGACATCACTATACAAACGCATATCTTTTACACACGAGGAACGGGAATTAAAGAAAATACGGAAATTAAGAAACTTCCGGAATTGTAAAGATTTTTTCGTTAAACTAGTACATCTAGATTAATATTTTACGTTGGATATTGGTGTGAAAGTGACGAAAATGTCAATAATGGTTACTTTAAGCGTAAATGTTCGTTTAAGAAAAAGTGTAAATACGTCCCGGATTCAGAAAGCTTAAGGTGTTATTTTCATTTTTTTTTTGTTAATTGTACTATAAATATCCATCATATAACCTCAAACTATTCGCTTTTGGCATTATCACATTTTAGATTAAATTGAATATGTTGGACAGCAGTACTTTTGTATGATCATCCTGAAAACAAATCACTTACGTGTCTTTTGGAACCTTTACAGTATTTCATTGTTCTCTTTTTTCTCGTTTCAGTTAGGTTTATGCAGAATATGGGGTTTGTAAATATATCTGCTGGTCTCAGTGACGCCACAGTGTTGAACAGCCCTCCAACTGGATGTGAAAACGCACCACTTGTTGAAGCACATTATGTGAGTAAACGCGTTCTATCATAATAGAGTGTTTAAGCATAAGAGAACAAATACCTTATGATATGTTACAATACATAATAGAGTGTTTATACATAAGAGAACGAATACCTGATGATAAGTTATAATACATAAAAGAGTGTTTATACATAAGAGAACGAATACCTGATGATAAGTTATAATACATAAAAGAGTGTTTATACATAAGAGAACGAATACCTGATGATAAGTTATAATACATAAAAGAGTGTTTATACATAAGAGAACGAATACCTTATGATGTTACAATACAAAATAGAGTGTTTATACATAAAATAACGAACACCTGGTGATGCAGCGAAATCGACGAAGCTTAGCTGCTATAATCTTCCACTATACATAATTATTAAAGAAAAGCAAATTAGAAAAATTAGAAAATGGCAACTGATTCTTTGTATTTAGTTGTCTTGACACTCGTCTGCCAACAAAAAGATTTGTGTGTGTGTGTGTGTGTGTGTGTGTGTGTGTGTGTGTGTGTGTGTGTGTTTACTTATTTATGGCGGTTCTTTTGTAGACGTGTATTTTGATCTGTTGTTGCATCTAAATGCTGTTAGTATTAGTTATGTTAACATCACCATGTTTAACTCGTATATTTACATGTATAAGCCTGGCATATTCCCATATATAGCCACTGATGCAAAGACGCAGAATGCGGCGTCCCAGCTGGGGCTTTTCTGTTTTCTTACAGAAAATTCATCGAAAAAAGTATAATAATAATAATAAGTTAATCTGCGTCTTTGTTTTCGCATATGCAGATTGTTGGTTTTCTCATGAGGCGGCTCTTATTGTTTCATTCCAGGAGCTAGGTTTCACCGGCGGTTCACCGATAGGAAAACGATCCATATTCGGCATTTTCTAATAGTTCAACAGCAAATGGCTATAAAACAGAATAGACAAAATAAATCAATTGTTATTTTGTATTTATTTGTGTTTACCCATATCAGTGCAAGTTTCTTTGAAAAGCATGTCAATATATATATACTTAAACGCAAAAGTTTCGCAACACTTATAAAATGAAAATGTCTACTTATCGACCCCAAAATTTATTTTGGTAATATTACGATTGACAAGTCCAGTTCTTTGCCTTGCATACAACATGAAAATCAGAACGCTGCTGCTTATTGTTGTCAAAGAAACGTCAAAACTTCAAGGTAACCCATTTTTTAAAAGTCACAGAGGCACAATACCTTACATTGTATGCGAAAAGGAAGCATCGTACCAATATGTGTTTTCAAAAGCAAAAAGGACAACAAACGCAAATATGGAAAATTTATGCCTTGGTCGACGTTTATTACGTGTGTGTGACGTGTTTTTTTTATTACGTGTGTGTGACGTGTTTAAGTTTTGACGTAATTGGCTGTTTAAAGGCAAACGAATATCAATAATCGAAACCTTTTAATGGCATAATGTAGCCCTCGGTACATTGCACAAATGACAAAAAGATCGCGTCCTAGCCAACCATAATGAGTATGTAATGACTGTTTGAAAACATAAGCTAACGTCAACAAAGAAACACATCATTTTAATGTGCTGCTAAACACTAATTTCCAATATTTTTGTTGTTTTCTGCTTGCACAGACACCAGGCTATCGACTGATGCTATTTGTTTTTAAATCGAAATAAACATCCATATTTAAGACGCAAATTGTTAAAAACCACAAATGTCATATTAACGTCAGAACAAAAAACTTGCGATCAAATCCCGTGTATGGCAAATCATTTCTCATTGTGTAGCAACATACATGTAAAATATACTTTCAAAATCTCCTTACATCGACAATGTAAAAGAAAACGAGTATGTAACTTGTTGCGCTTCTTTTGCTTTTAAGTATATATACATTTCCATATATGCATTTACTTCACAAAATTCATACCGCACTCAGGACAGTAAATGTCTCGCCACACATAAGCGAAAGTCCTTTGCGTTAAATTGCAAAAATAAGTATCTATATGTTTGAGTTATTGCTATTCGTCTTTTCAACAGCTTACGTCCATACTTGACCATTGCTGTTAAGTGGGACGTAAAACAATAAATTAAACTAAGCATGACTCAACTTACATTTGTAAACGCAAGACTGCGTCGATGGACTTTCGCGTATGTGTGACGAGGCCTCAAAATCAAGATTTAACCATTGCAAATATTCACATTTTTCGTCAGCTGAAAGATGTCATTCCCATGTCCCACTCAGAAAATAATTACAAATTGTCCGAGAAGCACGTGATAGATATAAGAACACCATGGTTGAATTCCATTGCCCAAGTGTTCAGCAACCGACCTTCACTTACTAAGTATTTAGTCGATCAACGGTTATCATTATCATTAACTATGAAGAGAGACAGAAAATATATATGTTCCGTTGATAACAAGAAAATATATATGTTCCGTTGATAACAAGAAAATATATATGTTCCGTTGATAACAAACCGATGACGCTGATCCCTGCAGTATGATACGTTGACATAAGCCCTTAAACATTCATAAAACTAAAACTGAGGATTTTATTACGCTGCAATAAATATTTACCGACTCACTGCACTGATTTCCAAATTTCGCAATGTAAACCTCTCCAACTTTGGCCAACATTTAAAGACATTTCAGACGCATCGCGACTGTCTGCTTGTGTAACAAAATTTCAATAATGCCTGGACAAGTTTGCTACGAGAAATTTTATAGCGAGGGTGGCATACAAATTTACGACTAATCAATACCCAAATGGCGAGAAAGAAGCAGCCATAAACATTTTCACTTCCGTCCAATAAAAAAAAAAAACAATAGTCATGAAAAATGCACTATACTTACAGTTTTAAATATAAAGATAATTATGTGTGTTCCCGATATCATGGTCTTTCACATACAAAATAATATCTATCCAGACAACTAGCATCCATAATTTCTAAATCATCATAATACCGCCTCATATGAACACACCGTTCACTTCCCCAACGATTAACCGTATTTACCCCCGCCCAGTACTTCTCTGATATTTTGAGTTTGCTATGCTGGTACACAAATGTTCCTCTAACATCCTTATCTGAGGCTCCGATCCAAAAAGCGTTATACCTATGATCACGTAATAATTCGGCGGAAAACTCAAATTCTGAGTCTGTAGTGATTTCCATCAGGTAGCTATCCCTGGCCTCACAATATGCTGAGGCATCGTACCAACTTTTTGGCTCCTTTACAATACGATAGCAATGACGAGGTCTCCAACGTTCGTTACAGGAGAGTAAGGATGACGTTGTTGTTGGTGTTGTGCTTGTTGTTGATGACGTAGTCGATGACGTAGTTGATGACGTAGTCGATGACGTAGTTGATGACGTAGTCGATGACGTTGTTGATGACGTAGTCGATGACGTTGTTGATGTTGTTGTGCTCGTCGTTGTTGGTGTTGTTGATGACGTAGTTGTTGGTTTGTTGTTGTTGTCGGTGTAATCGTAATTGTTCCTTGCTTTTTTTCACTGACAATTTTGCTCGTAACTTTGTCATTTCCGATTTCATTTTCTTGTTATCTGCACGAATTTCATATATCCCTCGGCTCAGGACCGTGTTTTCATTTTTCATGTTCTCGTAACCGTTTTGAATGTTAGATATTGTCTGAACCAAGTTCTCCTGATCATTTTGTATGCGAATATTGGTCTGACGCAGGGCCCTATTTTCAGTTTTCATGGCCGTATAGTGCTTTTGTATTTCGAGTATAGACTGTTTTAAAGCCTGGTTCTCATTCTCAATTTCATTATAGTTAGCTCTTAGGTCATCCAGATTCATATTTATATATTCAAGTTCCTTTTTAGTTTCAATCGCTCCTTCATAAAGTTCAGTGTTGATTGTTTCAATTTTGTTAAGAACATTTTTATCAAGACCGTTAGTGAAACTGGTTTGAAAGTCGTTGAACATTTCAGTTATGTTCCTTACTACTTCTCGTAGCCATTGTTTTTCATTTTTAATTCCTTTTCGCGAGATAGATAAAAACTGATTTACTTCGGATTTCATTTTCGAAATACTTGCTACGACATTCTCCACTCTCGCTTCAAAATCCTTTCTGATACTTTGAACATCATTTATCCACGTTGAGTTGCCGAATTCTTGTACATTTGTGCCAGACGATAGAATTATTTCCCAAATATCGTCAACATCTTTCTGCAAACTATCTGTTTTTCTCGCTAGTCTTCTAACTTTTATGTTAAGAGCCCCTGATCTGTCTGCAAGGCACGTGCAAACAATTAACTCACAAGATAAATACAATAAGATCCATTTTGCCATGTTGATTTTTTTTTAAATGTTGTTGTAGACATAAATATAATCACATGCGCGTTTTTCATTTGTTCACGTGATTTGCAAAAGGAAACGGTAAAAATGTGGCAATATGTATTCCAAAGACGCAGAATGACTGGCGTTTTGTTAAGGTAAATCTCTTTATAAGTGTCTATTCCAAACGGTCGTTAATGTTACCTTTAGAAATATGGGCTATTTGTGTGCTAAACCTAAGTTTCGTTTCACTGCATTTTTAAAAACATAAATGATTGATTGAGGTCTTTTCTTTTCCCTCTAAAGAAACGATAGTATCAGCGTTTTTGCTTAAAAGGACTCAGACACCTTACACCAAAACAGCTAAAACAGGAGAATACAAAGCCAAGGAAGTCAAAATCTCAACACGGACACCAGGCGGGTAAAGTAAATGACAAATCTACACATACATATACGAGCAAGTATAAAGAGCCACTTTCCCATTGATGTCAATTGCGACGATGCTCTTTCCCAGCAATGTGACTTCAATTAAAACTAAATGTGACACGCACACGCACACACACACACACACACACATAATCAAAAACAGCTATTAGTAAATGAACACACTGTCATATATTCACATATCATTTCCAAATGAACACACTGCAATATACGATGTAATCTGAATGATTTAACAGATAAGAAGAATATACACGTCTTCGCAAATCTCCAATATTGTTGAAAATAACCATGAGGACGCTTTTATTCGATGGATGATGTCAATATACAATTGCCCTCTAGTAAGGGTGACATGAAGATTTGTTCACCCGAGGCAGGTAATATTGCCCGAGGGCAATATTACCTGTCGAGGGTGAACAAATCGTCATGCCACCCTCACTCAAGGGCAACAAATGTTTTATTACACGGCACTGAGACTGTGTGACACAATCGGAATGCTTTTGTGTAAACATACATGGAGATTGTAAACAACAGCTGAAGGTCTGAGTCTGGCCATCACTTGACATTTTAAAAGCGTATTGACAGTTTTCAAATTGTTGATTTTGAAAATAATGATGGATAAAAAGATTGCTAAACTTAAGTCTTATAGTATATTACAGATAAACAGCAATCACATATACATGGACACACAGCCACTGAAAAGTGTTGTGAGGGAACAGTGTCCAAAAGCAATGATCCGATGGTCAGTAAGTAGGTTATAAATTTCGCCTTGAGGCACAAGCGGTCCATCTTGTTCTCATGGCCCAATGAGAATGGGCGACGACTAACCTGTTCCGCGTTCATTACTGTATCTGATATGCATCCTTCATTTACTGTCAACGTGCATGTGTAACGTAATCCTATGAGAGCTGACAAGAGTTTGTATTTTTGCGTTTTTCCTTTTTCGTTAACTGGTCTATATTTTCACTATTTCGTTTATTCACAGTAATTGCCGGACTGTTGTTCGTATCTGTTGAGGATGCACTTTCAAACAAATGTTTTGGTACTTTACTGTCTCTCAGGAGTGTAGTGATCTCTTTGTGGCCCATTTCTGTCGCTATGTCCTGAGCTGTTAGTCCGTACTGTAAAACACAAACCATTAGAGTGTTATCTATTGAATGCATAATATAAAATGACATAGCATTAAAACTACGTTGTTCAAAATGTCTATTTGGGTAGCTTGGCAGGAATCGCGTGGCTCAGCCGAGCTACATTATGACTTATGAAATAGCCCAGTCAGTTTTGTATAGGTTTTCAGGAGCCAGTTGTTCAAAGCATCGTTAGCTTAACGATATCGTTAAGACATAAATTTGTTAAGCAAATATTAGCAAAAGTAACAAATACACTGTTATTTTTTGTTGAAAAAATGTGAGAATCCTTTGCAATGCAAAGGATTCTCACATTTTTTCAACAAAAAATAACAGTGTATTTGTAATATTAATGTTTGAAATTTTAACAAAACGTTTACTAACGACGTCGTTAGTTTTGAACAACTGGGCCCTGATCGCTACATGTAATAGGCAATCGAAACGCCATAACATAGTACGAGTACACGTATATTAGCCGTTTGCTTCAGAAATTACCCTTTTAAGTTAAACATTCTCAGTATCGATTCGTGTGATTTATTATTATGATTGTTAGTTGTGGTTCACGTGGCACGAAATGGTTTTATTACCTTTTCTTTGAATAAACATCGATTGGTTAAAAGTGTATAGCTTATGTACAATATGATAATATTGTACATGCTCTTCGAATTTACCTACAAAACCTGCTTGTACAATATACAAGACTGCTTACATTGTTAACGATCTTTTCACTTGCTCCAGCATCCAGCAACATTTTTACTATTCCTTTGTAGCCTTCTTGTGCTGCTAGATGCAATGCTGTAAAACCACCCTGAAAATAAAGATAACGAAAACTTTCCCATGCAATATACTCAGATTTTTTTCAGCTGTAAAACTTGAAAATTTCATCGGAAAAATTTTGATATTTTTCATAATTTTGCTCAAAACATTGATTGTGGGTACACGTTAGAACAGCCTCGCCGAGACGGTTCTTACGAGTACCCACAATCTATGTTTTGGAGCAAAAATAAGAAAAATAGGTATACCCCTGTATACCCCAGTTTTACTATATAAAAGTGGGGTTTAATGGGGTATTCATTGCACGGACATGTTTTCCTGATGGATATGGAAACTGTGTTCCTTTTTAACAGACTATTAAAGCCTAGGTTACATTTGGCCTACGATTAGCTTGCGATGATCGTACGATGCCATTTTTTTGCATTTTCGCGCGATCTCCGCAGGGTGACCCTTCGATGCCCCTACGATTCTACGGCTTCCTACGATCTCCGTAGCCTCTACGATTTTGTAGTAGTCTGCACTTTTACAAATTTTTAAAAAATTGTAAGACCGTAGCCCGTATTCAAGTCGTAGGTAGCATCGAACCGGCGCCGTACGGAAACCCTGCGATGATCGAGCGGTCACCGCAAGGTTTTTATGATAATTTTGGACTAAAATCGTAAGATAATCGTAGACCTTTAGGGTGATTGTACGGCATCCGTACGGCTATATCGCAAGGTTATTAAAATCGTACGGATATCGTATACATTATACGGACATACCACGGCGTCCGCACGTTTATCGTGCGGCCGCCATGTGACTGCTGTGCATTTTTGGTGGGATATGGTTGTATTTTACCATTAGGTTTCAATAGGACCGTTTGTTTTGTTTGTTTTGTTTTTCTTTCTGGAGAGCCATGATATACTACGAGGTTTCATACGTTTGGTAGTACACGAAAGACGGACGAACATCGCACGGCTATCGTAGGGAGACCGCAAAGGCTCAGTCAGAAATCGTAGGGGCTCTCACGGACATCGCACGGGCTCCTTACGATTTCCACTTAAAGTGTGCGGAGACCCTACGATTTCCCTACGATCTCTGTACAGTTCTCACTCAGAAAATAGAAGAAAGCCAGAACAAGAAATCGTACGATGCCCGCATGAATTGTCAACACCTACGTTGTAGCCCATTATCACCTACGATGTCTAAAATATCGTAGGGAAAATCGCCGACCGAAAACTCGTACAATGATCGGGGCAAATGTAACCTACTAGGCATGACCCCTTGCGGACTCCCTACAATCGCTGTACGATTTTTGTCCCGAATCTATCATACAAAAGTCGTGAGGTGACCGCACGACCACCGCAGGGTCTCCGTGCGACGCTCGTATGATGACGTACGACGTGTCTACGGGCTACGGTCTAACGATTTTTAAAATTTGTAATCGTGCAGACTATTACAAGATCGTAGAGGCTACGGAGATCGTAGGATGTCTAGAATCGTAGGGATATCGTAGGGTCACCCTGCGGAGACCGCACGAAAGTGCAAAAATTGGCATCGTACGATCATCGCAAGCTAATCGTAGATCAAATGTAACCAAGGCATCAGTCAGAAGACCAAGCGACTCCTTACGATATCCACTTTAAGTCTGCGGAGACCCTACGACTGCCGTTCGACCGCCTTGCGTTTTGTATCAGTGTAGGGACTCCGTACGGATACCGCACGGGCTTCCTACGACATCCACTTAAAATCTGCGGAGACCTACGACTACCGTACGATCGCCTTGCGTTTTTGAATCAGAACGTCGAAAAAAGGCAGATCAAGAAATCGTACGATGTCGGTATGAATTGTAAACACATACGTCGTAGCCCACGATCACCTACGATTTCTAAAACATCGTAGGGAAAATCGCAGACCGTAAAATCGTACGATGATCGTGGCAAATGTAACTCAGGCTTAAATCAGTGCCCAGATCAAATGGTAAAAAAAATGGCCAGACTGTGGTATCTGTTGAAACCGGATCATTTATCATATAAAAGTTGAAAAAGAAAAAAAAGATGATAATAAATTCTGATCAAGTATGTAAAGTATTGTAGAATTAAACGTCATGGCTAAGAATTACAATCCTCCCTTTAAGTTAAGAAAGACCTTAATTAAAGTGACGAATTTCAGCCTCGAAAAAGATGCATCTAAAATGTACTGAAAGCAAACTTTGGTTTTATTATGTAAAAAGACATTTTATTGAACGCATTTTTATATTTTGGTTAAAGCAATTATTGATCTTAACGGTAAAATATCGATCAAAAACTTGTCACCTTAGCTAGGGTCTTCCTTAACTTTAAGGGAGGATTTAATTCTGGGCACATATATTATGCAACTCCATAGACACTGTGTTAATATTCCAGACCAATAATCACTATCTACTTTCTTAGAACTCAACTTTTCTGTAACGCATGTGTCGAATTGTCTCCTTACCTGAGTCTGTTTATTTAGAGCTACACTCTGGCTGAGACAATCTGCTATAGACGATGCATCAATCGCTTTAATAAGAGTTAAAATCATCTCTACCATCTTCTCATGGCCGTATAGACAGGCTAGATGTAGTGCAGTTACTGCCCGCTGAAAATGACAAATTATGCGGTACTATTTAAGGTCTCTTTGAAAAAGGAAATTTCTAGCATCATACTTATCATTGAAACTTGCCCATGCAATCAATATACTGAGAATTTTTTCAGCATTAAAAATCGAAAATTTCATTGGAAAAATTGGTTAATGTTAATATGCTTGCTCAAAACATTACAATCTATGTTTTGAATCAAAAATAAGAAAAAATAGGTATACCCCTGTAAACCCCAGTTTTGCTATATAAACGTGGGGTATACATTACATGGGCATGATTCCTGATGGATCCCTACCAAACGTAAAAATGTATCTGCTAAAGTTTTCTAATCAGCGAAGATGTATCTAAATAATTAATATACGAGGTATGGCAGGAAAGTTCGTAGACACCATTAGTATTTTCAACAGGAAAACAAATTCAGTCAAAATGAATATGTCTGGGTTTGCAAAAATATTTCATGAGCAAGTAGACGAAATTTTATGAAAATATAACCAACACGACATCTTCTACAGCCTTTTATGTGCACCTCCCTAACCGGGAGCGGGGCAAGGGTCAACGTCTCAGTGACGTTATTTGAAGTTTATTGCTGTCAGTGCTTTATATATTTGTAACAAGTTTAACCAATGTTTCAGAGTTATTCCACATAGGGTCCTTGGATATCGGTACAATTTTATTATGTGTATCCAGCTGTCAAATGCAGATCTGTGCTCTCTGATGACCGGTTGAACATTTGATACCATTTTCATTCGCTGAGAATGTAAGACGAGTGCCCTTCCGCCGCCGTTTATCATCTTAGATGATCTATGGAGCATCCAAAAATCAACTCTGCCACTTGTAAACTAGTGACCGACAAGCTGATATCTTTTATGTTGTTGTTTATATAATTTCCATCGTGTTTGTTGGCCATCTCCATTACAAAAACACAATTTTATGGTTATCGGTTGTTCTCCGACGTCAAAATTACGCCATTTTTTTCAAACAATTTTTTCGGACTGCATCTGAAATTTTACTCACAGATATCAAACTGTACTGCCGCCAAGGCCCAAACATTCAGAAAACGTTGTTGATTAAGCATCTTTTCAGGATCAAAATATTTTAACGTTACAGCACACTTCCGTGCCGTTTCACAAGCAAAAACAGAATGTGAAAATCGTCACATTTTATCACGTTTTGACACCTGCCCCGCACGGCCCTACCCTCAAGCAGAAAAGTGGCCATACCAAGCGTGTTATTACTTCAAATTGCACAAAATTTCTGAAATATACTCATAAGATATTGCTGCTTGAAATTATGCAAAACGCTTCTTCAACAACGCGTTACATTTTCTGATAGCTGAAGTGTCTACGAACTTTCCTGCCATACCTCGTATACACGTACTTGGTGATATTCTGGGATATGTTTTATTTCGGTGTCAATTTATGTTATGGCCATTTCATTAGAATAACATGATCAATGTGTCTGCTGCATCGGAATAAGTATGATTAAAGGCAGACTAATGTCAACATAGCAATAATCAAACAGAATAAGATATGCATATATTTTTACTCTGTCATTACCTTTGTACCGGACTTAATATCGTAACCATTTGCGATGATCAGGTCGAACTTTTCAGTATCGTTTTCTTTAACAGCTTTTAAGCACTTTGTAACGTCCTCTTCAGCAAGCTGTAACAAAATTGTGCCATCAGTGTTACGTCATGTAAGTGAAATATATACCGTCTTACACCCCAGTTTTATATAGTAGAACTGGTACATACAGGGGTGTACATTAATTTTCTTATTTTTGTTCAAAAACATTGATTGTGGGTACTCGTGACTCTTAAAAATCAACTTTCAAATTTTACAATTGTTGGTAAATTTGTATATTGCATGGGTAGGCTTTCACGATCTTAGCGAAACGCAGATATGTTCAGTTTATGCTATCAAACTCTACCAACTGATTACATGTACGAACACGTGTGCCTTTTTTGTGGGGGGGGGGGGGGCGGGGCGTGTTAAATTCTAAAATTTCATTAGAACTTTTTTAAATATTTTTCTTTTTTTTTTTTTTTGCTCAAAACATATAATGTGTGTACACGTTAGAACCACCTCGGCGAGGCGATTCTAACGAGTACCACCAATTTATGTTTTGGCGCAAAAATAAAATAGGTATACCCCTGCAAACCCCACTTTTTCTATATAAAAGTGGGGTTTAAGGGGGTATATATTGCACGGACTTGTTTTCCTGATGTGATTGAGCCCCACAACCGTTTGTTTATAAAATGCTTATATGGTGTTGTGCCGTGTGGCGGCCCTAAAAAGTCTCCCCGTACATCATCCATAGTGCAGATTATATTGTTCTTTTGATACTTTGGAATCAGGGATTATATTTGGAGTATTTGAAACATATTGCAAGTAAATAATCATCTTCTTAACAGTATTCTTATTATTTGGCCCCTTTTATTTGAAACATATTGCAGGTTAAGAATCATCTTCTTAACAGTATTCTTATTATTTGGCCCCTTTTGGAATATGAGTCTTTGATTTAGACTACACAGATGTAAATTCTTGAAATTGCAGCAAAATGTCTGGCTTTCGCTGCCAGTTTTGTAAAGGGTCACTGATGAAGGTTCATTACCCGAAATTGTACAATATGGCCCATCTTCTCGCTTTGAATGTTTACTGCTTCCAAAGGATCAAACAATTATTTTTATTTGCTATTACTGCAGCTGGTGTTGTGCCGTGTGGCGGCCCTAAAAAGTCTCCCCGTACATCATCCATAGTGCAGATTATATTGTTCTTTTGATCCTTTGGAATCAGGGAATATATTTGGAGTATTTGAAACATATTGCAAGTTAAGAATCATCTTCTTAACAGTATTCTTATTATTTGGCCCCTTTTGGAATATGAGTCTTTGATTTAGACTACACAGATGTAAATTCTTGAAATTGCAGCAAAATGTCTGGCTTTCGCTGTTTTGTAAAGGGTCACTGATGAAGGTTCATTACCCGAAATTGTACAATATGGCCCATCTTCTCGCTTTGAATGTTTACTGCTTCCAAAGGATCTAACAATTATTTTTATTTGCTATTACTGCAGCTGGTGTTGTGCCGTGTGGCGGCCCTAAAAAGTCTCCCCGTACATCATCCACAGTGCAGATTATATTTTTCTTTTGATCCTTTGGAATCAGGGAATATATTTGGAGTATTTGAAACATATTGCAAGTTAAGAATCATCTTCTTAACAGTATTCTTATTATTTGGCCCCTTTTTGGAATATGAGTCTTTGATTTAGACTACGCAGATGTAAATTCTTGAAATTGCAGCAAAATGTCTGGCTTTCGCTGCCAGTTTTGTAAAGGGTCACTGATGAAGGTTCATTACCCGAAATTGTACAATATGGCCCATCTTCTCGCTTTGAATGTTTACTGCTTCCAAAGGATCTAACAATTATTTTTATTAACCATTAATAGTATTAGTTTTTTTTTCTTTGACTTTATCTTGTACCTCAATACTGTCCAAGTCCTCTCTGAGCTGTCCACATGAGAGATTCGCTAACTTCTGTCTAACCGGCTCCAGAATCTCTTTACCACCCAAGGTATTAGTTCTGAGTATCAAGCAATGCAGTAATGCTTCACCATGGTTCTTAAAACCCTGAAACAACGGGAAGTTATTGTTGCATGATATACATGTACATTTTAGTCTGTAAACTGTCTTCACCATTGTGGCACATTTCCTATTCATTCAAAAATGTATGAGAGCTACTCTCTCAAACTACTACTGACACGAAAAATGTACATTATATGAGCCTGTGCATGAGAAAAACAACAATTTGCATAGGCGAAAACAAAGCCGCAGATCAGCTTCGCGGTAACCGCGAAGCTGATTAGCGCATTTGTTTTCGCTACTCGGATAGTACAATTCTTCTACTTTCTAAATCTGAAATTCAAAGCTTCTAGCCTGCTTCTGTGGATGTACAGGCCAGTTTTTGTCTGACCTGGTAGGAAACCCAAATTGTTGGTTTTCTCACGCACAGGCTCATATCCCTAATGGGAAGGGTTTGGTAACGGAAGTCACAGTAGTGTATCTTGTGACGTCTAATTGATTCATCAAAGCTCCGAACATGCATTGTTGCATGCTAGCATCAATCAGACAAGGTAGAGTTTATTTTGCTAGCTACATATAAGTTTAGCATTTTATGGATAAATTCAAATAAAACAGTCTGGTGCATTTCATATAAAATAGCTTGGAAAATAAACCTCCAAAACAAATATTTTCCCAAGTACTCTCATATGACTGATATAAATGAAAACATGCAAATGTTTGATGTCAGAGATTGCATTCTCTTTTAACTGTTGACTATGTGTCTGTGATTCCAGATTAAAGCTGTCTCTCAATATTTTTTCAAGAATACTCTCATATAACTGATACAAATAACCAAAAACGCAAAGCTTTTGATGGCATAGCTTACCTTCTCTTTTAACTGTGGACTAAGTGTCTGTGATTCCAGATTAAAGCTATCTTTCAACAGTTCCACCATGGTAAACATTCTGTCTCTATTGAACTTACTAAATACTGCAACTAGTATCAGAGAGAGTCCGTCCTGTAAATACAGCAGGATTTGTATTGTGACATTACGAAAACTTACCCATGCAATATACAGAGATTTTTAAGTTGTAAAAAATGAAAATTTTATGTAGAAAATGTTTGATTTTTTTTTGCTCAAAACACGGATTGTGGATAATTTCATCGGAAATTTTTTGATAATTTTAATATGTTTGCTCAAAACGTTGATTGCGGGTACATGTTAGAACCGCCTCAGCGAAGCGGTTCTAACGAGTACCCACAATCTGCGTGTTGGAGCAAAAATAAGAAAAATAGGTATACCCCAGCAAACCCCAATTTTTCTATGTAAAAGTGGGGTTTAAGTGGGTATACATTTCACGGATATGTTTTCCTGATGGATTGTGTGCTTTCCTTTCCTTTCCCGCCTAGTGTAGAGGTTGGGATTTTAAAATTGATTGTTACGATTCCTGGACCCTTGTTTTCTTGATGCACGTCAACAGACAGGATATAGACGCTACATTGTTTCTTGTCGGGACCTTGAAAGTGTTTCCGTGGTGATGGTATTTAAGGAAATAGCTGTTTTCGACGACACTTTATGTTATTTCGTAGCGTGATGCTCTAGTCATTTCAACAGTCGTGGCAATGCTTTTTGTTGCATTTCATAAGCAAGTTGATGACATAGGGTATTTTAAACAGAAATAACTCTTTGTTATAGCGGCGTCCATCAATCGCCCACCACCCTAGTGTGCAGATAGATTAATAAGATACGCAGACAATTTGTATGTGTAAAATGTTTTCTGTAATAAAAAATGCATACCGGTGAGACCCACTTTGACCTGGCAGATCTGGAGATGAGCAGCTGCATGATATCACAGCGATTCTCTAAAATGCTGGCGTACAATGGTGGGTATCCACTCTAAAAGACGTTAATACATCTTGAGTGCATGTTATACAATTTTATATGGTAACAAAAATAAAAGTATAAATATATTGTTGTTGTTTTTATGTTTCTACAGTACAAAATTAATTACAGTTCAAACAGAATTTTACAAAAGCCGAATAACTTGGTACTTTACATATACATGTATATCATCCAAATTTCTATTAATGACCAAAACAATGCAAAACTTTTGCTATATCTCTGGTGCTTGCTTTGGTGTTTACTATAACTTTAAAAACGTCTTTGGTGGCCCCATAAATCAGCAAAAAGTGCCAGTGAAATGTTTGTTTTGTTAATGGTTAACATATATGTCATATATGAGGAAAAGCGACATTCCGTAAGCTGAATGCAGATTATTATACGTTGTTATAACATACCTTTGAAGGCATATTAACGTCAACTGCATGGTCTAGTAATAATTCCACTATATCCTTGTGACCATAGTAACATGCTAAATGAATTGGAGCATTTCCTCTCTGAAATTATAAAACGCATAAATATAATATTTTCAGTTTTTGTATATGTGGGTTGCATTGGTGTATAGTTATTGCTTAAACAAAGTTCAGTATGGAATACTCTCAGTTTACACTCAGTTTTTGAAGTAAGAATAGAATGTCTTGAAAATTAAAGCGACTGATCGGATGTTAAATTAAAGCTTTGGTGGGACAGTCGCGGTGGTGTAATGGATAGCGCATTCGCTTAGCAATGAAGATTTTGCGGCTTCGAACCCGGCTGGTACATTGCCTGTCATGCTGGTGACAAACGTTCACCCTGAAGTAATAAAGGCAAACCGCCAATAGGGTTTAATAACCTTTAAGGACAACACAAAACGTCACATATTAACATTTAACATCTCACACGCGAAGAGTACTCTAAGTAAACAACTCTTTCCTGGCAAGTTAACCATCCGGTAACCTTCTTGAAAAGAGCTGTTTTGCGGCTATACATCTAACATGGATCATTAATTTTCAGTTCGTAGTGTTATGTCTCTGCCGTGGTTTGAAGGTCGGGTTGGCAGATCACATGATGCGTAGCTTTTATAAATAGCACAGCTATTTCGATACAGTGTATCATATACTCGTAAGTACATTCCCTGACAAACTGCGTCAGGGAGTCGACTCTTTGGCTCCGTGGTCAGAGCGTTGGATCTCTACCTCGGCGGTCCGGGTTCGAATCCCGAATTCGAATCTCGAATTCAAACAATGCATCATTTCTTATTTACGAATTTCCATATTCGTAAGAGTAGAAAAAAAATTCTTCCATTCATACCGTTGTATACTTCCTAGTATCGGCATTCTTCTTCAATAGTTCTTGAACTATATCAGTATGACCTTCTTTACATGCAATGTGCAGTGCTGTCTGTCCATCCTGTAAAATTGTAGGAGGTCATGTCATATGAGCCTGTGCATGAGAAAACCAACAATTTGGGGTTCCGACCAGCTCTGACACAAACCAGGCTGCACAGTCACACAATAAAGCTAGAAGCTTGAAATTTCGGATTTAAGAAGAAGAGGAAGTGTACTATCCTTGTAGCGAAAACAAAGCGCTGATCAGCTTCGCGGTCACCGCGAAGCTGATCTGCGTCTTTGTTTTCGCCTATGCAAATTGTTGGTTTTCTCATGCACAGGCTCATATTTCAAACAAATTTTCATGATCATCAGATGATTATAGACAGTAGAATAGTATTACATGCTCCAATACGAGCCGCGGCTGGGGAAAACTAACAATCTGCATAGGCAAAAGCAAATGCGCAGATCAGCTTCGCAGTAATTGCGAAGCTGATCAGCGCCTTTGCTTTCGCTATAGGGATAGTACAATTCCTCTACTTTCTAAATCCAAAATTTCCAGCCTCTAATCATCTTCTGTGATTGTACAGCCCGGTTTGTGTCGGACCTGGTCGGAACCCAAATTGTTGGTTTTTTCACGCAAAGGCTCGTATTGTTTAAGTAAATGCAAGCCTCTTATAGCCTAATAAAGGAACTCACTCCAGGAGGCAAATAATTAGCCATAGGAACTTTAATGTGCGAAATAAATATTCATTTCTCCAGACTCCAGAAGGGTAATCCGTATCATAAACATCAAAGAAAACAATTAAAACTAAGACCCTTTAAAGGGGCAATCGGTATCATAAACATCAAAGAAAACTATCAAAAATGAGACCCTTTAAAGGGACAATCGGTATAATAAACCTTGAAGGAAATAAAAAATAGAACTGAGATCCTTTAAGTGGAGTAAACATAATGGAACATTTGGCACGTAGTACTGGCTTTAATACATCATGACGTTACATTTCGATGCGTGACCGTCTAGAAATATGACCCTCAACAGAGATTTGCAATAGATTAAACAGCAACGTGAAAACATATATGTACCTTGTTTACATGATCAATGTCTATGTTTGGACTCGCCAGTGCCTCTAGTAATTGCTCCACGTTTCCTGACTTCGCGGCTCTGTATAACTTTTCTTCCAACATACGACTGCTCTAAAATAGGAAAATTATGAACATTAAGGCTTTCAAATATATATGTACACCAAGTATTTCTCTAGATTGGAGAAATGGTTTCACTTGTGCTATATATACTATTTATAACATTTTTATGTATGTCTGAAGTTAAGATTGTTATGCGACATCTTAAACAAAGCCGACCCATATTATACATGTATGGTCTTTGAAAAGCCAAACGGTGGTACCACTTGCAAAGACATTGTACTTTGATTGTTCCCATTCGAACATTCTTGAAAACATAATTACTTTTAAAAGTATTTAAGTTGTACCTTGTAACCTTCTGTCAAGTTTTTCCGGTAGAGATCATTCATTGTGTCGGCGAAATCTATGATACTATTGGTACAGCTAACCAGCACGAATCTAAAATTACAAACATAATTGGACATTTGTACAGACTCAACACAATATTCAAGGCATTTTCAAAAATTCGGCAGTGTGGATGACAATTATACATTTGTAAGGATCCGCAAGCATTCTTAACGTTTTCAAAATACATCATTTCTACGAGCCATTCGCATCGTATTCGGTAATTTCGGTGCGAATTTCAAATTTTAGGATTCGCAGTGGATATTCTGTATGTGTGAGAGCAGCATAAAGAAATAAATCAGCTGCATAAAAGATTTGTCGAGTACGAAATCATTGTTTGGGTGTTGTTTGAATGTCAGTTGTGAAGAAGTTGTATATTCTTTTAACTACATACCGTCCTGTGCACAGTGATGTGAAAATGAGTGTGTTTCTATCTGTATGTTCAGCTGTTGAAATGTCCCAGGACGTGTCTTCAAACTTAACATTGTCCCCATTTCCTAAAATGAAAATCAAATGCTCAATTATTTCAATGAAATATGATCCGATACAATTATAGAAACGTCATATCCACTTGTTTACTTCGACGACATTATATCTGTATGGAAATTGCTATTTGCTAATTGCTAATTGCTAAATGCGTATTGCAAAATGATAAATTGTAACTAAGAATTTTTAAAAGGGTCGATGTAGGATATTGATAATATTCATAACTTTACACCATGTTGGATTAGTTAACAATATAAATCATAATATGTACTAGCATAGTCAATTTAATTTGCAATCAGCATTTAGCATTTAGCATCTAGCAAATAGCACTTAGCAAATGGCATTTAGCATTTATAATGCAGACAAATTCATCAATGTGGTCTTTATTTTTCCCGTTTCATCCCCTGTTAGTTGTCGTTAGCTAACAAAAACGTGACTGACCACAAAATTTGCAATAATTAGGATGTGGCAATTAGCAATTCGCAATAAGCATTTAACAAGTAGCTTTTAGCAAATAGCAATTAGCATATCGCCCCGGCCTTCCATATTAATCTGTTAATTATGTCGAAAGTGTTTGCCACAAAACCAGTATCCTATTGTGAGGCAAATGATGAAAGAGTTTAAATTAAATTTAATCTTTTTTAAACCTATACATATTGTACTTATCACCACGAAAGAGACATAGAGAAATGAATAATGTTGGCTCCATTTACTGTCATCTTCATTAAGTTATAAACCGAAATTTTTGCTGAACACCTTGAACTTGCTCAAGCCATTTGTTTGGAGTTTGATGATAATTTATCTTCATTTTACAGCAAAGTTACACGTTACTTCTTACCTGATAGACTAATGAGCATTTTCAAATTCGTTATGTCGACGGTATGGCTGTCAGCATGTTTTGGCACTGGTAGCTCTACAGTTAGTGGTTTGTGAAACTTTCTCCGAACTGGTTCTATCATCATTACAGGTGAGATTGCGGAGCCCTTCCCGAAGAATTCCTGAACCAGTCCTTCATCCACGTTGATTACCTGAAAAATGTCAGTGAGTAATTGCATGTGTACTTGCAAAACATTTGTTTTCCATTGTACACACATGTATACTTTATATAGCTCGGCAATTAGGTTACTGTATGGGCGTTACCTCATGAATACGTTATTGGGTATGGTCTACTTTTGACCTAGGGAAAAGCTAAAGGTATACAGTTGAAAGATTCAACTGACATGTTTTCCGTTAGAAAATAAGAATGAAATACGAGTCTAATCCACTGGATTGGACAAAATACAGGTAACTGATCTCTAACGGTAAATAAGTGACAGCACTCTGAGCTGACTGAGTTCGACTTTTCTATAATCTCCCTACTTGAACAGATGGACTAGCCGACCACGCCCAGATATGAATATTAAAGTTGCCGCCCATACAGTAACCTAATTGCCGAGCTATAAATATGTGACAACGGTCCAGGCTGACTGAGTTCGATTTTCCTATAATCTCCCTATATGAACAGATGGACAAGCCGACCACGCCCAGATATGAATATTAAAGTTGTCGCCTATACAGTGACCTATTTGCCGAATTATACTCCTAAAAGTGTACCGTGCGCAAAGCGCCAAATTGAATGATTAGATTTTGGCGACGTCGAACTTGTGGTGATCATAGGGTGGGGCACGGCGGCTTTGATCGTTTAGCCCTTCGTTTTTGGTTTCATTTTACTATGATCGCCTCCGTCTCAGAATATCAATAAGTTATATCATGTATATTAAACAAAGCAACTGATAAACTTGTGTCATTTTAGGACCTCTGTCACTAAAACAAACTTGTCTTGTATAATATTTCAAAGTGAATCAATACGATGCATGTTGCATGTTATTGTCACATCATGGCTTCCAATCATTCAAGTATTGACATCATTACGAAAACATGCCCATGATATACAGTATTTTTGTTTCAGGTCAAAAATCGATAATTTTCAGAGGAATTTGATATTTTTTTTTATTTTTGCTCAAAACATAGATTGTGGGTACACGTTAGAACCGCCTCGCCGAGGCGGTTCTAACGAGTACCCACAATATATGTTTTGGAGCAAAAATAAGAAAAATAGGTATACCCCTGCATACCCCAGTTTTACTATATAAAAGTGGGGTTTAAGGGGGTATACATTGCACGGACATGTTTTCCTGATGTATTATAGTCGATCAACGACACAAGAAAACAAATCTTCATGATAGTTCTAAGAATACCAAGAATGCCTTGATTCAAATTCTAGCTTCTATCATGACTGTATCTGTTTATAATGATTACAAATGATTATCTTGTTATAATTCGAGACAATCAAATATACAATGATTCGTTTTTGGGCAGAATTGTGTCACGTCAAGAAATATATAGATCCGAATCAATACATGCACTTGGAACAAATATAGCCTGTGTAAAATTCGTTGAACAAGGATTTCAATGTCTAAACAAAAGCAAAATCCTGCAAGGATAAGAAGTTTTAATTCAAAATGATGCCGCGGCATGAACGTTACTAGAAAGTGAGATCAAAAGACTGAAAGTGCTTGGTACATCAATATCGATGATTTAACAAAAGTTTAAGATCAACCGAAAAGACTGTATGAATCCCGGACGATTGTAGTAGACTTATAGGTTTATCGTCATACAAATGAATGAAATGAATGTATTTGACACAATCGGAACAGGCGTCTCATTCATATCGATAACGGTACATCTGTGACGAAAGTCTAAGTTACGATCATCTGGGATCTATTTTCTTGCAGTTATTCATTAATATATTTTGTTTTGTTTAGATGGCATACATGTATATAACAGCTTTTTAGAAATCACATTTTGACGCCAATATTCACTCTAAAAATCAACAAATCCCGATAATTTTCGCATTTTGTCAATACGAGATAGAGGCGCATTATATCACATCACAATAATCAGTTCATCCGATTGCACCCTATAGAATGTAAAGCGTTTACCTCCCATTGAACGTTTTCACTGATTCGCAAGGGTCAAAGTTTTATATTTTATTTCTTAGTCTTGAATAAACCCTCATCACCTTCGGTGGACTAGATTCTGTCCCGACATTTAAGATTCTGTCCCACTGCACTTAAGAGCGCTTAAGATCGCTTTACGATTGTAAAAATATTAATTTGGGGGTAATTTCTTTGGCCCCTATATGTAAATTAGGAAAGCGAAAACACGTTGAATAAGATGATAACTTACAGATTTTGCATACGCAGTCTTATCACAAAACAATCGTACGATTGCTTACGATTCAGTGGGAACGGCACTTTAATTGCTTACCTGTACCGAGACTGGTATGAAATTCATCTGCAACTTCAGCGCTCCCTCAGGTACCAAACACGATACATCCGGATTCACTGTTGACCGTAGTAGCCCGCCCGACGAATCAACAAACCGAATTGCTGCTATGTCCTTTTCGTCAGCCATTGTTTAAATCAAAAGTCACTGTAGTTTTATCATATTTATTAAGCAATCTCAGCCAACATGTTTGTTTATCATCATAAAATGCAATTTTCCTTGTCTAATCTCTGATTCTCCAAAATCGATTCACCTGAAATCATCAGTGTTAAATAATAAGAGAACATGCAGAAAATGCATGTCCCATTTCGCAATATTTGAGCCTGTGCGTGAGAAAACCAACAATTTGGGTTCCGACCAGGTCCGACAAAAACCGGATTGTACAGTCACAGAAGATGGCTAGAGGCTGGAAATTTTGGATTCAGAAAGTAAAGGAATTGCACTATCCATGCAGCGAAACTTCATTCTGATTCAACAATATCGATTCACCTGCAATGATAATATGAGAAAATGCAGAACATGCAAATGTCTCATATAAAAATATGTTCATTACTCAATATCTACAGTCTACAAGAGCAAAGTTACATATTTTGCAATCATAAAATTCGATTTACGCATTTGATTCCCTGGCTTACACTTCTCGTCTGTAGCATGGCAAATCAGTATGTCTCTAATGTATGTTCGTTTGAAATATATGTCGCGCTAAATATTTATTATTTGTACTAAGCCATATAGTATAAATATTAATTATATACTAAGTCATGAAATACATGTATAGAGAAATGTTTATCAAACATAACATATATTTGAAATGTTAAATTTTTACATGTGAAAAGAAATTATATTTTCACATGTGAAAAAAAAAATAACATTTTGGATTGCCTCTGTATCTTTGTATCGTTGCGTACATGCCATTTACGGGTTGTTTCCCACCTGGGATATGTTTATGGGACATCGGTTCTGATTGTGCCAGTTTCCTGATCATTGCTAAATTTTAACTTTTAAACTTCAGCGAGTAACATATTTTAAAATTTATCTATATATGTGTATATCATAGTGTTTCTAATATTGTTTAAATCATTTTCTTGAAACATGTAATTATAGTTATTATATATACCGAAGAAATTGTCCAGTCACTTTGCATTGCTGAAAACACTGAATGTTTTCGCATATTCAATAATTTAGAATGTTTTCCAAGGAAACTTCTGTCATATTGCACGGGTCCAAGGAAGCACGTTCCCGGCGGGACTTCTTTCGCAATTTGATTGCCTTTGAAAAACATATCTGGCAGCCATTTTGCTTTTCGACTTCAACTGAACAAACGGCGAAACTAGAAAAATTACAGAATGCGTTGCACAATAAATACACAAAACTTCATCGAAAAACAAATACCTGTAATTTTGAACAAAAAATACAGCTTTGGCACTCCAATTTTCTAACGTTTTCATGAAATTTTCGACCACAACGTTGTCCAAAGGTTGTTGTTGTTGTATATCTGTTTTGGCACTTCTTCGCTGCCTATGTCCTCTTTGTGCTTCGTTATCACTTGTGCTTTTACTCTCTGTGCTATACTCTTGTAGAGTCACGTCGACGTCATCAACTTTGATGCAATGTCACTTTTCTCGCGTTAATGTTGGTTTTAAAACGTATCCGCGAAAGGCGGAGCCTTTCGTGTGTAGTAATATGTTGATCTGTCGTTAGAAACGGTGCTTTTTACATAAACTGTGGCCAAATTAAAGGCCGACCAGGCCTGGAGATGCCAGGAATAAGCATTTGAAAACCCCCCCCCCCCCCCCCCATTGCTTATTAAAGGGTATATAATAAAAAGATTACTGAATGAATATCGTAAAATATTCGGAACTCGTTCATATGGCGGAGACGCACTCGCAAGCTCGTGCGTCCTCGCCATATGAACTCGTTCCGAATATTTTGCGATATTCATTCAATAACCTATAAATATTGAAACTGTTTGACATGCCATTTACATGTAGCCCGCCATAGCCGCTAAGACAGATTTCCAGACATGACATTACATAATCAAGCATGAAGCGACAAAATATCAATATCTTAGATGATTTGTGACCTCTTTGATGCTCGTTACACTCTTCAATCTGACTGACTGTGACAGAAAGTCAATGAGTATTACGATATTGACATGCTTATTACATAAGAAAATTACTATTAAAGTTAGCGAATAAAAACGCTCAAAACATCAATGAAGCGATCTATCATTTTTACCATTACGTTTTTCAACGTAAGGAAGCCGATCCGGCAACATCAAACGAAATCAAAGATGCCGAAGCGAAAACAACAAAGTGGCAGACGGAACAGCAACATAGACAAACCATAGCATACAATGTTACTGCCTCCCAGAAGAATCTAAAATAGCTTCAAATTTTCAGGACTGCTAAGTTGAATAACGTTATCCCAGTTTCCATTTAATTTTAAATTACAATTTAACGTCAATCACAAGTTGTACTACCTACCATGTGTATTTAAACAATATTTGGTCAAATGGTCAAATTGGTAGTCGAAGACATTTTTATGCTTTACACAAATTGTTTGAGAGGGTGTACACATACATATATGTGCCGCAACGTGAGCATATCCCATCAAATATGTGACACCAAAAGCAATGATTTCCCATCCCATTTTGTCTTTAGGAACCTGAATGGGACATCAGGAAAACATGTCCGTGCAATGTATACCCCCTTAAACCCCACTTTTATATAGCAAAACTGGGGTATGCAGGGGTATACCTATTTTTCTTATTTTTGCTCCAAAACATAAATTGTGGGTACTCGTTAGAACCGCCTCGCTGAGGCGGTTCTAACGAGTACCCACAATCTATGTTTTGAGCAAAAATAAGAAAAATATCAAAGAACTTCTGCTGAAAATTTTCATTTTTTACAGATTTAAAAATCTCTGTATATTGCATGGGCGTGTTTTCGTAATGAAATGTGGTAGCCTGAAGGCGTATCTGTTTTCGAAAACTCGCCATTTATTTACCTGGATCTATTCCGAGCGAAATGTCTAAGCCAACATTACATGTACGATGGCTTGCCCATGCAATGCATCACGAAAACTTGTCCATGCAATATTCAGAAAAAAAAATGGCTGAAGAAAATGACATTTTTCACTAGAAAAATTTTGATATTTTTCTTATGTTTGCTCAAAACATAGATTGTGGGTACACGTTAGAACCGCCTCGCCGAGGCGGTTCTAACGAGTACCCACAATCTATGTTTTGGAGCAAAAATAAGAAAAATAGATATACCCCTGCGTACCCCAGTTTTGCTATATAAAACTGGGGTATAAGGGGGTATATATTACACGGATATGTTTTCATGATGCTGTTTTCGAAAACTCGCCATTTATTCCGAGCGAAGCCTGTACAAACACGAGATGACAGTGATGATACATGTGTCTAAGCCAACATTACATGTACGATGGCTTGCCCATGCAATGAGTGCACAGAGTTATTTCTCGGCGGTAAACATTGAACATTAATTGGATCTTTTTATATTTTTTTAATATTTTTGCTTCAAACATTGATATTGTGAGAACTTACGGGTACCCACGATCTATGTCATGGATCAAAAATAAGAAGATAGGTATGCCCCAGTTTCGCTATATAAAAATGGGTTAAGGGGGTGTATATTTCACGGAAATGTTATACTGATGAAAATTTGCCATTACTTTCTGAAGGGGTTCAAACATATTGCGTTTTATTCATTGGCAATATGAGTTCTACATGTACAACCTCTAATGTTTATTTATTCAGCACGTTTAACAAATACTCCACATATCAATGGTCTGAATCAGTGCAACATTAAGCCAAATATTTGAGAAAAAGTAGCTGAATATCAAGCAGAAATCGTAGGTCTGTTGGTTTCGTGTTTTACGTCCCCCTCAACAGCTTGTTGATAAATATTTCACCAACGAATATTGGGACTGACATGATAACACAAATTATACTCCTTTTTGTAATAACTGTCTAGCTTTCGGAAAAGGTCAAAAAGTCACTTATTAGGTCTACGAAGCACTCTAACAAATTAAACCGCATCATGCAAACATGTCCGTGTAATGTATACCCCCTTGAACCCCACTTTTATATAGCAAAACTGGGGTATGCAGGGGTATACCTATTTGCCGAGGCGGTTCTAACGAGTACCCACAATCTATGTTTTGAGCAAAAATAAGAAAAACATCAAATTTTTTCTTATGAAATTTTCATTTTTTTCAGGTGAAAAAATCTCTGTATATTGCATGGGCCAGTTTTCGTGATGGTTTGGTACAGATACTGAATACGACTGCAATTTATGAGTCTGACAATATTCATAAATTGATTGGCGACGTCGATTGTTGATGCTAGCCGACGACTATCAAGTGAAATTAGTTTTAGACGGAAACGCAATTACCCGAAATGTCACTTACTTCAACAGGCCTATTACTATCAAAGAACAAAATCAACTTCTAACGCGTAAAGCATAAGTTCGTTTGTTTTAGTCAGCGCACAGCTTCCAATATTGTGTAAGCGCTAACTGGTTGTGAAAACATTTCACAAAGGTTTGAATACATGATATGCACCAATATTCAAGCGTTTTGGTCCGCTTACTTTATTAATGATTGTGCCATTTTGGTTTAAATGTAACTTTAATCGAGCCCTTCTGAAGCGTCTTTTCCTATACAATGTCAGTGGCATGTTCTCTGCCAAAACTGTGCTTTATGCCGGTGCTCATATAAAATGGCAGCAGCGCAGTTTCACCAAGCGATTTATAATATTTAATTTCTGGATCAAAGGATCAAAAGCAGCGAGGTGGAGGTCAAATCAAAATGGGACTGTCAGCTAATAAATGACAGTTGCCTTTTGATTTAGTTGTTGAAACTGTCTTGTTCCCCTCTACTATGACACTGCTCAATAAACTCGGTCTAGGAGTGATGCCATCTAAAGAGAATACTGTAGTTCGTAGTTCGTTGCAACTACTGACTCTTTGCTCAAACTTCGTTTGTCTGGAAAATGAATATCTATTTTGTAAACATCATGTTTTTAAGTAAGCGTTCGGTTTCAGTACTAATACTAAAAAAACTTGGTGAGAGCCACCAAAATTATCGGGTAAAGTTCACAAAAAAGTTACGGATTGCCTATTGACACCTCCAGTGCGACCTACTTTAACTTTCTGTGTCCAATTCGTGTGGGTGGTGGATGTGTCTTTGGTCTTTTCCGAGGCTTACTTCTTTATTCTTAAACATATCTTTAATCTTGTAATTGTGATGTTAACATCGTTAATTGTTTTATGTACATATGTTTAGATGGGGTATTATTTTAAATGTCAATTATATAGTCTCCTATAATTCTGTAAAGAATAGCTTGGTGTAGATGTTATTTTTATGTGATATTTTATGTTTGTTAAAATGTATTCACCAAGATGAGACTTAAATAAAATATACTTGACTTATTACCGGATGAAATGGTCATCAATGAAACTTTTTTTTATCTTGACATCAATAACTCAGATTAATATGAGGTAATCATGAGATCACTGTATGACATGTATAACAAACTTCTATACATATGAGCCACCTCGTGGGAAAACCAACAATCTGCATAGGCGAAAACAAAGGCGCAGATCAGCTTCGCGGTAGCCGCGAAGCTGATCAGCGCCTTTGTTTTCGCTACTCGGATAGTACAATTCCTCTTCTACTTAAATCCTAAATTTCAAGCTTCTAGCTCTTTTCTGTGCTTGTACAGGCCGGTTTGTGTCGGACCTGTTCGGAAACCACATTGTTGGTTTTCCCACGAGGCGGCTAAATTGTGTTATTGGTACAACACTTAGGCTCTTACCTCCTAAAATGCTTTAGCACAAAAATATCTTTTATCCTATAGAACCAGTGGTCGAAATTACCGACGTCTAGACGTTGCTAATGGATATCAACAAGTGAGCTGTTAGTAAAATATCCCTGCCATGAATCACGTTTACGATCAATACTGATCAGATCTCAGATGCGTCTCTTCACGAGGAAATGAGTCTTTGGGCCCCCGGCTAGACCCCTAATGACGGATGGGCCTCTTAAAAGTTGTGACTGAACTATTAATTAGCTCGGACGAGGTTAGTGTTCCGTACAACTACTTAACGCAGCTCCCCATTAATCAATTACTGACCCGGTTCCAAGGCAGAAAATTGGTTTTCCATATCGAAAACGCACCCATCCAATATATAAAACAATTTTGTTGTAAAAATGAAAATTTTCAGTAGACGTTTTTTTTTTCTTACTTTTGCTCAAAACATAGATTGTGGGTACACGTTAGAACCGCCTCGCCGAGGCGGTTCTAACGAGGCGAGGCGGTTCTAACGTGTACCCACAATCTATGTTTTGTTTTGGAGCAAAAATAAGGAAAAATAGGTATACCCCTGCATACCTCAGTTTTGCAATATAAAAGTGGGATATAAGGGGGTATACATTGCACGAATATGTTTTCGTAATGCGATGGTTTTGTTTATTGTTGCTTGCATTGCCCTTTTTCAGCGATGTTTGTCAATTATGAATATATCCGTTAAAGTAGCTGGTTGACCACCTTTTGGAAAAGAGCATATCACTAAAATCAATTTTACGAGTCATTTCCCTTTTAGTTTCATTATTCTCAATTATCGGTCCTTTTACATTATATTTCCACTTCCAAACCATTTCATTTCTCACAAAATATAAAGAAAACCCCAGCATGAACTATAAATTTCACTTGCAGGCGCTATATGGAAACTACATCACGTGTATTGATTTCAGCACATCGCGCGCGTCAAAATGAAATTAAATTCCTTTGACATGCTGATCAACCGTAAACCCTAGACATTAAAAGAACTGCAACAACATTGATTTGAAGAAATATCAATAAACTCGGATGAAATGTTATGCAATTTACGTCTGGATTCCGAACTATTTCACGGACATGCATCGTAAACTCTACATGTACGAAGGGAAATCGACCAGATTTAATCATTTTAGTCGTTCAGGACCCGTGCTGTTCTATATAATTGACCGTTCCAATGCGATACTTTTGTTTTGGTTCTTATTGTTTTATGTTTTGGTGTTGAATGTTTGTGCTGATTGCATCTCATGTACGCGTTCATACTGATATTTGTGTAACTGAGTGGCCATCTATTGGGAAATAGCTGCCGACTCGTCTTACGATATGTTCTGTTTGTTTTAGTACCTGATTGCAAATTGAGGTTTTCCCTCCTTGGTTTTTGGAGTGGGAATTTTCTTATTAATGCGCTATTCCCTGATCATTGCTTACTTTTACCTTTTCGTATGTTACTTGGTCTATCAATGTTAAAATGTTGATTCTCTTTTGTTTCTGCTTGTGTGTACATGACAGTGATTTTTAAACTATCCCAAACTATCCCATTGCTACATGTACATGTGTCTCGAAATGAGAAATGGCCCCCATACAAGTTTGATCCAAGGTGTTTCACTCAGGGGGAAGCACAAAACAGAGGAAGAGTCAATCAATGCTTCTACATAGGTCTTAGGGTCGACCACGACAGAAAGCGTTTGTAAGTTAGAAATTCATTTCTGAATCTAACTTATAGAAATGTACAGCTGAAGCGCTTACATGTATTTATGCTACGGATGACACTTTCGATCGGATTTTCAAGTTTAAGCACCGATTGTTCAGATTCGCTGTTACGTGTAATAGCTGTTTCTTATTTTGATCTCATTCTTGTCTTCCATGTTGGCATAGTGCAGGATATATTTTCCTTTTGATCCTTTGAGATCAGCGAGGGTATTCTGAGAAATCAGAAATTCATTTTCGGTTTAGATTCTTTTTCTAACCAATGCTTTATATATTTGGTGCTGTTTTGAAAAAACAAGTCTTTGTATCGACTATCCTGATGAAAGTTGCAAAATTACAGTATTTATCTTTGGCTCCTTTTTGCCAAATCTAAAGGGTCACTGAAGAGGCTTAAGTACCCGAAACCGTGGTATGACACATCGCCCCCACCCCCTTTTCTCACAAATATGTTCACTGCTCTTAAAGCATCTCGGTTTTATTTTTATTCCTTATCTTCTACGTACATGTACATGTAAGTGCAGATTATATTTGTTACAATATCAGCAAGTGAGTTAATACCATTTGTGTTTTGATGACTCTTTACTGTTTTAGTTTATACGTGTTCCTGGTCATTTTTCTTGCACATTTGAGAAGAGTAGTATGGTACATGCATACTGCTAATCACGAACGTCTAATAATCTTGATAACGTGCTGAAAACTTGGCACTTGTCAAAATAAAACCAAAGGATCAGTACAATATTTTTCTCAGAATATTTTTTCGTTCTCATTTGCTGGCATAAGTGTTTAAATATGAAATGTACTTGGGATAATTGCGGCCAAACGCAAACCTTGGAACAAAAACGTGGCAGAAAGCAGCACTGTGAATGAAATAATACTCAATATCCTAGAAACACATGCTTAGAGTATGAGAAAAATAAAATGGCACTTCTCAAAGGACCAATTATTGTAATTATTTTTCCAGCTATCTCTTTGATTAGTTCTTTTTTGAAGAGCTAAACAAACTGGAAGAACGAGCCCTATATTTCCCTGAAATTAATGCACCAAATCCTACGGGAAATATTGACATCATATAACAGAGAAGCATGTACAAGTATTACCAAATATATAGGTCAACATAGTCTGTACTAATACAATAAATTTTAGTCTTAAAGTCTGACAAGTCGCCCGTATTTGAGCTGACTTTTGTGGACATGTACATTGTATTAAATACAGGGGCTCCGTCCCTCATGTATTGGCCGTCTTCCTTCTTTTTAATGTGTAAGAAATGACATGACCAAGCATGTCCATGAGCGGCAGCTTTAATATAATTGTGGTTCTTAAATAGAGGAAAACACGTACCTGTACAACATTACCCTGCAAATCCCAGTTTTACTATACAAAAGTGGGGTTAAGGGGGTATACTTTTCATGGACATGTTTTCCTGATGAATAAAAGTATTATCCAGTTTGCGTCTGTGTCGCTATGTTGTAATAAGATTATTACTGTGACAGTCTTGCTCATACCAGAAGCTCAGTGGATGTCATTTATCAGTCTTCTTTCATGATCATATGCAAATAAATAATTCAGCAAACTAAGCTTCTCCTAAATGTTCCAGTACCTCCTGTTAGATGTACATGTAACATTACGAAAACATGCCCATGTACACATTTTAAAGTTGTAAAAAAAGAAAATTTTCGGTTGAAAAAAGGCGGTTCTAACGAGTACCCACAATCTATGTTTTGGAGCAAAAATAAGAAAAATAGGTATACCGCTGCATACCCCTGTTTTACTATATAAAAGTGGGGTATATGGGGGTATTTATTTCACGGACATGTTTTCCTGATGAGTCAGTCAGCAAATGCAAAAATGTTTAAATACTTCTGTTGTGGTTCTATTTGTTTTATGTTTTGGAGTCGAATTTTTGTGCTGTTTGAACCTTATGTGCGTTTTCATAGCTTTAGTTAAGTTCGGGTAATTGTGTGGCCACCTATTGGGGAATAGCTGCTCATTCGGCTTACGATATATTCTTTACTTAAAGTATAAATAACTAATTGTCAATTTGGTTTTTTCCCACCTCGGTTTTTGGAGTGGGAATTTCATTCTGATTGCGCCTCTTCCTGATCGTTGCCCACTTGTACCTTTTTATGTCTCTTTGTAGTATAAACGTACATCTGTTTCGATGGCAGTAGATGTCATACTTATCATATATATTTCAGCAAACATTTGCAAATTGTCACTATTACACTATCAGCTTAACGATTCTCTCAACCAAGAAAAGCAACCTGAACGAATGAATACGCATAATTCGAAAAACGCATATACTGCAAGTATGACAAAACCTAAAGGTCACTTCTCAAAGGACCAATTATTGTAATTATTTTTCCAGCTATCTCTAGATGAGTTCTTTTTAAAGAGTTGAATACAAACTGGATCAGTGAGTCCTGGTTTCACTGAAATGAATGCACCAAATCCTGCGGGAAATAATGATATAATGATGCAGATGAGCATGTTTTATCCTAGTCAACAGATGAGCATGTTTTACCCTAGCCTTCATGGCGTGTAGAAAATGTGGGCGCTCGTCCATCGACAAATATCCGAGATATTCGAGATGACCGTATGACCGCCCAAGGCGGAGGTGTTCTCTTAGCTGTATCCAAACGCCTGAATTGTGAGGAACAGCCAGACCTCACGACTGACTGTAACATAACTTGGGTTAAAATATCCATCAAAGGCATAAGGCCCATTTATGTATCTTCATTTTATAAGCCCCATGAAAATGATGAGAAAAGCCTCACAGAGTTATGGAAGGCTGTCAAAATGATCCCCCAGAACAGTACAATTTGGATTTTTGGCGATTTTAACATGCCTGACTTTGATTGGTCAAATGAATGTCCAAAAAGATCATGCAAACTTAAAACCATGTATGATGACTTCTTGGAAAATCTTACAAACTTTAATTTGGAACAGATTGTCAAAATTCCCACACGCAATGATAATGTTTTAGATCTTTCCTTGTCCAACCAACCAGGTAAAGTGCACACCACTAAGACCCTGCCTAGTCTCGGTTCATCCGATCACGACATTGTCTTTCACGAAATTTCTATGCCAATAGGGCGTCCCTTGCAACCTAAACGGAATATCAAGCTCTTTGGAAAAGCAAATTGGGAACAGTTCAAAGCTGATATTAACTTGTTTAATGAAACTTTTCAACAGAAAGACGAATCAGACACAAATTCTCTATGGAATAGCTTTAAATCTGAAATTGACCGCCTCTCAAAACTTCATATTCCTTCAAAAATGACTAGATCACGTACTGACCTCCCTTGGATAACAGGCTCAATTAGAATAAAAATCCATAGGCGAGACAAATTATACCAAAAAGTCAAAAGCTCAAAGGGTAAACAAAATTATGAAAAATTAAAAGTAAATTGACCAAATTCAAATCTGTAATACAAAATGAAATAAGAAAATCATATTGGGAATACCTAGAGTAAATAATATTTACCAATGACGCAGACAAATGTAAAAACAAAACAAAACAAAACAAAAAAAAAATATATATATATATATATATATATATATATATATATATATATATATATATATATATATATATATATATATATATATATATATATATATATATATATATATATATATATATATATATATATATATATATATATACATTCATAAAGCATAAGCGCACAGACAGTTCTGGTGTTGCTCCACTTAAATCAAATGGATCTACATTCACAGATCCAACACAACAGACCACTGTTCTAAATCAATAATTTGAATCTGTCTTCTCAAGACCTAAAACCCTAAGCCTAAAGTTTCTTGCTGAGCTAGAACTTTGGTTTCAAGGTATAAAACCCAAAAACGTTATTGGTATGCCAGAAATTACTATAACTGTTAACGGCGTTGAAGGCCTGCTCAGAGGCCTCAATCCAAACAAAGCCTCTGGTCCTGACGAAATCTCACCTAGACTCCTGAAAGAACTACATGTTGAGTTAGCACTTATCCTTACCAAAATTTATAGAAGTTCCCTATCTACAGGTATCGTACCTGAAGACTTGAAGACTGCCCTTGTAGCCCCAGTTTACAAAAAAAAAGACCAAAATTTAAACCTAGTAATTACAGGCCAATCTCGCTGACCTGCATAGCTTCCAAACTGATAGAGCATATCCTGGTCTCAAACATCATGACCCATTTTGACTCAAATAACCTCTTAAACCCCTTCCAACATGGCTTCCGCTCCAAACATAGCTGCGAATCTCAACTTGTAAGCTTCACACAAGAAATCGTTGACAACCTTGAAAATTATAAACAGACTGACCTCATAATAATGGACTTCAGTAATGCCTTCGACAAAGTAGATCATAACCTTCTGATATACAAACTATTTAACCTTGGCGTAAATGTTAGTACAGTTTCCTGGATTAAATCATTCCTCCAAAGTAGATCTCAATCTGTAGTTGTCGAAGGCAAGCAATCCTCATCAGTACCCGTTATGTCAGGCGTCCCCCAGGGCTCTGTCCTGGGGCCTTGCCTTTTCCTAGCTTATATTAACGACCTACCTGATTCCATAAAAAGCCGAGCTAGACTATTTGCTGATGATACGATAGTCTATATGACAATAAGTTCTCAATCAGATGCTCAAACGCTGCAGGATGATTAACTCAAACTAGAACAGTGGGAATCGGACTGGTCCATGGAATTTAATCCGGATAAATGTGAGGTGATCCGCGTAACTAAAAAGCACAACCCAATCATATACCCATATAAACTTCACAATATAGAATTAAAAGCTACAGAAAATGCCAAATATCTTGGAGTCATGATTAATAAAGAATTTTCTTGGAAACCTCACATTGAAAATATGACCTCCAAAGTTTTTAATACACTGAAATTCATTGAAAGAAATGTGCAGACGAAAAATCAGAAAATAAAGGAAACAGCATACAACACTTATGTCCGTCCTCAGCTCGAGTACTGCGCCCCAGTATGGCATCCATGGCAGGAGAAACTTACTTATAAGATAGATAGGGTCCAGAGAGCAGCAGCTAGATACTGTCCAAATGATTACAACTTCACTAGCAGTGTAACAGAAATGCTAAAGTCTTAAACTGGCAAACACTTGAAAATAGAAGAATCCAAAATTCACTTATTTTTTTATATAAAATTAAACACAACCTAGTTGCTGTAGATCACCATCATCTCACTGAAACGAAAAACCTGAATTTCTTGATTCCATATTCCCGGACTCGGTACCATATGAACTCATATTTTCCCAGAACAATTAGGCAATGGAATAGTCTCTCTTACAGTCTAAAGGCCAGTTCCAGCCTAGGTGAATTCACTTCTGGGCTGGCCACTGTTACATTCTAATCATCACATCAGTTTTATGTTTTAATGTTTAGCCTTAGTAAATGTAGATCTTTTTAGTTTCATGATCATTCATTCCATCTATGCCTTAACATCACCCATTTTCATCATTTTCATAGCTGTTCCCGACAGCGCCTCCCAGTAATAATCAGAAATTGATTGTTGGGAGTAAGAAGAAGAAGTAGAAGTAGAAGTAGATCTTTTCACTGTATCTGAAATATGACTCAACCAAGAATAATTACTGTCATCAGTTTTCATATGATTATGGTCCTTGAATGCTTTCAGACAATGTATATTCATCCAGTGTACGTCTATGTTGTATTGTTAAAATTATTACTGCCACTCTTATGTCAGAAACTCAATGGATGTCATTTATCAGTCTTCTGTCATGATCATATTCAAATAAATAATTCAGCAAGATATGCTTCATATAAATTTCCCAGTTGCTTCGTTTAGATGCAAACAGTTCAGCAAAAATGTTAAAAATACTAATAATATGTCTTTTTGTAGTGTAAACGTACATCCGTTTCGATGGCAAAAGATGGCATACTTACCATGAACTTTTTTGCAAACATTTGTAAATTGTCACAAATGCACTATCAGCTGAACGATTCTCTCATACCAGAACAGCAACCTGAATGAATGAATACGCAAAATTCGAAAAACTCATAATGCGAGTATGCCAAAACCTAAAGGTCACTTCTCAAAGGACCACTTATTGTAATTATTTTTTCCAGCTATCTCTAGATGAGTTCTTTTTTTAAGAGTAATACAAACTGGAAGAGTGAGTCCGGTTTTACTGAAATGAATGCATCGAATCATACCGGAAATAGAGAATGATAAATTAAAGCAAAAAAACATGTTTTACCCTAGTCAACATCGTCTTCGCGGTCTTAGAGTTGTACATGTACGTGAATTAAATATACGGGCTCTTCCATCGACAAATATCAAAAATCTTCTTTTTACTGTATCTGAAATGGCTCAACCAAGAACGGTTACTGTCGTCAGTTTTCATATGATTATGGTCCTTGAATGCTTTCAGACCGTGTAAATTCATCCAGTTTACGTCTGTGTTGTATTGTTAAAATTATTACTGCCTCGCTTATGTCAGATACTCAATGGATGTCATTTATCAGTCTTCTTACATGATCATATTCAAATAAATAATTCAGCAAGATATGATTCATATAAAGGACACAGTTGATTCAGTTAGATGCAAACAGTTCAGCAAATACAGTTGTAAAAATAAAAAAAACGTGAACAAAACCATAACACGACAATCCTACTTTAGAGAAAATAACTTTAGTATCTTGAGTTTATATGTGTCTGTTTATGGTATCAACGCACATTTGTTTCGGTTATGATTAAACAAGTACTTGACAGACAGTTAGACATAATTAGTGTGCGCAAGGCAATGGACTTGTTAGAGTAAATTGTACTAAAAGTGCAACTTTTGTCTTGTCCTACTTCAGTCAAAGGGCCAGTTCAGACCTGCTTATCTTTATATTTTAACCCAGTTGTCTTTTAGGACAAGTCATTTTGTTATCATCTAGTGTCAGAAACTGATCTGTGAGTAGTTTTATTTGTCCTTTACAATACATTGAATTTCTTGTAGGTCTGTAATAAAAACAACAATAATATGTGTTAATATGTATTTCCTCGCTTGTCAAATGACTTTTGACAGAACAGAAATATTTTAACTTGACTTGATTATTAAAATTGAGCCTCCCCATGGGAAAACCAACAATCTGCATAGGCGAAAGAAAAGGCGCAGATCAGCTTCGCAGTAACTGCGAAGCTGATCAGCGCCTTTGTTTTCGCTACACGGTTAGTACACTTCCTCTTCTTCTTAAATCCGAAATTTCAAGCTCCTAGCTTGCTTCTGAGACTATGCAGCCTGATTTGTGTCAGATCTGTTCGGAAACCACATTGTTGGTTTTCCCACGAGGCGGCTCAAATGTTTTAGGTGCAGAGATGGTTATCAAAACACATGCCACTATCCTGCTACTGGTAGTAGCTGCGGTACCTTGTCTCGCCAATCACCAGATTACACTCCAGAGTCATTGCTCATCTGAAATTTGGGTCGGAATCCTTGGGACTACCAACCCCGAACAAGGTGATGTACAATAAAAAAAAATTAGCTTTGTCAAATTTATGTGCCATCGCCGTTGCAAGTCATACTGCCAAAACGCACGCCATTGCAATCATTTACCTATTTACCTAACATCTATGAGCCGCCGCATGGGAAACCAACAATCTGCATAGGCGAAACAAAGGCGCAGATCAGCTTCGCAGTAACTGCGAAGCTGATCAGTGCCTTTGTTTTCGCTACACGAATAGTACAATTCCTTTAGTTTCTTAATAAAAGATTTCCAGCCTCTAACCATCTTCTGTGACTGTACAGCCCGGTTTTTGTTGCACCAGGTCGGAACCCAAATTGTTGGTTTTCTCACGCACAAACTCATATATTATAGATATCAAACATGATATCAAACATGCCGGTTGGTCGGGTGTCAGACTCTATGATGGCCCCGACATAAAGCTATTCATTTTAGTTGGTTGGGGCCGGAGCTTCTTGTCTGTTGCTTGGCCCACCGGGGTCCAACTGGTGTTTTTCTTTTGCTCCGGAGTTAGTAGGTTATTCGGCGCCCAGGGATCTCCATCGTCGGGCAGCTTACTCAGTCTGTGAGTCTTGGTTTTTGATTCATCAGGATGTTTATCATGATTTATTTGTTTGTTCTTGATGATTCATTGACTAGTTAGAGATTCACCACGAGGACCAAATAACTAACTAAATGTTATGAACCACTGCAGAAGCTGAGGGTGAGACTATGGCCATGTAAAACCGGTTTAAGCCCGCCAGTAACTTTGTGTTACTGATCGTTCCAAGTCGATACTTCTGTGGTGGTTCTTTTTGTTTTATGTCTTGGTGTATAAAAAATTTTTGTGCTGTTGGCGCCTTATGTATGTTTTCATATTTTTAGTTAAGTTAAGGTAACTGAGTGGCCACCTATTGGGAAAATAGCTGCTCATTCGGCTTACGATATGTTTCATGGTATAAGTACCTGATTGTTAGTTTGGTTTTTCCCACCTCGGTTTTTGGAGTGGGAATCTTTTTCTGATTGCGCCTTTTCCTGATCTTTGCCTACTTGTACCTTTTTATGCAATATTGTTTGCCGGGGCTCGAAAAAGTACTTTGCGGAACCCAAGTTCAACAGGCAGAACGTTCAAAGTGCTTCCGAGAGACTCGGCAAACCTTAACGCATCGCAATGTGCAAGTTTGATCGTTATTTTTGCATTTACACAACTAGTTAATAAATAGCATAAACAACGTAAGTATCAGTAAATCGTTTGATTTCTTGAGCGGCAGCCATTTGTTTCTACGGAAAACTGACGTCACGTCACAAAACAACTTGCTAAAGGACGTTGACGTTGACGGATTTTAGCCGAAATTTATGTTCAATTGGCACATAAATTTCATTATTTGAGCATAGATTTGTTGTTTGAACGCGGCGTCTGGACTCATTAACTGATTCAAATAGCTGAAGAGACCGACTATCGACCGCCCCCCGACAGTACTGACTTGGGCGTTAAAGCTGGGCGTCACAAAACAGCTTTGCATTTATCGCAGTATATGCCACGTTTTAAAATAGTTGATTTTACCTTCAGTCTGTAGTTAAGCTGAATTCAAATTAATTAAGAAAGGTGATTTATTTCATTTCCAGGTGGTGTTAAACTCGGGCCACGTCAGTCTCACACGCTCAACTTCCCTGATCACTGGTCTGGTCGTATCTGGGCTAGGACCGGGTGTGGACATGGAAGCTGCGAGACGGGCGACTGCGGAGGTGGGAAGTTCAAATGCAATGGCGCTGGTGGAATACCACCTGTGACTTTAGCTGAGATAACGTTCGACGGCCATGGCGGACTAGACTACTACGACGTTAGCTTGGTAGACGGATACAACGTCAAGATGGCAATGACGCCTAAAACTGGCACATATCAACGCGGAAGCGGAACGTACTACTGCACGCGGGCTGGTTGCAATTCAGACCTCAATACCCAATGTCCTGCTCAAAACATGAAGATCTACGGAAGAAACGGCCAGGTCGTTGCCTGCAAGAGCGCTTGTTTGGCGTTCAATACCGATCGATACTGCTGCCGAGGCTACTACAAAGTCCCACAAACTTGCACCTATTTCCCATATGCACGTACATTTAAGAATGCGTGTCCACAAGCCTATAGCTATGCTTATGATGATCAGAAGAGCACTTTCACATGCCGTAATAATGGCGGCACCAAAACAGCGTATACGGTGGAATTCTGCTGATTTCGTGTAAACTTTCACTGAATAAACAAAGTAACGTTAATTTTGGTTTTTTATCATTAATTTAGGACTATTAATGAGTATATAGATCTATGACAATTTATCATTTCACTGTTAAATATTTCTTAACTGCTTATTTCCTGATACTGATATGTATCAAGAGTAATGTATTTGATTTTCTATCAGTTAAAACAGAAACACAGTTCTACAACCGGAGTGGTAAACAACCGAAACAAATTAACCAAGTCAGTTAATGTTCCATTAAGGTTTAAACAATGAAACAGTGACAGACTCAACAGTAATCATATAAAGATAAATCATAGTAGAAGACCCGCTTTTTGACGGCACAATCTGATCTCGGAATATCTTTCGTATGTATAGTTTACCCATCAGGTAACACTACTCATAATAAACAAATGTCACTAACAGAGAGTGCCGTCTTTATCTAAGTTTAAATTGCCCGAGGTCAGTTGTGATTACGTCACATAAATAACACCGCATAATAGCTGCCTTTCAGGACGACTTATTCTGCTATTACCTAGTGTCAGACACTGTTCTGTGAGTACCATGTTTTGTTTTTTCCTATGGTTTGTACTTCACAAGGAAAAGGGCCGCATTTGCTCGGTTAAGATGCGATTGCAAATTTCGTAACATTAAATTGCCACAATATTTTACGTAACGTTGGTAAGATCATTTAATTGATCATTTGCATTAACTACTATAAAATGCTAATCCGCCAATCTCTAGGTGCAAATTTCTAAAGCACCTGAAGCCAACATTCATTGGAAATTATTTTCTATTTTCATAAAACAGGCACAAAATGAATATAGAAACACAAGCCGCTTTTCTATTGCTGGTCCTAGGATTGGGACTACCTTGCCTTGCCAACCATCAGATTACACTTCAGAGTCATTGCTCATCTGAAATCTGGGTCGGAATACTTGGGAATACCAACCCAGAACAAGGTGATATATATTTGATTTTATCTTTAATAAGCCTTATTCTAGTGCACTTTAGAATGTAACGCAACGTATGATTGGATAACGTCCATATTTTGCTACAGTATATTATCTGCGATATACCGTCGGAGACCCAACGTCATGAGCAACGTCGCTTGTGATTGGTTTACGCCGTCTTTATATTTCGCTCGTGGTATTCATGTTTCGTGAAAAAAAAACTGAATTTTCGATGTTAATAGTTAAAAAGTACATTAGGATGGGATAACAATAAGCGCGTCGCCGTAAAACTAAATTTCCGACCGTATATCCGACGATATACCGCCCCAAACGAAAAATTTGAATAATTTTTTCCCTAACTGTAGTATTTACCATATACCCTGTGAGCTTAAAGAGCATCTCTTGAATGAATAGTTGGAGTAGTGTCGCAAGTCAGTGAATATCATATATACAAAGCGCAAACACTTCTAACAAGTAGTCATGCATTTAATGGAAAATGTACTAATGGTTCAAAAACCGCGGAAGTTCTGGATACTTGCAGATTTTCATTAAATGCAAATTTAAAAATTAGAAAATTCTGGATAGAATTCGAAACGATGACTGTTCAAATACTACTTAAAGACGCACATGTACGAGTGGTTAATTTTAGATCGCTTTCATTTCTAGGTGGAGTCAGACTAACCCCGTATGAAACCCAAACGGTCAACTTCCCTGATCACTGGTCTGGGCGAGTCTGGGCTAGGACCGGGTGTGGTTCAGGGAGCTGCGAAACTGGTGACTGTGGTGGTGGGAAATTTAAATGCAATGGAGCTGGCGGAATACCCCCTGCAACCTTGGCTGAAATTACATTCGACGGTTACGGTGGTCTCGACTACTACGACGTAAGCTTGGTTGACGGATACAACGTCAAGATGGCAATGTCACCAAAGCCCGGAACGTATCAATCTGGAAGTGGTACATATTATTGCACGCGGGCTGGGTGCAATTCAGACTTAAATGTTCAGTGCCCTGCTGAACAAATGAAAATCTACGGACGAAATGGTCAGGTCGTCGCTTGCAAGAGCGCTTGATTGGCGTTCAATACTGATCGATACTGTTGCAGAGGCTATTACAATAACCCGCAAACTTGTACCTATTTCTCGTACGCTCGTATATTTAAAGAGGCATGCCCACAAGCATATAGCTACGCCTATGATGACCAGAAGAGCACTTTCACATGCCGTAGTAATGGTGGTACCAAAACAGCGTATACAGTGGAATTCTGCTGATCTCGTGTAAACTTTATCTGAATAAACAATGAAACATTGATTGTGTGATTTTAGTATCATTACTAGTATAGATCGTCACAGATTTACCGTTATAAATATGAATGACGCGCCTGGTCTTATGGGTCAAACACATTCTTCATTTCATTCATATGTATAACGGTGACGTAACCTGTGACGTAAGTCTACTATGATCGTCCGGGAACTATATTCAGGTCTCATTTGTTATCTATTTTCGATTGACAGTTAATTATTTCATTATAAAATATTTCTTAATTACTTATTTCCCGATATTGATCTGTATCGAGATTATATTTTATATACAATAATTAAGTACTGGGACATTTAAAACAAAAAAACAGTCCTTATGCCAGACTGGTAACAACCGACTTCAAAATTAACCCAATACAGGTAGATTATCAAGGATTAAACATTGAAACAGTGACAGACTCAACAGTAAACATTATAAAATAAATCACCGCAGAAGAACCGCTTTTGAAGACCAAAACTTGTGTCTTATCTCGATATATATTTAATATGTACAGTACGAGGGTGGGTCAGGAAGTTCTGTCATGGGTGTTTTATTATGAATAATAGACAAGATAGGTTGCTGAATTATACATTGTTAGAAAGGGCAACATTTCTCCTTTATTATGGTACCAAACCCATGCCCAAAAGAAATAAATAGTTTAAATTATTCGTCTTGAAAGGCAGGAGAGGTAAAATCACTGGCATGTTTAATTGCTTCCAAAGGATCAAACCTTTATATTTTATTTTTTGATATTGTGAACCTTGTATTGTGTCTTTCATTTGTTGTATATTTATAACTACTGTTCATATTTTCTTCAAAATTTAAGTGATAAATTCTGTTATATTTAGAAAAGCAATCCGGCAGAAATGAACATCACAAGTGCGCTACTGACTGTATATGGAATATGTACCCCTGTAACTGTTTAATACCACTGTGTCATTATAATTTTTCACTTCAGAGCAGACTAAGATGATACAGTTAAATGGTTAAATGAATTCAAAGCTTCGAAGTTCATGCCTAGATGTCATTTTTTCCTTGAATTTAAGCTGCAGTTTTTATAAATGCCAGGACAGGCCGATTTCAACATTTCGTTTTGCTATAAAACAATTAAATTAAGTTAAAGAAGACTGAGTTTTGCAGGATTCGAAGAATATATAGCACTTATGTTTTTTGTTGTTTTTTTCGAAATCATTTTACTGTATATTTTTCATTGTTTTCCTTAAGCCATGCCAGTGCCAGGGCGTCGCCTTGGAGTTTGCAATGACAGATACCGAGAAATATATGGAGTGACAGTACTTTTTGACCGGTCCTCGTATACACTTTAGGCAGCATTAATTAACAAATATAACTAACAGATCGTGAGAGTGCTAAGTGAAAATATGTCCGTGGTCAGTTGCCATTATTACATCACATAACACCACGCTATAGCTGTCTTTTAGGAAGAGTGATTTTTCTATCATCTAGCGCCAGGCACTGATCTGTGAGTACTATGTTTTGTACACTGTTCAAAATATTTAAAGGAACACTGCAGTATTTCCATACACTGCAATATAAAGTACCAACGCTTTGATAAACATTTTCAGGCAGGAAGATACTAGTTATCAGCTTGTTTCGCACAATTTGAATAGTGCCTCGAAATTTCTAATTACGAGAAATTTAATGTAGGAATTGTCCTGCTAAGGTCCATGGAATTGTTTTTTTTTTTTTTTTTTTTTTTTTTTTTTTTTTTTTTTTGAAAAATTGTGAATTTAGACAGTTATTTAGAACGTCCAAGGATTAGAGGACATTTACTTTGAATTCTATCTTCCAAACTTAGTCTGAAATGCTTTCAGTGTCTGATACAAGGCTCCTTGCCTCGTTCATGTTTGTCGTCATTTTGAGACAGTGAATAGTTTTTGGCAAAATCGAAATTTTACGCGGATCGCTCCCTGGCAGGGCATTTCACTATCAATATTCTAAAGAAAGCTTTGTCATGTCACTGCGCAAATGATGAAAATGTAGCGGATATCATGCTTGAGCGTATTGCTTTTTAAAAATAACATTTTTTGCAAAAGTCCCTCTGGCATAAAACTCTATTAACTCTTAATTGCAGGTTAAATTCCCAGATAACTTAATGGCAGCTTTATTCCTGCTGCATTTTTGTCTATGAAAATCAACACTAGTGTATTCTTAAAGCTGGCATTAGCTAATGTAGCTCCAGAGGTACTTATACAGCAGAGAGTTAATGCCAACTTTACTAAGAAAGCTCTTGAACTTAATGACAGTTTAGGATTTTGTACCCGAAATTGTACAATATGGCCCATCTTCTCGCTTTGAATGTTTTACTGCTTCCAAAGGATCTAACAATTATTTTTATTTAATGACAGCTTAAGTTCATGCAACAGGGCCCAGCAGTTTTACAAAATATGCTTTTTGCGCTGAAAAACGGCAATTCTTCGATGAAACTTCCTACAGACAATTACAATACAATAGCTAGCCAAATGATGAAACAGAAGCACATTATGAATGCTTACCCACGCAATATACGAGAGATCTTTTCAGCAGTAAAAATAAAAATTTCATCGAAAAAATGCTTGATGGTTTAAATGTGTTTTGCTCAAAACATTGATTCTGGTTACACGTTAGAGCCGTTTCGTTCGTTTTTTTGTATAAAAAAGAAACATGTATACCCTGTTAATCCCAGTTTAAATATATCTAGGGGTTGTATACTTTTCATAGACATGTTAATAACCTGATGGGGCATACTGGACTGTTGTGGGCTCTGTGTAAACAGTGTTCCTTTAAATATTTTGATTTGTTTGTTTGTTTGAATTGTTTGAATTGAGACAACGCAACAGTCAACAGCTACGGTCATGTTGGGACATTGTCTCCATTTCATGGGATTTCTACCCAAAAATAGTATGTCATGACACCCAAAAAGAGCTCCAATAAAACCACCTAACTAAGCCAAAATGATTATATGTATGAATGGTTTGACTTGCACCACTTTTCCTGGACAGGGTCAGACCACAGCGATCAACCAGTAACCAGATGGTCAGTCAGTAGCGTAGAAACTTTGCCTGGAGACCAAAGCAGCCCATCAATCACTTTAGGCCCCAATGTGCGGGGCCTGTATTCCTACCTGACCAACATTTAAATATTTTGAGCAGTGTATTATACCACTGTTTGTTCTTTTCTAGAAAAAAAGATCACATTTGCTCTATCAGGATGAGATTGCACATCGCGTAACCTCAGACTACTTTACCGACATTGCCACTTTCTGTCACGTAACATTAGGCAGAATAATTCATCGTTCATTTGCATTCACTAATGTATATGTCTAATGCGCTGACCTGTAGTAGATGTAAGCAAATGTCTTAAATCTTGAATGTGCACATTGCAGTTAAGACAGGATTCACTGGAAATGGTTTTTATTTTCATAAACAGACAGAGGGATGAATATCGAAACACTAGTCATTTCCCTATTATTGGTCATAGGATTGGGACTGCATGTACCTTGTCTCGCCAGCCACCAGATTACACTCCAGAGTCTTTGTTCATCCGAAATCTGGGTCGGAGTCCTCGGGAATACCAACCCCGAACAAGGTGATGTATATATAACTTAATCTTAACATTGACGCATCGACGTAGTATTTCCATTAACACTGCGAGCTTACAGAACAGCCCATCTGAATTGTTTGAGTAGTGTCTCGACGTTTGTGAATATAAAACATATACAAAACACGTTCGAGTGTTAAATGTCAATTAACGGCAAGATTCAAATTAATCAAAAGAACGGGACGTCCTGGATAGTCGCAGACGTTCATTAAACGCGGGTTTAGTTTTGGGTGTTTATAATGTTATATAAGGAAAACACTACAATTTGTACCATAGCTTGAGCAGTATACACAGATTTCACTAAATATTTCATAAAAGTAGAGCAAGAAGGCATCTAAATCATGTTCAAACTCATTCAATATATATGAAAAGAGCGAATAAGAGATTTATAGCGATTCAGGTCCAGTCTCCACGTCTCAATGAGCAGCTTATCACATTTCCATTTGGGAGGGCCAATGTCGACTTTATTGCTTCACATCTCGAATACAAGCAGCTAGCTAACCGTCTCTCTAATCCATTTTGCCCTGTGGTTCAGTGTATATATAATTAAATGAGGGAACAACTACGCGCACGCGAACAACGTAAATTGTACAAAAACTTACAAAAATGGCAATGGAACTATCCACAGTTTGGGGAATATTTCGTGTTTCGTACGTTGTAGTATTCGTGAACATTAACCGATAATAAATTATATGCACTAAATTCCAATTTAGAAAATTCTGACTGCAAACGGTGGCTGTGAAAATACCATAAAATTACACATACACAAGTAGTTAATGTTAGATTGGTTTCATTTCTAGGTGGTGTCAGACTAGTTCCTTATGAGTCAAAAACGGTCAACTTCCCTGATCACTGGTCTGGACGAGTCTGGGCTAGAACCGGGTGTGGTTCAGGGAACTGCGAAACTGGTGACTGTGGTGGTGGGAAATTCAAGTGTAATGGAGCTGGCGGTATACCCCCTGTAACCTTGGCTGAAATTACATTCGACGGTTATGGTGGACTAGACTATTATGACATAAGCTTGGTTGACGGATACAACGTTAAAATGGCAATGTCACCTAAGCCAGGCACCTATCAATCTGGAAGCGGTACATATTATTGCACGCGGGCTGGATGCGATTCAGACTTAAATGTTAAGTGCCCTAATGAACAAATGAAAATATACGGAACAAATGGTCAGGTCGTTGCCTGCAAGAGCGCTTGTTTGGCGTTCAATACCGATCGATTCTGTTGCAGAGGCTACTATAATAATCCGCAAACGTGTACATATTTTTCGTACGCGTGTATATTCAAAGAGGCATGTCCGCAAGCATATAGTTACGCCTATGATGACCAGACAAGCACTTTTACATGCCGTAGTAATGGTGGCACCAAAACAGCATATACAGTAGAATTCTGCTGATTTCATGAAAAAAGTAATTTAAAACTATGTAAATAATAAAATGAATGATAATTATCATAAATAGTTGCTTTATTTGTCGTAATTTTCCAACTACAAGTAACAGTGAATCTTTTTTTTTTTGTTATTATTATTTTAACAATTTCTGGTCTTTCTATTCCTAATTCTTTGTGCGTTTGAATCTATATCTTTGTATTCACAAGAGTGCGGTTGAAATTGGTAGCTTGTATATATAAAAAGGTTTGTGACCACTTATCAAAATAGCTTTATTGGTCGGAGCTTTACAATCTCTCACAACATTTTTGTTTGTACACATACTACAGAACAGGAGCATATCACTAGTTTCGCCTCTGTCCAGAAACCATGGTCAGTAATGTTATAATATTTCACAGAATCTTGAAGTTTTCTCTTCTTTGCCGTCTGGTTTCGTCTTTGGTTTTGTAACGTTTCGTCCAGGAAACTTAATCCTTCTTTTCTCCTGTGCTTGAACAGTACTTTTGATAGGGGCTTTGATAGGTGAATGCTGAAACAACCAGAGAACAACTAACTTGAAACCCGATTTAACCGTTTGAAGTAGACCTTAATGTGTTTGACCGAATTTAAACATAATTTCAACATTGTGAATTCATTTTGTCTAGGCTGTCAATTTGAATTAACCAAATAACAGTATTGTTTTTCAACGTCTATTGATGCCAGTTGTCACGGACGAGGTTTTACTAATGAACACCGAATCTGCGGTATGGTCCGTCTTTTCTTAATGGATATCGTCTCTGCTTATAAAAGCCCTCAGTTTTAATAATTGAGCCGCGACGCGAGAAAACCGTTCTTTGGGGTTTCCGACCAGGTCTGACACAAACCGATCTGTACAGTCACAGAAGCAGGCTAGCAGCTTGAAATTTCGGATTGAAGAAGAAGGGAGATTGTACTATCCGTGTAGAGAAAACAAAGGCGCTGATCAGCTTCGCAATTACTGCGAAGCTGATCTGAGCCTTTGTTTTCGCATAGGCAAAATTCGGTTTTCTCACGATGCGGCTTAATTTAATTACCTGTATTATCTGTGGTATGCTGGACAACGATGACATTCTCCGTCTGTTATTTGGAAGAGGAAACACCACGGACACGCGTGGTCGCAGAGGAGGCTTCGGTTTAATAGGCAGTGTCTGTGTACTCTCACTAGAATCTAACACAATGTAGAAATAAAAACAAATTATTTTCTTTGGAAAAAAAATAAAGTAAATAAAGAACTCAAGTCTATTTAAATCTGAATGAACTTTATAGATTTTAATAATCAACGACTGAAAACGACACTCTCTTTTTGCATTCTTCGTTTCTGCGCACACTGCATGGTTTCAGCCTAGTCATTTTGAGGCTTCAGAATTGAAATATTCGACTACAGCTAATCCTTGGACCGTCATATCATATCATTCCGTAACCTGCGTTTCCCTCTAATATATATTTCAAGATGACGTTATATGAGATGTTTTTTTTTTATTTTAAAGGGAGATTTCCAAAAATGAATACACACAATGCATAGCTAAGCTAGCAATTTTCATAAGACTTTTATTTCGCAAGTTTTCTTTTTCCAAATTATTGGCGAGTTCTTGAATTTGCGAGCGTGCACTTATTCATTTTAGCAAATCTCTATTAACGAGAACAAAGAATTCGCGAAAATTATGTTTTCGCGAATATTTCCGAACTTAAATGAAACTAAATATTATTTTACCCGATATTTCTAAGCCACTGTCCACGGTTCGCGCGTGTGTCTTTGTTGTGCTGGTTGATGCCGTCTCTATACTGATAGTCACCGTTGTCCGTGACTTTGACGGCGTGTTGTGTAGACAGAGGATAGGTAGGTAGTTGTTGTCATTCAGTCTGACGGCTATTCTTTCTGCAGTGTCAGTTGGGACAAGGTCGATGACGTGATAGTGCGTGTCAAACATGGTCACCTGGGTACCACGACGATAGTTCCAGACACGAATTGTGTTATCGAGAGAACCTGCAAACAAATATGCCAAACAGTCAGATGTTACTATATGATGTAAAACTATCTCCAGATGTTCTTTGCAAGTTCACCACCGGTAATCACAGGATATTACATCTATTTTGTCTCCACTAGGGTTTAAACAATTGTCAAGATGTTCGTTTGTGACAATTCACTATGTTTTCATATTTTATGTTTTATATGAATTACCTGAAATAGCTATCGAATTGTCGAACGACAGCTTTATCACAGTTACGATGTCAAAATGTCCACATAGTTTCTTTTCCGTGCTGCCTAGGGAGAGGCTACAGACCAGTATGGTGCCATCTTCTCCGCCACTCAGAATCGTTTCGTTATTGTCAGTGATCGCTAAGCAGCGTACAGCCGAGCTATGTTCCACCATTATCTAAGAAAAATGAGTAACACTTTACCCTGTCGCCCCAGTTTGGCGACATGGTAAAACAGTAGATGTAATGTTTCGGATACGCATAACTTCACAAGACCCAACATGGGCATGTTTATGCATCAAAGGATACATATCTAATTATCACTCTAAGCACTCTTGATTTTAGGATATTAGCACGCCCAAGGTGAACCTTTTAAGCGACTTCCATCAACAGCACGAGTCGATTGACATATACATTTTTATGCTTAGAACCGAATTTGTCATTTCCATAAGCGTCGTTTAAAGGGAAGCAATTAAGTGTTAGTTACCTGGACAATTTTACCAGTAGCTAGTTCCCATACTTTCATGGACCTGTCTACAGATCCCGTCACTAGGTACTGGCTGTTATCAGAACACGTAAGACAAGTGATCTTGTCAGTGTGGCTAACTTCTTTGATGATAGACCCATTGGTCAAGCTCCAGATTTGTAATCTGTTGAATGAAAATGAATCTATGATACCGTATAATCTAATAGTTTGAATTCTAAATAAATATTGTTAATAGATCACCATTATTTCAACCAAGATATCGTCGAATTTTGATGATTTCCTGTTATTCAATATGTGGAGCAGTTTCTCATCCGGCTTACCTAATATTCTTTTTGTATAAGGACCTAATTGCAGTTGGTGTTAAGGCTGAGGCTTTGGCTCTGATTGTACATGTACTAGCTTCTGATCACGTCTATTTTGTTTTCCTTTTCAACCATCACAATTAATAAGACCAAACCATGTATAGTTTAACGTATAAAACTAAGCTGGTTGTCTATCTTATAGCAAAGACGCAGAAACCTTTGATCGCCAGCTCCCGAAATACAGAATTGACTATTCGGTGATATAGAGTGTATGGCAGTGGGTCCGGCATACAGCCTCAGTGTCAGACCGTCCTCGGCACGCCAAAGGTGAACCTTTTGAGCGACTTCCATCGACAGCACCAGTCGTTTGTCTGACAAGACATATACACCGCAAACGTCTCTCTCGTGACCCTGCAACACGAGTATGCATGAGTTATATTTTTTTCAGAAACAGATATTAAGGACTGTCCAGGTCAATCTGTGTCTAATATACAACAGACGTTTACGTCCTATTAGAAACTATTTTATTTCATTGATGCTTTCTTTCATTTCGAATGTTAAACTGTTGTCAACTTTATTGTTTGAGAACTTTGCAAGGCTTTTGCTCGTTTTATGCATGTTTATAACTCGCATAACCCCGGGCGGATACAGGGTTTTTGGAAAAGATGCAGTTACTGAGATGAGATTTTGCTCTCTAAATTACAATTCTTAGAAATCTTTCCATGAAAAAATAACATTATGATCATAGCGCTGTGAGCAAATTTCCTCAATCCGGTTATATTCCACAACTGGTAAGATGATAACTTAGAAAGACAAAATGACAAATGAATATGGCCAGGTTTGTGTAAAAACATACCCTATAATTTGTAATGATCGTGGCAAGAATGAGGCTCCATACTTTCAGAGTGGTGTCGACCGAGCCTGATACTGCAAATGAGTTATCACCAGAGATAGCGAGACATGTCACGGGCCCTGAATGACCCACAAAATTGTCTGCGAAATCACAGATATCAAGATTCCAAGATTTAAGCAATCCATCTGCACTTCCTGGAATTAAATTTTACAACGTTTACATAGGAAGACTTGGAAATAAATCAAGTTGTGTTTATCGTATCATTGTGGGATCATTGATTTGTATCTTGCCCTCGACAATGGAAAATAATGCTTAAATTGATATGTAATAAGCTTTCTGTGTTAACCGATTTTTGCATCACAAATAATAACAATAATTTGAATATTATATAGAAGAAGCGAATCAAGACTGCACACTTTTTTTTTCCTTGTTACAAACTAACAAAAGAAAGTCGACATTACGAAAACTTGCCCAAGCAATAAACAGAGAATTTTTGAGCTTCAAAAATTGAAAATGTTCAGCCAAAAAATTTGATATTTTTCTTATTTTCGCTCAAAACATAAATTGTGGTAACACGTTAGAACCGCCTCGCCGAGGCGGTTCTAACGGAGTACCCACAATCTATGTTTTGGAGCAAAAATAAGAAAAATAGGTATACCCCTACATACCCCAGTTTTGCTATATAAAAGTGGGGTTAAAGGGGGTATACATTTCACGGACATGTTTTTATGATGAAAAACATCTTGATGTTTTGGCAAGTACATGCATGGACTTTGGATTCTGCTTCACCTGTCGTCTTATCAGACTCTTAAAAACAGATTGCACGATAAACCGTGACTACCTGATATGACACGTTTTCCGTCTGACGTCATTGCCAAACAGGTAACTGGAGCTGTGTGTATGTCTTGATCACATTCCTTTGTAAACCGCTTGAGCAAACTCCACGCAAATACTTCATTCTGTAAGAAGGAATAAAACGGTTGTCGACCGTTGATATATTAAGAAAATGGCTCTTTGCCCACCCATTAAAAAAGTTAGAGGAGAGTGCCATACCATTCGGATATCGAAGGTTGTCAAGAAAGCAGTTGTCTATGAAACCAGACTCGAAAACCGAAGCACAAAACTACAAATTATGGGAAGTCAGATTAGAAGGCACAAAAATTATAAAAAAAAAATCCCAACCCAGACATTAGGCGTGAGGAAAATACAGCACAATACATGACAAAATTACCGCTAAGAAAAATAGTTAAAATAGCAATCCCTTAGGATTGAATTTGAAACAAATAAGAACATTAAATGCATGTACAGGGAAACGTTTGAAGGGTGTCGGCTATTGAATGTTATAAAACATATGTAATATCAATACGGTAATTGACCAAACTGTTTTGGAACCATAATGGCATTGTGTAAGCCAATTTTGTAATTAAATTAGGTTTCGTTAAGCCATACTTTGCATTATTTTAGATAAATGAATATACAATTAACGTATAATATGAGCACAGAAAGGTAAAAGTAAGTAATGGTCAGGAAATGAGCAAAAAAGCTAACCTTTGATACAGTGACAGCAATTTGTTGGTCATCTGTCAGGAGAGCACACAGCACAGCCGAGTTGTGTCCCTTGAATACGTCGAGAATTTCAGTGGTCCTAAAGTTATACAGGTAGACACCTCCACTCGAAGATGCCACAACACAATGATGGCAGTCACTGCATATTGCCACGCTGTTGGCCTTAGATAGAAAAACAGAAATATGCCATGAGAAAGCATGCAATCCAGTATCTGAGGTATGTCATTTACGGAAAGCAAGGAAAGGACTATTATAGGCCTAGCCTACTGTGTAATCCTTTGATTCTTGTTTATATACTACATGTATATGTATTCATGAATGTATGTATATATATGTAACCATGAAATTTCTGATAAATATATAAATAAATAAAATGAAATCAACAGATGAGCAGATTGATTCTTGCATTAATGACTACCTTAGCATTTTAACAAACAAACTTGTATGCATCACAATATGCTAAAGTAAACCTAAAAATGAATTGTTTATCTTTTTTATCTAATAAGAGGATAAAACATTCTTTTCCGTGCATTAACGTTTGCCAAGCCCAAGGGCAATAATGTGTTGCAGCCCGAACCGCGTAGCGGTGAGGGCTGCAACACATTATTGCCCGAGGGCTTTGTATACGTTAATGCACTTGGAAAAGAATGTTATATCGTCATTGTTATATACCTTTCCTCCAATACATGTACATTTTATTTATTTATTTATTTATTTATTTATTTATTTATTTATTTACATTTTATTTATTTATTTATTTATTTATTTATTTATTTTATCTATTTATTTATTCATTTATTTATCTATTCATTTATTTATTTATTGTGAATGCTATGTCTTGAAATCGCGCATGATGACAAGCACACAGCCGTTGATTGGTAAGTGATTAGACGCAAAATGACACGTTAAATTAAGATGAAATATACGTCTGAAATGTACACTCACCTGCCATGTTAAATTTAGATGAAATGAACACCTGCCAGTGTTCATAACATGAAAACAGGTGTATGTCATAGTCTCAGGGCAATAACACCTAGGGCAATAACACCATTATTGCCCTGTTATGACGTCATCTCAGGGCATTAACACCATTATTGCCCTGCTACGGTGTCATCTCAGGGCATTAACACCATTATTGTCCTGATATGACGTTATCTCAGGGCATTAATGGTATTAATGCCCTACGACGCCTAAAACAGCAGAAAGTGCTGTCCGTTACAACACGACAAGTTTCTATTGTAGAGATACATTAGGTATACAGTATAACAATGCATATTGTACAATGCCACAACAGAACCTCTACTGTATGTATTGGTACCAAACCTTGGATGCTAAACACGTTTTTGATGCGAAGACCACACAGCGTGTATTTTAGTATTCCAGTCAGGTTTATTGCGTGCATAAAAGGATTTGTAAATTGGCAATGAAATTACATAATACTAACCACACCCTGATGTTTCTGGATTGTCTGTGCAACCGAACCAGTTGCCATGGCAACAACATGCAACGAGCCGTTATCACAGCCTGTAAAAATGTTAATTTAATTAAATTTAATAAAGCCGATTATAACCAAAATCAATAAGCATAAATGCAATTTACGTTTGTTTGTTGTTTCAAATATTGAAGTACAGTGCATCTTCTGTCGGCTTAGTCGTTCAGAATGGAAACTTTCTAACTTTCAATTGCAAAAAAAATCAGGCATAACGGGACTGAGCCACCGCTTCCTGGGTATTTATCAGTACACTGGGAAGTTAATACGCCTTGCTGAAGGACACAACGCGATGGTGCCAGCGATCAAATTTATTTGAGCCTGTGCGTGAGAAAACAAACAATTTTGGTCAGACAAGGTCTGACACAAACCAGGCTGTACGGTCACAGAAGACAGCTAAAAGCTTGCAATTTCGGATTTAAGAAGACAACGGATTGTTCTAATCGTGTAGCGAAAACAAAGGCGCTCATCAGCTTCGCAGTTACTGCGAAGCTGATCTGTGTCTTTGTTTTTGCCTATGCAGAGTGTTGGTTTTCCCATGCGGTAGCTCATTTGATTTAATGGTTCTCATAAGAGAACGCCTTTCATTTCAATGAGGTGTTAGACTGGTTGGATTCAAGAGATTTCAAAGCCGTTTCACCTGCCATAAGAAAAGTGCTATCTTGGGACACATCCAGGGAGATAACTGGGCTGAGTATTTCATCATCTATAACATTCATAGTTGACCAGTCCGCTGTGTAGAACAGGTATATCTTGGCATCGAGTGATCCTGAAACATATATTAACTGGGTAGTGTTATTCATATCATATGTGGGGAATTTGCTTATTTGATTTGTTAATGTTCATGTCTAGGATTTGCGTGACCGCGGACAATCGATTTTTCTTAAGTCTCTTTAGTCGCTAGAAAATCAGCATGTACTTTTCACTTCAGGTGACTTTTTAATTGTCTGCTAGTAATACTACATAAAGAATATGTATTTCATTTCAAGAGTACATAAAATGATAAGGCACATATGCACATGTATTAAATGGCCGATACCTGAAATCAGGATCGTGTCTGATTTGCAGAGCTTCACTGCAGTGACCTTCTTCTTGTGACATGTCAGAGTTTTCAACATGGTAGCTGTCACGATATCACGAATTTCAATTGATCCATCTTCGAACCCACATATCAGCTTGTCGTCTTTCTGTGTCGTCACAAGGCATGTCACTTGAGAGTCAAAACATCTGAAAATGACACCGATGAGACATATATGCACCTCTCCTTATAGTACATCATTGCTTAATTTGATGATTTGGCATTGAGCTTTTTGTTACTGCAACCCTTTGCCGTTTTTAAAGAAGTATTGAAAATATAGTGAAAGCAAATCAGTTGTAATAATGATTTCCAAGTCGACGAGTGCTCAGAGAGGCAAAAGTTAACGTTGACACTAACTGACGTGGTACGACAAAAACATGGTTTAATGCAGAGAGTATTATTGCGTTTCACGAACATGACGAATAAAACAGAATGAAAATGGAGTTCTAATGGCTAATTTGTTAGTAATCGTCCAATATTATAAATCAGACGAAGTACGTATTTTGTCGTCGTGAAGGACCATAAAAACTTTAAAGCTGACGTTACCAGTGACTATGTATGTTACTCTAATAACTACCTTAATGCATGTTTGCATATTTCCGAGTGTACATCCCATATAAACACCGACTTGTCTGTCGCTCCACTGACCATAGTCCATCTTGTTGCCGACAGACAAAGGCATGTTACTTGACCAGTATGACCTTAAACCGAACAAACAAAATATGCTTAAAAACGAACTATTGGGAAAATAGCTGCTCATTCGGCTAACGAAGTGTTTTCATGGTATAAGTGCCTGATTGTTAGTTTGGTTTTTTCCCACCTTGGTTTTTGGAGTGGGAGTCTTTTTCTGATTGCGCCTTTTCTTGATCTTTGCCTACTTGTACTTTTTTCGTATGACAAGCTGCATTGGAATGAGGTCAAAATATCTAAATCTTTCATTTCTGACTTTTCACGATGACCACAAACTACCAATAGTATTAATTATTTACGGTAAAGAATTAAGATAATGGAACGTGCGTTTACATGTGTCATGGCATTGTGTCGGTTCTAAAATGTGTTCACGCTTAAATGTCAACCATAGGTTAAGTTAGCCAGTAAGAATTAACTTTACATCTTTATTCAATAAAATTAGATTTAAGGTTACCTTGAAAAGATTTGACCATTCGTTTAGACGCAATATGATACATCTGTACCCTGTTCCCGCTCCCTACTAGAACATGTTGACCGTTTGGTAGTAGTTCTGCGCATGCGCCGTTCGACAGGTTTGTGATTGAAGCAACCAATGGCGTATGAACTTTTTCAAGCCACGTGGTCAACGGAACTATAATTGGGTGGTTATAGCTATCGCACCATTCCATGCACTGGGATACCAATGGCTCAATGTACAGCGGAAAGAAATCTACAAATATTGATAGTTATATTTTCAACTGAGATGAAAACAGAAACTGGCACACATAAGAGATATAAAAGATTTCAAAATGAATTTAAATAACAGACCTAAAGTATCTACTAACGATCTCATCCCCCAAATCAACCACTGAAAGAATTAATATTTCTACATTGTGCAGGTATAGAAAGCTATGAATATATAGCCCCTTTCTTTCGACTAATAAGAACTTATCGTTACTCTTTGATTCTTTGGTTTTACATTTCTGAACCGTCGGCCATGTGCATGTGCAAGAAAATGAAGCGCTAGTACTAGTGTTCATCTAGCAGCATTACCGATGAACTTTTGTCAGTTTACTGCGATACTTTTTGGTTGTAAACCATTACCTTTGATCTATCTCATTCTCCCAATTATTTCATTTGCCAGTTGAAGTGGTGCTGCGACTAATAAGAACTTATCGTTACTCTTTGATTCTTTGGTTAACATTTCTGAACTGTCGGCCATGTGCATGTGCAAGAAAATCAAGTTCTAGTACTAGTGTTCATCAAGCAGCATTACCGATGAACTTTTGTCAGTTGCGATACTATTTTTGCTGTAAACCTTTACCTTTGGTCTGCCTCATTCTGCCAATTATTTCATTCGCTAGTTGAAGTGGTGATGAGTGAAGTCCTACACCTGACGACTGCAGTACCAGGTTGAGTAGGTGAATGTCTGAGTCAACCAGCAGTGTTTTGATAATTTCCAGATTGTTGAACACCCTCTGGATGTGATCACCGTCCGCCATTGCAAGTAGATATTCAAAACTACAGAAGGTGTGTTCTTTAAATCTTGCAATGTCACCTAGAATAATCCGAGTACAATCAGTTTCTCAGTTACTGTAATAAACCGTGAGCAATTGATTATTGGGGAAAAAAAGAACAGGCAGCTCAAGAATCTTAAGAGAATAGGATACTTTAAAATGAAATATATCTGTGATGAGCCTTCAAACACATGATGGTGTATGAAATTTGTACAGAAGAAAGTTTTGACTCCGCAAACATATTAGTTTTCGAGAGGTCAAACGGGGTCCAACTGATGTTTTTCCTTTGCTCCTGAGTTAGTAGGTTATTCGGCGCCCAGGGATCTCCATCGTCGGGCAGCTTACTCAGTCTGTGAGTCCTGGTTTTTTATTCATCAGGATGTTTATCATGATTTATTTGTTTGTTCTTGATGATTCATTGACTAGTTAGAGATTCACCACGAGGACCGAATAACTAACTAAATGTTATGAACCACTGCAGAAGCTGAGGGTGAGGTTATGGCCATGTAAAACCGGTTTAAGCCCGCCAGTAACTTTGTGTTACTGATCGTTCCAAGTCGATACTTCTGTGGTGGTTCTTTTTGTTTTATGTTTTGGTGTATAAAAAAATTTTTTGTGCTGTTGGCGCCTTATGTATGTTTTCATATTTTTAGTTAAGTTAAGGTAACTGAGTGGCCACCTATTGGGAAAATAGCTGCTCATTCGGCTTACGATATGTTTCATGGTATAAGTACCTGATTGTTAGTTTGGTTTTTTCCCACCTCGGTTTTTGGAGTGGGAATCTTTTTCTGATTGCGCCTTTTCCTGATCTTTGCCTACTTGTACCTTTTTTCCGATTACAACATGTTCTTAAATGTATTTAAATATTCTAACCTGCTTTCATAAGATGGTACCAAAGTTCTTGCAGCCGTCTTGTATTATACTTTGTATCACTGTACACCAATGGCTGAGGACAAAGTAGCCTATCCATATCTTCCTGGCACATCTCGTTTTCATCCTCACTCAGGAAAGGGTTATTGGTCTTCCAAACTTCCAGAAATAGGTCAGCTATATCTCTGTGAATGCTGACTATTTCGTCCGGGTCGGAGAGATAGCGCTGGCGGATCACACCTGTACAGCTCTTGAAACCCCATCTTAACAGGGTCCGGCCGTAGATATGTCTCCTGGCAAGAAGGCCGCCTGAAATGCATTTTATTTAAACCAAGTGTTGATAAATTTTGAACGAAGTAATTAGTAAAAAGAATAGACAGTTTAAGTCAAACTCTTCAATTACATAAGTATTCGTTCAATTTCAGGGCGAACACGTGAGCACGCCATGATTGTAAAACCATAGATCCGATAAAGAATTAGAGTGAGACGTCGAGCAAAATGTTTAGACAAAGGTGCAACCGAGACTACAATAAATCAAATAAGTAAAAAACAACAGGGAACTATGTATACTTTCGAATTACCTAATTCCTGTTTGATCAGCACCCAAACCTGACAAGGAAAGCGCAGGACATGTGGCGAATCTTGACTATACACGGCTACCAATACACTATCATTTGACGACAAGCAGTCCAGCAGCTCTATTTCCGTCATACCGTATCGCGACAGTGTGATGTAGGCACAAACAGCACCAATAACAGTCTTGCTGAACCTGTGTTCTAGCGTATCCAGTTTTTGTTTCAAAAGTATGTCAACATTCTTTGGGAGATTGTTAGACTTGTCACTGAGCTTAGTATCAGATGTCCATTTTATAACAATGTTTGAAATTTCTTCTACCATGAAAGGACAGTGTCCCTCGGCGAGCGTTTCAATAACACGTAGATATTGGTCATTAACCAATTTTCTCTTGTGTTTAGCGAGATTGTTGTGTAATGTGTTGGTGCATTCCTCTTTTGTCATTCTCCCTATGTATACAATCACTTCTGGATTGAGCAATTTGCTTTCCAACCTTTTGATAATTGGCAATGTTTCTGTGCTTGAGCTTGACACTATTATGTGAAACTTTGGAGGCAATTTTGCTGCGAGCCAGTCAACTTGAGCATTTTCAAACTTTGGACTGTTTTGTAGGTTTTCCAAACTATCAATGATAATTAGCACCTGTTTTATACTTTTTGAAACCCGATTGGTTAATCCGTGAAAATAATTTGTCAATTTCTGCAGTGAATATGTTTCAATGTCTAGTTCTTGTCTGAGAATCATGTTTATCTGTACACAAATACTCCTGAATATATCTTCGATGCTGCAGGATCTCGTTGTTAATCCAATAAATACTGGAATCAAAATCACATCTTTTCCAAACAATTCCTTGGCTCTGTTACTAAGTTTCGCCAACATTCTACTTTTGCTGCTTCCATTTGGACACTTCAGTATTGTGAGTTGATGCTCCGCTCGAGAACCATATATCAACATTGACTGAAGTTTTGAAAACGTACTTTCACAGCCACCCAGTGGGGCTTCTCGGTGAAGTTTTAAACAATAATGTAAATGAATGAGAGATTCTGTGTAATTAAAACTTCTATATGGCGATTCCTGTAATGGTTTCATTTTACCAGCACTTTTGTCTATTAGTTCATTCAGTTTTGTTGAGACTGCAGCTATGAAGTTTTCAACCTTCTCGTCCTCCAATCTTTTAACACTTTTCTCTTGTTCCACGTTTTCTTCTGTCAGTTCATAGTTCAGATATAGCACATTAGTCTCACTGCTATCATGTCCGACATCTAGCCTGAGCTGGTGGATATTTGGATAACTGCTCCGAGAAGGATCAACGACAGAAGGTTTTTCGATAAGTTGTCGAACTTTGTCTAATCCAGATGTATCCATACTTTTGAATATCGGAGATTGTGACTCTGTAAACATTAGACGTAAGCAGAATACTTACTTACCATTACGAAAACATGCCCATGCAATATACAGACATTTTAAAAGTTATAAAAAATGAAAATTTTCTGTAGAAAATTTTGACATTTTTCTTATTTTTGCTCAAAACATAGATTGTGGGTACTCGTTAGAACCGCCTCGGCGAGGCGGTTCTCACGAGTACCCATAATCTATGGTTTGAGCAAAAATGTTAAAACTATCAAACATTATCAGCTGAAAATTTTCAATTTTTAAAGCTCAAAAAATCTCTGTTTACTGCATGGGCATGTTTTAGTAATGTTAGGTTATAATCTATCCATATAAACAGAACTGATCGATTGCGCAGTCATACTAAGATCATGTCTGTTATTTAATAAGATTATGAATAATAATTATTTTCTTCTTTAGGTTGTTCCGAGTGAGCAAATTAGTTTCAGTAATGCACATAAAATGATGTTTCAAACCTCGCGGGCGTAATTGGATGGAATATGCAAAATATCAAATAGGGTTTACCTGAATTTTGCCTGACGACGAACAAACATCCATTAGACGAAACGCTCATGGCTTTTCGTATCTCTCTGTCTAACACTGAAATGAAAATACGGTCACGCTTTAGCTTCTCTATCATATTTCTTGACACCGGCTTATTTGAAATTAGTTATTTCACATCAGACATGATTGCACATGAGTAATGTGGTATGTTTTATAAGATCATGATCATGTTGTTTATTGTTTTTCTTTGTGTGCTGCATTTCCGAAGAACAACAGTATTTTAGGTTATCAATATGAATGTCATTTGTGTAATGTTTTGTTTTGTCAAATCCTTTTGGTTTGTTAAATTTAATTACGATGATTAATTTCCGAATCTTCGTTTTTATTTCAGGAATGTCTCTTATTGAGTGTGAATACGTGCACTATTGAAGTGACACTATGATCACTTATTCTTGCATAGAAATCTATGCGCATAGCTGTTTGAAGCCGTTTTTAATTGGTCGAAAGCCGTGTTCAAACAGCAAAACCCCATGTTCAAATCATGAAATTCACGTGCCGTTTGAACATGAGTTTTGGCCGACGTCATTGGTCAATGCGACATGACGTCATGTTTTTCGTAGAAACAAAATGGCCGACGTTGAAGAAGCTCCGCGGTTTTCGGTGAGTTTTTACGTTGTTAGTGCTTTTTTCAAGAGATTTATAAGTCGATTAGAGTGAAAATGCAAGAATAGCGATCAACCATGGTTTGTTTCAATGTTCAAACATTCGATGGATCACTCGGAAGGCGTTTGAACACGCGGCCTGCGGCCTTGTGTTCAAACACCTTCCTCGTGATCCATCGAATGTTTGAACACTGAAACCCATGGTTGATCCCTATATTAAAAGAATACGTAGTGCCTAATGATAACGTGGCTGCAGTTAATTTTTGTTACAATACAGAACATACCTGATTGAAAATGCTCTGTCGATTTCAAATCTCTACCATATAACCCAGAGCTTTGTAACAACTGTATGATATCTTTTTGAACAGAAAGCCATGTTGGGTTGTCATTTCTAAAACAGAAAAAAAAACGTCTTGTGATACATGTAAAATTATTACGCGTCATTACTGCATGCCGCTTATAGACAAATAGTGTGGAGAAAAATTACATTCGATACATGTTCTGTTTTTCTCTATTTTGTTGAAAATACAGAACTGCTAGAACCTGCATACCTTTTCAAATGGTTAAATTTCTTATTACTTTTCAACAAATGTTTGTTATATCAACTTTTTGTTTTAAGATTTAAAGGGGTCTCTAGTCGACAAGACATTCCGTGTAGCAGGTGATGTTCATCTTCTTTCTTCCTTTGGTTCTATGTTGTTTTATCGCGTCACTACTTGAGATTTTGTCAACAGAAAAAAAAAATATGAGAACTCACTTTCCCTTACTGTTATGGTACTTCAGTCGATAGTGTTGTGGAATGGCGTTGTTATCTCTGATGTACCATTTGGTCAACAGGTCCGTTTCTGTACACGAAAAAGGAAAACAAGTAGAATCTACTGGAATTATCCTGATTCCTGGCTAACATTCCTTCAGTGTTGCAAACTATGTGCTTGCTGGAAAGTTACATATCCAAAATTTGGACATTATCTTCCTGAAAATAGTTGCATTTTTGTTCAATGTGTCGCTTTGCGTCCCTATCAACATGGCCTTCCAAACATTGTGAAGCAATGACCTGTAAAATGTGCATTAGAATATACACAAATTTTGGATGGCTTGACTAAATCACTTTTCCTTGACAAACTCAGACCTGCTTATTATAACGGTTTAGTCGGTCGGTCAGTTGGTTCGAATCTTTGTCTCGAGATACAACTTTTAAGTAGCGCCTCTGTAATGGATGGGGGTCCAAAACTTGCGTACTATAAAGGCGATCCTTGTCATCGCTTTGTTATTGTTAAGCAGTAAGGAAGGTAGTCTGGAGATGAGTGGTAAGCTGTGATACGTGGTAACAGTTCTGTGTCACGAAATGAGCACTTCTACAACCCACCCCATCCCAAGTTAAATAGTTTTAATGAGGATACAGATTGAATCATCTTTATCTAAAGAGCGGACATGCTCCCACATTCATCTTAATACGCGAAGAACTTTTAGCTCGGAATTGATATACTGGTTTCTTGGGAAAAATGAAGCTTCGTTTCAAAAGACAGAAAAACAACATTTTTAAGAAGGCCTCAAAAAGTTTAATGAATATAGTCTTACTTTTCCCAATCACTGTCAGTGCGTCAAATATTCGTTTGTATTCTACTTCGTCAATAAATCGCGGTGCTGGGATTGTTCCGTACACATCTCCAATGAATGCCTGAAAATACGAGATATCAGGAAAACATGTCCGTGTTATGTACCCCTTAAACCTCACGTTTGTATAGAAAAGCTGGAGTTTGCGGGGTATACATACTTTTTTTGTATTTTTTGATAGAAATAAAGATTGTGGTTATTCGTTAGAACCGTCTCGCCGAGGCGGTACTAACGTGTACCCACAATCAATGTTTTGAGCAAACTTTTCGAAAATAAAAAACAATTCTGATGAACATTTTAGAGCTAAAAAAAATCGTTGTATATTTAATAGGCAAGTTTTCATAATGAATAAGAGAACAACTAGAAGGCAGAGAAGTAGGCAGATGTTTTCGCAAAGACTAACTGCGATATGTTTATTACAATGCTCTCTATGATATTCCTAGTTTGTAGAAAATATTTGATTACAATTTCCTTAAGCAAAGCCAATAACTGAGAAGAGTAAGACCGGCCAAATGAAAATAATTAAAATTAATTTTAACGGCAGACACACCAAAGTGTCTGGGACTTGGAAATAACTTTTAAGCTTCGTCAGACGATTAAGAGATTTTATTTTGAATTTACATGATGCACAAATTGACATTTTAAAGGAAAAGTTAGGTTAGGCAACTTTCAGAGAAACAATAATTACTGTTCCTAACACTTAGTCAATTTTTAAACACTGGACAAGCTGGTTTAACTATCTATACCTTACCAAGAAAAACGGTCCGATAGACTCTTCACTACAGTTTGTCAGTTCCCTTAACCGAACTTCCAGGTTATCTGGGTCCAGTGTTGGGTCCTCCGTGTTGCCTAGCAACGGGTCAACAAACATCACATCGAGGCCATGCTGTAGACAGTGATGCTGAACGTTTGGTAGAACCTCATTCCACAGGTACCGGCGTTCTATGTCAAACTCTACATGGAGTAAAATATTAAGTGTTATATAAGGATATACATACAAATATAGTACCAAAAGAAGAAACGTGAGTTATGAAAGAGTATTTTTGCGAGAGAAAATACCATATATGTTATGACTTCACTGCCGCGTCAGAAGGCGAAGTGTCCCTGAGTTTTATTTCCGATTGTCAAGTAGCCTAGTTCTGAGTAATTTACGTTTACAAGCATGACAAACTGACAAAAGGTACATTTTGCATAACTGAGCTCCAAAGACTATGGCACGAGGACATTAGATCATTTTGTTTTAACTTATTCATCTAGATAAAATCAGTGAATTACTAAATAGATCTAATAACTTGATAAAGATGTATATTTTCTGGAAGTTCTATTGAGTGTAATGATGAACAGTGTTTGTATTTTCTCCAGATCACACTAAATGCTTTGTCTGACAACTAAAAAAACTCGCGTTGTGATGTACGCTAACTGCAGCATTGCGTGTTATATCAGCGTTGTGTATGCTCATTAGATAGCATGGAATGTCATAAGGTTAGATCGACGCGGCAGAAATATTGTGGAGGGTATTTTATTTTCAACTTGAAGCTTTAAGGACAAGCCACTATCATACATGCTGAATGATTTCTATATTCCATGACTGAAATATACATGTACTTGTAACTCATTTTAAAGATGTAGCCTTCACATAAATGTTTTAAAGAAAATTTGCTGCTTATTTCATTTATCCTATTTCTTAGTATTAAAATCGAATATATTCAACTTGTTAACGTAAATTAATGCAAGATACGTGCACGGTGATGGACAATAAACAACTGATTTCCAAATTTTCCAAAAACCTTGAAAATGTTAATAACTTAAAATTTTAACTGTTTTCAACAATGATTTTAACGATGAAATCGTGCTTTCTGATACCTTCCCTTTTGAAACCCTTTAAAAAATTGTTCGCAATCGTAAGACCAGAAGTTTCGTTAACTATTTCCATAAGTTGCATATTTACGTGCACATCAGGAAAACATGTCCGTGCAATGAATACCCCCTTAAACCCCTTATATAGTAAAACTGGGGTATACAGGGGTATACCTATTTTTGCTCCAAAACATAGATTGTGGATACTCGTTAGACCCGCCTCAGCGAGGCGGTTCTAACGTGTACCCACAATCTATGTTTTGAGCAAAAATAAGAAAAATATCAAAATTTTTCCTCTGAAAATTATCGATTTTTGACCTGAAAAAAATACTGTATATCATATGGGCATGTTTTCGTAATGAGATGGCGTGATCATGGATCAAACATACGCGTACATACAACCTAGCAAATAGGCAGATAAAACAAATCACCTCGACATCACTCATTAATCGACTGCTTGCGTGCAAGAAGACGAGCCTTGTCACCTAAAATCATTCAATTGCTTAGTAGCAAGCAATATAAAATAAAAATTATGTCTTTTTTTGATTAGCAAGCAGTGTGATGGTATAAACTTATGACATGTCTGATTAGTGCATAAACAGTCTTGTTAATTAGCTAGGCTGAAAGACTAGAAATTAATCTAATTAGATTTAGTACACACAGCAGGCGGGAAAGAGTTGACAAAACAAGACACTCTATAAATTCTATTACATGTACATGTAAGACCTATGAAAAGCAAGATGACTAGCTCTTTCATGCACAGGTAGACATCCGGATGCAGTTTGTACCATTGTCCTGGCGGCCGTTGGTTCAAACAACTTCCCCAAGCCCCGACAAACGTTAATGCAGGAAAATAAAAATAATTGTTAGATCCTTTGGAAGCAGTAAAACATTCAAAGCGAGAAGATGGGCCATATTGTACAATTTCGGGTAATGAACCTTCATCAGTGACCCTTTTCAAAACTGGCAGCGAAAGCCAGACATTTTAGCTGCAATATCAAGAATTTACATTTTGTGTAGTCTAAATCAAAGACTCATATTCCCAAAGGGGCCAAATAATCAAATTACTGTTAAGAAGATGATACTTAACATACAATTATTTTGACATACTCCAAATATATTCACTGATCCCAAAGGATCAAAAGAAAAATATAATCTGCTCTATGGATGATGTACGGGGAGACTTTTTAGGCCCGCCACACGGCACAACACCAGCTGCAGTATAATTGTTAGATCCTTTGGAAGCAGTAAAACATTCAAAGCATGTTTGGGATAGCAGACGACATGCATTACGAAAATACGAGTACCCACAATCCATGTTTTGGAGCATAAATAAGAAAAAAGTAAACCAGATTTACACTTAATATAATGGAGTTTAAGGGGAGGGGTGAGGTATTTATTTCACGGACATGTTTTCCTGGTGTGAATTTACCTTCTATGTTGCTACATATGTAGATTTTGACAGTTGTTTTCGGCAGTGGTGGTAACTCGTCAAGATTTCCCGTCAGAATGTTGTATAACTGTCCGCCCTCCGCCATTACTTATCGTGTTTTCTTCATACTTCAGTTACCTGCAAGTAGGAATATTATCCCTGACAATCGATTTATTTCCTTCATTTTACATTAATAAACAAAGTCTGCGACTTAGTGCTAAAATGTTGCAGGTTTTTATCTCTTTCGAACATTCCATGGAACTCACAAAATCAGTAACAGTTTTAACGAATTAAAATTTCTGTATGAACATCAAAGTTAAAATGTTAATGTTAATAATACATGTAATATACGCAATAAAGCCATAAAGCCACCGTCTTGCAGTATGGTGAATCATTTTCATCTTAATGACACTTGACCGACGTGACATGGACATTTTACAACTATGTCCATTCGTGCTACATATATTTAGGATGGAACAAACCGCTAAGATTTATTTGACTACGAAGATCTGAGATTTATTTGTCCCTTTTCTAACATTCCTGCAATGTTTTCAGGTATGTTCTCACTGTCCCGGTTTAGCTCCCCGGTTCGCCCCGGTTTCATAAACCGGGTTGAACCGTGACGAGCCGGGATAGAACCGTAGCGCTACCGTGGCGAACCGGGGTAAACCGGAGAGCCTTCACGGTTGTATAAAATGTTAAATAGAACCGGGGAAATCCAGGGCGAACCGGGAGAGATGTCAAACACCGAATTAAACCGGGGCGACACCGTGATGATACGGCGCAAACCGTGGGTAACCGTGTCGGCACCGGGTTGAACCGAGACGGCGCCGGGGTGAACCGGCACGCCACCGGGGTGAACCGGGACGCCACCGGGGCAAACCGGCTTTAAAAATTTGGCCACGATTAACCACGGTTTTCTCGGGTTCACCCTACTGGCTTTCCGATTCAACCCGGTGCAGTCAGGCTGGTTCACTAATACCGGCAAACACCGGGACATATCCGTGGCGGGGCCGAGGTGAACCGGGACGCCACCAGGGTGAACCGGGACCACAACGGGGTGAATCGGGACGCACACCGGCCTGCACCTTGACGACATCGTGATAGAACCGGGACTAAGACCGGGGCTGCATCGGGGTAACACCGTGACTGTGAGAACACGATCAATTTTGGTAGGGACAGTTCCCCGGTTTATCACGGTATACCGGCTCGTCTTCACCGGGGCGAACCGGGGTAGAACCGGGACAGCGAGAACGGGGCTTTAGCGAATAGGAGGTTGCAGCTCTAGTGCAGCTTACCAAATTTCACCATCGAGCCAATATTTAAGAAACCCGATCAAAATGGCTTCCCGTAAGCAAAATACAAAATGCAGCACGGCAAAACTTGTTAAATCAACTAGAAGCTATAATGGAATTGTCGCGGTGTTAACAGGTTTCCTCTGGGAAGTAAAAGGCTTGTCAATGTGACTTAATTGATTGTCTTTCCTAATTTGGCGAGGTTTTCGAATTGTGAAACAAGCTTCATAAACAGAGGCTAATCTAATGTTCAAACGATAAATGAGCAGCGTCATGAGATAAACAGCATTTTGCATATGCGAAAACAAAGTCGCAGATCCGCTTCGCAGTACATTGTAACTGCGAAGCTGATCAGCGCCTATGTTTCGTTATACAGATAGTACAATCCATATACTTTCTAAATCCAAACTTTCCAGCTTCTAGCCGTTTTTCTGTGCTTGTACACTGTCAGATCGGTGTGTATAGCACCTGTTCCAAAATCAAATTAGTGGTTTTCTCATGACGTGGCTTATATGATAAATATTGATGACGTTGATCCGAAGTTGATATCCGTTGCAGATGCTCAAAACTTAAGTAACATGTACCTTAAAAGGCACAAAGTAACAATTGCTCAGGACTTGGTGCAATCTGAATTAAAGGCCCACTCTTAAAATTAAACCGAGATGGGAAAAAAAAGTTGAGCGTCAGAAACTAACACAAAGAGAATTCATCTTTAGCTGAGTGAGCTGCTGTTTCCCTAAAGTTGACCAATCAGCCACCTTTACGTAACAAAATAAATACTTGGGATTAACGATGGTCGAACGCTTCCACATAAACTGTGGAAAATGGTTCCAACAAACAGTCTCATTATCTATACTGAATACTAGGCATTGGGGCATGGAATAATTATTCAATTTTGTATGTATCCACATCAAGCAGCTCCTACGTGCGTGACATGAAAACAAAATCAAATTCAAAATGAAATAACTTGAAAACACGAGATACACCTCTGGAAAGATTTTTTTAGAATATCGAGTAGGCCACATATGTCATGGAACGTTCGTGGAAAGTCTATTACGGAATGGACTTGTCTTCCGAAAAGAGGCATCAAAACAATGTTTCAATGCAGCGTTTATTGAACTAAATTCCCTGACACAAAAACCCAGCTACCGAGAACATTTCTCGTGCAATGTCCATTAATTATCCTCATTTTCAAGATACAGTGTGTTAGAAAAACAGAAAATAAAGGTAGAACTAGTTAAGACGGGGATAAAATGTCTCATTAGAATATGCAAGAATCTTCTGTCAGTATCAATTGAGCCAATGCATCATCAGAAAACCAACAAAATGCATAGAAGAAGACAACGACGCAGATCAGCTGTGCAGCCGTAAAAGCAAAGCTGATCAGCGCCTTTATTTTTGCTACATGGATAGTACAATCCCGCTTTTTATTAAATCAGAAATTTCAAGCTTCTAGCCTGCTTCGGTGACTGTACATGTCGGTTTATGTCAGACCTGGTGGGAAACCCAAGGCTTAATTGTAATTCAATGTATATTATCACGTTTCATTTATTTTAAATCCGTGTCAGATATGCTAATGAAGACTTAGTCAAAGGCATAAACAGTAGAGACGCAAAATTGTTAGAAGCTCTTGTTCTTGCGGTGGCATGATAAACAGTTCACCCGATTTCAAATTGCAGGCCTCTTTCATAACACAACAATTTTCATTTGTTTGTTTGTGTGAATCGATTCTTAACGTCCAACTCAACAGCTATGGTTATGTCGGGACGTTGCCTGCAATTTACGACACTTTTACCCAACGTAAGGACAAAATTGACGTCCAAAAATATACTTACAAAAGTAAGTATACCAAAAATATACTCTTTGGCTCCATTTTGCCAAATCTAGAGGGTCACTGAAGAGACTTTTGTAGTCAAAACCGCCCGCGGTATGGCCCAATCATTTTCTTATTAATATGCTCACTGCTCTTAAAGGATCTCAGTTTTTTTTTATTTACATTACCAAAACTTGCCCATGCAATATACAAAGATTTTTTTTTTTCAGAAGCAAAAATCAAAATTTCTTTGGGAAAAAAAATGATTTTTTTTAATATTTTCGCTCAAAACATACATTGTGGGTACACTTTAGAATCGCCTCAGCGAGGCGATTCTATCGTGTACCCACAATGTATGTTTAACCCAATACAGACACCCGTGACATTATCTCGCATGGTATATTTCATGCCTCAGCGAGGCGGTTCTACCGAGTACCCACAATGCACATGTACATGTATGTTTTGGACCAAAAATAAAAAAATAGGTATACCCCTGTCAATCCCAGTTTTTTTATACATGTAAGTTCAAAATTCAAAGTTTATTCACTTAAGCATGTAACAGCTCATCGTGATTACAACATATATACATACAAGTGAAGAATGACATATATAAAACATATACATAAAAGTGGGGTATAAGGGGGTATACAATACACGGACATGTTTTCCTGGTGAAATATACTGTTAGCATCTAGGTAAACAAGTAAGGCTTATACATGTCATTATTGATAGTTTGACTTATAGCTATTTCACAATAAGGGTAGCCAATATGATTGGCAATTACCTCGTCAAGTTCATGATACTGATACTTTATTCATGCAAAAAGCCATTACGGCCCATGAGCATATAAACATATACAGTTTACAAACATGCAGGATAGCAAGTTATACAGATATAATGTTATTTAGTTATTCTTATTTTCTTACTTACTATGCTCACTCAATCAATGGGAGAGGTGCTTTATATATAAATTTGAAAAAAACATATACACATACAAATGAATAGCTCAAGCCAAATTCGCATACACTGTATCATGAAATTAAACCGGATCAGTAATTTTATGTTAAAACAGCATCTTTCCTCAAGTTAAATGCTTTATCAATAAAAACACTCAAATTTTTCAGAGTCTTGACATGTTCTGTTGATAATAATTCTATGAATTTTGGCATATTCGGTCTTTGCCAATAATATTTATGCAAATATCTTTTTCGTAAGTCACTGTAAAAAGGACACTCCAATAAAAAATGGAACTCGTCTTCGAGAACATGGCAAAACTTACACTTTCGATTTTGAATAGGAGTTTTATTAGGTTTTGTCCAACGACCAACCTCAACTTCAAGTCTATGAGAGGACAAACGTAAACGACTAAGACTTTTGCGATATTTAGTAACGTTTAAAACTTCCAAATATTTTTTATGTTCGAAACTGGCAAAAGTTATATAGCATCTAGCGCGTGTTGAATCATTCAATCTTGCATGCCAATTTTGAATAAACGAATCTGTTACTCTTTGTTTAAAAATACTTAGAAATATTTCTATATCACCTACGCCTTGCGCGTCCCAAACGTTCATAAATCCCAATCGACTCAACAAATCTCTTACGCACGATGCCCAATTTTGTTTTCGAGGTTGCTGTACTAAGTCATTCAGCATCATTTCATATACTTGTTTAATATATTTGGTTCCGTCACAGCAAATAATCTTAAACCAATACTTTATTATAGCTACAAATCGCCTTGATTGATAATTTATTCTACCTAAATCACCGAATATAAAGTCATTTTGTGTTGTTTGTTTGACACCTAATAAATTTTTGCAAAATTGCATATGAACAGTTTCAATGGATGTTGCTTTGTGAAAACCCCAAACTTCGCTTCCATAATTTAGGATTGGCGTTACTAATTTATCAAACAACTGAAGTGAGTGCGAAGGCGGCAGTGATGTAAAATTGTATAAATATTTATTCAATGTAAACACTGCTTTCAATGCTTGCCCTGACAGTGTTTTCTGAGTCTCAAAACTTGATCCACCTGTAGTAAATACCACTCCTAGATAACAAAATTTACTGACAATTTCAATGTATTCATTTTTGTAAGTGAAATTTAATGCATTTGGCAAAACGCCACCTTTCCTAAATACCATAATTTTTGTTTTGCTAGTATTGACTGTTAACTTCCACCTTGTGCAGTATTCTTCAAGAACTAATAAAGATTTTTGCAGATCCTCATGTGTTTTACCAAACAGAATAATGTCGTCAGCATACAACAATATGCTTATATTAATCATGCCAATATTTATACCAGATATACCATTTACATCCAATTCGGCTTCTAAATCGTTAATATACATAGCGAATAAGAATGGCGACAGACATTCACCCTGGCGAACTCCAATGTTACAGTCGAAAGGGTTACTAAGACTATTATTATACTTTACTCTTGATCTAACATTACAGTAGATTGATTTTATTATATTTAACATTTTACCCCTTACTCCTAACCTAATTAGTTTAAACCACAGAACATCACGAACTACATAATCAAATGCTTTCGTGAAGTCAACGAAAGCGCAATACAACTGGGAATCATTGTTGAGACAATGTGTGATCATGTTATTCAAAATAAAGATATTGTCAGTCGTACTCATGCCTTTACGAAACCCCGCTTGTGCTTCTACATAAATGCTATAATTGTCTGCCCATGTGTTTAATCTATTATTTAGAATACGAGTGAAAAGTTTACCGATAATGCTTAGCAGCGTAATACCCCTATAATTCGATGCCTCATTTCTATCCCCTTTTTTGAAAATAGGTATTATATGACCCTCCGCCCATCGTTCTGGAAAATAACCTATATCGTACATTTTGTTAAATAAGCTATGTATATAGGAGATCAGTCCGTTTGTTCCGTTTTTGAAAAATTCATTCAAGAAGAGATCGGGCCCTGCGCTAGACCCAATACGCAATTGGCTTACACCCTTTTTGATTTCTTCAAATGAAATTGGAATATCTAATTCTTCGAACATTACTTGAAACTCTCCTTTGACATATCGTTCGTTAAAATACAAAATATCCTCATCAGGCTGGTAAAATCTGTCGTTTGGGTCGCTAACTGCTTGAAAATATTCCGAAAATTTCGATGCATCTATCGAACATTTATGCTTCAAATTTGCTGCTTCTTTTAACAAATTCCAATACTCTTTAACATTTTTAGATTTTGAAACAATAAGTTTAGAAGTTTTCTCTTTTGCGAAACAAAAACGTTTTTTACGTAAAATTCTCTTATAATCCGACCTTGCACTAGCAAGATGTGTTTGGTTTAACGGGGACGTATCATTTCTGTATGTATCTAGTGCAAAATAAAAGCGTTTTCTGTATTCACGACATTCATCATCAAACCAGGGCTGGGCTAAAAAATCACTGCCTTCATTTTTAGTAATAACATTTGGCGTGTAGATCTTTTTAGAAAAGAGTGGATCACAAACATTTTCTAACAGCAAATTAAAACTCTGAATATTTTTATCTATATCTTGCGTTGTTGACAAATTTGATAACTCAGCCTGTAACCTCCTTAAAACATTTTCTTCTGCCTCAAGATTAAAAATATATTCATTCGATCGTTCTTCGTGCCAAACATACTTTTTTTTTACTTTATCGAACGTTGCATTTTCTCCCGATGTGGCTTTTTCATGTGTTGTTTTACAGGGTAAAGAAAATTGAATCATGCAATGGTCAGATAATATATTCGGGTCATCCACGTGGAAATTGCATATGACATCTAACAAATATGGGTTTACTATAGCATAATCAATAACACTGCGACCATTCTTAACAACGTACGTGTATTTTCCGACACCCTTATCGGAACCAAGTCGCCCATTTGCGATACGCAAACCGTTCAACTGACAAAAATTCAACAATTTGCGACCATTTATATTAACTGTATTGTCTTGTGAAAATCTCGGAACTATTTCATCAATTTTATAATCATTTGGCAAAATATTTATGTTTGCAGTATTATCAAAAATGACATAATCCCGTTCATTTCCTATTCTACTATTAAAATCTCCGCAAATTAATACGTTATAACAATCATTTGTATCATTTGCAATTTTGATGATAAAATTTGAAATTCTGTCTAGAACGTCCATCTCGACTAATGCTTCACGACTTGATGAAGAAGGAATAATGTAGCATAAGCATAAATATATGTCATGTTGCAAATTGAATAACTGCCCCTTAATTTTGATCCATATGATGTCATCAGAGTCCATCTTAAGTAAAGTACAGTATGAGAAATACATCAGGTATCCTGTTCACAACTTGACCTGAGGAGTTGGTAAATCCGAGTTGAATTGGTCTAGAGATAATTCCCCAATAATATATTCCTAGTGTACAAGTTTACAAAAGGAGGTGTGAAGAGATCATTGTCAAAGGAGAGAAAATTGTCTAATATCAAAAATATTACACCATGTAATACTTTCCATGATAATAATATACACCATGTATTGAAAAGCAGCAATTCTGTCAGTGTTCGCTCACCTGAGCAAATGCTTGTTAGCTCACCAGAGCTGAAGAGGCAAACATGAGCTTATGGAATATTAATTAAATCTAGTCGCATGTTGAAATCTTATGTTTTCAGAGGTCAATATAAGAATACATGTCATCATTCTTATGTATAATTTGCTCATGAAGCAATACATCTGATTAGACAATGTTAATCGATAGTAGGTTGGAAACCCATCATCATAATTAATGTTGACTGATGACACTGACTGTAAAAGACCAATGCCAGAACACACAAATAACTTAAAATAGTCCACCTGTGCATTTGAGTTGCATTACACAAAAAGAAAAGATTTCAGCTGCATCGTTACATGAGCTGCATGGTTACATCACCTGCATGGTACATGTAACCATGCTGCTTTGTCAAGCTGCATGTTTCACATTTCAAAAAACCTACATTGTAAATTATTGGTACCAAATCCTCACAACCCATGATGCATTGGTATGGGTATCTTTTTTTTTTTCTTCAAAAAACCTACATTGTAAATTATTGGTACCAAATCCTCACAAGCCATGCTGCAGTATCAAATTTCATTCAGATATTTCACATTCTTGTGCAAAATGTGCATGCATTCAAAATTTATGTTGCGTTCATGTCTATCCATCACATTGAAATAAACACCATCTGATTTTTTTTTACAATTCCGGTACTATTTTTCATATTTTTCTTGTGTTTTTACCAATTCTTCGCACATCTAAATTCACATAATATGTAAAAATTTGGTTCCAATTTTTCACATCTGAGAATAATTTATTCATCAAACTATTCTTCACAGATGTGACGAATACATTAAACTTCTTCACAATGTCAAAACATAAACTTGTGAAACAACATGTAGCATTTATGCCTATCCATCACATTGATTTAAAACACAATCTGAAGTGTATCTGCCTTCGATTCCAATTCGTCAGAACACAATTCATACCAATGCCACAGATAGGATTTGTACCAATTATTCACATATCAAAATTTAAATGTGTAAAAAATTTGGTACCAATTTTCACATCTGAGAAAAAACATGTCCTACTGATGTGATGGAAATATACAAAATTCTTCACAGACCAAATCATAAAATTGTGAAATAATATAATGCACTAGTCATTTGTATCTCCTGGGCCCTATGAGACTGGGGATAGCAGGTACACAATGGAGCTTACATAAAGTGCGGGATTTAACCTAACTTGAGATTGAAACATGTACCATGCCAGTACATTGTCACATCAATTCAAATTAAGTATTAGTTGTACATGTATTTTCACATTGATTTTATTGTCCCTATATTTACCTGCAGACATTCGAGCCCTGCCCCTCCCCGCTCCCATCATACTTGTTTTTCATCAGAACAACTTCCCGCTGTTGTTTCTCTTTATTGTTAGCCCCTGGTGGTGGCGCTTTTAGCAGGGTTTTTACCACAAATTTGAGCCCGCAGTGCCAGGCTTTTAGCAGAGTTTTAGAAGCCCTGCTATAGTGATGGGATACAAACGACTGGTTCATACATTACACCTTCAAAAAACTAAACATACACAAATATGTCACAATTCCTAAATGTGACATATTGGTACCAATTTTCACATAGGTGTTCATCCAAGGGGAATATGAAATTTGTGATTCAACGAAATCATCGCATTTACCGTAATGCCGCTTCATAGATTACAAAAGTCAAACTGATTATCCAGAGACAACCAACGCAACTGAGACCAACCAACCCAGATGATATCAATGCGAAACAATAGGTTATGTCCGGGAGCAACTTTCCCAACAGGTGTTGGAATACTAGTCAGAAATTGATTTCATCTGTGTTGGTTATTCTCATTCATGTTGGTTGTCCTTAGATAACCAGCGTGCATGTCCTCTCGTTAATAATTCTAAAATTTCAAAGTAGCAATCTACTGTTTGTTGCACATTCAATTTTGTATTGGACCTGATAGTAAAACCTGAAGACAAGTTTTCTCATGATGTGACCCATAATACCTTAATATGGGTCATTATCAGCTTTGCCTCTAACACCAGGTAAAAGATTACACTATGAATTGTAAGGAAGCAATTGAGATGAGAATGAACTTGACCAAAATGTTATGAATTTCATTAGCAAGTTGCTCAGGTTGCAATCATGTTGACACTTGAGCTGTCTACTGCTATGGTGAAACGGCTATAACCACTTTTCATGGGCGTGATTCCTCATGAACACAACATTCCCACCCTGCCAATAATAATACATTTTATTGTTTGTTTGTATTGAGGCTTAACGTCCCAGTCAACAATTTTTCAGTCAAGTCAGAACGGAGCCAACTCTTCCTGGGTTTAACCAGTACTGTAGGGAGTTAATGTGTCTTGCTCAAGGACACAACACGGTGACGTTTGTGGGTTCGAACCCAGGGCCTCTCGATTCGGAGTCCGACGTTCTACCACTACGCCACCGCGCTCCCTACATTTTATTGTGTAATCAAAGTAGCGGTGTTGAAAAGTCAAATCTATAGCCTCAAGTTCGGTAATAGTGCCCATCTTGAATACTGTTACATGTACTTATGCCTGGTAAGTTCGCGTGCCCGTCATACCATTTTATGACGTTCTCATGTATGGTCTCTGTTCTCTGTACTACATACTCTTGAAGAGCTGTACAGTTGATTTTCTGGCGGAAGCCTATCTTTCCCTTTTAAGTGCGAAAACCACAAGCCATATCTTCAGACAACGCTCATCGAAAATGACTGGCTATGGTTTAATCGGATTTAGAGTCGTTTCATTATTTAGATGTCATTTCATTATCTACTATATCTCAATATGAATCTGAAACGGTTTCCCAATACATGGCAAAAGTCGTGAAACACATCAAGCTGCATGTATAGTAAATGCACTTTAACCGCTCCGGTTTACCTCATGTGATTAAGTTTTTCAAACAATAAAAAATGGATACCTTCTTGCTTTACCTATTTTTCAGTAGTAAGTAAGTAATTGGCAGAGCCAATCTTCCTTGAGGCCCTCAAACCATTGCTTTGTGAAGCACGTGGGAATGTCATGTTTACTATAATATAATGGCATTGTTGAAAACATAACCATGAGAAGCAGTACGATCAACATATGCAAATCTATGTCACAGGTAAAGCGGCATAGTCAACTGTTGAAGAAATCGCACTTAGTCTATATAATTTGAGCTGACCAAACTCATCCTACTTCGTTTTCTCCAGCGGACTAAATCTATAGGTACTAGTTTCACAGTTATGATAATTTATGAACAAAAGGAAGCCGCATCTCGATCTCAGTTGACCAACCTCACCTTACAATACACTAAGCAATCAGGATTTAGATATGATCAGAGAATAGCTTCCGTAAACAAAGCTAAGCCTCGAACAATCAAATAATGTCGATAATGACATTGTCTGGATGATAAAAGCCTTCCGTTGGGAAATAAAATTTCTGATAATGTGGTAAATGTTCTTGAACGGTTGACACATTGAAGATGACTTAATATGACCATTCTATAATAGCGATTTCAATGTAAATTAAGAATTGAATAGGAATTACACAATGATATACGGGATCCAAACGGACAGTGTAGGTACCAGGTCCGAAATGGAGCTTTGCTTCGTTACAATCCAAGCGTACATGTAAGATTACCAATACATATATAAGACAGAATGTTGTTATAGCCATTTCCTTTTGGATTTGACAAAATGACATTACCCAAATTTAATTTGCTTGAAGAGAGTGACAAAAGGTTAAGAACGTCTTTCAGCGCAAAACGCCTGGAATGTTTCGCATGCCAGCAAAACAAATTTGTTTTCAAGAAAGTTGCTTTAAAGGGATACAGTTTCATTGTCAACTGTTTAAGCTTTATGCTCACGGAATGCAAGGTAATGTAAAGATCAATATGACTCGCGTCGGGAGAAAGCATTTTAATATTTGCTGCAGAATATTTACCATCAAATGATCAAGGTTGTCCCTATACTGATGCACAGGGGACAAGATATTCAAGATCATTATGACGTTTTGCTGTTGAAATGATTATTTCCAGAAGAGGATTCGGAAAGTTTTACCATATATGGGCATGGCAGCCATCTTGGTCATGTGTTCTGGATATTTTAGACAATTGCTTTACATTTCCACTTTTCAATGCCTTCACAGGAAATATAGCTTAGATTGGTCAGGCGCTTTTAAAGAAATCGATATTTTAACATTATTGTCATTAAAGCGTTATAAGCCCATTGGTAGGGACCCGCTCATTTTCTATCAATTGTCAACTTTCGACAAGATGTTCTCCTTAAGGAACATGTTCTCCCCTCCAGTTCATACATTTTTCTTGCCTACGAAATGGAAACATGAATTGAATATACTCTGGGCAACACACGGTAAAAGTCGCAAGCAATCGTATGACACGGCATCATATTCCGGTACTGCAAATAGAGTATCAATACTTGCTGGGTTTTTTTTTTTTTTTTTTTTTTTTGCCTTTAAGGCCAACGAAAATATTTTAAAAGTATTTTTACATTGTTAAATTCAAACAACAAGTTCGTACAACATGACAACTGTATTGCACTTAGTTAAAGAAATTACTACAGTTATAAAGGGTCGCTATTCTGTGCAAAACAAACTAATTTTACATGTAATTCATCTTTAATGGCTCTTGTGAAAAAATTTATTCATGTATGCTTTGGCATTAGACAAAGTAATTCATGCCGCTATGGATACCATATAAAAAGCTGAAATGCTGATTTCACAGAATATGATATACCATGAAACGAATTGATGAGATAGAAAATAGGATTTGCAACGAAATAATAGTTGTATCTATTTTTCAAAAGATACTGAGCGTTCTCTGACTGCGAGTTGACGTCAGTGTGGCTTTGCTGCTAGGCAACCGCATTTTTGAATATATAAAATGCCAATTAAGGTAGAAATAATCCTGGCATTTTGGTCAGCTTAGACAGAATTAAAGAAATTGACTACTCGTATAGCTTTTTATGTGTATTTTTAGTGGAGAAAATATATTGTCGTGTGGTATTGAATAGCTTAATTATAAGCCTGATGCCCTATTCGTGGGGCATGGGACAACATCATTGCCCAAGATGCAACGAGTCACGGGACCTATTCTGTTTGCTAAGTGAACAAATCGAATATATATGTTATATCACACCAATTAAAGTGAACTCGTCCAAATTAAGGCGCCTGTAAAGCTGGTTTAAGTCCCAGAGTAATTTTATATTACTGATCGTTCCAAGGCGATACTTCTGTTGTTGTTATATTTGTTTTATGTTTTGGAGTCCAATATTTGTGATGTGTAAACCTTAAGTACGTTTTCATATTTTAGTGAAGTTCGGGTAACTGAGTGGCCGCCTTTTGGGATATAGCTGCTTACTCGGCTTACGATATGTTTTCTTAGTACAAGTACATAATTGTCAATTTAGTTTTTTTCACCTCGGATTTTGGTCTGGGAATTGCTTTCTGATTGTGCCTTTTCCCGATCATTGCCTTCTAGTACTTTTCACTAGGCTTACGATTTGTTTTCTTAGTATAAGTACCTGATTGCTAATAAAGATTTTTGAGTGGGGTGTTCTTTTTGATTGCGACATTTCCTGTTCATTGCCTACATTTAGATCCATATTTGCAGGACCTCTTGATCGATTTTCATAAAAAGGTGTCAAATTTTTCTCTCGCTGACTACATTCTCCTAAAAGAAGTATCAATCGTTTATAGCATATTCCTTTAAACCCTTTGATAAATTTCATACAGAATTAGAGTTCTTTCAACTTTCAAGGTGAGTTCGCAAAGGTATACAATTTAGCATGCCCGTGAACAATAGGTTTCGTCGACTTTGGTTTTCTCATGAATACGTCGCCGCTAACACATTGTCTGACATTTAAATCGTTTGTTAAGAGACACCGCAAATCAATGCGGCTTAGAAGTTTTCTTGCTAATGTATCATTAAATATAGCCATTAACCTCACTGATTAAAGATGTACAAGCTGCAAATTATGTTTCTAATGAACAAATGATGTCTTTTTGTTCACCTCGTCGAATGTTCATGAATGTACCAAGAAAATTTGTTTCGTATTACTTGTGACACATGAGCCAAATTCTTATAGATGCATTAATCGAATCTTCTCTGCTTGTGTATGGATATGTATGGACCACGCATTCTTTTGGAATAGTTTAAAAAATCGTCTGGTGGTAGCCTACCCTTTGTGCCCTTAAACTATATACACAAATTAAAAACGTACATAAGGTAAAAACAGCACAAAAATTCAATACCAAAACATACAACAACTAAAACCTTTACAAAAGTATCGCCTTGGAACGATCAGTTTTATAAAATTACTTTGGGTCTTAAACGATTTTTACAGTATTATGCCCTCTTTGTGCGACAGACATGTTATCAAAAAATAAAGTACGCATTCTGCGGCGTCACAACGCGGGCCATCCTGTTCGTGAAATGAATTTCGCAGAAAAGTAAAATAAAAACGTAAATGCATCCAACCTTGAAACGAACTTAATTTACAGGAACATGTACATGTATATGATTGATAAGTGATTTAAATCGTGATATCCAGGAAACTGTTCCTAGCACTAAGTTGACCAACGTTAAATTTAGCTTACTGATCAGTGGATAGCTTCCGTAAACAAATTAAGCCTCGAACAATCAAATAATGTCGATAATGGCATTGTCTGGATGATAAAAGCCTTCCGTTGGGAAATAAAATTTCTGATAATGTGGTAAATGTTCTTGAACGGTTGACACATTGAAGATGACTTAATATGACCATTCAATAATGGTGATTTCAATGTAAATTAAGAATTGAATAAAAATTACACAATGATATACGGGATCCAAACGTACAGTGTAGGTACCAGGTCGGAAATGGAGCTTTGCTTCGTTACAATGCAAGCGTACATGTAAGATTACCAATACATATATAAGACAGAAAGTTGTTATAGCCATTTCCTTTTGGATTTCACAAAATGACATTACCCAAATTTAATTTGCTTGAAAAAGGTTAAGAACGTCTTTCAGCGCAAAATACCTAAAGTGTTTCACATGCCAGCAAAACAAATGTGTTTTCAAGAAATGCTTTAACGGGATAAAGTTACATTGCCAACTGTTTAAGCTTTATGCTCACGGAATGCCAGGTAATGTAAAGATCAATATGACTTGCGTCGGGAGAAAGCATTTTAATATTTGCTGCAGAATATTTACCATCAATTGATCAAGGTTGTCCCCATATTGATGCACAGGTGACCAGATATTTAAGATCATTATGACGTTTTGCTGTTGAAATAATTATGTCGAGAAGAGGATTTTGAAAGTTTTACCATATATGGGCATGGCAGCCATCTCGGTCATGTAATCTGGATATTTTATACAATTGTTTTCCATTTCCACTTTCTTTTCAACAATGCCTTCACAGGACATTTAGCTTAGATGGGTCAGGCACTTTCAAAGAAATTGACATTTTAATATTATTTTCATAAAAGCATTATGAGCCCATGGGTAGGGACCCGCTCATTTTCTATCCATTGTCAAGTTTCGGCAGATATTCGCCTTGAAATGATTATGTTATCCCGTCCAGTTCATACATTTTCTTGTCTACGAAATGGAAACATAAATTAAATATACTCTGGGCAACACACGGTAATATTCGCAGTCATTCACATGACACGGCATCATATTCCGGTACTGCAAATAGAGTACCAACATTTACTGTGATTGTGTGCCTTTAACCCATATTTGACAAATAGATTCTCCCATCATTATCATTTGGGTGAGTTCAATTTTATTTTTAGGGGCGTCAGAAGTGATTTATAAATGTTATTCAATTTTTCGATGAAAATGATCTAAACAAACAGAATAGCCCCATATGGAACGCCGCGTTCTGCAGCGTCACATCTGGGGCTATTCTGTTTGCCTATGTCCCACAAAAGGGACGTCAGGCGTATATGAGTTAAGACTGGCGAAAATATTTTGAAAATAAATTTTAACATTGTCAAATTCAAACAAGTTCTAACAACAGGACAACTGTATTGCACTTAAAGAAATTACTTAAGTTATAACGGGTCGCTATTCTCTGTAACCAGTGCAAGCAATAACAAACTTAATATCGTAAATCATCTTTAATGGCTCTTGTGGTAAAACTTATACATGTATGCCATGGCATTAGACAAATTATTTCATGCAGCTATGGCTAACATACAGAAAGCTTAAATGCTAATTTCAGAATAAGAGATTCCATGAAACGAATTGATGAGATAGAAAATGGGATTTGCAACGAAATAATAGTTGTATCTATTTATCAAAAGATACTGAGCGTTCTCTGCAATTCTTTCACCGACCGCGGGTTGACGTCAGTGTGGCTTTGGTGCTAGGCAACCGCATTTTGAAATATATAAAATGCCAATTAAGGTAGAAATAATCCTTGCATTTCGGTCAGCTTAGACAGAATTAAAGAAGTGGAATATAGCATTTTATTTTATGTGTATTTTTTCTGGGGAAATATATTGCCATCATATTGAATAGCTTAATTTATATAGGCTTGTTGCCTAGCCTTGCCCAAGGCTTAGAAATTTAAGAAATCAATGTTTCTGACTTTATTTTCAAAATCAAAGTTTTTACGGACTTCAACGCTTTTCAATATTATGGACTTCAACGCTCGAAATAAATGTTAAACGGCCAAACTTCTCCAACAGGGTTATCGGTACATAAACTTCGAAAAACATTTTTTAAATTTTATCGTAGACACGCTTTTAGGTGAGGGCCTATCGAAACCAAAAATTTATGGTGACTTGGTGTACAAATTTAAGAAACTTATAGGAAGGAATGATTTTTCTTTTCAGTTTAGAAACATCATTACACGTTACAGACGTATAGGTTATAACTTGAATGTTATGCGACAGTCTGCATGCTTAGTTTTAACCTAATCATGGATAATAACTATGCTGCCTTCTTAAATTGGACGCCAGTGGGTCGGGTGTCAGACTCTATGATGGCCCCGACTTAAAGCTATTCATTTTAGTTGGTTGGGGCCGGAGCTTCTTGTCTGTTGCTTGGCCCACCGGGGTCCAACTGGTGTTTTTCTTTTGCTCCGAAATTAGTAAGTTATTCGGCGCCCAGGGATCTCCATCGTCGGGCAGCTTACTGAATCTGTTGAGTCCTCGTTTTTGATTCATCAGGATGTTTATCATGATTTATCTGTTTGTTCTTGATGATTCATTGACTAGTAAGAGATTCACCACGAGGACCGAAGAACTAACTAAATGTTATGAACCACTGCAGAAGCTGAGGGTGAGGTTAGGTACCTGTAAAATAGATTTAAGCCCGCCAGTAATTTTATATTACTGATCGTTCCAAGGCGATACTTCTATGGTGGTTCTTTCGTTTTATGTCTTGATGTTTAATTTTTTTGTGCTGTTGGTGCCTTATGTGTGTTTTCATATTTTTATTTAAGTTTAGGTAACTGAGTGGCCACCTATTGGGAAAATAGCTGCCCATTCGGCTTACGATATGTTTTCATGGTACCTGATTGTTAATTTAGTTTTTTCCCATCTCGGTGTTTGGAGTGGGAATCTTTTTCTAATTGCGCCTTTTCCTGATCTTTGCCTACTTTTAGCTTTTCAACCTCGACCATGGCTCGATTTCTAATTCTCAGCCAGTCCAACATGATAAAAGTACAATGATAGACTAGCCAAGGGATGAAACACTTAGAGAAGGTACTTCATTAAAATACAGACATGTAATATTGGTGTTTTTATATATACAAAAAGACAATTATTAGCTTACTAGTAGCTAGTCTACTTGTTGCCCTATTCGTGGGACATGGGACGTCATCCTAGCCCACACATGCAACGCGTCACGGGACCTATTCTGTTTGCTAAGAAAGAAACTACATCGAACAAATTGACTTTATATGTTAAAATAACACCTTGTTTAAGCCCTAGAGTATTTTTATATTACTGATCGTCCCAAGGCGATACGTCTGTTGTTGTTCTATTTGTTTTATGTTTTGGAGTAGAATATTTGTGCTGTTTAAACCTGATGTACGTTTTCATATTTTTAGCTAAGTTCGGGTAACTGGGTGGCCGCCTTTTGTGAAATAGCTGCTCACTCGAATTACGATATGTTTTCTTAGTATATGTACCTAATCGGCAATTTAGTTTTTCCCATCTGGGGTTTTAGACTGGGAATTTCTTTCTGATTGCGCCTTTTCCTGATCATTGCCTTCTTGTACATTTTCACTAGGCTTACGATTTGTTTTCGTAGTATAAGCACCTGATTGTTAATTAAGGTTTTTGAGAGGATGTTGATTTTATTTTGCCATTTCCTGTTCATTGTCTATTTTAGATTCATATTTTACAGAACCCCTTGATCGATTTCCATAAAAACGGTGTCAATTTTTTCTCTCGCTGACTACATTCTCCTAAAAGAAGTATCAATCGTTTTTAGCATACGTATTCCTTTAAACTCGCCAAAGTTTTAAACATTTCATACAGAATGTGAGTTATTTCAACTTTCATTTTTTTAATTCGTAAAGGTATACAATTTACCATGCCCGTTAACAATAGGTTTCGTCGACTTTGGTTTTCTCATGAATGCGTTGCCGCTAACACATTGTCTAAATCGTTTGTTAAGAGACATCGCAAATCAATGCGGCTTAGACGTTTTCTTGCTAATGTATCATTAAATATAGCCATTAACCTCACTGATTAAAGATGTACAGGCTGCAAATTATGTTTCTAATGAACAAACGATGTCTTTTTGCATTCACCTCGTCGAATGATCATGAGTGTACCAATATTTTTTTTTTCGTATTACTTGATATTACTTGTTTGTGACACATGAGCCCAATTCTTATAGATGCGTTAATCGAATATTCTCTGCTTGTGTATGGATATGTAATGTCACATGGACCACGCATTCTTTTGGAATAGTTTAAAAAATCGTCTGGTGGTAGCCTACCCTTTGTGCCCTTAAACTATACACAACTTAAAAACGTACATACACTGTAAGGTGAAAACAGCACAAAAATCCAATACCAAAACATACAACAACTAAAACCTTTACAAAAGTATCGCCTTGGAACGATCAGTTTTATAAAATTACTTCGGGTCTTAAACTATTTTACAGTTTACAGTATTATGCCCTCTTTGTGCGACAGGCATGTTATCAAAAAATAAAGCACGCATTCTGCGGCGCCACAACGCGGGCCATTCTGTTCGTGAAATGAATTTCGCAGAAAAGTTAAATAAAAATGTAAATGCATCTAACATTAAAACATACTTAATTTACAGGAACAGGTATATGATTGATAAATGAGAAAAATCGTAATAGTCAGGAAACTGTTCCTAGCACTAAAATTTAGCAAACTGACATTAAACAATCAGGATTTAGATATGATCAGTGGATAGCTTCCGTAAACAAAGCTAAGCCTCGAACAATCAAATAATGTCGATAATGGCATTGTCTGGATGATAAAAGCCTTCCGTTGGGAAATAAAATTTCTGATAATGTGGCAAATGTTCTTGTAGGGTTGACACATTGAAGAAGACTTAATATGGCCATTCAATAATGGTGATTTCTGTGTAAATTAAGAATCGAATATAAATTACACAATGCTATACGGCATCCAAACGTAGACCTGTACTAGGTCGGATATGAAGCGGCGTTTCGTCACATGTCAGTACAAGTGTACATGTAAAATTACTAAACTATTTAAAAAGACAGAGTGTTATTATAGCCATTTCCCTTTGAATATAACAAAATGACATTCCCCAAATTTTCACAATAAAGAGAGTAACAAAAAGGTTAAGAATTTTTTCAGCACAAAACGATTGAAATAATTCGCATGCCAGCAAAACAAATGCGTTTTCGAGAAATTTGCTTTTAAAGGTATAAAGTTTCATTGTCAACTGTTTAAGCTTTATGCTCACGCAGTGGTAATGGAAAGAACAATATGATATTCGTATCAGGAGATAGCATTTTAATATTAGCAGCAGAATGTTTACCATCAAATGATCAAGGTTGTCACCATATTAATGCACAAGGAACCAGATATTCAAGATCAATTGCCATTTGGCTGTCGTGAATAATTTTATAAAGAACAGGATTTTGAAAGTTTAACCATATATGGGCGTGGCAGCCATCTTGGTCATGTGATTTTATACGATTGCTTTCCATTTCCACTTTTCAATAAGGTCTTCACAGGAAATTTAGCTTAGATTGGTCAAGCGCTTTCAAAGAAAATGACATTTTAACATTATAGTCATAAAAGTGTTAATAGCCCATGGGTAGGGACCCGCCCATTTTCTATCCATTGTCAACTTTCGGCAAGATGTTCTCCGTGAAATAATTATGTTACCCATACGTGTACCTCCAGTTCATATATTTTCACGAAATGGAAACATAAATTAAAAAACTCCAGGCAACACACTGTAATATTCGCAGGCAATCGCATGTCTTGACACGGCATCATATGCCGGTACTGCAAATAGAGTACCAACATTTCAGTACTGTGATTGCAATTTAAATATTTTAAAAACAATTTTTAACATGTTTGTCAAATTCAAACAAGTTCGTACAACATTGCATTGCACTGGAGTTAATGAAATTACTTATCATAAAGGGCCTATTCTATGTAAGCAGCGCAAGCAATACAAATTTATTTAATGACTCTTGTGCTAATGCTTATATATGTATGCCATGTCATTAGACAAATTATTTCATGCCGCTATGGATACCATACAAAAAGCTAAAATACTGATTTCAGAATATGAGATTCCATTAAACGAACTGATTAGATAGAAAATAGGATTTGTAACGAAACAACAGTTGTATCTATTTATCAAAATATACTGAGTATTCTCTGCAGCTCTTTCACTGACTGCGGGTTGACGTCAATGCGGCTTTGGTGCTAGGCAACCGTATTTTTTAGCTCACCTGCGCCGTTAGGCTCACAAAGTGAGCTTATAGTATACCCATGCTCCGTCGTCCGTCGTCGTCGTGGTCGTCGTTGTTCACACTTTTCAATTATCTTCTTCTCTGAAACCGCTGGTCAATCAAATTCAAATTTCATGTGGAGCATCCATAGGAAGGGGGAAGGAAAGTTTGTATAAATGGTCCAGGTCACATGACCAAGATGGCCGCCAGGGCTATAAATAGCAAATACCTTTAAAATCTTCTTCTCCAGAACCAGAAGGCCTATGATTTTGAAACTTGGCACGAAGCTTCAGGCAATAAAGTTCTACAAAGTTTGTATAAACCATGACCCTGGGATGACCTTGATCTTTTTTTTACAGCAAGGTCAACTTAGGTCGCCCATGCATTTGAATGGCGAAAAATAGGAAAATGTCATTTAATGGCAGAAAACTTGCTAGGAATGAGGAAATGGACAGAAGATTTATGTTTATGAAAATATTTTGGGGCCGGGGGATTGTCTGCCCCTGCCTCGGGGCTATATACATGTATATGACCAAAATATTCAAACATCTGCTCTGAAACCGCTTGGCCAATTTAAGCTAAACCTTATATGGAGCATCCTTAGGAAGAGGGAATGAAAGTTTGTATAAATGGTCACATGACCAAGATGGTCGTCATGGCTATATATAGCAAAAACCTTTAAAAATCTTCTTCTTCAAAACCAGAAGGCCTTTGATTTTGAAACTTTGTATGAAGCATCAGGCAATATAGCTCTACAAAGTATGTATAAATCATGAGCCTGGGATGACCATGCATTTGAATGGCGAAAAATAGGAAAATGTCATTTAATGGTAGAAAACTTGCTAGGAGTGAGCAAATGGACAGAAGATTTATGCTTATGATAAGATTTTAGGCGCGGGGCTTGTCAGCCCCTGCCCCGGGGATATATACATGTATATGACCAAAATATTCGAACATCTTCTCTAAAACCACTTGGCCAATCAAAGCCAAACTTTATGTGGGGCATCCTAAGGAAGAGTGAATGAAAGTTTGCATAAATAGTCATGGTCACATGACCAAGATGCCAACCATGGCTATAAACAGCAAAAAACTTAAAAATCTTCTTCTTCAGAACCAGGAGGCCTATGATTTTGAAACTTGGCATGAAGCATCAAGGAATAGAGGTTTACAAAATTTGTATAAATCATGACCCTGGGATGACCTTGACCTATTTTACGGCAAGGTCAACTTAAGTCGCCCATGCGTTTGAAAGGTGAAAATTGTTAAAATGTCATTTAAAGGACACAACTTGCAGTAAAATTGGCAAATTGACTGAATTTTCATGATTTAAATAGACATTGACGCCAGGGGTTATTCTAACCCTGTTCTGGGGTTATATACATGCATATTACCATGCATAGTCAAACAAGTTTATTAGTATATATCTCAGGCCTCATGTGAGCGTTTATAGGACCATTGGTCCTCTTGTTTTATAAAATAGCAATTAAGGTAAAAATAATCCTTCCATTTTGGTAAGCTTAGACAGAATTAAAGAGATGGAATATAACTTTTTATAAGTGTTTTTCTCGAGAAAATATGCTGTCATCGTATTGAATATATCTTAATTGAGCCGCGTCAGGAGAAAACCGGATTTTGGCATATGCAAAAACAAAGCCGCAGATCAGGCAGGTGTGCAGTATCAGCGCCTTTAGTTTCGCTACTCGGATAGTACAATCCCTCTTTTTCCAAAATCCACATTTTCAACTTCTAGCCTGCTTCTCTGACTGTACAGGTCGGTTTGTGTCAGACCAGGTCGGAAACCCCGAAGATCGGTTTTCTCGCGTCGTGGTTTAATTTATATAAGCCTTGAGCCCTGTTCATAGGACATGAGACAACATCATAGCCCCAGATGCGACGCCGCACGTCCCGTCAGGACCTATTCTGTTTGCTTAGAGAAACACCATCGACAAAATTGCATATATATTTTAAATTCACTCCTTATTAACCTAGAAATAAAGTGGACTCGTCCAAATAATAACTTTCGAAATGTCCATTCGTGAACAATGGGCTCACATGTCTCATCAGTGACCATTTGTTATGACAATCCATGATATACCGTGCCTAACAGGCTTGTCACCATGCAAAAGGGGCTTCAGATCAGTTTCAACATAAACCGGCCTGTATACTCACCAAAGAAGGTTGGAACTTCGAATTAAAGAAAAAGAGGAGTTGGTATATCCATGAAGTGACAAGAAAGGCATTAACAATATGTCGCAATATCTCGTGGTCATTTCGTATAGGGTCACAAACTTCTTAATATTCCTTGTATGAAAGAATTAATTTAGCTGAACAATTTGCAACAAATTTCATGCAAATCAATCGAGTCAGAAAAAAACTATAAAGGTTTTAAAAGTTTGATTGCTTGGAACCAAAACGAGGCTGTTAGAGTATTGACAAAAAGTCAATACCATCAATTTTTATGTAATTCAAAGTAAGAAAGTGAAGAAAGTGATTTCATTTAATGCGATGAATCTTTTAGTTTTAAAGTTTAAAAACATAGCCAAACATGCCAAGTACTGTAAACAAGCATTTTCTCAGCTTTGGTCACGTGACTAGTCTACAAATGGCGGCCACCAAAAAAAAAAAAAAAAAAAAAAAAAAAAAAAAAAAAAAAAATGGTGTCGAAATCTTTTTATCGCTGACTACTTTGTCTTAAAAGAAAATCATGTTACTTTGAACTCGCCAAAGTTTTATAAATTACATACAGAATGACCACAATATGAGTTTGAGAGTTACTTCAACTTTCGAGTTGAATTCGTAGAGATATACAATTTACAATGTCCGTTAACAACGTGGTTAGTCGACTTTGGTTTTCCCCTGAATATCTGGCAACCTAACAAAATATCTGACACTGAAATCGTTTAGTAAGAGACACCGCAAATCAATGCGGCTTAGAAGTTTTCTTGCTAATGTATCATTGAATATAGCCATTAACCTCACTGATTAAAAGGTGTACAAGCAGCAAATTATGTTTCTAATGAAGGAATGGGTTCTTTTGTATTCATCTGGTGGAATTTTCAGGATAGTACAAAAAGACTGTCTGTTAGCATTTTGATAAATAAATTTAATGTTACACAAGAGCCCAAATTGTATATACATGTAGACACAAGCCGAACCGTCACTATAGTATTTAGTTATAGTCTTCTCGCTGCTTAGGATCTGACTTGTAAAGTCACATGGAGTATCTGACATGAATTTTATCTGACAGTTCTGCATTCAGGCAATATTACAAAACGCTAAAATATCTGTCTAAGACACAGACTGAATCTTGAATTAACACTATCTCGGTCAAAACAAAACCCGATTTTGGCAACACGAGGTTATAGATCTATTTTCATGCTCAGCTCAGATGAGAGTAAATTTATCCTGCTCATAATAAATTGTTTGCATTTTAACATTTATTAGCAGGATAAATTACTGTCTTTGGTGATCTAAACACGAAGTTTCAATTTATTAAGACTATTTCGTCATTAATGAGCAGTTGAAATTCCATGCTCAGCTGAGTTGAGCATGAAAAAAAGTTTTATAACCTCGGGACCAGGCTCTAATACCATCACATTTTTACACATGTATAGGCATCTTCACTGGCATTATTTGACAAGCAAACTTCTGATTTTATCAGTTTTAGATTGTATATTGCAAGTTTTGAATTCAATTGTAACAGATATTTGGACCTTCTATTGTTACATTTCCAATGGTCCTTGTATCACTTTGATTTATCACGAGAACATGTCCATGTAATATATACCCCCTTATACTTCACTTTTATATAGCAAACCTGGGGTATGCAGGATAACCATGTACATATTTTTCTTATTTTTGTTCCAAAACATAGATTGTGGGTAATCGTTAGAACCGCCTCGCTAACGTGTACCCACAATCTATGTTTTGAGCAAAAATAATAAGAAGAAAAATAAATCAAAATTTTTCATCTGAAAGTTTTCATTTTCTACAACTTTAAAAATCTCTGTATATTGCGTGGGCATGCACCTTTTCTGGTCTACTCTTGTCTGAGTACTGCTCGAGATTAAATTATTCCAAACGCCCATATTTGTGCAAACTTTAATTTCACAGTTCATCAGGAAAACATGTCCGTGCAAAGTATACCCCCTCAAACCCCACTTATATATAGTAAAACTGGGGTATGCAGGGGTATACCTATTTTTCTTATTTTTGCTCCAAAACATAGATTGTGGGTACTCGTTAGAACCGCCTCGGCTAGGCGGTTCTAACGTGTACCCACAATCTATGTTTTGAGCAAAAATAAGAAAAATATCAAAATTTTTCAGCTGAAAATTTTCAATTTTTAAAGCTCAAAAAGTCTCTGTGTATTGCATGGGCAAGATTTCGTAATGTTTTGTCAGTTTGTTTGAATTGATGCTTAAAAGTCCCAGTCAACAGCTATGGTCATGTCGGGACGTTGCCTCCATTTTATAGGACTTTTACCCCAAATTAGGATGTCATGACATCCAAAAAGTGTTTCAAATATAACCAACCAAGCCAAATTCACAGTTTTTTTTATAACACTCACTCACTTTCATGATCATTACATTATGTTTGCGGGCTTTTCAAAGTTGTGATGGTCTGTATCTATGTATGGGTACAAACATTGTGTTTTCATTGTACATGTTTATATACAAAATGCAGAACTCATTTCATAATATCAAAAACTCCTATTCATCTACTTTTGATAATATCTATAACAATATTGATTCCGTTGCATTTTACTAATTTTATTTCAGATCTGTGTGCAAGAAACGAAACATGTTTATTTTTTCTTACCTGGCTTTCCACATTTATCATGTACGAAATGTGTATTGTCTTTGCAAATCTTAAGACAATGCCAAGCTGAAATTCTTATTGAATCATTATTTTTTTTTTTACACAAAAAATGTACTCACCGAAATATGAATATTGTATTCCTACTTGCAATCTACCTGCAGTTCCCTCAGCTTTTGTGTCAACTTCGATAAATCAGTTAGTGACCAAGGCATGGGATAAATGATAAAATGATTTATTCATAGTGTCGGGCACACTGTCATCACATTTCAAACGCAATACCCCCTTAAAATATAGATGTTACGTGAAATACAATGTCGAATAAATGAAATTGGTCTGTCGGTGCGGTGTCGTGAGTGATCCTCAGACATTGTCACACCGATTTTCATAGATCCATTTTCCGATGGTACGTGTCATTAATGAGCCGCGTCATACGAAAACCAGTCTTCGGGGGGTTTTCTACCAGGTCTGACACAAATCGGCATATACAGTCACTGAAGGTCAAACACAAGCTTGAGATTTCGTATTGAAAAGGAAGATAGACTTTTTATAGCGAAAACAAGGACGCTGATCAGCTGTTCAGTGACTGCAAAGTTGATCTGCTTCTTTGTTTTCGCACATGCCATACAAAACAATCTGGCTTTCTGACGATGCGGTTGAAATATTCATCGCCGTACCTATATTGGAAGCTTCATTTTCCGATATCAGGTGACGTTTTGTTACTATGACAACACATGACAACAAAGGAATCCTACCAGGATCACGAAACCGAAGTTTATTTCAGATCAAAGTAATTTTTATCTGTAGGTTAATAAGGGTGAGTTAATATGGTCATTAATGTCTAACATAAACATCTGGAAAACATGTCCGTGCAATGAATACCCCCTTAAACCCCACTTTTATATACATTTAGTAAAATTGGTGTTTGCAGGGGTATGCCTATTTTTCTTATTTTTGCTCCAAAACATAGATTGTGGGTACTCGTTAGAACCGCCTCGGCGAGGCGGTTCTAACGTGTATCCACAATCTATGTTTTGAGCAAAAATAAGAAAAATATTGAAAAAAAAAATCTACTGAAATTTTTCATTTTTTACAACTTTAAAACTCACCGTATATTGCATGGGCAAGTTTTCGTAATGAGATAATCGGTTCTTCATCTGTGGATATACATTTACACACGCCAACAGGGTGCTGTTATGACGCCCACCATGTCGACCAAAACCAGTCGGTACATTCAAATGACGATTATTCCTTCCAGTATATTCGAGATATTTGCCTAGAAACAATTGTGATTTTGCTATAATTGAGAAAAAATAATAAATGTCAAACGTAGATAAAAATAATTTTTGGCATTCGCTATATATAAAGAAAAAAATGGATCGTACATGTATGATGGTGTTCCCGCAATAATCTGGCTTTGGTCATGCTCGTTTAACCTTAGTATGACTTTGGTGTTTTTGTGTCCAGCAAATTGTCCTTAGCATTTCCCTTAATTTGAAAATGTTGAGTTCAACATTATCCTTTAGCCATGTGCCAAGTAATTGTCAGATTGTAAACAAAACACTTCTTGACGTTATTTTACACTGCCAGATGCTTCCTTTCTTTGATGACGTTAGTCTAAGATTTTCAAACAATTAAACAATTACATGACTTTAGAAATGGGAATGCTAAAAAAAATTTCTTTGTGATATCTTAGCAATCTGAAGTAACAACGTTCTACTGTTTGGAATTAACACCCAGCTACCAGCTACGAGTTACGTACTGATTTTTTTTTTTTTTTTTTTTTTTTTTTTTGAGTCGTGATATTTTAGGTCCAGTATGTAAACTTTTGGGGAGTAATACAAAATGAGCCGCATCATGAGAAAACCAGGTTTTTTTCCTATGCGAAAACAAAGGCGCAAATCAGCTTCGCGCCTTTGTTTTCGCTACGCGGATAGCAAAATGCCTCTACTTTCTAAATCCGCAATTTCAAGCTTCTAACCATCTTCTATATATGTAGCTGCACATGCCGGTTTGTGTCAGACGTGGTCGGGAACCTCGAAGACCGCGGCTCAAATTAACATGACAAAAAAAAAACGTTCGTTCAATTAGATTCACTTCTGTAAAATATTCTGTCAGTCACTGCAGCCGGCTCAGGGTCCATCTTCAAGTGAATAATATCCAAGACCGTGGGCTTGTCTCTTATCCCCTCCCTCAGAATAAGGCGGGTATTGCCCGCTGTTCCTACTAGAACCTGACCATACTGAAAACCGACAAGAAAATGTGTTATTCTAAAAATAAATAAATAAATAAATATGTAAATAAATAAATAAATAAATAAAATGGGCGCTTGCAAAATGGAACCATGATACAAGGTTGTTCGAATAATGTAAAGCAATATGCATGTATATAGGTAAAATATATACTTTGACCGTGCAGCTTGAACTCAGTGAAGTTTTGTAAACACGGTAAAAGGGGAACCTACATGTATTTGTTTCACACATTTTAAATTGGCATTTGAAGTACGTGGTCATATATTGTTTACCGTCAAAGAGTCGCATTATTGAGAACCAAGTCCGATCAACAAATGTATATCTATGTCAGAGGTTAAGCGGCACGGTCAAAGTATTTTACCTATAATACGTATTGTGTACTTTGGCAAAAACGTAAAGACATGCAATAGTTAGATCATGGTTATATGCCATTATTTGCCTACTGGATGAAACCAACGATTTTATATTTTTATATTGTAGGATCATATTTACCATTGGTCTATGATTCCAGGAATTAGTATTACTGTTTCTCTCTCTCACGTTCTTTGGACTGAAGGAAAAGAAATCCGTTTTGGCACTTTGGAAATTTCCATTTTTCTCGTACTGTCTCATCGAAGCAGTGGAGGTGTCTAACTGCTTGGCATCCGGTAGAATTTGTTTCATTGCTACCAAACCTACAATGCATTATTCTTTTTTTAATATATATATATATATATATATATATATATATATATATATATATATATATATATATATATATATATATATATATATATATATATATATATATATATATATATATATATATATATATATATATATATATATATATATATATATATATACACATGGAAATAAGTTAGGGAACACTTTTAGCCCTGGGGGAAAGTTTGAAAAAATCCATTTTCTTTTTTTCTGGCGATACTGAAATTTTTATCACATATATTTCATACCTTGGTCTAGCTACAGATCAATTTATGGAAATTCACAACAATTTATCTTTGCACTACGGAGAATACAATATGCCATATGTGAAAAACTCCACTTTTACTGAATACAAGTTTGCCTTTTTCCTTCTGCACTCCGCAAAACTCACTTTTTGAAAGCAAAACAGGAATAGAATGTTGAATCTGATCGTTCTGAATGAATAAACGACTTCGGACCTAAAACTTCATGCTTCATCTCTAAACCAGTCAATCATACAAAATCTACAGTTTGCATTGATTTCTATGGAAAGCAAAATTCTTGGGTATTTTGCAAATAAAGCCGTAAAAGAATAATTCCGCTAGGACACTATAACCAGAACGTACATGTTTAGATTCCTAAAGGGTCATATCGAAAATCTGGCCCATCATTTACAATCTGCAAAATGTATACCCAAAGAACAAAACGTGATCATGAAACCTACCCCCGGAAAAGTATGGGCCTACCGCCGACAGTCGGCCAGAAAATAAAGAATTTTTAATCAAAGTTCAACCAGCAATGTCTCAGCTTTATGCTTGCGAAAAATTACGACAATGCGAGTTCAAATAATGAAGTTATCGCAAAGACTAGCAGTGCTTTTTTCAAATTTAGCAATTTTTTTCTTAATCAAAGATGGCCGCTGAGCGCCGCAGTTTATGTTTGATGCTAACCATTTTCACATAGAAGCAACTTTGGATACTACAGATTCTGACAAGTTGCCAAAACATTCTTCATATTTTTTACAAAGGAGGATATAAACAGTCCAAAGTTGGTAGTCACATTATTACAGGTGTTCCCTAACTTATTTCCATGTGTATATATATATATATATATATATATATATATATATATATATATATATATATTCAGTTTTACGTCCCTTGCAAGATTATAAGATTATTTCAGCTCATATTAGACGGGCCAATCAACAGGTGGGGCGAAAACGGGAAAACCCCCAGAAAAACCACCTGACACACCCGCAAGCAGAACTTAGCTTGTCTTACATGTGTGGCCAGAGCGGGGCTCGAACTTACACCAGACACAGCCATGAGATGATCGAGAGTGATTAAGAAACAGCGCTCTTAACCGCTCGGCCACGGGGGCCGCCCCAATGCAGTAGTGAATCGATCAGCACACATCATGGCAGAAACACATTGACATGTACATGTATGTGGTTATTCCAAATAGTCACGTACATTTATGTACAAATGTACAAGTAGGCAAAGATCAGGAAAATGCGCAATCAGAAAAAGATTCCCACTCCAAAAACCGAGATGGGAAAATACTTAATTAACAATCAGGTACTTACACCATGAAAACATACCGTATGCCGAATGGACAGCTATTTTCCCCAATAGGTGGTCACTCAGTTACCTAAACTTAACTTAAAATATGAAAACATACATAAGGCGCCAACAGCACAAAAAAATTTCAACACCAAGACATAACCACAGACGTATCGCCTTAATAACGATCAGTAATATAAAATTACTGGCGGGCTTAAATCGATTTTACAGGTACCTAACCTAACCCTCAGCTTCTGCAGTGGTTCATTACATTTAGTTAGTTCTTCGGTCTTTGTGGTGAATTTCTGACTAGTCAATGAATCACCAAGAACAAACAGATAAATCATGATAAACATCCTGATGAATCAAAAACGAGGAATCAACAGATTCAGTAAGCTGCCCGACGATGGAGATCCCTCTTACTAACTCCGGAGCAAAAGAAAAACACCAGTTGGACACCGGTGGGCCAAGCAACAGACAAGAAGCTCCGGCCCCAACCAACTAAAATGAATAGCTTTAAGTCGGGGCCATCATAGAGTCTGACGCCCGACCCACCGGCGAGCAATTAAAGAAGGCAACATAGATATCAACCATGCCTGGGTTAAAACTAAGCATGCATACTGTCGCATAACATTCAAGTTATAACCTATACGTCTGTATCGTGTAATGATTTTTCTGAACTGAAAGTTCGTCTGTATAATCAGACAGAAAACAATCAATGGTTAAACAAGTTGGCTTCTTTAAAAAGAAACCAATGAAAAGGTCAGCAGCCGTTTGTTATAAGAGATATTCCCTTTTGCTCTAAGTTTCAGTGTTGTTGATTCTCTGGTACGTCATTAATTTCGATTCTCATACATTTCAGTTTCGTTTCCTATACATGAATGTCGTTTCTTGTAATGAAGCTTGACCAGTGTGTGTATCTGTTGCTCAAGGCAATGACAAAATTTTTTGATGTTATGGAATCAAAGCCGATACTAAAGGGAGCACGATTACAATCAATATGTCGATTTTGTAGAAAACCATGCATTTTGCAGTGCAGTCAATTTGTGACAGAGTTCTGAATTTTGACCTGCAGCCACACTACCAGAAACAGACCCATGGTGCGATGTGATGGACTAAAAGTCAGCCATATAGAGTTTCTGTAGTTTCTGTATCCCTCGTCAGGGTATATACGATGTAATCCTAGATGCGCTATGATAAGCAGTCGCCACGATCGAGGTTGCTTACTAGATATTTACCGCTATTTGACGGGGAGTGCCAACAATTGATAAATAAAATTGATTGTGGTGAACTGTCTAGTCCCTATAGACGGGTTCTTAGTTTTTAGTAAGTGCTTTATGTGACAAAACGCGTAATTGAGGGAGAGCAGTCGATCATGGGTACAATTTTCTTCATATTCAAAGTAAACACTGTGGAAAAGGTCCTGAGGGACCTTTTCCAATAACACCTACCTCTTGCTACGAATGGCAGTCGTCTATACCTGTACTGAGCAGATTTGCCACCCTGGACATCTGTAGATAATACATACATCAGGAAAACATGTCCGTGCAATGAATACCCTTCAAACCCACTTTTAAATAGAATAACTGGGGTATGCAGGGGTATACCTATTTGTCTTATTTTTGCTGAAAGCATAGATTGTAAGTACTCGTTAGAACCGCCTCGGCGAGGCGGTTCTAACGTGTATCAACAATCTATGTTTTGAGCAAAAATACGAAAAATATCAAAAATTTTCAGCTGAAAATTTTCAATTTTTACAGCTCAAAAATATCTGTTTATTGCATGAGCAAGTTTTCTTGATGTTTCATGTGTTCGGGCAATAACCACAGTAACAAACCCATTAATGTCGATTCCTCATGGACTTGCACACCATCACGCGTACTATTTGAATGAGTCAACTTTCATTAATTAGAGCTTGAAGTTTAAATATCTCTTTCATTTTTGATAAACATTCTCAATCTTGCATGATAATAATATGTATAGAACAAAATGAGCCTGTGCATGGGAGAACCAACAATTTGCATATGCGAGAACAAAGACGCAGATCAGCTGCACAGCTGATCAGCGCCTTTGTTTTCGCTACATGGATAGTACAATTCCTCTACTTCTTTTATGCAAAGTTTCAAGCTTCTAGCTTTCTCCTGTGACAGTACAGGTCGGTTTGTGTCGGACCTGGTCGGAAACCCAAATTGTTGATTTTCTCACGCACTGGCTCAAATGCGAGCATCAGGAAAACATGTCCGTGTACTGTATACCCCCTCTAACCCCACTTTTGTATAGTAGAACTGGGGTATGCAGGGGTATACCTATTTTTCTTATTTTTGCTCCAAAACATAGATTGTGGGTACTCGTTAGAACCGCCTCGGCGAGGCGGCTCTAACGTGTACCCACAATCTATGTTTTAAGCAAAAATAAGAAAAATATAAAAAAAAAAATCAGTTGAAACTTTTCAATTTTTAAAGCTCAAAAAGTCAATATTTATTACATGGGCAAGTTTTCGTAATGTATGTTTTTTCAAATGTTACTCGCCTTTGACGTTTTCCACGAGAGTCATTCCTTCTGGAAGAGTTCTTGTTACAACAGAAGCAACACATAGTCCTGCGACTACGAACGGATACAGGAACATTCTGGCATATCATCTGTAAAGCAAAGGAAATAATGACATACCTTAGAAGAGGGAGGGAAGGGTTTTACATTACCCCCTGACTTTGAATGTGACTATCATCTTGCGCTTCGTTTATGGCAAGTATACATTTATAGTCCTGTTTCCACCTGGGCCCAGTTGCAAAGGATTTTCTCAATTTTTCAACAAAAACAAAATAACAAATATTGCCATTTGAAATTTTAACGAATCGTTAACTAACGGCATCGTGAATTTTAAACAACTGGCCCCTGGTGTTTGGATTGTACAGTAATTTATCCGGTTTCGAATCTTATCCAGTTCCGAATCAAGTGGTCGTATCGTCACGAATTACACAGCAGCTGTTCAATCAAAAAACAAATATTTTGTATGGTCATGAAGTCTATCTTTTTCTCTTCCTCTGCACGAAGTCAGATTTTGAAAACTTATCTGCATGCTAAAAATAAATCTGTTCTTCGAGATGACCTGTCGAATTAGAATGTATATTGCACTTATGTAATTATCCGCAAGGTGCAGGTTTCCGCAAAATGCATGAACCTTGAACATTATTTTTTTACACTTTTGGTTCCAACATGCGTTCCAACATTAATTATAACACACCAGGAAGACTGAACTTCATTTATTGATTTTCTGTTGCGTAGGAGCTTGTTAATTTTATCTACCAATTTAGCTAGTTTCGGGTCAGTAAAAATTAATTGTGTCGACATAGTACATGTACTCGTAAATCTACTAATATCGCAGTACACGTCTTAGCGCTAGACCTAAAGGAACTGAGGAGGGAGTGTTTAAATCTCAGTAAGTATTTTATTTGATGTGTGTGTGCGCGTGCGTGCGTGCGTGCGGATCGCCACAATACCACAGTCTTTCATTTGCAATGCAGTTTGTTTGAATTGATGCTTAACGTTATAGTCCACAGCTATGGTCATGTCAGGACTTTGCCCCCATTTTATGGGACTTGTGCCCAAAGTTCTCGCCGAGTGGTGAAGAGCTGATTTCATTAACGCGTTTCATTCGATCGTCTCACCGCTGTGTTTGTTGTGGGCTCATGTGAGACAAGTTCTGCTTGAAGATATGCCAGGGTTTTTTTCCCTTTTTTCTCGGGGTTCGCCCGTTTTCACCACACCAACTGACCGGCTCGTCTCATATGAGCTAAATGATCTTAAAAGGGACGTAAACTGACCCAAGATAGATAGATAAATAAATGAATGAATTTTATGAGGGGGGGGGGGGGGGGTCTGGAAAATGTTTCCGGGCCTGGATATTATTTTTCTCTCACGACTTTTATTGGTATATATTACAATACGTAAGATAGTAATACAGAATTTACTCTGCCCTAGATATGTTTTTCGGCCAAAATTGGATCCTGTTTTTTTTTTTTTTTTTTTTTTTTTTTTTTTTTTTTTTTAAATCTTACAGCCCCCCCCCCCCCCTCCTCCCCAATAATAAAAATCAAATGGTCGTTTTCTTACGCAGGTGATTCTTTGTGCAGTCGATCTGCATCGCGTACAAAACATGCTGTCTGGATTTCTAGTCTAGTTGACATACTCCTGTTAGATATCTCTGTTTACGCAACATTAAAGCTGTGTTTGAAATTCAATGTTAATCAAACAGGTGAAAGTTAAACTCATAAAACATCAACAACAAAACAAACAAACAAACAAACAAACAAACCAACAAACAAACAAAAATGAAAATAACCAATGCACAGCTCATGATTACCAGCTCTTAACTGCAAAAATCTGGAACCAGTTACGCCATTATCGACTTAGAACATGTATTTGTTTTCGATTGACGCCAATATCCAGAACGTAAGTTATACGTCGTATACATGTACACCGGTTTTTTTTTTTTTTTTTTTTTTTTTTTTTTTTTTTTGGTTTTTTTTTTTACACTTTTTCTATCTGAAATGGTAAACTGTGTGTAAGTCTTGTTTTATAAAGAAGTAATGAAGCTACAAACTCAAAATCATAACGCAATAGCGCCAGAGAGTGTCCTGTTTAAAAATTATCGCAAGTGATTCGGAACTGGATAAATGATTCGGAACTGGATAAATTGGTGGTCTGCTTCAAAGCCATCGTGTGGCCCACAGAATATTCACAATTAATCAGACTAAAGTTCATTATTTAGAAGAAGGACTATACTTTCTAATGGTAAGGTCGAAACCTAGTTTGCTGTGAGCAATTATCTGGAAACCACTTCGAAAAAAAAGTGACCCGGAACTGGATAATTTACTGTACATTCTAAACAAATGTCAGTCAGTTTCTGTTTGTTTGTTTTTATTATTATTCTTTCTTTGAAGAGAATATCGAAAATCAGGATCAAAACCTACGTTTTTCTTCTGTACAACCGTAGCAAGCAACTTATTTTCAAGTTTTTACATCTCACCTTGGATTTATTTTTTGTTGTTTTTGAACTATGAAAAAACGACAGAGAAGCAGAAAGCCTCAAGTGCTTACTGGAAATTTACCGTAGTATTTTGTTTCAATTCCAGTTCACCTCACCTGTGTAAAACTTAAAAAAGAAGCATCTATCATACATTGTCAGGCCAAATACATGCAATGTATATTTTATGTTATAAAATAAACCAATACTCACTTATTTGAAACTCAGTGTGGTGTTATCTTGTCCTTCCACAGTAACTGTTATATTTCCACAGTAACGTTCATGATAACGCAAATGCTGACTCAAATCCCAGTTGGCGTTAATAATTTTACACCATTATGTTCATGGTCAAACTCAGCATAATATAATGCCCCTATATCTACCAAGTCACATACCTTTGAAATACAATGCGGCTACATGTATCCAGTTACTAGATTTTTAAAGTAAAAACAAGTACAACTAAGCATGTACATGTATACTCAAACTATCAAGAAAGGCGATCCTATGGTTACTTTGCATTTGTGAAAGTAAAAGATGTACAATGATCTGGACCTAAATATCTGGACCCAGTTGTTCAAAACTTCGTTCGCTTAACGTCATCCTCAACTGGTTATTATAAGTAAATGCAGACTACAATAAGCAAATAGATTTTTTTTTTTTTTTTTTTTTTTTTTTTTTTTTTTTTTGTTGAAAAAAGGTGAGGATAACTGTTATTTTATCGTTTCACAACCCCATATGAGCGGTAACTGACCAGTTACCATGCTTGTTTCTCGGCACTGTTCTTCGATTGGCTTCCGTCCCATCATGATATTTGAGTGGCAAGTTAAAGTAGCAGTACATATGTCCAAATTGGTACAATTTCGGACATTCTATCATGCTTCACTTGATGGAGAAGTGAATTCGCCTGTCTATAATGGCAATTATAAGTAATTTTGAAGGTGACTGCTTAGAACTATGGGTGAGTGTATTTCTACAATTCAGAAATCCGACAACCAATCATTCCAAAGTCGAGGACGATAAAAACACAATTTATAATGTGAAACCTGTATTTGAATGAAATCAACGGATAACTCAAGGATGAACAGTATGGAAAATGGTTGACATTGTTCTCCCTTAGATAGCTATTTTTAAACTGTGAGCGAATAGCACATGACACTGTCACATGATAGTAAACACGGACATGAAACTGATACAGATATAAATACAAGAACGGGAAGAATTGTTTTCTTGATAAAGGACCAATTTAGACTCTATTAATACAAAACGGGCATATTTTCATGTACGTATGAATGTAGTGACTGTTAGAATTTTATAAGCAACATGCTTTTGTTGGGGTTTTATACTTAAAAAGTGTCTTTCTGGTAAAGTTTAATATTTTAGTTTCACTTTCGTTATTATACAATTCTTATTTCCCCCACCCCGACCCCCACCTCTCTCTCACTCTCTCTCTCTCTCTCTCTCTCTCTCTCTCTCTCTCTCTCTCTGTGTGTGTGTGTGTGTGTGTGTGTGCGTGTGGTCGCTTTTCTTAAGATGCAAACTACACTATGAACTTGTTTGACTAGGCGTTTGTTTAAATGAAAAAGTACACCAAGTACTTATGTATGTATGGTCATACGCTGTCTATTCAGCATTCATATCACATGCTATCAGGAAGTTTTTATATTTAACATTGTTTAACTTTCCATTTCGGCACAAGGATTTATTACTGATTATAAGTGCGAGTTTTACATGTATTTCGTTTCATAATATGCTTTAATATATTTTCCTTTTGATCCTTTGAGATCATCGAAGATATTCGAAAGTAACCTGTTATCCAGTTTAGATTCATTTTCTATACATGTACCAACGTTTGATATATTTTGACCACAACTGGATAATACTATTCTTTTTATTGACTACCCCGTTGAACGATGCAAAATTATAGGAATTCTTTTTGGCTCCATGTTGCTACTGATCAGGTTTGAGTAGCCGAAACCGCCGCGGGTATGACCCATCCCCTTCCTCATTCACATGTTTACTATACACAGGATCTCACTTTTAAATTTTATTTGCAATGTACATGCAGATTTAAACTGTTGTAAAGATAAAAAGAAAAGTGTTCGAATGGATGCACATGCACTTGTATTATGATCTTGATAAAAGTTCACTATCTTGTTATCATCATCTTTGAAAAAGTCTCAGGTCACTGTGTCCTCTTTATCTTCAAAACATATATATATAAGACACACACGTGGCTCCCTTGTGTTTCAGAGAGTTCATGTAAGGACCAGTGAGAACAGAAAGATGGAAAACAAGCAAAATAAATATAAAATAACAGAATGTTTATCTTTTTTTTTTTTTTTTTTTTTTTTTTTTTTTTTTTTTTTTTTGTAATACATGTAGTGGTTAATGTAGTGTTCACCAGACTGGTGATGCGACTATCATAGATCCGGAAAACATTCCGTGAAATGTATACCCCCTTCAACCACACTTTTACACAAAAAACTGGGGCTTGCAGGGGTATACATAGCTATGTTCAAAACATAGATTGTGGATACTCGTTAGAACCGCCTCGCGTTCAAACGTGTATCCACAATCTATGTTTTGAGCAAAAATAAGAAAAAATATATAAAAACAAAAATCTACTGAAAACTTTTCATTCTTTTACATCTTAAAAAATCTCTGTATATTGCATGGGCAAGTTTTCGTAATGTTACATGTAACTATTTCACAGTGAAACAGTTGCTCTACTCCAGGATTTTTTTCTCTGAAAACAATTAGCATCTCAAGCACGTGCTGCTCTGCATTCCGGTTAGAACGAGCACATACATGTAAACACATACGATTTGCTGATATAATCCGGGCCCATACCAGATAATTTATGATCAGACTTATCATATTACTGATAGATATCGTTTATTGCTATAGTGTGCCATAGTTGTTTAATTTATTTATTTATCTATTTATTTATTATTTATCTATTTATTTATTTATTATGCAGAAACCACAAAGTTAATCCCGTAAAAACAACATGAGTTATCCAAGTCAGGCGTACAACCAACCTCCGGGATATGGCGCAGCAGGACAGTATAATCCTGGACCGGCAGGGGCATATAATCCTCCAGCAGGAGCATATAACCCTGGTCCAGGGCCCTACCAGCCATCGCCAGCCGGGGCTTATCAGCCTTCATATCAACAGCCACAACAGACCACAGTGTAAGTTCATTTATATATGCTTTTAATTTTCCGTTCATCTTCATGGATGTTACTTTTTGATTTGTTGCTTAGCATCCAAAACAACAGCTTTAGTCATATCGGATGTTGCTTACATTTTATGGAACTTCTACCTAACATTAGATATTATCATAAGTAGATGAATAGGCTTTCATATAGGCTTTTGATATTATATAAAGATATAGCCACCACTCATGTATGAATGGTTTGACTAAAACTATGTTGTTTGTTTGAGTTATGGCTTAGCGTCCCAGTCAACAGATAAGGTCACGGCTTATGGCATGTCAGTATGCTTTGCCTGAAGACACAAGCAGCCTATCAATTTCTCACATTCCAAATGGACGTAAGCCCATTTTCCCCGCCAATATGGGTTCGCCCATTGGGGCCATAAGAAATGGATGGGTTGCTTGTGTCTCCAGATAAAGTTTATACGCTAGTGACTGAACATCTGCGCTCAGGTATGAGCCTGTCCAAGAAAAGTGGGTAAGGTCAAACCATCCATGCATATAAACCTTATTGGTTTAGTTGGATGGGTAATATTTGAAGCACTTGTTGGATGTCATGACATCCTCATTTTGGGTACGTCCCATGAAATGGGAACAACGCCCCGACATGGATATAACTGTTGACTGGGACATTAATTAAGCATCAATTCAAACAAACAAACAAAACAACAAAAAAAATCCCACCTGTCCATTGCTACTGATGTTGTTACAATTTTGGTTGAATAGTCATTCACATATTTTCCACCTATACCCACATGTAGGGTACTTATTCACGTTGGGTATTATTGAACATGGCAATTCAAGACGAATCATGTAAATGTTCTTGACACTCTTGTTTGTTTCCTTCCTTGAGATGACACGTGATTTAACTAATTGTTCAAAGCACAAGGTCGTCGAAGTGTTTATGAAAAGGAAACCATTTACTTCCCTATTAAAACTATTGCACATTTTAAATGAACATGATTGTTTTTGGTTGATGGCTAGCAGGATGGCTACCTCGCTGAGGAAGACCTTGTCACATCATGAAATCATGTCCATGTAATGTATACCGCCTTATACCTCACTTTTATACATATGAAAAAACTGGGGGTTCCATGGGCGTACCTATTTTTCTTATTTTGCTGTAAAACATACGTGTATATTGTGGGTACTCGTTAGAACCGCCTTGGTGAGGCGGTTCTAACGTGTACCCACAATCAATTCATTGAGCAAAAATAGTAAAAAATCAAAAACTTTCAAATGAAATTTTCAATTTTCTCTACTGAAGACAATCTCTGTATATTGTTTGGGCAACGTTTCGTAATGCTGTTACAATTTGTGGTACATTTACTTGGTTACGTTTCTTTTTCAGATATGTATATAAAGACGATCAAGCAGAAAGAGACCGCGAGATGGCCGAGGACTGTTGTTTATTAGCGTGTTGTTGGGCCACTATATGCTGTTGTTTAGCTGCAAATACGTGATTATATGCTGAAATAAAACAAGCATAATACTCTTAAGGAATATTTCTAAAAATGACCTGGGTCCACTGAGATACGAGAAAATCTGGCGTCGACGTTTTTCATCATCAAAATAATTGAGCCGCAGCATAGAATTGGTATAGAAAAAGAATACAGAATGTTGAAAAATTACATTGAAACCATCATACATCTACATTATGTATTATCATACCATATTGTTGTACAGATGTTTCACTCCTAGAATATTATTTGTTCGTATATGTCTATCTCTTACACTATGATGTCCGTTTTATTCTATTTTATTTTATTATTTTTTTTTTCGAGTATTAAAATCAGTATTTTTTCTGTTTGAGATAGCATTTTTACATGTATACAAGTATATATAATAAAAAATCTTGTTCAAGATACGAAAATCGTCTAGAAGAATTGAAGACTTTTCATTGTGAAATAGAGTTTTGAAACTCGTCTACAAGTTTCATGTGTAAGAGTTGATATCGTTAAACTGGCCATTGTTCAGCTCGGTCAAGTTAGCAGAAAATTTGCTGCAGCAAAAAACGGTCAAGTTAGCAGCAAATTTGCCGCAGCAAAAAACGGTCAAGTTAGCAGCAAAATTGCTGCAGCGAAAAACGGTCAACTTAGCAGCAAATTTTCTGCTAGCAGAAAAATAGAAAAAAAAAAATGTCGACTGATTATTTTGTTTTAGTCTGGCTGTCATCGCTATAGAAAACGATGACGAAGGTCGAAAACAGAACTTTTCTATCTCACCCATGGGCGGAGTTATGGTGTACCAACCCCTTCCAGCAGAAAAAAATGAAAAAAAAATTTGTCAAAGATTTTTTTCGTTTTAGTCCGGCTGTCATCGCTATAGAAAACGATGACGAAGGCCGAAAACAGAACTTTTCTATCTCACCCATGGGCGGAGTTATGGTGTACCAAACCCTCCCAGCAGAAAAAATGAAAAAAAATTTGTCAAAGATATTTTTCGTTTTAGTCTGGCTGTCACCGATATAGAAAACGATGACGAAGGCCGAAAAAAGAACTTTTCTATCTCACCCATGGGCGGAGTTATGGTGTACCAAACCCTCCCAGCAGAAAAAATGAAAAAAATTTTGTCAAAGATTTTTTTCGTTTTAGTCTGGCTGTCATCGCTATAGAAAACGATGACGAAGGCCGAAAACAGAACTTTTCTATCTCACCCATGGGCGGAGTTATGGTGTACCAAACCCTCCCAGCAGAAAAAATGAAAACAATTTTGTCCAAGATTTTTTTCATTTTAGTCTGGCTGTCATCGCTATAGAAAACGATGACGAATGCCGAAAACAGAACTTTTCTATCTCACCCATGGGCGGAGTTATGGTGTACCAAACCATCCCAGCAGAAAAAAAATAAAATTTTTTGTCAAAGATTTTTTTCATTTTAGTCTGGCTGTCATCGCTATAGAAAACGATGACGAAGGCCGAAAACAGAACTTTTCTATCTCACCCATGGGCGGAGTTATGGTGTACCAAACCATCCCAGCAGAAAAAAAATAAAATTTTTTGTCAAAGATTTTTTTTCATTTTAGTCTGGCTGTCATCGCTATAGAAAACGATGACGAATGCCGAAAACAGAACTTTTCTATCTCACCCATGGGCGGAGTTATGGTGTACCAAACCCTCCCAGCAGAAAAAATGAAAAAAAAAATTGTCAAAGATTTTTTTCGTTTTAGTCTGGCTGTCATCGCTATAGAAAACGATGACGAAGGCCGAAAACAGAACTTTTCTATCTCACCCATGGGCGGAGTTATGGTGTACCAAACCCTCCCAGCAGAAAAAATGAAAAAAAATTTTGTCAAAGATTTTTTTCGTAGTAGTCTGGCTGTCATCGCTATAGAAAACGATGACGAAGGCCGAAAACAGAACTTTTCTATCTCACCCATGGGCGGAGTTATGGTGTGCCAAACCCTCCCAGCAGAAAAAATGAAAAAAAAAATTGTCAAAGATTTTTTTCGTTTAGTCTGGCTGTCATCGCTATAGAAAACGATGACGAAGGCCGAAAACAGAACCTTTCTATCTCACCCATGGGCGGAGTTATGGTGTACCAAACCCTCCCAGCAGAAAAAATGAAAAATTTTTTGTCAAAGATTTTTTTTGTTTTAGTCTGGCTGTCATCGCTATAGAAAACGATGACGAAGGCCGAAAACAGAACTTTTCTATCACACCCATGGGCGGAGTTATGGTGTACCAAACCCTCCCAGCAGAAAAAATGAAAAAAAAAATTGTCAAAGATTTTTTTCGTTTTAGTCTGGCTGTCATCGCTATAGAAAACGATGACGAAGGCCGATAACAGAACTTTTCTATCTCACCCATGGGCGGAGTTATGGTGTACCAAACCCTCCCAGCAGAAAAAATTAAAAAAAAATTGTCAAAGATTTTTTTCGTTTTAGTCTGGCTGTCATCGCTATAGAAAACGATGACGAAGGCCGAAAACAGAACTTTTCTATCTCGACCATGGGCGGAGTTATGGTGTACCAAACCCTCCCAGCAGAAAAAATGAAAAATTTTTGTCAAAGATTTTTTTCGTTTTAGTCTGGCTGTCATCGCTATAGAAAACGATGACGAAGGCCGAAAACAGAACTTTTCTATCTCACCCATGGGCGGAGTTATGGTGTGCCAAACCCTCCCAGCAGAAAAAATGAAAAAAAATTTGTCAAAGATTTTTTTCGTTTAGTCTGGCTGTCATCGCTATAGAAAACGATGACGAAGGCCGAAAACAGAACCTTTCTATCTCACCCATGGGCGGAGTTATGGTGTACCAAACCCTCCCAGCAGAAAAAATGAAAATTTTTTTTGTCAAAGATTTTTTTCGTTTTAGTCTGGCTGTCATCGCTATAGAAAACGATGACGAAGGCCGAAAACAGAACTTTTCTATCACACCCATGGGCGGAGTTATGGTGTACCAAACCCTCCTAGCAGAAAAAATGAAAAAAAAAATTGTCAAAGATTTTTTTCGTTTTAGTCTGGCTGTCATCGCTATAGAAAACGATGACGAAGGCCGATAACAGAACTTTTCTATCTCACCCATGGGCGGAGTTATGGTGTACCAAACCCTCCCAGCAGAAAAAATTAAAAAAAAATTGTCAAAGATTTTTTTCGTTTTAGTCTGGCTGTCATCGCTATAGAAAACGATGACGAAGGCCGAAAACAGAACTTTTCTATCTCGACCATGGGCGGAGTTATGGTGTACCAAACCCTCCCAGCAGAAAAAATGAAAAATTTTTGTCAAAGATTTTTTTCGTTTTAGTCTGGCTGTCATCGCTATAGAAAACGATGACGAAGGCCGAAAACAGAACTTTTCTATCTCACCCATTGGCGGAGTTATGGTGTACCAAACCATCCCAGCAGAAAAAAATTATTTTTTTTTTGTCAATTCAATTCAATTCAATTCAATTCCTTATTCAGATTGCCAAATACATTTTAACGCATCCACAAAACATGTAATAAAAGGACATCAAACAATGACAAATTACACGCTAAATTTAGGAGGTTTTGATAGTGCAAATTGGCCGACCAGAATGTGAACATCATAGGAAAAACTGGTGCAGTGCCCAAAACAGTCATACATACAAGTAACCCTGATATAGGCCGTGCCTATCAGCCATCGGTTTAAGTTGCAATCAAACCGGGCGCCCAGTTCACTCAGGCTATAGTCTTTGTATACAATTATGCATTACGAATACATGTTCATGCAATAAACAGAGGATATTACAGTCAATGATTGTACTATCCATGTATTGAAAACAAAGGCTCTGATCAGCTTCGCAGTTACTGCGAAGCTGATCTGCGGCTTTGTTTGCGCCTATGCAGATTGTTGGTTTTTAACATGCAGCGGCTCAATTTCAGCAGTAGATGTGCTGTATCATAATATACCAAACAAAACTTGAGTTATCACAGATCATTGTGATTTTAGTTCTATAATGTATGTGTTCGCAGAACAAACTTATGCGAGTTTAAAATGGTATTAGATATTTTGGATATCTGGATCACCCTTCACCTGAAAATTATGATAATTTTAAAAGCTTATGTTTCTAATCCATATTTTGGGTGGGTGCAATTTTAATCGTAGAAATGCTTTAACCCAAAATTACATTTGAAATGATCACACATGCAGAGCTATGCGAAATTCAAATTCAAATCAGCTGCAAACAAAAAATGTAGTTCTCCACTCTGGGATATCGCCTATGCTGTCCGGACATTGGTTTCCGACACACGACGTGAATGCTCTCTCATACTAGAGTTCTCGGGAAAAACTAAAAAATCCTATTCTTGTTTCGACGATGAGTGTGGAAGTCTTATCATCTGTGTGTGAATATTGTGTGTGAAGAGATTCAACATATCTAAGAATAGTTTAAGTGATCAAGAAATTGACAGAATAACTTATTTTTCTACGAAATATGACATTTGTGTTTTTTACAATTAATGCTTAGGTAACATTTGCCCCGATCATCGTACGATTTTGCGGTCTGCGATTTTTCCTACGATTTTTAAACATCGTATGTGATCGTGGACTGCGACGTATGTGTTTACAATTCAAACGGGCATAATACGATTTCTTGATCTGCCGTTTGTCGACGTTTTGATACAAAAATGCAAGACGATCGTACGGTAGTCGTAGGTCTCCACAGATTTTAAGTGGATATCATACGCAGCCCGTGTGATGTCCGTAAGGAGTCTCTATACGTTCTGAATCAAAACGCAATACGGTAGTACGGTAGTCGTAGGGTCTCCGCAGACTTTAAGTTGATATCGTACGGAGTCCATTGGATTTCTGACAGATGCCTCGGTTACATTTGGTCTACGATTAGCTTGCGATGATCGTACGATGCCAATTTTTGCATTTTCGTGTGGACTTCGAGAGGTGACCCTACAATGCCCCTACGATTCTACAACTTTCTACGATCTCCGTAGCCTCTACGATTTTGTTATAGTCTGCACTATTACAAATGTTAAAAAATTGAAAGACCGTAGCCCGTAGACACGTCGAGGGCATCGAACGGGTGCCATACGGAGGCCCTGCGATTATCGTGCGGTCACCGCACGATTTTTGTACGATAATTTGGGGGATAAAAATCGTACAGCGATTGTAGGGAGGCCGCAAGAGGTCATGCTTAGTAGGTGTCATTTGCCCCGATCATTATCAGATGTTTCGGTCTGCGTTTTTCCCTACGATATTTTAGACATCGTAGGTTATCATGGGCTACGACGTAGATGTTTAACATTCATACGGGCATCGTACGATTTCGTGCTCTGGCTTTCTTCGATGTTCTGAGTCAGAACCGTTCGGAGGTCGTAGGGAAATCGTAGGGTCTTCGTACAATTTAAGTAGAAATCGTACAAAGCCCCTGCGATGTCCATGAGGAGTCCCTACGATTTCTGACTGAGCCCTTGCGGTCTCCCTACGACAGCTGTACGACGTTAGGACTTTCTTCATGGGCCCCTTTGAAGACACACAGAGATCAGGAAACATTGTTGCCGATTGTGTTTCCGTTTAACTGGACTTTGAATTTTCATTGGAAACATAGGTAGGAAACATGCAGATATTTTTAATCTTCTCAGACGATCGTTTAGAAAGAGGCATGATCGGTGACATTTACGTCAACATTTGCGCCTATTGAAACCTAATGTTGAAATGAATGCATCAAAAATGCTGTGCAATCACAGGGCGATAAACGTGCGGGTGCCGTGGTTTGTCCGTCTGATGACCGCACGATATCCGTACGGTTTTGATAACCTTCAGCGGCGATAGCCGTACGGATGCCGTACTATCGACTTAAAGGTGTACGATTATCTTTGTCCCAAAATTATCATAAACCCCCACGCGGTGACCGCACGATCATCACATGGTTTCCGTACAGCGCCCGTACGATGCTATCTACACGATGTTTTTTTTTTTTTTTTTTTTTTTTTTTTTTTTTTTAAATAAAAAATAAATTGGCTAACTATTACAAAACCGTAGAGGCCGCGGAGATCGTAGGAAGCCGTAGAATCGTAGGGTATCGTAGGGTCACCCTGCGGCGACCGCACGAAAATGCAAAAATTGGCATCGTAAGATCATCGCAAGCTAATCGTAGGCCAAATGTAAAATAGTTCCAACATAGGCATTCAGTCAAGGAGAAAAAAACAACATTTTGGATGGGCCATCAAAACTATTTACAAGATATAGATACTAAAACGCATGCCTCTGGGCCTGTGATTTAAATAGAAGCATCAGTAAAGTCCTCGACGGTCTTGGATGATACCACTGAAGAAGGGGGACTATTCCAAACCGGAATAGTTCCGTGGAAACTGAAAATAGCCCTGTGTATTGTGATTCATGCGATACCCGAGTTTGCTTTAGGTTGGGTGCCGGGGTCATGGATTTGTACCGGAGTGTATCTTGTAGAAGAAGGTTAAGGAGGATCGCTCTCTGCTGGGATTCCAGGGATTGCCACTCAAGTTCGTCTTGCATATCACCGACGTTACTGCTGTTCCTCTATCACCTGCAGGTCTACATGGCTGATGTTCTATATACCTTCTCCACCTTAGCAGACTGAATCTCATTATAATGATGCCAAATAGGAGCTGCATACTCAAGTTGAGGTCAACCGATGTTTTGTATGTAACTTTCTTAGTATGCCTAGGTGTCAGTGCCAAATTGTGCTAAAGAAAACCCAGTCTCTTATGTTGCATGGCAGTGTAATTTGCGAAATGTGTTGTGTTGACCCCAATCAAGATTTTTCTTTGTTTGATGAATAAAACATAAACAGCTGTTTAATTCGTGCGTTTCAGACGCAAAATATGTGAGATAACAATATTGAAGTGATCGAGTGTGAACCCGGATGATGTGTATAAAGACCCACTGTGGCAAACAAACAAAAAATTAATAAATAAAAATAAAAAAATAAATAAATAAAAAACAAAACACACAAAAAAACAACAACGGATAATTCACCCAATGTGACTATCACAACATGTCTTTTTCTGTGTACTCAATGCAAATACGTGGATGATCCAATAATGATTGAGACTTTTTGAATTATTCCTAAGTAAATAAACTTCGCTTATTGTGAATATCTTGCTAACATTGCTCAATGTAATGTGCACACGATACACTGGTTAAAATCCGCATGTAGACATCTACCTTCTGTTGCTTAGCAACGAGAGAATGTTAGTCAAATGTCCTTGGCCACGTGGTACTTATGCATATAAAATGGGTTGCCATGGCAACTGGTGATAAAATTTCCAATCATGGCACACATTTACTTATAGCGTTCATAACTAGCTTTATGCTCTGCAAATATCACTAACATGCAACTCATAATTCAAGTAGACTGAGCATTTTTGCGAGAAAAGTTGGGTTTTAGATGCGAAAAAATTCAATGAATTTGGGGGTAGGGGTGAGAAATATCTTATAACTTGAGTATATATGACACAATAAATTGTTTTAAACCTTGAAATGATCAATTATTGGTTAAATATATCAAAAGAATTTCAAAAGGAACACCTGTCCCTTTCGTTTTATGTTGCCTAGCAACAATAGAATTTAAAAAATGCTATACGCCAGAATTCATAGTGGAAAATGGTTGCTAGGCAACCATCATTCGATCACGAGCGCAAGACTCGATTCGACCGGAGCAAAATATTTCAGAGATGAATGTCAACACAGACAATGCTCAATTATTATAAGATACCGCTTTTAAAATTTGTGACACAGCTAGATTTATATACATTATGTTTGTTAAAAGGGCAGATGGTGGCCATAGGTACTGCACGAGTAGCTCTTAAATAACCATAGCAACAAAAGTTGTTCACCAAATTTGATAAAACTCGCTCCTTAGAGAGATCAAATGTGTATCTAGTAAATGAAAGTAGTTAACTTGAGCCAGTCAAAAAGATTTATAAAACAAGAGAAAAGTCTCAATCATTATTGGATCATCCTCGTACATCCAATTTTAATAGGATACCACTTAGTTAACTTCTCTATTTTTCTTATTGAGATCACGGGACTAATTCCTTCCAGTCAAGCTTCACCCCGCCCGCTTGGTGATATAAAGGTTTATGAAGCATTCGAGTAACACTGAAAGTGGACATTAGTCATGAATTGTCCACCTTGCTTCTCTGTGCCGGCCAGCTTATATCTTGTTTATGTCAATTTCAGTATCAGGAGACGCGGAAGAGGAGAGACATTTTACACAATTTACTTGATATTGTTTTATTACAACATGTGCAACAAAACAATAAAAAGCTGTTAAATACTAGTATCAATGGCAATAATAATAAAATGTTCCTTTCGTACAAAAATCTTCCTTTCGCGAAAGGAACCTTCCTTTCGCTGTTTAGTTATACCCGAGATTTGATGGGATTTTCAATTTCGATCCGTCGGAGAAGTTGCGGTTTAGTACACGTCATAGTTTCCTATAGCGATGACAGCCAGACTAAAAAGAAAAAAATCTTTGACAATTTTTTTTTTCATTTTTTCTGCTGGGAGGGTTTGGTACACCATAACTCCGCCCATGGGTGAGATAGAAAAGTTCTGTTTTCGGCCTTCGCCATCGTTTTCTATTGCGATGACAGCCAGACTAAAACGAAAAAAATCTTTGACAATTTTTTTTTCATTTTTTCTGCTGGGAGGGTTTGGTACACCATAAATCCGCCCATGGGTGAGATATAAAAGTTCTGTTTTCGGCCTTCGTCATTTTTTTCTATAGCGATGATAGCCAGACTAAAACGAAAAAAATCTTTGACAATTTTTTTTTTCATTTTTTTCTGCTGGGAGGGTTTGGTACACCATAACTCAGCCCATGGGTGAGATAAAAAAAGTTCTGTTTTCGGCCTTCGTCATCGTTTTCTATAGCGATGACAGCCAGACTAAAATGTAAAAAATCTTTGACAAAAATTTTTTTCATTTTTTTCTGCTGGGAGGGTTTGGTACACCATAACTCCGCCCATGGGTGAGATAGAAAAGTTCTGTTTTCGGCCTTCGTCATCGTTTTCTATAGCGATGACAGCCAGACTAAAACGAAAAAAATCTTTGACAAAAAATTTTTCATTTTTTCTGCTGGGAGGGTTTGGTACACCATAACTCCGCCCATGATCGAGATAGAAAAGTTCTGTTTTCGGCCTTCGTCATCGTTTTTATAGCGATGACAGCCAGACTAAAACATAAAAAATCTTTGACAATTTTTTTTTATTTTTTCTGCTGGGAGGGTTTGGTACACCATAACTCCGCCCATGGGTGAGATAGAAAAGTTCTGTTTTCGGCCTTCGTCGTCGTTTTCTATAGCGATGACAGCCAGACTAAAACGAAAAAAATCTTTGACAAAAATTTTTTTCATGTTTTCTGCTGGGAGGGTTTGGTACACCATAACTCCGCCCATGGGTGAGATAGAAAAGTTCTGTTTTCGGCCTTCGTCATTGTTTTCTATAGCGATGACAGCCAGACTAAAACGAAAAAAATCTTTGACAAAATTTTTTTCATTTTTTCTGCTGGGAGTGTTTGGTACACCATAACTCAGCCCATGGGTGAGATAGAAAAGTTCTGTTTTCGGCCTTCGTCATCGTTTTCTATAGCGATGACAACCAGACTAAGACGTAAAAAATCTTTGACAATTTTTTTTTCATTTTTTCTGCTGGGAGGGTTTGGTACACCATAACTCCGCCCATGGGTGAGATAGAAAAGTTCTGTTTTCGACCTTCGTCATTGTTTTCTATAGCGATGACAGCCAGACTAAAATGAAAAAAATCTTTGACAAAATTTTTTTCATTTTTTCTGCTGGGAGGGTTTGGTACACCATAACTCCGCCCATGGGTGAGATAGAAAAGTTCTGTTTTCGGCCTTCGTCATCGTTTTCTATAGCGATGACAGCCAGACTAAAATGAAAAAAATCTTTGACAATTTTTTTTTCATTTTTTCATAGAAAAGTTCTGTTTTCGGCCTTCGTCATCGTTTTCTATAGCGATGACAGCCAGACTAAAACGAAAAAAATCTTTGACAATTTTTTTTTTCATTTTTTCTGCTGGGAGGGTTTGGTACACCATAAATCCGCCCATGATCGAGATAGAAAAGTTCTGTTTTCGGCCTTCGTCATCGTTTTCTATAGCGATGACAGCCAGACTAAAACGAAAAAAATCTTTGACAAATTTTTTTTCATTTTTTCTGCTGGGAGGGTTTGGTACACCATAACTCCTCCCATGGGTGAGATAGAAAAGTTCTGTTTTCGGCCTTCGTCATCGTTTTCTATAGCGATGACAGCCAGACTAAAACGAAAAAAATCTTTGACAAAAATTTTTTCATTTTTTCTGCTGGGAAGGTTTGGTACACCATAAATCCGCCCATGATCGAGATAGAAAAGTTCTGTTTTCGGCCTTCGTCATCGTTTTCTATAGCGATGACAGCCAGACTAAAATGAAAAAAATCTTTGACAATTTTTTTTTCATTTTTTCTGCTGGGAGGGTTTGGTACACCGTAACTCCGCCCATGGGTGAGATAGAAAAGTTCTGTTTTCGGCCTTCGTCATCGTTTCCTATAGCGATGACAGCCAGACTAAAACGAAAAAAATCTTTGACAAAAATTTTTTTCATTTTTTCTGCTGGGAAGGTTTGGTACACCATAAATCCGCCCATGATCGAGATAGAAAAGTTCTGTTTTCGGCCTTCGTCATCGTTTTCTATAGCGATGACAGCCAGACTAAGACGTAAAAAATCTTTGACAATTTTTTTTTCATTTTTTCTGCTGGGAGGGTTTGGTACACCATAACTCCGCCCATGGGTGAGATAGAAAAGTTCTGTTTTCGACCTTCGTCATTGTTTTCTATAGCGATGACAGCCAGACTAAAATGAAAAAAAATCTTTGACAAAATTTTTTTCATTTTTTCTGCTGGGAGGGTTTGGTACACCATAAATCCGCCCATGGGTGAGATAGAAAAGTTCTGTTTTCGGCCTTCGTCATCGTTTCCTATAGCGATGACAGCCAGACTAAAAAGAAAAAAAATCTTTGACAAAATTTTTTTCATTTTTTCTGCTGGGAGGGTTTGGTACACCATAACTCCGCCCATGGGTGAGATAGAAAAATTCTGTTTTCGGCCTTCGTCATCGTTTTCTATAGCGATGACAGCCAGACTAATTCGAAAAAAATCTTTGACAATTTTTTTTTTCATTTTTTCTGCTGGGAGGGTTTGGTACACCATAACTCCGCCCATGGGTGAGATATAAAAGTTGTGTTTTCGGCCTTCGTCATCTTTTTCTATAGCGATGATAGCCAGACTAAAACGAAAAAAATCTTTGACAAAATTTTTTTCATTTTTTCTGCTGGGAGGGTTTGGTACACCATAACTCCGCCCATAGGTGAGATAGAAAAGTTCTGTTTTCGGCCTTCGTCAGCGTTTTCTATAGCGATGACAGCCAGACTAAAACGAAAAAGATCTTTGACAATTTTGTTTTCATTTTTTCTGCTGGGAGTGTTTGGTACACCATAACTCAGCCCATGGGTGAGATAGAAAAGTTCTGTTTTCGGCCTTCGTCATCGTTTTCTATAGCGATGACAACCAGACTAAAATGAAAAAATCTTTGACAATTTTTTTTTTTCATTTTTTCTGCTGGGAGGGTTTGGTACACCATAACTCCGCCCATGGGTGAGATAGAAAAGTTCTGTTTTCGGCCTTCGTCGTCGTTTTCTATAGCGATGACAGCCAGACTAAAACGAAAAAAATCTTTGACAAAAATTTTTTTCATGTTTTCTGCTGGGAGGGTTTGGTACACCATAACTCCGCCCATGGGTGAGATAGAAAAGTTCTGTTTTCGGCCTTCGTCATTGTTTTCTATAGCGATGACAGCCAGACTAAAACGAAAAAAATCTTTGACAAAATTTTTTTCATTTTTTCTGCTGGGAGTGTTTGGTACACCATAACTCCGCCCATGGGTGAGATAGAAAAGTTCTGTTTTCGGCCTTCGTCATTGTTTTCTATAGCGATGACAGCCAGACTAAAATGAAAAAAATCTTTGACAAAATTTTTTTTCATTTTTTCTGCTGGGAGTGTTTGGTACACCATAACTCCGCCCATGGGTGAGAAGTTCTGTTTTCGGCCTTCGTCATCGTTTTCTATAGCGATGACAGCCAGACTAAAACGAAAAAAATCTTTGACAAAATTGTTTTCATTTTTTCTGCTGGGAGGGTTTGGTAGTCTGTTTTCGGCCTTCGTCATTGTTTTTTATAGCGATGACAGCCAGACTAAAATGAAAAAAATCTTTGACAAAATTTTTTTCATTTTTTCTGCTGGGAGGGTTTGGTACACCATAACTCCGCCCGTGGGTGAGATAGAAAAGTTCTGTTTTCGGCCTTCGTCATCGTTTTTTATAGCGATGACAGCCAGACTAAAACGAAAAAAATCTTTGACAAAATTTTTTTTCATTTTTTCTGCTGGGAGTGTTTGGTACACCATAACTCCGCCCATGGGTGAGATAGAAAAGTTCTGTTTTCGGCCTTCGTCGTCGTTTTCTATAGCGATGACAGCCAGACTAAAACGAAAAAAATCTTTGACAAAATCTTTTTCATTTTTTTTCTGCTGGGAGGGTTTGGTACACCATAACTCCGCCCATGGGTGAGATAGAAAAGTTCTGTTTTCGGCCTTCGTCATCGTTTTCTATAGCGATGACAGCCAGACTAAAACAAAATAATTTGTCGACATTTTTTTTCTATTTTTCTGCTAGCAGCAAATTTGCTGCTAACTTGACCGTTTTTCGCTGCAGCAATTTTGCTGCTAACTTGACCGTTTTTTGCTGCAGCAAATTTGCTGCTAACTTGACCGTTTTTTGCTGCAGCAAATTTGCTGCTAACTTGACCGCGCTCCATTGTTCATGTTCGAAATGATACTAATGTATTATATCTTGTACAATATAACTCGTTTTCCTGTGTTTGTGTTTACCGTTTACCACAGTCATGTATGTCATGTTGTTCTGTTTTCGCAAAATATGAATAAATTGTTAATCAAAGATTTCAATGTTTATTTGCTATATCAGCGAGGATATTCTGAGAAATCAGAAACGGGTATTCTAACACACCTCGCCTATATAGCCAATGGTAAAAAACGTGTTATATTGTGCAACAATTTCACTGGGCGAATAAGCGTGACGTTACTTTGCGGCATTTGTGACGTCAGCTATCCCACAAAGCAGCGTTAGACGGTGAAACGTCGTTTTAGCGCACAACAAACGTAATAAGTGTGTGTAAATACCAGCATTACAGTCAAATATTTGGCGGGATATCTGCAATGCAATGGCGGAAAGCTGAACGATATCGACGGTTTCAGCAACATTTATTCCGTTTATTGTGTGTTAGAATCGAAATAGATCAGCTCAAGTGCGTGAATTGTTGAGTAATAATTCACTGTTTGTCGGTCAGTTGTAAGAAGATAAATCACTCGCGCTACGCGCTCGTGATTTGATCTTCTTTTCAACTGACCTCCAAACAGTGAATTATTACTCAACAATTCACTGCTAGAGCTGATTTATTTCTTAATTCTAACACACCTCGCCTATACTGCCAATGGTAAAAAAACGTGTTATATTGTGCAACAATTTCACTGGGCGAATAAGCGTGACGTTACTTTGCGGCATTTGTGACGTCAGCTATCCCACAAAGCAGCGTTAGACGGTGAAACGTCGTTTTAGCGCACAACAAACGTAATAAGTGTGTGTAAGTCAAATATTTGGCGGGATATCTGCAATGCAATGGCGGAAACCTGAACGATATCGACGGTTTCAGCAACATTAATTCCGTTTATTGTGTGATAGACTCGAAATAGATCAGCTCAAGTGCGTGAATTGTTGTGTAATAATTCACTGTTTGTCGGTCAGTTGTAAGAAGATAAATCACTCGCGCTACGCGCTCGTGATTTGATCTTCTTTACAACTGACCTCCAAACAGTGAATTATTACTCAACAATTCACTGCTAGAGCTGATCTATTTCTTAAATATTCATTTTCTAACCAACGTAATGCTAGTCTTTGTTGCAAACTTTGATTACAGATCCATGTTGCCTGCCTTAGGGCTACTATTTTCTGGGCCACCGGCGCAGTCATTTAAATCGGCTAATTAACCAAATAACCAGTATTCAGTTGGTCGGTCAGTCGATTGTAACTTTTGCCTGGGGCCACATGCGCCTCATCTATTTCTGGCGACCATGATCTGCGGGGCCCTGGTTAGATCATCACGAAAACATGTCCGTGTAATGTTTACCCCCTTGAACCCCACTTTTATATAGTAAAACTGGGGTTTGCAGGGGTATACCTATTTTTCTTATTTTTGCGCCAAAACATAGATTGTGGGTACTCGTTAGAACCGCCTCGGCGAGGCGGTTCTAACGTGTACCCACAATCTATGTTTTGAGCAAAAATAAGAAAAATATCAAAAATTTTCCTCTGAAAAATTATCGATTTTTGACCTGAAAAAAATACTGTATATCATATGGGCATGTTTTCGTAATGTAGGAGTGTAACCTCTTTGTGCCAAAAGGATAACAAGTAGTCTGACTGGTCAGCCGTCAAAATGAAGTATCATACCCAGTGGTTCATTTTGCCGTCTGACTCCAGCACATTATCAAAAAGCCAAGCTGTTAGCCACTTTTGGGTGAAAGCCATTATTTACAGAATAACAAGTTTTAATGCAAAACAAATGGTGTTAAACACTGTAAAACAAAATAATAAACAAACATCCATTTGAAAATTCATAAAATATATCCAAGTTTTGTTTATTTTGATGATTTCTTAAAAGAATCCATTCATCATGGCTGACCTGTTTTTCTTCAAAAAGTCACCTTGAGAGGGGAGACAATTCTAATTGCGAGCTTCTGATTGGCTCTCAGAGAGTGCATGACCTCAGCACCCAGCCATCAACCAATCAGATTAGGAATTCCCATAAAATCAATGTCTAAAAACAGCTTGCAGAGATATTAATAGAACTTGGGAAATTTTGATAGTGCTGGAGCCAGACGTCAAAATGATAAATCAGTTATCAAAAAATAATTTTGACGGCTGACCCGCCAGACTAGATAACAAGCAGACAACAAAACTGAATAGTCGGACGGCAACGACGTCAAAAGTTGTGAAAGTATTTACAAAACGTCACCGAGCGCGTCACAAAATAATCCCTTCAAAATGGCGTCATGAAAATGGCGCGAAAATCTCCCTAATTTATGGGCTTTATTTTGCGAGTAACTTGAAGTGTCAGTTCTGTCTTGATATTTGTTTACTTTTTTCTATCCTATTTACATCTATTTTTAACATTTTTAACTTTAACAGATCAAGGAACGCTATATAAATGCATTGGGAAAAGAAGCACCTGAGTTCTCGAAAATTATTATCTTGAGAGACATGTCTTTGAAAATAATGGAACATAAAAATCCCCCAGAAGGAATAACGGAACATTTATCAAAAACTCGAAGTGTAAACTCTAGTCCGTCTTATAGCTGAGTAGCTACGCGGGAGAAGTCCAATTTATTGAGGAAATCGTCATCAAAGTTGAGCTTCCGGAATGTGTAAAAAAACAAAATCGATAACAAGTTTGACAACACCTGGGAAAGAAAGAATCCACAAAAGTGGTAAGAAATGGAATAAACACGATAAAGCCATTCAGTGTTGTTTTACAGCGTTATTCACAGAAGAGTTTAATTCGACTACTGTTCTGCACTTTCCAAAATATTTCTCAAAATCTTTGTTGGAAAGAAATGACATCGGTCAACATTGACGCGCAGCATTGCCAAGTCAGACATTTTTGTTTTGTTTTTTCTTTACCGTTTACTGAGTCAATCAATTTCTGACCATCATGAACCAGTCATTTGTAACCACTGCTCCCCCACCTACGGGGAAGGGCAGGGATTATGACTTTTCAGTTTCAGGTCTCTGCTCTGAGCCCCACCCAGGGGGCAAACTGGAGGTCTTTGCCCCGCCCTTCGCAGTAGAAAATCTCTCTGGGGTAAAGATCTTAATGTCAAACCCCGTTATTTCGCATGCACTGCCGGGACACTTGAAAAGTAATTGCCCCGCACTTCAGCCCTGTTAATTTCCCCCACCCTTTCCGTAGGTGTGTGTGTGGGGGGGGGGGGTGCAGTGTTTACAAATGACTGGTGCATAACCTTAGGAGCTGTGGAAAATGTGACTTGCTCAAGGCCACAACTAAAAGTGCCCCAGCTGAGGATTGAGCCTGGGACCGCCAAGACTGGAATCAACCACTCTACCCCTGCGTCAGTCCGCTCCACTATATATCTTTATATACTGAGGCGATCAATTTCTGATCATCATCTCAAGTTACTCTGCGAAATGCCAAGCGTAATTTTCTACACAAATAGGAACATGCCCCTCCACCCTAAACTGTGGGGAAGGGCGGGGATTATGACATTCCAGTTTTCGGTGCCCTGCAATAAGTCAACCCCATTGTCTCAGGAGACACTTGAGGTCAAACCCATGATCTTTGCCCTGCCTCATTGGGGTAAGGATAATACTGTAAAAACCTGGCATCTTCCCTGCACTGCCGCTGCAGGGACAAAAAGTTATTGCACTTTAATCTGGATATCCCCACAGGGGCCCCACTCAACCCAGTAGTATCCATATATGTGTGTGGGGGGGGGGGGCAGCAGGCTGGTAGGGTGGGGCTACAACTTACAATGACTCATTACATATGTCATCATATTTTAATATTATGATAACTTGGTCATGCAATATTTTTTTTCTGCTGTAAATAAAATGAAAATTTTCAGTGAAATAAATAGACATTTTGATCAGAATATTGATTATGGGCAATTTTCCCGCATGTTTGCTCAACCCCACCTAACACCTGATGTTCTATACACCCCTGTACCCCCCATAACCAGAATTTCTACTATCATTACCATTTTTGCAAGTGTCATTATCATTTTTGTTTGTTTTTAAATTACAAACTTCCAGTTGTTGACTGTGATACCATGACTGTTTAATTCTGTGGTCGGATGCTATATGATTTTTATTCTGATTTTAGTGAAACAAGAGTTCATGCTGAACATCAAATGAACAGCCACCACCACCCCATTTGAACAGGAAGCTAAGATGAAGCCACCACTGCCCAATACATTAACAAACAAAACCTATGCAGGTAAGTCAGTGATGGTATCTGAATTGTTTGTATGTTTAACATGCAATTTTCTTTTAATATACATGTGTATTATACCTCAGATCTAAAATAACCTGGATATGGCACTAAAGCAAATGTCAATTTATGTTGTCTTTGCTTGATTTTAATATATTAAAGCTATTGCTTAATAAAAAAAATCTTGGATATTTGCTCATATAATTGAATTATCAGCTTGTCAACTTATCAATTACAGATTTGACAACCTAGCCAAGACAACATATTTCTAATAAATACCATACATTCACAGTAGTTACATATCGAGGATTATTAGATCTGAGTTTAAGCATACAAATATCAATTCAGATTTCATTATTATGAGAAACATAAAGATACTTGAGGGTTTGCATTGTTTTTGCAAAGTTCAATTAATTTTGTTGTACTTACGAGAATCTGTTAATGCATATATTCATTGGAGTATGTCTCTGTAATGTCATGGTGGCTGTTCAATATATGATCAGAAGCAAAAAAAAAAAAAAAAAAAAAAAAAAAAAAAAAGAAAATTGAAACAGACGAAAAGAAAATTTTTATTGCTGCAAGAAAAATGTGGGTATTACTCGAAAGTGTTTTCCTAATGATACTTTATTCTAACGAAGAGTGTGCATTGGTAATTTTAAATTCAGGGCTATATATGAGACAGAGCTTCATGACAAATTGCATAAAAATTGTTATTCCCTGTTTATTTTTAGGCCAAGAAGATAGAGGAGGGTTAAAGTTTGTTGGTTGACATATACTTCTCACCTGCCATGGTTGTACCAAAGATGCAAATAAACCCAGGAACAAGACATATCATTACTATACATGTACTTTGTGTTGTCAATGGAGAAGATTGTGACCCAGCATACCAGAATTTATTTTCCTTGTGCATTGTAAAATAAAACTTTCACACTGTTTTCATGGTGCATATCAAGTATACTGCAAAATGATTGTTTTCAAAAGATTCATAATATAAAATATATTTGTTGTTAACACTTTTTGCACACCTTTGTTCTTAAATAAGACATGTTGGGGATTGTATGTTGTGTCAAATTGTAAGGTATACATGTAGCTGTCTTCATTCGATAAGCATTGGTTGACTTGTACATAATTGTCATTTTCTTATCATTCTGTTGACGAAAAACAATGGGAATGCTTTGTGCATGTGCACACATTCCAATCCAAAAATTAAAATCCTCAAAAACAGATAACAGCTGCATTCTCAATAATAAGAAAAAAAGCACCAGGAAGCAACAACAACAAATTTCAATGTTTAATTGGAAGGGAGACAACTCAAATGTTATGTATTTCTAAAGCCATTCATAGTGATAAAGAATTAATGTTATTCATACAATTTCTTCAATGTTTGCAGATTGATTCATGGCAAAATGAGAACTGAACTTAACCCTTTGGGGTAACAGTTGAACTTTTCTCACCCATCAGACAACCATATCTCATTGTATGCCCGTCTGAGCTATTTCTGTCTCAGTACTAGTAAATTTCGACTGTCTTCGCTGCCAACCATGTCTGACACAATCCGGCCTATGCAATCACAGAAGAAGGCTAGAAGCTTGAAATTTTGGATTGAAGAAAAGTGGTTGTACTGCCTGCGTAACGATAACAAAGATGCTGATCAGCTGTGCAGTTACTGGACAGCTGATATGTGCCTTTCATTTTGCCTATGCATATTGATGGTGTTCTGATTTAGCAGCGCAAATTTGAAATTTCAAGCATCTATGTATTGTGCTTTTGTTGAAATTTTGTTGATTGTCCAATGTCATGTATGCGCATAATTACAACAGACATTCAAACTGGTATAAAATGATGTGTTGTTGTTTTCTTTCATTTCTTATCAACCATTTCCTTTCTCAGTTAAGCTCACCAAAGGCTCATAGGTGAGAGCTTATTAGATAGGCAGTCATCCACAATTTTAAAAGATCTTAAACCTCTTTGCCAGTCGAAGCCAAATTTTGACATGAAGTATCATATTCTTATTATGTCCCCCTTCCCTCCACCCCGAAAGAAGAGTGATCATATTATCTCTGGTGCTGATCCTGTTGGTGTCCACATAGCTTCTTTCTGATGGGATGTCTTGGAACAGTGTCTGGATTTTGACAGTAAACTTTCACAGCCTATATACTGTCATGGTTGGAATATAGCTGAAAGAATTTAGATTTTGGTGACCTCGACCTAATTTTCTTTGCAAACGTCCCTTAAAACTGAAAAAAAAAAACACTTCCGCCGGCCCACAATATATTCTGAATCAGTCAATGGATGGATTTTAACAGAAACATTACTGAAAGTTCACTAGGCCATGTTTGTGCTAATTTCAACTAAATTACACAAACTAGACTGTTTAGTTAGATTTGGTCGGTTGGGGTGACATAGTTTTTCCTCAGAACATGTTTTAATTATTGGGCATCTCTAGACTCGTTTTAGCTCACCTTAGCCGTTAAGCTCACAGGGTGAGCTTATAGTGTACCCATGCTCCGGTGTCCGTTCGTCGTCCATCCGCCTATAAAAAGAAGCGTCTATAGGAAGGGGAAACCAATGTGTATATAAATAATCCAGGTCACGCATTTGTTGTTTCCCCTGAAATGTAAGCTAAAGTCGTGTGTAGATCTCAAGGTTTTGTTACAGATATGGGATGCTCTGTAGAAACTTAAGCAAAATTGAAGCACAAAGATGAAATAAATATCGCAAAGTTGTGTATTGTCCCGTGAATAAGTGATTAATTCGCCGATTTATTAGGCTGATGTTATAGAACATAACATCGTCACCCTGCTCTCTTTGAAAGATTGAACAACTAGCCGCTAACCACCCCAGAAGAACCGTTGTAAGGCCCCCCCACACACACACACACACTGGAATTTTATCAGGATAACATGTCCGTGTATTGAATACCCCCTTACACCCCATTTTTGTGTAGAAACACTAGGGTAAGCTCCAAAACATAGATTGCTGGTACTCGTTAGAACCGCCTCGCCGAGGCGGTTCTAACGTGCACCCATAATCTATGTTTGAAGGAAAAGTAAGGAAAATATCAAAACTTTTACACCTTGGTGAAGAAATAAACAATGGAATCTCATCATTGTGTTCCACAAATTGAAAATAACACCCGGAATTGTAAAATGCCTAAGCAGTTTACTCCCATTCTTACTTTTTGCGGGTTAATTTTTGACATTATCGCAAGACACGTACTCACCAGCTAAGATAATAAACTGCGTGTCGAATTTTAGCATGCTGCGTATTGATTGCTTCCCCTGGACAGCTAATTTGTAATCGTTACTTGTTTTTCTTTTTTGTTTTTCATATTTTTTCTCTCTCTCTTTTTTTTTTTTGTATGGAGGCTTAACGCCTCAGTCAGCAATTTTTCAGTCATGTCGGGACGACTTGTACCGTAATGCCTATTGGTTGTTATTTCAGCATGGTGGTGGCATAGGTATAGTTCGGCAAATGGGTCACTGTATGGGCGGCAACTTTAATATTCATATCTGGGCGTGGTTGGCTAGTCCATCTGTTCAAGTAGGGAGATAATAGAAAAGTCGAATTCAGTCAGCCCAGAGCGCTGTCACATATTTTACCGTTAAAGATCAGCTACCTATTTTGTTAAATCCAGTAAACTAGACAAACTCGGATTTTCATTCTAACGGTCAACATGTGAGTTGTCTTTCAACTGTATACCTTTAGTTTTTACCTAGGTCAAAAGTAGACCATACCCAATAACGTATTCATAAGGTAACGCCCATACAGTGACCTATTTGCCGAGCTATAGCATTCTTGAGATCGAAAAAAAAAAAAAAAAAAAAAAAAAAAAAAAAAAAAAAAACTAGAATCTAACTAACAGCAGACGCCGCTGAAGGTGAAGTTGCCGGTTTCAACCCCCCCCCCCCCACTTCATTGTTTCTCTTTTTTATGGCTTATTTATTTTTACCTTTTGTCGTGTTTTGATACCGATATTGTGACAATCACGGTGTATTGATAGCACCGGCATTAACATTATGGTTTGCTCAAAAGAATAGAGATTGTTTGGATAGAAGGTAGGTCTACTGTGATGACTTCGTAGCCGTAACACAACGAAAACTTGCCCATGAAATATACAGAGATTTTTCTCAGCTGTAAAAATTGAAAATTTGACAAAACATCAGTTGTGTGCACGTTCAAATCGTCTCGCCGAGTACCCACAATCTGTTTTGGATTAGAAAAAAAATGAATACCCCGTATAACCCAGTTTCATTACATAAACATGGGGTTAAGGAATATAATTATATTACACGGATAATGCGTTGACTAGACATTTCATCAGATCGGGGCAAGTTGATACAATTTTCATATTGTTCTTAAAACCCCACCAAACTTCCGAAAAAGATGGTATTAAGCAAAGGACAACTTTATTTTGTAGTTCTGATGTCTTAGATAACCTCGTTGACGATTTATTGAAACTGCACCAACCTACCCCATGCATCAACTAGCCTTGGTCACCCCTACGACTTACAACTCTGCACTGCAGGGACACACATTTCGGTAAAATCCCTGCTTAATATCCCAAGGCAACCTTCTAAGTTTTCAATCACCCCGACTCATGCTTGGGGAAAAATCGAAGGTAAAATATCTGCTCATTTCTACGGCAATGGAGTCACAAGAAATATCATTTTGCCCAGCACCCTTCATTCAACAACTTTTTTTTCTGTTAGCTACTGTTAACCATAGGAGACGAATGTGTAAATGCCGGTCGATTTCTTCTTGTCAATCATAGAGGCCCGGGGGTGGGGGTACCCACATATAAAATTGGTATATATGTGTCGCCCGAGGTTAAACAAAAAAAAAGGGGGGGGGGGCTTACGGAGCTGATAAAACTGAAAAAAAAAAAAAAAAAAAAAAAAAAATGGGTGCTTTCAGAGTTGAAAAGAAAGAACGGTAAAGTTGTACCTTTAGAGCTGATCGAAGTGGGAAAAAATGGGTGCATTCAGAAAAAGTGGGTGCTTTTAGAGCTAATAAATCTCAAAAAGGGGGGCTTTTTTGCGGCACATACCCGTACTGCTTTAATATGGGAACTTACACTCCGGGGATTGCTCAAGATGTTTGAAAGGGGATGGGGGTTGGGTTCAGACTCCCTTGAAAGTTCTCGGAAATTCATTGGCCTATCCCTCTACCATGTGTAAATCTAAACACCCTTCATTAGCCCCTTTAGTATTTCAATCCATTTTTTTTTAAATTATCATACATATATATAACACAACACCTTCCACATATCCTCGCCCGCGCGCCCATTAATCTGTCAATTACTGTCTTTAATTAGCAGGTGCCCGTCCACGTGAAGCGCATACCTAAATGAAACTGAGAAGGGTATAGTGATTCTTTTGAGTGATTTTTTGGGGTGGACATTCGCCAAATACAATTGGATTTAGTATAATTGCTAACTTATAAGCGAATAAATACACAATCGATATCTGGGGCGCAAAACCTGTGACGTTTATTGATTACGTCAGTCAATTCCAAGAAATGAAACCAAAAACAAAACATGGAACTGTGTGGATTTAATGGTGTTTTAAACAGCAAACGTGTTGTACATTTGGATTAAAGTAAAACAAATAAGGTAACACATCATTTTAAAGTGTTTTGATCCATTGCCTTTCTGTTTGTAGGGAGGGAAATAGCTGTACTCAAGCGGGAGGCTTGTTGAGTTTTTCGCCTGACTCTCGTTGCCATTTTGAAAAGAGTTCCATTTTTTAGAGGGGTCCTTTCGTAAATACTGGAACATAAAAATCCCCCAGAGCCTGGCCCAGAACCCTTGGTATCGTTTGAAGGCAGATACCCTGAACTTTTTAATGACCTGGGTGAGCCAATAGGAGCAATTTCACACGCTGAGATATTTACAATCAAAGATGAGCTTTGTTTCGACAGCCATTTCCAGTTTTTTGAATGGTACATTTCGATGCATTTAGGGGCTTGAATCGATGTTTTATTATGATAAATAGATGCGATGATATGTTGTAAAGTCACTTTGAATATTTTTAGCTTTGCAAAGCTATCACAACATGACTTTGAATTGTGGAAAGAAAGGTGATGGTCTGTCGATTCAAGAAAGACCACAAAAATTTCGAACGTTTCTCTTGGTTACAAATGTTTGATAATATTCTTGCGCGGCTCCGTTGCTTTCCGACTAGAAATGAAATGTTTTATTTCTCCATGATTTGTTCATTGCGGCAAAATTCATTGCGGCATAATCTAAGGTGAACCCACGATGTATGTTTTGAGCAAAAATATTGAAAATATCAATTTTTTTTCCAAGGAAAATTTCAATTTTTACTCCTATAAAAAATCTGTTTTTTGCATGGGCGAGTTTTCGTAATGAACGACCCGAATCTGCGAGGTCCTGGTTAGATGGGAGTGTAACCTCTTTGTGCCAAAAGGATAACAAGCAGACAACAAAACTGAAATGAAATGTTTTATTTCTCCATAATTTGTTCATTGCGGCACAACAAATGAGCCGCCTCGTGGGAAAACCAACAATGTGGTTTCCGAACAGGTCCGACACAAACCGGCCTGTACAAGCACAGAAAAGAGCTAGAAGCTTGAAATTTTGGAGTTAAGTAGAGGAGGAATTGTACTATCCGAGTAGCGAAAACAAAGGCGCTGATCAGCTTCGCGGTTACCGCGATGCTGATCTGCGTCTTTGTTTTCGCCTATGCAGATTGTTGGTTTTCCCACGAGGCGGCTCAAATAATAGTTTGATCACCGCTTAAGCACAGTATACCAAGACTAAAAGAGAAACACTTTTCGTTAACTTTTCGAATTCCTTTCAAAGATAAGCCATGGTAAGCTTTCCCTTAAGAAAGCACCGTTTAAGAAAAGTAAGAAAAGTAAGAAAAGTAGGTAAGTAATAATTTTCAGGCAATAATAAATTTCTATATTTCATTAAAAATCAAGCGACAAATTCCGTTTGATACTATATACATGTACATGAAGTTTACTGTGTGGTCAAGACACTTAAAAGCTAGAAACTTTAAAAGAATATTAATTCTAAAATATTTGGATTACCTTTATTGTACATGTATAGCAAGATGTTGTAAGCGGTTTACAAGAGGGTTTCAGCCTTTCACTATCTCAGTTTTGCAAACTGTCAGCACTTTATAACAGTGATCTTTGCAATAATTGCAATATCAGAGCAAATAAAGAAATAAGTGAGCCGTGTCATGAGAACACGCAACATCTTACATATGTGAAAACAAAGGCGCACATCAGCTTCGCCGTGTAAAAGTAAAGCTGATCAGCCCCTTTGTTTTCGGTACACGGATATTACAATTCCCAACCTTTCTGAATCATCTTCTATGACTGCATAGACCGATTCGTGTCGGACCTGCTCGGAAACTACATTGTTGGTGTTTTCATGACGTGCCTCATACTTATTCAGATTGGCAGTGACAAAGGTTATTCATGATAACAATAAACATATTGAAACATAACAACATATAACTTAATGCATTGTCAAAATAAAGCACATTTAGCATTAAAACATTCATACAATCGGTGACCTAGATCATAGAACTGATATAGCATGGCAATAAAAGCATGAAAATTTCAGTTTTCAAAATAAGGTGCATTTGTAGTCTTCGCACAACTGTTTCTTCAATCTAAATTTACATTTGGAAAAGTATATTATAATCAGCCATACTAGCCTAGCAGTAAAGCCATCAACATCAACAGGGCTTAAGTCGTAGCATCAAGATTTTATTCATTTTCTACGTACAGAAACAGTGACGACTTGGAAAATAAATGCTTTCGAAAGCTTACTTGTATTATTAATTCAATTCAATTTAAAGCAGATTGCTATTCAATTCATTAATAGAAAAGAAATGATATCAAAATTTACAAAAAGAAAATTGACAGATTCTTTACTAGTTCTATGACCTTGTTTAAATACACATAAGAGAATGAATATGAATTTGGAATGTTTACCATATTTACACATTAAATTGCATAAAAGACTTCACAATATACATCATACGACACGGATATATTGAAGAAGTGTTTTTTTCCGTTCAATTTAGTCACTGTTTGTTTAGATAACATTTAGTTACTGCGAATCGCATGAGTAACATAAAACCATATTTGATCTTTTTTTTCTCAGCTACTGTATTTTTAATTATATAAAATGTGCATGTAGAAACCTATCAAATTTATTTGACTACTACTGTTGGGAGGAAAGACATATTTTTCTCCAAAACAATATCAAAAATTTCGAAAACAAACTTCTACATTCAAACATGCATATTACACAAGAACACCTTTAATACAAGAGGAACAAAAAGCTACGTACAAGCTTTTAAGACTGACTGAATGTGTGATCAGACAAATTGCAAACACACAGCATAGTGGTGTTTGTTGGTTCCATGCTGTTCCTGAAAGACTAAGCAAGCGGTCCACCACAGAATCGATAAAGAAACTAAATACGTAGCATGTCTGCTCCTCTTGAAATGAAATGCACAGAACAGCTTTAATTTTGAGCCATTATTGAAAACCATTATATACATCACAAACAGCTAGATATATATAGACTTGCAGAAATATACAAATCATGTCCATTATATACACAATTCTAATTTATACATAAAAGCTTACACAATAAATGACTGTTCAACAGCCGAAATAAATTAATATGCACCGTATTTACAGCAAATGGAAATGATTTCACATTACGCAAACTTGCCCATGCAATTTACAGTGATTTCACAGGTTGTAAAAATTGAAAATTTTCAGTAGAAAAATTTCGATATTTTTCTTATTTTTGCTCAAAACATAGATTGTAGTACTCGTTAGAACCGCCTCGCCGATGCGGTTCTAACGAATACCGACAATTTATGTTTTGGAGCAAAAATAAGAAAAATAGGCATACCCCTGCATACCCCAGTTTTACTATATAAAAGTGGGGTTTAAGGGGGTATTCATTTCACGGACATGTTTTCCTGATGATATGATCAATCTGGGAGTGATTTTAATACGGATTTTAATCTAGATTCGCATTCAGAATACATCCAAAAATCTTTAACCAAACACATTTTGTCCAATGGTTTCCTTTGCTTGAAAATAATTAAGAGTAACCAATGACAAGAGCTGTTGAGAGCATGTCATCAGCCCTTGCCAATGAAGTTTTAACATTTCATTACGTGTTTGAGTCGACATTCTTTGTTTATAGCGGTTTCTTAGATCTATGAACGATTTATACAGTTGTGACTGGATTTGAGAACTGGTAAAATGCAGAAGCATATAACTGAAACGAGATTCATCAAAAATTACTTTCAAAATATACAGTGGACTTGGTCTCAAACTATTAAATGCCACGAGAGTTATGGATTGCTACATCGAAAACTGTAAGTATTTAAGTAGGAACAACAATATTAATAAAATGCAATATCTATTTTATCCCTTGATTCTTTTTGCATGAGAAGATTAAATCTCAACAAACGCCTCATATATATTGCTATACGAGTCGAAAATCTGGTTAATTTAGCGTTTGATTTCTATTCATGATTATTTCCCTTTCATTAAAATTGTATCGACTGCACTGTTTCTTCTAAACACCGATTTCGCCCCTTCTAAAATTCCCTAGATGATCCGGCTTTGATGCTGCTCGTTTATCATTACTTGCATATGGTGGGTTATAGTCATATTTTGGCACAGATTTGAAATCTTTAGTTGGCTCTGGAGAACCTCTCTCGTTCCAATAAGACGGGATGTTCATTTCTGGCTCAGAAAGACTTAATTCATTTAGATATCTTGAGTTTGGGGAGTCACATCCCTCAGTAGTTGATGAACTTTCACTAGAACTTGGACTACTAGTTGCATAGATGCCATCCATAGAATTTGATTTATCTAGTCTGTCTATATTGTCACCTTGTAATGCAGTAGTATATGAAGGTGGTTTGGAATTGTTTGAGTCATTACTAGAATCTCTACGATAAGAAGACTTAGAAACATTATTGTCGTTAGATGCATTTGATTCTCGCTCCCTCCTTCTCCTAAGCGTATCTTCATCTTCACTGATATGAAGCGGCGTCAGTGGAGTTTCTTCATTAAGGATCTCATCTTCACTGTCCGTGTCAAGATTAAATGCAGGCGGATTTATTGAGTTAGGTTCATTACCCCTTTCTCTAGCACCATGCGGTTGCGGTTGATCTCGTTCCGATGGAACACGTTTTGAATTAGGTCTGTTAGGAGAATTGTTCTTTTCATTATTTTTGTTTCCATGGCTCTCTCTTCTCTCTGGGTTGTTCGGCGAGCTTGCTCTGTTCGCACCCTCTAAAGATACAGCAGTTAGTCTTGATCGTGAATTTCGTTCTTCTCTGCTCGGTGGATTATACCCCTCCAATGGATTGATATACAGAGTGAACTTCCGATCCTCCTGCAAGAAGCATGTCTCGGTGGTCTGAATTTCCTGAAATCAAATTAAAAACATGCCTTTTAGGAATCTCTGCAAATTTTCAAAGGTTAACTATAAATAAACGTATCACTCATAAGACCCTTGCAAGTTCTTGCTTGCCATAATGAAACTTATTAAGTGTAGGCGATGGTTTGTGGCTCAAGTCGGTACGTACTTATTGCATATTCAAAATAAATATTAACACTAACAGAACATTCGATCGAACCATTTTACGTACAAAAGCGAGGTGTCTTTTTTCTTTTGTTCTTTTTTATAACAAAGGCTAACAGTATAGTCATTGATGTGACGCAGCGCCAGTTTTGGGACTATTTCGTTGCCTACAGGAATTTCATCGGGAAAATGAAAAAAAAAACTGTATCACGGTGACAGTGCATGTAAAAGCCCACCTGGCAATAACAGGAGACCATTGGTGGGCAAGTCTATTTGTCCCGTAAAGGTCCCGATCAAGTGACTTTTAGGTAAATAGTGACGCCACGACTGAGGAAAGTTTTCAAGTTTTCCCGGTCCAACTACATCATCACAGGCTGTAAGTGGTCTATACGCTTGTTGAATGTCTTCGACATAATGAGCACAATGCATAGGCGAAAACAAAGGCATAGATCAGCTGTGCAGTAACTGCACAGATAATCAGCGTCTTTGTTTTCGCTACACAGCTAGTACAATTCCTAGTCTTTTCAAATCCGAAATTTCAAGCTTCCGGCCTCCTTCAGTGACTTTACAGGCTGGTTTGTGTCGGACATGTTAGGAAACCCGATTGTTGAAAGTCATATTTACCTTATGAATAGTGACGCCGCGACTGAACAGTTTTCCCGGTCCATCTACATCATCACAGGCTGGAAGTGGTCTATACACTTGTGGAATGTCTTCGATATGGTGAGCATTCTGATTCCGTCGCCTCAGGAATCGGCTACGTCGACGTCTAGAAAGTTAACAGAAATTTCGTGGATGTTATAAATAAAATATAATTGTAAGATCTTTTGGAAGCAGTGAAAACATTCAAAGGGAGGTGGTGCGCCATATTACGCAATTTCTGGAACTGAGAAAATTGTGTGATGAAGTGTTAGGCAATTTTATCATTTAATTTGATGTTGGATTTTCCTTCACATACACCCTCCTTCATACAAAGTAAGTATCCCCTTAAATCGAACAATTATGCAAGATCACTACCTCAATTAGCTATTAATTAAAAATAACCCTTTTCCATTGGTGACTTGAAATTGACTAAAGCCTTGCCCTTGACTCTTTGGTGTGTACATTATTATTTATGCATAATTTCGGTATTGTTTAAAAAGACTCTGCTTTTCCACTCATTTCTTAGTATATCATTTATTTTCTTATACTGTGAGCGTTAGCTAACAATCCAAATTTTATGGGGCAATTCATTTCATATCCTCATTTGTAAAGGTAAATATTTTGATAGATTTGTTTATTTTCGAAACAAATGTGGAACAATGTTACTTACTTGGCGAGGAAGTAGGATGCCACACAGATACCAATGAACAGCAAAATACCACTGATTATACCAACAACTACAATGGTTCGGTCCTGAGCTAATTTTTGTTCCCCTACAAAACGAAGTAAAAATGTGAGTTTAATATTGTCGAAAATGTTATGGCGACATTCGACATTATAATCATATCAAAAATCAATTGGTTGAACACAGAATCTGTTTTCCCTGACCCTGTTTGTCCAACTAGAACACAGGTACTAGCGGTCAACAATGGTAATGTGAGAACCCACCTTCTATACTGATTATATATGTTTTGCCAATAGGTTTGGGATACAATACGGACGTATATATCATTGGGGTGTTTAATTTGTAAACCTTTCATATAATTATAATACATAAGGTTAATTCAATGCAATTTTAACTGAGTAGTCGACTTTCCTAGAATGTTCTCAACTCGAACCAGAGTCAAATTAGACTTCACTCTTCACCTATCCCTGTGTCAACGTTTAGAATGCAATAAGTCTGTTTTCAGAAAAAAAAAACTGAGAATTTCTAAAAAGAAATAAGCTAGATAAACTTGCACCAAGTCTGTTCGCAAAGGTACCGCACCAAATCTAGGTTCTGAGCTTTCTCTGATAAACAATAGCAAAGAAAAATGTTAGCAGCTAATTAAGTTAAAGATGATTCCGTACAAAAGTTCGTATCTGAGATAATTTATCTCTTTCTGAAATAGAAAGATTAAAATGCTTAACTTTAAAGAACAGCCTCGACCCACTGATATCACGGTCTTGAAATATTGGCACAAAATTTGCTCGAATACTTAATATCCAGGTCATCACGTTTTCAAAAATCATAATTCAGTTTTAGGCTAACAGGAGAAATGTGAATTGTTTAAGGAAACAAGAAATCTAATCAAGCCAATTTAGGAAAACTGGATAAATTCTTATTAAAGTTCAAATGTTACTTGTGCAAAGCAAGATCTGAAAGTCTAATTGATTGAAAACTATACATTGTGCATGTTGTATAGATATATGTCATAACAGTGTATATTATATAAGATTTATTTACTTTATGTACATGTATATCCAGTAAAATTACATAATAGCAGTCAAAGCGATACAAGGGTTAGACGAATCTATGCCCTATATCAAATTAAAAGCTAGATAGAATGTGTCTCTTTCCACGATATTTATAGTACCAAAGCTTATTTTATCATTCGTTTAGAATGATTTAGAATCCGAATCATAATGGAAAGGTGACTAGAATGTAAATAATAGTTCTTTTGAAAGTAACACGAATACCAAAATACCCAACCGCAATACCCATCCACCGATCAATAAACAATCAAAGAATACCCTAATACCATGGAAATAAAATTAATTAGGTAGAGAAAAGTTTATATGTACGTAAAGAGATATTCGTATATGGAAAGTAAACTAAACTAGATGGCTCGGGAGGAAATATTCTATATTTATTCTGTGGGAAAGGTGTAGAAAGAGAAATAGAAAAGATTTTTTCTAAGATATCGAAAAACATGGACTGCAATCGATATAATGGCCATACCAGAGCATGTGGCACCAATCGTCCTAAATCGTAAGCCAAACGGGAAAATGTGTTTTCTTGCATACCGATTGTTTGCTTGAGAACTTCACCAAAGCTGATTCGACGAAAAGAGCTTTCCAGTGGCTTTTGCCTATACATATCTCATGTAATGGACGCCACGTAATATTCAGTGGTGTAACATTTATGCTCATGTCACTGCAGCACACGGGTACATCGTATTTCAGAATGTTCTAAGACAGTACCATTATAAATGGTAGTAAAATCAGAATGTACGTACTCGTAAATAATACAGATAGGCAAGAAAACGACTTCAACATAAATGTAAGGTGTTGATAGAAAAGGATGTACCTTTCGATCCCTGTTAGTGTTGCACATTATTTGTCATGATCAACAGAGACGTCCGAGAACATCTTTTTCTATCCTCATCTCACATCCATATAAAATTATGATAAATGTCTTATAAATTTCTATAGTTAAAGTGTTTCTGTTTATCTGTGGTGTGGCAACATGAACTTACCTGGTATAAAATTGCCTGAAAGGACACGGGAGTTGCTATGCTAATGCTTAATTCTGGCGAAAGCCGATTGAACGCTTCGACAAAGTAAATTATATGTGAATGATCATTTCTCATGACACATAATTGTCGACACAGTAAAAGTAAAAGAGTCCACTTAATATAACGTTTTACAAGCGAAATGTGTTTGAGAAAAATTGCATCAAAAGCTGCATTTCTAATTAAACCGAAAACGGAAGCCAACGATGCTGTCGCGTGTAAGTAAAATATTCGTACTGTAAAAACATACATGGTTCTACGGATACCTACTGATTTTATCGTAGCGGAGATCTAATTCCAAACACCTGTCCCCTTTGTATCCCGGCTGGCACCTGGGAGAGAGATGAGAGTGAGGCTTTAACATGGGAATTCAGAGACCGGCCAACTGCTTATAACGTATACCATAACCAAGCAGCACACTACCTACACAGTCGCCAAACCACTTTGCAGCAAGTGACACCACTTCAACCAAAGCGTAAAGCAAAATGCATTTCTTTTATTTCTGACTTTTTAATATATTACCAAATGAGAAATATATAGACATAGAATTGTGTCATTGGTTGAAGTAATGTCTAATAAAGAGGGGTTAGGAAGCAGTGAATGTTAGTGAAATAAACAAAGAAAGAGTCCGCATACATGCCGTTACATTGGGAACGATTGTGTTAGTTACGAGCAACAAACTATTCATAGCATCGCAAGTTAATCATTCTAAATTAATTGTCTAAGCTTGTGAATGTAGTACAGGCATTTTAACAGTTTACACTGAACTTCGCAATTCATATGTAAAAGCAAAAAAACGAAAACATGTCATTTGTTATATGCATAACGATATTTTTATGTTTTCAGTTTTTTTTTCTATCAAGTGTGATTCGGAAGTAAATCTTGAATGTGTATATTTTCATCAGACATAGTAGATAAAAACGGTAAACCTTTGCAAATTAAAATACTAAAATACACATGTACACTTGCACATGTTGGATCTAGGCTGCAAAAACTAGCTAAGGTATTGGATTGAGTGTTTTCACGATCATAGGCTGCACATACCATGTCCATGCAATCTAGTTATCTATGGGATAGGAGGGTGAGAACATCAGAGAACCTGGTAAAATTGTGTGTCGATATAAACACGGTCACACTGGTCCAAGAAAAACCAATCGGCATTGTTGCTATTAAGGTCAAGGTGAAGATATTTTGTTGGGTCAGTGACATGCAAACAATTAAAAAAAAAATCAGTTACATGTAAGGTTAAATGGTTAGGCATGAGAATTGGGAGTACTAATTACGCATGCTTTTTGGAAAGTAAATGCATACTTCATGTAGTACAACATGTTATTACATATATTGGACCCGTGTCTTTAATTTGCAGTCCAGATGTTCAATGAAAGTACGTTCAAAACAATCAATTAAAATACATGAAAATGTGAAAATAGGAATAGCGACCTAACCGCTAAGATTTGACATTTCTTATGTTTAATGTCTTATCTTACAATATATTTACAATATTTCCTGAAAAATTACAAAACTCATAAGTATATCTTGCTAGAAAAATATATTCTTAATTCTTGTAATGGAATTAATTATAATTAAATTGACTTTAGACTGAATCAATTACTTTGAAATGCTGCACTGCTCAAATAGTTTGCATGCTCATGCTAATATCATTCCCAATGCAAGGGAGGCAATCTGAGAAATCTACACTTCCTACCATCTTGTATCTCTCTTCTAATGTCCGGAGGGATAACAAATGTGTCGCATCGTGACCCCTGGTAGTAACGAGGACATCTGTTGGTTAGACCAGCACCAATTAAAAATCGTGTTACAAAAACGTTCAGCCAATGATATTAGAGCTACGTTAAACAAAAGCTATATATTTGTAGTTGATTTGTTAGACAACCACTCAGACATACATATATTTGCACGTATTGTTATGCGCTACAACGTGAACATGAATATAAACCATCAACTTTATTAAATAATGTGACCCTGAAATGCAAGCGTAATAGATTAAAACAAGACACATTTAAAAGCGAGTTTTGAACTATGCCTAGAGAAATGTCTCCACGTAATGCAACAATTGTAGTAACTGGGGAAACCATGGACCTTCTTTTGAAAACTTATAGTTCCATCAAGGATGTCGATGGATCCTTAAAGGATCTTTAAGTTTTCAAAAACAACAAAGATCCATAATGCCAACATTAATACCCCGCAATATTCAATGATAAATAAAGTTTCACAAATGGGCCCATAAGGCCCCAATTACTACTCACAATTACTACATTTCTATATAAAACAGCTAAAAAGATGAAAAAGGAACCATAATATAAAATGACGTTTAACCTCGAAAATCTCGAAAGCTTGACACTAAGTGTCATATTTATCAACTCATCGCATCTGATTGATCTGTTCAGTTTACGTCAGTTGATGTTTAGAATGATAAATAGTGCACCCGATACTAGACTACAGTGTGTATAAGACAGTACACATGCATGTACGTCATAAGAACCTTACATCCTAATCAAAATCAAACCAGGGTAAGGTGTTGGCAGAAAAAATGATGTGTTGACAGATTTGTATTTTGCTACAAGTGTACACTTCATGTCGAAAAATTCCGACTTCTTGTATCTTTTGATCCATTTAAAAATGAATTTGACGCGTATGCTAGACTGTGCCAAAACATACTGTGAGCACAGCTTATCTTAAACAAATACACAAATCACTAAAATAAGATGAAATGTGTTTTTACAATCAGTTAATGATTAACCGATGTAGGCCTAGCATTTGTTTGCCTTTGAGTCTAAAGGAACAGAAAAGATTTAGATCTTGCGCAGCAGAATACAGCACACTGAAGTCTCTGCCCTTCTTGTCACGAAACTCAGATATATTCATCAAAATTACCATTGAAAATGGACTTATGCAATATACATGAAAATTAACGTTCACTAAGCTTTATTGGGTAACGCTTATCAGGCTTGAACATCCCCGACGGGGGTTCAGACAGTCTATTCCCAGCTTCTGATAATTCTGAAATGTCAAGTCAGGTATGCAATGACTGCTTTTGATAAAATGCTCTTCCATTCAAAGTTCGTGTAGAAACTTTTATTCCCCAGAGGGAGTTTTATGCTCATACCAAACGTTATGTATAAACTGCATTTACTGAAATAAAATACAATTCTATACGTACAGCTGTATAATCTATTTTTAGTGTTTCAGTAAACGAAACCTATGACAAGTCCGTATCTTGACGAGTGAATATAAAAATACTCATTTGACAAAAAAAAAACTACTGAAATTGAGAATTTAACCACAATAATAACTAAAATTGGCCTAAAACTAAGTATTACTTATCTACTATAAAATTATCAACAGTGAACCGTTTAAAGAAAGAAGCAACCAACCAAGTTATCATTATCAACCACATAAATGGCATAAACTTATGCTTAAAACCTAGGCCGACGTGTCCGATGTAAGCATATGAGTGACCCTCTCCCTTATTCACCCCTTCAGTCTCCCTTAGTTATCATTATGTATATCGTATGAAGAACTGGAAGACATTTCGCGAGTCTTCTTAACTGGAACGTCCAAATTATATTTAGTCTTCTTGCAGCCTAGTTTACTGCCAATTCTATATATGCATTTTCTTTTGACAGGCATATATAATATAGAGGATCTTACATGAGTGGTCATTTCATATGAAATTTATTAAACAAGTTTAACGAGTTTAATAAATTTCATATGAAATGACCAAGAGTGTAAGATTCTTTTATCATATGACTTTTAAAAGAGGTTTTATCGCCTTCGAAATGGGCATATTTTCAATGAAAATTTACATTGTTGTTACGGAAGTCAATGACGTTACGTATTCCAGCAAAAATGTTTATTCACCTGTGGTCATACGATTTTTATGACATGACTTTATCCACTGGAAAACAGCGACGTCATATGATAAAAAATGATAATACGAATGTATACATTGATTCAACATCTTCCAACTTAGCTCGGAAAAAATACATCAACGTCGTAATCAAAATAAAATAATAAAATTCACTGAACAATAGCAATCGAGTGGTACGACATAGTTATTAAATAAACTTACTTGTTATCATAACTTCATGTGGCATATAAGAAAATATTTCAGATACTTTCAAATTGAAATTTATAATGTAAAAGGAAAATACGCTTAAACAATAAAACCATCTAAGGGGAAAAGCGGGTGAAAACTACATGTGTACATGTGAATATTTCCATAAGATTTCTAACCGCATATTCTCTACATCTACATAAAGTGTATCGTTGAATACTTATTCCAGTGTACAAACATGACTATTTTTCTTTCATTGTTTGTTTGTTACCAAGTTGATTTGCAAAAAATGATACTCCGTATCACAAATCAAATCAAGTTTATAATGTTTCTAAGAATGTTTGAAACTGATAACAATGTCACTGTAAAAACTGAAAATGTAGTTGGAACCGTGCTTTGCAGTGGTCTCCATAAATGGCCATGCACAAACTGTTCTTTCAATGATTCGTAGAAAAACGCTTTTACTGAAAGCTGCTACAAGCTATCGCCTAAAGCTAAACCAAATTGTACATTAAATACATATTAGCCTGGTGTCCTTTTTATGAGACATTATAGGCAAACAGCATAGCCCCAGATGTAACGCCGTAGAACGCAGCGTCCCATCTAGGGCTATTCTGTTGCATAGAGGAAATTTCATCAAGAAATGAAATCACTCCTAATGTCCCTAAAGGGAAAGTGGACTCACCCAACTGATATTTATGGGCAAGTCCATTCCTCATATATGGGTTAATTAAATACATACGTGCAGAATTTCTTGCCGAGTTCCACCATAACGCTACAGTTGCCATTATTAAGACAGTAGTTTTTATCCTTTTCATCACAGGGAACAATCTTTTGTGGTGCTGAAAAAGATATTTCAGATTAATATCTTTTGATGGTTTTATGATTTAAAAAAAAAATACTTTTGTTCAGCAATAGAACAGGGTGTTGTTGGTGACTGGTTGAGAGATGGGAGTATTTCACATTACTAGGAAATCAATATACTGTGACAAGCTAAGGTTTAATTATTGTATAACAAAAATAAGTAAATAAAATCGTAAAATATAAAACTGTGTATAAATAAATGGATTTAGTCTCAAGTGTTTCTTTCAGACTGTAAATAGAGTTTTCATAGTTGTCGCTTGGCAGATCTCTTAGATTTTTCTTAGACTTTTTCTCAATTAAGTTTAATATATAATTTCGTTTTCGTTATGTATAATTTTTGGATCCTTCTGTTGACAATTACAGAAGTACCAATCAAAGAAATGGAAGCGATAATAATTGATATATACAAGCCAGATGAAGATGACATTGCTAACAATAAGCATGAATACAACACAGAAGGTTTTGCCAAGACTTAAGACAAAGCAATGGTTGCCAAATTCTAGCAAAAATTTCCATCATTTGATCTAAAGAATGGTAATAGTTGCACAAAAAGTTCAACAACAATATCATTGGTACCGTTATGCTTGTTTTTATCTTTATTATATCAAACAAAAGATATTTCAGTGATCCTCATTCAAGTTAACAGATGATTAAGACGAGGTTTTGTTTTCTTGAACATCGTTTTTTTCTGATTTTTATCAAGTGTCTACATCTTTTTTGCAGCCCCGTCATGCAAAACATATCCAGATCAGAAAAAAACTGTAACGATCAAGCAAAATATAAAGGTTATGATTTCTACGTGTACAAATGAACTAGAGGAAGACCTGTGTAGACACCAAGACCTTCATATTGTACAGCTTTGACTCTTGTACATTTGTACATACTTTACTGCAGTAGTCATGTTACACGCTGTCATAAACTTGAAAGGCAAAATTTCAGACTTCTGGCTGAAAAATTATAATGCCTTGTGAATCAATTATACTAAAAAGGTACAAGTAGGCAAAGATCAGGAAAAGGCGCAATCAGAAAAAGATTCCCACTCCAAAAACCGAGGTGGGAAAAAACCAAACTAACAATCAGGTACGTATACCATGAAACATATCGTAAGCCGTATGAGCAGCTATTTCCCAATAGGTGGCCACTCAGTTACCTTAACTTAACTAAAAATATGAAAACATACATAAGGCACCAACAGCACAAAAAAATTTTAAACACCAAGACATAAAACAAAAAGAACCACCACAGAAGTATCGACTTGGAACGATCAGTAACACAAAGTTACTGGCGGGCTTAAACCGGTTTTACAGGTACCTAACCTCACCCTCAGCTACTGATTGCAATACTTTTAGATAATTTCGACGACACTGCTGAATCAAACTGTGCCTTTGATTTGTATAAAACACGTGTCGCGCAGTTTCAACTGCCAATATGTTTTACATGGGATGCAGTTGCTACGATTAGCGTCTTTGAAAGACCAATAGACAATACTTGGTTTACAGATATTGTTAGGCTCACTGAAATTAATAAGAATTTCTGGTTACAGTTACGACAGAGGTAAATCATGACGAAGAGAGTGCAATAAATGAAGTGATTGTATTGGCAAAAGTATCCAGGTATAACTCAGCAGAAGTCATTGACTTTGAATTGTGCTTTTTTCAATATTAATATTAGTAGATGGTACAGTATGGATCATAGAGAGATTAACACCTGATGGAAAGATGAAACAGGTGGTCATGATACATCAAGGTTTCCAAACAAAATACAGCTTTGGATACATAGGAACGGGAACATGAGGACAAACACCAATTTAAAACGTAGGTAGTCCTTTGAATTAACTTTGGACATGCACAGGACTAGAAAATCTTGATATGTTTCAGTGTATGTATAACTGTTGACTGATAACAAAGTAGAATAGTTGTCTTCACTAGGAGTAGCATTCTCGCCATAAAGGCTTCATACATCACATTTCTAGTATAGTATCACCACCACAATGGCACAAGTAATATACTTTCTACTCTAGTAAGCACAAAAATCCAGAAACACAAAACCACAAGCCAGCAAAAATGTACGGTTCTTGGGAAAAATATTTTCTACTGCTATTGCTTCTATAAAGGTAACAACAAATGTAATCAAACACCTGAAACTGCAAAATGACATCAGAACTGTTTTAATATCTTCAGTAAAACAATAAGCAGAGAAGATAGGTATAACTTTGTATTGCATAATGATCAGGAGTTAGTACAATCGAAAATGTAGCCTGCAATCCTACTGGTGTTACGGTTTGGCCTTCAGACTCTGTTAAATTATTAAATCTGTTACTTGTCCCCATAATTTATTATACATCATGTCTGCTATAAGAGTCAAATTAATACTCCAAAAATATATTATGTTTAATGCGTGTAGCAATGGACATATGTAAAAACACTAAAGAAGCCATGTGAACATACATGGATGAGAACATCTCTGATTCTATAAGCATACAATTGCGGACTATTTGTGCAGTCAAGCTAAGCTATAGGTTGCTTTAGACAAATGCGCGGTGATGAAAAGTTATAGTGCGAGTACAAGGACCGAAAGTATTAACACAATAATTAAAGCGATAATTTTATTTTATTTTGCTGGAAAAGGTAGACTGGGGTTTATGGACCGTTAAAGACATCTTGTGAGATATTTGAAGTGAGTTGTTATGTAGAACACTTCGGACATTTCTGCAAAACACATGCAGAAATTCATTGATGAGTCTCATACATTAGGTTTAGTATTTTTTAATTCCATTCTTGAAATTCGTCGATACATATTTTTGTAACATACAACACAATATACTGAACAATCAGTTAATTGTTTTAATTTGGTTATATCCACAGTTCTGGTGTCGAAGAGGTGAACAACAAAATAAAATTTGGGCTAAACAAAGGCTTACCTGTAGTGGTGGAATTATTAGGGGCTAAATAAAACAAATGTAACCTAAGTAAAATGCATGCATGGGTCAAAGAAATGCAAAGGATAGGAAAACGATTCTTCTTGACAATTATTGGCCGTTTCATGTTTCATCAACTAACATTCACGAAGCTAAATTTTCTAAGAAACGCATTAACATTAAAATAATTGTTAGCGTTTGCCTGATCTGAAGTATTTTTATTTGTTCGAATTGACGCTTTACGTCCCAGCCAACAGCTATGGTCATGTCGGGACGTTGCCTCCATTTTATGGGACTTTTACCCAAAATTAGGATGTCATGACATCCAAAACGTCTTCAAAAACAATCACCAAGCAAGCCGCGAATGCTTATATGAAGGATGGTTAGGCTTGAACCACTTTTCCTGGGCAAGTGGATCAATATTTCCTATTTACATGTATGTAACAAGCAATAATCTCAAAGAATCGTTTGCCTCTAAATGAAAGAAGCTTAATGGAAAAATTATAAAAAGAAGTAACAAGAACTGCAACATATTGCATATAATCCTTGTTCAATAAACTAGATATGGCTATCTCATTATGTAGTATGTTATGTAATGCAACAAGAATGGTATAGGTTGTCTCCATAGATACGAAGGAAGAAAACCAATATGACAATCTAAGTTCAGAAGGATATTCTTGGTGGTGATAATAAAAATATTTCAGCATGGTACATGACTGAGCCTCGACGCGAGAAAACCGGGCTTCGGGGTTTCCGACCAGGTCCGACACAAACCGGCCTGTACAAGCTCAGAAAAGAGCTAGAAGCTTGAAATTTCGGATTTAAGTAGAAGAGGAATTGTACTATCCGAGTAGCGAAAACAAAGGCGCTGATCAGCTTCGCGGTTACCGCGAAGCTGATCTGCGCCTTTGTTTTCGCCTAGGCAATAATCCCGTTTTCTCACGATGCGGCTCATGTATGTATAAGACTCGGCTAGATCCCATTGAAAAACGATTCCAGCGACCCAATCCATCGCTACAATCAGTTCGCATACACAATTTATTGAAATAATGTATGTAGGTAACATTAGCATGCATTGGTTAAACGATTAAGGGACGGTTTCAAAAATTAAACAACTAAATCACTGATGGAACTTTTTATTCTTTCCTTAATAACTGCAGACTCGGTTCCACTGCGCATTTGTCTATTAGATTAATGTCAGGAACTATGTGTAAGAATCATAATGAGGAATTGTGAAATAAGTCAAACTGTAAAGAATGGTTGACGATCAAAATACGAGAATCGGCTGTATTTGGTATTCCGCGAGTAACATCAGATGCCACTGCCAAATTGTGTAAAGCTAGGTATGTAAGTGCCCGGGACCCTGAATATATATATGTCTAGCATATCGAGGTTAGTTGCAAAAACGTTCAAAACGTTATTTATTGCAATTTAATCGTATTTGTTAGTCCTTCATAAACAGCAATGTTCACTCGTCTTGGCATTAGTTTGCGTTTACTACCAAAATTACCACACATCAGGAAAACATGTCCGTGAAATGAATACCATGTTATATATAGTTTTATATACCATGTTATATATCGTTCCAAGTCGATACTTCTGTGGTGGTTCTTTTTGTTTTATGTCTTGGTGTTTAAAATATTTTTGTGCTGTTGGCGCCTTATGTATGTTTTCATATTTTTAGTTAAGTGAAGGTAACTGAGTGGCCACCTATTGGGAAAATAGCTGCCCATTCGGCTTACGAAATGTTTTCATGGTATAAGTACCTGATTGTTAGTTTGGTTTTTTTCCCACCTGGGTTTTTGGAGTGGGAATCTTTTTCTGATTGCGACTTTTCCTGATCTTTGCCTACTTGTACCTTTTTGTATAGCAAAAAATGGGGTTTGCAGGTGTTTACCTATTTTTCTTATTTTTGCTCCAAAACATAGATTGTGGGCGACGAAGCGATTCTAACCTGTACCCACAATCTATGTTTTGAGGTAAAATAAGAAAAATATCAAAAAATGTCTGCTGAAATTTTTCATTTTTTTTTAACTTTAAAAATATCTTTTTATTGCATGGACAAGTTTTCGTAATGACATTTTGCACTGCAGGTGGCCTAACAATAGACAGGGTCGCTGCCCCCCTACTTGGAGTCCTTTTCGGGTGATGAACGCTTTTGGTGTGATATCCATTGTCTTTGCGGTTAACTCTCACTATCATTGTTCAACAATCTACTTTAATTTCAATTAACCTTACCCCCTGTAAGAGGCCGAGTAGAAGACACCAAGTCAATGCAGTACAAGGTTTTCAAAAATACATTTCAAAAATTCATTAATCAACTAGAGGCGCTATTTCATCGATTTTATCTTTGATCAATTATGTTGAGGTCTGAATAAATGTATAGACTTTTACATATCAAGTTACATCGTTTAGTCTAAACTAGATTTCGACTGACACTTTGGCGGTATCAAGTTTCCAAACAGGCTATCCCAAAACATTTTGAAATACAAGACAGTTATGCCGTCGAAACTACAAGCAATACCAAATATTGAGAATTTACTATCTGTTATGGACTTCAGACCACAATGTATGTCATTCAAAGCAATGCAGTTATTCTCGCTTGCATGTCACTGATCTTAACTTCCCTGACGTCGGAACATATCAAATAAACAAGTACTACGAGTGCGTACACAATCATTACTAATTGACAAGGATTTAAATTAGAAGGAAACTTTAGACGCCACATGACACCAGTTTGGTCGTAACACCATGCGTGCACTAATTAAAGCGATCAGGTTTAACTACGGTTTAAAGTAACTTCAAATTGTCATATCTTCTGGTGTCGTTGACGTATAATTGGTTAATGTCTTGTGTAGTTCAAGGGCGATTTGTTACTCTCTACTCGAAAATTATAAGTTTCGTAATGTGTTGAAAAGGTTTACTATGTGTTAAATTTCAAATTCTGAAACTCAGTCCCCCAGAAAAGCAAATTCTTAACAACGAATATCATGAACTCTTAAACTGCAAATAAATACCAATCAATTATTAGTAAGTTAACTAAAACCAAGCTATTATTGCAAGTATGTGTGTTACTAGGAAAGTACACCTACCATCTGTGATGGTTACAATGGAGGTTTGTGTTTCATTGCCCTTCACGTTTTCAGCCACACACTCATATTTCCCGCCATCAGATAGACCTGCCCTTTCCTTTCTCAATGTTGACTCGCTCCTGAAACGAAGAGAACCGACATGTCAGCTAATTACAGAAATGAGCCACCTCGTGGGAAAACCAACAATGTGGTTTCCGAACAGGTTTGACACAAACCGGCCTGTACAAGCATAGAAAAGAGCTAGAAGCTTGAGATTTCAGATTTAAGTAGAAGAGGAACTGTAGTATCCGAGTAGAGAAAACAAAGGCTCTGATCAGCTTCGCAGTTACTGCTCAAATATGGATCCGTTAGCACGGCTTCATTGACATACTTGATCGTGGAATTCATATAGGAAGCGATATGTATTACGCAATAATAAAACGACTCTAAAACGTGCTCTTTTATTTTCTTTATCTAATAGACGTTCCTGACCAGAAAGCATTGCCATATGACAATGAAAACTGCAGACGAATTAATTATCATTGAACCCAAAATCCATTAGTATTATTACAACTTGCAGCAATATGGATAAAATGTCTGCTCCATAAGTTTTGAAATAACGTCCCTTATTCTGATTTTATTACAATATGAAAATGACTGCGAAAAACGCTTTGTTAGCATTTCTACATAGCCACAAAAAACACCACTGTTTCAAGATAAAAATATTAGACATTACATACACGTTTTCGTAGTTACTCACCCTTTTGTTCGTATTGACAGAAATGGTTTGGAACCATCTTTGATTTCTTTGCCGTCCTTGAACCACCGAAAAGTTGGTTTAGGGGTCGTATCACCTTTAACTTTACAAGTTAACTTTAAAGTGCCCCCAAACTTTTGTTTTCTGTCCTTCATTGGTCTGCCAGGGGCTTCTGGACGTTGCACTGTAAATCATACAGACACAATATTTAAACGTTTATGCAAAACTATATTAATGGTCCTAAAACAAACACTCTTATTTATTCTCCTGAGAAAATATGTTTTAAATGATGAATTAAGAGAGTGAAATCATTTAAAGTGCTCGGGGTAATGCCTACCAGCCTATGGGTGTGTTTGTTGTTTGTATACACCATGAAACACATTTTTTGTAAAAACACGGAATAGTCTAAAATATATATATTGCAGCCAGTATTTACTCCCCATTATACATAATGGCGAATACATACTGGCTACAATTGAGATTAATTGGAAAAAAATTGCCTACAATATTCGGTTGTTTCTACAAATTGCCATTCTTTCGTCTCTAAAGTTGTAGTACAAAATGTACAAGATGTGTGACAGCTACTATTAAATCACAGACTTACCACCGGAAATAGATATCACAGACTGTTGCTTGATTTCCCCACCCACATTTTTAACTATACAAACATAGGTCCCCGCATCTTGGAGGTTTGCTTTTGACTTTTTTAATCGTGAACCTTTTCTGAAAAGTAAAAATATATTGATTTATAAGACTTTGTATAAATAAAATGAATATAAAATAAATATGTAGCACAAATATGGAGTAAATCTGTATTCTTTATTTGAAAACAGTATTAATTATTATAATACCAATATTGTGAATAATATAGCTTTACATTCAGTGAAAGGAAGCAATAATTGTGCTATATATAAGTCATTTCGTAATAAAATGCTTTCCCTCGGTGTACAAGTTTCTAAGAAACAAAGTACATAGAAGAAAGGTGAGGTTATCAATATCTTCGTTGCAGTATGGTTTGCATGTCCTTTGAAGTTGAGTGATGGTTTGAATTGCGACGAAACTATTACCTAAGGTAAAGTCAAGGCTAAAAACGGGTCGCCCTAAATACACGTACACATCTTCAAGTCGAATCAATTCACCTGAAGATTAGTTTAGTTTGGACTCTGGTTCTGATTGCACCAGTCCCTGGTCATTGTAATCCAATGAGCAAGACAGTCTCCAATATTATAATGTCGTCCTTTTTGCAAATACGCACTCGGTTTTCGATCGTGGCACAAAACAATATTTAATTATCTAAACTGCCAATGAGATGAAAGACGTTACCATCAGCAGTACTCGTGGCTGGTCTTGTTCTAGTGTGTGTCATATTGGTGACTGATTTACCTTGGCTGACAGATGTTTTAGAGGACTCGTGTAAATGTCAGCAAAAATGTGATCACAGCAGTATTTGATGAAATAGAGTTTGTACAATGTTTATTCAAAAGCTAGTGCGAGAAGATATCAAAATGTGTGTGAAGGACATTCATGATTTGCATTCCAAATTGAATGTAAGGTAAAAAGCTTTCTTTCTCTTGGGAAAAAAGAGCAAAACAAACAACAACAACAAAACATTACAGCAACAACCGGATTTTGTAAGTAAAAGTAATAGTTCAAAGGTGTCAAAGAATCAACATGCGTCATGAACAATAAAACAACTTGATTTTAGATTTGTAGTTGAAAGTTAAGGGAAGCCGATTGTTTTCAAGACGACGTTGATAAAACGTTAAGGTTTTTCTACATGCATTTTGGAATGCTGTTGATGGGCTCTCGTGCAACACGTTGCTTTAAAGTGAACAAATAACCAGACTTGTGGAAAGTAAACAAACGGAGTTGACATTTTAAACCGTTTCTGATAATTAATATTTCTTTTGAATAAAATTCTAACATTAAGTACTTACTTTCCTGTTTTTATTGAAAGACCTTTAAATCCTCTATGTTTTATTTCTACACCATCCTTAAACCACTGAAACAACGCCTGTGGCTTTGAAGTTCTTTTGATTCTACAGTTTAAATCTATAGTTCTTCCAAATGCAACACTTTTGTCTTTTAACGCTTTCTTGGAATCCACCGTAGGTGCTTTCACTGAAAAGAGAAGTAAACACGTGTATTAAATTTCATTGAAATTATATCACAGGGAAGCATTTTCCTACTTTATCTACTTTTTATAATGTATATGTAACCAAGAGTTATCCATGCCGAGTTGTAATCAAAATTTGAAGCTGTTTCGTGTTCATTAAATTTTAACATTTCTTGACTATAAAATGTAATAAATCTAAACTTATGTCCTAACAAAACATGAAAATTTCATCCAAAAAAGCTACACTTCTCTTTTACATAAACGAAATAAAACAGTTTAGTCGCCAGTTTACCAAATAAAGATTATAAGATATACTGCTGACCACTTGCCATTCTTGTGTGCTTATACCATTTCTTAATGGTTTCATATATAATAAATCTTGTTGCTTTTGACATGGGCTATTTCAAAATAACAAACACCCACTCCTCAATATCAGTGAAGCTGGTTCTTAAAAATGCAATAGTCAGGTACGGTGGCAATGTGAGGTGAATGACATTGGGACAACTTGATGTAAATTCTCTTTCATTTACCCACATAATTGTTCAGTTCTTTGCACAAAGTGACACTGTCACTGACGTCTCTTTGACAGATAGTTTTGAGCTTACACCCCCGCTAAATAGTGATAATCTCTTATGATCATCGATGTTACTCATCCATGATCAAAAGGTCGAGGAAAATATATCCATATTTTAAATATTTCTTCCTTTCATATAAACATTCTTTAAAAAATATTTTACGATCAGTTTTCATTCATTGACATCCATGAATACATATATTATGTAAATTTCCTACGCTGAATGGGCACATGCATGCAACTCGGCGGGTATAATCAAAACATTGAAGTAGTTTTGCAATTATTGTCAGACTGGTGCAGAAAGCGTATATGTAGCGCATCGTTGAACAATCCACACTTTTGTCACCTCTAACTTCATTAAAAAGAAAATAGCAACTAGGTAAGGTTTCAGAAATGAAACGTGCTCAGTATATGTAGGAGTTGTCATTTAGTTCCTAAATTAGGTTGAGAAAAGATTCCATACCCAATATAGCGTTCGATTCCATTCAGCTTTAAGGTAGAACGCATTAATTTTGTTGACTTTTAATAATACAGAAAAAAATGCTTAAACCATTTTTTCTGGCATGCACAATTGCTATGTCAGTTAGCGTTTAGTCTACATAAAACGCTCATTTGTCGTTTTATATCATTTCCAACCTGACCATCATACCTGCTTATACATGTACCAATACTATGCCAAATATGAAAATATCATATTTATAAATAGAAACAGACAATGATGTATCTTTTAGTATCTTTTACTACTCTATAAATAATTTAAACGAATAAGCATATTGCCTATTGTGGCGTCAAAATCATTAAAAATCTATGTATACAATACCAAAACACGAATTTAAAGTAAATTTGCAAAGCGAAGTCTTTGGTGATGTTTGGACACAGCGTTACTACAACTTGAGCATTTATGAGACGAAACGTTTACCTGGAAAATTTTCTACCTCGGACAGAGCAGACTGGTTCCATACCTTAGAGCGGATCTAATCATTACCAAAACATACCCATGCAATATAGAGATTTTTTCTGGAAGCAAAAACTCAATTTCTTTGGAAAATGTTTGATTATTTTTATATATTGATTCAAAGCATACATTGTGGGTATACGTTAGAACTAACGAGTACCCACAATGTATGTTTTGGATCAAAAATAAGCAAAATAGGTATACCCCTGCAAACCCCAGATTTCTATATAAAAGTGGGGTTTAAGGGGGTACATATTGCACGGACATGTTTTCATTTCACAGACATGTTTTCATGACGCCAATTGTGGCTTAAAGTTTGACTTTGTGACCTTCATATATTACTACCAATTGCCATGACACTTTAAACAGCTGACGAACTTAAGCAAACATGTTTCTCGAAGATGACGCTCAAAACAATGACACGAACGAAATTTTGAGCATTCCTATTCCAATATATTCCATACCGTTCCTTTATGAAGCACTCCGTATTCTTGATATATTTTAATTTGTAACTATCCGATGTGTTTGCATCAGAGTTTAAATCTATCAATTTAAATTGTCTCAAGTCTTAATATTAAATTACTCTAAAGTTGAATTAAATTGTATTAAATGTATAACCCCATCTGACAAAAAAACACGCCAATTGAACACGTTTTATACATGTATGAAATATAGTAATTACCCACCCGACATTTCTCAATCCGATTTGAGGCTTGATAATAGCTATATATAAATTTTATAGGTAGTTTTGCATGCTTGCTTCGAGTTACTACTATTTTATTCATATATTTAATTCATAAAAACTAGCCTTCCATAAAGTACCGAATGAAAACTGCATTGAAATAAGTAAAACGCGTTTTAACACGAAATGATTTTACTATAAAAGAGAACATCATGTTAAAAATGCAATTGTCAACCGAACTTTCAAAACATCACGCAAACATGTCCATATATTGAAACCCACTTTTATACAGCGAAACCAAGGTGTGCAGGGGTTAACTGTTGTTGTTTTTTATAAAGAAGTTCAGCAGCACCTTTGCTATTTGAATACGACGACACGTAATGTGTTTGCGAAAGCAACTACAAAACATTAAAAATATTCGTCGTGGTTTTATTTACCGGATTCACTATTTCAAAACTGATAGGGGTTCAGTACCCGAAATTGCATAATATGGTCCATACTACCTCCCTATGAACGTTTTCACTGCTTCTAAAGGATCAAACCTTTATATTTTATTCATATAAGCAAGTTTGTGTGATGGGGTTTGATGAAAGCGTTACTTTTCATGCTTACAGATGCGAATATGTTTAAGTGTTAAATACGAATACAAAAACACATTCTTGCAATGTGGTAATTACAATCATTAACATTATTTAATCATGTTTTATGTAAATTAGTGTCGGGGGTATAACATTCTTATGGAAAAAGACTCCCACGCTGAGCTATGACAAGAGTACCTGCAGAAGGTGCGCTACTATTTGGACCGCCGCATGAAATACCACCAATCTGTTTAGTAAATGCGAAACCAAAATGCGCAGATCAACTGTGCAGTAACTTCACAGCTGATCAGCGCCTTTGGTTTCGCTACACGGATACATGTTCTTCCTAAATGCGCAATTTCAAGCTTCTAGCCATCTTCTGTTACTGTACATGCCGGTTTGTGGTGGGAAACCCAAATTCTTTGTTTTCTCGTGCGAAGGCGAATTTACAATTTTAGGATGGTTTAGGTCATTGTAATCTGGTAATGTGTTCATCCACAAAAAATCTCATTAGATTGTTAAATACGGTTGTCGCCAAGGTGCAGCTTCCGTAGCTTTCCTTTTCTTCAAAGATGCTCATTAATGGTGATTCTTTGCAAGTAATTGTACTCAACTGTACTTCACTAAAGAAACACCGTACTATTTGAGCCTCCTCATGAGAAAACCAACAATCTGCATATGCAAAAACAAAGGCGCAGATCAGCTTCGCAGTAACTGCGAAGCTGATCTGATCTGCGCCTTTGTTTTCGCAACACGGACAATACACTGAAAAGCTTTAAAAACGCAAAAGTTGTAATTCAATTGTATTTTCATACTTCTAGTAGTTCGATTTTTATGAAATTTGACACACATAAACATTTATATGTTTGAAAACTATGCTGTGAATTTCGTATCAACATAATGAGAAATGTGAGAGTTACAGTCCTTGCTATAGCTATACCCCTAAAATCCAAAACTGCAAAAGATATTGAGCACGACTACAATTTGTTCCTTGGCACAAAGAGCATTGCTGTTTCATTAAAAGCACAGGTTTTGCCAATTGCCTTGATTGCATAACAATAATGCTAGCTTATCTGATTGGTAATTGTCGACGTAATCCACGTAATATAGCGTTTTTACGTCAAATCTCTAGAGACATTAGTGCCTTGACGTGAAAAGTTCGGTTGATCAGACCGGTGTCAACCTTTCACTGTCCCAATAGCCTCGGAGGGACTGCTGCAGTGCCATATAGATGAAAAATGGTAATTATGACGTCATGTGGCGTCACATATACGTCATAAAGTTAGTAAAAATTCAATTGTGCTGGATAATTCATTTTCAAACACCCGTAGAATTGTCAAAAATAAAACAAAACGAAAACTAAAGTGTTTTTTAGATATGGATTACTACAAGCTCCGTGTGAAATGGTCAAATGTTTTTCTTCATTAATTCAACGTGACGTCACATGGCAAAAAGTATAAAATGGCTTTTTATTCCTGTGGGTGGTCAGTGACTTTACAAATGCCGGTTTTGTGTAAAAATGGAAGCAGAGTACAGTTACTGATCCCTTTCACCTGTTACGGAAGACTTAAAATATCCTTGGTGCAAAAAATTACCAATTTTCTTTTTTTGCGTTTTTAAAGCTCTTCAGTGTAGTACAATTCCTCTACTTTCTAAATCCAAAATTTCCAGCCTCTAGCCATCTTCTGTGACTGTACAGGCCGGTTTTTGTCGGACCTGTTCGGAAACCACATTGTTGATTTTCCCACGAGGCGGCTCATTTTAGTGCTCTAAAGGACTTCTTGACGACTAAACATATTGAGTACTTGGTTCGCCTTTTAATGTTTTCTCCATCTTGAGCAGCACCTGCAAGAAGATTTGGGCGGGGATGGCGATTCAAAGTACATTGGCATTTACATCAACATTGAAGAGTCTCCTAAACCTTACGCATTAGTGGCCGTTGAAGGGAATTTATAATCTCGTTGCACAGTTGAACTGTCTTTTTATGTGTTGCTCGTTCATCAATGCCTTTATTTGGTGTAATTTCAGTCTGAACAATCAATCTCCAAACTTCACAAACGCCAATCTCTCTGTTTTAACGAAATCATTTGCATTGGCAAAGAATATATTGATACTTCCCTGGTGCCTACTTGCACCAGAATTGATCTTCATTTTTATACACAAACTTGCAAATGTTTCAATCCTCTAGAAGTCGCTAAGTCTGGTAAGATATGAGTCGAGGTACGAGAAAAACCGGTATTCTGGGTTTCCGACCAGGCAGTCCCACACAAACCTAGCTGTACAAGCACAGAAGCTGGCTATAAGCTTGAAATTTCTGATTTAGGTAGAAGAGGAATTGCACTTTCCATGTAACGAAAACAAAGACGCAGACCAGCTTCGCAGTACAAAGGCGCTGATCAGCTTCGCAGTTACTGCGAAGCTGGTCTGCGTCTTTGTTTTCGCATATGCAGATTGAGTTTCCCATGCGGCGGCTCATATTATTTTAGCACATAAGCATATCGTCTTTTCCTCATGGGTTCCGTTTTAAGAACAAGTCGATCCTTTCTAAGATAAAACTTTCTAGCCTACATCAACAGCGGAAGTTAAAGTTTGATATTGCACAAGATTTTCTATACATGGTCAAAGGCGACATCTATTATTGTAAGTTATATAATGCAAGTTCTGCAAAGCCAAAAATACATGTACAGGGCTACCTTTCAAGTGGGTCCCAATCAGTCGCCGGACAGCAATCTGACTTGCTTTTACTACATCTTTGCTATATGCGCCCCCGCTCAATGGGGATTAAGAAATAGATGGGCTGCCTATGCCTCCTACATATAACAAAGCTTTCTTCGCTACTGACTGGCCATCTGATTTCTGGTTAACCGCTCAGGTCTGAACTTGCCCAGGAAAACTGGTTCAACTCAAACCATCCATACATATAAGCCTTACTGGTTTACATGTACTTGGGTGATTATATATATTTAAAGCACTTTTCGGACGTAAGGACGTCCTAGTTTTGGCTAAAAGTCCTATAAAAATGGAGGCATGACCATAGCTGTTGACTGCGGTGTTAAGCACCAATTCAAACAACCAAACAATTTTCCTGGTAATTAGGCCGTTTAAAATTTTGTAAGATACCACTTATAATGCCGTATCAACAGAACTAGACTGGCTGTACTTTTGGTACTAGTGTATGACAGACAGTTAAAAACATAATCTGATTTTGTTCAGCAACTCAACCGAGGTTAATTGGGAAAGAAGTGAACCAATTTATTCCAATTTATATAATCAATATTGATATTCAACAGGAACATTAACCTTCAGCTCGATTGTTTTAGCCATCACGTGACAATGTCAGCAGCGTGGCACGTGCGCCAACATCGGAGGGCGCTGTATGGGTATAAAATCATATGATGTACGTTCGAGTACAAGTCATTACGCCGGCAAAAGAAGTTTAAAACACTGGGAAAATATACATGTGCAAGATCTGCTGCCGTTTCACTCTGTCTTTTAAGAACATGTATGTACGTTTGTTGAGTCTCGCTTCTCAATTTTTAAATTAGTAACTGTATTATCGACATTCTGATTTTACTCGCACGAAAAGACACGTGATTTATATCAAAAAGGATACTTGTGTCTAAAGATACTGCAAGCAAGTTTTAATTCCGCTTTGGGATACAATAAGACCATAGTTTTGCAAGGTGTCTGTAACATACAAAGCACGTGCTTACGAATGTGTTATTTGTTTGTTTGGGTTGTGACTTAATGTCCCAGTAAATATATATGGTCATGTCGGAACGTTGTCTCCATTCTATGGAACTTCTACCCAACATAAAGATGTCACTCATCATGTTACCCCAAATGCGCTCCCAAGTAAACCAACAAGACTTATTTGTATGGATGGTTTCACTTCAACAACTTCGACTGGGCAGGCACAGGCCATATGAGCCGGATAACCAGTAATCAGATGGCCTGGAGGCAAAAGCAGACCATAGATTATGGGTAAGGACCATATTCCCACCCGACCACCCTTCTTACGAATTGTTCGGGCGTTATTGCAACGCCATAATATAAGGTATATCATCAGCGAAACATACAATAAATACGCTTAACTTTTGATCATATCGCAAAATGCACACGAAACTTTGATTCAATATCTTTAGGGTAAACAAAAATCTAACATTTGGTATTAAAACAACATTTTTGCATGTTGGTATTAAAACACAAAGTCATAATCGCCTAAGCTGTACGAACTAAGTTACCCGTCGAAGCAGCATGGGCACTGATAAGCAATCCGTTATCATTGAAGAATATAGTATGATTAAATAATTCATTCTATCAAATCTGGCATAAAGAATGCTTTATGGCATTAAAATGTACCTAGTTTTAGTTTGTTCAGACACTGTTGTTCAACCTTCACAGGAACATATTTCAAAAACCGCTGTCTAGTCTTTCGCATTTAGATAACATTTGCTACAAGAAATTACTCCGTACCGGATTTTTTAGTCCCAAGAAACTTGAAAACTTGCAAAATGCATCAAGTCTTCTGAATATAGTGCATGGCTTGGCAGTTTTCTCGTTTAATGGAAAACCGTTTTCCAAAAATAAAATTCGAAACACTTTTCTTTTGAAAATAACACAACGATTTTTCATATTTTAGTGATGCTTTGTGCAGAAGCAGCCAGATCGCTTCACGTCATTTTAATCTATTTATGTATAAGTCATGTCAAAAATACATTGTTAGATTATTTTGAACCGATAGCCTAAAGGCCGTCCACCATCAAGTTATTTATTTGACGGTCAGTGGAAATACACGTGTACTAGCACCCTATAGCAAATATATAAGAAATGGTAAGATTATTTTTTTGTCTCACAATGTAGCTTGTGTGAGTCATACAATTGTACTTGCATGTCAGAACAGTTTCATGTAAGAGGGTTTAAAGTATTCACGAGTTTTGTGAATCGTGTTTGACGGTATTCTACATTCATTACGAAAACATGCCCATGCAATAAACAGAGATTTTTCGAGCTTAAAACATTGAAAATTTTCAGCCGAAAAATTTTGATATTTTTTCTTATTTTTGCTCAAAACATAGATCGTGGGTACACGTTAGAACCGCCTCGCCGAGGCGGTTCTAACGAGTACCCACAATCTATGTTTTGGAGCAAAAATAAGGAAAATAGGTATACCCCTGCAAACTCCAGTTTTGCTATATAAAAGTGGGGTTTAAGGGGGTATTCATTGCACGGACATGTTTTCCTGATGTTTATTCAGACTTTGTCGCAGTCGCAAAAATATTGACTCTTCTATTCTTGAAAATCAAACGGCATTTGTCTATTCACTGGATGCATATAGAACAGTGTTTCCTCACAGAAAGGATGCAATTCAGGAACGAGTCCATATCGCAAAGCTTGTACTTGTTTACGACCAGTTGCTGTATTTTCTATTAAAACATGTTTACAACCAAAGATTAATTAGGCTCATTAGTTAGGAAAGCAATTTCGTGTTTTGCTAAATTCAATAATGAATGTGTTTATCAATATTGAAAAATAATTTGATCTAGTGCGTTGAGTCAACAAGGCTTACTGGAATATTGCAGAATTCCGAAGACTGAAAAATCTATGGACAACGCTTGCATGTTGGACCATTTTTGTTTGTCTATTAAAGAACAAAATGATAATGAAAGCTAGACTCCTTTACTTGACCAGTGCAGCTTATAAGTGGTAAATCTTTCTGTTTCGCTCTTGAGTACAACAGACTTCCATGCGAAGGTTCTTTTATAACAGCGTGGCTCAGGTAACAACCACCTTGCGTTGTTACAACCTGAGCCGCCTCGTGGGAAAACCAACAATGTGGTTTCCGAACAGGTCCGACACAAACCGGCCTTTACAAGCACAAAAAGAGCTAGAAGCTTGAAATTTTGGATATAAGTAGAAGAGGGATTGTACTATCCGAGTAGCGAAAACAAAGGCGCTGATCAGCTTCGCGGTTACCACGAGGCGGCTCAACCTGTCAAAACTATCAACAGATGATGAGGGTTTAAGCCCTTTCACATCAAAACCTACATTGGCCATCTATCGCCATCTCGTCGGTACAATTAACTTTTCATACACACTAATTATCGAGTAATTGCCTTCAAGTTGGTTTCTACTCACGGCGACACCCAGACTCAGTTCCTCCAATTGATGAGTAGGTTGTAAGGGAAATCCCCGTGATTACAATAGACTGGCTTCGCTGTGAAGATGTTCAGACAGATAAAAACTCACTTTACCTTGTAAACATTTGGGCTATGCCATGACTGATTGTATTTAGACTGCTTCCAGACAGACGCGACTCTTGGTAAAGCTGACCTGCCTGCATTGCCAGGCCAGAGCAAAGACATTTCAAATATCGAAAATACATTTTTTAAACAATAATGGCAGCGAACAGCCAGAACATTAATACTCGATTAGGCTTTCCTTTCTTGTAGCTAAATATATATTTTCTAATGAAGGGCTTTATATTAAAATAATGATCACAGGTGGAATTGTAGTTAAGCATTTTTGTCTGAAGAACACTTGAGCCGCATTATGAGAAAACCAACATTGTCGTTTCCCAAACCGAGCTGTACAAGCACAGAAGTTACCTAGAGGCTGGAAACTTTGGATTTCCAAAGTAGAGGAATAGTACTATCCATGTAGCGAATAGAATGGCGCTGATCAGCTTCGCATTTACTGCACACCTGATCTGCGCCTTTATTTTAGCATATGCGAAATTTTGTTTTTCTCATGACACAGCTCATATAATGTGTGTTCCAAATAATATTTTATGACGGTTTAATGATGTTTTATAGTTTTCTGAGTAGACAGTCTTGCTCTGGACTATTCCAATGGTAGGGATGTAGCGTAAATGTTCGTGAAAGCGTATTCGTTAACGCGTATGGTATTTGAACATTCAAACCCAGAACAGGTGCTTAGTGCAGAACACTTGTTTAGACAATAACCACAGTTGATAGTTCCAATCACCAGTTGTAAAGCCCCTCTGTTGCATTTTACATTTACATTTCTCTTTTTCCCCGTATGTACAATATAGTGCCATTTGCAAAAGCAAGAGAGAAAATGCATAAAATGAAATTTTCAGAAATATATATAGTGGAGACAGACTCGGATTAACATGTCATGTACGATTTCATGTATCCGGAAGTAACACAGTGTCAGTATTATAATATTGGCCATACATTCGGTATAAGACAAAACAAACGTACATTTATTTGCTATTAGTTACAATGTCGATTGCAAAGGCCCGAATTATGACTGTCAAACTATGGGGAACCCCCGTGTTTTGGCAAATCACATACTGTACCTTATGCTTACTTGTCTTTTAGATGGTGCAAAGCACGGCAAATGCAAAACGATGCGATGCGCTCATATAGCATGTTCTGATTTTTTAATTATTATTGTTATCGTCATTTTTTCTGGCATAAAAATGCAAAAATTAACGTAAATACCTCTAATTGGGTTCGATCCTTCTCGTATCAAAAGATAATCGCTTGATGACCTTTGCGGGATAGGTACAAACGAGTTAAAATACGTTCTTCGTTCACATTTTAAACCAGTTTTCAGACTTTTGTAATGGCTCGTTTCTTTGCATAAGTAATAAATCCTGAAACTGGCTTATCTCCAGACTCTTAAGCCTTTCTTTCATCTTAATGCGATTAACAGATAACCCACTGTCAAACAGCAACTTGTAACGGTACCGATGAAATAAGCATCGCAATATTCGTAATAAGGATTATTACTGAAACTGTTGTTAAAATGAGCCGCGACGTGAGAAAACCGGTCTTCGGGGTTTCCGACCAGGTCCGACATAAACCGGCCTGTACAGTTACAGACAAGGGCTAGCAGCTTGAAATTTCGGATTTAAGAAGAAGAGGAATTGTACTATCCGAGTGGCGAAAACAAAGGCGCTGATCAGCTTCGCAGTTACTGCGAAGCTGATCTGCGCCTTTGTTTTCGCATAGGCAAAAATCCGGTTTTCTCACGATGCGGCTCTAATGATAATCTAAAGGTAAAGTATAACAAATATTTCGATCTTGTCATATGAAAAACGGTAGCTTCAGTCTTTCCTGCGAACTTACCAACTTAAGCAGCCTTCAAAAGCAGTGCGAGCTGCACAGATGACACATTGTAACTGTACCCAAAATTAGGACGTCATGGCATCCATAAGGTGCTTCAAGTATAGCCATCCAACTACATATAAACAGATAAGGATGATATATGTGTTATATTGTTATATCGTGTGACATCAGCCATTTTGAAGATGAGGCAAAAAACGGCCTCTATCGACCCCAGCCCTTTGATCTGTGTGCTGGGGCTGCTTGAATGGCTCTGTAAACTGCACAGGTACAAGAGTGGACTTCTTTCTAATTTCACCGTTATTACATAAGAAACAACTCCCAGGATCTTCATAGAAACTCTTTCTCAACACAAAGGGGGCAGAGAAAATCCCTCTGGATAATATATGAATGATACAATGAGTGATAAGAAAATGTTCTCCAACCATAGCAGTAGTACTCGTACAAACGTTTATGTACAAGGTAGGTAGGTACATTTGCACGGATGAAGCTTTCTCTTGAAGATGCTCAGTTTTGATTTGAGCCGCATCGTGAGAAAACCGGATTTTTGCCAAGGCGAAAACAAAGGCGCAGATCAGCTTCGCGGTAACCGCGAAGCTGATCAGCGCCTTTGTTTTCGCTACTCGGATTGTATAATTCCTCTTCTACCCATAGCCAAAATTTCAAGTATCTAACCTGCTCCTGTGACTGTACAGACCGATTTGTGTCGCACCTGGTCGGAAACCCCGAAGACCGGTTTTCTCACGATGCGGCTCATTTGTATGTGTTTATTGAGTACTTGAGCTGCTAATACTATTGTTTACAGGGAAAGTGAGTAATTGAGAGTATGTGTGTGGTACATTGTAAAATCAGTGACTACGAATGGTCTGCTTTGCTGGCACTCTTTTGATTTTAGATGCCTTTCAATAAACGACAAAAATCGTTTCATGTCTTAAGTATATACCAAAACAAGAATAAAGTAATTCATGATTATAATTTGTATGTGAAAATGTTTTTGTTTGTTTGTTTAAATTGTGGCTTAGCGTCCCAGTCAATAGCTATGGTCATGCTGGGACGTTGTCTCCATTTCATGGGACTTCTACCCAAAGTTAGGATGTCATGACACCCATAATGTACTATCAAAACTAATGTTTTATACTGAACCACAAAAAGTACCGCATCACCTACTAAACTGCTTTAACTTCACAAACGTTCTTTTTACATAACTACAAACTATAAATTCAATACAAAATTATAACACTTTTCAGTTGTGATTGCCGATATATTAAACATGACCTTAAACGACCATGAACTGATTGAGTGCTCCGTGGACATCCGTAACGCATTCCTTACAGTGTTTGAGAGGCAAAACGCACTTAGTAACACTACGAAAATATTCAAATACAGGTATTTATGGGTCCTTAATATCAGGAACAATGCTACTCAGACAAAAGCAATATACATTCGATATGTTCTAACATTTCGTATTACAGCTGTTCAAGTACAACCACTTAGCAAAGTGTTATATAAAGTTCATTTGAACATATTGCAGACAGACATGCCGTGCCATACTTTCAGTTGATGATGGTATTATTCTCGAACTCAGAAAGACGACTTGAAATAGCGTCCCCTTTCGCATAAACAATGTGAACCTTCTGCAATTTGAGCCTTCGCATGAGAAGACCAACGATCTGCATATGCAAAAACAAAGACGCAGATGAGATAGAAACACGGATAGTACTATTCCTCTTCTACTTATACCCAAAGCTTCAAGCTTATAGCTTTATGCTGTCACTATACAGCCTGGTTTGTGTCGGACATGGCATGTAACCCAAATTTTAAGTTTTCTCACGCACAGGCTCAATTTATCATAACGATGCCTTCTGTTGTATTGCCATCTTTGTTTTGGTTGAAGCTATCCGGATGCCTACCATGTTGGGAAAGAGCTGATTATCGAGCGTTTTGTTAAAATTTATTATATATTAGTTGTCTGTGCTCAGGTTTTAACAGTGATTGTGTCAGATCATGATCTTGTATCTTTTTCCACGGCCGTCTTATAAATGGAGCACTAGGCTTTAATATATACGTAGGTTAACGGTGAAAGCTTTCGTGATTGTCAACGTTTTAATCACAGCTCTTCACTTACGGGACCCATTAAACTGGAAAATAGAGACAGTCTATTCAGATTGTATCTGGAAAGCCTCAGCAATACGCCGCAACAGAAACCACAAGGGAAATTCTTAAAATATATTCTTAAATATTTTATGTGCACGACAACACATTCACTTCATCGGAAATGATATTGTTACTACGATTGCCTCAAAATGCTTTCTCTATGGACTCTTATTTGCTTGGCATACCCTACATAAAAATGTTGAAATTATGTTATACTTTAGTTCTAATTGTTTTATGTTGCGGTGTTGAATGTTTGTGCTGTTTGCACCTTATGTACGTTTTCATATATTTAGTTAAGTTCGGGAAACTTAGACGCCGCCTGTTGGGAAATAGCTGCTAACTCGGCTTACAATATGTTCCCTTAGTACCTTATTGTCAATTCAGGAGTGGGAATTTCTTTCTGATTGCGACATTTCCTGATCATTGCCTAAGTTTACCTTTCCCAGAATGTTTTAAGATCAAGTCTCAAAGCAATGCTACGTCATGGCATCCGCTCATTTTTCCATAATTATAAGTACAAGAAGTAAAATAAAAACAATGGTCAGTAGAAATCAGACAATTAATTTCACAAAAAAATGATTTGTTTCTAACATTTTACCTACATCTGAAAGAAACACTTTGCCAAGATAACATCTTATTCCTACAAAGCAAAGAATTTGCATTCAGCAGAACTATGTTCTTATCTGTAAAACAGACTTGACCTGTACTCCCTAACTGCATGTTATGTTCGCGCAAGAAGCAGATAATCATAATCAGTTTCAAAATTATGATATGAAATATCTGGAAACAGCATGAAAAACAATGAATCATTAAAATAGCTTACAAATTTGAGGTAAAAATGTTCGAAGCTGAAAGGCAACAAGAAACAGGAATATCGAATGCAATCAAAATGTATTCCAAGCATCTATTCTCATATTCGATGTCAGATTTTCAAAGACATCACACTGTTTCCGAAATTATAATAAATTTTAGAAGATATCTTTCATATTAGGTTCGCAGATTTTAACAGACAACAATACGTTTTAAAAATAATGACTCCAATGCAAAAACACTTGAGTGTTTTACAGTTGCAATATGGCATCAGTGTGATCAGAATGTCACATTCTAAAATGGCGAAATTTTACAGGATCGACCTAGTGAAAATAGCAAAACCGTTCAATGATCTTCAATGCACATTCTATCCGGCTGACTTTTCATATTTGTGCAAGGACTGTAGTCTACTGTACTATCCCAGCTGACATTTGTCCGTCACCACTGTCTGATCTCGAAATGTTAAAGCATCTTTCAAAACACTTTATGATGAAAATTTTAACAGCTGATATTTTCGTGATAATTGCTTATAGTGAGGTTGAGCCAAAACTTCTGCGCATCGGATCATACTGAACTTAAGTCTAACAAAAATGATGACTGCCATTTTTCCTGAAATCTGTACTTAAACGATTTACATAATTTATGTTTAAATCTATTTAAAATTTTGTTTTCAAGACGGCTGCATGGCAATGGAATTTTAGCCAGTTGCAATGTAACATGTTGCTCAAGATAGCCAGATTCAACCAGAACCAAATGCAGTGAGCTACTTCAGATGGACACGCATGGCACAAGTTGCAATATTTCAACCCTTGAACTCTTCAAAGTCTATTGAACATAATATGTTCAATATATATGTTCAATATATACTGACGTCAATAAAAAACGCCTCATCGAAAATGTTGCATAACTTTGTCAATAGATATACAATATAAACGAAATTTGTATTTTTCTTATTTGTACATTCCCTCTCATGGTAAAGCATAAACCGAATTTGGTTAAGATGCGCAGTTTTCTCAAAACTTGCGTGGGTGCACCATTTTTAAAAATGCATCCTGACGTCATTATACAGACGTGTTTGATGTGAAAATTCTTGAAAGCCGTGCAAAGTCGATTTACAAACTTCAGAGCATCAAACTTTTGAAACGTAACATTACTGGACTACGTGATGTTGAAATACTGAAAAAACATAGGGACTTTTCACAAGAAAAGAAACAGACAGAACGAAAAAAAAAAGATCGTGTTCGGTTTCTGGCGTTCGAAGTGACTCCAAAGTCCGGGACCATCGTTCGCTTTGGTATTAGATTCCCTCTATAGATTTTTGTGACCGTAGCTCTTTCTCCGACGCTTCTGTAGCAAAATCGTCGACGTCTCTTATGCTTACGAATTGTAATGATGAAACATTTCAAAAACGATGTCGTTATATTCGGATGCACACTTTGAGTTAATTTTCATAACGTAATCCCATTATTTCAAATGAATAGCCAAGAATAGAGCAATGGTATTCTGACGCTTATTTCACTAGACGCCAAATACACGTTATCCGTTAGGACGTTCGTTTCACGCTGAAAGGCAGGAGAAAAACCAATAGAAACTATTCTTTGTCCGATAGCTATGCCAGAATAGCCTTTGAAAACTTTTTGGCCATTTTGACGGCGATTACCATTCATTAGCTGCAGTGACGTCAATAACGCTAGAGAACGAAATTCGGTTTTCAAAAAAATATGTTTAAACAACATATGGTCACGTGTGGATATCCCACTCTATGGCGTTTCTGTTGGCATTGCAACGGAGACTTTCAGTAATCGAAAGAAGCGATGCCTGATAGACCGGTTCATGAACAGAATAGGGATTTTGCGAGGGGTGTGCGTTTTTAACAGCATGTCATTTTTCAAGCAATTGTCTGAATAATTCCATTTTAGCATTTCCGCATGCGTAAAAGGTTAGTAAAAGATATGACTAATATTTAAAATAATTTTTGTTGTTAATCTTGACAGTATGACGTGTCAAAGTTGACTGAGGCGTTTTTTGTTGACGTCAGTATAAATCGCTCTCACCCAAAAAAGCATATTACATGTTATTTATTTTGACTAATTGCATGACCAATTCTTTGGATCCTTCAGATTCTAGTAAACGTAATTGCCGTTGCTCTATATATTAACCTCATTTTGTCCAATTTACAATCGTTTACTATAGTTCTGTCTGCCAGATACTACTGGTGCCTACTAGAGTAAACAATTACCGCAATCATAGACTAAACTGTATATTCAAGAAATAAACCAGTTCACATGACCTATTAGAAGTATATTTGTTTGGTCATCTGAAGCAATATAGACAAATGGTGAAAATATAGCTTCTTATGCCAGTTAAATTATTGGTGAGACCTAGGTCTTTCTGGTCCACCATGTGTCGTTTAATTATGTTAACTATGTTTTATATGAAGCCAAAATAGATTTTGAATAATGGTCACCTTATTTGGTAACAGCTAGTCCTCGCTTTTCATACACATTGTATTTTTTGGAAGTTCAAATTTTCTTTTCTTTCTCGCCTGACGTTGCACGAACAATTCCATTACGAAAACTTGCCCATGCAATATATAGGGATTTTTTCAGTACCAAAAATTGAAAATTTCACCAGAAAAATGTTGATATTTTTCTTATTTTTGCTCAAAACATAGATTGTGGGTACACGTTAGAACCGCCTCGCTGAGGCGGTTCTAACGAGTACCCAAAATCTATGTTTTGGAGCAAAAATAAGAAAAATAGGTATACCCCTGCATACCCCAGTTTTACTATGTAAAAGTGGGGTTTAAGGGGGTATACATTACACGGACATGTTTTCCTGATGGTATTTTTGGTAGTTCAATGCTGTCTATATGTCTTTTCTTTCTCGCTTGACGTTGCACGAACAAATCGATGAATAAAAATGACAAGTAATCAGTGATTCCTGACACGTAATCAGTGATTTCGTAGTGTCAAAGATAAAGAAGACCTCTTTTATTTGGTTTTGATAGCTATCTTTCTTTTATTGCATCCAAGATGACTTTTCTAAGAGCTACTTAGTCTAAAAGCAAGATAGTCACAACTTCTCCATTCCAGAATATGCTTCCAAAGTATGTAAGTAAGCATATGAATACGTATTACGGGGTGTTAAATTCAGAATATCATAATAACAAGAAAAAAAGTACGCGATCTAGACAAATTAGTGACTTTTTTTTCTATACCACAGGCTACGAAGCAATTGGCACCATGGCAAGATTTATCATTTTATTTTGTTCCAGATCTCAATATTTACTTTTTGCCTGTTGAGTTCAGACGTATGTTGTTTCAAAGAAAATTAGATCGCTGGGTAATCTTTCAGAATTAACCCATGTAAAACTGACACACTCTTTGTGGGGAACAAGTCAGAATTAACCCATGTAAAACTGGCGTACTCTTTGTGGGGAACAAACAAGTAACATTGCCTCAGATGTGACGCCAGAGGACCCGGCGTTCCATGTATTCTGTTATATAGAACCAAAAATAAAATTACAGATGTCCCTATAAGTGAATGTGGGTCCATCCCATTAATGGGTTAATGTGCAGTAAAGAAATTCATCCAATCAGGTATGCAACAGGCAAAGGGAAATTCTAGGCCCGCGATGTTGAACAGTGATCAGAAACCAAATTGAAGCACCTCTTTAAAGTCAAGTGATTACGTGAAATTGTGCTATTTTAATAATAACTTGCCTAATTCGATAGGTACTTAAATGAATTTTGTTAGCATGAGGCCGAGAAAAAACGATGCGCAGGTTACTATTTTACCTTGGCCTATATTAAATATTATTGTTTGATCTTCAAAGAATCAGCAACCGAGGAGTCTAGACGATTCTTGTTAAGCTCTCTCTTTCTATTACTTATTTTCTTCACATTATAAATAGATAGCAAATATTTGTTGCCGTTGTTAATAGCTTTAAATTAATTTTGGCTCGAATTTATTATTCTAATTCTCCTGGAGTTTATCACCTAAACTCTTTCTGTAGAAAAGGCCCGATGAATTGCACTAAGCTATAAACTCCGATAGTGCTCCAGCAAGATTATAGTTTAGAAATGGGTATAAGCATACATATAAGGCAAATATAGTTTAGTCTCATGAACGAGTTTTGTTTTCCTACACCTACTTTAGACTTACAGTGTGCAATAAGTCGAGCGGGTTCATGTAGCACCATTGTTATACAGCTTGTCTACCAATGTGCCTCAAAATCATCAACACATAGCTTAAATTTATTTGTACAATTTCTATGCCATCTAGATCTATTATTACTTAAGTACATTTTCATCTTCATTGTGCCAGTTCCTTGTCATCAATTACTGTTTCTTTTAAATGATGTTTCCATTGCTACTGAATATGGACTTCATGTTAAGCCGGGTTTATAGTAGTCTGTATCTGATCTACAACCATTCATATTTAAGCCGTGTCATGAGAAAACCAACAATGTGGTTTCCGAATAGGTCCGAGCTGTACAGGCACAGAAAAAGGTACAAGTAGGCAACGATCAGGAAAAGGCGCAGTCAGAAAGAGATTCCCACTCCAAAAACCGAGGTGGGAAATACTAAATTAACAATCAGGTACTTATACCATGAAAACATATCGTAAGCCGAATGAGCAGCTATTTTCCCATTAGGTGGCCACTCAGTTACCTAAACTTAACTAAAAATATGAAAACATGCATAAGGTGCAAACAGCACAAAAATAAACAATAAGAACCACCACAGAAGTATCGCCTTGCAACCTTCAGTTATATAAAACTAACTCGATTTTACAGGTACCTTACCTCACCCTCAGCTTCTGCAGTGGTTCAAAACATTTAGTTAATTGTTCGGTCCTCGTGGTGAAGACTAGAGGCTGATAATTTTGGATTTAGAAAGTAGAGGAATTATACTATCCAAGGCGCTGATCAGCTTCGAAGTTACTGCGAAGCTGATCTGCGCCTTTGTTTTGCATATGCAGATTGTTGATTTTCTCATGACACTGCTCATGTTCTATCGCAATCTGATTAGTTTATCTATGCATCTCTTTTAAATAGAATTTAGAAACACATCAGATAAATTTTGTTTACATTTATCAGATTTTATAAATTTAACCTAGAACAAGCTTCTTTCTGTGAACTTCGGTCTTATCAGAAAGCACATGGTTCTAACAAAATACAAATAGCGTTCTTGAATTAAATTCAGTTTTCATTTTTTATGTTATATAAAAATAATTGTTAGATCCTATGGAAGCAGTAAAAATACAAAGCTAGAAGATGCCTGCAATTTCAAGAATTTACATCTGTGTAGTCTAAATCAAAGACTTATTTCAATTTTAATATTTCATTGTATTGCTCCATGTTCATCACGGTTTCATTATTACTTTGCTCGGGAAACCAACTTTACAGAGAACATTTAATACTACAGTATGTTTAATTTGAAATAAGTTTTGAATTGCAAATTATCGGTTACATACCTCATTTCTTAATAATATAAAAGAGCATGTGCGAGAGAAAACCAACAATTTAGGTTCCGACCAGGTCCGACGCAAACCGGCCCGTACAGTCACAGAAGACACTTAGAAGCTCGAGATTCTGTATTTAAGAAATAGAGGGATTGTACAATCGGTGTAGCGAAAACAAAGGCGCTGATCAGCTTCGCAGTTACCGCGAAGCTGGTCTGCGCCTTTGTTTTCGCATATGCAAATTGTTGGTTTCCTGATGCGGCGGCTTAAAAAATAAAATATTTTATGACAGGCTCAGCTTTATGACAGACCTACGATGTCGTGTGCATAATTTCAGCAAAATATGCACTTTACATCCTCATTACTGTCATAATGCATTTAGAAACTTTAAACGTCGTCTAGCGCATTTCAAACTAGCCATGGATCGGACAAAATTGATGGTCTCGACATAAGGCAAAGGCATTGTCGACAAAAAGCCTTGTCGGAACGTCAGAATTCGAAATGCAAAACCTGTTTTGGTTAGGCGCCTGTAAATAAAAACAAAACTGAGATCCTTTAAGAGCAGTGAACATATTAATGAGGAAGGGGATGGGCCATACCATGGTTTCGGCTACTTCAGTAAGCCTCTTCCGTGACCCTATAAACCCTGCTTAGGCGCCTGTAAAAGCGGTTTAAGCCCCCTCCCCATTCATTTTATATTACTGATCGTTCCAAGGCGATACTTCTGTTGTGGTTCCATTTGTTTTATGTTTTGGAGATTTTTGTATTGTTTGGGCCTTATGTACGTTTTCATATTTTATTCAAGTTCGGGTAACTGAGTGACCGCCTATTGGGAAATAGCTGCTCACTCGGCATGTATTCTAAGCATAAGTACCTAATTGTCAATTTAGGTTTTCCCACCTCGGGTTTTGGAGTGGGAATTTCTTTCTGATTGCGCCTTTTCCTGATCATTGCCTACTTATACCTTTTACTTATGTGTGGGACTCACGCTATCTTTCTCCAGCGCTGTAATATATATATACCAAGTTAATGTACTGAGAGGCTGTGCCGAATACATATCACTTAACACAAGGCCAGTTGAGCCCATTTCAAGAACGACAACTCTTGTCGCCAAAGCAAGCGTATACAAGGGGACGTAACTATGTGTATAAATACACGAAGTATCGAACTACAGTCCGCTGATAAAATACCTAGCCTATTTAAATTTCAAGAGTCATTCATAAGTTTGAATGAATTAAACCTGTGTATGTGTTGTCAACGTTGTTGACTGTTTATTAGATAAGGCGGGACTAGGAAAAGATAACCTAGATAGAAAGACGAAAAATATATTGTCATGGTCTAAAATGTTGACAATTTGTGTAAAGAGAGGTCCATGGTACTAGGAATAATTACCCATTACAGGCCATTCCCACGTCAGTCATAATATGTAGCTAATATTCAGGAAATAAACATGTTGTTTCACCAAAGAAACGGGGAAATAATAATGATGAAGGAGAAAATTGACCTAAAACTTCAAGCCATATCAAAACAATGACTAGTAAAGTAGACAATGTACCAAAGGACCATGTTGTACATGTAAACATTTAACCATAGAAAGACAATCTGAAATGCACCCGCATGGATGACAGGTGTTGGTTACCTGAGACGTTAAAAATAAACTGTCCTAATGGAGGTTGAATGAGTTTAAAGATGCTGTCCTTGTCTGTACATAATATAAAATTGGTCCATTGATTGTTGGCAGACAGATACGTGGTTGTTACATATATGTTCAGTAACTTGGATTCTATGTTATTCAGTTTGCATGGTATAAAAACGCTGGTCTGACCGGACGAGTCTAAACTGGTATATTTCCAAACTGATTTATGTCTTGATTGGTATGCCATTTAAGAAAGAAATGGCATAAAGTGTCTTACTCTTAATTTTCATAAAGTGTCTTACTCTTAATTTTCCATACAATCATACATGGGCCTGAACAAGCCCGTGTATCTATGTAGAATAGTGAATGAACAGTGACGGTGTTTGCTTTGCACTTAAGGACCGGGGTTGTATTATAAAATAATATTTGATAGCGGAAACGTGATCACTGTGGTATCGGATACCCTATTCAAGCATTGATATCAGATCGATTAAGATATTGGGAAATTTGTAGTAATCAAAGTATCCGAGTTCCATTCCGAGTTAGATGGATAATGTCATTCTGAGCCATGTTAACAAGTCTCTTTCGTTCCACATAGAAAAGAATCTAGACATTCCAGGAGCTAACGTTATCTTCAACCGCCATACAGATGAAGTACAGATAGGACGGAATATCAAACATGGTGGCCCCATAGTATTACTAGCTTCAACCACCAAGTATTACGAAATTTTATCGGTCTAAGAGGTCTGCAATAACTCAAGTTTCTAAATGATAGGACTGCTTCAGTGGCCAGATTTAGAATACTGTTTTAACTACTAAGGATGTTTTGATCTACACTTCTCAAGTTCACTTGTCTTACTGACATGCTCTTCGAGGATTCAGTAAGTTGAAATTTTAAACTCGAGATCATATTTTGTGACAGAAACCCGTTCTCAAGAAAACCGTCAATTTTGAGTTCTTCACTTTCATGTGAATACTTTGATAACTGACTTAACTGGTCTTTGTCTTTCTTTTACCTCACATATCATTGATCTGGAATCCTACTCAGTTCTGTGGCGATAACTTCTTACTGAACATGTTTTCTCGACGGAAGGCTTCTAATATTGCGAGTTCGATGTATGAAATACTACCCAGTGAGTTTTCTCACCTAGATAATTGGTGTCATTGATTTTAAACAAAGGATGATCAAATTAGCTGGAAATGTGATACCCGTTCTTAGCTTGTGGTAATACGAGATTAAATTCCATATACGGCTTAATTAGAGGAGTTCACACATTTGAAACAATGCTCTTCAAGCGACAGAAAACAGTTCAATACGCAACAGGGAGAAGTGTCAACAAAGTCGTGAACGTTCCCTAATTAACTCAGATGTATGGCAAGAGCATACGAGGGGATGATTAACCAAAATTTCGTTTCCGTATCCAGTGCAAGGTCTGGATATTGATCCTAAAAGCATTAGTACGTAGACAAATCCTGTGGCAGATTCTGATGTTTGCGACAATGCGCGTTTTGGTCGAGAACATTTGAGCCGCCTCGTGGGGAAAACCAACAATGTGGTTTCCGAACAGGTCCGACACAAACCGGCCTGCACAGTCACAGAAGCAGGCTAAATGCTTGAAATTTTGGAGCTAAGTAGAGGAGGAATTGTATTATCCGAGTAGCGAAAACAAAGGCGCTGATCAGCTTTGATCTGCGCCTTTGTTTTCGCCTATGCAGATTGTTGGTTTTCCCATGGGGCGGCTCATTTTAATAAACGCACCTGATCTCTCACATCGAATCTTGAAACAGCTACAGAAGATACTTAAAACAATTCTGGTTCAAGCCGAAAATGTCACAATGCAACCTCGGCAGAAACTAATGTCATCACTTTGTGCTACTTTTAGAAAGAGATATAAAAAGGTACAAGTAGGCAAAGATCAGGAAAAGGCGCAATCAGAAAAAAGATTCCCACTCCAAAAACCGAGGTGGGAAAAAAACAAACTAACAATCAGGTACTTATACCATGAAACATATCGTAAGCCGAATGAGCAGCTATTTTCCCATTAGGTGGCCACTCAGTTACCTTAACTTAACTAAAAATATGAAAACATACATAAGGCGCCAACAGCACAAAAAATTTAAACACCAAGACATAAAACAAAAAGAACCAACATAGAAGTATCGACTTGGAACGATCAGTAACACAAAGTTACTGGCGGGCTTAAACCGGTTTTACAGGTACCTAACCTCACCCTCAGCTTCTGCAGTGGTTCATAACATTTAGTTAGTTCTTCGGTAAAAGTACGCATTCATTTTCTAGATGCACACGAACCATTGCGTACCGATAGTCATCAGCTTATGCTACACCGATTCCAGTGCATATTCTGCATTATGTTTTGTAATTTGCATCCTAATTACTCTACGAACTAATTTAAAATATAGCTTCCTATTCAGTTTAGAGTGAAATCGAAATTATGTTTGCCTTTGACAGTTTTCTAATTTTCATTTGTAGCGGTGTATTAATAGCGGAATCCTAGTGTAATTAGGCATATGAGAATACCAGGAAAGTCTTACTGAATTATTCTAGATGACCGCATTTTCGTGTCTATGTCTCATTATTGTTGATTTTTTCGCTTTCCAACAAAAATATACTGGTAGCATACTTTTGCATGCGGAAAATGAAATAACATCATCGCTGCAGATTACATGTGGTTGTTAGATCTATATGTCTGAACAAAAATCACTTTTCTTCCAGAACTGGGTCAACTTCTCCCCGGAATGAAATTCTTTGACAACATTTGCTTTCATATTCTGTATTTTCACGCGTTGCTCGTCGATGCCTACATTCTACTCTGGACTCCCTAGGAAAAGTGATTAAAATCAAACTATCCATACATACAAGGCTTAGTTGTTTCCTTGTGCGGTTATATCCTCTGACAAGCACATCTTTGGGTGTCAAAGTTTGGTAGAAGTCCTATAAAATGAAGACATCCCGACATGACCATTGCTGTTCACTGGGACGCTAGGCCATAAACCAAATAAACAAACAAATCAACTGCCCAACGATTCTATACACGTATATCTTGATTGCAGCTTCAAGAGCAACCACCAGCATAGAAATTGCCAATAGTCTGCCAGTGCTTTAACAACCCAGACTTATCTATGAAAAAATCTAATATTGCAAGTTATTTGATGACCCAAAGAGACTATAACTGGAAATGGATTGACTATATTTCTGTCGAATCTAGAACAATAGCTGTAACAATCGATAAGTCTCATCGTTGGGGATTCCAATTACAGCTATTGCAAACAAAAGCATCAATTACTGTGATGTGTATAAGTCTATTGCGACTGGAGGAAAATGTACGACAGCAAATTTTCAGAAAACTGATTTGGCCAATTCAGCTTTGGCTCGCCATCTTCCAGCGCCCGAACCGTAAATGAAACTAGAAGGAGTTTTCAGAGGAAAACATATGTCTCCCCTCTCTGCCCCAACCCACTTTTAATTAAGTAAATTTTTACATATAACCCTGAAAAATATAAACCAATAGACATTTTAAATTAAAAAATATATATACCAACAGACATTTTAAAATATCACATGTTTCAGCTGTAAAAAGTAATGGACCACCTCGGTCCCAACCCTAAATTTTTACAAAAATTTTGAACATAAATTAAGGGCCATAACTGTAAGGTCGTTTCACGAAATTTACCCATCTACAATCCCAAACCAATCCTTGCCGGTATCAACTAATATGCAAAGTTTGAAGAAAATCGGTAAAAAAAAAAACTACTCGAGTTAGAGAGCGGAAACGAAAAAAATGCAATTTTTAACCTCAATCAAGGGCCATAACTCTAAGGTCATTTGACGAAATTTACCCATCTACAATCCCAAACCACTCCCTGCCGGTATCAACTCATATGCAAAGATGGAAGAAAATCGGTCAAAAACTACTCAAGTTAGAGAGCGGAAACGAACAAAATGCAATTTTTAACATCAATCAAGGGCCATAGCTCTGAGGTCGTTTGACGAAATTTACCCATCTACAATCCCAAACCACTCCTTGTCAGTATTAACTCATATGCAAAGTTTGAAGAAAATTGGTCAAAAACTACCCAAGTTAGAGAGCGGAAACGAACAAAATGCAATTTTTAACCTGAATCAAGGGCCATAACTCGAAGGTCGTTTGACGAAATTTACCCATCTACAATCCCAAACCACTCCTTGCCGGTATCAACTAATATGCAAAGTTTGAAGAAAATCGGTCTAAAACTACTCAAGTTAGAGAGCGGAAACGAATGGAGACACCTGGATTTTCAAACAGTTTATTGACCTTTGTGACCTTGAAAATTAGGTCAAGGTCACCGAAATCTAATCACTCCATTCGGCTGTCCCAATGAAGTTTCTGTGCCAGTTTGGTCTAAATCCATCCAGTGGTTCAGGAGATATCGTGCAGACCAACGGGATCCACACCAAAAACAATATGTCGCCCACCCCTTCGGAGGGGGGGGGGGGACATAATCATCACAAACCAAAGGCTCTCACTTTTGATAATTGGACGGACTATTCGCTGTGCAAGAGGCTAGATATTGCTGACGGATTCGAAATGTACGCTTAGTTAAACGAATAAAATGGACATTAACTGTATGCCATATTCTGCTTATGCATGAAGAATCGAAGTAGCACTGGTGCGACGGAAGTAAGTCAGTGGATACGAATACTTACTGCAGTTGAGTAATTCCAAGCTCTTGTATCGAATGAAACCAAAGAAAGCCACAAAACATTTATATAGGATTAGGGGGATGTTTAAAAAATCGTTTTCTCAAAACTGTCACCTGGAAACACGAAACTGCACTTTCTCACGCAAAAAGACAATTTAGTAAGACAAAAATCTTTAAAAATGGTTATCTATGTCACATCAAAGATATCATTATATACAAATAAGGGAAATGGTATTAATACATAAGCCTTGAAGCCCATAAAAACTACCGAAACACTTACATTTTGTCATGTGGAAGGTCTCTTGTGTCGGGGTTTTGTGAGTGCAGTACAAGGTTGCTCCAAAATAAAGACTCGGTTGTAGCAATACTGCCAAAGCTATAGTCACATGCAACCTACGACCATTCTTCGACACTGCTTTGGCCCTTATTTAGTAAGTGAAGTTGGTTTTAGAGACCTACATGTAGGGGTCCTGCTACATGTACACATACACTTTATTGACACGCGGAGAGGATGGTGAGGTTAGGTGCCTGTAAAATCGATTTAAGCAAACACCCCACCCCAGTAATTCTATATTATTGATCGTTCCAAGGCGATATTTCTGTTGTGGCTCCATTTGTTTTATGATTCGGAGTCGATTTTTTGTGCTGTTTGAACCTTGTGTACGTTTTCATATTTTTATTTTAAGTTCGGGTCACTGAGAGGCCGCCTATTGGGAAATAGCTGCTCGCTCGGCTTACGGTATGTTTTCTATGTATAAGTACCTAATTGTCAATTTAGGTTTTTCCCACATCGGTTTTGGAGTTGGAATTTCTTTCTGAGAAAGAAATTCCCACTCCAAAACCGATGTGGGAATAAACTAAATTCTGATTGCACCTTTTCCTGATCGGTGCCTACTTATACCTTCCTATTATTCAGAAATATAGAAAATGAATCTCAGTTAGTTCGCCACAATCATAGTACGGGTAGTTTTAGGTCTATGGAAGGCTAGGATAAGCTTCTTATCGTAATCATTCTCATGGCTTTACAAATGACTGGCATTGTGAATGAATCAAACATTTTCCAATCTCGCACTGACAGGAAACTAATTCAGAATGAAAATGTACACCGTGTAAGCCATATTGACTTGCAAATAACCCTGCTCTTGAGAATGTTTTAAGTCGCGAATCAATACCTGAAGGCCATCTCTTACTTAAATTTTATTGCAATCCTCGAACATATGTGCCAAAATGTATATTTTACAAGGACCAATATAATTATAAAATTCCATAACAAAACCATTCGACAACTCGTAAAAAGCTTGCTATTGCGAAGACAAAATGCATGTACCTTATACATGTATTGAGACAAATGTCGCTACGAACAAATGTTGCTGCAAAACTCAGTGTTTGCAATACGACGCTTTTGCAAAGCCACAGACATACGAGGAGGTAAGAACCATGCATTAGACTCAGAACAGGATATGTTTTATCATGTAACAAAGTTCTACTGTCTCTTCATGACCTTAATTTTGCAGGTGGGCAGGCCGACTTTCTCCTTTCAACTCTCTATCAACGCGTTGAGGATATATATGTTAGTCTGTCCTGGATCTCTCCCACCTTTTCGAAGAATATTAAATGTTTTTATGGAGAGCAAAACTATAAAAGATAATAAATCTGTTTGCGAGGTTGTTAGTGGTCGGTGTTAGACATCATGTAATGGATTTATCAGAAGTCTACCTGGCGAGGGGTTGGGCAACAAGCCACCATGATTTTTGATTATGCCATCGACTATTATGTGAACCTTTACAGTACGAATGATCGAGATGATGAAAATGTTTTGATGTGCTCTACTCCTAGAATATCATGACACAGTAGTGCACTTTTTTCAGTCATATTCCTAAGTTGCTTTTAATAACCGTATCTGGCAAGTCGGCATTTAGAATGAATGTTGCTCTATAAAGCATCTGCACCTTTACACATTCAGTTTTATAAAAAGAATCAAAATAAATATTTGCCAGTTGCCCCGGAACTTTTTGCACGTTCAGTTTTTGGTTTTCATAAAAATTGAAAGGAACCATTCGAAAAGGCCAGATTTAAGAATGAATCAAAGACCTTCAGAAAGCGATTTCTGCATCTTTGAGAATGGAATTTCATAGCTGCAGAGCTTCTGCTTCATGCTTGGGTGGATGTGTGTTTTTAGATCATCGGAACTGGGTTTAAGATACCGCCGTTGTTTCCTTTGGGCTGGCTGTCTGACTATGCAAAAAAGCAACGTGAAAGTGAGATTACTGTCTACATTTGTCGAGCGCCCACTCCCGCCATACTTATAATTATCTTTATTATTATTATCATTATTATTGATGAAAGCTTCATGGGCGTTCCCGAAACAGCTTCAACGACGGCAATAGCGTGTTGCTTCTTTGTCGTGGCTTTAACTTAGTTTTTCTTGCTTTGTTATTAGTGCCTGTTTTGTTATTAGCAAAAATTCAAACTTGGAATGGGCAGGTGTTTAGATAAAGAATGAATGGAATACTTTTGAAGTTTTCATGCAAAACTTTGGTCAGTAACTAAAACCTCAAAATGACTGATAATCCAGTGAACGAAATTTTTGATAATCCATTAACCGATAACGAAGACTGCTTGAAGCCTTGCACTTTTGTTTTGTGTTGGAAGAAGCTTAATGTTCACTCGGGGTTCATCAGGAAAACATGTCCATGAAAGGTCAAAGTCATTTCTGTTCACTGAAACTTAGCCACATGACGAAGATGGCCACCACGCCCATATATGGTAAAACAAAAAAAAACAAAAAAAAAAAAAAAAAAAAAAAAATTCTCCAGAACTGACAGGCCGATTTTCATGAAACTTGGTATGTAGCATTTGGGACTCTACCCCATCATTATTTGTTCAAATGATGACCCTATGATGATCTTGACCTATTTTACGGCAAGGTCAGTTTTGGAAACACTCGTTTTGATCGCAATAAATGGTAAAAACCCTTAAAAAATCTTCTTCTCCAGAACCGATGGGCAGATTCCCATGAAACTTGGTATGTAGCATCGGGGACTCCAGCCCATCATAGTTTGACCCTCTGATGACATTGACCTATTTTATGGCAAGGTCAATGTTGGAAACATGGGCCTTTACATGGGAAAAGGCGAAAACAATGGATAATTTGGAAGCCTGAGACTTGAAAGTTGCTAGATACAGACAACAAAATGGAGTCAATGAAGGTATGTAATTAACTAAGGTCAATGTCATTTTGTTGACCTTGACCCATGGTTTTCTCAGAAATCATTGTTTTTGGAAACTATTGCAGCCTGAGACCTGAAACTTGGCAGATGCAGACAACTTAAAAAGTAAATAAAGGTGTGTGAGTATTCAAGGTCAAGGTCATTTCATGATGACAAAATGCTCCAAGATCAGGCTTCAGGTGAGCGTTCTCGGGACCAATGGTCCTCTGATAACACTTTCTTTCGAGAAACTTGTCGAACAGATAGCTTGTTGCTTATAATCAGTGTATACTTTAGTAGTGATCGTAATATAGACATTACTGGTTATAAATCTTACACATTCTTGATATAAAGCAGAACTACTTTTACAATTTTCTAACCATTAACCTTGGGTTTTTCTTTTTCATGCGTAACTACTCTATAATTTACATTGTTATGATGGAATACAACACCCACATCAATGTATGTGGCAAACAACGAAGTCGAAAAATCTACATTAATCTCGTCTAGTTAACAGGAACTGTTCACAACTATGAGGATGTCCCAGGTGTTAGCTGGGTATTTTGTTCATTTTACTGTATCGAGTACCAGGATCTGAGGTACGCATGTATACATACGAAACAACGATGTTTACGGACTGGTTAGTCATGGCTGTGCCAATTTGTCTACCCTCGTAAAATAAAGTATTTACTACTCACTACTTACTTATCAATACAGTTTCTGGATTCGGATACACACCACCTTACATGTCAATGCACCCAGTCGATAAGACATGATAAAGATCGTTTCTTTACATCAACTAACAGCGGTAAATCTACTTACGAAGGTTATTATTATTAATGACTGTCATATTAAATTATATTACCTTGTTCTCAATGTTAAATTTCATATCTATCTTTATATTTCATGACTGTCTTTGAGATCATCTTAAGAACGTATTTCAAATATTTTAATAACTTAAAATATTACAACGACGTTTAAAGATATCATTATCATATTCATTTTAAGTTGATCCCGGCAAGGGGAGTTGTTAAGTATTAAACTGGGGATCAGTTAAGGATCTGACAAACCCTCGATATTATGATAAAGCAGACAGGCTTGCGAGAAAATGTTATTTTTATAGACTGCCCGAAGGACAAAGTACAAAATTAATATAAGTATTTTGTATTACGTCAAACGGAAAAACGTCAAAAGCAGTGAGAGGTGTAAAAATAATTAGCGTAAATAAGTGTAGTACAGCCAATCGACTATATAATTTGAGTTATATCATAAGAAAACGTATCGACAAGGACAAATAGACAAGCTGGTTCCGTGTTCATATGGCTATCAATGCCAACTGTGTCTAGAAGTGGTTATTCAAACAGTCCGATTCGCAACGATTTAATTTAACTGTACGGTTGTATATAAGAGTACGACACATTTTACATGTAGCACTAGCCGACAAATTTAACTTCCGCTTTTGAAGTACCATTCAGAACTGAACAATGCGGATGCTATTTTTTACCAAACTGCAGAAAAGTGTGATGTCATGTCACAGAGTACTAAGACCCCCCAATGTAATCGATCCGCTACGGAGGCTTTTTTTCTGTAGCTGGTGAAAATTCAGTTTGCCCATGATGATTCATTGACTAGTTAGAGACCGAACTACTAACTAAGTGCTGTGAACTACTGCAGAAGCTGAGGGTGAGGTTATGGCCCTGTAAAATCGATTCAAGCCCGCCAGTACTTTTATATTACTGATCGTTCCATGGCGATACTTCTGGGGTGGTTCTTATTGTTTTATGTCTCGGTGTTTAAATTTTTGTGCTGTTTGCGCCTTATATATGGTTTCATATTTTTGGTAAATGAGTGGCCACCTACTGGGAAAATAGCTGCATTTTCGGCTTACGATGTGTTTTCATGGTATAAGTACCTGTACCTGATTGTTAATTTAGTTTGTTTTTTCCATCTCGGTTTTTGGAGTGGGAATCTCTTTCTGATTGCGCCTTTTCCTGATCGTTGCCTACTTGTACCTTCTTCTATCTATGGATTAGTTGTAGCTAAGCGGTATGCATTTTAATTCGTCGAGCTCATTCATTAAAGTATTTTGGAGAGTAACAAAATATATTCAAGTCACGAACTGCAGTCTCTTAATCGTGACCCGCGTATGAATGTGTCAACAAAGAGAACACAATCAAACTTCGAAATGCTTTCTGGTGTTTACGGGTATAAATAAAACGCCCTGTTAATACCCGCATATTCGCCACAGTCATCCGTTATGTCGTCAGTTTGTGTTTGTCCTTTTTCTAGCTCAGTCCCTAGGGTTAACTCTTCAACATCAACGTTCGTAGAATAGAGATTAAATTACCACGATTTAAATAGTTATTTTGACCTTTAGAAATCGTGTGTCATCATTACTTAGCTAGTATCCTGATACTATTCCAGACTGTTATGAGATCATAGTCAAACCTATCTTCAGCAAGGTTTTCAACGAGGTTAGAATGAATAACTTCTTCATGCAACAAACTCGAAATACATGCTAGGGGATGATTGGAATTAAATGTTCCATCGCAACCAAATTCCCTTCTATTCGGACTGCATAGAAGCAAGGATTGGGTTTCGCAATTGTGGTCGAAGTCTTTGCTTTTCTTCTTATCACGTGGCTCTAGTAATCGTCTTACATATTCCAAATCTCGTGTAGCATTTCGAATTTTCTTTTTTAGAAAGGTTAAGAAGTTAAATGTAATAGTTTAAAAGATTACTTGTATTTAAATTGCATTTGAAATAGACAGTGACTTGCGCATTCCACACATGTGCAAAACCACAATGAAACTTTGAGATAGTTAAGGTGTCTTACAATTTCGATTCGAGAACTAATTGAAAGGACCAGCAGCACATAATTTGAAATGAACATGCAAATTAAAACACAGGTTATTACTGACAGACATTCATTCTACGGAAACAGGTAAACTCATATAAAGGACATAGGGGCAAACAGTATAGTCCCAGATGTGACGCCGCAGTACGCGGTGTCCCATCTGGGGATATTTAGTTTGCTTAGAGGAATTTCATCGAAAAATGGAATCATCAGTAAAATTTCAAACTCACTGCTGATGGCCCTAATGATGACAGTGGACTCATCTAAATGATAACGGGAAAGTCCATTCGTCATAAACGTGTTAAGTGCACTCGGCGTTAAGTAAAGGTAGATAAATTGTATATACCTTTATGTATCAATAAAGTTTTGTCTTGGATAACTTCTGCGCTGTGCACTTCACATAGTCAGAAAAATCTTAAACGCATCTAAGAGACTTGTCTGACAAAAACCATTTACATTATTCTATTACGATGAAGCATGAATTCTGCCTTATCTATACTAAATTCATTTCCTGGCTACTGTTTCTCTTCCGCTTGGTCAACACATTAATGGAATTGCTTAATACGCCTGTGACTTTGATATATCGGTACATTATGCAAGATTGCTTTTCGCATTATAGTGACTTACTTTCTAACAGCGTTAAACATCAGGAAAACATGTTCGTGTAATGTATACCCCCTTGAACCCACTTTTATATAGCAAAACTGGGGTATGCAGGGGTATACATATTTTTCTTATTTTTGCTCCAAAACATAGATTGTGGGTACTCGTTAGAACCGCATCGGCGAGGCGGTTCTAACGTGCACCCACAATCTATGTTTTGAGCAAAAATAAGAAAAATGTAAAAAAAAATTCAGCAGAAAATTTTCAATTTTTACAACTATAGAAAAATTTATATATTACATGGGCGTTTTCGTAATAAAATATGCAACCAGAGGACATTCTATCAGACCAGATACTATTTCGGTGAGCTAAAATTATACGGAAACCGTGAGATATAGGGGGTGTGAAATAAAATGAGTTAAACATTTGGTGTCCAGTAAAAATAATGCATCAGAAGCATTAATTAGACATGCCTGATACGATAAAGTTGAACTGCTATTTCTAGCAGTGCCGATATCAAACAAGAGCTAAAACTACGAGACAATCCAAGATAATGATAACCCTGTCCCAGCAACAATGTAACGCTATACATGTATGCAGAAGTTCTGTTTTGACGTCATTTACATCATGAAAATTCAAAAGCGAAATCACGAGGTTTTAATCTATATGTATACTACAATTCAACGGGATATGCATGTGAAATGACCAACGTCAGACGAGCAATAAACTTAATCACAGTCGCTCTATCTTACTGTCTGTTGTCCAATAAAACAAATGACAATTTGAGATAATTAGTTAACTCCTACGATCTTTATTGATTGTTAATTGAAATATATCGTGGGCAATCAATATTACATTTTCATTGACGCGATCTTCATTGACGGTTTAAGCCTTACGTAACGTCTGGTGTCTGTTTTACGTCAATGATAAAATCTGTTTTATAGAAACGTATATAGAGACTTAGGAAATTAGCTACTCGCTCGGCTTACTTTATATACCTATTGAGTGTTTTCCATCTAGGTTTTAAGGATGGGACGTTGGCTTTGATTGCACAAGTTATTGGTCATTGCTTTCAGTTACTTTCTATGCACATGCTACCAACAAACATGCATATCAGATTGCACACCCGGAGGATCATTTTAAAGATGGCCGAATGCATCTTTCCAGGTGGCAAATTTGCAACCTGATCTGTCGTCACTGCCTTAACCATAACGACTGTGTTGACTTCTGTTTTCTGTTTATTCTGTCCACCTCTCTGATGTACTTCCACATCTTTATATTTGGTTGGTGCTAGACTGATGGCTACCTTGTTGGGAAAGAGCTTATCACTTTGCTCTTCATGCATTTTGTAACATTTTTGTGATGTTTTGTATAGAATTTTCTGTTCCGTCTGGTGTCTGGGTTGGGACGTTCAATTTAATTGTGCATCAATCTATTGCCTTTTATTCTTCTTTAAAGAGCTGTGCATAGTTATTACACTTTATGTTCAGAGCACACGTTTTAATACTCAAGAGGTTACAACGATTCTGCTATCAGCTGTCTAACTTGATTGTACTTTTAGAAGCAAATGGTAGTATTTTTCTGATATTGTGTTTTACTGGCGTCTATAAAAATGCTATTGCGTGTATATCTAGATGATGTTTTAGATGACCTTTTCCGCGTTCAATCAAAAATAGATTTCAAAGCAATTGAGCGGGTATAAAGATCATGAGCCTGTGTTAGGTAAAAATCTCGAAGTTTCCACAAACTGTTGGCGCACCAAACTTGTATCCCGGTGGATATGTATTTGTCATGCAACGTTAGTATATTAAAATGTTTTTCGCTTTTTGCCTCTTCAAAGTGGCTTACCTCTTCAAAATGGCTTGAATTCTTGCACCAGGCATCCATTTTGAGCAAAGGCCATTGGTTTGACATGTGTTTACTGGAATACTTGATGGGTTTATGTACCAAAGAAATTCTTTTAAAGTGCTATGATGCGAATGGTGCCTGTCATTTAAATGCTTCACCATCCAGATCATCAACGTGCACGGCATTACTAAAATATTAATGGCAGTCCATATATTATTATTCAATATGCTTTATAAATATATTCCAAGACGGTTTAGTTTAAGATGCAATCATACAAGTACAAAAGTGTCTGCAAAGACATTGTCAATGTTTATAGATACGATAAGATAAAGTACATTTCCGGATAAAACTTGTGACGATTTAATCAGAACATGAGTAGTATTTGCATTGCTTTGGGAATGATCATCCGCTAAGACAAATCCTCCATATTCTACAGTAAGACCATAAAATAAAGGGATGCCACTGAATATAAATGATCAATGTCACCAAAACTGACATCGTGCCGGAACAATCTGCCAATAAAAAAAAATGCTTTTAACCAATGTTAACCCTGGCCAGTATGTTTTAACATTGTCAAATTCAAATGAACTTATAAAGGAGTATTTTCATTTTAAGTTTTCTAGCGGTATGCGTCGAGGCTAATATTTTTTGGCATAAAGTCTGCAAGAGTGCTAAATTAGCTTTTTCTGGTAGACAAAGTGTTGTTTCCCGCTACATCCACAACCAATTTAGGCATTGTTGATGCTCCTGAATTAATCAAGCACTACATTAGATGTGATCTGATAATGAATAATAAATAGGTCTACATTTCTTTTTCTTGGCTTTCAATTACCTAGTCTGCATTGCAAGGCAGGCCTAAGAAATTGACATGATGAGCATGTTCTGTTGTCAATGGCTGCACAGCTATTGCATCCAGATTAGGGTAAATGGAATATACACATATGGACACTGTAAAAAGCAATGCCAACGTCTTGTTAGCGTTGTTTAAACCGTAGGAAAAGTACGAAGGTGGTCTTTTTGTTAAACGACACGACCAAAATGTTCATTTAATTCAAACTTAGCAACTCAGACGAAAGCATTTCGTGTAAATCCCTTGGATATTAGATTGCAAGTTTCAAAAGCAGCAATTAGAATAATGTAACAACATTAAAGAAATTTGCATGTCAACGGAAAATTAAGTAGAAATACTGATGATCAATGTCAATCAGATTTTCAAACATTTCGTGATTTCTTCGAGATTATTTCTCTTTCACTGAATTTCTGTTCCAAGAAATTGTTGTTTATGCCGATTCAAGATACAGTCGTTAAAGTGACACGTGCATCCAGATCGGTTTTCATGTAAGCATCAACAGTCGCCAAAGACTACAATTACATGTCAAAATGATTTCCGGGTGGAGACCGTGTTTCCTTTTATCACCAGCTGAGAAGGCACGAAGCATCTTGTTCATACTCTTAGGCAATTGCCCTGATTAAATACATGTAAATGACATGTAGTGATTGCAAACAATAATTATTGTGCTGCTTCAGCACTGAGCCTCACTTTTTCCAGTTGCTATCTTCATTTGAGCCACCTCATGGGAAAACCAACAATCTGCATAGGCGAAAACAAAGGCGCAGATCAGCTTCGCGGTAGCCGCGAAGCTGATCAGCGCCTTTGTTTTCGCTACTCGGATAGTACAATTCCTCTTCTACTTAAATCCGAAATTTCAAGCTTCTAGCTCTTTCCCATGCTTGTACAGGCTGGTTTGTGTCGGACCTGTCCGGAAACCACATTGTTGGTTTTCCCACGAGACGGCTCATTTACGTGCAAGGGTGATTTTCATGTAAAGCCATTCAGCAACACACACAGTTCATGGCAACTTGAAGTACCGATCTCTCAGAAACCGATTTATTTTGTTCAAGCACAGCAGTGTTATAGCTTTCTGAAGGACCACACAGGTCTGAAGACCCCGAAAGCATGGCAAACATGCAAATCTCTTGTACGTGTACGCATATTTTGCATGTCTACAAACAGATACGCTGCAACATCAAATGCTTCAAATGTTGTTTCAACTTTTGCAAATCGAGTTTTTTACGTTATAGGGGGTTTCTTTTTGTCATATAGCACTATTTGTCAATAGACATAATATGAGCCACATTTCGAAACAACCTGTTGCTGGCTATTACGACTTACCAACTAGAAATAACTGGTACATGTACCTCCTTACTGCTTCAGCACCACCAAGACTTTGAAGCAGTAATTAGGTACATGTACATACTGCAAATTTAGACAGGCCGGCCACCATGTTTTATTCGCATTTGAAGTTAACAGGAGTTGTAATGTTGCGGCTTCTTTAGCTTAGTACTCATTGTGCAAAATATAACTGTCGGTTCGCAAAGCACTTCAAAGTATTCTAAATCGGTTTAACATACGAACAGAAGGGATTATCATTCCAGTGTGTTTAGAAAGCACATAACTAACAAAAGACAGCACAACATTTGCAATAATGGGTATTCCTAATTATTTGACAAATTGTTGTTTTTTCTTACGAGCCATTATTCAATTTCTGCACCCATAAGTGAGGTCACTAATCTTCAAAAACTTATGGGATGGAAAAAAGTTCAACTTCTGACCACATGACTCACGTACGACTATATTAAAACACAACATGCATTGTTTGTCAACAGCCACTGTCATGTCTGGACGTTGCCTCCATTTTATGGGATTTGTACCCAAAAGTAGGATGTCATGACATCCAGGGAGTGCTTCAAATATAACACCAAACCAGGCCAACGATGCTTATATATTTGTATGGTTTGAGTTGAACCACTTTTCCTGGGCAGGTTGAGATTCTTGAAGCACAAACAGTCCATCTATTTCTTTACGCCCCACTGGGAGGGGGGCATATTGCCATCAAATAAACTAGCCACTGTATCCTCGACTGGCCTATCATGTAAGCCCAGTACAGTTGTAGCTGAACTATGATTTACTAAAACTGCTGCCATTGTTACTGTTTGTTTAAAACAGAAAAAGGCGCGTGTAATTGCCATGTTCATATTTCTAAAACAAGCTACAATTTTCTAGCGTGGCATTTTGCATGAGACACAAAATTAATGGCTTATTTTTACAACAACTCGTGTTCTGTTTTTGTCTTCTATAGCGCAAAATCAGCAGCAATAACGTTAAAGCAATTGAATTTGTATTCTCTGCTAATCATATTCTGCGGAGATGTTATATTGAAACTGACACGGTATTCCAAGCACGTGCCGTTATCGACAAATTATTGAGAACCCATCATAACGAACTCTCTTCTGGGAAAGAAGATTGCCAGCGATAAAAACATGGTAATAAGTACTTGAAGACAATGATGAGTAGGTAAAATGTCATGCATATAGTGTAAATTAACATGTCAAATTATTCTTAGATTTGACAATTTCCTACCGTCCTTGAATATAGCAAGTATCGTGTTCCAAACATTGGGAAAGTCATGGCAACCGAAATGTGGTTTTACTATAACCATCCAACTAAGGCCTATACTTAACCACCTTTCCTGGGCAGGCTCAGGCCTGAGCAGGTGGCTTTTTTACTTAACCACTTTTCCTGGGCAGGCTCAGATCTTCTAAGCAGGTAACTAGTAATCAGATTGTCTTTAAGAAATTTCTTATTTGCCTGGCAACACAAGCAGTCTGACTATTTCTCGCGGCCACAATGAACAGGCGCCAAAAGTCACACCCTGTCTGTTTGTTTGAATTGATGCTTTACGTCCCAGACGTAATGTCGGCACGTTGCCTCCAATTTAGGACGTCATGACGCGCTTTAAATATAACCACCCAACTGAGCCGATTAGGCTTACACGTATGGTGTTACTTGAAACCACTTTTCCTGGGCAGGCTCAGACCTGAGCGGTTAACCAGAAATCAGATTGTCAGTCAGTAGCGTATAAACTTTGTCTGGAGGCACAAGCAGCCCATCTATTTCTTTATGCCCCCATGGACAGGAGCCCATATTCCCATCCAATCACTCTGTTACCAATGCATTTAATTCAAATACAACAAAAATACAGTGTGTGTTTCAAAAATACGACAAACGTAGTTAACATATGACAAGCTGTTCTTCGTCGCCGAGTATGGCGCTAGTCTTTTCCATCAAGGAAAGAGTGGCATTGTTGAAGCATTCATTTGCATTTTGCATACAGTTCTATTTCGTGTATTTCATTATTTCTTTCTGATATCAACTTTAGTGGCTAATTTTGCGGTTGTATTAGGTTAAATATATCATTCAGATTATCTTTATTCATCATTACATTTCTTTTTACATCACTACACTTGTTTAAACGCCACAAGCGTCTCTGGTGATACATACCGACTTAATCATAATGGATCGAGAAAAAGGTTTTAACCAAAAGCAAAAGCCACAACAATTTAGCCTTTAAAAATTGAATTGCTTCTATACGACTCACGAAGAATGCTTCACGTTTTGTTACGCAAACCGGTAGTCCCGGAGCAAGCGATTGCGCGTCAGCCCATTTAGTCATGCGTGTACTCAATTCGTTGACCGGGTTGACATGCTCATCTATGTAGTCCGACTTTAACACAATAATATGTAAAGATTCTGAGAACATGTCCAATATCTGTGGGGTTTTCCACGAACTGGCTTCTATTAACATCAGTATAGGATTTCCGGCTACTAGGCTGTCGAAATGACTAGACAGAACGCTTTATAATCAATGGAAATTCTCACTTATTATGGAAAGATCAAAATCCAATTCCGCATTTCCTGGCTTTGAATCAATAGATGCACGCAACACATACTTGTCGTGAAGTTAAAGGTAAGGCACTTTAATAGGCGACATGATATTGGCAAGCACCATGACATGATGACTGTGATTAAGCACATTTTAAATAGAACTCCGCGTTGCTCGTGGCTTAGCGTCCTAGTCAACAGCTATGGTCATGTCCGGACGTTGCATTCATTTTATAAGACTTCTACCCAACATACGGATGTACGTAATGGCATCCATAATGTGCTTGAAAATATAACCACCCAAGTAAACACTTAATGCTTATATGTATGTATGGTTTGACATGAACCACTGTTCCTAGGTATGCACAAAGGGTCTGAGCGGTTAACCAAATGGTCAGTCAGTAAATTAAAAGCTTTGCCTGGAGACACAATTAGCCTATTTATTTCTCATGGCCCCAATGGGCAGGGTCCCATATTCCTTTCCAGCCTCCCTTAAACTTTACTTTGAAAAGTAGTTTAAGTACGCAATGACATCAAGTATTACTCACACGGTTGCCAATCTTGCTTCATCATGGCCAACTTGCTGGCTCTGGAACCTGTCATTAAGACGACGCTTAGTCGCGGACCTATAATTGTAAAAGGTCAATGACCGTTGCGGTACTGAAAACCTTAGTAGGCTGTTTTTCATAAATGATTAGCAAGATGAAAACCATGACTGACTGACCACATACTAAACACAGCTCGCCAATAGATTATGTTAACCTGTTTTGAATGAGGTGAAGCATGATAAAATTGTCCGATTGACTTAAGAGTGTATCTATCAACCGACAAAATATTTTTTCCATCTTACATGTGTGCATCTACATAAATAAAAGCAAGTTGTCGGGTCTACTTCTAATTTGAATGGTGAAAAGCCTTAAGACAAAGCAAATGCCTGAAAAATGGATTTTAGCATTTTACTTCATAAATACAATGTAAGGCTGATACATGGGCTAATAATGTGTGTGGTTTCTTCGTACATTGTATTTTCTATATGACAAGACAAGTCACATCGACTGCGATATATTGTTGACAAAATAAACATGCCAAGACGAAATATTTTGATAAGATCTCAAATTATTAGTATTTGTATTTGATATCCCTGACGAATAACACTATAATATACATAGTTTCTTAATCGTAACAGACAGTAACAGCTTTTAAGATACGGACCAACGAGGCCATCTTAAGCAGATACAGACCGATCATTAACCAAAAATGAAATGTATTTAGGAGGACTTCTTATAGTGCTGTAACCATACCGTGAAAACACACACCTACATATACAAATATGTATACAATTAAACGTTGAAATCTTGAAATATTCTTAGCGTTCAGAAAGTACAAACTTTGCAGGGGATAAATAACTTCCGACGTCGCGTGCGATATCACTTTTCGAAACGCTTTGACCCATAGCAGAACAGTTCATCGGTTCCAATACTACAAGTGACATGCCAATCAAGGCATACTATGATCATTTTACTCAACCCTTCGATCATAAATAAGAAGTCATACTTTGCTGCCAGTCCTGTAGGGGTGGGTGTATGGTCTGGTCTGCATCGTCACGGAAGGTACTATCCCGACGGATCGTTACTAGGGTAACGCATAGAGAGTGGGGCACTACATGTAGCCACATATGCGTATCCGTCTTGTAGAACAAGCCAAATTTCTCTACGATTTTTCGGTCCACGAGTCGAGCGCTTCAAGTTTGGTGTTAATTTACACATTCTTTGAAAATGTAAACGATGGTGGTCTGAATCAACTTGGAAAGTTCGAAACTTAGTCTACTTCGAGGGGAGAGTTAACAGTCAAGCAACATAAACCATTAAACAAAGAACTAATGGCACCGCTGTCTTCTTGCTCGGGCCACAATGTGTAGGACAAAAGTAAATTTGTATTATCAAAAAGTAAACCAAAGTTTGATTTGAAATTAATTTATTTAAGCCCAAAGTTATTTATAAAGTCAATATATACATACAGTATTTATTTAAGGTTCTTTATTGTGATTCACGATTAGTCGCTAACGCCTCGTATACATACAGATTTTTAACCTCGCCCTGGGAAAAGCGTGCATTCCCGACCAGGCAAGACGCAGTCCACCAGCTCAACTTTTGATATATTGAGCCTGGAAATTATTGCCTAATAATTCATAAAACAAACCATTCGGGAAGAAGCCTACGTGGGCGTACAGTTTCGCAAAGAAATTGGGTTTTCTCATAGCATGTGGAGAAAAATGAATGGCGGAGTTTTACCCATTCACATTTGCAAAATTAACAGCATAGCTTCGTCAAATAATTTTGAAATGTTGTGACATGTTGCGTTGGTTTATAAACTGGGCCGAACAAATCGTGAAAAACGACGCTTCGGATTTTAAGAAAGTGCATTTTCAACGCAGACGATGACTGCGTGCAAGTTCTAAACAAACGCTTACGGGAATATGGGCTCTCGCCCATTGGGGCAAAAAGATATAGATGGGCTTCTTGTGCATCCAGGCAAAACTTCTACGCTACTGTCCATCTGATTACCGGTCAACCGCTCAGGTCTGAGCCTGCCCAGGAGAAGTGGTTCAAGTCAAACCATCAAGCCATACATTTCATGCAAGCCATATTGGTTTAGTTGGGTGGTTTTATTTGAAGAACTTCTTGATCCTAATTTTGGGTAAAAAGTCCCTTAAAATGGAGGCAACGTCCCGACATAACCCTAGTTGTTGACTGGGACGCTAACGTTCAACATATTGGTGTACATTTTTGTCTTCAAATTCAATGTACAATACGTATTGAAGAGGTCACAACCCGCGTTTAAGATTAATGATGTTAAATACCGTCAAAACCTCCCACAAGTTTTAACAATAATAATTTTGCACATCAGCGCCCAAACATTTTATCATAAGATACGGTCGTAACCCCACCATAATAAATGTCTATCGTGAGTTAGTCTGCGAACATATTAATAATAAACCCAATTTAGCCCTTTTCGTGCATTAACACCATTTTATGTCATCTATTTCATAAAACTGTCATGTAACCCTATTGTTTCAATAATGATCGACTTTTATCAATGATGAATCGGACCTCAGTTATGAATGAACAAGTTCTGCTTGGCTTGTTTGTATTTGTTTTCATGTATTGTATATATGTCTGACTCTAGATTCGATTGAAAAAGTACCAACAAATACAGACATGCCTGTGTGACATGATAACTATAAAACTACAGCAAATGCGCCATTTATATACACTGGTTGGCATATCTCTGGCTTCCTACCTATCCGGGTATATTCTGATTAAACACACCGCTACAAATGTCCAGTTTCTAGGAATGCCTTGAAATCTCCCACAAAGGTTTACACGCTATACAAAAGGTACGACAACCCCCATTTCTATGTAAAAAGTGAACATTTAAAGTGGTTCTTTATGTCGACGACTTTCCTGTTTTCATTGATGAGCTATGGAAAGCAGTCTCTTATATACAAAACTGTATTTTCAAACCGTAATTATCTTCAATCGATCTGAAGCTGAGACTTAGCTCAAATCTAGTCTTTTGGGGTTTTGTTGCTAGGGGAAGTTGATACTGTATTTTATTATTAATAATGATTATTCTTTATTTAGTTATTAACGCAGCAATAAATCATATTATAGAGAGACCCAGGTGGCTTATGAATTATATATTTTAATCCCTAAAGCCAACCCTTTGAAGATAAAAACTCAGCTTAAAGCCGCTGATTTGTGGGGAATTTAAATTTCATAAATCAGAGTACAATGCAAAAAAGTAATGTAAAATACAATGGAATAACTTATTGCACACTCCCCGTTAGGAAGCGCCGGTTTGTGAAATACATCAAGTTAAGACCTTTGGGACTATACCGATCGTTAAAGCGATTTATGCACCAGAAATGCTTTACTCCCATTTGCCTAACTGCCGTCAATTATATTAGCCGCGTCATGAGAAAAAAGTCTTCGGGGTTCACGGCCGTTTCTAACTTAAAGCGCGCTACACAGTCACAGAAGACGGTAAGAGGCTTGGAACTTGTATTCTTTGTAAGAAAAGGGTTTGCACCATCTATGTGTGTGTTCAAGACAAAGAACATGCTAATCTGCACAATCAGCGCTGCTTCTTTTAACAGTTGGAAAAGAGTAGATGTTCTCACTATGCGGCTTATTTTGGTACTATCGGAAAGACGCAGTGAACGTACGAAAAGCAGAAAATAGAATCCTCGGGGGACTAACGAACCCTACAGCTTCCAATACTAGTACAGTAGTCGACGGTTTTTGAGTTCTAAAATAAACGAAGAATTTTATCTTCATGAACATTCTAGACATGAATGGCATCAAAAACGAGTATAGGGTAGCAGGGATGTTACCACTATTGGATGTTGTGTTAAAGTCAATGTGCATTTCATGCATATGAAATTATCTTTAGTCACGCACTGTTATTATCTTTCATAACACACTTCTGATTTAAAGAGATAGAATGTCTTGCGTTGTAATTCATACGTAACTTATTGCCTAACATTTTGAATTTTTACATGCTTTGGTTTTCCAATTTTTTATCAGTTAAATGTTCTAGGTCAGTATGAAATGTATCTTAAAATGAACCGCGTCGTGGGGTTACTTGCTTTCTGTATATGCATATACAACTTGTGATCAAAATACGACTTTATGAACGCTACATGTTTGCTAGATTAATAGTACGAAACTTCTCCCTAAATCGGAAGCGCCAAGTCACTAGCTATAAAATGTGGCTCAAGTCCCTGTTTGTGCCCGATCTAGTAAGACACCCAGAAAACCAATGATGTTTGTATCTCGATGCGCCCCTTGTATATATAGTCATTACTAATTCACTGTGTTGACACTGACAATATCATAACTTCACATCTGAATTCTATAAATAATGAAGATGAATTTTAATTTGTGTACTGAAAACGTTGCCACAATATACTTACAACGCAAACCATAAGACAACTGACTGTTTCTTGTAAATGCGATGTACAAAGGGACGTATTTGCCAGAACAAATGTCTAGACTGAATTGTTAATTGCAGTTTCTATACACTTGGTTTGAAATTCTCGCAATGTATATTTTCTTGGGTCACACTTTCAATTAATCAACTCTTCAAGGATATACAGTTTTTCAACACTGCACATTCCTTAAATGCCCATATCATTGATGTTATCTCTAAATTTAAACTGTATGTTACCACTTACAACTCAAGACAACAACGTCAAGGCAACAGTGACAGTTCTGTTTTGTTTATTCAACTTAATGCTTAACACCCCAGTCAACAGCTGTGGTCATGTCTGGACGTTGCCTCCATTTTAAGGGACTTAAACCTAAAATGAGGATGTCATGACATCCAACAAGTGCTTCAAATATAACCATCCAACTAAGCCACAAAGGCAAATATGTATGGATAATTTGACTTGAAACATATTTTCTGGACAGGCTCAGGCCCGCGGAGCGGTTAACCAGTAACCAGATGGTCAGTCAGTTGTGTATAAGCTTAGTCTGGGGGCATAAGCAGTCCATCTATTTCTTTAGGCTCCAATGGGCACACAATGGTGATGATCTTTACGATGATGATGATGAATGAGGGTGATGATTATCATCACAACTAAACAAACTTACCACATTTTCCGTCACTGCATAATATTTTCTTAATATCCTTCTTCGCTCTCTTGAAACCCTTTTTGTCTTCACTAGATAATGGCATTCTTGAATTAGTTAAATATTCCTTATCTGATGTTGAATTTAAGAAAAATATATACTGTTTATCTCGTTTGACACTTGCTATACAATTATTAATATCCTCGGGTCCAAACTGCCCCACTGTGATTCTCCCGACCCTCCTCTTTTTCCCCTGCTGAATAATCTTCTCCCCTCTGTAAACATCTCTTTTCTTTTTGATTTTGACTGTGACATTGTATAAATTATTTACAGGTGGTAAAATTTGTTCCACTTTTCCTACGACAACAACTTCAGACTGATAAGCCTTAGAGGCTGGGTCATCGAACTCGGTCCGGCAACTTAAGCTCCAAACATGACATACACATAATAACAATCCTAGAAGAACGAATCTCAATCTGAATAACTTCATTTTTTGTGCAATATTCGGTGTAAAATAAAACTATATCCTTATTGTACAGGTATAATATACTGTTTTTATCACCAGTTTAACATATCGTTAACATTGTAAGACCAACGACTTACACGTGATTAGGTATCGTAGTAAAGCTAGTAAAACCTCGCTATGAAGCGTACAGACATGACGTCAGTGCGATCGGCCAATAACTGTCAATACGCTACCTGTATACAGCCTTTATAGCCTAGACGAAAGATTACGAATTCAATTTTTAGTTAGTCATTCCTACAGGTTGTCGATAGAGTCCGTAGTTGAAGTGTTAAAACCTTTAATCGTTCTATTCTTTCTATGTTCACCACAATTAGTTTGTAAAATATAACTATTACTAATGTAAAAATGTATGGCTGCTATTCCGTCACATAGCCGAAGCACTTAATCTAAGAAACGCACAGTTGATACATCCTTTAACTGGACTTCTTGCAGAGTTTTCGAAAATGCACACATATTCGTATATGTAATGAAAGCGCTCGCAAGTCATTCCGCAAACAAGAGCCCAGACTATATCGAAACAAAGTTAGAAGATTATGTCCGCTTTGTGCGTCTTATTACAGACAAAATATTCTATAATGATTTCCTCGGACAAAGGCATTGATCTAAAAGGTTCTGTTTTATTCATAACTGCTCAATATCTGCAAACCAATTCTATTGAAATCAATGAGATAGCAAGCTTGTTTACACTACATTGTACAGATGAAATAAAATCCAAAAAAGGTGATATGTACAGGGACTTTTTTTACATAAATTGTCATGAAGAAATATATTTTGTAATTAAATGTCATCAATCCCCATTAAGGGATGGATATATGTACTAATGTCACCTAACCCTATTTCATAGGCCCCGTCTGATCTAATGTTTTGTTTGAATTGATGCATAACATCCCAGTGATCAGCTAGGGTTATGTCGTGACGTTGCCTCCATGCTCAGCCTCCATGTTATGGGACTTTTACCTCAAATTAGAATGTCATGATATCCAAAAAAGTGCTTCAAATGTAACCAACCGAGGAAGCAACTAAGGCTTACATACATTGATGGTTTGACTTGAAATCGCTTTTTCTGGGAAGGCACATACCTGGGCGGTTAGCCAGTAATCAGAAGGTTGGGTATCAGCCCTATGAAATGGAAACAACGTCCAGAGATGACAACAGCTGTTGAGTTGGACGTAAAGCACAAAATCAAACAAGCATATAAGCTTAATTGAAACTATATAAACAATACAAGTTTTATATTAAACACACCGCTACAGACGTCCTGCATACTTCACTCATTGTTCTCGTCAAGCTTAGATACAACTTGTACCCAGGGCCCCGCCCACTTGGGCTTAAAGAAATGTGTGGGCTGTTTGGGCCTCCAAGCAAGGCTTCTACGCTACTGACTGGTTACTGGTTAGACAGCCCAGCCTTAGCCTGCCCAGGAAAAGTGGTTCGTCAAATCATCCATACGTATAAGCCTTTTTAGCCTTTGTCGGATGGCAACATACATATTTGAAGAACTTTTTGGATGTCATGGCAACCTAAGTTTGGGTACGTCCCATAAAATAGAGGGAACGTCACTGACATGACCATAGCTGTAAACCGCAACTCAAATAAAACAGCTTTTCCCTGGACTTGTAACGGATGAGAGTCGATGGTTTGTTTGTTTGTTTGAATTGATGCTTAACGTCCCAGTCAACAGCTATTGTCATATCGGGACGTTGCCTCCATTTTATGGGAAGGTAAAAGTATGCAATTATTAGGAAATGTCACAATCAGAAAGAAATTCACGAAGTTGGGAAATTGACAATCCAGTACTTACTTAAAAATACAAAGAGGACATATCGTAAGCCGAGTGAGCAGCTATTTCCCAATAGGAGACCACTTAGTTCCCCTTAACTTTATGTTAATATGATAACGTTCATAAGGTGCAGACTGCACAAAAATTCAACACCAAATCTTAAAACAATTAGAACCGCAACAGAAGAATTGCACTTGAACGGTTAGTTAAAAAATTACTGGACTTTTACCCGGGAAAATTAGGATGTCATGAGACCCCAAAAAGTGCTTATTATATATAGCCACCCAAGTATGGGTGATTAGTCTTCAAACCCATTTCCCGGGCATGCGCAGATACGAGTGCTAGCTGTCGATTGAAACGTAATAAACATACATGTATATGCTTAACTGAAACAATACGAGTGGTTAACAAGTAACCATGACCGTTCAACGCATATGTATTAGTGACTTAACTTGAACCACATTTCCTGGGCAGGCGCAGACCTGAGCGCTTAACCAGTAAGCAGATGGTTAGTTAGAAGCATAGCGCTTAACCAGTAAGCAGATGGTTAGTTAAAAGCATAGCGCTTAACCAGTAAGCAGATGGTTAGTTAGAAGCATGGCGCTTAACCAGTAAGCAGATGGTTAGTTAGAAGCATAGCGCTTAACCAGTAAGCAGATGGTTAGTTAGAAGCATAAAAGCGTTGTCTGGAGGCACAAGCAGCCCATCTATTTTAGGCCCCAATTGGCAGAGGGCCCTATTCCCACCCGATCACCCTGATGAGAGTCGTTAAAAACTCTTTCAATTCACGTGATATGCATACAGCCGTTTAACTCATTCTTCCATCCGATTCTCAAATAGTGGTTTAACAAACTGGTGAAAATATCAACAGAATCGGTCGACAAAAGAACTTGAGCTACATGAAGGTTAAGACGGCTATTTCAGTAATTGCATGGCCCGGTCACTACTCGGCGTTTTCAGTCCTATTAGTCAGCGTTCAATGTCACATTGCTGCTTGCTCAGCATTTTGGAATTCTCTTTAAAACAGGTAGTTGAAGACAGCACAAACGACCTCCCACACAGATGGGGAAAATAACAATTTGTGGCTATAACCTTATGCTCTAACAATAATGAGCTGCAGCAATTAGCTATAGACAAAGATTGAAAATCCATAAGGTCTGTGAGACATACACTAGGACTGGAATGGAATAAATTTGATTTATCTAAACGCACTGCTTACTCAACAGTTTTACAAAGGTTGGAAAAAGTTTACTTTTTATACCATAGTACCACCTTTAGCCAGGTCATGGTTATTCACGCTTTAAAGTAGAGAACTTGTTATCTAGAGAAAATGGAAATACTGTATTTTTGATTAGTAAAACAGACTAAATCTAATTATCTAGTCTTTGAGAACTGTTTTCATTTTTTTCGTTACGGCATAATAAATTTTACCACACCCTGTTGGCTGAAGATGAAGTGCACAAGCCCTCAGTGCTCGTAGCCTCACATGTTGAAATATGTTCCAAGTCATTAGTTTACAAACGGGCAGTTGGGTAGGAATATAGGCCGCCACTAATTGGGGTCGTGAGGAATAGATAAACTGCTTCTGACCCAAGGCAAATATAACATGTTTTTGCTTGCCGGTTAGCCACTTACAGTTTAATGTAGTTATGGCCAGGGGCAGATTATATGCTTCTGGTTCTGGTTCAACAGAGCTATCCGCATATTTAAGAGATATACCATTTTGAGAGGCGAGGGTTCGCAAATTCATTACATGTATTTTCAATTCACTAGTCATTGAACATTATATGTTTTCTAAAAAGTGAAAATGAATTCACTCGATAGGTCCACTAACCACTCAAGAGCTAAAGCGTTGATGTGCACACCTTTTGAAATTTACGAATTTCAGAAATCCCCGATTCTATGAATCACTGACAATCCACAGAATCAGAACATCACGAAGTCGTTGAATCTCTAGTAATTTCTAGTATTACAAGAAGCAATAAGTAAACAAAAGGTGAGCCAAACCACAGGATAGCAGTTGCTATCAGAGAAAAATATAGTATATATAAGTATTCGACTCTTGTAGCATTCGTTATAGGTTCAGAATTATTTCACATACTTGTAAGTCTAAATTGATTCTTGCAATTTGATCGCATTATGTGGGATCGAACTTATACACTATGCAATGCAAACTAGTTCAAGACAACTTTATTGATAAATACTTAAAAACGTTCTTATAGTACAGAAACAGTCCTGGGCATTCGCACATGAACTTTGAGTATATGTTTTAGCTAATTGTTTGTTTGTTTGATTGATGCTTAACGTCCCAGTCAACAACTATGGTCATGTCGGGACGTTGTCTCCATTTCATTTTTACCCAAAGTTAGGACGTTATGACATCTAAAAGGTGCTTCAAATATAGCCGCAAACTAAACAGATAAGGATGATATAATATGGATGGTTTGAATAAACCACTTTTCCTGGGCAGGTTCAATCTTGAGCGTTTAACCAGTAATCAGATGGCCAGACAGTAGTCTATACGCTTTGCCTGGAGGCAGAAGCAGCCCAACTAATTTTTGAGACCCCAATGGGCGGAAGATCATAAAAGTAAGCACCTGTAGGTAAGAAACCGATGGCCCTCGCATACTGTCCGACAAAGAGCATCATTAGGGTTGTGTCATCGGTAACACTGTGCAGAAATTTTTGCAATACCATCGATGTAATCGAAAATGTTTCCTCAATGGTCCAAACATTTTACAGCTATAGCAACTTATCGCTCGTGGATGGTATTGACTAAGCCAATAAATTAAATCGTTTTAAATTGCGGTCGTTACTAAAAATTCAAATTGTCACCGCCCCATCAATTGAATCAAAATCATGATCGTACACCTACGATACTACATATTGATTCATCAAACTTGTTTGCAGGCAAATACTTTCGATTGAAAAATACACTACGAATACACTTCAGTTCAAATATTAAGCAATACTTGTTTATAGTCTGATTTTTTTCAATGTGCAGGGCGGAGCCTGTCAATTTTTGATTGACAATGACAAAGTTGACCATTACATTTAAAAATAGGTAGTTCTCACTTGGACTAATACTTTGACCCACTTATTGTTGAACCAATCAGTGTCAAAATTTAACCTCATGCACTGAAAATGATGGGTAAACACATACTGTCACAGAAAAATATTCTCTACTACATGACTGTATTTATGTATGACCATATTGAAAATTCCCTTAGTAAATGCCTGGTAAACATTCTTATTGTATGACTCTCTGTTTAAAACTTTACTTCTGATACAAATAAATATCAAAGATGCAGGCTTACATTTAAACTAATGAAGGCGGCAAAAAAGTGCACTAACTTCTTACTGGAAGTCACAGTATGGATCTGTAAAGTGTTGTGCTGTCATACTACAGATTTGTTAAATTTGACTGACAGCTCAGTCAAGTTATCAGCGAATCTGTTTCTGCAGCAGCAGCAACAGAAAAAAAAAAGGAATAAACGGTCAAGTTAGCTGCTGCGAAACTTTTTGTCACCTATTGTTTTTGTTTAAATATTCACAAACAACCTTTTCTATCCCTCCTATTACCCGAGTTACAGACAAAAGTTCCCTGTCATCATTAAAAGAGGAAAATTTTCGTCGACATTTTTTTTTCATGACTGTGAGCGCATTAGAAAACAATGATGAATGTCGCAAACATGTTTTCTCTATGCCGCCTGTGACCCAAGTTCTGAACAAAAATTCACTGTCACTAGCATTAAAAGTGGATTTTTGTGGCCGATATTTTAGCTCACCTATGCCCTCACAAGGTGAGCTTATAGGATCAAGGTACTTGAGCCGGCATCCCTGCATTTTGTGCGTTCATCCGTTTACCCTTCCAAATATGACTATCTCTAAGACCATGCCAAATGCGATCAAATTTTATCTGAAGCATCATTGAAATGGGGGAATTATTGCATTAGATTGAAAAAAAAAAAAAGTTTTCTAAACTGCAAGGCCCATAACTTTCATATTTAGTGCAAATTAGTGTATAGTACTCCTCTTTATAAATACTGTCAATTGTGCCCAGATGAAGCTTACACTGATTAGCAAATCACTAAGGTGAGCTACAGCACAGTTTGGTCTCTCGTTTTCGTTTAAGTCTGTCTATGAGTGCATACATATATAAGAAACGATGAATGTCATCACAAACATACATTTTATAACCCACCTATTTCCCAGTCTATGGACACTTTTACTGCTGGCAGGGAACTTTTGTCCGGGTGGGATAGAACGGCATAAGTATTTGTTTCCTATAGCGCTCACAGCCAGACAAAACTGTAAAAAAAATCTGCAACATTTTCCATAACATTGGTAATATGTGGTCTAGAAAAGTTCTGTTGCAGCATTCATCATCATTTTCTACAAAGCGATCACAGCCAGACAAAAAAAAATGTAATAGTAAAAAAAAAAGGCGACAAACATTTCCACTTACACGGAACTTTTTGTTGAACGTTGGTTGTAGGTGACGTTGAAAAGATGTGATTGTGTTATTAATTGTCATTTTCTTATGCGCTATCACATAGATTAAAGCCAAAAACAATCTGCTACAAAACTGTTCGCTGCAAGCGAAATTGCTGCTTACTTGACTGTTTTTTCGCTGTGGCAAAATAGCTGCTAACTTGACCAATTTCGCTGCAGCAAAATTGCCGCTAACTCGACTGTATTTTCTATTTTGCTGCAGCAAATTTAATTCCAACGCTGCAAGCAAAATCGCCGTTAACTTGACTGCTTTTGCTGCAGCAAAATTGCTGCTACATGTAACATGACTTTGCTGCAGTAAAATTGCTGCTAACTTGACCGTTTTTGATGCAGCAAATTTGTTGCTAATTTGACCGAGCTGACCTTGTAGGAAAAATAATCAAAATCAGCTGGTTCTCTGAATCGCTTTATTTTTTTTCGAATGGTACTTTATTGACCTTCTACTGTGGTTATGTACCACCAGTAAAGCAAAAAGTTGTTGACAAAGATAGAGGCATTGGCTAACTTGATAGAAATATTTGAGTGTAGTGTATGGGCTGTATGGTTATATTTAAGAAACAAAATTGTTTATGCTTTTGTGTGTCTATCATACACTTCACAATTTTGAAATCATTCAGGTGAGACACAGGTATAGCACAAAGACAACAAGCATAGTCACCTTTACCTCAATTATACATTGTCAGCTCTGGGACCCTTTCTCAACAATGAAATCATCCAAGGCTGGGCTTAGCTAAGCCCTGCCCTGCACATTGAAAAAAATCCAAGTATACATGGGTGGTTATATTTTCAAGCACTGTTGGGGTGTCATGACATCCCAATATCGGGTAGAAGTCAGTAGAGGCAACGTCCCGAAATGACCATTGCTGTAACTGGGACATTCAACGGTATGTAATTTGGTATGGGCCTAAGGAGAAAGATAGCTTTTGCCTCCAGCCAAAGCTTCCTCGCTAATGACTGGCGCACACTCTAGATTTAGCTGCCTAGAAAGTTGTCGAACTGGTGAGGCCTATATCAAACAAGACGAAACCTGTTATTATTTCCTTCACAGAAGTCACACTGGTGCTCGAATTCTTAAAGAGAAACAGGCCGCACTGAATGTCCCAGACCATAAACTCGTTACAGATGTAGAAACCCATTGGAACTTCACTTACTTAATGGACGAAGGATTCTTTGAGCAGCGAGTCACATTGCATGCCACATTTACGAATGGACAGTTTGAGGGGCATCGTGATGTACATGTATATAGAGAGATGTTAAAGACAATGGCATCTTTCAATGAGAAGAATTCATTACCACCATGAAAGACTTTCGTGATATAACTGTGTTAGTTTGCAAGGAGACACTTCCAACTGCCAGCCTAATTCTACCATCCACGGATATTTTTTTAAGAAATGCAGACCTGTAGATGGAGATACCGCGTTCAAGGAACAAATAAAGAGTGTCATCTCTAAAAACCTTTGTAAACGATACCAGAATGAACAAGTTAGAGAATACTTTCTTACATGTACATGTACAGCTCTGGACCCAAGAACGAAATCTCGGCGCATGGTGGGAGAAGATATCTGGGAGAATTTGGTGGTGGAAGTTACTGAACTTTTGGTATGTTTTATCATAAATAATAAAATCAATGTTTGTCGGAGTTGCAGTAAAGTGTTTTGTGTAATAGTGTTCTAGCTACCCATACCCCCCCTCCCCCCCCCAGGGGGAATTTTCTACACTATGATTTTCTAAAAGTACATTGAAAAAGCTATCAAACCCTGTTTTCTGCCATCTGGAAGTGGAAGCGTTTGCGTTTTATGCTATGTTTCATTATATTACCCTAAATATTCAATTTTTGCGTTTTGATAATGGGGGTACACATACATGTAGAAAACTGAAGATATCTCACGTGTTTCTTATCCTAGACCATTGAACTTGGTCTTATTTTAATGCTTATACATAGCCCTTTTATTCAATAATAAGTAATGGAAAATATCTAATTTGCTTATTCATGAATTTTCATTAAAACTTTAAAATGAAAAACGAAACATTTAAAAATTAATTATCCCCGTAAAAACATATTTCAAGCCTAAACTATCATTGTGGCTCATTGTTATTGTACCAATAATGCTATTTGACAAATTTGTTGACGCCATGGACCTTAATGAAAATTTTCTCATTTTGCATTTTCATGAATATTAATGAAAATGACGAAAGTCAAAATTTACTCTATTGCCATTTAAGTGTTTGAGTGGGTTGTAGGATGTACCTTGCAACCTTAGACCAAATGCTCATGGGTGCCAATTTGGTCAGAGGATCACTTTAATGTCCATTTGAGTGATCACCCCCACCCCTAATAAGCAGATTACCACATGTATCTTGGCTACTGATAGACATAGAGAGAGCTGAAATAGGCATCAAATGATTGCTTTGGCAATGTTTTATAATCATGTAATAAGATATATAAGCAACTGGCTAACTTAATGCTCAAATATTAAAAAGAAGTTCAGATATTAGAAAAGAAACAGAATAAGGAAGGGGGTATACCAAATAAAATTGCTAATATCTCAGTGACCAAAAACTCTAAGAGAGCTAAAATGTGTATCAAATAATTGTTGTGATAATGTTCTATAATCATGTGATAAGATACAGAAAGAATCTGAATTTCTTGATGTTCAAATATTGATAAGAACTTTCAATAGAAGAGAAAAATAACAGAACATTGGAGGGGGTATACCTACAGATATGTTTATATCTCGGCAACCAAAAGCCATAGAGAGTTGAAACTTATAACAAATGATTGCTATGATAACATCCCAAAACCCTGAAATAAGATACATTTACTATCAGACTTTTCTGCTGTTTGACTTTGATGAAATCAATAAATATAGTAGAAAAATCACAGAAATTGGAGGGGGTATACGTACAGAAATGATTATATCTCAGCAACCAAAAGCCATAGAGAGCAGAAATTTGTGTCAAATGATTGCGTTGACAATATTCTATAACCTTATAATAAGATATATAAACAAGCTGACTTTTTTGTTGCTCAAATATTTAAGAAAACTTAAGATATAAGAGAAAAATCACTGTCAAAGGAAGGGGGTATACCAATAAAATTGCTAATATCTCAGTGACCAATCGCTCTAGAGAGTTCAAATTGGTATCAAATTATTGATATGATAATGTTCTATAATTGTGTGATTAGACATATAAATACTCTAACTTTCTTGTTGTTCGAATATTGATGAGAACTTTAAATATTAGATAAAATCAAAGAAAAATGGAGGGGGTATACCAATATAAACGTTTATATCTCAGCAACCAAATGTCCTAGAGTGCTGAAATGGGTATCAAATGATTGCTTTGACAATATTCTATAACCATGTAATAAGATATATAAACAAGCTTACTTTCTTGTTGCTCAAATATTTAAGAAAACATAAGATATAGCAGAAAAATCACTGCCAAAGGAAGGAGGTATGCCAATATAATTGCTAATATCTCAGTGACCAATAGCTTTAGAGAGCTAAAATTGGCATCAAATGATTGGTATGATAATGTTCTATAATCATATGATAAGACATATAAATAATCAAACTTTTTTGTTGTTCAAATATTGATGAGAACTTTTAATATTAGATATAACTCAAAGAAAAACGGAGGGGGTATACCAATGTAAACGTTTATATCTCGGCAACCCAATGTCCTAGAGAGCTGAAATTGGTATCAAATAGTTGCTATGACAATATTCTACAATCTACAATGCTTACTTTCTTGTTGCTCAAATATTTAAGAAAACATAAGTTATAGCAGAAAAATCACTGCCAAAGGAAGGAGGTATACCAGTAAAATTGTTAATATCTCGGTGACCAAGAGCTCTAGAGAGCTGAAATTGGTATCAAATCATTGCTAGGATTATGTTCTGTAACCATGTGGTAAGACACACAAACAGTCTGACTTACTTGTTTTTCGAATATTGATAAAACTTTAAATTTAAGGGAAAAATCACAGAAAAATGGAGGGGGTATACCAATGAAAAGGTTAATAACTCAGCAACCAAAAGCTCTAGAGAGCTGAAATTGGTATCAAATGATTGCTATGATAATGTTTTATAATCATATAATATGATTAATGAATAATTAGACTTTCTTATTGTTCAAATATTGACAAGAACTTTAAAAATTAGATAAAAAACACAGAAAAATAGAGGGGGTATACCAACGGAAACGTTTATATCTCAACAGCAAAAAACCCTAGAGGGCTGAAATTGGTATCAAATGATAGATATGACAATTATTTATAATTATATAATAAGATATAGGAAAAAGTTGACTATCTTATGGCCAAAATTTACGAAAACTTTAGATATAAGAGAAAACATAGACAAATGAAGGGAATATACCAATAGAATTGACAGTATCTCAGCAACCAAAAGCTCTAGAGAACTGAAATTGGTATCAATTGATTGATAGGATCATATTCTATACCCCAAAAATATGAAAATAGCAGAAATAATCAGATACAAGTCATTCTGAAGGTATACCAGTTCATTTTTTCATTATTTCTCTGCGATTTCTAGTTTTCATTAATATTCATGAAAAAAATAGATGAGCCTTATATCCTTAAATACATGTATTACATGTATAAGGGTGATAGAACATGGCCATAGCATTCACTTGATTCCACATTAGTGTTCCATGTTTATCAACAGCTCAGGTACAAATGATACTATATGTATACACCCTATTTTTCCAGGATTTTTTACTTTTTAATTAATATTCATGAATATACAAATAAGATAATTTTCACATAGGCTCATGACAACAATAAATTTATGAAATATGTCTAAATGGTGCAATATAAATGTGTCACAACTATAGTTTAGGCCTGGAATAAGTTAATTTATGGGGTTTTAATGATTTTCTACCATTTTCATGTTTTCATTAATATTCATGAATATGCAAAGTAGATATTTTGCATAACTTATCATAGAATGAAAGGGCTATGTCTATGCTTTAAAAAAAGACCAAGTTCAATGGTCTAGGATTAGTAACAGCAGAGGTATGATCGATTTTCTACGCCTACCCCCATTATTTCTATACAAAAGATGGTATCAGGTCATATAATAAAACATAGCGTAAAATGCAAACGCTTCCACTTCCAGAGGGCAGAAAACAGGATTTGATAGCTTTTTCACTATACTTTCAGAAAATCATGGTGCAGAAAATTCCCCCTGGGGGGGAGGGTTTGCCCTACTGGCCATTAGCCTATAAGGTTCAAATAATCAACATTAAGACTAATGAATGTCACAATAAAAAATGAAATAGCCTACCAATTAATGCACCAAGAGATTAAATAATTCAGTCATAAAGTTGTAAAACACTTAATTCACTGGCACTCTCATACCAAATCAATAACTATAAAACATAACATGAAATTCCTATTTAAATTGGCATACACCGTCATACAGTAAGATATACATCAGAATCACTGACGAAGAAGGGTACATTTTTTGTGTAAATTTAATCCATGTTTCTCTACAGGTGTAGAAGAAATGATAGTTAAACAGGATGGTTGTAAAGACTGAGGATGAACAGGAACAAGTGGCTGAAGAAGTTACTGTTGTGGAAAAGAAACCAAGAATATCAGTAATGGACAGCCTTCTATATGATGATGACGATAATTTTCAAATCGCAACCAGAACAACTGCATAAGAGAGCTGAAGATGAAGTTTACAGATATTGGGTGCTGCCTAAACAAGAAAAGCCTCTAGAATTTTAGAAGGACAATACAGTCACTTACATACTGGCTCCTTTGTTTCGAACAGGTCTATAACAAACGTATTGACCTGCTAAACAAAGGAAGTTTAGGAGGGAGGTTGATAAGTTTCGCGCTTTTTATTATCAACCGGTTGATAATATCTGGCGGGAAACTTATAAACCTCCCGTAGATGTACGCTGTTATATATTAGACATAACAGTAAGTTTATGTAACGGTTCAGCTGCACTGCAAAAAAAATGCTTTCGCTGTGTTCATGCTTATGCTGATTGTACGTTTTCCCAGCAAATTATGCTAAAGGTAAATACAATATGTTTTCCTACTGAGTATCTGAAATTTTTGAGATGAGGCAAATATGTATTATTTCAATAATTCATAATTTACCAAAACGGTATTTCAAACGTACCGTTGCACGTACATTTCTGTGTGAAAATATTCCTCGCCCCATGGTTTCATTGGTAGTGTAGAAGGTTAGGGTGAGGTTAATGAGAAACCACGGAAGTAGGAACAAACTTCACAAAGTTAGTTATGACCAGCTGTTTCCCCCATAAATAGCCGGGCATTTAGTAAATGGTCCTCTGTCATTTCAGCATGGGGATCAGCCTATGACAGATCCAAGTAGAAGTGATCTACACTTTCTAATCAGTTTACGCACACTATATAGATATACAAAAATCATACTTAAATGGTATTGAATTATTTGCATTAAATTTTGATCAATAAATAACCTCCACGACGTTTAAAGGGGAAGCTACTCTGCAAGTTATTTTTGGACTTGGCTGCACGAGGAAAGAAAATATCGTTCACAGTTAGTCCTAGGGATTTTTGGCCAAAAGCCATGTCGCGAGAAAACACGCTTTAACAGAATATAATTGGTCTAAGCATACTGCGCAAGGTTTGGTCAATCGGCTCGCTGTGTAGCATTTGTTATAGCGAAACAAAGGAGCCAGTATATAAGTCAGTTAGAGTATGTCGGTATCGGTCAATACGAAAATTATAGACCCGGGCACGTGAACTTAAAGCCTCCCTCGCTGCGCTCGGTCGGCTTTAAGTTCACGTGCCCGGGTCTATAATTTTCGTATTGACCTCACCTCCATACTCTAACTATTACTTATAGTCATTTGGCAAAATTAGCTTCAAGATATCATGTTGCACAAGCTACATCAGTGGCTGCTTAGAGGGTATTTTCCACGTCCGGGGACATCCTATCTGCTGTAAGGTCATGCCTGGACATTAACGTCCTTGACCCAATGATAAAAAATGCTTCAGAACAGTCAGAATTTCTTCGTAGATGGACTACATGTGGTAGCTCTTACCAACTTAGAAAATTGAAGATCCAGATATTCTAGTCACTAAGCAAAAACATGATTTTTTTTGACAACCAAGTTTTTCTTTTACCTATGGCCAAAACGTTTTTAATCATTTTCCTTTTGATGGATTGATGCATTTTTAACATTTCATGAGATTTTCTTGAAAACAAGCTCTCTTAAAATAGAACAAGTGAGGCTTTCTCATGTTTTTATTGAATAATTCAAAATATCAAATAAAAGGATGTCCTGAATGCCAGATTTAAACTGAAAGACAAAAAAGGTAAGTTTTGGTATTTTTTAAATATCAAATGATATATCGAATATCGATCATTTTGTATCGATACACATATCGTATCGAAAAAAAGACCGATACCACGCCCTGACCACCAGTAATCTGATGGTCAGTCAGTAGCGTAGAAGCTTTGTCTGAAGGCACAATCAGCCCATCTATTTCCGCTTTGGTCCCAATGTGCGGGACCCATATAAGGGCGTCGGATGGAAATATGCCCCTCCCCCCGCACATTGACATAACCATAGCTGTTGACTGGGACGCTAAACCATAAATCAAATCTTTGAAAAGATGCTATGGCCAAATTCAGACGGAACCAAGTCACTTCCGAATGCAAAGTCGACAAGCAATACCTAGGAACCAGTGCAATTAGATAAACCAGAGTGGAAAACAACCATAATCATTTAATTTAATAAAGATACTGATATATACATACATGAAAATAGTTAGGAGACACTTTTAGCTCTTGGTAAAGAATCCAATTTCATTTTTGCTGGAAATAATAAAATTTTTATTAAATATATTTAATCTGGTACACCAGCATACATTGATTCCTATGTAAAGCAAACTTCTTAAAAATTTTGCGTATAGAGCCTTAAAAGAATTTCGCTATGACGCTATGGTCAGAATGTGCATGTTTAAATTACTAAAGGGTCATATCGAATAGCTGGCCCAACATTTACAACCTGCAAAATTAATAGGCAAAGAACAAAACGTGATCATAAAACGTACCCATGGAAGAGTATGGTACTACCGCCGACAATCGGTCAGGAAATAAAAAAACAATGATGATCAAAGTTCAAGAAGCAATGTCTCAGCTTGATGCTTACGAAAATTTACGACAATGCGAGTTCACAGAATGAAGTTATCGCAACGAATATCAGCGCGTTCCTTAAATCTTGCAAAATGTTTCTGAATCAAGGATGACCGTTGTCCGCAGCAGTTTATGTTTGATGCTAACCATTTTCACATAGAAAAAACTTTTGATACCGCAGATTCTGAAAAAGTTTGAAACTTTCTTCGTACTGTTACAAAGAAGGATTATACGGTCCAAAGTTGGTAGTCACATTATTACAGGTGTTCCCTAACTTATTTCCATGTGAATTCATTGTCTTCACAGACTGTGTGGATATCAAACAACGTTTAGGAAATTGATTAAAAATAATTTAAGAGAAATAACTTAAAACAGAGGATCAATGGTCCTGTAAACGCTCACTTGAGATCAGCTGTATATACACGTATACCAATAAAAGTTTGAATATTATGGACAATAGCCCCAGTAAAGTGGCAGATGAAGCCCTGTGGCCATTTTTTTTCTCAGAATAATCAATATCGTGTCCATTTGCCAATTTCCTGCAAGTTTTTCCCTTCAAAGGACATTTTAACAGTCTTACATTTGTACCCATTCCAATGCATAGGGGACCCATGTTGACTTTGTCATAAAATAGGTCAAGGTCATCACAACGTCATGATTTATATATACACAGGCTGTCCAGTGCTCTTATTTTTCCCATTTTGTTCCTATATTTTCATAGCTTCCCACATTTTCCTATATTTTGATCCAAGTTCCTATATTTTTCATCAAATTCCTATATTTTTCAAAATACTGCTCATAGGGTGCATTGATTTTCAGTTCAGTCACTCGAATTATGATTGAGACCTATATGTCATTGCAAGTGGATATCTATATACGTAATATAGCTCTAGCAATTATAATTGCTATCTGAATTATGTAGGAAGATCCAGATAGACTATGGGTCTCCTTAGTATCTTATGTATTCATCTAGTTAATAGATTTTCTGATTGTCTGAAAGCTATTAAAACAAAGTGTGCTTTACTTCAAATATGTTTGGCTGGAATGTTCAATTCATAAAATCACTCTGTTAACAAAGATGGAAATTAATAGAAATTTAGCAAGAATGTCTTAATATAAACTTTTCAGTGTTGCAAGCAACATGAGCAAAACTTAGTACCTCATATTACAGACACTACCGGTACACAGATTTTTGTCTTTCATTCCAATGTAAAAGACAAATTCAAAATTTGGCTGTCAAAATTTATTTCTTCAAAGAATTTGCTTATATCTTACTAAAGCTGCATTTTACACAGAACAATTGTCTGTGTTAGTGCATCATTGATCACAAAGTACTTCTGATTGTTTTGAGGAGGTAACTTTGTTCAGGGTTCAAAGTTGTGATGAAATTTAGGAAGAACTTTGTTCTCTCGAGGAAGGAATAGAAAGAAAATGGACTTGACAAGTTTGCCTACATAGCTTTACAACTTCACATTTCTCTAGGCTGAAACTAGAAAGAATTGAGTTTGATTCTAATTATGGAAAATGTCCTATAAACTTAAAAATTTACAAATATGACAAATATGATCTGTTCAAAACAACATGTTAGAGTAGTATATGTATTACCCAGACCCCAACATATGCATAATTGCATTTTAACTGATCTTAAACATATGACACTGGGCATAATTTGTCACTTTGTCATTTGATGGTAATGAAAAAGATGTTTTAATTTCTCTTAAAATTCTTAACAACTAAATTGGTCTGGAATATTTTAAATTTGTTTTATTTTTTCTTACCCCTTAATGGCAAATGATCATAGGGGAGTGGGGCAACTGCGTATACGAGACATAGACCGGATGTACAATCAAGTATATTGATGTGTCCTTTTTTTCAAAGCCCAGGTATACAAGTTTGGTAGATTTTAAAATAATGGAAAACGCACTCATACTTAAATTAAACGAATTAAATTAATTATGGCACTCCATGTTTAAATATTCAAAAAAGTCAGTTTTAGGTCGAAAATTTCCTATTTTTCTCCTATATGTTTGACATAAGTTTCCTATTTTTAAGACAAAATTTATATTTTTGTGCCAAATTGCATTGGACAGCCTGTATACATTGTAGTACTTGAGTCATCGATGCTTCATGCCAAGTTTCGTTGAAATAGGTAGACCAGTTCCGGAGAAGATAATTTTTGAAGGGTTTTTACCATATATGGGCATGGTGTCCATCTTGTTCATGTGACCTGGATTATTTATATTAACATTGGTTCCCCCATCCTATAGATGCTTCACATAAAATTTGGCTTTGATTGGCCAAGCGGTTTCTGTGGACACGATGTTTGAATATTATGGTACTATCCATGTATATTGCCCCGGGGTGGGGGGCATATGAGCCCCTGGGGTCCAATTTATTTTCAGAAAATATTAATATTCAGTCCTACTACCCATTTTCTGCAAGATTTTCACTTTAAATGACTTTATGACAGTTTTCCCCATTCAAATGTATTAGCGACTTATGTTGACCTTGGCGTAGAATAGGTCAAGGTCATCACAGGGTCATGATTTATATATACATTATAGTACTTTAGCCATTGATGCTTCATGCCAAGTTTCGTTGAAATCGGTCCACCGGTTCCGGAGAAGATTTTTGAAGGGTTGTACCATATATGGGCATGGCGGCCATCTTGGTCATGTGACCTGGGTTATACACATTGGTTCTCTCTTCCAATAGATGCTTCATATAAAAGTTGTCTTTAATTTGCCGAGCGGTTTCAGAGAAGATCTTTGAAATTGTGGACGGACGGACGCCGGAGCATGGTCATCCGATAAGCTCACATTGTGAGCCTAACGGCTCAGGTGAGCTAAAAAAAAACAACTAAAAAAAACTTACACTGAAAAAAAGTTATAAGAGGCCACCTCATATTTTGTCTTCTAGTTCAGAAAGTAAAATACGATCAATTAAAATTCATGATCATATGAATAAACCAATGTCTAACAGTGGCTCTGTGAGTTTCTGCATTCCAAAATGCGTGATACTTCTCACACAGACGAAGCATGTGTAAAGGTACCCTATTTCGAAAAGTCACACTTTATTAACATCAAATTAAATGTCATATTATGACGTTGTGTTTTTACATTTTAATTTATTTGAAAGTGCTACTGACTGCCATGATGCAAGATAAAATTAAGTCAAAAGTGTTGCTGCAATAAGAATCTTCGTTTCTGTTTTGCACATGCAAGAAGACAACAACCTGAATAACAGGAATTCAGCTTTTGTATGCAATTTGCATACCAACTTTGTTCTTCTCCAGTTGCGTTATTATCAGCAGCACGGCATTGAAATTTTCAGCGATTATTTAGGTCAAATACTAGACTCTGATAAACTTTGAAAATTAAAAAAATCGTCCATAAATTTTGTTATTTTGTTCGTTAAAAATTGGCATTGAAACCGGAAGTGTGCGGCAGCCTTGACATGTTGGTCCTCGAAAATGGTCAAAAACAGTTCAGTCGAATTATATCTCTCGTTTCCAGGCCTCATCAAGTGAATTTAACAGGGGTCAACATGTTTAAGAGGCACATTTATGAATTTTTCAAAAAATCTCAAAATTGGCGATTTTTAAAAATGCATAAAAATTCTACCAGTAGAGAAAATTCGAATGTTTGATGTTTTTCCGAGCCGTAACGACCCCTTTGATGACACCCGTTCCTAATTTCAATAAATGGTGTGCTGTATCCAATTTTTTATTTAAAAACATTGATTTTTGCATTTTTACTCCAAAAACGCCTTTATTAAAAGAAAATTATTTCTTAACACTTTGGAACTTTACTTACTTGAAAGACACGTCTTTTGGCAAAAAATTGTGCAATTTTGAACTTGGCTTAGAAACAAAAAATGAGTTTGAAAAGTGGCCTCTTTATAACTTTGTTTCAGTGTATATGCAGATTTTGGTTCTTGTACATGTACATGAAATTGTATATTTGTTTGAATCAGGATTTCTTAGGTTTGCAAAAATTGGGGATTAGAAAAATCTTTGGGGTAACATTCCTCGACATAGGGTAAATGGGAACCCTGTGAATTGATGCTTGATGTCCCTGCCTTTACCCAAAATGAGGATATCACATTACGAAAACATGCCCATGCAATATAAAGAGATTTTTAAAGTTGTAAAAAATGAAAATTTTCCGCTGAAAAATTTTGATATTTTTCTTATTTTTGCTCAAAACATATATTGTGGGTATACCCCTGCAAACCCCAGTTTTACTATATAAAAGTGGGGTTTAAGGGGGTATTCATTGCACGGACATGTTTTCCTGATGATGACACCAGCAAGTGCTTCAAATACATGTATAATCATCCAAGTAAGCCACAAAGTCTTGCGAATGAATGAAAAAAGGCTTATTATACGTATAGATGGTTCGACCTTAACCACTTTTCCTGGGCAGGCTCATACGAGAACGGGTTATCATGACATCAGCAAATGCTTCAAATATAACCATCCAAGTAACCACAAACAAACGCTTGCGAATGAATAACAAAAACGCTTCTTGTTGTGTTTTAAAATGTTTTGATGTGTTTATGTATTTTCTTTCCCAGCTGGTGTCTATGTTGGGACTTTAAATTTAATTGCATCGATTCCCGATCCCTCTATCCTTACTTTATTATACGTATAGATGTTTTTTTACTGCTTCAAAAAGATCAAACCTTTATATTGTATTTGACCTGAACTACATTTCCTAGGCAGGCTCATACGAGAGCGGTTAACCAGTAATCAGACCGTAAGAGGCGTATAAGCTTTGCCTGGAGACACAAGCAACCGATCTCTTTTTAAGCTCCAGTGCGCGGGGCCCATATTCCCACCCGCCCAACATTAGTGGAAAATAATCGAAGGAACCCCCATACATACTCCAGTGCGATAAAACTGTACAGTAAAATGTAAGTAGTCTTCAGAACCGATACACACACACACACACACACACACACACACACACACACACATCAGCCGACTCTCCGAAATACATACATACATCAGTGCAATGTAAATATAGCATTATATTAAAACTATTAAATAAAACATGCACTGGTGTTCGAAGAGGATGGGGAAAAGGAAACTAACTCGGGGGAAATCGCAAGGAAGAGTAACCGTTCTTGTGCATGGTACAAGGTTCATTGGAAAAGGTCCCTCAGGACCTTTTCCACAGTGTTTACTTTGAATATGAAGAAAATTCTACCCATGATCGACTGCCCTCTCTCAATTACGCGTTTTGTCACATAAAGCGCTTAATAAAAACTAGTGAACCCGTCTATACTGACTAGACAGTTAACCGCAATCAATTAATTTTATCAATTTTTGACACTCCCCGTCAAATAGCGGTAAAAGCTAGCAAGCAGTCTCGATCGTGGTGACTGCTTATCATAGCGCATCTAGGTTTAGATCGTAGATACCCTGACAAGGGGTACAGAAACTATAGGAACTCTATATGGCTGACTTTTAGTCCATCACATCGGTCCCATGGGTCTGTTTCTGGTAGTGTGGCTGCAGGTCGAAATTCAGCTCTGTCACAAATTGACTGCACTGCAAAATGGTTTTCTACACATCGACATATTGATTGTAATCGTGTTCCCTTTAGTATTGGCTTTGGTTCCATAACATCAGAAAAATTTTGGTCAATGCCTTGAGTGACAGATACACACACTGGTCAAGCGTTCATAACAAGAAACGACATTCATGTATAGGAAACTAAACTGAAATGTATGAGAATCGAAAATAATGACAAACCAGAGAATCAACAACACTGAAATCTAGAGCAAAAGGAATCTCTTATAACAAACGGCTGCTGACCTTTTCATTGGTTTCTTTTTAAAGAAGCCAACTTGTTGAAATATATCTTCTAATGGACAAACGGACTGAAGGACAGACAGATGGAAAGTCAAAGACAATACGTCTCCCAACCCTGATGGAGGGAACCATAACTCGTAAATTTAAGTCCATTACATATTGCAGAGGTAAAAAAAAAACACAATTTGTAGAAACAGTTGTTATGAGTAAGATTTCTGTGACTACTTTCAAAATCTGCAAGAATTACATTTTGTTTACCAATACCACAGTGCAAATAAGTTCTGCCGTTTGCTGGTTTCCAAAAATAACATGCATGCATTTCTGGAATCTTTCTTTTAGTGTCCAAGATATGTTTTAACAAGTCAGCCAAGTTATCAGACAAATAATACAATTTCAAGTGATTATTTCAGTTTTATCTGCACACAAGCTGGTAAAGACTGGTACAAATAAATGAGCCGCCTCGTGGGAAAACCAACAATGTGGTTTCCGAACAGGTCCGACACAAAGCGACCTGTACAAGCACAGAAAAGAGCCAGAAGCATAAAATTTCGGATTTAAGTAGAAGAGGAATAGTACTATCCGAGTAGCGAAAACAAAGGCGCTGATCAGCTTCGCGGTTACCGCGAAGCTGATCTGCGTCTTTGTTTTCGCCTATGCAGATTGTTGGTTTTCCTATGAGGCGGCTCAAATGTTGATGATTTATCATCGAGAATTTGAATTCGCACCAACTAATTTCTAACTGAATCTTTAACGAAACGACGGAGTATAGAAGGGGTTATCTTGCGGAGAAAGGTACAAAATAAACGCAAGCACACAAGAAGGCTATTTCAAATCTAAACTGAATTCAAGTCTAACAAGAAAAACTATAACATGTGCTACATGTTATATACGGCCTTGTTTCATTTTAGTTAATACTAATCAAACTTGCATTTTCATGCATTTACGTTTGAAGAAGTGGATTGTACTCGAAGCCGCCATGCTTCTCGATATACTCTCGACATCATCTCGACATGTTGTAGCAATGTAACATTTGTAACAAAACATATGAAACATAATGTAACGTATGTGACATAATACAACATATATAACATTGTACTACATAACATAATATGCACGCCATGCAACATATGTAATATATATATATATGTACGTATGTTACGTACATTACAAACGTAACATATAACGTATTATATGTAATATATGCAACATTACAAAACATATGTAACATAGCATGTTACAAAGTTAATCATATGTTACATACTGTAAAAGTTGTAACATAACGCAATGTATGTAACATATTTGTGCGTGTAAGATTTAAAGAGTAAACATACTTTCTGAAGTGTTTGAAGAAAAGACGTCTTTATTATCAGGTTTCCATTGATTTTGAAATGACCTCACGATTTTTACAATTTATTTTAATTATCTATACTAGTTATTTTTATCGTTTGTCGACGAATCGTATGATATATTCTCGACAATGCGCATAGTTAATCAATGTAAATATCATGCAACATATGTTACATATGTACGTATGTTACGTATGTTACATACGTAACATATATAACGTAACATATGCAACATTACAAAACATATGTAACATAGCATGTAACAAAGTTTATCATATGTTACATAGTGTAAAATATATAACATAACGCAATGTATGTAACATATTTGTGCGTGTAAGATCTTTAGGAGTAAACATAATTTTGCAAAAATAAACATTAGATAGCACTCCCCCAAATAAATTAACATAGCTAGCTATTTATGGCATAATGGTGTAAACAATTAATTCAATATTAAAACAATACATGTTTCACTTATATATATGCACTCTCTCATGCTCTCATTCACATATGTGGTGTCGTTGCATCTTAAGAATTTCCATACATTCTGAAATAGCGTAGCTCATCAAAGATACACACAAAACAGACAGTGTTGTTATAGTCAAATCTATGATATCTTGATAAATCTCAGCATTGAATACATTATAAACGGAAGTAACGTATGTGACATAACGTGTGTGACATAAGTTATGTAATGTATGTAACATAATGTATCAAAACGCAACATATGTAACAACATGAATGAATCAGCACCCGTTATGCAACATAGCGTTATGTTTGTAGCAAAACACGTAACATAATGCATCTTATGTAACGCATGTACCATAACGTTACAGATGTAACATAAAATTACATATGTAACATAATATATGCAACATAACATAACGCCACATATGTGAAATAACATGTCACAGAACACAGTGCATGTAACTGAACATAACATAGCATTTAATATGATACATACATAATGTATTTCCTATACCAACGTACAACAATACAGACACGACTACCTGGAAGAGTCACACTCAACAGTGCCACCAAGCAGTCACAATCAAACGGACTACCAGACAAAGTCACAATCACAATGACTACAAGGGAGAGCGTTAACGTTGTCAGCAGTTTAAGTGTGTGTTTTATACATTGTATTTTTTCTGTGACAGTGTGTTTACCCTTCATTTTCAATAAGTTTATGTTGAATAGACACAGAATGGTTCAATAGAAACATGTATTGACTCTTTGTACGTATAAGTGTTGGTTAATAATTCAAAAAAATGATAATTGATCTGTCGTAAATGCTCATCACAGAAATAAGGCTAAACTGTACTATATGAATTATAAGTTTACGAGTTGGTTATGTGAATATCTAAATGCCCAGTCTGCACATCGAAAATGAAGTTTCTGAATTTACAGTGCCAATTCCACATTAATGTCAGGTTGAGCGCAATAAATAGTAGTGGGCAAGTTAATCGTCAGGACGACAGAAACGCATGCAACACGGACTGTAGAGTTGTTTCATTGTTGTCATAAAAATAACCATAAACTCTTGGGTACAAAAAAAAAAAAAAAAAAAAAAAAGCGGAGACATCGTCGACGCATTCAAATTAAAGTGACATAAGCTACAGCGCCGATATATAACCCTATTAGTACCATGACGCATGTAGGTCAACTTTAATTTGCATGCGTTCTAACATTTCCAACAATCAATAACTTTAGAGACATCATTCGAAACTGGAAGTGATTTGTTATTTTGGATTTGGCCTCTATCAACTGTCACACCATTTCTCAAACACGGAGTAAGGCAACCGTTAAAAAGTGTTAAGAGCTTTTTGTTTGTTCAGTGCATGTCTGTTTATTTAGTAACTCACATGTAACTGTATGAACGTAGCTATATGGAGTACAATAATACACACTTGTGCATTTATTTGATTTGATACCAAACGCAACAGCTATGGTAATGTCGGGACTGGGTCACCATTTCTGAATTACAACAACAAAATGTGCAACACGTAACATAATGCATCTTATGTAACGCATGTACCGTAACGTTACAGATGTAACATAAAATTACATATGTAACATAATATATGCAATATAACATAACGCCACATATGTGAAATAACATGTCACATACACAGTGCATGTAACTGAACATAACATAGTATTTAATATGATGCATACATAATATATTTATTATACCAACGTACAACAATACAGACACGACTACCTGGAAGAGTCACACTCAACAGTGCCACCAAGCAGTCACAATCAAACGGACTACCAGACAAAATCACAATCTATAACGGTGTACCGGCATTCTAAGGGTTAACCTCTATCTTAAAATAGGGGTGAACCTCTAAATATGTGGGTGCACCCCTATATTTGCGGGTGCATGTCTATTTCGAAACAGGCATGGACAGTTCGGTTTACCACTTCGGTCATTTTGACCCTTCCAGTACACCATACTTGGTGATGTATTTTACCCAAATTGCTAGGAAGACAATCTATTTTTGGAATATTGGATTTGCCCATTCTATTGACTTACAGGTATAATAAGAAAACAAACTAAATTACATATAGTTCTACATACTAAATGCTAGATATTTTTTCACAAATTGTCTTTGAAAAGACATTTTCTCGTGATTGGAGATTAATGAACATGAGTTATAAAATAGAAAGCAACGGAAGCATGCGGAAGCATTTGTTTACACCCCTGTACAGCAAATGGAACAACCCTTCATTGATAATTGGTAGTAAGTGTGCTGGAAGTTTGGATTAGTCTATTATAGTGAATAACACGTTTTACAGGTATGTCAAGTGAATAAAACAATTAATCATTCAATTTCTACATTCTAAGTACTAGATTTTGTTCATTATAATTTCAAAATGACCAATTTGGACCTTCCTTGTAAAATTTATTATACACAGTTATGAAACAGAAAGCAGTGAATCATGTTCATTCTTTTCTTTACACCCCGTTTCGATTGAAGGCAATGTTGTAGCGGTCTCACATGGACCAGCCCATATTGATTTAATGTCAACCAAAATAATAAGGTACAAGTAGGCAAAGATCAGGAAAAGGCGCAATCAGAAAAAGATTCCCACTCCAAAAACCGAGGTGGGAAAAAACCAAACTAACAATCAGGTACTTATACCATGAAACATATCGTAAGCCGAATGAGCAGCTAATTTCCCAATAGGTGGCCACTCAGTTACCTTAACTTAACTAAAAATATGAAAACATACATAAGGCGCCAACAGCACAAAAAATTTTAAACACCAAGACACAAAACAAAAAGAACCACTACAGAAGTATCGACTTGGAACGATCAGTAACACAAAGTTACTGGCGGGCTTAAACCGGTTTTACAGGTACCTAACCTCACCCTCAGCTTCTGCAGTGGTTCACAACATTTAGTTAGTTCTTCGGTCCTCGTGGTGAATCTCTAACTAGTCAATGAATCATCAAGAACAAACAAATAAATCATGATAAACATCCTGATGAATCAAAAACCAGGACTCACAGATTGAGTAAGCTGCCCGACGATGGAGATCCCTGGGCGCCGAATAACCTACTAACTCCGGAGCAAAAGAAAAACACCAGTTGGACCCCGGTGGGCCAAGCAACAGACAAGAAGCTCCGGCCCCAACCAACTAAAATGAATAGCTTTAAGTCGGGGCCATCATAGAGTCTGACGCCCGACCCACCGGCGTGCAATTAAAGAAGGCAGCATAGTTATCAACCATGATTGGGTTAAAAACTAAGCATGCAGACTGTCGCATAACATTCAAGTTATAACCTATACGTCTGTAACGTGATATGATTTTTCCGAACTGAAGAGAAAAATCATTTATTCCTTTAAGTTTATTAAATTTGTAAACCAAGTCACCATAAAATTCAGGTTCCGAAAGGCCCTCACTTAAAAGTGTCTTTAACCCAACATTATATTTGGAAATCAATTCATAGTGTCTACGATAAAGTTTAGAAAAGGTTTTTCGAAGTTTATGATACCGATAGCCCTGTTGGAGAAGTTTTGCCGTTAAACATTTATTTCGAGCGTTGAAGTCTGTAACATGATTGCAGACTCTAGCAAACCTAATAAGTTGCGAAATGTATACACCATAAGAAGCACGACGAGGAACGTCACCATCCAAAAAAGGAAAATTTACTATATCAAAATCAAAGTCATCGCGCTTATCATAAATTTTAGAAGAAACAAATCCATTTGCAACAGAAAGATGTAGATCTAAAAAGGGGGCTTCGGTATCTGAGATATTAGCTTTGTTCAACTGAAGTTCAGGTGGATAAATTTGATTGACCATACCTTCAAAATAAGGGTTGTCAATGTTCAAAAGGTCATCGAGGTACCTAGATGTGGAATTAAAAGCCTCGATAACATCAGCTTGATTATCATGGTTAAGAGAATCCATGAAATCTCTTTCGTAGCAGTATAAAAATAAATCAGCTACGAGAGGTGCGCAATTTGTACCCATCGGAATTCCAACAATTTGTCTGTATAACTTGGTCCCAAATCTAATATAAATATTATCAAGGAGATAGGATAAGGCGTCGCACACATTCTGACATGACCAAAGGGTATACCGACTTTGGTCAGAGGAAGTGAAAAAAGCCTTTCTGTCATTACATGCCAAATAAAGTGAACCATAGTTTTTTAATGCCCTTTTGAAGGTCCACTCTATCAAATCCAGAAGTTTTTCTTTAATTAGATTATGTGGTAATGTTGTATACAGAGTAGAAAAATCATATGTGGACAAGCTTGTCGCACGGAACCCTCTACACTTCAATTTACTGAGCACCTCACCAGAATTTTTTATTGACCAAAACCAATTTTTATTTGAAGTTTCATACACTGTCTCACAGTATCTTATAACATGAGATTTGATAGCAGTAAGACAAGAAGTTAATAATTTAGAAAGTTCAGTGGTAGTACAAGAGCTAGAATTTGCAATAAATCTAGCTTTGTATGGTCTTTTGTGAAGCTTAGGTAACCAATACATCGTAGGAAGTTTGCCTTGGCCTTCATTGACACAAACAGAAAACTTAACAGGTAAATCGTTTAAGTGGGCATTTACTACAGACACCTCATCAGTATCTGTCTCCAGATAAGCCCTGGTACCATCAAGCTCCTGTTTTAAGGTGTTAACGTAGTGAAGTCTACAAACGACAACAACATTGTTTGCGGCTTTATCTGCCGGAACCAAGACATACTTTCTATGAAATTCTTGGATACCCTGCTTCAAATGCCTAAATGACGATTTGGGTTTAGGAGGTAAAAGATTAGTATTTTGTGAATAAAACTTAATACGTTTATCCACGATAGTGAAGATACTTCTTTTCCATTCTTTAAGAGCATTATCCTCAACACCCTCTCGTTTACACCATCGATTACCGAAATCATTTAATGCAGATGCAATCTCCTCTCTACATTTGTCGAAATTAATGTAGGAAGGGAATCTATATTTCGGACCTTTAGAAACAATTTTGCGAATTCTAGAATCCGAAATTATTTTTAAATTTCCAGTAACTATATGTCCAGCTGGTTGATAAACATATTTTGAATCTTTACAATCTCAAGACTTAGGAGTATTAGCATGGATATCAAAACTTAGGAGTATTAGCATGGATATCAAAACTAGTTGCTTTGGCACTATATTCTATGTAGCAATGCTTTGATAACAGAATACGTTTCATCCTAATACAATGATTATTAGGATACAGCATGAATAACTCCTGAAATATGATCACTAAATATAAATCCATGAATGAAACTGCTTCATGAAAGGACGCCATTATTAAATTAATGGAGCTGCTTCCTGACTTATGACGTATTTCGAAGTTGGTAGTCCAAGGGTGATTCAGGTACTTCTTAACCAAATTTCGAAAAGCAAAATCTCACTGTATAGACAAATGAGTACCTTTTAATTTTTACAGAGACCACATAATATCAAAACATCAGCTTTTGAAACTCGTCAAAATTCAATAAATACACTTTTTTGCAATAATTCAGAAGTGAGCACACCCACTTCGGAATAGTCCATTTCAAAACTGGTTTTAAGTATAGGCCTATAAAGGTATTAACTCAAGAATAACTAGAAAGAGATTCTTGTTTCAATAATACACTAAGGGCGTAGAAAACTTGCCTTTGATAATGGCGGAAACTTTTGTATGTATATAGGGGACGATAGGAAAATCAATTATATGTTAAAATCTTGATCTTAGTTTGTCCTAATAGGATCTGCAAAATGAACAGATTTAGTTTTTATGGCCAAAATGAATTTTGCATTTGCAAGGGAGATAATCGATGCTCATGAAAATACAGTTTTCGAAACATTTTACTTCTGAAAATTTCGACTCAGGTATGTTATTTGTGTCCTTTTATAATGATTTTGGGCAATCATGATTAAATACAAAGAATGAAAAAAAGAACTTGCAAGAAAATAAATACCCCCTTCCATGAGATTTTTGTACAGAAAACTCGTATTTGAAAATAGTTTTGACCAGAACTTCTTTATTTGTCAACAATTTTCAAAGTTTTTGCTGCACATTTTGCGACAAACAAGATGCTCAATTGTGGCAAGAAAATATTTTATCTACATCCGCAAAGTTGTAAAATATCTGCTAAAAAACATTATCAGACACTAGGAATGTCCAGGTTTTTGTGACAATGACACAAGTGCTGACACTGCAGATTTATAAACAACCACCCACACCTCCCACTATATTTGTCATCATATGAATGAAATTAATCTGATTACTAGAAAACATTTTTCGGGCGCGCATCATAAACTAGAAGATCGTACAGGCAAAGATGACTAGAACTGTCGCATTGAAAAGTTCGGTTAGGAGCTTAGCAGCTGCGTGATAATGTTCTTGCAGTGACGCACAAAAATGTGAAATAATCGATCTATTCATATTCTTCATGTTTTGAAAACGTAGGTTTTTATCTTTACAATTTCAACAATGTGAATGAATTAACATTTTAACTTCAACCACAAAAATTTTAAGACTTCCTGGGCAAACATTTCGCCTTCATTAATAAATATTTCACCTTGAGGATGTAATCTTATACAATATTGTTCTTTTAATTATCCACTTCAAACGTACCATGTACGTGTAAAAATGTTTTTGGTTTTGCAGCAAAGAGGAAATGATATCTTTCCGTGTCCAAAAAGTCAAATCTAAACTATTTTTGTGCTTTTCATCAAGCACTGGAAATATAGAAGCAATTTGAGGCAGCTCTTCTACGCTTGGTTATCATTCAACGTTAGTTTTGTTATGCCGAGTGCCATCCACCGGCAAATATATGGGTTTTACTGATGTGTTCATGCATGTATCAAATCTAAAACCATCTGTTTCTACAACATTGAATTAATTAACGTACATAATGGCATGCATATGTGACACTGAGCCTATTTGATCATTAATTTGATATTTCTTGGAAATAGCTAACCAGGAATGGTCATGCATTCATTTTAGTTTTTCATACCGAAAAAAAAAAACTGTGCAATAATCTAATAACAGCTTGAACCTGAATTCGACGGCAAAAATTGCGCTGTAATACAAATGAGCCGTCTCGTGGGAAAACCAACATTGTGGTTTCCGACCAGGTCCAACACAAACCAGGCTGGACAGTCTCAGAAGCAGGCTAGAAGCTTGAAATTTCGGATTTAAGAAGAAGGGGGGGGTGTACTTATCGTTTAGCGAAAACAAAGGCGCTGATCAGCTTCGCGGTTACCGCGAAGCTGATCTGCGTCTTTGTTTTCGCATATGCAGAATGTTAGTTTTCCCATGAGGCGGCTCAAATGTAGTTTGTAAATTCGAAAGAAGATAAACTTTGACACTTTAATTTAATGGTGCTTTTACATTTGCGCACATTTTGGTAGAAAATTCCTATGCGCAGTTTTCATTTGCGCGTTTACCTGGGAAAATTGAGCGCGCAAATGAACCACTTTCTTTGAAAAATGTGCGCAAATGTGCTGCCACCAATTTAATATAGCATAATACTCAATAAAGCTTAAGGTTGGTTGGATGATAATATGGGTCCCCGTCCATTGGGGCCTAAAGAAATAGATGAGCTGCTTGTGTCTCCAGGTAAAGCTTCAACGATACTGACTGACCACTTTATTACTGGTTAACCGCCCAGGTCTGGGCGCCCAGTAAATGTGGTTCAAGTATGTCCACTCATACATATAAGCCTTGTTGGCTTTGTTTTGTGGTTATATTTGAAGCACTTTTTGGATATCATGACGTCCTAGACCACAACTCAAAACTCTATAAAGCTTAAACTAAGCTACATTTAGTACAGCCTGTATGCTTAATGATACACCGAGTCACGGCAAATAACCTGGTCCAGCGTTTTATCATTATTTCACAGTCGGACGCATACATGTGCAAGCAAACGCCTACTGCTTACATAAAACGACTTCAGTTTCTAAACGATCGGAATATCTTTTTGAGTAACACAATGAAACATCTGAAGAAAGGATTCTAAGAGAAGATTTTAAATGATAAAATATGATTTTGTGATTATCAGGAAAAGGAGATGCATTGATTTATAGAGAAAAATGTTCTATAAATTTAAAGAACAAATACATAATTTGTCTGCCAAAATTGACTAAAAATTGTATCCCGTATTTGTCTATGGTCTATGCTACGGAATTTCACTTTTTGTTATTGCATGGCATGTCTATTTTGCTACAGAAGCTGCATAGAAAACAGTGCAACATTTATAGAAAAATTGCAGCATTTCTAATTCAGATTAACCACAACTGGGCATATAATTCATATACAGTATCCTGAGATGAAAATATAACTTGAATATATTAAAAAAAATCTCCAGTAAAACATTTGAAAATGAAATAGTAAATGGCTGAAATACGAATTCCAAACCAGCATTATGTACAAGCTAGTACTTGTTTTATGTAAATACAGCCTAAATGCAGTATCTGCAGCAAAAATACATTTAGCCTGATGATTTCGTTTAAGAGAACTTCCAAAACGATAGCTGGAACAATTCTGAAGACCATTTCAGCTCTATAAGCCGTTATGCGAAAACATACAGTGAAGTACAAGATGCGCTGTATTCTATGCAGATTCCTTAGCAAACTATGCAAGCCATTCAAAAACGAAATGTGAAATTCCACATCGTACATCCTCGACACAAATGTGCACGCGGATTCGGAATGCGATTTTCATTAAGCCAAGTTTTGCAGACAGATTATGATTTATAGAACGCCTTTTCTATAAATTTATAGATATTCTATTAATTTATAGATACTCCATGAATGTATCTCCTCTACCTGATTATATCATAAGCTTACATACTATGAGAATCCATGACTGCGTCTCACCGAAAAGAAAAGTCGAAAATATTCGAAACTATCCAACCTGTTGCTTGTCGTCTGAACAACTGTTGAACACATGTTGTTTAAAATAATGTGTTTATTTTAAATTTTCTTTTCAATAGTGTTCAGTTTTTTCCGCATTTTGTCTTCAAAGATTGAATTTTCTAAATATTGTTATAATTAGAACCTAGACCTGCTTTAGATTTTCTTTTGTTAGATATGTGTGAGAATAATAGTTTTTGAAAGGAAAGTGTATTTATGAATTTCAATAAAGCTGTTCGAAAACATAGACATGGGACTACCTGTCCTGAATAAAAATATTGTTTTAGATTATACCAGGGCCTTAATTCGATACTCTGATTTACTTCAGTTTAATATGTGTTTAACTTAGCATGTGAACACGCAGTAAACCAAGATATGTTTTCTAGTGTTCGGTTTCTAATGTTTTCTAGAATTATACTGAGTTCCACAGCCAATGCAACTTTATTGTTTTCCTCTCTTCTTTTAAATTGGTCAGTTATGTGAAAACTTTTGTGCCCTATCATCATTAAAATGCCTCGAAAATCCTCTGTGTGTGTGTGTTATCAAATCTAAGATTTTAGTGCGCATGCGCGGGAACACGCCCAACTGAGGGTACAAAAATGCATTTTCTGTGCCCTGCGCGCGCGGGCTCGAAATCTTTAAAAAATATTTACACGATTCAAATCTTGGAAGGTCGTCCGATGAGTGTACGGTAATATCGATAACCCACGGCTCAACGCCAGAAATTGGCATTGATTTTCAGTACCCGAAAAATACTTGTTTTTAGGCGTTCAACGACACTTGGTCACATGTTCGACGTCAATGCAGATCTCAACCATATGCCTTATTTTGTGTTTCTCAACTTAGCCTTATTGAATAAAGTGCATTGCAGCTATGGGAAAGTCGTTTGTTAATGTGTTTCCTTGCTTTAAATTAGAGTGGTTTGCACAGTTTAGCAGGAAATTCATCAAAATCGCTGATTTCCTTCATTTTTCAAAATGACCCCTTCGCCAGTTTTACGCAATTGTAGGCGAAAGAAAAAAGTCTGACGGCTGATTTTCACAGGTCGTCTGGAAAATGGGTTGACTACATATATTCGCGGATTAATCGACTGAAACCACAAAAATTACATAAAATTTAATGACGAGTTGCGTTGGCTGTGGAACTCAGTATATTAAAGCTCCATGTACTTAGACTTTGATGTACGTGTAGTTCGTTTCTTAACGCTTTGAATGGCGTCTTATATGCATATTGACAAACGGAATGTAATCGGCTTGATGGTTTAATGTTTGATTTTCCTATATGTGTTGCTTTATGACCACATTAACAGCTATATAAACGCCCACCTGAGATCTGGGATATGCGACCTAAGCTGACCTTGCCATAAAATAGGTCAAGGTCATCCCGGGATTATGATTTATATTAACTTTGTAGAGCTCCATTCACTGATGCTTCAGGCAGAGTTTCGAAATCATAGGTCCTCCGATTCTGAAGAATATGATTTATAAAGGTTTTTGCTATTTATAGCCATGGCGGCCATCTTGGTCACGTGACCTGAACCATTTATATTAACTTTCATTCCCCTTTCCTAACAATGTTCCACAATGTAAAGTTTGGCTTTGACTGGCCAAGTGGTTTTAGAGAAGAAGATATTTGAATAGAATGATCATATACATGTACATGTATATAGCCTGAGGACTTTTTCTTTCATAAACCTAAATCTTTTGTCCATTTGCATACTCCCAGCAAGTCCCCCCCCCCCCATTTAATTACATTTTACTAATTTTCCCCATTCAAATTCATGGGCAACCTAAGTTGGCCTTGCCATAAAATAGGTCAAGGTCATCTCAAGGCCATGATTTATATAAACTTTGTAGACCTCCTCACCCTGATGATTCATGCCAAATTTCAAAATCATAGGCCTTCTGATTCTGGAGAAGATTTTTAAAGGTTTTTGCTATTTATAGCCATGGCGGACATCTTGGTCATGTGACCTTGACCATTCATTTAACCGTTCATTCTCCCTTCCTAAGAATGCTCCACACGAAGTTTGGCTTTGAATGGCCATGCGGTATTAGAGAAGATCTTTGAATATTATGGTAATATACATGTATATTGCCCCGGGGTGGGGACAGATCTGTCCCTGGGGTACATTTATTTTTAGAATCATATATATTCAGTCCATTTGCCCATTTCCATAAAGCCTTTCCATTCAAATGATATTTTGACACTTTTCTCCATTCAAATGCATGGGCAACCTATGTTGACCTTGCCATAAGATAGGTCAAGGTCATCCCAGGGCCATGATTTATATAAACTTTGTAGAGCTCCTCCCCCTGATGCTTCATGCCAAGTTTCAAAATCATAGGCCTTCTGGTTCTGGACAAGAAGATTTTTAAAGGTTTTTGCTATTTATAGCCATGGCGGCCATCTTGGTCATGTGACCTTGATTATTTATATAAACTTTCATTTCCCCATCCCAAAGATACTACATATAAAATTGGCTTTGATTGATCGAGCGGATACTGCGAAAATTAAGTTTTACATTTAATTTGTAAATGGCCATTGGCCAAGGTCAAGAAATTACCTTGACCTTTAATACACACAACACTTCATTAGCTCAACACGTTGTCTGTATCTACTAACTTTCAGGTCACAGGCTTAAAAACTTCCTGAAAAATTCAATGTTTTCACTTTTTGTTCATTGAAAAGCCTATGTAACCAAAATTGACCTTGACGTATAATAGGTCAAGGTCAACCCAAGGTCATGATTTATATAAACTATGATGGGCCAGAGTCCCCGATGATACACACCATGTTTCGTTGAAAGCGGTCCAACGGTTTCAGAGAAGAAGATTTTCTTATGGTTTTTACCATATATGGTAAAAACATTTCCAAGAATAAATTGAAATATGCTGTTTGTAAAAAGTTGAAGGAATTATACATACAATACTGGAAAAAAGTATTTTTGACGATTCTGGCTCCATAAATGGTAATAAGCTTAGAACATTTAGAACTTTTAAAGTTAAGTATGATAATATAAGAAATGTATTTGCAAATAAATGATTTGCCTAATATGTTACATTTGAGAAGATTTAATAGATAATGTTGTTCATAGCTGGTATTGCCTTGTCATAGACATTACAAACTATAGGCAAAATTTAGATTTCATACAGGTTAAATTGGTATGTGCTAGTTTTATTGAAATATTTTGTCTTATAGATATCATTCCACAATTTTAGTATTATTACATCTGTGATAGATTTTTTTTCTTTCTAGTAACACATCTGTTCATAGATACCATGCCAATGTAATCATGTGAATTTTATTCCAATTGTTCAAATATACCAGTTACTTGCATTGGCATTAATAATGTTTGCTTCTTTTAAGGTTTATTTGTTAAATCCTAGTCTGAGTTGTATTATTATTAAGATCATAGAGACCATTCCAGTCATAAATTTGGTCATAGATACCATAAAATGTTGTATTAAGTTGGTCATAGATACCTTTTATAGTCCTTGTCTGAGTTGTATATTATTAAGGTCATAGATACCATTCCAGTCATAAATTTTGTCATAGATACCATAAAAATGTTGTATTAAGTTGGTCATAGATACCTTATATAGTCCTAGTCTGAGTTGTATATTATTAAGGTCATATACCATTCCAGTATTAAGGTCATAAGTAAGTAAGTAAGTAAATACTTTATTTAAAGAGGGTAACCCAATTGGTATGGCACCAACCATCCCAGTCGTTAATTTGGTCATAGATAACATAAATCTGTATTAAGTTAGTCATAGATACCTTTTATAGTCCTTGTCTGAGTTGTATATTATTAAGGTCATAGATACCATTCCAGTCATAAATTTTGTCATAGATACCATAAAAATGTTGTATTAAGTTGGTCATAGATACTTTATATAGTCCTAGTCTGAGTTGTATATTATTAAGGTCATAGATACCATTCCAGTATTGGTTTAATCATATTTATTTCCAAATTTTGTACAGAAACAATACAAAAACATGCAATCAACGACAGGATCAGAACGAAAGCGTAAACGCTTATTTAGTTCTTTTCCTAAGCATTGTAAACAAAGAAGGTTGCAATTTGTTTTGGATAGTATACAAGTATTACTGATAAAGTTTTGAAAATTAAGAAAATAAATATTATGTACGTAGACTCTTTAAGAAAATAAAAATTACATACTGGAAAATAGCATCAAGATTTATAAGTGAAGTAAATAGAGAGAGAGAGAGAGAGAGAGAGAGAGAGAGAGAGAGAGAGAGAGAGAGAGAGAATAGCATCAAGATTTATAAGTGAAGTAAAGAGAGAGAGAGAGAGAGAGAGAGAGAGAGAGAGAGAGAGAGAGAGAGAGAGAGATGACCCCCGGAGCAGCAGCAAAGAAGACTGTATGTAATGGGTTGGAACTCTTAATTGAATATATTCATGGTGAATTTGGTACACACACCATCAAATGCAATCAGATGCACTAATTCATATATGACAAACGCGCTTTTTCAGCTGAATGAACTAATCTTAAAACGGTTTGTGTTTTGTATATATTTATGTACGGATTCAAAAATTGATACGTTGGTTTCATAACTAAGATTTTCATCTCCCTTGAGTATAACGTTTAAATTGAAGACACTATATTGTAGAATCGAGTTTTGCAACGCCACTCTGTGTTCAAGATATAAATGACATCGGAGAAAGAAATGATCGGCATTTTCAATTGCTCCACATCGACAATCGCATAAAGGGGAATTCACGATGTTTCTGGCGCAAAGATCGTATTTAAGAGAACTGCAACCAGTTCGGAGTCGTGTGTGTAAAACTTGCAAGCGTCTACTGCCACTGTACTAATATTTTGGTACATTTGCCCTGCCCTGACTAAGATGTCGTTTAAAAGAATCAAACTGTATCTACATCTCTGACATTGCGGGGTAAATTATTCCAATCACGAATGGTTGAAGGAAGAAAGGAATTAGAATACAGCCTAGTTGTTGCATATATTGTCCTAATATCATCTGCGTTTCTCAAATTGTAATTAGATACATTTTGTACTAGTATTCCAGTATTAAGGTCATAGATACCATCCCAGTCGTTAATTTGGTCATAGATAACATACATAGTGTATTAAGTTGGTCATAGATACCTTTTATCGTCCTAGTCATAGTTGTATATTATTAAGATCATAGATACCATTTTAGTATTACGGTCATAGATACCATTGCATTCATTAATTTGGTCATAGATACCATAAAATTTATTAAGTTAATCAGAGATACTTGAAATGCATATTTAAATCGTTTGCTGTTTGTATGTTTAGTATTATGTATGTTTGTATGCAGTTGGTGACAATCCTGTTTCTGGATTTTAAAACCAATAAAGATATATGATTTGATTTGATTTGATTTATATGGGCATGGCGGCCACCTTGGTCATGTGACCTGGACCATTTATATAAACTTTCGTTCCCCCTGCCTAAGGATGCTCCACATGAAGTTTGGCTTTGATAGTCCCAGCGGTTTCAGAGGAGATCTTTGAAATTGTGGACAGACGGACAGGCGCCGGATCATGGTCATCCTATAAGCTCTCCTTGTGAGCCTTCGGCTCCGGTGCGCTTAAAATGTGTTGTCCCGTCCGGTGTCTCTGTTGGTACTTAAAATTGTCGATACTTCAAATTTAATTGTTACTTCTTTTATACTTTCCTCTTTGGGTGCTCGTCTATGGCCACTGAGTATATATATTTCAGAATTGGATTCGTAGCGGTGTGTTTACAAACTAGGGCAAAATCATTTTGTGTGTGGTTGGAATTATAGTCCAAATAACCGTATACTTGGATGGATCACTAAAGCGACGGTGGTTTAACAAAAAGCAATAACAAATAATGAAATCTATGATGAGGCAGCATGTTGGTGACTTAGAACATGCTTCATTAGACACGTGAGAATTATAAAATCTTGAAATGGCTTTTTCTTATCAACGTTACCTTTTCTACTCCCACGAAAATATCGTAATCAAATGCATGGGTGAAATCACGGTATTGGCTGATTAGATATGCTCACAAACGCTTGTACGGTTGAATCGAAAATTGGCAAACACCTCAAAAGACAGAGCTTGCTAAAGGCGGATTAGAGCTTGCTGAAAGGTGGATTCAATTCACTCTTGATCTATGATCAACTGAATAAAACTAAAGTTTAGCCATTTCTATTCCATATTTTAGATTCCAATATAGATATTTTAGATGTCAATTTCTTATTGTATTTGTATGGAAATGGTTTTACTAAAATTTTACGAGCTAATAGTACCTGGTTTTGAAAACTGATATCAGCTGTAACCATTTTAATCTGTCTAAAAGCTAAAGTAACTTTAGATAAATCATTCCTGACATCGTAATACTAGTGCTACACAGCTCTGAGAGTTCAAATATCCAGGATATTCTTAGGATCAGTCAGCTGTTTTCTAGGAACTGTTGATATATACAAAATTCTACTTACGTAATTCTAAACAAGCCGTCATCGGAATGCAATTGAAGTTTCAAACAAGAACTTCAAAGAAAAACAAACATCGATGTATTCTGGTTACGTACATGGAAAAGACCCTGTATTTAATATTTCAGTGGTCGGATGGGATTATGGGCCCCGTCCATTGGACCTTAAGAAATAGATGGGCTGCTTGTGCCTCCAGGCAAAGCTTAGACGCTACTGACTAACCATCTTATTACTGGTTAACCGATCAGATCTGAGCCTGCCAAGTCTTACCATCCCGCATACACATGGTTGGGTGGTTATAGTGAAGCTCTTTTTTGGTGTCATGACATTCTAATTTTGTGATATATTAAAAATGGTAGCAACGTCCCGACATGACCATAGCCGTTGACTGGGACCGCTTAAGCATCAATTCCAACAAACTATCTCTGCTCACCGGCACCAGCTGTTTAGCGTCTTAGAGCCGCACACTTAATAACCCTCAGACTATGGCCTACATAAAGCCAAAATAAACAGATGAACATCATTTATAAGTTCCAGACCTTCAGACTGTAAACTAGGTCTTTGAACGTATATGTTTATGATACCACAAGCTTATGGTGCCGTAAAGTTTTGAATACAGTCTGAAGACGATTAATGCACTTCGTTCTCGCGTCGATTTTCACGGAGGTTAATCAAATGGTACTACATGTGCTGTCGTCCGACTGAGTCGTTTGTATACTATCATTTGCAAAGACCTGTCGTCCGAATTCTAGTATATCGAAGACCGTAAAATATATGATACTCATCATTTGGCTGTCGGTCGAGACATGATAAGACTGGGACAAAAGCAGGTGTAAACATTGAATGGTATACGAGTGACTGGGGTGATAGCACGTTATACCATATAAATTACCCCCGTGATGATAGAATAATAAAAATCAGGGAACAATTGGTACACTTGTGAGCAATAATTATTCCGCTAACACTGTTAGGCTTACTAAATAAAAACCCAACATAAAAGTCTCGATTTTATTGCGTTTTATTGAACATGTAACACATAGAAATTACTCGGAATAAGGTTATAAACATTAAACATAGTTCAAAATGAAGGCTGCGCGCAACACTAAACTTGGCCCTGAGTACGTATTTTGAAAAGAATTGTTGCATCTGAAGTCACCAACAGACGTGAAAGAAACGTTTTTACTGGTGTAAGGAACGTTACTAGTGTAAGGCCCATTGGGCCGTGAGATATAGATAGATAGCTTGTGCCTTCGGGCAATTTTCTGGAGGGTAGCCATTATGTCCATATGTCAATCATTTGACGTAATAAGGCTCCTTAGGGGTTTATGAAGATGCATTTTCATTTCTGTTTCTATACACGATATTGAATTCCCTTTCTTGGGTCTCACACTTCGAGGCTAGACTAGGCTTGTGTTTGTTTTGTCGGCCATTTTTTTGTCACTTTCACTTCGATAAATAAATTCTTCATGCTAACAAGATCAGTACAGACGATGCTTATGGTAAAATTAAACTGGAGATTGCTTAGTTTCAAATGTTTCTTAATTATAAGATTTGGACGAACTCTCTCGTTGACCTATTTATCGGTTTTTATCGGAAAACGATCCTATGAAATTATGTTATACAGTGTTCTCTTTCACGTCCGCTGTACATAGATGATTGACATGCGGTATCACGAATTACCGGATTGGACCGAAACGAACCGATACTGTCCGGAACGGACATAGATAATATCAAAGCTACACGTACAAACCTAATCATGGGTAACCACATAGTAGCATGTGAAGAATTTTATGTACACATACTTAGAACGCAAGAAAACCGTACCCGAACCGGATTTCTTACAGTACGGATTTATGCTACATCACACGACGCCACGGCACAAAAATTAAATGCATTGATATTGATCGAACTCGCAAAATGCAACCGTTTGTAATTTCAAGTGGTGACAAAATATCTAAATTGCTATAGTGCAAAAGTTCATAAAAGATATTTCAGGTTTTAGGAAAAATTTTGGGGAATTCGGAAACTTTTGATTCATTTCTTTTCTGTTTCAACTATGTGACATTTTTTAAGTTTTGAAAGTATGTTCACAGAAAACGTCAACTTGAAATGTAACATGTCTACAGACATGTATTATTTCACATTTTTGTCATGGAAAATAGAGTATATCCAGGTGAATGTCCTAGATATTTTGCCAGTGTTATTTACAAAACAAACAGCTAAGGCAAAGTCTGGATCACACTACCCCTAACCAAGCCTCATGGATGAAGATTTATGGGGTTTCAGTTTAACCTCACTTTTAAGATTATACCATTTGGGTCACGTGCTAGCAGATTTTGGCTTATGTCACACAACCTTAGATTTAAATTATATTTATAGCACAGGTCAATAAAATTCGAACCATACTGGATTCACACTGTCCTTCAATTATTGCTTGATTATGTGATATCTAGTATTATTCTGATTGGCTCTAGCAAAATCAAACTTTCATCATGTATTTTAAATCTTTGTTTGGAGACTCAGAGAATCTAATAACACGCTATACAACTTTGGGTCACTCAGACAGCAAGAATACATGTTTGCAATTTTGAATAAAACTTCCTTTGCTGATGGAATTTTACATATGTTTGTTTGTTTCTTTTAAGTTTTAAAGGTCAAGTCAACAATTTTTCAGACGTGGTGATGAAACCATTCATACGTTACTAAAGGAATCATTCTTCTTGTCAGTGTAGACTTCTATCACAATCTCATATTATTTTAAACTTCCAATTTTCTATGAACCCATCCATAATAGTATGTTACTAAGAACATGCTATAATTTTATTGTTTTAACTTTGTTTGAATTGATGCTTAACTTTTCAGTCAGCAGCTATTGTCATGTCGGGACGTTGTCTCCACTTTATGGGACTTGTAGCCAAAATTAGACATCCCAAAAGGTATTAACTACTGACTAACAATACGATTACTGATTAACCGCTCAGACGGTCTGAGCTTGATCATGAAATTAGGTTCAAGACAAGTCATCCACTCGTATAAGTCTGAGTGTCTTAGTTGTTTACTTTGATAATATTTTGGGGTGTCCTTATGTTGGGTAGAAGTCCCATTGGGGCCTAGGAGAAATAGACGGACTGCTTGTGTCTCCAGGCAAAGCTTCTAAGCTACTGACCGACCATATGATTACTGGTTAACCGCTCTAGTCTGAGCCTGCCCAGTAAAAGTGGTCTAGTCAAACCATCCATACATATAAGCCTTATTGGCTTAGTTGGGTGGTTATATTTAAGAAGCACAGTTTGATTGTCATGACATCCTAATGTTGGGTAAAGGTGCCATAAAATGGAGGCAACGTCCCGACATGACCATTGCTGTTGATTGGGACGTAAAGCATCAATTCAAACAAACAAAATTGGAGGGGGGGGGGCAAATACAACAAACAAATACAACAAACAAATACTTTTCTTCAATACTCGACAGTCTAGAATTGTGATACTATCATATATTATCATTTCATATTGTCAATAAAAAACAGCTTTTTGAGCTTGTATTATGCGCCAGTCATTTGTATACCTGCCCCCCTAGGGGTGGGGACACAGCGGGGATAAAGTGCCAGGATTTAACTTCTGATGAGTCCCAGTCCCGTCAGTGCCGGGGTTTAATTTCCCACTTATACACAGTCAGATGCATTCAAATTAGATTGTATTTTAACAATTTATATACCTTTATGGTCCTTATTTAATTTGCAAATGAACCTGTTCGTTTACATGCAGAAATTCACAAACCCATATCCCATATTTCAATTTCATCAGAACAACTCCCATCCGAGAACCGGGGCTTTTAGCAGGGATTTTACCATAAATCTGACCACAGGGCCGGATTTTTACCAGGGCTTTACAAATTGAAATGTTAAAAAAGCCCCGCTATTCCCCGGCCCTAGGGGAGCCGGGGATACAAATGACTGGTGCTGCATAATAAGCTTTGAAATGGATCCTCAATATCATTGGCAGCAATTCATGCAATGCCATCGATTTCTGGCTGTAAATGAATAAATGACTGCCTACGACATCTATCCTTTATGATGCAGCTTTGTCACGTCTAGCGGCTTGTGCCTGGGAACATCGCGATGTACTATGATTTTGGAATACATATTTCTCCATACCATTTACACAGTAAATCGTCTAAAATTTCATCCACCTTGTTGTCCACTAATTTTCAACCATATAGTATTGTTTTGGAACAGAAATTGCTTACGATACTCGTAGATTTTACAGCAATGATTTTCTCTATTCTCACGATGTATGCTATCTACCTAAGTAGCAGGAACACCTGTTGGCACGAGACTGCGAGAAATTGGCTGTTATACAGGGATAAAGTTTGCGGTTTCGTTTGATGATGGTTCTTATTGTTTAACAAATTATCTCTGTTTACAATGCCGATATAACTGGTTATAAATCGTGTCTATGAACTTGACTGACTTACTTAGGTGGTCGAACAGAGGTTCGCCGATACCTATAACGAAAAACCAACACATTCATGGCTTGACTCGAACCACTTTTGCCCATGAAAAGTGGTTCAAGCCATCCATACATGTTAGCCGTAAGCCTACGGCTTTGTGGCTTACTTGGGTGGTTATATTTGAAGCACGTTTTGGATATCATGGTTATCCTGTTTTGGGTAAATGTCCCACAAAATGGAGACAACAACGCGACATTATCTTAGCTGTTGACTGGGATGTTAATTAAGCTTCATTTGAAACAATCAGAAGAGAAATAGCAGTTGTTGAATCAAACTAGAAATAAATATAGCGTTCGGTGAACCTGGAAAACCTCGTGATTTAAACTGAATTACACATGTACGGTGGACAATGTGTTTTGCATATATGAAAACTTAAAATAGCATTCTCCTGAAACGAAGTACAACAAAGCCAAAAGATTTCCGCAATAGAACGGGCAGTAGATAATGAATTCTGTTTCCGGTGCGATCTGCCCAGCATCGAATGAATTCTCTAGGTACATTGTTCTTGTTTTTATAATATATTATCCTTTGTGTTTTATTGATAAAACTTTCAGCGGATACTGCAAGATCGACGGTGCATTGACTATATTACCATGAATGATATACACTCTACACTGAAAAAAAGTTATAAGAGGCCACCTCATATTTTGTCTTCTAGTTCAGAAAGTAAAATACGATCAATTAAAATTCATGATCATATGAATAAACCAATGTCTAACAGTGGCTCTGTGAGTTTCTGCATTCCAAAATGCGTGATACTTCTCACACAGACGAAGCATGTGTAAAGGTACCCTATTTCAAAAAGTCACACTTTATTAACATCAAATTAAATGTCATATTATGACGTTGTGTTTTTACATTTTAATTTATTTGAAAGTGCTACTGACTGCCATGATGCAAGATAAAATTAAATCAAAAGTGTTGCTGCAATAAGAATCTTCGTTTCTGTTTTGCACATGCAAGAAGACAACAACCTGAATAACAGGAATTCAGCTTTTGTATGCAATTTGCATACCAACTTTGTTCTTCTCCAGTTGCGTTATTATCAGCAGCACGGCATTGAAATTTTCAGCGATTATTTAGGTCAAATACTAGACTCTGATAAACTTTGAAAATTAAAAAAATCGTCCACAAATTTTGTTATTTTGTTCGTTAAAAATTGGCATTGAAACCGGAAGTGTGCGGCAGCCTTGACATGTTGGTCCTCGAAAATGGTCAAAAACAGTTCAGTCGAATTATATCTCTCATTTCCAGGCCTCATCAAGTGAATTTAACAGGGGTCAACATGTTTAAGAGGCACATTTATGAATTTTTCAAAAAATCTCAAAATTGGCGATTTTTAAAAATGCATAAAAATTCTACCAGTAGAGAAAATTCGAATGTTTGATGTTTTTCCGAGTCGTAACGACCCCTTTGATGACACCCGTTCCTAATTTCAATAAATGGTGTGCTGTATTCAATTTTTTATTTAAAAACATTGATTTTTGCATTTTTACTCCAAAAACGCCTTTAGTAAAAGAAAATTATTTCTTAACACTTTGGAACTTTACTTACTTGAAAGACACGTCTTTTGGCAAAAAATTGTGCAATTTTGAACTTGGCTTAGAAACAAAAAATGAGTTTGAAAAGTGGCCTCTTTATAACTTTGTTTCAGTGTAGACATACTCAAAATAACCTCTGTATTCTAATTCCTGATATGTGACAACTCCACCAGCAGACTAATTTATCAAAGGCTACTTTACGTAATTTTATCGTATTTTTATTCCAAGACCGAGACATACATTCAAATAGAGGCGCAATGTTATCAGATGTATCTCTATTCTAAGAAGATGTAATTCATTTGTTTGATTTGCCATAAAAGGTAAATAAATTGTTTATGTATAATATTGAAAGGTCAACATCCATGAAATTATTGTCTTGTATATAGTTCAATTGTTGTAGTGTGTTTTAAAGATATGCAATGCATTATCTTTTAGCTCGCCGGAGCCAAAGGCTCATGGGTGAGCTTATATGATAGGCATACTCGGGCGTCCGTCGTTGTTGTTGACAAGTGACTTTTCAAACATCTCCAAAACCACTAGGCCAATCAAAGCCAAACTGCAGAAAGTGGTTCAAGTCAAACCGCACACATATACACTGAAAAAAAGTTATAAGAGGCCACCTCATAGTTTTTCTTCTAGTTCAGAAAGTAAAATACGATCAATTAAAATTCATGATCATATGAATAAACCAATGTCTAACAGTGGCTCTGTGAGTTTCTGCATTCCAAAATGCGTGATACTTCTCACACAGACGAAGCATGTGTAAAGGTACCCTCATTTCAAAAAGTCACACTTTATTAACATCAAATTTAATGTCATATTATGACGTTGTGTTTTTACATTTTGATTTATTTGAAAGTGCTACTGACTGCCATGATGCAAGATAAAATTAAGTCAAAAGTGTTGCTGCAATAAGAATCTTCGTTTCTGTTTTGTACATGCAAGAAGACAACAACCTGAATAACAGGAATTCAGCTTTTGTATGCAATGTGCATACCAACTTTGTTCTTCTCCAGTTGCGTTATTGTCAGCAGCACGGCATTGAAATTTTCAGCGATTATTTAGGTCAAATACTAGACTCTGATAAACTTTGAAAATTCAAAAAATCGTCCATAAAATTTGTTATTTTGCTCGTTAAAAATTGGTATTGAAACCGGAAGTGTGCGGCAGCCTTGACCTGTTGGTCCTCGAAAATGGTCTCAAACAGTTCAGTCGAGTTATATCTCTCATTTCCAGGTCCCATCAAGTGAATTTAACAGGGGCCAACATGTTTAAGAGGCACATTTATGAATTTTCCAAAAAATCTCAAAATTGGCGATTCTTAAAAATGCATAAAAATTCTACCAGTAGAGAAAATTCGAATGTTTGATGTTTTTCCGAGCCGTAACGACCCCTTTGATGACACCCGTTCCTAATTTCAATAAATGGTGTGCTGTATCCAATGTTTTTATTTAAAAACATTGATTTTTGCATTTTTACTCCAAAAACGCTTTTAGTGAAAGAAAATTATTTCTCAACACTTTGAAACTGTACTTACTTGAAAGACACGTCTTTCGGCAAAAAATCGTGCACTTTTGAACATGGCTTAGAAACAAAAAATGAGTTTGAAAAGTGGCCTCCTATAACTTTTTTTCAGTGTATACGCGTTATTGGTTTAGTTGGACGGTTATATTTGAAGCACTTTTTGGATGCCCTGACGCTCTAATTTGGGTAAAAGTCCCATAAAATGGAGACAACGTCCCGACATGACCAAAGCTGTTGACTGGGACGTTAAGCATCAATTCAAAGAAAATTTCACATTGAGCACCCTTAGCAATTGAGAATGACAGTCGCTATAAATGGCTACCGTGGCTATAAAAAGAAAAACAAACTGTAACTTTCTTCTCCAAAACCAGACGTCAAATGCTGATCTTTTAGTATAATAAACGATGCTCAATTGATGCTCATTTGATGACCTTGATATATTCTACATAAAGTTCAGCTTAAAAGGGTCGCTGACGAATTCATATGGAGAAAACAATTACAAAATCATTTAATGGGGAAACGTTGCATAAAATAGGCATTTGTATGTTGTCTGTCCAAGGTTGACCCAGGGTATGCACAATAACATGTGTCCGTGTATAAACTAGATCTCAGCGGAACGTTTACAGGATCATTGGTGCTCTAGTTAACCAATAGCTGCCTGGCTATCCTTCATTGGCGACACTTCAAGCGGCTTAAGTTTCAATTCGAAGCTTATAACAGACTGACAAATCACCTGATCACTGGTAAATCGCTTAGAATACTGACCCTGTCTGTCCAATTACCAATACATTGTGTACATACAAGCTTTATTTGCTAACAAATCGTCCTGGAATGACTATAACTGTTGATTAGGATGTAAATATATAAATCAAATAAACAAATACTTACGAATGTATACTTTTCGGTTCTTGCTTTTGTAACGTTTTCTTTTGGTCCGGGTTTCAGAAAGTTATTCGGCGCCCAGGGATCTCCATCGTCGGACAGCTTACTGACTCTGTTGAGTCCCCGTTTTTTATTCATCAGGGTGGTTATCATGATTTATTTGTTTGTCCTTGATGATTCATTAACTAGTTAGAGATTCACCACGAGGACCGAACAACTACCTTAATGATGTTAACCATTGCAGAGGATGAGGGTCAGGTTAGGCGCCTGTAAAACCGGTTTAAGCACCCCAGTAATTTTATATTACTGATCGTTCCAAGGCGATACTTCTGTTGTTGTTCCATTTTTTTGGTGGTGGGGGGGGGGGGTCGAATATTTGAACCTTATGTACATTTCTTTTTTATTAGCTCACCTGAGCCGTTAGGCTCACAAGGTGAGCTTATAGGATGGCCATGATCCGGCGTCCGTCGTCGTCCGTCCGTCCGTCGTCGTCCACCATTTTCAAAGATCTTCTTCTCTGAAACCGCTTGGCCAATTAAAGCCAAATTTTATATGAAGCATCTATGGGAAGGGGGAACCAATGTATTTATAAATAATCCAGGTCACATGACCAAGATGGCCGCCATGCCCATATATGGTAAAAACCCTTCAAAAATCTTCTTCTCCTGAACCAATGGACCGATTTCAACGAAACTTGGCATGAAGCATCGGGGACTAAAGTACTACAATGTGTTTATAAAATATGACCTTTGGATGACCTTGACCTATTTTATGGCAAGGTCAACATAGGTCGCCCATGCATTTGAATGGGGAAAATTGTTAAAATGTTATTTGAAAGGCAAAACTTGCAGGAAATGGACTGAAGGTAGGTAATTCTGAAAAAAAATTGGACCACAGGGGTTGGTCTGCCCCCACCCAGGGGCAATATTCATGTATATTACAAAAATATTCAAAGATCTTCTTCTCTGAAACCGTTTGGCCAATCAAAGCCAAATTTTATAGGAAAAAGGTACAAGTAGGCAAAGATCAGGAAAAGGCGCAATCAGAAAAAGATTCCCACTCCAAAAACCGAGGTGGGAAAAAACCAAACTAACAATCAGGTACTTATACCATGAAACATATCGTAAGCCGAATGAGCAGCTATTTTCCCAATAGGTGGCCACTCAGTTACCTTAACTTAACTAAAAATATGAAAACATACATAAGGCGCCAACAGCACAAAAAATTTTTATACACCAAAACACAAAACAAAAAGAACCACCACAGAAGTATCGACTTGGAACGATCAGTAACACAAAGTTTTACATGGCCATAACCTCACCCTCAGCTTCTGCAGTGGTTCATAACATTTAGTTAGTTATTCGGTCTTCGTGGTGAATCTCTAACTAGTCAATGAATCATCAAGAACAAACAAATAAATCATGATAAACATCCTGATGAATCAAAAACCAGGACTCACAGACTGAGTAAGCTGCCCGACGATGGAGATCCCTGGGCGCCGAATAACCTACTCTCCGGAGCAAAAGAAAAACACCAGTTGGACCCCGGTGGGCCAAGCAACAGACAAGAAGCTCCGGCCCCAACCAACTAAAATGAATAGCTTTATGTCGGGGCCATCATAGAGTCTGACGCCCGACCCACCGGCGTGCAATTAAAGAAGGCAGCATAGTTATCAACCATGATTGGGTTAAAAACTAAGCATGCAGACTGTCGCATAACATTCAAGTTATAACCTATACGTCTGTAACGTGTTATGATTTTTCTGAACTGAAAAGAAAAATCATTAATTCCTTTAAGTTTCTTAAATTTGTAAACCAAGTCACCATAAAATTCAGGTTCCGAAAGGCCCTCACTTAAAAGCGTCTTTAACCCAACATTATATTTGGAAATCAATTCATAGTGTCTACGATAAAATTTAGAAAATGTTTTTCGAAGTTTATGATACCGATAGCCCTGTTGGAGAAGTTTTGCCGTTAAACATTTATTTCGAGCGTTGAAGTCTGTAACATGATTGCAGACTCTAGCAAACCTAATAAGTTGCGAAATGTATACACCATAAGAAGCACGACGAGGAACGTCACCATCCAAAAAAGGAAAATTTACTATATCAAAATCAAAGTCATCGCGCTTATCATAAATTTTAGAAGAAACAAATCCATTTGCAACAGAAAGATGTAGATCTAAAAAGGGGGTTTCAGTATCTGAGATATTGGCTTTGTTCAACTGAAGTTCAGGTGGATAAATTTGATTGACCATACCTTCAAAATAAGGGTTGTCAATGTTCAAAAGGTCATCGAGGTACCTAGATGTGGAATTAAAAGCCTCGATAACATCAGCTTGATTATCATGGTTAAGAGAATCCATGAAATCTCTTTCGTAGCAGTATAAAAATAAATCAGCTACGAGAGGTGCGCAATTTGTACCCATTGGAATTCCAACAATTTGTCTGTATAACTTGGTCCCAAATCTAATATAAATATTATCAAGGAGATAGGATAAGGCGTCGCATACATTCTGACATGACCAAAGTGTATACCGACTTTGGTCAGAGGAAGTGAAAAAAGCCTTTCTGTCATTACATGCCAAATAAAGTGAACCATAGTTTTTTAATGCCCTTTTGAAGGTCCACTCTATCAAATCCAGAAGTTTTTCTTTAATTAGATTATGTGGTAATGTTGTATACAGAGTAGAAAAATCATATGTGGACAAGCTTGTCGCACGGAACCCTCTACACTTCAATTTACTGAGCACCTCACCAGAATTTTTAATTGACCAAAACCAATTTTTATTTGAAGTTTCATACACTGTCTCACAGTATCTTATAACATGAGATTTGATAGCAGTAAGACAGGAAGTTAATAATTTAGAAAGTTCAGTGGTAGTACAAGAGCTAGAATTTGCAATAAATCTAGCTTTGTATGGTCTTTTGTGAAGCTTAGGTAACCAATACATCGTAGGAAGTTTGTCTTGGCCTTCATTGGCCAAATTTTATAGGAAGCATCTATGGGAAGGGGGAATCAATGGGTTTATAAATAATCCAGGTCACATGATCAAGATGGCCGCCATGCCCATATATGGTAAAAACCCTTCAAAACTTCTTCTCCTGAACCAATGGACCGATTTCAACGAAACTTGGCATGAAGCATCGGGGACTGAAGTACTACAATGTGTTTATAAATTATGACCTTTGGATGACCTTGACCTATTTTACGGCAAGGTCAACATAGGTTGCCAATGCATTTGAATGGGGAAAACCTTTAAAATGTCATTTAAAGTGAAATTCTTGCAGAAAATGGGCAGTAGGACTGACTATTAATGATTCTGAAAAAAATTGGACTCCAGGGGCATATTTGCCCCAACCTTGGGGCATTATACATGTACACTGAAACAAAGTTATAAAGAGGCCACTTTTCAAACTCATTTTTTGTTTCTAAGCCAAGTTCAAAATTGCACAATTTTTTGCCAAAAGACGTGTCTTTCAAGTAAGTAAAGTTCCAAAGTGTTAAGAAATAATTTTCTTTTACTAAAGGCGTTTTTGGAGTAAAAATGCAAAAATCAATGTTTTTAAATAAAAAATTGAATACAGCACACCATTTATTGAAATTAGGAACGGGTGTCATCAAAGGGGTCGTTACGACTCGGAAAAACATCAAACATTCGAATTTTCTCTACTGGTAGAATTTTTATGCATTTTTAAAAATCGCCAATTTTGAGATTTTTTGAAAAATTCATAAATGTGCCTCTTAAACATGTTGACCCCTGTTAAATTCACTTGATGAGGCCTGGAAATGAGAGATATAATTCGACTGAACTGTTTTTGACCATTTTCGAGGACCAACATGTCAAGGCTGCCGCACACTTCCGGTTTCAATGCCAATTTTTAACGAACAAAATAACAAAATTTGTGGACGATTTTTTTAATTTTCAAAGTTTATCAGAGTCTAGTATTTGACCTAAATAATCGCTGAAAATTTCAATGCCGTGCTGCTGATAATAACGCAACTGGAGAAGAACAAAGTTGGTATGCAAATTGCATACAAAAGCTGAATTCCTGTTATTCAGGTTGTTGTCTTCTTGCATGTGCAAAACAGAAACGAAGATTCTTATTGCAGCAACACTTTTGATTTAATTTTATCTTGCATCATGGCAGTCAGTAGCACTTTCAAATAAATTAAAATGTAAAAACACAACGTCATAATATGACATTTAATTTGATGTTAATAAAGTGTGACTTTTTGAAATAGGGTACCTTTACACATGCTTCGTCTGTGTGAGAAGTATCACGCATTTTGGAATGCAGAAACTCACAGAGCCACTGTTAGACATTGGTTTATTCATATGATCATGAATTTTAATTGATCGTATTTTACTTTCTGAACTAGAAGACAAAATATGAGGTGGCCTCTTATAACTTTTTTTCAGTGTATATTACCATACTATTCAAACATCTTCTCTGAAATCGCTTGGCCAATCAAAGCCAAATTTCATGTGAAGCATCTATAGAATGGGGGAATCAATGTATATATAAATAATCAAGGTCACATGACGAAGATGGCCGCCATGCCCATATACATGTATGGTAAAAACCCTTCAAAAATCTTCTTCTCCGGAACCGGTGGACCTATTTCAAAGAAACTTGGTGTGAAGCATCTATGGCTTAAGTACTACAATGTATACAGAAATCATGACCCTGTGATGACCTTGACCCAGTTTATGGCAAGGTCAACATGGGTTGACCATGTATTTAAATGGGGAAAATTGTTAAAATGTCATTTGAAGGGAAAAGCCAGCAGGAAATTGGCAAATGGACAGAATATTGATTATTCTGAAAGAAAAAGAAGAAAATGGCCAAAGGGCTTCATCTGCCCCTGCACTGGGGTTAAATACCATAATATTCAAACATGTTTATTGGTATATGCAGCAGATCTCAGGTGAGCGTTTACAGGACCATTGGTCCTCTTGTTTAAGTTCGAGTAAATGAGTGGCCGCCTATTGGGAAATAGCTGCTCACTCGGCTTACGATATGTTTTCTAAGTATAAGTACATGTACCTAATTGTCAATCTAGTTTTCCCACCTTGGTTTTTGGAGTGGGAATTTCTTTCTGTTTGCGCCTTTTCCTGATCATTGCCTACTTGTACATTTTTTTTAAATATTATGTTTTATGATTATTTAGATGTGTTTACATTTAGAAAGTATGTACACAGTGAAACAATTGCTCCAAGGAATCCATATGAACTACTTTAAGAAATCTTCTATGTTGTTGGTATTCAAATCGGGTTTAACATTTGATTTATTTGTCTAGATATTTATATTTTACATCAACAATCACTGATATTTTTCCCCGTTATCTTCTGATTCCGATTAATATTTACACCTCCCAGATTATTTGATTATCGAATCTTTTACATATTTCCCTAATGTATTTTTCTGTAGGAATTGAAGAAGGAATAGAAAGCACAGAGACTGTACAATCACATTTTAAAATCTTAGACATCAGGGGGGGGGAGAGAGAAAATACAGTCACAAAATATTACAAAACGAATGAAGAGCAAGATGGCTAGCTCTTTCTTAACTAGATAGTCTTCCGACCAAAGTCTTCCGACCAAATTTTACTGTATACAATTTACAAAGGTACACAAAACAACAGAGGTAAAACGAATCCGGACAAGTTTCCCCAAGACAAATTTTCCCATATAAATCTTGTCCCAAGACAACTCTTCCCATATAAATCTTGTCCCAAGACAACTCGCTCCACTTTTAGAAGACAACAAGCAACAGATAAATTACAACAGATCGTTGTGGATAGCATGGCATCCTAATTTTGGTTAAAAGTCCCATACTATGGCGGCAACGTTCCACTTGAAGAAAACCTTAGCTGTTAGCTGGGGCGTTAACATTGTTATAAGCCTTAATTGTTTACTTGGATTGTTATATTCAAATCACCTTTCGGTACTATGACATCCCCAAAATATGGTAGAAATCCTATAAAATGGAGGTAACGTCCCAACATGTTCATAGCTGTTGACTTGGATATAAAGCTATAATAACTGATTTAAAATATTTTGCTTGGTACCTACATGTGTGTGTCCCAGAAATAAAATCTCAACCATCGATCGGGCCAATGGGCTACACTAACAGAAATATGGATATCTATAGAAACCCCATCAGTCTTTGCATATAATTTATTGTTTGCTGTGCCGAAGCCAAGTTATGTCTCATTTTTCGTGGTAAAATTTCTTAGAAAGGTTCGGCGCAGACGAAATGCATTAATTTTAACTAATGTAAACAATACACGCTAAAATAAACACAAGCGATTTCTAGAATCATGATTTTAAAAAATAGCATTCTGGATATGATTCATAGCCAGTCATCAATAAGATCATGCAGTATGATACACTGTCAAAATTAGTGAAGCAAAAAGAGAAGGCCCGGGAATCGATACAATGAGACTTATAATAGCCTCAATAAGGCAGCTATTGGAATCGCAGTTGCTCTTGATAATAAGAACCTAGTTTGGCATCAGGTTATTATTACTTGATGCTACTATGTAGCATCGGTACAGGATCACACAACCACCCGTCTTCATTTTTTTTTCGGATTATAAATAAAACAATTCATAGAACATGCTATCCCAGTCGAGGTTAATTATTTCGATAATCAGTATTTAATGCAAATCAAAAAATGCGTGATGAGTGATAACCTTATACATAGACGCTGCCTCTAAAAGTGATTGGAGAAAAAGAATAAGCAACCGTTTTCCAATTTGGTGCTAATATGACATCTTAATTAATGGAAAATAATGACATATGAACTCATCGGACTTCTCGCGCCAGAATAAAGAAGAAACAAATGCGTGGCTCCAATTTTAACTCCGCCGCCACTAGTGTATCTAAGCGTGGTATATACTGTGTCTGTTAAAGGTTCGTTGTTGCTCCTTTGACGTGGTAATTGTCGAATCTGATTAGTTTTCTAATATAAGTAAATAAAATTTAGAACGGGCCTTTTCATTTAGAATATTTTTGAACATCTGTATACATGTGTCCTTATCAAAATAGAAATAAAATGGTTTATCTCTGTTTTAACTCATCTGAGCCGGATCTCACAGGTGAGCTTATAGGATAGGCATGCTCTTGCGTCCGTCGTCATGGTCGTCGCCGGCGTTGTTATCGTTCACTTTTCAAATGTCTCTTCTGAAACCTCGGGTCAATCAAAAGCATATACAAAGCCATGTATAAAGCAAACTGTATACATGTGTAATTCCGTAACATTCGAACATCTCTAAAATCGCTTGGCCAGTCAACGCCAAACTTAATGTGAAGCATTTTAGGAAGGGAGAACGAAAGTTTATACATGTATATTATCAAAGGTTAAACTATTTAGCAAACCCGATGGCCAAAACAAATCAGTCCTACTGGCCTATCCAGTGAACATTTCAAAGATCAGAGATACCAAAATAGATGATTGACATGTCCTTAAAGCATAACAGTGAATGTAGTTTTGATCTTACCCTAAAAAGGTACAAGTAGGCAAAGATCAGGAAAAGGCGCAATCAGAAAAAGATTCCCACTCCAAAAACCGAGGTGGGAAAAAACCAAACCAACAATACCATGAAACATATCGTAAGCCGAATGAGCAGCTATTTTCCCAATAGGTGGCCACTCAGTTACCTTAACTTAACTAAAAATATGAAAACATACATAAGGCGCCAACAGCACAAAAAAATTTTCAAACACCAAGACATAAAACGAAAAGAACCACCACAGAAGTATCGACTTGGAACGATCAGTAACACAAAGTTACTGGTGGGCTTAAACCGGTTTTACATGGCCATAACCTCACCCTCAGCTTCTGCAGTGGTTCATAACATTTAGTTAGTTATTCGGTCCTCGTGGTGAATCTCTAACTAGTCAATGAATCATCAAGAACAAACAAATAAATTTGTAAACCAAGTCACCATAAAATTCAGGTTCCGAAAGGCCCTCACTTAAAAGCGTCTTTAACCCAACATTATATTTGGAAATCAATTCATAGTGTCTACTATAAAATTTAGAAAATGTTTTTCGAAGTTTATGATACCGATAGCCCTGTTGGAGAAGTTTTGCCGTTAAACATTTATTTCGAGCGTTGAAGTCTGTAACATGAATGCAGACTCTAGCAAACCTAATAAGTTGCGAAATGTATACACCATAAGAAGCACGACGAGGAACGTCACCATCCAAAAAAGGAAAATTTACTATATCAAAATCAAAGTCATCGCGCTTGTCATAAATTTTAGAAGAAACAAATCCATTTGCAACAGAAAGATGTAGATCTAAAAAGGGGGCTTCAGTATCTGAGATATTGGCTTTGTTCAACTGAAGTTCACGTGGATAAATTTGATTGACCATACCTTCAAAATAAGGGTTGTCAATGTTCAAAAGGTCATCGAGGTACCTAGATGTGGAATTAAAAGCCTCGATAACATCAGCTTGATTATCATGGTTAAGAGAATCCATGAAATCTCTTTCGTAGCAGTATAAAAATAAATCAGCTACGAGAGGTGCGCAATTTGTACCCATCGGAATTCCAACAATTTGTCTGTATAACTTGGTCCCAAATCTAATATAAATATTATCAAGGAGATAGGATAAGGCGTCGCATACATTCTGACATGACCAAAGTGTATACCGACTTTGGTCAGAGGAAGTGAAAAAAGCTTTTCTGTCATTACATGCCAAATAAAGTGAACCATAGTTTTTTAATGCCCTTTTGAAGGTCCACTCTATCAAATCCAGAAGTTTTTCTTTAATTAGATTATGTGGTAATGTTGTATACAGAGTAGAAAAATCATATGTAGACAAGCTTGTCGCACGGAACCCTCTACACTTCAATTTACTGAGCACCTCACCAGAATTTTTAATTGACCAAAACCAATTTTTATTTGAAGTTTCATACACTGTCTCACAGTATCTTATAACATGAGATTTGATAGCAGTAAGACAGGAAGTTAATAATTTAGAAAGTTCAATGGTAGTACAAGAGCTAGAATTTGCAATAAATCTAGCTTTGTATGGTCTTTTGTGAAGCTTAGGTAATCAATACATCGTAGGAAGTTTGTCTTGGCCTTCATTGACACAAACAGAAAACTTAACAGGTAAATCGTTTAAGTGGGCATTAACTACAGACACCTCATCAGTATCTGTCTCCAGATAAGCCCTGGTACCATCAAGCTCCTGTTTTAAGGTGTTAACGTAGTGAAGCCTACAAACGACAACAACATTGTTTGCGGCTTTATCTGCCGGAACCAAGACATACTTTCTATGAAATTCTTGGATACCCTGCTTCAAATGCCTAAATAGGAGGTAAAAGATTAGTATTTTGTGAATAAAACTTAATACGTTTATCCACAATAGTGAAGATACTTCTTTTCCATTCTTTAAGAGCATTATCCTCAACACCCTCTCGTTTACACCATCGATTACCGAAATCATTTAATGCAGATGAAATCTCCTCTCTACATTTGTCGAAATTAATGTAGGTAGGGAATCTATATTTCGGACCTTTAGAAACAATTTTGCGAATTCTAGAATCCGAAATTATTTTTAAATTTCCAGTAACAATATGTCCAGCGGGTTGATAAACATATTTTGAATCTTTACAATCTCAAGACTTAGGAGTATTAGCATGGATATCAAGATCAGAAACAAGTTTATTGAAATTAAAAATTGTATTTCTGATTGGTTTGTTATATTTGTAACAAATAATAGGAGGTTCTGAATTTTGGAAGTAGGTAGGTATAGACTGTATCACTGATTTATCCTGGAATATGCTTGGTAAATCAATAAAGTCAATTCCTTTATTGATGAAAGGAATTTTAATAAAACTTCTAATGTGATTAGATTCGGAATCGATAAATGGACGAAGAGCATGCTGAGTATAACATCTTGTTAACAGTGCAGCGTCATACATTTGATGATTTCTATCGTAAAATCTATTAGCCTCTGTGTCCAAGGAACGTAATGCAGCAATAGGTAGAGAACTAAGATACGACAGCATTGGATGTCGACCGTGAATCCTTAGTTTAACAGCTAAATCATTAAGAGAAATGTTCAATTTCAATGCAGCACACCGTTTACGTTTGTCATTACCCTTTTTCCGTATACCATGAGATCTAGATTTACGTTTACGAGAGTCCGAAAGTGTAAGTACATCAAAATCGGGCATTTTGGAAATATTGCCTTCATGGTAAATGTTGTCGTTAAATCCCAGTGGAAAGGGTGTTTGCAGTAATTTTATCCATTTAAGTTCAGTTTCAAATCGTTTAATGTTTTTGAATCTAACTGAAGAATTTTCATCATATGAGATTTTCTCCACTGGTTGAACTTTAACATCATTGGGAGAATGACCAGTGCGCTTAAAATGCTGGTACAGAAAGGTATCATTATTTTTGGGCTTTCTGATTCTACGATAGTGCTCACCAAATCGTTTTTGCAAAGTTCGACAAGTTTGTCCAACATATTGCATCCTACAATTGTTTGTAAGAACATATACAAGATCCATTGATTTTCAGTCTAAATCAGAATCATTAACCACTGAAAATGTCCTACCATTCACAGATGAAGTGATAGTAGTCTTAGAGCATAAATGATTGCAACAGTTGCACTTCTTGGTATTGCACTTAGAAATACTAGGGTACATTCCAGGTCTCTTGAACGGATTAATATATTTACGTAAAATTGGTGATTTGAGTGGAGATAACCTAATCTGAAGATTATTACGAAACATATTTGAATTAGAAGCTCCGTGTAGATTAACAGTAGATGCCGAAAATAAATTAAGAGGTGTCACCCTTACAGTAGGTAATAAATTTTGAAAATTGTTAGTTGAATGAGGAATCCGTACAGTAGACGCGGCATGCAACCTAAGGGGAGTTAATGTAATTCCTAATCTTTTTGTGATAGTCATAGTTGGGAGTATTGTGTTGATACTGCCAAAAGGAGCGCGACACTCATACCGGTTATAGAATAAATAATGCACTTAATCGTAATGCAAAATCTTTCGAATGAAAGAAAAAGGTATAACCGAAACCCACACATCAGGTCCATGTCTAATACAAGTCCATGGATAGAAACGTAAGAATCGCTTATACAACGAAATACGAGTGACGGTCAACTAATGACCTTCAATACGGTATCGAAGAGTTGTGGTAGTTAGAGATAGGAAAATACAAACTGATTGCAAGCAATCCCTGAGGATTGGAAAAATAAGAGCATTAAATGGATGTACGGGGAGACTTTTTAGGGCCGCCACACGGCACAACCACAAGAACTCTGATATAAAAAGGTACAAGTAGGCAAAGATCAGGAAAAGGCGCAATCAGAAAAAGATTCCCACTCCAAAAACCGAGGTGGGAAAAAACCAAACCAACAATCAGGTACTTATACCATGAAACATATCGTAAGCCGAATGAGCAGCTATTTTCCCAATAGGTAGCCACTCAGTTACCTTAACTTAACTAAAAATATGAAAACATACATAAGGCGCCAACAGCACAAAAAAAAATTTCAAACACCAAGACATAAAACGAAAAGAACCACCACAGAAGTATCGACTTGGAACGATCAGTAACACAAAGTTACTGGCGGGCTTAAACCGGCTTAAATGCTGTCAAAGGAAGTATTGGATGTTTAAGGATGAATCTTCATAAAATAGGTAAAAGGTAATGAAATCTGTTGTGAAAATTATTATTTTGTTGATGACGGTGATGGTGGTTGCAATGATAATGCTGATGATAATTGGTCTAGTTCAGTTGCATAAAATATTATCTTCTAAAATGTCAGTTGTTTCTTTGCAAGTGTAGGCAAGCTCAAAGATTACCTTTACTGTTATTCCAGGCAAAGCTTCTATGCTACTGACTGACCATCTGATTACTGCTTTACCACTCGGGTCTGAGCCTGCCCAGAAAAAGTTGGAAAGTCAAACCATCCGTACATTTTAGTGCTTAGTTGGTGGTTATATTTATGTCCCCCCTCCGAAGGAGTTGGGGGACATATAGTTTTTGGTGTGGATCCCGTCGGCGTCGGCGTCAGCGGCGTCGGCGTCGTCGGCGGCGTAGCTTTTTGTATGCACCATATCTCCTGAACCACTGGATGGATTTAGACCAAACTGGCACAGAAACTTCATTGGGACAGCTGAATGGAGTGATTAGATTTCGGTGACCTTGACCTAATTTTCAAGGTCACAAAGGTCAATTAACTGTTTGAAAATCCAGGTGTCTCCATTCGTTTCCGCTCTCTAACTTGAGTAGTTTTTGACCGATTTTCTTCAAACTTTGCATATTAGTCGATACCGGCAAGGAGTGGTTTGGGATTGTAGATGGGTAAATTTCGTCAAACGACCTTAGAGTTATGGCCCTTGATTGAGGTTTAAAATTGCATTTTGTTCGTTTCCGCTCTCTAACTTGAGTAGTTTTTGACCGATTTTCTTCAAACTTTGCATTTGAGTTGATACCAGCAAGGATTGGTTTGGGATTGTAGATGGGTAAATTTCGTCAAATGACCTTAGAGTTATGGCCCTTGATAGAGGTTAAAAATTGCATTTTTTTGTTTCCGCTCTCTAACTTGAGTAGTTTTTGACCGATTTTCTTCAAACTTTTCATATGAGTTGATTCGGACAAGGAGTGGTTTGGGATTGTAGATGGGTAAATTTCGTCAAACGACCTTAGAGTTATGGCCCTTGATTGATGTTAAAAATTGCATTTTGTTCGTTTCCGCTCTCTAACTTGAGTAGTTTTTGACCAATTTTCTTCAAACTTTGCATATTAGTTGATACCGGCAAGGCGTGGTTTGGGATTGTAGATGGGTAAATTTCGTCAAACGACCTTGGAGTTATGGCCCTTGATTGAGGTTAAAAATTGCATTTTGTTCGTTTCCGCTCTCTAACTTGCGTAGTTTTTGACCCATTTTCTTCAAACTTTGCATATGAGTTGATACCGGCAAGGAGTGGTTTGGAATTGTAGATGGGTAAATTTTGTTAAATGACCTTAGAGTTATGGCCCTTGATTGAGGTTAAAAATTACATTTTGTTCGTTTTCACACTCAAACTTGAGTAGTTTTTGACCAATTTTCTTCAAACTTTGCATATTAGTTGATACCGACAAGGAGTGGTTTGGGATGGTAGATGGGTAAATTTCGACAAACGACCTTAGAGTTATGGCCCTTGATTGATGTTAAAAATTGCTTTTTTTCGTTTCCGCTCTCTAACTTGAGTAGTTTTTGACCGATTTTCTTCAAACTTTGCATATGAATTGATACCGGCAAGGAGTGGTTTGGGATTGTAGATGGGTAAATTTCGTCAAATGACCTTAGAGTTATGGCCCTTGATTGATGTTAAAAATTGCATTTTTTTCGTTTCCGCTCTCTAACTTGAGTAGTTTTTTACCGATTTGATTTTCTTCAAACTTTGCATATTAGTTGATACTGGCAAGGATTGGTTTGGGATTGTAGATGGGTAAATTTCGTAAAACTTCAAACTTTATGAATATGGAAAGCTGAAACATGTGATATTTTAAAATGTCTGTAAGTATATATTGGTTTTAATTTAAAATGTATATATTTTTCAGGGTTATATGTAAAAAATTTACAAAATTAAAAGTGGGTTGGGGCAGAGAGGGGGGACATATGTTTTCCTCTGAAAACTCCTTCTAGTTGAAGCACTTTTTGGATGTCATGACATCCTAAGTTTTTGGTACAAGTCCCATAAAATGGAAGCAACGTCCCTACATGACCATAGCTATTGACTCGGATCCAAAATAGCCAGGATATGGCACTAAAACTATTGCCAATTTATGTTGTCTCTACTTGGTTTTAAGCCTCATAAAATGCAAAATGATCATTTAATGAGTTTCGTTGACAAATTAGATTGTTTCAAGAAGTTTTTATCATGTTTGGTCAAACATTTTAAATCAGTTTAAATTATAATCGATTTCTATCAAGAAACTTTAAGCTGAAATCAATGAAATTCGGTACCTATGTTTCTAGAAGAAATTTTTAAAATCTGTTTAGTTCTCTAGAAATATAATGCTACTGTCTTGAAGTTTATATATTAAGTTATTGTATTATGGAAGAAAATCCAAGAAAATCTTGGATATTTGCTCAAATAATTGAATTATCAGCATTCAAACTTTGTCAATCTCAGCTTTGACATTCTAGCCGAGACAACATATTTCCAATAAATACAATATGAATACATGTACCGTAGTTACCTATCCGATTATTATTGGATCTGAGCTATTGACTAGGACGTAAATTCAAGCAAACAAAGCAAACTGCTAAGATAGAATTCAGCATGTAAACCTGGTTACTGTAATACTATTTTGCTGTCTTTGATGCTTTAAAGCGTTAGTGGTCCTATAGAAACATTGACATCCTATAGAAACATTGACATAGTTCATAATTCAAATATTGAGGATGCCTTGAATATGAGCTGCTGAAGTATCATCCACATTCATTGAGTCCATTTCGGATAACTTCTTGCATTGAATGAGCAGAACAGCCTGAATGCTTAGGTAGAATGCTTATTTATACTTATATCACCACCACCTTTTGTATATCACGTATCAAACAAACAATAAAATGACTTTTAAAAATAAATCAAAAGGCGCCTCCAGGCAACGCTTAAACGCTTCTAACTGACCATCTGGTTACTGGTTAACCGCCCTTGCATGAGTCTGTCCAGGAAAAGTGGTTCAAGTCAAACCAACCATACATATATTAAGCATTTGTGGCTTATTTGGGTGGTTATATTTGAAGCACTTTTTGGATGCCGTGACAGCCTAATTTTGGGTAAAAGCCCCCCCCCCCCCCCATAAAATGGAGGCAACGTCCCGACTAAATCGTAACCATAGCTGTTGTCAATGACTGAGAAGTTAAGGATCAATTCAAATAAACAATATTTGATGGTGTTCTATTTGCCTGAAAAGCTATCTTTTTTATGTATCGATTTATAACTTCTTCGAAAACGGCAAGGTCGACGGTGCATTCACCACAATACCATGAATGATATGGTCGACGGTGCATTCACCACATTACCATGAATGATATACACTCTAGACATACTCAAAATAACCTCTTTATTCTAATTCCTGATATGTGACAACTCCACCAGCAGACCAATTTATCAAAGGCTACTTTACGTAATTTTATCGTATTTTTATTCCGAGACCGAGACATACATTCAAACAGAGGCGCAAGGGTATCATTTGTATCTCTATTCTTAGAATAAGTAACTCATTTGTTTGATATACCATAAAAAGTGTATAGATTGTTTAATATTGAAAGACAAAACATTCATGAAATACTGTCAGACTGGTATACACTAGAATGCTAACGATCGAGTAATCCTATACTGAGATCCACAGCCAACGCAACTTGATTTTTTCCTCTCATATCTTTTAAATTGGTCAACTATCTGGAAGCTGGTGTGGGCGGGCCTTGTAATCCTTATTAGCTTAGCTGTTTTGTTATATTTGAAGGTACTTTTTGGATGTCATGAAGGCACATTTTGGAAGCACTTTGAAAAGGTCCCGTAAAATGAAGCGTCCCCGAAATTACCATAGCTGTTGACTGGGACGTTAGACATCATGTCGAACAAACAAACGTTTACAGTTATAGAAATACGCACTGCTCGTAGATCTGTGGAATCAACTGAATTACAGTATATGATGATATTCAAATCTGCTTTAACACTGATTTATTTGTCTAGATATTTATATAATAACATCAACAATCGCGGATATTTTTCTCGTTTTCTGCTGAATCTGAAAAGCATTAAATCTCCCAGATTATTTGATTATTTAATATAACTTTCACAGCATATTCTCCTAATGTGTTTCTGAAGGATTTTAAGTCATTACTCTCACCGGTTGCTGTCTAAGCAAGCGATAATGTTCTACATATATTCATGGCCTATTACCATAGGAGCCTTTTGGCATATAAATCAACTTAGTTAAGCCATTCATTGCCCAACTGTGCCTTTTTCTTTTCTCGATATTCTTTCTGTCTTTGTGTTTGTTTTTGCCATTTTAAATAAAAAAAAAATAGCAAGCAACCCGAACATCTGTGATTTGACTTTACGGTCAATGATATCTGATTATGAAAGTCCCAATTTAATAATGATGATTATCAATTCATTTCTGAAATAACATGTCAAACGCTATTTCACCTTCACAAATGAGCCTTGTTCATTTTGAAGCTATTTGTGGCAGCTTTTACTGTTCTAGTCATGTTGTAATCTACAAGACGATATATTGTAGTTTACGTGACATTTATATTATAAACACCTTTCTAATCTTAAAACATATATGTTTATCGTTATTTTGAAATAACCACAGGGCACTGTATGCAAAGCAAACACATCGGAAATGACTCGGCACACTCAGTCCGCAAAACGAAAATAGAAACTACTAAAATCAAAAAATAATCTCAGCAAGGCAGCTCTTTTGCAAAAGACATCCAGTCACCTATATAAACTGTAGTATAAACAAGGTGAACAGAGCACAAAAGCTAGCGAGACAATTCCAGCATATACATATTACTACATGTACTCTACTTTGAAAGAACATTATAAAAGGCCAAAAATATTTTTCTGACTAAGCGCTTTTCAGAGTGGCATGATGTTTTTTATTAAACATGTGAATGTTTTTGGGTGAAAATGCAAAATTCATTTTTTAAAATAAAAATGGGTTTAAGCACAGCATTTATTGAAACAAGAAACAATTGTCAATAAAATGTCATTCTAACTTGGAACAACACCGACCATTCGATTTTTTGCTACTGATAGATTTTCTACGCATTTTAAAACAAAATCGCTATACTTCGAACGGTTGATAAATGTGGTCATCGTTTTGCTTGCGTCGATTCATTTGTATTGCCTTGGAAAACACTTGCATTTTCTGATACATTGTCTTTCCATCCGTTCAATGTTTCTAAAACAATACAATAATTGAGACAAAGCTACTGATTCCCTGTCGTTATAAAATTATGATTCAAATTAATATGCAGCCAAATGCTAGATCAGCAGAAAAAAATCTTTGATGATTTGTTTTCCCAGTTACAGCCCCTTTCACTCGAGTTTGCCGTTTGAGCATTTACTCACACAAGAAGATCATGTGTTCTGAAGATCTGAGTTTCTTTTCATGTTGTCTACAAAGACGTCTGGATTGATTGATCTGCTGATTTGAGTGACAGTTTCAAACTAAATTACCTTTAAAACGGCAAACTCGAGTGAAATTTTTAACTTACTGTATATATATGTGGAATTTTTGCTTTCTAGATACCGATCAGGTAACTGCTTAAATTGATAAAATTCTGCTTTTGTCTCTATCATGTTTCAAACGTGTGTCCTTAATATGCATTGTATATGTTGTGCAAAGAATTTAAAATAAAAATGTGGTTTAACCAAACAATTACAATGTTTTATCAGAGGTGACATCATTACCTAAAGATAAATGCTGAAAAGGTTTTAAAAACACCTGGTACATTGTATCAGTTCTAAAATAGAATAAAAAATTAACTGATTTACAAAAACCAGAGGACCAATGGTCCTGTAAACGCTCACCTGAGTCTGCTGCATATACCAATAAACATGTTTGAATATTATGGTATTTAACCCCAGTGCAGGGGCAGATGAAGCCCTTGGGCCGTTTTCTTTTTTCAGAATAATCAATATTCTGTCCATTTGCCAATTTCTTGCTGGCTTTTCCCTTCAAATGACATTTTAACAGTTTTTCCCATTCAAATGCATGGGCAACCCATGTTGACCTTGCCATAAACTTGGTCAAGGTCATCACAGGGTCATGATTTATATATACATTGTAGTACTATAGCCATGGATGCTTCACGCCAAGTTTCATTGAAGTCAATTTATTGGTTTTAGAGAAGAAGATATTTGAAGGGTTTTTACCATATATGGGCATGGCGGCCATCTTGGTCATGTGACCTAGATTATTAATATATACATTGGTTCCCCCATCCTATAGATGCTTCACATAAAATTTGGCTTCAATTGGCCAAGTGGTTTTAGAGGAGAAGATGTTTGAATATTATGGTAATATACATGTATATTGCCTCCGGGTGTGGGCATATGAGCCCTTAGGTCCATTTTTTTCAGAATCATTAATATTTAGTCCTACTACCCATTTCCTGCAAGATTTTCACCTCAAATGACTTTTTAAAAGTTTTCCCAATTCCAATGCATTGGCGACCTATGTTGACCTTGTCTTAAAATAGGTCAAGGTCACTACAGGGTCATAATTTATATACACATTGTAGTACTTCAGCCATTGGTGCTTCATGCCAAGTTTCTTTGAAATCGGTCCACCAGATTCGGAGAAGAAGATTTTTGAAGGGTTTTTACCTTATATTGGCATGGCAGCCATCTTGGTCCTGTGAACTAGATAATTTATATATACATTAATTCCCCCATTCCATAGATGCTTCACATATAATTTGGCGTTGATTCGCCAAGCGGTTTCAGAGGAGAAGATGTTTGAATATTATGGTAATATTCATGTATATTGCCCTGGGGTGGGGGGCACATGAGCCCCTGTGGTCCATTTTTTTTTCAGAATCATTAATATTCAGTCCTACTGCCCATTTCCTGCAAGACATTCACTTTAAATGACATTTTAAAAGTTTTCCCTATTCAAATGCATTGGCGACCTATGTTGACCTTGCCGTGAAAAAAGGTCAAGGTCATCACAGGGTCATGATTTATATACACATTGTAGTACTTGAGCCATTGATGCTTCATGCAAAGTTTCTTTGAAATCGATCCACCGGTTCTGGAGAAGAAGATTTTTGACGGGTTTTTACCATATATAGGCATTGCGGCCATCTTGGTCATGTGACCTGGATTATTTATATACACATTGATTACCCCTTCCTATTGATGCTTCACATAAAATTTGGCTTTGATTGGCCAAGCGGTTTAAGAGGAGATGATGTTTGAATATTATGGTAATATATACATGTATATTGCCCCGGGGTGGGGGCATATGAGCCCCTGGTGCCCAATTTTTTTCAGAATCATTAATATTCAGTCCTACTGCTCATTTTCTGCAAGATTTTTCCTTTAAATGACAATTTAACAATTTTTCCCATTCAAATGCAAAGGCGACCTATGTTGACCTTGCCGTAAAATAGGTCAAGGTCACCGCAAGGTCATGATTTATATATACATTGTAGTACTTGAGTCATCGATGCTTCATGCCAAGTTTGGTTGAAATCGGTCCAGTGGTTCCGGAGAAGAAGATTTTTGAAGCGTTTTACCATATATGAGCATGGCGGCCATCTTGGTCATGTGACCTGGATTATTTATATACACATTGGTTCCCCCTTCCCATAGATGCTTCATGTGAAATTTGGCTTTGGTTGGCCAAGCTGTTTCAGAGAAGAAGATCTTTGAAAATGGTGGACGACGGACGGACGGACGACGGACGGACGGACGACGGAGCATGGGTATACTATAAGCTCACCTTGTGAGCCTGACGGCTCAGGTGAGCTAAAAACGGCAAACTCGAGTGAACAAACTTGATTGACCTAAATGCTCAAACGGCAAACTCGAGTGAAAGGGGCTGTAAGTTGCTGTCTCGTATTTTCATAAGAAGTAAAATGTTAAGAAGACGCGTTCCGTTGCATACATTTTGAAACACGGTCTAAGACCCTAACATGGTCAGGAAGAAAAAAATGGAAAAATCTTATACAAGTTCCACACTTTGGATGACATCCGTATGTTGGGTAGAAATCTTTTTATATTGAGGCAAGGTACTATAGCTGTTGACTAAGATGTAAAACATCAAGTCAGGTCATCGTCAACTTTATTAACAATATTACATTTGTATGTATAAATCTATAGAAAACCTATCAGTCTCTGCATAAAATTTATTGTTGTACCGAAGCCAAGTTATGTCTCATTTTTCGTGGTGAAAATTTCTTGGAAAGGTTCGGCGTAGACAAAATGCATCAATTTAACTGATGTAAACAAAAAATAACGTTGAAATAAACACCTACATGAAATAGCAATATGGGGAATCGTGATTTTGAAGACTAGCATAGGATATGATTCATAGCCAACCATCAACATGATAAACTGACAAAAGTGGTAAGGTAAGAATAAAAAATCGTGGAATTCAATTTTCTGTCCACGTTCTCTTTTCTACGACGTTGTCGTAATTTAATGACGATGTAATATTTTCCCTCAAAAATACATGTGCGATTAAACCTTGGTGCAAAAATGTCAATGTTTGCATATACTATATATAGTGTTGGTCCTTGATACTTCAGGCCTATCAGAATATTAAAGCTTTTGTTTCTAGAGATTATTTGGGTTTCACCTATTCGCGTAATCATTAATACAAATTACTGACTAATCATACATACTGGCTAAACATTCAGAAGGTCTCAGCCTGCCAAGAAAAAGGGGGTTTTAAGTCAAACAAGCTTTGGTTGTTTTCAAAATCTGAGACCAGAAAAAAAGTCCATGGTCTAGACCCGGAAGGTTTTATTGCGCATACTTCAACTGAAGTAAAAATTGATCAAATGGTGTTTCGTCGATGTCTGGTCTAATGAATATGGTAGCGCCCATGGATATTCATCTTTTCTTCGAATATCAAGATAATGTTGCACAGGTATATACTTACTGAAGTTGACAGGTTGCTCTGGACCCCAAGCTGTACGTCCGAAGCGGAGCAAATCTGGAGAAGAATAGAGGTCGTTGTACTGTCTACATGCGCCCACGTCGATCACAGATTAACCAATCAGAGCCTTGTTGGTGTTGTTGCTATGGTGAAACAGTCATTACCACAACGTACAGCCAGTGCTGCAGTGTATGCTCCTAGGGGCTCTGCTTCCAAAGCTCCCTTTGGAAGCAGAGCTTCATAAGAGACGTTTGAGTCTACTAAAGAGTGTTATAACCGGTGACAACGAGTGTCTTAGGGGCTTAATTCAAAGACAACTGGCATGTGCATTCAACATCCAAACTAGTTTCTTTTACATTGTGAGTGACATCCTAAAGATGTATGGATTGCCATCTCCAACCCAGCGCGTGTGTAAAGAATATAATAAACTTCAATCGAAACATGTATATGTAAAAGCAGTGAATAAATTCTGGCTTAAGAGGTTCATTAGTGAAATAAAAACCAAATCAACCCTGAAATATCTCCCAGTTGAAAATCTGAGGATTGGTTCAGCACATCTAGTGTGGCGCAGTCTAGATCCCACCCTCGCGGACGTGAGAAAGTGAATCACCAAAGCAAGGATCCTGACAGGAACCTACCTACAGCAGACATACACAAATTCAGCGGTGGAGCAGTGGACCCTGTGTGCCGTCATTGTCGACTTGAAGATGAAGACCTGCTACGTGTTCTGGTCCGGTGCCCAGCTTATTTCGACATCAGAAGTCGTACCGTAAAAGCTCTAAAAGACATTATTGTTAGAAAAACAAACCTTCATACTTGGTCCAGTTATGCCAAAGACTTCTCAACTATCCTAAAGACATTAGTGTGTGCGGAAGTGCTTGTCAAGGCGTTACCTGCTGTTCGGGGTTCAGAAGACGAGATTGAACGCATACTCTAGAGACTGTTTCCATAAAATTCACATAAGAAAACTCCTCCAATTAGACAATCTTGATGGTTCGGGGAAAATGGTTGTCCACAGAGGCTAACTCCATTGTATATACAGTTGTAGATAGTTTCAAGTTCAGACGTTCTAAAGACATTTGTTAGTAACTACTTTACTCTTGCCAACGCAAGAGATGCTTCTGTTAAGAAGGAGAATACACACAAAAGGAAAGGTAGGAAAAGGAAGGTGATGTTCACATCTGGTCGTATCACTTGCCGAACTTGGTATTCTTGTTATCAACCCTCTTGAATATGTGCACTGAACAACACTAAAGAAGAGGATTCAAACGGGACTTGGGAAACATAGTCAAGCATTAAAGAGGCATGAATAAGTACCCAAATAGCAAAAACGCCAATGTTACGGCGATTGATTAGTATACCAAGAAATACTTTCAGCCCTGTCAGCCTACCAGGGCGAAACCGGTGGAACCATGGTCCGGGAAATGGCGTCGCTAGACTACTGAATTTGATCAGAAATGTCTATATGTACATGTAATAATACTAAAATTGTGGAATGATATCTATAAGACAAAATATTTCAATAAAACTAGCCGTACCAATTTAACCTGAAATCTAAATTTTGCCTACAGTAACATTATCTATTAAATCTTAGTCATACTTGTATAATTATTAAGATCATAGATACCATTTTAGTATTGTGGTCATAGATACCATTCCAGTCATTAATTTTGTCATAGATACCATAAAATGTTGTATTAAGTTAATCAGAGATACTTGTAATGCATATTTAAATCGTTTGCTGTTTGTATGTTTAGTATTATGTATGTTTGTATGTAGTTGGTAACAATCCTGTACCAATAAAGATATTTGATTTGATTTGATTTATACCTCAACTGTAGACATTTGATTTCGCAAATCGGTTCGTAGCGGTGTGTTTATTTTTAACAAAAATCTATTGAAGAGGGAATGAAGAAATAAATATATGCTACCGACGAAGTCGTCGTCTAATGATTGAGCGAGGAGTTCTGAATGCTGAAAATGTAGAAAGGCACCGAATATCACCGGCGTCAAGTTGGATGAAAATTTCATCCGGTGAAAATTTCATCTAGCAGAAGAAAAAAAAAGTTGGATGAAAATTTCATCTGGACCTGCCCAGTAAAAGTGGTTCATGTCAAAACAAATCCTGCTCCCGTACTAGCTCTTATTTAGGCAAGCAGCTTATACTGCAATATAGATACATGTTGTATGAAGGTTTGTGGTAAGCCTCAGTAGTCTGGGCGACAAAAGCCAGAGGGGGGGGGGTCAAAATGTTTCTTTCAATATTTCTCGAGATTCTGTTCCGAAACCAGCTCTTGTGCCAGCAAGCCGCTTATACTGCGATATAGATAAATGTTCTATAGAGGTTTGTGGCAAATTTCATCAGGATTGAAAGAGGATCCAAAGGGTAGTCAGGTCGCCAAAAGTCAGTGGGGGTGTCTAAAATGCGGTTTTTGATATTCCTCGGTCTCCTGCTCCCAAACCAGCTCTTGTGCCAGCAAGAGGCTTATGCTTGAATATAGGTATATGTTCTATGAAGTTTTGTTGCAAGTCTCATCAGGATTGAAAGAGGATGAGATGGATAGACAGGGCGCCAAATATCAGAGGGGTGTCCATAATGCTGTTTTCAACATTTCTCGATCTCCAGCCCCCAAACCAGCTCTTGTGCCACCAAGCCGCATATACTGCGATATAAGCGTATGTTCTAAGAAGGCCTTAAACAAGTCTCCTAAGGACTGGAAAAGGATGAGAATAATAGCCAGGGCGCCAAAAGTCAGTAGAGTGTCCAAAGTGCTGTTTTAAACATTTCTCGATCTCTAGACCCCAAACCAGCTCTTGTGCCACTAAACCGCTTATACAACCATATAGGTAGATGTTGTATGAAGGGACGAGGCAAGTCTTATTATGATTGAAAGAGGATGAGAAGAGTAGGCAGGGTGCCAAATATCAGAGGGGTATCCAAATACTGATTTCAAAATTTCACTAACTTCAGCCCCCAAGCCAGCTCTTTTGCCAGCATTCGGCTTATACTGTGAACGTGTTGTACAAGATTTTTGTTTGTTTTCGAGTTTAAAATCTTAATTATTGATTTTCTATTTAAAGCAATAAAATTTTGTAAGACATTTTTTGAGCGTGTCCCCATAGAAACGTGCTGGCCATCCACGATTTTTAGAATAAGGCAAACCAAACCATCCGGACATTATGGTTTGTGTCTATGGTTCTTTAAATGATGTATGTGGCAAGTCTCATTAGGATTGAAAGAGGATGAGGAGGGAAGCCAGGCCCCCCAACGGCTCTAGGGTCATATTTTCCTGTACAGAATTGGCTATTTTCGACACTTCTAGGTCTACTGCTCCGAAACTAGCTCTTGTGCCAGGAAGCCGCTAGTACTGTGATAAATGTATGTTATATAAAAATATGTGGCAAGTCTCATCAGGATTGAAAGAGGATGAGATGGGTAGCCAGGGCCCCCAATATCATGGGGGTGTCAAAAAATTCCATTTTCGATAGTTTTCGGACTCCTGCTCCCAAACTAGCTCTTGTGCCAGGAAGTCGCTAGTACTACGACATAGATGTATAGTATATACAAGTATATGGCAAGTCTCATCAGGATTGAAAGAGGATGAGATGGGTAGCCAGACCCCCCACTATGTCAGAGGGGGGTGCAAAAAAAATATTTTCGATATTTCTCGGTCTCTTGCTCCCAAACTAGCTCTTGTGCCAGGAAGCCGCTTATACTGCAATAACGGTACATGATATATGAATGTATGTGGCAAGTCTCATCAGGATTGAAAGAGGATGAGGAGGGTAGCCAGGCCCCCCAACGGCTCTAGGGTCATATTTTCCCGTACAGAATTGGATTGGCTATTTTCGACACTTCTAGGTCTACTGCTCCGAAACTAGCTCTTGTGCCAGGAAGCCGCTAGTACTGTGATAAATGTATATGTTATATAAAAGTATGTGGCAAGTCTCATCAGGATTGAAAGAGGATGAGATGGGTAGCCAGGGCCCCCAATGTCATGGGGGTGGCAAAAAATTCCATTTTCGATAGTTTTCGGTCTACTGCTCCCAAACTAGCTCTTGTGCCAGGAAGCCGCTAGTACTACGACATAGATGTATAGTATATACAAGTATGTGGCAAGTCTCATCAGGATTGAAAGAGGATGAGATGGGTAGCCAGGGCCCCCAATGTCATGGGGGGTGTCAAAAATTCCATTTTCGAGAGTTTTCGGTTTCCTGCTCCCAAACTAGCTCTTGTGCCAGGAAGCCGCTAGTACTACGACATAGATGTATAGTATATACAAGTATGTGGCAAGTCTCATCAGGATTGAAAGAGGATGAGATGGGTAGCCAGACCCCCCACTATGTCAGAGGGGGGTGCAAAAAAATTATTTTCGATATTTCTCGGTCTCTTGCTCCCAAACTAGCTCTTGTGCCAGGAAGCCGCTTATACTGCAATAACGGTACATGATATATGAATGTATGTGGCAAGTCTCATCAGGATTGAAAGAGGATGAGGAGGGTAGCCAGGCCCCCCAACGGCTCTAGGGTCATATTTTCCTGTACAGAATTGGCTATTTTCGACACTTTTAGGTCTACTGCTCCGAAACTAGCTCTTGTGCCAGGAAGCCGCTAGTACTGTGATAAATGTATATGTTATATAAAAGTATGTGGCAAGTCTCATCAGGATTGAAAGAGGATGAGATGGGTAGCCAGGGCCCCCAATGTCATGGGGGTGTCAAAAAATTCCATTTTCGATAGTTTTCGGTCTACTGCTCCCAAACTAGCTCTTGTGCCAGGAAGCCGCTAGTACTACGACATAGATGTATAGTATATACAAGTATGTGGCAAGTCTCATCAGGATTGAAAGAGGATGAGATGGGTAGCCAGGGCCCCCAATGTCATGGGGGGTGTCAAAAATTCCATTTTCGAGAGTTTTCGGTTTCCTGCTCCCAAACTAGCTTTTGTGCCAGGAAGCCGCTAGTACTACGACATAGATGTATAGTATATACAAGTATGTGGCAAGTCTCATCAGGATTGAAAGAGGATGAGATGGGTAGCCAGACCCCCCACTATGTCAGAGGGGGGTGCAAAAAAATTATTTTCGATCTTTCTCGGTCTCTTGCTCCCAAACTAGCTCTTGTGCCAGGAAGCCGCTTATACTGCAATAAAGGTATATGATATATGAATGTATGTGGCAAGTCTCATTAGGATTGAAAGAGGATGAGGAGGGTAGCCAGGCCCCCCAACGGCTCTAGGGTCATATTTTCCTGTACAGAATTGGCTATTTTCGACACTTCTAGGTCTACTGCTCCGAAACTAGCTCTTGTGCCAGAAAGCCGCTAGTACTGTGATAAATGTATATGTTATATAAAAATATGTGGCAAGTCTCATCAGGATTGAAAGAGGATGAGATGGGTAGCCAGGGCCCCCAATATAATGGGGGTGTCAAAAAATTCCATTTTCGATAGTTTCCGGACTCCTGCTCCCAAACTAGCTCTTGTGCCAGGAAGCCGCTAGTACTACGACATAGATGTATAGTATATACAAGTATGTGGCAAGTCTCATCAGGATTGAAAGAGGATGAGATGGGTAGCCAGGGCCCCCAATGTCATGGGGGGTGTCAAAAATTCCATCTCGAGAGTTTTCGGTTTCCTGCTTCCAAACTAGCTCTTGTGCCAGGAAGCCGCTAGTACTACGACATAGATGTATAGTATATACAAGTATGTGGCAAGTCTCATCAGGATTGAAAGAGGATGAGATGGGTAGCCAGACCCCCCACTATGTCAGAGGGGGGTGCAAAAAAATTATTTTCGATCTTTCTCGGTCTCTTGCTCCCAAACTAGCTCTTGTGCTAGGAAGCCGCTTATACTGCAATAAAGGTATATGATATATGAATATATGTGGCAAGTCTCATTAGGATTGAAAGAGGATGAGGAGGGTAGCCAGGCCCCCCAACGGCTCTAGGGTCATATTTTCCTGTACAGAATTGGCTATTTTCGACACTTCTAGGTCTACTGCTCCGAAACTAGCTCTTGTGCCAGGAAGCCGCTAGTACTGTGATAAATGTATATGTTATATAAAAATATGTGGCAAGTCTCATCAGGACTGAAAGAGGATGAGATGGGTAGCCAGGGCCCCCAATATCATGGGGGTGTCAAAAAATTCCATTTTCGATAGTTTTCGGACTCCTGCTCCCAAACTAGCTCTTGTGCTAGGAAGCCGCTAGTACTACGACATAGATGTATAGTATATACAAGTATGTGGCAAGTCTCATCAGGATTGAAAGAGGATGAGATGGGTAGCCAGACCCCCCACTATGTCAGAGGGGGGTGCAAAAAAATTATTTTCGATATTTCTCGGTCTCTTGCTCCCAAACTAGCTCTTGTGCCAGGAAGCCGCTTATACTGCAATAACGGTACATGATATATGAATGTATGTGGCAAGTCTCATCAGGATTGAAAGAGGATGAGGAGGGTAGCCAGGCCCCCCAACGGCTCTAGGGTCATATTTTCCCGTACAGAATTGGCTATTTTCGACACTTCTAGGTCTACTGCTCCGAAACTAGCTCTTGTGCCAGGAAGCCGCTAGTACTGTGATAAATGTATATGTTATATAAAAGTATGTGGCAAGTCTCATCAGGATTGAAAGAGGATGAGATGGGTAGCCAGGGCCCCCAATGTCATGGGGGGTGGCAAAAAATTCCATTTTCGATAGTTTTCGGTCTACTGCTCCCAAACTAGCTCTTGTGCCAGGAAGCCGCTAGTACTACGACATAGATGTATAGTATATACAAATATGTGGCAAGTCTCATCAGGATTGAAAGAGGATGAGATGGGTAGCCAGGGCCCCCAATGTCATGGGGGGTGTCAAAAATTCCATTTTCGAGAGTTTTCGGTTTCCTGCTCCCAAACTAGCTCTTGTGCCAGGAAGCCGCTAGTACTACGACATAGATGTAAAGTATATACAAGTATGTGGCAAGTCTCATCAGGATTGAAAGAGGATGAGATGGGTAGCCAGACCCCCCCACTATGTCAGAGGGGGGTGCAAAAAAATTATTTTCGATATTTCTCGGTCTCTTGCTCCCAAACTAGCTCTTGTGCCAGGAAGCCGCTTATACTGCAATAACGGTACATGATATATGAATGTATGTGGCAAGTCTCATCAGGATTGAAAGAGGATGAGGAGGGTAGCCAGGCCCCCCAACGGCTCTAGGGTCATATTTTCCTGTACAGAATTGGCTATTTTCGACACTTCTAGGTCTACTGCTCCGAAACTAGCTCTTGTGCCAGGAAGCCGCTAGTACTGTGATAAATGTATATGTTATATAAAAGTATGTGGCAAGTCTCATTAGGATTGAAAGAGGATGAGATGGGTAGCCAGGGCCCCCAATGTCATGGGGGTGTCAAAAAATTCCATTTTCGATAGTTTTCGGTCTACTGCTCCCAAACTAGCTCTTGTGCCAGGAAGCCGCTAGTACTACGACATAGATGTATAGTATATACAAGTATGTGGCAAGTCTCATCAGGATTGAAAGAGGATGAGATGGGTAGCCAGGGCCCCCAATGTCATGGGGGGTGTCAAAAATTCCATTTTCGAGAGTTTTCGGTTTCCTGCTCCCAAACTAGCTCTTGTGCCAGGAAGCCGCTAGTACTACGACATAGATGTATAGTATATACAAGTATGTGGCAAGTCTCATCAGGATTGAAAGAGGATGAGATGGGTAGCCAGACCCCCCACTATGTCAGAGGGGGGTGCAAAAAAAATTATTTTCGATCTTTCTCGGTCTCTTGCTCCCAAACTAGCTCTTGTGCCAGGAAGCCGCTTATACTGCAATAACGGTACATGATATATGAATGTATGTGGCAAGTCTCATTAGGATTGAAAGAGGATGAGGAGGGTAGCCAGGCCCCCCAACGGCTCTAGGGTCATATTTTCCTGTACAGAATTGGCTATTTTCGACACTTCTAGGTCTACTGCTCCGAAACTAGCTCTTGTGCCAGGAAGCCGCTAGTACTGTGATAAATGTATATGTTATATAAAAATATGTGGCAAGTCTCATCAGGATTGAAAGAGGATGAGATGGGTAGCCAGGGCCCCCAATATCATGGGGGTGTCAAAAAATTCCATTTTCGATAGTTTTCGGACTCCTGCTCCCAAACTAGCTCTTGTGCCAGGAAGCCGCTAGTACTACGACATAGATGTATAGTATATACAAGTGTAGTGCCCTGGCTTTCTGAGTACGAATTGGGTGTGTTGCGAATCCAATGAACCTCGTTTATTTCACTGAGACATTTTTTTTCCCATAAAAAGACCGTTTTGTCGAATGACATGTTCATGCATTTTTCCATGTATCGCAAGTAATCAGTATTTACCTTGTTTGACCGATTAGCCTCTAATTTCCAACATTTTTAGTGTTTTCTTCGATAAAATGTCTCAGTTTTGTGCGTTTGATCTTTCCGCATGTTGTGTGTATTGGCTTTTGTGTAAGTCCAATATTTTGGTGTGAAAGCGACTCCTATCGAGTAAATCAATTGTCATTTTATCGTCTGTCAAACAAGAATTTTCACAAATCACACAAGAATTTCCATACTTACCAATTTCATATTTTTATCTCAATGTAAGAGTCATGTTCAGAATTCTTTTGTGCTTCGCCTGCTGGCATTTTTATTGTAAAGATGATTCAAGTTTACCGTAATATTTCGATTTTTCTCGAGTGACCTAGCAGTTTTTCCAAGTTTTTGAATAATGGCGGCTTCGATTTTATGACGTCGTCGGCATCTTCGACCAATTTTTACGGTGTATGATCACGTCACGTCACGTGATCAGCCTGCTTTTTCAGTGTATGATCATGTGATCAACCATTTTTTTAGTTGTAGCATACAGCATAGAATCTGTATGATGTCTGTTGGTTGCACGGCTGATATATAAAGGAATGTGCGTTGGGTTGCAAGGACTTCGATTTTTGATTCCGTAGAGAGCACACGCATTTTTAGGTCTCTCGCTCATTTTATTCATTTTCTTGGGTTTTTAGCATTCAGTTAAAGCATTTTTAGAATGGAAAAGTAGGGAAATAAATAAAGGAAACATTTAAACACATATTTCATGATTTTATTGGCATTGTAAGATTTTTGACAACACATTGAAATAACATACATTGATAAAATAGCTCATTTTTATTGACATCATTCATCATTACATAATTATTGAGGCTGACAGACTATCATTTAACCCATTTTTATTCCATTGGCATTGATCATTAATTTTGAGTCCCACGCTACCATTTTCATTGAATTTCGTTCATAGATGCATACATTTGTTATTAAATTATTGTTGACTTTGTTGAGAAATGTTTATTACAGTTAGCTAAAATCAAAGTACTAAAAGTACTAAAAGTAGAAATGTCTTGAATTAAATGAACAATTAAATTTCTTAAACATTAAACATAGCTAACTGATATCATTGTTGTGTCTTGATTTCTTCTCCATTTACATCATTATGCTAATTTGACATCCTAAAACATTTTTGTTGAAGTCCACATTTTTTTTCTACTTATTTTTGAAACTTTGCAAATACACTGCCTGTCAGTATACTGTGTCTCGGCGTTGATCGTGGTCGTTTAAAGAGGTCATATAAAGCTCCGATACGTAACATCTAACTTTGGTGGCACAGCGGTGGGATCTGTTAAAGTAACTACAGATCTTGTGATACGAACCGGGAGCTATGGAGAAAGAAACGACCAGCGGCTCGAACAATCGTACGGTTGGGTTGGAAGACACAGAGTCTGAGAATGATGCCCATGTCAGTCAGAGAACAAGTGATAGGCAGTCAGAAGGCAGAGATAGGTCTGAAACATTAGAAGCCACGATCGCCAGTGGTGATACGAGTAATATTCGGCCTGTAGATGACAGAATGGCAGCATCATGTTTACTGAGACTACGAAACACAGAATTACGGACCCAAAATGAACAGGCCAATCCTATCCCAAGTATCGCTAGATACCAGCATGCAGTGCCCCCTAGCAGCTCGTATGCAAATGATAGTTCTTACATGTACGATGGTATGACAAATGGCAATTTTTCGTCACAAAATGGTCAAAATGGATTCGCCGCACAAGACACAGCCTATTCAGAAATGGATATGAAACGCACAATTGTAGATCTACAGTACAGTCAGCGTGATGTTTATATCCTTCGCGCTCACGCACGAAAGAAAAAAGGATTAAGTTCCACGCAAAACCCACGCAAAACCCTCGCTCATTCCTCGCAAAATCCACGCTTGTTCCACGCTATGTCCACGTTCATTCCTCGCAAGAAGCGTGTGAGTTGCGTGAGATATAAGCAGTTCCACGCTTGCTCACGCTTTCCACGTTCATTAAGGAAAAGAAGCGTGGAAAGGATTAAGAGACATGCGAGAAAAGGATTATCGTTTCGTCTTGTTCAAAAGGGTAAAATTTATTTAAGTTTTATGACCAAATTAAATATATAATATATATTTAATTTATTTATCCTAAGAACGAGGTCGGCAACTAAGTATGATGACGGCAAACCTGTACAAATACCGAATGATAGTTACACTTGTACAGCAAAGCGGCTGCACGTAAATACACGAGTTGCAGTCTGAGCAATACGTTATTCAGTGTTGATTCAATTATCATCGTAGATTAAGTGATGAGAAAATTTGCACGTTTAAATATTATTTAGCAGCGTGGTGCATTTTTGAGTGCCGCGGTTTTAGATGCAGAACATTGTACATTTATATCTGATACTTTTGCCATAAGAAAAGATGAGCACCCCGGTTTGTTGTTTTGCAGAACATCTCTCAAATAAATGCGTCTTTCGTATTCTCTAAGATGCCTAACATCGATTTAAGCTCGACCTACATGTAATACGGTTCAAGCACCTTGCTACATGTACATGTATCATTTAATCATAAATTACGATGCACGTTACAATTAAATTTACATGCAATTAATTCATCTTAATTTCATCTTAAGAGTCGGTATAATGCCCCTGCAAGAGTTCTGATTCCCTTTTACCTATTGTTTTATCTTTCAAGCATTTACCAAAGTCAACAAAATCAAGGTATTCTTTTACACAGGATGAATAAGCGACACAGTCTCTCAGTTATAATTAACAACTCTAATTTGGTGCATAAAGTTATACATTATCCTAATCAAACAAACACACAATTCAGTTTGTGTGATAACTGATAAAATGCAAGAATATCTTTGACATTTGAAACGTTAGAAAAAAATAAGTTAAAAATCGAAAACAAAAGAAAGTATAGAAAATACAAACACAAACTACGTTTGCGCGTGTCTTCTTTGTTTCGGAAATGTAACACACCATACTGAATAGTACATGTACATGTCCGTACGCGGCAAAGTTCCAGACTCTCAGCGGTGCAAATGACTTTACTGCTTTTATTTTGGTTGACAAGAGACATATACATAAATATATAAAAAATGAAAAATATCACTTTTTTCATGTCCCTTTTTCCTGAGCGTGAAACGAACGTGGAAAGCGTGAGCGAGCGTGGGACTGTAGATATCTCACGCAACTCTCTTAATCCTTTCCACGTTTCGTTTCGCGCTACAGTTAAGCGGTTCCACGTTTCATCTCCTAATTCCACGCAAACCTCACGCTACTTCCTCGCAAAACTCACGCAAAATCCACGCTTATTCCACGCAAAATCCACGGAAAAAAGTCACGTGACATGCGAAATTCCACGTTCGTAAGCGTGAGAGATATAAACATCACGCTGACTGTACTGTAAGTAATGTTATAGCTGTAATGCAACAGCAGCAAGTAGGCTTACAGCAGCAACAAGTCAGTATGGAAATAAAGCAAGATATGATTACTAGGACTCTTACGAATGTCACGTCATTATTGCAAACCCTGTCAAATAATGCACAGAACTCTAGTCAAAATAATTGTACAGGTAATGAGCAGAATGAGGATCCAACATCGGCAGATATACCAAGATCTGAGCAGAATAACCATTTAAATGAAAGGGCCGGAGGTGACCAGGGGATTAGCAGGGTAGCACATGATACATCAGCGCGTAGAGATGCGGCCACTTTAAATGCATTTCCTGAAGAGCAAAGGAGTACCGCGTCACAGCTATACAGGCATTACGAGCGGGATACCCGAGATGAACAGGCTGATAGAAGAGGTTTTGAAGATAGAGGTAGAGATTACTATGACAACATTTCAGTCAACCAAAGTCAGGATAAACACAGGCGACCCCCTCGTGTGCAATGGAGAGAGGCAGAGTATGATTCGTCAGAAAGGCGTAGTGACTATACAGTAAACAGCAGAATTCAAGAGCCTAGAGATTATGAGGTCAAGCTTCCACCGTTTAACGGCAAGGAAGACTGGAAAATATGGGTCAGTAGGTTTGAAACTTATGCGGAAAGAAGAGGGTGGTCTGACGATAAGAAGCTGGATAATTTAATTCCTAAGCTTCAGGGTAAGGCAGGTGAATTTGTGTTCACACAGTTGCCTCGTAGCACGCTATCTTGTTACAATGAACTGATAAAAGAACTGAACAGCCGCTTCAGAGTTGTAGAAACGAAACGAACTTTTGCAGCACAATTTAGTCAAAGAACACAGAGACAGGGAGAAACTGCTGAAGAATTCGCAGCTGAATTAAAACGTCTATATGCTAAGGCGTACAGCTTTAGAGGTGAGGCCACAAGACAAGAAGACCTCGTTCGGCGTTTTCTGGATGGTTTAAGAGACAGTGAAGCTCGGTTCGAGGTGGAATACAACAAAGAACCGGTAAATATCGACGACGCTGTATTCCACGTCGTGAATTTCGTGCAGACCAAGCGCCGAGGGTCATCGGAAGAGTATTCAGATAGGAAATTTAAGAGATATGCACGAAGGGTAAATGTAGAAAGCGATGATTCTTCCGGAGAAGATTCACCAGATGAGAGAAATGATAGGGTGTACAGACTGCCTACAAAGAAAGATAAACAACAGAATCTTAAAGCAGCTGGAGAGCCGCATAAGAAAGAGTCTGAAAAGGAAGCAGAAAACAGCTCAGAGAAAGTCCTGAATGAAACAAATAATTTGATACAAGATCTGGTTAAACAGATACAAGAATTAACTAAAGCAACTATAGTAAGCACAAACACGCAGCAACAACAGAGGCAACATAAGGGTAGGAATACGGTATGCTACGGTTGTGGAATGATAGGTCACATGATCCGTGATTGTCCACAGAAGGCCAACAAGGGTGGCAACGGAAATTCAAATGCACCCTCAGGTATACCAGGAGATAGGGTCGAAGGGACAGAAAATAGTTCAATTAGGCAGCCTTTAAACTAGGTCAGGCTATCTCTGACGGCCTCAGGGAAGCCTGTCCTGTAAGTAATGGCCATATAGAAAACACTAGAGTTGAAGTTCTAAAATCCATAAAGGCAAATAGAAAGTTACCGGATGGTATCTACATAAAGGGGACAGTACAAGGATATCCGATTATATTTACGGCAGATACAGGGGCCTCTAAATCTGTAATATCACGGCGAACATATGAAGCAATGGAATTAGCAGACAGACCTTTACTTAGGAAATCAGCAAAATTAGTAGGGCCAACTGGAACGGTCATAGAAGAGTTAGGCCAGGGGGAATTTTCTCTTAAACTTGGAAAAGTAACTGTAGATGTAGAAGCAGTGGTGGCCGACATAGATGATGATGGTCTCTTGGGAAAAGATGTTCTGCAGAATGGAAGCGGAGGGCCAGCTGATTTGCTTCTTAGTAAAGGTGTTTTACAGGTGAAAGATCAAGAAGTGCCTATCATTCAAGTAGGTTTGGAGAGGAAAGTCCGTAAGGTTACTGTATCGGATCATGCAATCATTCCAGCCAAAACAGAGGCGATCCTAGATGTTTATGTTGAAAAATATGAGCATGATGAATTCTCAGCAGAGGCTGACTGGCTAATTGAGCCTTCTGAGAATTTTTCAGAAACTTACCCCTTAAGAATGGCGTCCACCAGGATCGACATTAACCAGAGCAGTACATGCAAAGTAAGAATTCTAAATCCATATTCAACAGATGTCTCAATTGAACAGGGGGCAATAATAGGAAAGGCAGAGCCGATGGTGGCACGCAAAAGTGAAGTAGAGAACATTCACAGGGTAAGGAGTGTAAGATTACTGCGAGAAGGAGTCGCACAAATACAAGATAAGATTCCAGATTCAGTAGCAGTGCAGACAGACACAAAGCCAATGGTTCCAGGTTTGCAAACCAATTCACAAGAAACCATGTCTTGTGATGGTAATGATGTCGGACGGACAAGTCTACCTAAGCTCCAGATCAAGGTCGAAGATGCATCCACTACTTGCATTAAGCAGCCACCTAGACGTGTGTCATTTAAGAAATTGAAAATAACACACAGCTGGTTACCAATGGAGCAAGAGATTCAAATGCCTACCAACCTATTGCTTGGCGGTACTAGATCTCAACCAGAACGGATAAAATCTTACAGTGAGGAAGTGGATTTACGTCAACCTGCAATGCAACATACTCCTGAAGTGACTAGAGGATGTCTTAGCACAGCTGTTAAACGAAGCAAAGATCATTACGATGTGAAGTGGCCGGTGAACAGTTACGCCTTGGATGACGTTGTCTGGTACCTGAATGAGAAACATGCGAATGGCAGGACCCCAAAACTTCTAGCTACTTACCTAGGACCGGTACCTATAAAGAGGAAGGTCACAGCAGTGGATTATATTATCCAACTTGATGAATCCGGCAGAGAACTCTTGATACATCATGATAAATTGAAGCCATACGAGGATGAATCAGTACAACGATGGGTGAAGAAGGGGTTGAAGAGGCTGAGGAGGAATTAGAGAGTAGTTCCTTGAACGTGATACAGTATTTGCAGAGGCATTCAATATTTTGTATAAATATGTATACATGTTTGTATAAATATATAATAAAAGGTGAAGAATAAAATAAAATTAAAACAAAAAAATATACAAGGGGGGGGTGAAATATAAAATATGATAGAAGAGAATGGTGTAGCAAGTGATGGCGAAGAGGCGAAGACTATCGAGTTAGAGCCCCTGAAGAGAAATACTTATGGAGGTGATGGTCATGGTCTTTACAGTAAGCGGATTGGACACCAGTGATTAAAGGAAGAAGAACAAGTAGTGATCTCGAGGTTTTGGTAGGTTCATGGAGGGGTACAGATTGAATATGAGCAGTAAAGAAAGACGTAGATTGGACACAGATGAGACAAGTTTTAGCTCGGAGAATATTAGGGTAAAGAGAAAGGTGTTGTACGGGGTTATGAGGGAGATGGACAGGACAGAAGTTATGGCCAGAGCAGTCTAGAGAGTGTAAAGAGTGAGATCATAGTTCTGAAGGGTGTCAAAGGGTTAACTGTAATGATGACAGATCAAAGAAAAATAAAATCTAAAAGATAGAGTTTTGTCTTGTCTTGAATTTCTCCAAGTCTATGAAATAGGGGGGACTAGTAAGGTATCCTCGATAGTCTGTCAGCCAAAGATGTTTTCAAAGATGTTCATGTATGCCATAGAGATATGTCTACTTATGAGTTTCTTTCTCTTCAGACTGAATTATGGAGACAGCGGCTATGGCAGAGGCGGAGAGAACTGAGAAGGCCCGAAGAATGGGGAGAGCTTGGCAGTGCCTACGGTGTCACTATCGGGAGCAGAAGAGGACGGTAGACAGAAAGGGGAGAATTGAGGACCACATCATGAAGGTTCACTTGGCGCTGGAGGAGGTCCCATTTTACTGTAGATTGTGTCTATTCCGGTGCCAAAAGAAGGAACAGTTGAAGAACCACGTAACGGCACACAAGAGACATGTGGAAATGGCAGCTAAGAGGCAGATCACTGATCATGAGTCGTGCCTGGTTTCCAACGTTAAGCCACACGTTATGGGACCAAGGCAAGCTTAGAACATTTCTTACAGACACAAGGGAATGGAAAGCCAAGTACGATACCGGTGGAGGCAGAACAAGAGGTGCCGTTGATAGAGCTAACAGAGGAGCAGCTGGCACAAGTTCTCCAGTCAGCAGAAGCAGGCCAGGTGGTGACAGTGGTCCAGCCTGAAGACACCTCCCAGGTGCCATTGGTGCTTCCAACTGGAGTCCAGACAACCGTGGTAAACCAGCAAGAAGCAGGCCAGGCATTGACTGTTCCCAAGATGCCTGCGGCACAGACAGTCCAGGTGACACCCACGATGAATCTGCAAGCAGTTGCTAATCCAGTAGGTACTCAGATGCCGATGACGCAGCAGGTGGGAGCGGTCCAGATGGCAGTCCAGGGCCAACAGATTCAGATGCAGAGTGCGATGCCCAAACAGCCGGTCCAGTCATGGAGTTCCGTTCCAGAGTCCCTTGGTGCCATGCAACCCACCACCATGCTGGCCCAAGATATCCAGAGATATCCAAGTCTGAATGAGGTGCTCAACACGATAATTGGTACACAACAGCTCCTCCTGGCTACCTGTGAACAGAGGACCATGATTGGCCAGAATTCTTACCACCAGGGACCATCTACCTCAAAGCCTGAGGAGCCATTTGCTTGCAAACCCAATCCTGCTAGCCATCCACTACAGATGCCGGTCAAATCTGCTCCATCAACTGTGCCAGAGTTAGTGTCAAAGTCGGACGTAGTCACTGTGAATGATCTGTCTGGTACCACCCCTGTGTCAGTTCACGTTAGTAATCTGGCCAATAGGACACCCCTTGACTTGTCAGTAAATGGACCAAATCATGCTAACAGGAAAGAAATCTCTATAATGCCTCTGGATCTAACTTTTAAACCCAACCCGGTAACAGAAAAGAAAAGTCAAGAGGAAGTGCCTACGACAAAGGAAAAAGTGCAGCCTAAAGAGAAGCAGCAGGAAGAAGTGATAAAAGAAAGTGATAGTGAAGAGACAGATACTGAAACAGAAGAGGAGAATAGTGAAAATGTTATGGATCAACTTCTACCGGAGGAGGATATGACAATAAAGAGTCCAGTGAAAAGAAAGATAGACAGCCCAGAAAGTACAGAGAGAGAGAGGAAACAGCTCCGGAAGGAACAAGCTCAGAAGACCGAGACTGGGGAAGAACGCAAGATAGACTTACCTGTGAATGTTAAAGATCTAAGTGAAAGGACTCTAGTGACAGTTGTGGATACGTTTAGAGTGGCAATGGAGAATAATGCTCGGGTGGTAAAAGAAAATAATGAATTACTGAGAGAAAACATGATGTTAACTGCCAAGATGATTGACACAATGACGCGATTGCAGCGAAGTATGGAGGAGCAGATGAAGGGAGAAGGGAAGCATGATGAGTGGACCAGGGATGATGAGGGAAAGAAGCGAGAGCTGGAACGGAGAGAGGTGGACCGAAGCAGAGAAAGTTGGAGGGAAAGCCAGAGGAGACCAGAAGAGAGGAGACGAGAGGATTTGAGGAGAGTGATTGAGAGACATGACAGAGATGGCAGGAGAAGGGGAGATGGAGAGCGACAGAGAGAGAAAGAGAATGAGGTGTTGAAGTCAGTAGAGAACAAGAACAGACGATGAGGAGCTGAAACAGAAGAAGATATTTTAGATATTTAAGTTGGTTAAGGTTTAAAAAAAAAAAAATTAAGGTAGTATAATGGGACATGTAGCAATTTAAGGCATCAATGTTTAAGGGAAGTATTTTCAAATCTTAGTTAAGCATTAAGTAAATTTAAGGGATTTTAAGGTGTGAGTGTTGAAGTGTGAGTGTGATGTTTTGATACATATATATGCATTTTTGGTTTTAATATATGTAAAGTTTAAAGCACTGTGTAATTCACAATTACTTTAGTTTTGATTCATATCCTTAGAGTTTGAAGTATTTTGTCATTCAAAATGTATTTTAATTGTTTAACTGACATGTTATAACTTAATGAAAGCATCTTTAACTTAATGCAAGTTTTATTGCTGATGTTGTAACGTTAATTCAAGATGGCTTTCTTTCATGCAATGTTTATGGATGGTGTCATTCTATGTTTAACTATTTGATATTGATAATATGTTTGTATATGTATTGCACTGCATGTTTACTCAGTGCTATTTTTCCATCCCACTTCTGACACCATGTAAAGTATCAAGTTTATAGTATGAATGGTATACTGGGATTCATGGGATTTGCAACTGTGGTTCGTACACTTGGTTGTTGCTAGCCTTTTCCAAGCTCGTTAGTTGGAACTTTAACGAGCTGGAAGGGGGGTAATGTAGTGCCCTGGCTTTCTGAGTACGAATTGGGTGTGTTGCGAATCCAATGAACCTCGTTTATTTCACTGAGACATTTTTTTTCCCATAAAAAGACCGTTTTGTCGAATGACATGTTCATGCATTTTTCCATGTATCGCAAGTAATCAGTATTTACCTTGTTTGACCGATTAGCCTCTAATTTCCAACATTTTTAGTGTTTTCTTCGATAAAATGTCTCAGTTTTGTGCGTTTGATCTTTCCGCATGTTGTGTGTATTGGCTTTTGTGTAAGTCCAATATTTTGGTGTGAAAGCGACTCCTATCGAGTAAATCAATTGTCATTTTATCGTCTGTCAAACAAGAATTTTCACAAATCACACAAGAATTTCCATACTTACCAATTTCATATTTTTATCTCAATGTAAGAGTCATGTTCAGAATTCTTTTGTGCTTCGCCTGCTGGCATTTTTATTGTAAAGATGATTCAAGTTTACCGTAATATTTCGATTTTTCTCGAGTGACCTAGCAGTTTTTCCAAGTTTTTGAATAATGGCGGCTTCGATTTTATGACGTCGTCGGCATCTTCGACCAATTTTTACGGTGTATGATCACGTCACGTCACGTGATCAGCCTGCTTTTTCAGTGTATGATCATGTGATCAACCATTTTTTAGTTGTAGCATACAGCATAGAATCTGTATGATGTCTGTTGGTTGCACGGCTGATATATAAAGGAATGTGCGTTGGGTTGCAAGGACTTCGATTTTTGATTCCGTAGAGAGCACACGCATTTTTAGGTCTCTCGCTCATTTTATTCATTTTCTTGGGTTTTTAGCATTCAGTTAAAGCACTTTTAGAATGGAAAAGTAGGGAAATAAATAAAGGAAACATTTAAACACATATTTCATGATTTTATTGGCATTGTAAGATTTTTGACAACACATTGATAAAACATACATTGATAAAATAGCTCATTTTTATTGACATCATTCATCATTACATAATTATTGAGGCTGACAGACTATCATTTAACCCATTTTTATTCCATTGGCATTGATCATTAATTTTGAGTCCCACGCTACCATTTTCATTGAATTTCGTTCATAGATGCATACATTTGTTATTAAATTATTGTTGACTTTGTTGAGAAATATTTATTACAGTTAGCTAAAATCAAAGTACTAAAAGTACTAAAAGTAGAAATGTCTTGAATTAAATGAACAATTAAATTTCTTAAACATTAAACATAGCTAACTGATATCATTGTTGTGTCTTGATTTCTTCTCCATTTACATCATTATGCTAATTTGACATCCTAAAACATTTTTGTTGAAGTCCACATTTTTTTTCTACTTATTTTTGAAACTTTGCAAATACACTGCCTGTCAGTATACTGTGTCTCGGCGTTGATCGTGGTCGTTTAAAGAGGTCATATAAAGCTCCGATACGTAACACAAGTATGTGGCAAGTCTCATCAGGATTGAAAGAGGATGAGATGGGTAGCCAGGGCCCCCAATGTCATGGGGGGTGTCAAAAATTCCATTTTCGAGAGTTTTCGGTTTCCTGCTTCCAAACTAGCTCTTGTGCCAGGAAGCCGCTAGTACTACGACATAGATGTATAGTATATACAAGTATGTGGCAAGTCTCATCAGGATTGAAAGAGGATGAGATGGGTAGCCAGACCCCCTACTATGTCAGAGGGGGTGCAAAAAAATTATTTTCGATCTTTCTCGGTCTCTTGCTCCCAAACTAGCTCTTGTGCCAGGAAGCCGCTTATACTGCAATAAAGGTATATGATATATGAATGTATGTGGCAAGTCTCATTAGGATTGAAAGAGGATGAGGAGGGTAGCCAGGCCCCCCAACGGCTCTAGGGTCATATTTTCCTGTACAGAATTGGCTATTTTCGACACTTCTAGGTCTACTGCTCCGAAACTAGCTCTTGTGCCAGAAAGCCGCTAGTACTGTGATAAATGTATATGTTATATAAAAATATGTGGCAAGTCTCATCAGGATTGAAAGAGGATGAGATGGGTAGCCAGGGCCCCCAATATCATGGGGGTGTCAAAAAATTCCATTTTCGATAGTTTTCGGACTCCTGCTCCCAAACTAGCTCTTGTGCCAGGAAGCCGCTAGTACTACGACATAGATGTATAGTATATACAAGTATGTGGCAAGTCTCATCAGGATTGAAAGAGGATGAGATGGGTAGCCAGGGCCCCCAATGTCATGGGGGGTGTCAAAAATTCCATTCTCGAGAGTTTTCGGTTTCCTGCTTCCAAACTAGCTCTTGTGCCAGGAAGCCGCTAGTACTACGACATAGATGTATAGTATATACAAGTATGTGGCAAGTCTCATCAGGATTGAAAGAGGATGAGATGGGTAGCCAGACCCCCCACTATGTCAGAGGGGGGTGCAAAAAAATTATTTTCGATCTTTCTCGGTCTCTTGCTCCCAAACTAGCTCTTGTGCCAGAAAGCCGCTTATACTGCAATAAAGGTATATGATATATGAATGTATGTGGCAAGTCTCATTAGGATTGAAAGAGGATGAGGAGGGTAGCCAGGCCCCCCAACGGCTCTAGGGTCATATTTTCCTGTACAGAATTGGCTATTTTCGACACTTCTAGGTCTACTGCTCCGAAACTAGCTCTTGTGCCAGGAAGCCGCTAGTACTGTGATAAATGTATATGTTATATAAAAATATGTGGCAAGTCTCATCAGGATTGAAAGAGGTCGAGATGGGTAGCCAGGGCCCCCAATATCATGGGGGTGTCAAAAAATTCCATTTTCGATAGTTTTCGGACTCCTGCTCTCAAACTAGCTCTTGTGCCAGGAAGCCGCTAGTACTACGACATAGATGTATAGTATATACAAGTATGTGGCAAGTCTCATCAGGATTGAAAGAGGATGAGATGGGTAGCCAGAACCCCCACTATGTCAGAGGGGGGTGCAAAAAAATTATTTTCGATATTTCTCGGTCTCTTGCTCCCAAACTAGCTCTTGTGCCAGGAAGCCGCTTATACTGCAATAACGGTACATGATATATGAATGTATGTGGCAAGTCTCATCAGGATTGAAAGAGGATGAGGAGGGTAGCCAGGCCCCCCAACGGCTCTAGGGTCATATTTTCCCGTACAGAATTGGCTATTTTCGACACTTCTAGGTCTACTGCTCCGAAACTAGCTCTTGTGCCAGGAAGCCGCTAGTACTGTGATAAATGTATATGTTATATAAAAGTATGTGGCAAGTCTCATCAGGATTGAAAGAGGATGAGATGGGTAGCCAGGGCCCCCAATGTCATGGGGGGTGGCAAAAAATTCCATTTTCGATAGTTTTCGGTCTACTGCTCCCAAACTAGCTCTTGTGCCAGGAAGCCGCTAGTACTACGACATAGATGTATAGTATATACAAATATGTGGCAAGTCTCATCAGGATTGAAAGAGGATGAGATGGGTAGCCAGGGCCCCCAATGTCATGGGGGGTGTCAAAAATTCCATTTTCGAGAGTTTTCGGTTTCCTGCTCCCAAACTAGCTCTTGTGCCAGGAAGCCGCTAGTACTACGACATAGATGTATAGTATATACAAGTATGTGGCAAGTCTCATCAGGATTGAAAGAGGATGAGATGGGTAGCCAGACCCCCCACTATGTCAGAGGGGGGTGCAAAAAAATTATTTTCGATATTTCTCGGTCTCTTGCTCCCAAACTAGCTCTTGTGCCAGGAAGCCGCTTATACTGCAATAACGGTACATGATATATGAATGTATGTGGCAAGTCTCATCAGGATTGAAAGAGGATGAGGAGGGTAGCCAGGCCCCCCAACGGCTCTAGGGTCATATTTTCCTGTACAGAATTGGCTATTTTCGACACTTCTAGGTCTACTGCTCCGAAACTAGCTCTTGTGCCAGGAAGCCGCTAGTACTGTGATAAATGTATATGTTATATAAAAGTATGTGGCAAGTCTCATCAGGATTGAAAGAGGATGAGATGGGTAGCCAGGGCCCCCAATGTCATGGGGGGTGTCAAAAAATTCCATTTTCGATAGTTTTCGGTCTACTGCTCCCAAACTAGCTCTTGTGCCAGGAAGCCGCTAGTACTACGACATAGATGTATAGTATATACAAGTATGTGGCAAGTCTCATCAGGATTGAAAGAGGATGAGATGGGTAGCCAGGGCCCCCAATGTCATGGGGGGTGTCAAAAATTCCATTTTCGAGAGTTTTCGGTTTCCTGCTCCCAAACTAGCTCTTGTGCCAGGAAGCCGCTAGTACTACGACATAGATGTATAGTATATACAAGTATGTGGCAAGTCTCATCAGGATTGAAAGAGGATGAGATGGGTAGCCAGACCCCCCACTATGTCAGAGGGGGGTGCAAAAAAATTATTTTCGATCTTTCTCGGTCTCTTGCTCCCAAACTAGCTCTTGTGCCAGGAAGCCGTTTATACTGCAATAACGGTACATGATATATGAATGTATGTGGCAAGTCTCATTAGGATTGAAAGAGGATGAGGAGGGTAGCCAGGCCCCCCAACGGCTCTAGGGTCATATTTTCCTGTACAGAATTGGCTATTTTCGACACTTCTAGGTCTACTGCTCCGAAACTAGCTCTTGTGCCAGGAAGCCGCTAGTACTGTGATAAATGTATATGTTATATAAAAGTATGTGGCAAGTCTCATCAGGATTGAAAGAGGATGAGATGGGTAGCCAGGGCTCCCAATGTCATGGGGGGTGTCAAAAAATTCCATTTTCGATAGTTTTCGGTCTACTGCTCCCAAACTAGCTCTTGTGCCAGGAAGCCGCTAGTACTACGACATAGATGTATAGTATATACAAGTATGTGGCAAGTCTCATCAGGATTGAAAGAGGATGAGATGGGTAGCCTGGGCCCCCAATGTCATGGGGGGTGTCAAAAATTCCATTTTCGAGAGTTTTCGGTTTCCTGCTCCCAAACTAGCTCTTGTGCCAGGAAGCCGCTAGTACTACGACATAGATGTATAGTATATACAAGTATGTGGCAAGTCTCATCAGGATTGAAAGAGGATGAGATGGGTAGCCAGACCCCCCACTATGTCAGAGGGGGGTGCAAAAAAATTATTTTCGATATTTCTCGGTCTCTTGCTCCCAAACTAGCTCTTGTGCCAGGAAGCCGCTTATACTGCAATAAAGGTACATGATATATGAATGTATGTGGCAAGTCTCATCAGGATTGAAAGAGGATGAGGAGGGTAGCCAGGCCCCCCAACGGCTCTAGGGTCATATTTTCCTGTACAGAATTGGCTATTTTCGACACTTCTAGGTCTACTGCTCCGAAACTAGCTCTTGTGCCAGAAAGCCGCTAGTACTGTGATAAATGTATATGTTATATAAAAGTATGTGGCAAGTCTCATCAGGATTGAAAGAGGATGAGATGGGTAGCCAGGGCCCCCAATGTCATGGGGGGTGTCAAAAAATTCCATTTTCGATAGTTTTCGGTCTACTGCTCCCAAACTAGCTCTTGTGCCAGGAATCCGCTAGTACTACGACATAGATGTATAGTATATACAAGTATGTGGCAAGTCTCATCAGGATTGAAAGAGGATGAGATGGGTAGCCAGGGCCCCCAATGTCATGGGGGTGTCAAAAATTCCATTTTCGAGAGTTTTCGGTTTCCTGCTCCCAAACTAGCTCTTGTGCCAGGAAGCCGCTAGTACTACGACATAGATGTATAGTATATACAAGTATGTGGCAAGTCTCATCAGGATTGAAAGAGGATGAGATGGGTAGCCAGACCCCCCACTATGTCAGAGGGGGGTGCAAAAAATTATTTTCCATATTTCTCGGTCTCTTGCTCCCAAACTAGCTCTTGTGCCAGGAAGCCGCTTATACTGCAATAACGGTACATGATATATGAATGTATGTGGCAAGTCTCATTAGGATTGAAAGAGGATGAGGAGGGTAGCCAGGCCCCCCAACGGCTCTAGGGTCATATTTTCCTGTACAGAATTGGCTATTTTCGACATTTCTAGGTCTACTGCTCCGAAACTAGCTCTTGTGCCAGGAAGCCGCTAGTACTGTGATAAATGTATATGTTATATAAAAGTATGTGGCAAGTCTCATCAGGATTGAAAGAGGATGAGATGGGTAGCCAGGGCCCCCAATGTCATGGGGGGTGTCAAAAATTCCATTTTCGAGAGTTTTCGGTTTCCTGCTCCCAAACTAGCTCTTGTGCCAGGAAGCCGCTAGTACTACGACATAGATGTATAGTATATACAAGTATGTGGCAAGTCTCATCAGGATTAAAAGAGGATGAGATGGGTAGCCAGGGCCCCCAATGTCATGGGGGTGTCAAAAAATTTCATTTTCGATAGTTTTCCGTCTCCTGCTCCCAAACTAGCTCTTGTGCCAGGAAGCAGCTAGTACTACGACATAGATGTATAGTATATACAAGTAAGTGGCAAGTCTCATTAGGATTGAAAGAGGATGAGATGGGTAGCCAGGGCCCCCAATGTCATGGTGGGTGTCAAAAAAATCCATTTTCGATAGTTTTCCGTCTCCTGCTCCCAAACTAGCTCTTGTGCCAGGAAGCCGCTAGTACTACGACATAGATGTATAGTATATACAAGTATGTGGCAAGTCTCATCAGGATTGAAAGAGGATGAGATGGGTAGCCAGGGCCCCAAATGTCATGGTGGGTGTCAAAAATTCCATTTTCGAGAGTTTTCGGTTTCCTGCTCCCAAACTAGCTCTTGTGCCAGGAAGCAGCTAGTACTACGACATAGATGTATAGTATATACAAGTATGTGGGTATACTATACATCTATGTCGTAGTACTAGCGGCTTCCTGGCACAAGAGCTAGTTTGGGAGCTTGAGACGGAAAACTATCGAAAATGGAATTTTTTGACACACCCCATGACATTGGGGGCCCTGGCTACCCATCTCATCCTCTTTCAATCCTGATGAGACTTGCCACATTCTTGTATATACTATACATCTATGTCGTAGTACTAGCGGCTTCCTGGCACAAGAGCTAGTTTGGGAGCAGGAAACCGAAAACTCTCGAAAATGGAATTTTTTGACACCCCCCATGACATTGGGGGCCCTGGCTACCCATCTCATCCTCTTTCAATCCTGATGAGACTTGCCACATACTTGTATATACTATACATCTATGTCGTGGTACTAGCTGCTTCCTGGCACAAGAGCTAGTTTGGGAGCAGGAGACCGAAAACTATCGAAAATGGAATTTTTTGACACTCCCATGACATTGGGGGCCCTGGCTACCCATCTCATCCTCTTTCAATCCTGATGAGACTTGCCACATACTTGTATATACTATACATCTATGTCGTAGTACTAGCTGCTTCCTGGCACAAGAGCTAGTTTGGGAGCAGGAAACCGAAAACTATCGAAAATGGAATTTTTTGACACCCCACCATGACATTGGGGGCCCTGGCTACCCATCTCATCCTCTTTCAATCCTGATGAGACTTGCCACATACTTGTATATACTATACATCTATGTCGTAGTACTAGCGGCTTCCTGGCACAAGAGCTAGTTTGGGAGCAGGAAACCGAAAACTCTCGAAAATTGAATTTTTTGACACCCCCATGACATTGGGGGCCCTGGCTACCCATCTCATCCTCTTTCAATCCTGATGAGGCTTGCCACATACTTGTATATACTATACATCTATGTCGTAGTACTAGCGGCTTCCTGGCACAAGATCTAGTTTGGGAGCAGGAGACCGAAAACTATCGAAAACGGAATTTTTTGACACCCCCATGACATTTGGGGCCCTGGCTACCCATCTCATCCTCTTTCAATCCTGATGAGACTTGCCACATACTTGTATATACAATACATCTATGTCGTAGTACTAGCGGCTTCCTGGCACAAGAGCTAGTTTGGGAGCAGGAAACCAAAAACTCTCGAAAATGGAATTTTTGACACCCCAATGACATTGGGGGCCCTGGCTACCCATCTCATCCTCTTTCAATCCTGAAGAGACTTACCACATACTTGTATATAACATATACATTTATCACAGTACTAGCGGCTTCCTGGCACAAGAGCTAGTTTCGGAGCAGTAGACCTAGAAGTGTCGAAAATAGCCAATTCTGTACAGGAAAATATGACCCTAGAGCCGTTGGGGGGCCTGGCTACCCACCTCATTCTCTTTCAATCCTAATGAGACTTGACACATACATTCATATATCATATACCTTTATTGCAGTATAAGCGGCTTTCTGGCACAAGAGCTAGTTTGGGAGCAAGATACCGAGAAATATCGAAAATATTTTTTTTGCACCCCCTCTGACATAGTGGGGGGTCTGGCTACCCATCTCATCCTCTTTCAATCCTAATGAGACTTGCCACATACTTGTATATACTATACATCTATGTCGTAGTACTAGCGGCTTCCTGGCACAAGAGCTAGTTTGGGAGCAGGAAACCGAAAACTCTCGAAAATGGAATTTTTGACACCCCCATGACATTGGGGGCCCTGGCTACCCATCTCATCCTCTTTCAATCCTGATGAGACTTGCCACATACTTGTATATACTATACATCTATGTCGTAGTACTACCGGCTTCCTGGCACAAGAGCTAGTTTGGGAGCAGGAGACCGAAAACTATCGAAAATGGAATTTTTTGACACCCCCCATGACATTTGGGGCCCTGGCTAACCATCTCATCCACTTTTAATCCTAATGAGACTTGCCACATACTTGTATATACAATACATCTATGTCGTAGTACTAGCGGCTTCCTGCCACAAGAGCTAGTTTGGGAGCAGGAAACCAAAAACTCTCGAAAATGGAATTTTTGACACCCCCATGACATTGGGAGCCCGGGCTTCCCATCCCATCCTCTTTCAATCCTGATGAGACTTGCCACATACTTGTATATAACATATACATTTATCACAGTACTAGCGGCTTCCTGGCACAAGAGCTAGTTTCGGAGCAGTAGACCTAGAAGTGTCGAAAATAGCCAATTCTGTACAGGAAAATATGACCCTAGAGCCGTTGGGGGGCCTGGCTACCCTCCTCATCCTCTTTCAATCCTAATGAGACTTGACACATACATTCATATATCATATACCTTTATTGCAGTATAAGCGGCTTTCTGGCACAAGAGCTAGTTTGGGAGCAAGATACCGAGAAATATCGAAAATATTTTTTGCACCCCCATCTGACATAGTGGGGGGTCTGGCTACCCATCTCATCCTCTTTCAATCCTGATGAGACTTGCCACATACTTGTATATACTATACATCTATGTCGTAGTACTAGCGGCTTCCTGGCACAAGAGCTAGTTTGGGAGCGGGAAACCAAAAACTCTCGAAAATGGAATTTTTGACACCCCCCATGACATTGGGGGCCCTGGCTACCCATCTCATCCTCTTTCAATCCTGATGAGACTTGCCACATACTTGTATATACTATACATCTATGTCGTAGTACTAGCTGCTTCCTGGCACAAGGGCTAGTTTGGGAGCAGGAGACGGAAAACTATCGAAAATGGAATTTTTTGACACCCCCCATGACATTGGGGGCCCTGGCTACCCATTTCATCCTCTTTCAATCCTAATGAGACTTGCCACATACTTGTATATACTATACATCTATGTCGTAGTACTAGCGGCTTCCTGGCACAAGAGCTAGTTTGGGAGCAGGAGACCGAAAACTATTGAAAATGGAATTTTTTGACACCCCCATGACATTGGGGGCCCTGGCTACCCATCTCATCCTCTTTCAATCCTGATGAGACTTGCCACATACTTGTATATACTATACATCTATGTCGTAGTACTAGCGGCTTCCTGGCACACGAGCTAGTTTGGGAGCAGGAGACCGAAAACTATCGAAAATGGAATTTTTTGACACCCCCCATGACATTTGGGGCCCTGGCTACCCATCTCATCCTCTTTCAATCCTGATGAGACTTGCCACATACTTGTATATACTATACATCTATGTCGTAGTACTAGCGGCTTTCTGGCACAAGAGCTAGTTTGGGAGCAGGAAACCAAAAACTCTCGAAAATGGAATTTTAGACACCCCCATGACATTGGGGGCCCTGGCTACCCATCTCATCCTCTTTCAATCCTGATGAGACTTGCCACATACTTGTATATACTACGCATCTATGTCGTAGTACTAGCGGCTTCCTGGCACAAGAGCAAGTTTGGGAGCAGTAGACCAAAAACTATCGAAAATGGAATTTTTTGACACCCCCCATGACATATGGGGCCCTGGCTACCCATCTCATCCTCTTTCAATCCTGATGAGACTTGACACAAAACTTTATAGGACATATATCTATATTCAAGCATAAGCGGCTTGCTGGCACAAGAGCTGGTTTGGGAGCAGGAGACCGAGGAATATCAAAAACCGCATTTTAGACACCCCCCTCTGACTTTTGGCGACCTCACTACCCTTTGGATCCTCTTTCAATCCTGATGAAATTTGCCACAAACCTCTATAGAACATTTATCTATATCGCAGTATAAGCGGCTTGCTGGCACAAGAGCTGGTTTCGGAACAGAATCTCGAGAAATATTGAAAGAAACATTTTGACCCCCCCCCCCTCTGACTTTTGTCGCCCAGACTACTGAGGCTTACCACAAACCTTCATACAACATGTATCTATATTGCAGTATAAGCTGCTTGCCTAAATAAGAGCTAGTACGGGAGCAGGATTTGTTTTGACATGAACCACTTTTACTGGGCAGGTCCAGATGAAATTTTCATCCAACTTTTTTTTTCTTCTGCTAGATGAAATTTTCACCGGATGAAATTTTCATCCAACTTGACGCCGGTCCGAATATCGGCTCTTCCTATAACAGGCTATAAGCTCGCCTACGAGTAATCTGACTTGTCAGCCGTTATAACGGCAATATCATACACAATGGTTCGTTATGTCAAAATAAAAAACTATCAGGTATCAAAATGGGCTCCCGATCATTGGGTCCCAAAGAAAAAGATGGGCTGCATGTGTTTTAAATTTTTATAGGGAGTATCAGCGATCTTGATTTTCTCGTAATTGAGACAAAGTTCCAGCCCCTAAATTAAAGAGAGACTTCCTGGAAATGATGAAATAGCAATTGGGCAATCCTTTTCCCCAATTACCATACTCTCCTTCCCCACCAACAAAACAATGGCGGTGGATACGGACTTCTTTAAGATCAAATTCCTTTAAAAGAGCAACTACCTCGTCAGCTGCCTGCCCATTTCCATGACACTAAAAGCTTCATGCTGTTTTAAAGCTGAAAAACAAGCCTAAGGAGTCTGTGCTTCTCCTTAATCTTCCTGTCCCTCTGCCTGATTATGAGAAACAGAAACGGGGCAGCGACAGGAGGTAGTAAAATCAATACCAACTTCGCCAATTCCTAGAGCCTCGGGATGTTGGACCAGTTGCTTTTGAGCTAAGAAGTATTGAAAGAGCCTTTGGTAAAATCATGTGTGGATGGATTCCAGTAGTAAACTTCAGACTGGAGTTCAGTCTGACATGCCCACATGTACCAATGGAATACCAAGAATCTAGATAAACATAATAAGCAATTCCAGAAATCAACTTGACAGGATTAGTCATTGTGCTATCTAGGCCTCCAGTTTGGGTAAGATAACAACTGGAGATCCTATCTATCCATATGAAAATGGGAATCAATGATTCCCAATTTAAAACTGGATGCTCTGCCGGTGCTACAGAGCCATCCAACATGACGTAGCTGGTCAAGTTTCTAAAAGCAATGCGAGCCGAATCTCTGAGTCTTGACAATAGGTGTATCATGACCCTATAATTCGACATGGTAATTATCTGTATAGGGGGGAAAGCTGAATAACCAGCGGCAGTCAGAGGCTCTATACCAGCTCTCCGGCCGCATTCCATGAGGAATACTACTACTTCCTCGGAAAATCGAAAGGCACCGCCCCCACCCCACCCCCCGGAAGGCCCCGGCACAACCCAATAGATCGTCTAGAGAGCCCAAACCAAGCTCCTGCATGATAAAATAGAAAACTCCATTCATCAACGGTGGTGTACCTGTCGCCCTCGGATTTAGGCAGTCTGCACATGAACTAACTTGATTTAAATACCAAGGCAGATTACTTTGCCTAGCATGCCTCTTGAAGCGTAATGTGGCAATGCCATATAGTGAGCATTCAGTTTTATTATTCAACTTTTTCTTTGGAGGCATAGACATGCTATGAGATGTTTTGTACAATCAATCCTGTTGAATAAAGAAAAGTAACAACAATTACATGACCATCATGGGAATGACCTCATTGTCACTTGACAGAATGAGGTCACTACCATTGTGTCCATGTTTCAGTGTTCATGTTCTCAGTGAAATTTTACACTTTATCTTTATGATTGAGAAAATTTTTCCAAAACATGCCCATTTTCATGATCATGGATTATCTCCCTTGCCAATTCGAAATCCCTATTCAAAAATCATTTTGGCCCTTAAAACTTTATCTGTTGATCGATTTTCATACTTTTTGCAGGTCCAACTAAGATTAGGTTTTTGACATGAATCTTTCCTATCGTTCGCCACACAAAATTTTCTGCAGAAACCCATTATTAGAGGCATGTTTTTTTAACTTTTCAGGGTGTCCCAAAAACGCAACCACTTCCGAACAGTGCATGACTTTTTTAGCTCACCTGAGCCGAAGGCTCATAGGTGAGCTTATAGTATACCCATGCTCCGGCGTCCGTCCGTCGTCCACAATTTCAAAGATCTTCTCTGAAACCGCTGGGCCGATTGTTCTCATATTACACATATACCATCTACAGGTAGGGGGAAAGAATAATTGTGTTTTTTGTTTTGATCGGATAAGGACTGTGGTTGCTATGGTAACTTATGCTTCCCATAGACTTATAATGGAAAAAAGTGAAAATTGCCAGTTTTTGCTGATAGTATGGGAGATAAGGGAAAAATCGTTCAAAATGTGATAAAAGTATGAAACTTTATTTAAGAAAATGCCGGGACACAAGTGATAGGACAAAAATTGTGGCGGCCATCTTGAATTTCAAAATGGCCGCCAATAAGAAGTTGTCAAGTGAATAATTCGGCTCTCAGACTACATAGAGTCATGATTTAAATGTCATTTTATATGTTTTGGCACACGAGGAAGCCAGAACAATGAAGAAAAAAGCATTATTTTACATGTTTGTGTATGGAAATTCTCTACAGAGGTATTTCGTCCAAATAAAGCCATTGTAAAGATGAACATTGAGGTGTAATCTTTAACAAAACATTTCTACGGTTAAAGATGACACTAAAACAACTACCGTATTCGTTCTAATTAGCGCACATGCTCCAATAAGCGCACATCCTGGTCGTTTCCGAAAAACAAGTGCATAAGCGCACACTACTCGAATAGTATAATGGTATTTTACACCAATTCTACACAAAACTACCTCATTTGTTGCATTAAAACTTAACCGTAAATGATCAAAAACTATTTTGCAACAATTGGAAGACTTAAATGACATCAAACTTGATAGATTTTACATGGTTATTTCAGCATTTTGATATGTTATTTTCGTTCGTAGTGTGCGCTAATTAGAATGATTTTGCTATTAATTTATAGTTATTTTGAAAAGTTAAGCGCACTATGCGCTAATTAGCACGAATACAGTATATCTATATTAATTTTTGCTGACATCTGGACAGAGTAATTACTTGACATTGAATTATTCAAGTACATGTATATATGTATGCCCATTGAAACGTATCCAATACGTTTTTATTGATAACAGGTTGCCGCGCAGTTGCAGAGCTCTGTGCATGGAAGTGAAACAGACACGCATTTGCATGGCCGCCGACATGCTTTTCTTTGCAACCACATTTGACAAGCTCTTTACACACTTTGGCTGCTTCTGGAAGTGGCGTCCAGGAAGGAGAATTGTGCTTTTCTTCCAGCCCCATTCTCCAGGACTCGGTAACTCCTGATTCGCAACGAGGGTCTGTCCCCAAAAGTACCCCGCTTGATACAGTGCACGTTTGACATGCTCTTTCAGAGTAGCCTCAGTTGGAGGTATACGATCTATTTGCCTTCCTGTGGCAAACAACACTTTTCTACTGTGATCAACCTGTGTGCTCTGACTTGTTCTGTCATAAAGCAGAATCACGAACCTCTGCAGATGTTTCATAGTCTCGTCCGACAGTGAAAGTGGCATATTGCCGAGATCATAACCTCTGGGAAACCAAGCTACTTTCTTTCCAACACTGCTAAGAAATATATCGTATCACAGCCAGTGATATCTATAGCATGAAAGAAGGGGAGAGCTCTGGAATTTTCTCGTCCAAGTTTGTTTGCAATCGTTGGTATTGCAATATATCTATATTGCTCCTTGACCCCAAAAGCAACCCAGAGCTCATCAATATGCAAATCATGAAACGTATCGAAAGGACTACAACATCAGTGTCTACAGTCCTAATCAAAATTCTGCGATGGTCCTGTTTTGCACAATGAATCAGTCGAGTGTCGGATTCTTAGTGATTACATGGGGCAATACCAGCGCCTATTACACTGTCGCTGGTAGCAACAATGTGTGTACCCTTGCTGCATTAAACTGTTTTCTTGGGGTTGGTTAAACCGATACGCAATCTGTAAGATAGTTGTACAACTCTGTTTTGTTTTCATCAACCCGAAGAAAGCTTTGCCAGTTCTTTGGAGTTGTGCTTTTCACAATGATTCGACAACCTGAACCGCGCTTTTCCCTTGTGGAACATCTAGGGCTACCCTCGATGAAACGGTCCCTAACAACACCCAAGCGTACTTCCGATGTCTGCAGTAGATTAACAAGATATTGTATGAACACAACTTCACCGCAGTCACCAAAAGTTGTAGTAGAAGCTTTCGGTTCAAGCATATTCACAACCACAGACCCATCAACAATTTTGCCTCAACCCCCGGCATATCTTTCTGTGGTACTGTAATGAGGCTTTCAAGACACCCTATAAGATCAGACTTTGTATCATGTCTTAGATCTCCAATGTCTGAAAGTGATGGGGGCATTACCTGATTTTCATGTCGGAAAAATTCACCCGTATCTTCATCTCTTGATTGACATGATATATACGGTACATTCTGCTGAAAAACTCGCAATTATTCTTCAAAGATTTGATTTCATGGGCTGTTCTGGAGTGGTTAGTTTGTTGCGTTTTCCTGAACAGGGAGACATTGTTTTTAGGAATGATGTTCGAAATCAGAACCGATCTTTGCTTCAACCTTTCATCTACATACATCTCATACTGTGACTGAGCAATTGTCTGAACTTCATGTAGAGAGCTAACAGTTTTCCTTTGAATCTAAGGTAACCAGATCCTGACTACCTTCATTGAAGGGATTTCCTGATTCCTCAAAGGCTGATATCATTGCCTTGATGTGACTTACAAATTGTGCTTGAACTGAGGGCTCTTTACCATGATGATGTGAACCTTTTGCAGGCGGTGGGGTTTCAAAGTCCTCAATAATGAGGGCGATCTCTGGGCCAGCCAGCCATTATATCAATGGATTATCAGTGATCCCGATTACACCACCATCTCTTTTTATTAAATCATTCATCTGTTCATGGGCCTGATCCATTGCCTTGTGGTGGCTTCTGTACAATGAAGTTGCCTTTGACGCTGACGGCACAGTTTGGTTTTCTTTAAGCAGAATCATATCTTTGATATGAATTGGAAGCCATCTGGTATAGTTTGTGTGATCGAAGGCAAACATCCACGGCACTAGCTGAGCCACAGCACAAATTGACCAAGACATTGGACATAGAGGTCAGTTTGCTTTACATAAAGAGCAAACCACCTGCATAAGCAAGAAGTTCCAGTTCTACAGAACTACAGCCTTCTCCAGGATCTATCATTTTACACTGTTTTGACAATGGGAATTGTTATTTCTTAACATAAACAGTCAAGCAGGTTTGTTAGTTTTAGTTGTTGCTACAGCTATTGTCACTATTAACTACCATACGAACAAATGTCAGTACAAGTAAACGGATCACCCTAAGCATTCAATCAGTCTGGTAAGAGACTTCACTGGCTTAAATGGGTTTGTGTATGACATTAATATTCTTAATTCAAACAGAAAACTATATTCAGAAACTTGATTATGATAGGCAACTGGGCTGATATTGAGTAATCCCTGAAATCTAAATGTCATTCTGCTCATTTAGACTTGCAGTGACACATACCGTTTTGGTAGCTACAAATGCATGAAGTGTTACATGGCTTTCTTACATTCACTGAGCCAAATAAACTTATTTAACACAGTTTTTGAATCAGAACACATAAATCGGAATTGAAATCGAGTCAAAAACACAAACAGAATTCAAGATATTGTCATATTTGTATTTTTTTATGGCGGCCATCTTGAAATCCAAGATGGCCGCCACTTAAATGCTCATATCACTTGTGTCCCGGTCTTTTTTGATTTATAATCAAATAATGAAGCTTGGTGCCAAATTTCACACTTTTATCACAATTTGAACGATTTTCATGAAAATTCCTACTTACCGACTGTACTATGATTTGAATTTTGTTTTTGCAGAAATGTTTATTGAGTAGTCCTGTACGATTTATGTGACTTTTGTCCTAATCCTTTATTTTGATTGGTTGCAGGGCCCCATATAGGGCGAAATTTCGAAAAACATTCAAAAATCTTCTCGGAAGCTGGCAAGGGGATTAAGCCTGTACTTTGTATACATGTTCCTGACAGTGGCCTATACATAATTTGTGTTTTTATTTATTCCAGGCGGGTAAGAACTCTGGTTGCTATGGCAACTTAAAGTTTCCATAGACTTATAATGGGAAAGTGGAAATCTGCTATTTTTCCGCTAAAATTGCAGACATTTGAATTTTGTTTTTGCAGAAATGTTTATTGAGTAATCCTCTTTGTTTCATGTGGCTTTTGTCCTAATCCTTGATTTTGATTGGTTACAGGGTCCCCATAAAGGGCAAAATTTCGAAAAACCTTCAAAAATCTTCTTCTCAGAAACTGTCAAGGGGATTAAGCCTGTACTTTGTATACATGTTCCTGACAGTGGCCTTTACATGATTTGTGCTTTTTTTCCAGGCGGATAAGAACTCTGGTTGCTATGGCAACTTAAAGTTTCCATAGACTTATAATGGGAAAAGTGGAAATCGGCTATTTTTTCCGCTAAAATTGCAGACATTTGAATTTTGTTTTTGCAGAAATGTTTATTGAGTAGTGTTTGACGTTTCTTGTGAGTTTTGTCCTAATCCTTTATTTTGATTGGTTGCGGGGGCCCCATAAAGGGCAAAATTTAAAAAAAAAAAAGAAACATTCAAAAATCTTCTCCTCAGAAACTGTCACTCCTCAGAAACTGTCAAGTGGATGAATCCTGTACTTAGTATACATGTTTCTGACAGTAGCCTCTACATACTTTGTGTTTTTTATTCCAGTCGAATAAGAACTCTGGTTGCTATGATTTCTATAGACTTATAATGGGAAAAGTGGAAATTAGCTATTTTTTCTGGACCAATTATAGGTATTTGAATTTTGTCTTTGCAGAAATATTTATTGAGTATATCTCTATGTTTCATGTGACTTTTTTCCTAATCCTTTATTTTGATTGGTTGCTGGGGCCACATAAAGGGTAAAATTTCGGAAAACATTTAAAAATCTTCTCCTCAGAAATTGTCTTCGGCATGAAGCCTGTACTTCATATACATGTTCCTGACAGTAGTCTCTACATAATTTGTGTTTTTTATTTCAGTCGGATAAGAAATCTGGTTGCTATGGCAAGTTAAAGTTTCGATAGACTTAAAACGGGAAAAGTGGAAATTGGCTAATTTTTTCTGGTCCAATCGCAGATATTTGAATTCTATTTTTGCAAAAATGTTTATAGAGTAGTCCTCTACAGTTTGGTTGACTTTTGTCCTAATCCTTTATTTTGATTGGTTGGTGGGGCCCCATAAAGGGCAATTTTTTTTTAATAAATATTTAGTTATATAGCAGATCTCAGGTGAGCGTTTACAGGACCGTTGGTCCTCTGGTTAATAAGACAATTGAAGCCAATAGTAGTTCTATTATATTTGATCCTTAATCTAACAACCGTTTTTGCTAGGCGGTTCTTCAACAGGAAGTGACGTCAAAGCAAATATGTGATGTCACTTCCTGTTGTCTGCTGCAGCTTGCAATCCTAGAAATGCAAAGCAGTTAACAAAATACAATTTCCAACTGTTCTCAAGCTTTTATTATCAGGAGTAAAAATTTCAATGAAACATTTATTCAAAAATAGTGGGCGACCATCAAAAGTGTGATGTAAAATTTCCAATACTCCGAAAGCAGTCATTTGCAATAAAGTCGGTCATTCCTTGCATAGGTGTAGTATATTTGACACTTTACTCTTCCCGTTTTGGATGAATTTTGCATTTTCAGCAAATGCTGTCCATTTTTAGCTCACCTGAGCCGAAGGCTCATAGGTGAGCTTATAGTATACCCATGCTCCGGCGTCCGTCCGTCGTCCGTCCGTCGTCGTCCACAATTTCAAAGATCTTCTTCTTTGAAACCGCTGGGCCGATTATTCTCATATTACACATACACCATCTACAGGTAGGGGGAAAGAATAATTGTGTTTTTTGTTTTGATCGGATAAGCACTCTGGTTGCTATGGCAACTTATGCTTCCCATAGACTTATAATGGAAAAAAGTGAAAATTGCCAGTTTTTGCTGTCTTGTTGGAGATATTTGAATTTTGTTTTTGCAGAAATGTTTATTGAGTAGTCCTCTACGTTTCGTGTGACTTTTGTCCTAATCCTTCATTTTGATTGGTTGCAGGGGCCCCATATAGGGCAAAATTTCGAAAAACATTCAAAAATCTTCTTCTCAGAAACTGTCAAGGGGATGAAGCCTATACTTTGTATACATGTTCCTGACAGTGGCCTCTACATAATTTGTGTTTTTTATTCCAGGCGGATAAGAACTCTGGTTGCTATGGCAACTTAAAGTTTCCATAGACTTATAATGGGAAAAGTGGAAATCGGCTATTTTTCCGCTAAAATTGCAGACATTTGAATTTTGTTTTTGCAGAAATGTTTATTGAGTAGTGTTTGACGTTTCTTGCGAGTTTTGTCCTAATCCTTTATTTTGATTGATTGCTGGGGCCCCATAAAGGGCAAAATTTTGAAAAAAAAAAAATTCAAAAATCTTCTCCTCAGAATCTGTCAAGTGGATGAATCCTGTACTTTTTATGCATGTTCCTGACAGTAGCCTCTACATAATTTGTGTTTTTTATTCCAGTCGGATAAGAACTCTGGTTGCTATGGTAACTTTAAGTTTCCATAGACTTATAATGGGAAAAGTGGAAATTAGCTATTTTTTGAAAAATATTGCAGCCTGAGATCTGAAAAGTGGTAGATGCAAACAACTAATGGATTAGATGAAGGTATATGATTAATTTAGGTCAAGGTCATCTCTTGACCTTGGCCGGTCTGTCGTCCATACACACTTTTCAAAGATTTTTTTCTCTGAAACCACTTGGCCAATCAAAGCCAAATTTTATATGAAGCATCTATAGGAAGTGGGAACCAATGTATATATAAATAATCTAGGTCACATGACCAAGATGGCCGCCATGCCCATATACGGTAAAAACCCTTAAAATATCTTCTCCAGAACCGGTGAACGGATTTCAACGAAACTTTGCATGAAGTATGGATGACTCAAGTACTACAATGTATGTATAAAACATGACCCTGTGGTGACCTTGACTTATTTTATGGCAAGGTCGTCAATGCATTTGAATGGGGAAACCTTTTACAATGTCATTTTAAGTGAAAGGGCAGTAGGACTGAAATTTAATGATTCTGAAAAAAAAATGGACCCCAGGGGCTCATCTGCTTTTAAAATGTTATTTGAAGGGGAAAATCAGCAGGAAATTGACAAATGGACAGAATATTGATTATTCTGAAAAAAGAAAATGGCCCAAGGGCTTCATCTGTTAAATACCATAATATTCAAATATGTTTATTGGTATATGAAGCAGATCTCAGGTGAGCGTTTACAGGACCATTGGTCCTCTGGTTGAACAAGCTCCCTTAATTTTCGGATAATTATAACAACTTCATCCTCATTTTACCCATTGTAAGAGAGAAATTAAGACTTGAGAATGCTTGAAAATTGCATTTTGTTACCTGCTTTCCATTTCCAGGATTGGGAAAATAGCTGCTCATTCGACTTACGATATGTTTTATGGTATAAGTGCCTGATTGTTGGTTTGGTTTTTTTCCCACCTCCGTTTTTGGAGAGGGGTTTCTCTCTGATTGTGCCGTTTCCTGATCGTTGCCTACTTGTACCTTTTGATAGTTGCAGCAGACAACAGGAAGTGACATCAAAGATTTGGCACTGTCTGTTGAAGAACCGCCTAGCAAAACAAGTGTAAGATTGAGGATCAAACATAATAGAACTACTCTTGTGTAAAATATATTACTTATATTTGTATTATTAAAAAAGTTGTGCACTGTTTAGTAGCGGTTGCGTTTTTGGGACACCCTGTAATATTCTGCTTCATGGCTGAAGGTGTACACATGGGTTTCTCGCCTGTGGGATCCCAATAAACCACTGATCATTTTAATTCTGGACCATGGTCACTAAGAACTCTTTCCTCAGCGTCATTAGGTGCATGTATTGGTTTATAGTAGAGAATTAATTTAATTTATGGTGAGTATTGGCGAACCTACGTCATCGAAGCATTAAACTGTTCGGTAAACACTGGTAACCCCTTTTTCTTGGTAATTCAGTGGTAAACTGGAGTCATTTCTCAGTACAATTGCCTACGTTCAATAATTGAGTCCTTGCTAGGTTTCCGACCAGGGCCGACACAAACCGCCCTGTACAGCCACGGAAGAAAGCTAAGAGCTTGAAATTTTGGATTTAAGAGGGAGAGGGGTTGTGTTATTGCACAGCTGATCTGCGTCTTTGATTTCGCATATGAGATTGTTGGTTTTCTGATGCATTGGCTCATATTTTGCAGATTTCGATAATCAACTTCCAGACGTTTATATGTATATCTAAACCATAATTGTTTATATTGATCAGAATTGGCAATTAATGGTGATCAAAAGGTGTTATATTCCATTTAACAAGCATTTAAACTGCGGAGAAACGGAGTCATACTTTTGAACTGCTTACGCCGTATGGACAGAGGTCGTAAACATGCACTTATTATTCCCGAAAAGCGCACACTTGTAGTGCGAGCCGATGCAAAACATGTTGTTTGTCATATGCTATAGAACAACTGCTCAATCGGAGCTGATCGTTCCAGTTTCTTTTAATGCCTATATTCACGGAGCGATCTTCATTATGTGTGATACATGTAAGCCCCCTGACACGTGTAATGTATTTGTAAGTTAGTTAAGATATCGCAAGTTTTGGGCACGAGGTAGTGTTCTCGGTTAATACATGCAAAAATAAGTCGCATGCATCGATTTGAATTTTCATGTTTCGTATATATTATTAAAGGCGAAGCCAGATTTCCATGTTATAGTCTACAATTATCGTGCTTGCAATCTATTATAGCAGTGAAGTAATCGTGCAGTAATAGAATGGCATCTGAAGGCAAGCACGAACTCATTAATCTTGGTTGACATCATGCCGTCCATCCACGTTTGACCGTTTGTTTACCCTCAGAGCAGGATGATCCTAATGGTGTATTTATAAGAAATTGTTTTATTTGATTTGCTTTTATGTTGTTTATTTCTTGTTTATTCACATCATTGCCAACATCATACTGGTCTTTCCTTCCGTAAGGGTGGGAATATGGGCCCCGCCTATTGGGCCTAAAGAAATAGATGGGCTGCTTGTGCCTCCAGGCAAAGCTTCTACGCTACTGACTGTTACCGCTCAGATCCTGCCCAGAACAAAAGTGGTTCAAGTCAAACAAGCCTTTTTGGCTTTGTTGAAGCCTTTTTAGATGTCATGTCATCCTTATTTTGGGTACAAGTCCCAACGTCCCGACATGACCATAGCTGTTGACCGGGACGCTAAACCACAACTCAAACAAGCAAAGTCAACAAATTCTTACAGATGAAGTCCAATTTCTACGTTATAGTCTACAATCATCGTGCTTGCAATCTGTTATAGCAGTGAAATATGGACCCTTTAATCCTGCAGTTATGGAATAGTCTCTGAAAACGAGGACACAGTTTGGCACGAACTCATTAAACTTGGTTGACATCATGTCTGTCCATCCACGTTTGACCGTTTTTGTTTACCCTCAGAGCGGGATGATCGTAATGGTTTCCAGTCTTCTTTATACCTTAGGTGTATATGAAATGTTTGTTTTGGTTTACAGTCTTCTTTATAACTTAGGTGTATAAGAAATGTTTGTTTTATTGGATTTTCGTTTATGTTGTTCGTTTCTTGTTGTTTCTATCACACTGGTCTTCCGGGTTGTGGGAATATGGGCCCCGCCCATTGGAGCCTAAAGAAATATATTGGCTGCTTGTGCCTCCAGGCAAAGATTCTACGCTACGGGATGATCGTAATGGTTTCCAGTCTTCTTTATACCTTAGGTGCAAGAGAAATATTTGTTTTGGTTTACAGTCTTCTTTATACCTTAGGTGTATAAGAAATGTTTGTTTTATTGGATTTTCGTTTATGCTGTTTCTTGTTCGTTTATATCACACCGGTCTTCCGGGTAGTGGGAATATGAGCCCCGCCCATTGGAGCCTAAAGAAATATAATGGCTGCGTGTGCCTCCAGGCAAAGATTCTGCGCTACTGACTGTCCATCTGTTTACTGGTTAACCGCTCAGTTCTGAGCCTGCCCAGGAAAAGTTGTTCAAGTCAAGCCATCCATACATCAAAGCATTTTAGGCTTAGTTGAGCGACTTATATATTTGAAACTTTTTTTGGATGTCATGATCCTATTTTTTGGTAGAAGTCACATAAGATAGAGGCAACGTCCCGACATGACCATAGCTGTTGACGGTGACGCTAAACCACAACTCAAACAAAGTCATTTTTTCTTCCGTCGTATGATCGGTTTCTCCACTATTTATTATATTGTCTGAATGCACAATTGAACATAATTTAGAATCATATTCCCAATATGTTTTTGTTCCCGTTTAATATTCATGGATGGAAATGCCAACGCAAGCTACGATACAGTACTTTAGCCTGCTTTGAGCAAGGGTGGGGATGTGGGCCACAGCCCATTGGGACCTGAAGAAATAGTTGGATGTCTTTTGTTTGTGCCTCCAAGCAAAGCGTCTTAGCAACTGAGTGTCCATCTGAGTATTGGTTAAACGCTCGGAACTGAGCCTGCCCAGGCAAAGTGGTTCAAGTCAAACCATCAATACGTTTTAAACTTATGAAACTTCACGAATAAAAATTTTCATCAATTCCTGACGATTCGTGAGACTATTTGTCGTCTGATAGGGGCATAACAATTTAAAGATAAAACTAAAAGGTTACCTTCCATAGTTCAATGAAACTTTCTTCCACAGTCACACCAGACACCTCCTCCACTATCCAGTCTGCTTTGCTACAATGTCCGAAAGGAACATATACAGAAAGTCGTAATGTAACTTATACGTAGTACGCAAGTCACCAATACATTTTTAAATAGGCCGTAAAGGAACATTGACAAAACAGACAAACTATGGCATATCACTTGCATTGTGAATATAACATTCGTGATCACTCTTGCCTCAAAAATGTCGACATCATTCAAAGTCAAAAGGTTCATCAAAGCCATAAATAATAAATATGAACCTGAAAGAACAAAATTAATTTCATAGCTTGTAACACCGGGCTACAGAACTGGACCTGCTTTAGGGTCAAACTTCATATAAATATTCAGAGTAGGCACAAATTTATTTAAGATACAAATGTTAGAAACAAATTACCTCATTTTTGTACTTCTTCTTGTGCAATCACACGCCTTATTCTTATTCCGTTGATTCTTTTTGTGTAAACACACTGAATGTGACTGTGTATTGTCTGAATGCGTAAGTTATCTATGACTTAGTCCGAAATTCTCTATGACTTATTTAGTCGTAAAGGCAATTGACCGATAGCCGTAAATTAACGCCTCCCATATATACCTTGTTAACCGGGTGTGTAAAGCAGTTTGTGGCTTAGTTGGAAGAAATAGATGGACTGCTCCCCGCCAATTGGGACCTAAAGAAATAGATAGACTGCTTGTGCCTCTAGGCAAAGCGTATATGCTACTGATTGACCATCTGATCACTGGTTAAACCGCTCATATCTGATGAGCCTGCCCAGGAAAGGTGGTTTCAAGTCAAACCATCCGTACATATAAGCCTGTTTGGCTGCCTTGGGTTGTTATATTTGAGCACCATTTGGATATCATGACGTCCTCATTTTGGGTACAAGTACCACAAAATGGAAGCAAAGTCCCGTCATGACCATAGCTTTTTGACTGGGACGCTAAACAACAACTTAAACAAACCAAAGGGAAGAGAAAGAACCTAGAACACAAACAGCAAACATAACGTGCATATGGGGAAAATCTGTATGGTAGAAAGAATGACTTCAAAGTCGTTGATTTATTAAAACGCGATTTAAAATTCTTGAAAATGCAGTGTAGCGGTCTGGCATTCGCTGTATAGTATCACAGTTAAGTTTATTGCCCAAATTTTATTGAGTGCCATGGCCATTTGAGCCGCCTCGTGGGAAAACCAACAATGTGGTTTCCGAACAGGTCTGACACAAATCAGGCTGTACAGTCACAGATGGTCGCTAGAGGCTCGGATTTAGGAAATTTCGGATTTAGAAAGTAGAGGAAGTGTACTATCCATATAGCGAAACAATGGCGCTGATCAGCTTCGAAGCTGATCTGCGTCTTTGTTTTCGCATATACAGATTGTTGGTTTTCCCATGAGGTGGCTCATTTATAATAGGCCGCGTCATGAGAGAACCAACATTGTACATATGCAAAAACAAAGGCGCAAAGTACTTGCGAAGCTGATCAGCAACATTGCTTTTGCTACACGGATAGTACAATTCCTCTACTTTGTAAATCAAAATGTTCAAGCCTTCTTCTGTGCTTGTACAACTCCGTTTGTGTCTGAATTGTTCGGAATCCACATTATTTTCTCATGACGCGGTTCATTAATGTGTATTTAACTACCTACATTAGCTGTAGGATGTTTAGCTCATTCGTGTAATGCATACCCCCTTGAACCCCACTTTTATATAGCAAAGATGGGGTATGCAGGGTTATACCTATTTTCTTATTTTTGCTCCAAAACATAGATTGTGGGTACTCGTTAGAACCGCCTCGTCGAGGCGGTTCTAGCGTGTACCCACAATCTATGTTTTGAGCAAAAATAAGAAAAATATCAAAAACTTTCTTCTGAAATTTATCGATTTTTGACCTGAAAAAAAAAAAAATTCCTTGTTAAAAGGAACGCCTGGCTAGTCTGTATATACCAATATTTGTCCGTGTGTTGTGGTTTTTCGTAGGTTTGTGGAGTTTTTCGGTAACTCGATGGGTCGCATCGGTCATGAACACTTCCTCGCTACGGTGGATTTCAAGCTTTCGTACTTGGTCGGTCCTAGGACAAAGTTCCGGGTTTTAGCATTATCCGTCCAGAACGCCAACTAAATGTTTAACGTTAGATCCAAGTACGTCATTCTTCCCACAAGTCCTAATAAAAACGGCGGAGAGCAAGTCTGGTTTCCGTCTTCAATTGATTTATTATGCAAGAAGTGTATAAAAACATTGCGACTGGAACCAGGCCCCTGGATGTCAAAGGGAAACCCCACAGATTAAAGGAAAAGCCCAACAGATTGAGAAGAAATCCTCATTCCGTTTCCATTGCTTGACGCTGTCACGCCAAGCAAAAATACTGTATATCATATGGGCATGTTTTCGTAATGACTACCTACATCAGCTGTTGGATGTTTAGCTGCTACCTGTAAGATATCGGTCTAGCCAACATCTTGAAAAGTCATCCAAGTTCAAAGCAATGATTAAGCGTCTGCAATACAAACAATACGAAGGGGAAAATTAGTGAAAACAATCAAACTAATTAACAGACGCAACCTCCCGGACGAATGTTGCATTGGTGCCAAAATGAGTCGACCCATTTTAATGTAATTAATGAGCCGCATCGTGAGAAAACCGGATTTTTGTCTATGCGAAAACAAAGGCGCAGATCAGCTTCGCAGAAACTGCGAAGCTGATCAGCGCCTTTGTTTTCGCTACACGGATAGTACAATTTCTCTTCTTCTTAAATCCGAAATTTCAAACTTCTATCCTGCTTCTGAGACTGTACAGTCCGGTTTGTGTCAGACCTGGTCGGAAACCCCGAAGACCGGTTTTCTCGCGTCGTGGCTCGTATAGTCTTTTCATGAGAAAAAGAGGCCTACGTAGCGTAGTGGTAATGCCTCTTGCCTTGTCGTTAGCCAGCTCGTTCCCCTTCTCCTCCAGATTTTAGCCGATTCGTTCTCGGGCTTCTCCAGACTTTTAGATGGGACCGTGTAAACCGAGGCCCTATCTTCGTTTGACATTAGTTGATTTTAAAGTAGGACGTAAAACATAAAAAACTAACAATATATAAGAAAGTATTTTATTTGCATATTCAACGACGAAAGCGTCTTTATTGATCACAGTTTAAAAAGTAAAACACGTCTACAATGTATCTACTCGTATCAATATGTTCAGTTCTAGACTGTCTGGAGACACCTTATCAGATGGTTCATAGACAGGTGTCCATGTGTCAAAACCTATTCCAAAGAAGTGTTTGTCCTTTATTGTCGTATTTTATTGGTCCGAATTTTAGTATTATAAAGATGAAAATTCTGTGCATGAAGCAAAAAAGCAAAACTGCGGTTGATGGTATTTTCAAGACGCAGCTCAAACAGAACTTCTACGTCTGAAAATCCTTGCCAAGTTGTAGTAAAAACCTGGGTCGAATCAGTAGTAAATAGTATTCAAGTACTTTAAACATTCAGCGTGAGTCATATACACATATGGTGAAAGTTTGGTTTGTGTTCTTGGAATAATAAATTCACCCAGGATAAACCCGGGCAATGCATCTGCCCTCCAACCATGCGGTGTAATAATAAAAAACATTCATTTGATGCACTTTCTTTTTAACACACAAAAAACAACATAAAAACTGAAAAGACGCGTGCATCTCATAGTTAAAAGTAAAGGTAGGATACAGTCCATTGTTGCTGAGCTCTGTGTCAATATTATCAACTTGAAGCCCAATACCAGGACCAGTTCGGGGTTCCCTTGCACCTGACCGCCGGCTGCCCCGTAGTATTACCCCAAAGCAATGTCCCCGAGATAGCTCCCGAACTGGTGCATCCAACTAAGTACCATCCCCTGGAACGACAAATACTGGACAACCGACCGCCACACGCTCTCCCTCTGCAGCAAACCACTGTTGGACTACCGTCTATGTTTCTCGCCACCAGTACTCTATAATGGACCCTGTGGCCGGGATCACCGGTGATAGGAGGACCTGTGTTGCACACGGGACCGTACCAGAATGGAGGAGCCAAACACTGGCACAGACAAATTGTCGGCATGTATAGCAGTAGAAACAGCAGTAGGTAGACTGTTGATGAATTCATTTCGTTGGTATCTGTAATATCAATAAGCATTAATTATAAGCATTGCCTTCCGATATTGTTCACCAGCATACATAGGTGTTATATGTCCTTCTATTTACTGTTTATTTAAGGGTGGTATATGGCTCCTGCTCATCGGGGCCTAAAGAAATAGATGGGTTGTTTGTACCTCCAGGCAAAGCTTCTACGCTACTGACTGACCATCTGATTACTGGTTAATTGCTCAGGTCTGCGCCTGCCCAGGGAAGGTGGTTTATACATATAAGCCATATTAGTTTTGTTAGGTTGCTTTATTTGAAGCACTTTTGGATGTCATGACATCTTAATTTTGGGTAAACGTCACATAAAATAGAGGCAACGTCCCGGCATATATATATATATAACCGGGACGTTACGCATCAGTCCAAACAAACAATTCGTATTCCTTAAGATCACTTCAAACGTCTAAATTTGCTTTAAAATTCCCAAACCTTAAATGAGCCGCCTCGTGGGAAAACCAACAATGTGGTTTCCGAACAGGTCTGACACAAACCGACCTGTACAGTCACAGAAAAGAGCTAGAAGCTTGAAATTTTGAAGTTAAGTAGAGGAGGAATTGTACTATCCGAGTAGCGAAAACAAAGGCGCTGATCAGCTTCGCCTTTGTTTTCGCCAATGCAGATTGTTGGTTTTCTCATGGGGCGGCTCAAATATTTATTATTTGTCCTTACCTTTTAAAATTCCTGAACAAAGGATGCAGAAAAGTTTGAAATGTCACGATGTGATCGTCACTCTCCTTTTAAAAAATTAACTTTCAGAAAATGTGAACGTGTTTTAGATAATTACGTAAAGGTGTTGTTTTTGTTCTAGTGTTGTTTTGTACCATTGAGTACTGTATGTCGCCAGTGTCTTGACAATGTTTTAGTATGTTTAACATCAAATACCATGTTATGTCAAATTCCGTTATTCGCATCTTACAAGGTCGTGTTAGTCCACAGAATAGCCTTAACCTCGTATTTTAACACAAGTTTATATCGTGCTTGTAAAGGAAATTCTATGTAGCATTGGGTCGATCCTTCAGTCGGCTGACAATCACTTGGCCAAATACTCAGATGGCCAACTAAAAAATCATCAGATGGTCAAATAAAAAATCATCAGATGGCCAAAAAATTAATACTCACTTGGCCAAGTTATTGATACCTTACCTGTAGCCAATATCACCTACAAAGTAATGAACTTGTCCACTTCACATTTTATCATTCAATATCCCTTTTTACTGTAGGTCTTAATCTTTTGTACTATAACAAAATGTGTGATTTGAGCACCTCTGAACTAGTCATTCATGGATGAAAATTTCATCTGTAACAGTAAAACCACTGACAAAACATGAAACAAATGGCAGTAAGGTATGTCTTGCATGTTGTATGGGTGAGATCTGAATCTGCCAAGTACTCCAAACACCTCATAAACAGAGTATTACATGGAGCTCCCATCATTGAAGTTATCTTTTTGAGAGAAGAGAAGCCAGTGCTTGCCTTATGAATGCTGAGCGCCAAGCAAGGTAGCCACTGGTACCATTTTTAGCTCACCTGAGCCGTTCGGCTCACAAGGTGAGCTTATAGGATGGCCATGATCCGGCGTCCGTCCGTCCGTCGTCCGTCCGTCCGTCCACAATGTCAAAGATCTTCTTCTCTGAAACCGCTTGGCCAACCAAAGCCAAATTTTATATGAAGCATCTATAGGAAGGGGGAACCAATGTGTATATAAGAAATCCAGGTCACATGACCAAGATGGCCGCCATGCCCATATATGGTAAAAACCCTTCAAAAATCTTCTTCTCCAGAACAGGTAGACTGATTTCAACGAAACTTGGCATGAAGCATTGATGGCTCAAGCACTACAATGTGTATATAAATCATGACCCTGTGATGACCTTGACCTATTTTACGGCAAGGTCAACATAGGTCGCCAATGCATTTGAATGGGGAAAACTTTTAAAATGTCATTTAAATTGAAAGTCTTGCAGGAAATGGGCAGTAGGACTAAATATTAATGATTCTGAAAAAAAAAATGGACCCCAGGGGCTCATATGCCCATATCCCGGGGCAATATACATGTATATTACCATAATATTCAAACATCATCTCCTATGAATACGGTTGGCCAATCAAAGCCAAATTTTATATGAAGCATCAATAGGAAGGGGTAATCAATGTGTATATAAATAATCCAGGTCACATGACCAAAATGGCCGCAATGCCCATATATGGTAAAAACCCTTCAAAAATCTTCTTCTCCAGAACCGGTGGATCGATTTCAAAGAAACTTGGCATGAAGCATCGATGGCTAAAGTACTACAATGTATATATAAATCATGACCCTGTGATGACCTTGACCTTTTTATACGACAAGGTCAACATAGGTCGCCAATGCATTTGAATAGGGAAAACTTTTAAAATGTCATTTAAAGTAAAAGTCTTGCAGGAAATGGGCAGTAGGACTGAATATTAATGATTCTGAAAAAAAATGGACCCCAGGGGCTCATCTGCCCCCACCCCGGGGCAGTATGTATATTACCATAATATTCAAACATCTTCTCCTCTGAAACCGCTTGGCGAATCAAAGCCAAATTTTATGTGAAGCATCTATGGAATGGGGGAATTAATGTATATATAAATTATCTAGTTCACATGACCAAGATGGCTGCCATGCCCATATATGGTAAAAACCCTTCAAAAATCTTCTTCTCCAAATCTGATGATTCGATTTCAAAGAAACTTGGCATGAAGCACAAAAGGCTGAAGTACTACAATGTATATATAAATCATGACCCTGTGGTCACCTTGACCTATTTTACGACAAGGTCAACATAGGTCGCCAATGCATTGGAATGGGGAAAACTTTTAAAAAGTCATTTGAGGTAAAAATCTTGCAGGAAATGGGTAGTAGGACTAAATATTAATGATTCTGAAAAAAAAAATGGTCCCAAGGGCTCATATGCCCACACCACGGGGCAATATACATAAATATTACCATAATATTCAAACATCTTCTCCTCTAAAACCACTTGGCCAATTGAAGCCAAATTTTATGTGAAGCATCTATAGGATGGGGGAACCAATGTTTATATTAATAATCTAGGTCACATGACCAAGATGGCCACCATGCCCATATATTGTAAAAACCCTTCAAATATCTTCTCTGAAACCAATGGATTGATTTCAGTGAAACTTGGCGTGAAGCATCCATGGCTATAGTACTACAATGTATATATAAATCATGACCCTGTGATGACCTTGACCAAGTTTATGGCAAGGTCAACATGGGTTGCCCATGCATTTGTATGGGAAAAACTGTTAAAATGTCATTTGAAGGGAAAAGCCAGCAAGAAATTGGCAAATGGACAGAATATTGATTATTCTGAAAAAAGAAAACGGCCCAAGGGCTTCATCTGCCCCTGCACTGGGGTTAAATACCATAATATTCAAACATGTTTATTGGTATATGCAGCAGACTCAGGTGAGCGTTTACAGGACCATTGGTCCTCTGGTTAACGTCTTTGGTATGACGCGGCCCGGATTAGAACCCGCGCATCCCGCTTCCGAAGCGAACGCTCTAACCATTAAGCTATCGGGACGATGAACACAATAATTTAGAATGCCCAAACATTTTAACAGTTAGAACAGCATTATAGGGCAGAACTGCGTTGTTTTTTTTTTTTTTTTTTTTTTTTGTTTTTTTATGCAAGTTCATTTTGCAGTTCGTTTGTAGTAAGGGACCTTTTATTTCAAACTCAGACTGATTAATATCATGTGGTTAATACCATTTAGGATCAAGACACACTTGAACTTGCTCAACTGTGTTTGCTTTTGTAAATTCTTCACAAGTAACGGTTCCCCGTCCTTTCTTGTCATTCAGTGTCAGCTCGCAAAACAAGGTTTCACCAATCACGCTGTTGAACACTCTCACATTGTATGAGCCACCGCGACACAGGCTGTTCGATACAAAATTTAGATAAGCATTCATATTTGCCAGTAGACTTTCCCATAACTGCCATGGCCAACCATAGATGAACATGCTTTCTAGCGGAAACTTTTCAAACGAAACGCGACTTAACAATCGCTGAACTCCGAAGGTGTATTCTTTCATTTGCAGATATCCTAACTTTATCCTGAGCTTCCCTGTCATGACAAAGGTCTGCGCTCTTAGTCTCTCTGTTTGCACGCATCTGAAGTTCCACTGCTTCTGAAAAACATGTCATTGCCATAGAAACCGGCATGGGGTCAGTAAACTCTTCCACCATAAGAAACCGACATGGGGTCGGTAACTCTTCCACCAAAATCGGGGTCGAGCGGATACTGTTTTGCCAATGGTGCGCTTACTTTGTATGAACCACCATAACACAAACTGTACAATAGAATATTAATAGCGTAGACGGGCATAACTGCCATAGCGAACCACAAACAAACTTTCTGGTGGAACCTTTTTGAATAAAATGTGACTTCAACAAGGCTTATTTATCATTTGCAGGGATACCAGCGTTGCCATTAGCTATTATAATGCCGGTTTCAGATAGTGTCTCTCGACTTATGTTGCCTCTCTATATCGTCTATATAGGGAACATCTCTCCATGAGCCGGGATGCAATTGTGTTGTTCATCCTCTCTATCTACAAGATTTGTTTCATCAGCGCATGCGGCCTTATCTTGTTATGGAGAGCCACACACGCGGCAGTAGTTGCCTCTGCGTTTTGGGGCTCCTGCCTGAGCGCCGTGAGCAGACGGCCCCAGCGACCGGTAGCCAAAATGCCAAAGGCATTTTCGACACACCTCCTGTGATAGAAGCTTCTTACATCTTTTGTAGGGGCGAAGCATCAAACGGCTTCATTAGCCATTCCTGTATGGCGACTGCATTGTCGCCGATTATGATATAGGGCATAGGGCGGTCGCCAGCTAGCAAAGGTTCCGATTCTGGTAGACCGATGGAATTTTCAATTACAACGTCGTGCATAGCCGACATACTCCGTAGCTGGGAGTATGCAGCCCCTTTGAGATCCGGCCCGAACCCATAAGAACCTGTAGTGCGCGTCCATTAAAGCCAAGAGAATAGTCTTTGTAGTTATAGAACTGGGAACTTCCTTTGGCAGGACACCGGATGCGAATATGCTTGCCGTCTAGGACACCTAGCACATGGTGGAAATTCCATCAACTCGAGAAGCCTGCAGCTAATTCCTTCCAACCCTGTCGGTTTGGCAACGACTTCACCGCCATATTCGTCCCAAATGGCCCGACAGACGTCTCGGACGATGATTGAAATAGTGTTGCGTGGTACCTAGAATAAATACATTAAATACTTTTAGTTATCCCCCGTGGCTAGGAACCTGAGCCCAGAATTACAATCCTCCCTTAAAAGGAAGACTTAAGTTGGCTAAACATACTGAAAACAGTCTGCATATGCGAAAACAAAAATGCAGATCAGCTGTGCATTAACTGCACAGCTGATCAGTGCCTTTTGTTTTGGCTTAATGGATAGTATGATCCCTCTTCCTCTTATATCCAAAATTCCAAGCTCCTGTGGCTGTACAGGCCGATTAGAGTTGGCTTTCTCATGCAACGGCTCACTTCACATCATGTTGTCCAAACCTTGTTTGCTTAATCTGTCCAAATTCTTCACATCTAACGGTCCTCTGTCCCCTTTGTCGTTCATTGTCACCTCGGAGAAAAGTGTTTCACCAATCATGCTGCTGAACGCTCTCACGTTGTATGATCCACCATGACACAGACCGTAAAAATAAAAATGTCAAATTAGCATCCATATATGCCAATAGACCTTCCCATAACTGCCATGACCAACCGTAAATGAACATGCTTTCTGGTGGAAATTTTTCAAACGAAATGCAACTGAACAATCGCTTCCGCATACAACTCCGAATGTGTATTCTTTCATTTGCAGATATCCCAGCTTTGTCTTCAGCTTACCACCATCGCCTTATGTCATGGCAAAGGTCTGCGCTCTTAGTGTCTTCGTTTGCACGCATCTGAAGTTCCACTGCTCCTGAAAAATATGTCACTGCCATAGAAACCGACATGGAGTCGGAAAACTCTTCCACCATAATCGGGGTCGAGCGAAAACTGTTTTGCCGATGGTGCTCTTACTTTGTATGAACCACCATAGCACAAACTGTACAATAGAAGTTTAGTGCCAATGTTAGCCAGTAGATCTTCCCATAACTGTCATAGCCAACCATAAATGAACATGCTTTCTGGTGGAAACTTTAAGAATAAAATGTGCATTCAACAAGGCTTATTTAGTCATTTGCAGGGATACTAGCTTTGTCTTCAGCACCCACCGCCTTATGTCGTGATCGAGGTCCATGTTTCTAGTGTCTCTGTTTACAAGCATTTGATTTTTTTTCTTAGAAACCTTCATCCAGACTTCATGTAATTTTCGAAATTACAGTACACTAGTCTGGCGTTCGTTGCCGGTTTAAATAGGGCTACTGATGAGCTTTCATTACCCGAAATTGTGCAATATAGTCCATTCTTTCTCCCTTTGAATGTTTTTACTGCTTCCAAAGGATCAAACCATTATATTTTATTCATGTGACACTCCTTACCATCAACCGACTCGGGCCCCACTAAAATATTCCTCAGATCCGCTGAGATAAGTCCAGGTTTGGCAAACTGTTTTTCCGTATTGGATCCGCAACTTTTGCGCCCACCTCTAGACGGCAAGTGAAACGAGTCTACTAGCCTGCCCAGGAAAAGTGATTTTAAGTTAGTGGTTTTAAGTTAAACCATATAGTAGTGGCTTACTTGGGTCGTTATGTTAATTTTGGGTAAAAAGTTCCATAGCATGGAGGTAGCGAGAGCTTCAGCGATTCTAGGACTGGGATGTCAAATTATGTAAGAGTGCCATAAAATGGAGGCAAAGTCCCGATATGACCATAGCTGTTGACTGGGACGTTAAGCATCGATTCAAACAAACAAATTATAATTTAAGCTTCCCTTTTCCCCGTTATCATTACTGACCGACCACATGATTACTGGTTAGCCGCTTAAAAGGTTTGAGCCCGCCTAAGAAACTTGGTTTAGTCTATCCATCCATACATACATGTATAAGTGGTTATATATATATTTTGCAAGCACGTTTTGGTGTCAGAGCTGATTTGAGATGTTTGAATTCCGATGGAATGTGTTGCTATATTTCAGTCACATTTTTGTTTTAAATCATGAATAAAACTAAACCAGGTCCTTTAAGAGCAGTGAGCATATTTATGAGAAAGGTGATGGGCCATGAACTAGTTTTAGAGCTTACGGTCTTTTGCTGCATGATACGAAAGGCCATAACACAGAACTTTTACTTATTGTAGTAGGAACTTGATTACTATCTAAGAATGACTCAAAAGCCGTGGTCCCACATAATCCAGAGAAATCTATTACAAACGCAATGCAAGATAATTTCCGCATTATTTGAGTCAAATTGTTTCAATTTAGCGAATGTCGTTTTTTAACGTCTGGTAAATCGACCTCCTCTGAATATGTATCGCCCTGGTAAGCCACGATAGGAATTTTATTTGAGGAGTTACATGCTGAACAGACATGGCACGTTCCGGTTGTCGGATGGGAATATGGGCCCCGGCCATTGTGGCCGTGAGAAGTAGATGGACTGCTATGTGCAAAGTTATTTAACTACACACCGATCATCTGATTAGTGGTTAACCAATCCGGTCTGAGCCTGCCCAGGAAAAGTGGTTAAAATCAAACCAGCTATACATACAAGCCTTAGTGGTTTGCTTGGGTGAATATTTTTTCAATGACATAATTATTTGATTTGTTGTGTAGCAGCCCCATAAATTTGAGCAGGTCTAAGAGCTGACATTTCAAGTCTTTAAATCTACAGACTTACTAGATTTACAGACTGTCTGTAAATCTACAGACTTGTTAAGTCTGTGGATATAAAGACAGTCTGTAAATCTAAAGACTTGTAAAGTCTATATATTTAAAGACTTATGCAGTATTTCATCGAATTTTGGAATACCAAGAAAAAGCGCATTCTATATTTAACGTAAATGAATGACCTATACATGTACGATATTCGGTGTGTAAAGTTCGTGTAAAAGTATGGCCTTATTTCCGTGTACTGATAGCAAATAATAACTAAATGTATTCCTTGTTGATTATTCTCCCTTTGACTATTGTTGGTGATGAATGTCACCCGATCAGATGATTGCTTGCTTATCAATTGTTGAGTTATAGTATATGGGAGAAAACTTTTGTATATCAAAACACATTTATTTGTTTCTTCCATTATTCAATGTTAAGTCAACAAACGATGAACATTTTTCTGCACTATGCAACTGCTTATGTAATAAAGCAAATCACAATTGTTTATCAGTGCGAATTTTCCGTATTTCATAATTGTTGCTATTTCTTCGTTTTAGTCTTTAATTCTACAGACTCACAGGTCTTTAAATCTAAAGACAGTCTGTAAATCTAAAGACAGTCTGTAAATTTATGTCAGCTCTTAGACCTGTTGAGGTGACGTCTAAACATGATTATAGCCGATGCACGACATTTCGTCGAAAATGTGTTTTGTCGTAAATGTTGTAACTTCAAAAATATTCACCGCACAATTTTGAGATTTATTCCGTAGAAGACTAGCCTATATGTCCACATTTTGAGCCACCAACCACTAGGGTTAGGGTAAAGGTCTGGGCATGGGGACATTTTCGACGAAATGTCGCGGAGGCGATTATAGCTTTTTCATTGGACGCTATAGTCCGATTTCACGCAGTGAGCCGTAAATGTACTTTTAAGGTTTAGTTCATTCCTTGTTTAAGGTAAATCATCTTACCGGTAGTTACTTGATAATGTATTATAATAACGAATTTCATTACAAGTTTCTATGGCCTTGATTGTTAGGCTCCTGCCTTCAATCCCGAATGTTGCGGGTTCGAATCCCAGCGTTGATTTTTTTTTTTTTTTTTTTTTTTTTTTTTTTTTTTTTTTTTTTTTTCATTATTTTTATTTACAAATTATATTTATATTTTATAAATTATACAACTCATAACAAGGCCCGATAATTTCATTGCCATGCGAAACATTCACTTTAGAATTGGAAACATCAGACACTTGACCAGTGAAGGCGTGCAGTCTATAACTTATTATTTAACGGCAATACTGGCAAATTGACATTGCCGTCGACAAAAGACAGGGGCCAGTTGTCCTTTGCCTAGGAAAGACCGACTCCGAGGCCGAATCCAGCAATTCAGGCAAAAGGGCGAATAAGTTTCGCTGATTTATATCTGCCGAAATGAAATGAATAAAATATTGCAAATCGAATAAAATATAAAATATAAAATGAATAAAAACAAATAATGATATAATCCAAAATAAAATAATTCTGTAGGAAAATCGAAAGCAAAAATATGTTTCAGAGAATGGCTTTTTTGACCAAAAAAGAAAATTGGTTGAATGGGGTTCGAACCCGAGACCTTTTGCAATCAAGTAACACATCCACTGCGCCACGGCTGCATATAATTTAGGACAGATTAATAAATGTTTTACCGATATTCTGTTACAAAGGTAGGTAACTTCTTTCTTAAAAACCGAACTTTTAACGCGCTTTACCGATTACTGTGGACTCGTCCTAGAGGTCATGGCTCAGGGGTCAAAATCGGACTATAAGCTACAATTCAAAATCAAACAAACATGATGATAACACTTTCCAAGTACAGTTACCTACGATGACGCCTTAACAGAGATTTAGCTGACCAGAAGCAAAGGGGCATTTTGTTGTACAAGACCCAGCAGTGTTCTTGGGATTAGTCATAAGCCATTAAGCATAGGTCATAACACTTCTTTCAGACAGCTCCATATTCTCCCATTAGCATGGCTCTGCCTGACCTACTGGTCCATAAACTAACTGGGTATCTACTCGTCGCTCTGTAATCATTGGCTTAAACTGGAGGAAGGGTGGGAATATGGGCCCCCGCCCATTGGGGCCTAAAGGAATAGATGGGCTGCTTGTGCCTCCAGGCAAAGCTTAAACGCTACTGACTGACCATCTGATTACTGGTTCATCGCTTAGAGACCTGAGCTTGCCCAGGAAAAGTTGTTTCAAGTCAAATCATCCATACATATAAGCCTTTTTTGGCTTGGTTTGATAGTTATATTTCAAGCACTTGTTGGATGTCATGACATCCTCATTTTGGGTAAGAGTCCCATAAAGTAGAGGCAACGTCCCGACATGACCGTAGCTGTTGACTGGGACGTATTCATCCATCCAACAAAGCCACAAAGGTTATATGTGTGGGCAGTTTTACTTGAAACCATTTTTCCTGGGCAGACTCAGACCTGAGCGGTTAACCAGTAATCAGATGGTTAGTCAGCAGCGAACAAGCTTTACCTGGAGGCACAAGCAGCCCATCTATTTCTTTAGGCCCCAATGGGCGGGGGCCCTGTATATTCTGTCCCAAATTAGCTTTGGTAGGTGAATAGCAAGGCCATAGTCACAACATCTCAAAGATTCAATATCTGGTGGTGAAAAACAAAACAAAACCAACATGAATGATACCTTCTGGTTGCTATAATTACCTAAACTGCCACTGTTCTCGGCATAACTCAGTCTCCAGTACTTCTAAATCCTCCACCTCATGCTCAACCGCATGCACAGCCTTCTGGTCAGCTTCCTGCTTTTGTTTCTTCTTCGGCTGCGTTTTTACTGGCTTTCTGCTTCTGCCCTCGGAGGATCCCTTTTTGGCTTTACATGTTCCGAAAATCCTCTAAGGGTGGTCGGGTTGGAATGTGGGTACCCGCCCATTGGGGCCATGAGAAATAGATGGGCTGCTTGTGCCTACAAGCAAAGCTTATCAAAATGTTGGATAGAGGTCCGAAAATGGAGGCAACGTCCCAACATGACCATAGCTGTTGATAGAGATGCTAACCCAAAACTCAAACAAACAAAAAGAAGGTAAAAGTAAGCAATGATGAGAGTAAATAGCGCAACCAGAAAGAATTTCCCACCTAGGTTGGAAAACCCCCAATAGACAATCAGGTACTAATACAAAGAAAGGACGACCGGATGTGAATACAGACCCCCGTCCATTGGGGACTAAAGAAATATATGGGCTGCTTGTGCCTCCAGGCAAAGCTTCTACGTACTGACTGACCATCTACTGGTTAACCGTTCGGGTCTCAGCATGCCCAGGAAAAGTGGTTCAAGTCAAACCATTTATACATACAAGCCTTATTGACTTAGTTGGGTGTTATATTTGAAGCGCTTTTTGGATGTCATGACATCCTTTAACATATGCCACTGTTTAAGGGGCAAGTCTCCCGACATGACAATAGCTGTTGACTGACCAGTACGTTAAGCATTAATTCAAACAAACAAAATCGAAGATCCATAAACATATGCCACTGTTTAAGGTGCCAGTGGTGGCTCCCTACTACCCAACGGGTCTTTGTACACTGGCGGTCAGTGTTGATTTCAGGACTTTCATGCTGGTATGGTGTCCGTTATTTTTTTGCATCATTTCTATTCCCATAGAAAGGACCATTTGCGTCTAGTATAGGCCCTTAGGATAGCATAATGCTCATAAACTTAACCAAGTTACATTTCTTTAGAATAGCCGTTTGATCTTAGATGTTGATGAAACTTAATCCAAGTATACTGTTTGTGTGTCCATTTAGATCTCAGACATATTGTAGAACTGTTTTTTCCAGATACCTCTACAGGTCTTCGGCAGGATAGTACTCAGCTATATTTTATCTAGAAGTTCGAACATATCACTGCGTGTAGTTCCATCTGAATATCATTTCTTCCAAGTACCCTGGCAACCGTTCAACACTGCGTCCCCGCATACAATTGAAACTTGTCTTTAAATAACCCCAGAAGCTTTAAATAGTTTGTATAGGGATTGACAAACTTTTCACTACGATTTAGTTTGATGATTATGTCTCCTAATCGGGGCCATTGTAGGCTGCCCATTGATCAAATATAATGGTTGTGCAGGGCAGAACCATGCTTTGTTTTATTGGAAGAAGTAATTCACATATGCTACGTTTGACAGTTATAAGACAAACTTTACCAGTGCCACGTTCAAAAAGACCGAAAATCCAGGAATTTCATGAGGAGGCATCCTTTCACGGTTGTATTTTCGTTTGTGCATACATTTACTTCCATCGATTTCTACAACTTTATGTGGACCACCTAGACGATTAGGGGTTTCAATAAGTGTTCTTCTGTACAAATTGTACCAAATGGTGATATCATTTTTATACTTAACACCAAAAGTAACTTTACACTTTTCATTCCTAAATATATTTTCATTCGTTTTGAATTGTAACAAAACACCTATTGGAGAGCGTCTTCAATATGTGTCCGAGCAGCTCGATATAACTTCATCTACTTGCAAGTTATCAGTGCTTTCATTAAAAGCACAAAAATCCAAATCAAAGGTAGAAAGAAGATTTGAACATGCTGTGTCAAGGACCACTTACTGCCAGTCAAAAATACTGCCCGACATTTTCGACGTTTGGTAAGGTTTTTGCAGGCTGTTAAAATTTCTTTGCATCGAAATTACCTCCCTTTGAAATAAACCAATAGTAAGCTTTAACCAGTTCTGAAAGCTTTTCCTTTAATTGTATCGAACTTTTTTCATAGTGTATCGTTGGGACCTCAATGGAAATGTGCGGCAACACTGGCTGGTGAGAAAAATGCCATCGGTTCGAAAGAAAAATGGCAAGCAATTTGTAATGGGATTTTCCATTGAAACCATTGTTAATGTCGCAAAAAAGCTCCTTGAACCTGAAAACTCTACCCCAGTGTGTTGTTCGAGCAGGAAAAAATCGAGTTAATTTGAACTTAAATAAGCAATACAATAACATCTCTAACTTTAAAATTGATAATTCATAAAACTACAATAATACTTCAAAAGTGATGTCATTTGGAAAAACGATATTTTGACCCCTTGCATGTTTTATAGGGACGTGCGGCAGCATTTTGTCAATAAAATCCTTAAAATTTCGCCAACCTAATGCGTAATTGATCGGACTTCAATACATATCAAACATTTTATAAATATTACAAACCTATACCCGAAAAAATTATCTACGAAAACATGTAAAGTTACTTTTGGCTTCGAGTATATTAACCTCACCATCGAGCAGCTTAGAACTAGTATGTACAGGTACATTGGTTTAAACAATATTTATTTCAATCAAGTCATACATACAATCATATTATTATATGGTACAGGATTTGATAAAAAGCAAATGCTTATAAACATCATCTCCCGCATGCAATTATGCCTGTGATGTATGCAGATGATAAGTGAAAAAAGATCTATTTGCAAAGAAATGTGAAATAAAAACAGTGAGGCACATAATAATAATAATAATAATAATAATAATAATAATAATAATAATAATAATAATAAAATAATAATAATAAGAAGAAGAAGAAGAAGAAGAGGAAGAAGAAGAAAATGAAGAAGAAAAGAAGAAACAAAAGAAGAAGAAGAAAATGATGATGATGATGATGATGATGATGATGATGATGATGATGATGATGATGATGATACGCGAAAAAGTGTGTGAAAAAAAACATGAAACGCCCATCACCGATCGACAATACCCAGTTAGAGAGGAGGTTAGATTAACTGCAGAGAAAACGTTTTGGTGCCTGACATGATTTTTTCAGTGGAATTAACATGAGATTCTGCAACTAGAGTGTATTTACACAGGCGAACCTTCCTGAATTCAGATAAAATCTTGAACTTTTGAAAAAAGGGTTTCATTTTCTGTTTCTGATAAGTTTGATTTACCATGTAGTAAGTCGTTTGTATTAAGATCATTAAGGTTGTTCGGGAGGTATCGGTTCCTAATTTGTGAGTAGTTAGGACATTTAAAAAAGAAATGATATGTACTTTCGTAGCTACCACACGAACATGATGAACTAGGTACAATATTCTTCTTGTGAAAATGTGCATTTAGAGAGCTACATTCCATCTGAAGTATTTAGGTGGCTTACGTAGTTCTCTGTTTAGTCTGAATTTAAAGGAAGCGACTGTAGGAGAAGTTTTTATTTCATCAGGAAGTTCGTTCCATGCTCGGATGGTGGATGGGAAAAACGACTCATAGAATAGGTTTGTGTTGGTTCTAAAGTTGCGGAAATCGTTAGCATTTCTCAGATTACGGGATGTAACATCTTGGATACGCGGTGGGACCAAAGATTGGAGGTATTCGGGCGCAATGCCATTTAGAATTTTATAAAGTATTGTAAGTTTGTGCTTCGACCGCCTTGCCTACAATGTCTCCCACCCAAGATCCTCATGAAGTTTCGAAATGCTACAGAGTTTCGTTGCACCTGTGATTATTCTGGCTGCTTCATTGTGGACAGCTTCTAATTTCTCTTTACTTTACGTTATCCCAGACAGCATCGCTATATTCAAGTAGTGGACGTATAAAGGAGTTGTATATTTTTTCAAGAGCAAGTCGGTTTATCTTGAATTTTAGAGCTCGTAAAAGATTTAGTCTGGACCAGGCGGTGGTAGTTATGTTACTTATATGTTCATTCCAACTACAATTTCTTGAGAAGGTAATATCTAAGTGCTTATGCGATGTAGTTTCAGAAATAACTGATCCATTCATAAAGAGAGGCGGATGAAAAGGTAAAATCCTTTTCAACGTTAAGAGTAGTGAGAATGTTTTGGCAGCATTGAAATTAACTAACCAGTCGCACGCCCAAGAAGTGATATAGTCTAAGTCATTGTTTAAGGTTATTGCCGCGTCATACCAAAGACGTTAACCAGAGGACCAATGGTCCTGTAAACGCTCACCTGAGTCTGCTGCATATACCAATAAACATGTTTGAATATTATGGTATTTTACCCCAGTGCAGGGGCAGATGAAGCCCTTGGGCCGTTTTCTTTTTTCAGAATAATCAATATTCTGTCCATTTGCCAATTTCTTGGCTCTTGCTGGCTTTTCCCTTCAAATGACATTTTAACAGTATTTCCCATTCAAATGCATGGGCAACCCATGTTGACCTTGCCATAAACTTGGTCAAGGTCATCACAGGATCATGATTTATATATACATTGTAATACTTTAGCCATGGATGCTTCACGCCAAGTTTCATTGAAATCAATCTATTGGTTTCAGAGAAGAAGATATTTGAAGGTTTTTTACCATATATGAGCATGGCAGCCATCTTGGTCATGTGACCTAGATTATTAATATACACATTGGTTCCCCCATCCTATAGATACTTCACATAAAATTTGGCTTCAATTGGCCAAGTGGTTTCAGAGGAGAAGATGTTTGAATATTATGGTAATATACATGTATATTGCCCCGGGGTGTGGGCATATGAGCCCTTAGGTCCATTTTCTTTTTCAGAATCATTAATATTTAGTCCTACTACCCATTTCCTGCAAGATTTTCACCTCAAATGACTTTTTAAAAGTTTTCCCCATTCCAATGCATTGGCGACCTATGTTGACCTTGTCGTTAAATAGGTCAAGGTCACCACAGGGTCATGATTTATAAATACATTGTAGTACTTCAGCCATTGGTGCTTCATGCCAAGTTTCTTTGAAATCGGTCCACCAGATTCGGAGAAGAAGATTTTTGAAGGGTTTTCACCATATATGGGCATGGCAGCCATCTTGGTCATGTGAACTAGATAATTTATATATACATTAATTCCCCCATTCCATAGATGCTTCACATAAAATTTGGCTTTGATTCGCCAAGCGGTTTCAGAGGAGAAGATGTTTGAAGATTATGTATATTGCCCCGGGGTGGGGGTAGATGAGCCCCTGGAGTCCAGTTTTTTTAGAATCATTAATATTCAGTCCTACTGCCCATTTCCTGCAAGATTTTCACTTTAAATGACATTTTAAAAGTTTTCCCTATTCAATTGCATTGGCGACCTATGTTGACCGTGCCATTAAAAAAGGTCAAGGTCATTACAGGGTCATGATTTATATACACATTCGATGCTTCATGCCAATCGATCCACTGGTTCTGGAGAAGAAGATTTTTGAAGGGTTTTTACCATATATGGGCATTGCGGCCATCTTGGTCATGTGACCTGGATTATTTATATACACATTGATTACCCCTTCCTATTGATGCTTCACATAAAATTTGGCTTTGATTGGCCAAGCGGTTTCAGAGGAGATGATGTTTGAATATTTTGGTAATATACATGTATATTGCCCCGGGGTGGGGGCATATGAGCCCCTGGGGTCCATTTTTTTTTTCAGAATCATTAATATTCAGTCCTACTGCCCATTTCCTGCAAGACTTTCACTTTAAATGACTTTAAATGACATTTTAAAAGTTATCCCCATTCAAATGCATTGGCGACCTATGTTGACCTTGCCGTAAAATAGGTCAAGGTCAACACAGGGTCAGGACTTATATACACATTGTAGTGCTTGAGCCATCGATGCTTCATGTCAAGTTTGGTTGAAATCAGTCCACCGGTTCTGGAGAAGAAGATTTTTGAAGGGTTTTTACCATATATGGACATGGCAGCCATCTTGGTCATGTGACCTGGATTTCTTATATACACATTGGTTCCCCCTTCCTATAGATGCTTCATATAAAATTTGGCTTTGGTTGGCCAAGCGGTTTCAGAGAAGAAGATCTTTGAAATTGTGGACGGACGGACGGACGCCGGATCATGGCCATCCTATAAGCTCACCTTGTGAGCCTAACGGCTCAGGTGAGCTAACAATAATGTAAATGGCAAATGCCTTAAATGGAATTTCAAGGTCTACCAACGATTTTGGGCTCTGGTATTTTTGTTTCGACGCTCGTGCTGAATTTCCATCTTCCATATCCTTTGCTTTGGCAAATATGGTTTGAATTCAGCAGGTAGTGACAATAACGGTTGGTGTCAGTTTAGCCCATACTTACCTGCAGTATTGTTATTTATCGTATTCTTTTAACACTATCTCTTTGTCGACTTCTGTTGCGTCCCTTGTTTTGTACAATTAAATGGGTTTCTGTTTCTGATGGTTCATTTAGACTTTTCGTTCAATATACCAAAATCTCAAATCTGCAATTTGTTGTGGCGCATATACGTAGTAACTATATAAACGAGGGAACTTGGTTTTTGTTGCGCAATTAAGTCTGAACGTATGGATGCTCATTTACCACTCCGATAGCATCTATAATTTTTTCATACTTGATTTTGTAGTGACAGTCTTCCTGTCTTTATTCTTTTGCTTCTAATCAAACTCAAGTCTCTAGGACTGTTCACATCAGGAAAACATGTCCGTGCAATGAATACCCCCGTAAACCCCACTTTTATATAGTAAAACTGGGGTTTGCAGGGGTATACCTATTTTTCTTATTTTTGCTCCAAAACATAGATTGTGGGTACTCGTTAGAACCGCCTCGCCGAGGCGGTTCTAACGTGTACCCACAATCTATGTTTTGAGCAAAAATAAGAAAAATATCAAAATTTTTCCACTGAAAATTTTCATTTTTTACAACTTTAAAAATATCTTTATATTGCATAGGCATGTTTTCGTAATATTTAAAAATAGTTGTGTTTGAGGTCCACAAAGATTTCACGAGGCTGCTTGGTTATTCTCTTACTTCTATCGCATTTTCTCGAATGACTTCGAATTTATTCTGACGAACTCTTCTTTGAATTTGGCATTTTCATTGGGTCTTAGGATGTTGGCTTATTACCTCTGTACTTAATAACTTGAATGCTACCCAGGCGCTCGTCTGTCTTTTGGACTGACGAACTAGGATATTTGGGATCTGTCTTGTCTATAGCGTATAAGCGACTGACTGTTCCAACGCGTACGTCTTCATCTGTTGGTTGTGGTTGTATTGGAACCAAGTGGACTTTACTCTGTCGGCGCACTTTGGTTGAATGTATCTTTCTCCAGCTCTACGTGTCGCACAACACCGTCTTGTAGGACAAACGCTGTCTTACATGTATTACCCTTCTTTTGATCCCATACACGGCAGTCATTATCGTAAAAGTTACACGTCTTGTTTTCAGATGACGCGCGATTCTTCTTATACACGTACAAATATTGCATTTATTTCGTTGTTCACCTTTGATTTACAATCAGTTTTATTTTCATTCGAACCAACCGGGTTCATACCTGTTATACAGCTCACCCGCAGAGAACCCCATCGTGCTTGGCTTAGCGGAAGGAACATCATTTTTAGCTCACCTGAGCCAAAGGCTATAGTATGGTAGTCGAGCCGACGTCCGTGGGTGCGTCCGTCCGTGCGTTCACACTTTCAATCTTGAATATCACTAAGACAACAAGGCCCATCGCAATCAAATTTTATCTGAAGCATTATTGAGGAGGGGGAAAGGTTGCATTAGGTTTTGGACCACTTCGGATCAGAACTCTTGTTTCCATGGCAACAGATAGCTCCCATTGAGTTATAATTGGGAAAATGTTGTCACATGTGGCCACTCTAGCAACTTCATTTTTGATTGGATCTTCTTCATTCTTGGGAATAACAAGGACAATCATAACATCTCGGATGAGTTCGAATTTTGGCTAGGTTCGACCTCAGATTGCGGATTTAGCTGCCCTTGAGCGTCTGGAAAAATCCCCATAGACTTATAATGGGGAAAATGTTGTGGCCACTCTAGCGCCATTATTTTTCAGTGGATCTTCTTCATTCTTGCAGGTAACAAGGACAACTAAAATATATCGGATGGGTTCGAATTTCAGCTAGATCCGACCTCTGAATGTGGAGTAAGCTGCCCTTGAGTGTTTGAAAAATCATTATTTTGTGTTGTGGCCACTATAGCGCCTTCAATTTTAATCGGATCTTCTTCATACTTGGAAGTAACAAGGATAGCCATAACATCTCGGATGAGTTTGAATTTCAGCCAGATCCGACCCTTGGCTGAAGAGTTATATGCCCTTGACTGTGTGAAAAATCAATATTTAGTGTTGTGGCCACTCTAGCGCCTTCATTTTTATTCGGATATTCTTTATTCTTGGAAGTAACAAGGTCATCTATAATATCTCGGATGAGTTCAAATTTTGACCAGATCCGACCTCTGACTGCGGAGTTATCTGCCATTGAGTGTATAAAAATCAATATTTTGTGTTGTGGCCACTCTAGCGCCTTCAATTTTGATCCGATCTTCATACTTGGCAGTAACAAGGATAGCCATAACATCTTGGATGAGTTCGAATTTCAGCCAGATCCAACCCTTGACTGCAGAGTTATCTGCCCTTGACTGTGTGAAAAATCAATATTTAGTGTTGTGGCCACTCTAGCGCCTTCATTTTTATTCGGATCTTTATTCTTGGAAGTAACAAAGTCACCCATAATATCTCGGATGAGTTCGAATTTCGACCAGATTCGACCTCTGACTGCAGAGTTATCTGCCCTTGAGTGTTTGAAAAATCAATATTTTGTGTTGTGGCCACTTAGCATCTTTGTTTTTCAGTGGATCTTGCAGGTAACAAGAATAACTACAATATCTTGGATGAGTTCGAATTTAGGCCAGATTCGACTTCTGACTGCGGAGTTAGCTGCCCTTTAGTGTTTGAAAAATCAATATTCTGTATTGTGGCCACTCTAACTGCTTCAATTTTGATCGGATCTTCTTCATTCTTGGAAGAAACAAGGATAACCATAACATCTTGGATGAGTTCGAAATTGAGCCAGATTCGACCCTGGACTGCGTAGTTAGCCGCCCTTGAATGTTTGAAAAATCAAAATAAAAAAAAAAATAAATAAATAAAAAAATCAAAAAAAAACAAAAAAAAAAAAAAACACTTTGACCAGTGACTGTACTTGTTGACTCTCAGGTGAGCGATCGTTGCCCTTGGGCTACTTGTTTTTTTTTTTTGTTTTTTTTTTGTAGACTCAACACCGTTGAAACTTTCCTTCTCTTTAGTTATAATCAGTACTTTTGGTCGGTGGTCCACATCTTTTATCATGGTCATCATCAGATGTCTTTCATAACGCACCCTGATGATCCATCGCGTGGTTTTGTTCTGGTGAAAAGAATTGGTAGCATTGAGCTTTCATTGCTATAAATGAGTAATACTATGCGATTTTTTTCTACCTGCATGCTGGAGAAGCATCAGAAGATTAACATTATTTTCTTCGCCGATTTAATTGTTTTAGAGCTTTCTTTGGTGGCGGTGAGGGCGCGTATGTTTCCACATCATCGACTCGTTTGGTCTCAGGATCGTAATAATTCATTCACGTTTCATCATGTTCATCAGTGGTTATAATTCGGGAAAGAAATCGGTCACCATCTTTTCTCCAACGTTGAAGAAACATCTATGAAGCCTCAACTCTTTCGCGCATATTTTCCTCATTTAAAAGCCGAGGAACCCATCGAATATGATGAACAGTCGCGTGGCTATTTCATCAATTGATTTTCGCCGGTCTGACAAAATTAGGATTATCCCTAGGCCTCCCGCTTCTGTGATCGGTATTACTATCAAATTATATACGAAACGATAAACTATCTTCGTAACGAACACGTGCAGCATTGTGGCATCTGCACTTCAAGCTAACAATATGATTAGCAAGGGATGATGCTATAACATGTTTGCTTCTGTGCGTGTCGAGACCTGACGAGCTAGTTCGGTAGGTTAGAGCGCGCGGCTTCGGGGCTCACCATACCAGGGCGTTAAAAATGGTACCAGTGGCTACCTTGCTTGGCGTTATAAGGCAGTGGATTCTCTCCTCCTAAAAACGCTAGCATCATTAATATCGCATATCTATCGAAGAATAAGAAATTATCATATCACCCGTTACATATGTCTTATGCAGAACAGTCCAAATTTATGTAGACTGCATTTGTGCAGGGTGATCTCATTTGTAAACTGGTGAGTCATAGACAGGGGGGAGCTATACATCATCTCCAAAGAATACAACAACTAGTAACCCACCCCATGGTTTGTCAAATTTTCTCCTGTTTTCACGCCATATCTGCTCCGATATTCCAGCCAACTGTTGTAGAGTCTATTAACATGATTAAAGAACGCTGGTCAACTGGTAAGACTTACAAACCATCGCAGTTTTTCTGTAGAGCCTCACTTTGAGTTCCATCAGGCGGTTTCATTTCTGCGTTGGGTCTTCGCCCTTTGGGGCCTAAATAGATGGGCTGCTTGTTTATTACGGTAAACCCGCTCTGGTTTGAGCCTGCCCAGGAAAAGTTCAAATCAAACCACCCATACATATAAGCCTTTGTGGCTGTCTTGGATGGTTATATTTTAATACCACTTGTTATCTAACATGACATACTCATTTTTCGTAAAAGACCCATACAGTGGAGGCAATGTCCCGACATTGCCATAGCTGTTGACTGGGACGTTAAGCATCAATTCAAACAAACAAAGCATGTTTGAAAATGCATTTTGTCACTGTATATCAAAACATTTTGAACATGAACTTGACTTTAAGACAGACAAGAAAATATGTACAGTACAAGCTTTTGTTATATAGAGTTGTGACATTTGGAGGGATAGCGTAATTAAATTTTTGAAGAAAGCGGAGGGCCCCTGCCATGGTACAGCATCAGATGGTTCTGGGTTGGAACCCCACAAGTACCATTCCTGATTTTGTGCAAGACTTAAAGCTCTCCAAAGTACTGGGTGTGGTGGCTCCATTGCATATGTCTGAAAACTGTTGACTGGAAAGCTAAGCTGTTAACCAAGCCAAAATAATAATAATGATAATACTTGTGACATTACAATCATTCTACAGGACTCTGCGAATGTGTCTCCGCATGCTGATGAATCTAACAGTAATAATTTTGATCTGCTTTGCCTAATACTCATTTTATTGTTACTTAAATTGTATCTGAATTATTTGATATTGAAAGAAAATTGAAAAACAAAAATGCAAATAGGTACTGGTTAACATAAGTGAAGAGGTAAACGTAGGCAATGATCAGGAAATGGCATAATCAGAAAAAAAAAAACACTCCAAAAACCGAGGTGGGAAAAACTAAATTGACAACAAGGTACTTATACAATAAGATACATGTACTAAGGGAACATATCGTCAGTAACCAAGTTGAAAACGGACATGAGGTGCAAACAGCACAAAAATTTAGCACCAAAACATAAAAGCATGAGCAGCTTGAGATGATCTAGCAATCATTCTTTCTTTCGGCACCTTGTTGTGTCCTTGAGCAAGACACATTAGGCCACAGGCCCGAGGGTACTGGTTAATACCCATGAAGTTGTGGCTTTGTTGACTGTGATGTTGAACCACAATACAAACAAACCAAATATAAATAATGGATTATCTATTGACATCAAATAGAGACCGAAAGAAACATTAATGAAACAGGGACCTAAAGTCACTCAAGTTTGTTGAAGCTGAACACGAGAAACATGTTACAAATCTCTATGGATGGTTCCAGTACCAACTGGAAGTTTTTGGACTTGTTGGTTGAAGATAGAGAGGAATCAGAGCCAGACATCCCTTCACTCATTAATGTTGGATCATGTGGTCTACACATAGTTCACGGTGCTTTCAAATATGGGGCTACCAAAGCAGGCTGGAAATTAGATGGTGTCATGAGGTCTTTCTATAACTGCTTCAATGATTCACCAGCTGGTAGAGAAGATTATCTTGCTGCATGTGGTGGAAATGCTAAATTTGGTCTAAAATTCTGCACCACTCGTTGGTTATATATAGAGGATGTTCCTGTTGCAGAGCGTGCAATTAACATTTGGCCCTGTGTCCAGAAGTAAATTGTAAACACTCTGAAGTTGCCAAAGAGCAAACTTCCAACTTATCAGTCTTACACCAATCTGTGTGAATATGTTGAAGACCCATTAATGCCTGCAAAGTTGAATTTCTTTGTATGTATTGCCAAAGTGTTGATTCCATATTTAGAGCTGTTCCAGACAGACAAACCAATGATGCCATATATCTCAGGCGAACTTAACAAGATTGTATCCAACCTCCTGAGTCGTTTTATCAAAAATCTATATTAGATTCAGCCAGGAACATTGCAAGGGTTGACATTAACAAGAAAGAGAACATTGTCTCACCAGACAAGATGGATATTGGGTTTGCTGCAAAGCAAGTTATTGATGATGCAGAGAAAAATAAGAAGGCCAGTAAGCTACAAATTTTCGAGTTTGAGCAGGAATGTATCTTATTTCTTCAAAAATGACAGAGAAGATACTTGAACGAAGTCCACTGAAATTCACCCTTATTAGAGCTCTCAATGCACTAGACCCAAAATTTATTGCTAGTCACCCAGAGAAGGCCATTGAGAAAATGGAAATCATCCTTCAGAAGTTAATGAACACTAAATGGTTGTCTCCCACCAAATGTGATGATGCGCTGCAGGAATTAAAGCAGTGGATCAGAGATATTGAGATGCACCACCAAAGTAAGCTGCTTGACTTTAACTACAAGGGTGGTAGATTTGATGACTTTACTAATAAAAATAATTGTTAGATCTTTTGGAAGCAGTAAAACATTCAAAGCGAGAAGATGGGCCATATTGTACAATTTCGGGTAATGAACCTTCATCAGTGACCCTTTACAAAACTGGCAGTGAAAGCCAGACATTTTTGCTGCAATTTAAATAATTTACATCTGTGTAGTCTAAATCAAAGACTCATAATCCCTACATAGTTAATCAGGAAAAGTACAGCACATTGTGGTATGTTGTCGTATTACTTCTGATTCTGTCACATGGACAGTCCTCTGTGGAACAAGGCTTTTCCACAAACAAGGACATTTTGAAGGACAATATGGCCAAAGAGACATTAATAGCTTATAGACATGTACATGATGGACTTCTGCATCTGCCAAAACCAAAACAAGCATAAGTGAGTGCCGGAAAAGCTAAGAAGGAAGTTGAGACAATATTTGATATATCCAGTATAACTGTATCAAAGAGGATGCTTGAATCTTGCCGAAGTGCAAGGACAAGGTACGGTCATCACCTAGAAAATGAACAAAGAATGAAAGCTGCAAACAGAGAAGAGTTAAGGAAAAAGTCTGTTCAGGATGAACTTAGAGAAGTAGATGATCTTGCTCACCAAGCAGAAAAAAAGTTGAAGATGGACCTCATTGTGAAATCAAATGCCTTCAGGACAAAAGCTAAAGAAAAGCGGGTTGAAATAGAGGAAGCCTCAAAGCAAATAGAGAAACTTGAAAAAAGCTTCAGGAAATAGGTCTTGAAAATCTCTAAAACCTGATGCAGCAACTAATTAGGACTACATTTTTTGACAAAAATCTGAACACATTTCTTTACTCAAATAATGTCACAAAGGTTGAAATCAGAGTAGGTAAACTGAACAGCCTCTTTACATAACTTTAAGTAAGATCCATTTCTACTTTACAATATTTGACCACACAAGCCACTATACAACTAGTAGTCTGCAACATGCAGAAGAGAAATTTGTTATTTCCTTTTTATAATGCCTGTTATTATTTCAAAATTCCTGAAGCTTTTTTTCAAGTTTCTCTATTTGCTTTGAGGCTTCCTCTATTTCAACCCGCTTTTCTTTAGCTTTTGTCCTGAAGGCATTTGATTTCACAATGAGGTCCATCTTCAACTTTTTTTCTGCTTGGTGAGCAAGATCATCTACCTCTCTAAGAAGCACATCCACACTAGATTCTAGCTTACGCTTAGTTGATATAACAGTGGCAACTTCATCCTGAACAGACTTTTTCCTTAACTCTTCTCTGTTTGCAGCTTTCATTCTTTGTTCATTTTCTAGGTGATGACCGTACCTTGTCCTTGCACTTCGGCAAGATTCAAGCATCCTCTTTGATACAGTTATACTGGATATATCAAATATTGTCTCAACTTCCTTCTTAGCTTTTCCGGAACTCACTTCTGCCTGTTTTGGTTTTGGCAAATGCAAAAGTCCACCATGTACATGTCCATAAGCTATTAATTTCTCTTTGGCCATATTGTCCTTTGTGGAAAAGCCTCGTTCCACAGAGGACTGTCCATGTGACAGAATCAAAAGTAATTTGACAACATACCACAATGTGCTGTACTTTTCCTGATTACCTATGTAGGTGTAGTAAAAGTCATCAAATCTACCACCCTTGTAGTTAAATTCAAGCAGCTTACTTTGGTGGTGCATCTCCATATCTCTGATCCATTGCTTTAATTCCTGCAGCGCATCATCACATTTGGTGGGAGACAACCAGTTTAGTGTTCATTAACTTCTGAAGGATGACTTCCATTTTCTCAATGGCCTTCTTTGGATGACTAGCAATAAATTTTGGGTCTAGTGCATTTAGAGCTCTAATAAGGGTGAATTTCAGTGGACTTCGTTCAAGTATCTTCTCTGTCATTTTACAAACCTGCTCAAACTCGAAAATTTGTAGCTTACTGGCCTTCTTATTTTTCTCTGCATCATCAATAACTTGCTTTGCAGCAAACCCAATATCCACATTGTCTGGTGAGACAATGTTCTCTTTCTTGTTAATGTCAACCCTTGCAATGTTCCTACAGATGTTTTGATAAAAAGACTCAGGAGGTTGTATACAATCTTGTTAAGTTCGCCTGAGATATATGGCATCATTGGTTTGTCTGTCTGGAACAGCTCTAAATATGGAATCAACACTTTGGCAATACATACAAAGAAATTCAACTTTGCAGGCATTAATGGGTCTTCAACATATTCACACAGATTGGTGTAAGACTGATAAGTTGGACGTTTGCTCTTTGGCAACTTCAGACTGGTCACAATTTACTTCTGGACACAGGGCCAAATGTTAATTGCACGCTCTGCAACATGAACATCCTCTAACCAACGAGTGGTGCAGAATTTTAGACCAAATTTAGCATTTCCACCACATGCAGCAAGATAATCTTCTCTACAAGCTGGTGAATCATTGAAGCAGTTATAGAGACACCTCATGACACCATCTAATTTCCACCCTGCTTTGGTAGCCCCATATTTGAAAGCACCAAGAACTATGTGTAGACCACATAATCCAACATTAATGAGTGAAGGGATGTCTGGTTCTGATTCCTCTCTATCTTCAACCAACAAGTCCAAAAACTTCCTGTTGGTACTGGGGCCATCCATAGAGATTTGTAACATGTTTCTCGTGTTCAGCTTCAACAAACCACCTTTAAACTACCCCAACAAATCTTCAGCCCTGGTATGGCCTAGAAAGACAGAATCAAAGTATGTTCAACTCATCGTCCCAGAAACGAAGCAATAAATCCATTTGTTCTTCTTGCAGCACTTTATTCAGTGACTCGTCAAACGAGACAACAAATATTGTTCCTGGCTTTTGAATTTTGTTACTCAGGTATTCTTTGAAATAGGGAGCCAGGCCAAACTGAATTAGATATGAGCACTTGGTTTCACCACAGCTGAACTTTCTAGCTATAGCACTATCTGGAAACATTTTCTGGAAAAGGGTGTTTGTGTTTGCACTTGAACTACAAGAATAATGACTAACTACAGTTTTTACTGTCCATATGATTTCTGCAGACAGAACTTCATCATTTGTCACAAAATTTGACATGGCTGTTGGTTTTGAACTTGACGGTTTTGGTGTTTGATCAACTCCAACCCAAGATGAAAACAGTGGGTCCTTCAGCCACTCTGTGTTGAATTTTGTAACTTTGCTCATTTTGTATTAGTTATATTACTACAAACACCATCACCATAAACTGATACAAGCACATGCAAGCTGTTAGTATGAGTTACAGTACTACAAACACCATCACCATAAACTGATACGAGCACATGCAAGCTGTTAGTATGAGTTACAGAACTACAAACACCATCACCATAAACAAGCACAAACAAGCTGTTAGTATGTTAGTTTTTCTGTTACTGAAGGGAGGTTAGTAGGTTATATAAGCAGCAAACATCAGCAATCTGAAAATATACTAGCCATTCTATGATGCAGCCCTTTAAATTCAAGACTAGCATCTTACTGTTGAGAAGCTGGAGCATGTACATATAGTTCCGACAGCATCAACTCTTTTCATATTAAAACAGTATCAAGTGAGGTTAGTATTAAAAACAGGAGACGTTTCGCTTATAAATGGCTTAGCACTTATAATTTGTTTATTCTGAATTACGAATATACTTTTTTTTATTTTTTTTGTAGTTGTTTTTTTACAATGCTTCTCAAGAGCTTTCCAGTATAAGATTTGCTAGCTTTGAATTTAATTGAAGGACTAACTAAACATCCTTTAGAAGTAGGCTTAGATCGCGCAGGATGTAAACTGTTCTTTTTCTCATGCAGTAGACCATGAAAATGCACTGTTTACATTCTACACAGTTAATCTACTTTAACGGATTATTAGAACTCCAAGCTGATCACTGCTGAAACAAAGAAACAGCTCAGGAGGCAAGGGGTGCTAAAAACCTTTCAGTTTCTTCAAATGTGTGGGTTTGCACTTTCCAAACAAAAATGGCTGAAAGGCAATTTTTCTCTTTAAAACAGAGACTCACTCAAATTTGAGATGAGTTCACAAATTCATTAACAAAATAAGCTTTCTAATGAGACACTATGACAAACACATCCATGCTTGTTCTTAGAAGAAACTGCCATAGCCACTTGTTGTTTCTCCTTTACTATTTTAAAATTTCTTCTTCTGATTCTGAAATTCCCTGACTTTTCCCTGACTTTTGCCATTTTTTTAAATTTCCCTGACTAATTTCGAAATTCCCTGACTTTTCCCTGACCTTGAATTTTTTACATTTTTCTCTGACTTTTTCCTGACCGTGGGAACCCTGCTGAAATGTTTAGAAGAGACAGGATTCTTTTTAAAGAGCTTTTAATACTTGCAGGGGACCCAATCACATTCTTTTATCAGATCTTTTTACACATGCACATAATCTTTGGAAGAGACAGAATTCTTTTATCAGACCTTTTAATATTTGCAGGAAACCAAACCAAACCAAGGGGGATTCTTTTACCACATCTTTTTATGTTGGCAGGGATATTTATCAGATATTTTTTATACTTACAGGGAACCAAATCTTTGGAACAGACATTATTCTTTTATCAGATCTATTTATACTTGCTAGGAACCAAATCTGTGAAAGAGACAGGTTTCTTTTTATCAGAGCTCTTAATACTTGCAGGGAACCAAATCTGATGAAGAGACATGATTCTTTTATCAGATCATTTTATATTGGCAGGGAACCAAATCTTTGGAAAGGACAGAATTCTTTTATCAGAGGTTGGAACCATTTTTTTTTGAAAGAGACAGGATTCTTTTATCACATCTTTTTACACTTGCACAGAACCAAATCTTTGGAAGAGACATGCTTCTTTTATCAGACATGCTTTTTTTTATACTTGCCGGAAACCAAATCTTTGGAAGGAACAGGATTCTTTTATCAGATCCCTTTACACTTGAAGAGAACCAAATTATTGGAAGAAAAAGAATTCTTTTTATCAGAGCTTTTTATACTTGCAGAGAACGTAATGTTTGGAAGAGACATGACTCTTTCATCAGATCTTTTTTATACTTGCAGGGAACCTTTTGTTTGGAAGAGACGGATTCTTTTAAGATATTTATACTTGCAGGGGACCAAACGTTTTAGAAAGAGACAGGGTTCTTTTATCAGATATTTTTATACTTACAGGGATCCAATTATTTGGTAGAGACAGGATTCTCTAATAAGATTTTTTTATACTTACAGAGGACCAAATCTCTGGGAGAGATTTTATACTTACAGGGGACCAAATCTTTGAAAGAGACAGGGTTCTTTTATCTTTTTTGTATTTACAGAAAACGAAATGTTTGAAAGAAACAATGTTTCCTAGAGACAATGTTTCATCAGATCTTTTTATACATGCAGGAAACAAAATGCTTGGAAGAGACAGGATACTTTTATCAGATTTTATATTTGTAGGGAACCAAATTGTTGGCAGTGACAATGTTTCTTTTATCAGATCTTTTTATATTTGCAGGGAATCAAATGTTTCTTTTATTAGATCTGTGTATACTTGCAGGGAACCAAAGCAGATACAGGAGAGCTTGGATGAGTGCTTGTAAGTTATCTGCTCTTGAGCGTCTGAACTTGTGTGGAGAAAATGTGTATTTATGTTTTCTCTGCTAAATTTGTTTCAGGGGTGATAAAGTTCCTGATTTATCAGGAATTCCTGATTTAGGACTCTGTTCTTGCCTAGTGTCTTGGTTGGGATTATTAAATTAATTGTGCCAATCCCTGGGTTTTAAGTCTTACTTTTAACTGTAGACTAGAAAACAACTCAAATCCAAGGAGATTACTTGGATAGAAGGGGGTTTAGGTGTTCTGAAGGCCTGGACCTGTGCCTTTTCCTATGTTTAGTTCTTTCAATCTTGCAATAAACAAGGACATGCAAGGAACAAGGACATACAAAAGCTAGATTGAGTTTAAAAAATCAGCCTTATCCAATCAAAGTGAAATTGCAGAGTTAGCTGCAAATAAGTGTTTGAAAAAACCCTATACTCAAAAAGACTTCTGTCTGAAAATAGTCTTACACATCTACATCATCATTTGAGCCGTGACACGAGAAAACCGGTCTTCCGGGATTCCAACCATGTCTGACACAAACCAACCTGTACAGTCACAGAAGATGGCTAGAAGCTTGAAATTTTGGATATAAGTAGAAGAGAGATTGTACTATCTGAGTGGCAAAAACAAATGCGCTGATCAGCTGTGCAGTTACTGCACAGCTGATCTGCACCTTTGTTTTCGCATAAGCAATAATCCCTTTTTCTCACGAAGCAGCTCATTTCTAATCAGATCCTTGTTTTACTTGCAGGGAGCCTGGACTGGCATGAATACACGGATAAGTGAAAATCAGCCTGTACAGACTACATACAGCAGAGAATGCTGCACCTGGGTGTCTGGATTGGTATCATAATTATCTATCTGTTATATATTTAATGTAAGTTTATAATATTATAAACTTGCAACAATGTCAAATTACAAAAATATGTATTTACTTTTGAAAATGATACTAAAAACCAACATGAACAAAAGGTCCATGAATTTCTTGCATGTTTCAAGGGTTTGTGACTGTCTATGAAAAGATCTCAAAGAAAGAAAAAGTAATTCATAAAGCACTTTATTGATAACAGAAAACAATGATGATTCTGGAACAATATACAATATACTTTCAGTAACACATTGTCCACATGTGTAGCATTACTGGTACTTTTTAAAAAACAACATAGGTTGCAGCTCAGAAAATAAAATTAAAGTTAATTCAAACTAACTTTCTGGTCTCTTCAACTTTTACAAACCAACTCCTATCATTTGAGCCGGGCCGTGAGAAAACCAATTTATTGCCTATGTGAAAACAAAGGCTCAGATCAGCTTCGCAGTAACTGCGAAGCTGAACAGCGCCTTTATTTTTGCTACACAGATAGTACAATTCCTCTACTTTCTAAGTCCGGAATTTCCAGCCTCTATCCATCTTCTGTGTTTGTGCAGCTCGTTTTGTGTCGGATCTGGTCGGAAACCCCGAAGACCGGTTTTCTCGCATCACGGCTCATTTTACAATGAAGCATTACCAACTGATTTTGCATACATGCACAATGACAAGAGAAGTGAATGGATCTGAAAATTTCTTGTCCACAATGGACATCCAGATTTGTTTTTTTTCTTCATAAAACATTTAGTTTGATTTTTGGCCAAATTTCCCAATCAATGACGTTTTAGTCCTTTGAGGAACACATCCACCGTTACCTGGGTATTTAACCAGTAATGTAGGAGGTGTGTTTTGCTGATGTGTACAAACCCCGATATCTAATACTCTGTCACTGAGTAAGGATATGTACTCCCCAAAATAAAATTCTAACAAAGGATTTTGTGTATAATTATACAGTACCTATAATCAGTAATCATTTTTATTGCACTTTAAAAACACAAAATTTACTTCAATGATACAAAAAAACAATTGAATCATTAATATTTATAAAGTCAATATTGCTGAAGTTTTTGCTAAAATTAAAAACTAGCTCTATAATAAAAACATTGGATAAAATTACAGGAAATTTTTGAGAAAATCCCAATTTTTGAATATTTCTCAAGATGCTGACCAGTTGCAGCTCATTTTTAGATGTGCAAAAAGTATGTTTTGTTTTTTTCCTATGATGTGCTTGGGGTTTTCAACCAGATATATCATAACAAACAAGAGGACCAATGGTCCTATAAACGCTCACCTGAGACCCGAGATATATACTAATAAACTTGTTTGACTACAATGGTAATATACATGTATATATCCCCAGAGCAGGGTCAGAATAACCTTGTAGTCAATGTCTTTTCAAATCATGAAAATTCAGCCCAATTGCAAATTTACTGCAAGTTTTGCCCTCAACATGACATTTTAACAATTTTCCCCATTCAAATGCATGGGCAACCTAAGTTGACCTTGCCGTAAAATAAGGTCAAGGTCATCCCAGGGTCATGATTTATACAAATTTTGTAGACCTCTATTTCTTGATGCTCCATGCCAAGTTTCAAAATCATAGGCCTCCTGGTTCTAAAGAAGATTTTTGAAGATTTTTGTTATTTATAGCCATGGTGGCCATCTTGGTCATGTGACCATGACTATTTATGCAAACTTTCATTCACTCTTCCTGAGGATGCACCAAATAAAGTTTGGCTTTGATTGGCCAAGCGGTTTTAGAGAAGAAGATGTTCGAATATTATGGTCGTATACATGTATATAGCCCTGGTGCAGGGGCAGACAACCCACTGGGCCTAAAATATTATCATAAACATAAATATTCTGTCCATTTGCTCATTCCTAACAAGGTTTCTGCCATTAAATGACATTTTCCTATTTTCCCCCATTCAAATGCATGGGCGACCTAAGTTGAACTTGCCGTAAGATAGGTCAAGATCATCCCAGGGTCATGATTTATACAAACTTTGTAGAGTTCCATTCCCAGATGCTACATACCAAGTTTCAAAATCATAGGCCTTCTGGTTCTTTAAAGGTTTTTGCTATTTATAGCCATGGTGGCCATCTTGGTCATGTGACCTTGACCATTTATACAAACTTTCATTCCCTCTTATTAAGGATGCTCCACATAAAGTTTGGCTTTGATTTTTTTGTTTTGTTTTCCTGTTACTCCCATCAATCAATTTCTGATTATTCTTGGGAGGTGTACATTGTACACTCCGGTGTGTTTGCAGGATGAGCCTACATGCATGAGGATAGAACCTGTGTAGGGATCTTTAACCTGCACAGGGGATGACTGTCCCTGCACAGGGGGCCTCCAGTTAACGTCCCGATCCGAAGGACGGCGCACTGTATCATGTCATTCCTGCAAATGACACGAAGGGAAGCAAGTTCGGACCAACAAATTTTCCTCGCCGCCGGCGGGGATCGAACCCGGGACCTCTAGCACAAGAAGCCAGCGCGCTAACCACTCGGCTATCTCGCTTCCTAGCCATACAGTTTCAGAGAAGAAGATGTTTGAATATTTTGGTCATATACATGTATATAGCCCCGGGGCAAGAGGCAGACAATCCCCTGGGGGCAAAATTTTTTCATTAACAAAAATATTCTGTCCATTTGCCCATTTCCTGCAAGTTTTACCCTTCAAATCATATTTCAACAATTTTCCCCATTCAAATGCATGGGCGACCTATGTTGACCTTGCCGTAAAATAAGTCAAGGTCATCCCAGGGTCATGATTTATACAAACTTTGTAGAGCTCCATTGCTTGATGCTTCATGCCAAGTTTCAAAATCATAGGCCTTCTGGTTCTGGAGAAGATTTTTTAAGGTTTTTGCTATTTATAGCCATGGCGGCCATCTAGGTAATGTGACCTTGACCATTTATACAAACTTTCATTCCCTCTTACTAAGGATGCTCCACATAAAGTTTGGCTTTGATTAGCCAAGTGGTTTCAGAAAAGATGTTTGAATATTTTGGTCATATCCATGTATATAGCCCCGGGGCAGGTGCAGGCAACCCCCTGGGAGCAAAATGTTTTTCATTAACAAAAATATTCTGTCCATTTACCCATTTCCTGCAAGTTTTTCCCTTCAAATCATATTTCAACAATTTTCCCCATTCAAATGCATGGGCGACCTATGTTGACCTTGCCGTAAAATAGGTCAAGGTCATCCCAGGGTCATGATTTATACAAACTTTGTAGAGCTCTATTGCCTGATGCTTCATGCCAAGTTTCAAAATCATAGGCCTTCTGGTTCTGGAGAAGAAGATTTTTAATGTTTTTTGCTATTTATAGCCATGGCCGCCATCTTGGTCATGTGACGTGGACCATTTATACAAACTTCGTTCCCCCACCCTAAGGATGCTCCACATGAAGTTTGGCTTTGATTGGCTAAGTGGTTTCGGAGGAGAAGATGTTTGAAAAGTGTGGACAACGACGACAACGACGACAGAGCATGGGTATCCTATAAGCTCACCTGTGAGCCTTAGGCTCAGGTGAGCTAAAAATAGGTGGAACAATAAAAGAGGACTGTTAGCTTGAAGTAGAAGGGTAATCATATTGTATTATCTATGTAAGAACATCAGGAAAACAGGTCAGTGAAAATGTGGTTTACTGGGTTATAGATATTTGTCTTATTTTTGATCCCAAACATACATTGTGGGTACTCATTTGAACACTGTGGGTACTCATTAGAACCGCCTCAGCGAGGTGGTTCTAACATGTACCCACAATTTATGTTTTGGATCAAAAATAAGAAAAATATCAAAAATTTGGTGCTGAAAATTTTCAATTTTTACAACTTCAGAAAAATTTGTATATTATGTGGACAAGTTTTCATATACACATGTAATCTATAACAGCCGCATAATCTGACACTACACATCTTATTTGCAGCTTTAGTTTCATATATGCAAAAAATAGATTTTCTCATTTCATGTTTCGTTTCATCCTCAAGTCCATTTTTCATGTTGCACTATGGAATAAACTGATTCTTCCAGCTTTAGTCAAAATCTAACTATACTCTTCAATAGTTCTCCCATTGTTCAGTCAACCATGACAAAACATGGGTGTGACTTGAAACAGGAGTTTTCATTGGCTGAGAAGACTTGACAGATCCAGTATCAACCAATGACCATCCATTTTCAGCATCTCCTCTGACCAATGCCTGCTTCTCTAAATTAGTCACATGATTAATGAGGTCAACATAGCCCCGCCCCACTGTCACAACACCCCGACATTCTGATGAAGAATCGTCATGATTTGATGGATTTCTGTTGTACAGTTCTTTCACCCTATGAATAGGGCCCAGTGGGAGAATGGCTTTGCAATAGAAGTCTTCATTGCCATGGCAACGGAAGGCACTGTAAGGTCTGAGAGAAGCGGCGTCTGCGACGATGACACATCCCCAAGTTGTGCTGACATACAGATACTTGTCAATAACATTCATAGCTGTCACTTGATAATGGTTTGCTGAAATATACATAGTTTGAGATCATTAAAGGTACAAAATTTAAAGTATCACAGTTTGAAATCTGAATGAACAGCTAAGTGTAGAAAAATATTCCTTCAAAAAGTAAACATTTCCATATCATATACATGTACATCTTTATAACCTCCTTGTCAAAATTTAAAAATTTGGATTTTTTTTTTTTTTTTTTTTTTTTTTTTTTTTTTTTTTTTTTTTTTTTTTTTGGTTTACTGTCATTGTGAGAAAACCAACAATCTGCATGTGCGAAAAAAAAGACGCAGATCAGGTTCGCAGTAACTGCGAAGCGGATCATTACCTTTGTTTTTGCTACATGGATAGTATAATTCCTCTTCTTTCTAAATCCAAAATTTCAAGCCTATAGCCATCTTCTGAGCTTTTACAGGCCCGTTTGTGTCAGACCTGTTCAGAAACCACATTGTTGGTTTTCTCAAATGTCATGACAGAGATGCTGCTTCCTGGGTATTTGTTTGTTGGATTAGTGGCATAATGTCCCAGTCAACAGCTATGGCCATGTCAGGACATTGCCTCCATTTTATTAGAATAACATGACACCCAAAACAACCACCCAATCAAACAATTAATTCTTGTATGTATGGAAGGTTTGACTTGAACCACTTTTCCTGGCAGGAATGTACCTTCTGAGCGCTTAACTAATAATCAGATGGTCAGTCAGAGGGAAATACCGGTGAGCTTTGCCTGGTGGCACAAGCAGCCCATCTACATGTATTTCCTTCCTGGGTATAAACCAGTACTATACAGTATACAGAGCTTAATATGTCTTGCTCAAGGACATTACACATCCAAGAAAGATATCAAATCCACAACCTCTTGCTGTGTAGTCCATTACCCTACCAGTAAGCAACTGTAACACCCGTTTTTACATTGTATTTGTGTTCTTTGCCTTGCTGCAGCACTTCTTACCTTCAAATCTCTTGTGTTTATTGATTTTATGACTGTCTACAGCTGGGATGATGTTGGCACAGTCCAGAATGCTCACAACACTGTGCTGGTTCACGTCCCAACAAAACACCTTACTGCCTGGCAACAAAATGACAAATACGGGAATTTGAGCATCGTTGAGGTTGCTGACGCACAACTTTGCAACTTCCTAAGTTTACTAAATTTATATGTACTATCGAGAAATTTGTTTGATAAACATTCATTTGACATGCCAATAAATAAACAAGTAGCCCAAGGGCAATGATCGCTCACCTGAGAGTCAGGAAGTACAGTCACTGGACAAAAGAAAAGTAGTTGGGGTTTTTACATTATATGGGCATTGTGGCCATCTTGGTCATGTGACCTGGATTTTTATATGCATATTGGTTCCACCTTCCAATAGATGCTTCATATAAAATTTAGCTTTGATTGGCCAAGCAGTTTCAGAGAAGAAGATTTTTGAAAAGTGAAATGACAGACACGCGCACTTACAGAAGCTGGCTCAAGTATCATCCATGAGCCTTTGGCTCAGGTGAGCTAACCAGAGGACCAATGGTCCTGAGAACGCACACCTGAAGCCTAATTTTGGAGTATTATTAAAGTCATCATGAAATGACCTTGTATACTCACACACCTTTATTGACTTCATAAGTTGTCTGCATCTGCCAAGTTTTAGGTCTCAGGCTGCAATAGTTTCCAAACCCAGTGATTTCTAAGAAAAACATTATCTTAATTTTGATATTTAAATGACCTTGGGTCACAGTCAAGAAATGACTTTGGCCTTAATTACCTTCATTGACTCCATTAGTTACCTTCATTGACTGCATCTAGCAACTTTCAGGTCTCAGGCTGCAACAGTTTCCAAAATATTCATTGCTTTCGCCTTTTCCCATGTAAAAGCCTATGTTTCCAAAATTGACCTTGCCGTAAAATAAGTCAAGGTCATCCTAGGGTCATCATTTGATCAAACTATGATTGGCTAGAGTCCCAAATGCTACATACCAAGTTTCATGAAAATCTGCCTGCCAGTTCTGGAGAAGAAGATTTTGAGTGGTTTTTACCATATATGGGCGTGGCGGCCATCTTGGCCATGTAACCCGGATTTCGCAATCAAACTTTCATTCCCGCTACCCATGGATGCTCTTCATAAAATTTCACTTTGATTGGCCAAGCAGTTTCAGAGAAGAAGATCTTTGAAAAGTGTGTATGGACGACAGACTGCCCAAGGTCAAGAGATAACCTTGACCTAAATTAATTATACACCTTCATCCACTCCATTAGCTGAAGTCCCAAATGCTACATACCAAGTTTCATGAAAATTGGCCTGCAGGTTCTGGAGAAGATGATTTTTGAAAGTTTTTTACCATATATGGGTGTGGCGGCCATCTTGGTCATGTGACCTGGATTTCGCGATCAAACTTTCATTCCCCCTACCCATGGATGCTCCACATAAAATTTCACTTTGATTGGCCTAGCAGTTTCAGAGAAGAAGATTTTTCAAAAATGTGTATGTACGACAGACTGGCCAAGGTCAAGAGATGACCTTGACCTAAATTAATCACAAACCTTCATCTACTCCATTAGTTGTTTGCATCTACCACTTTTCAGGTCTCAGGCTGCAATAGTTTCCAAAAATTCTATAGTTTTCACTTTTTCCCTTGTAAAAGCCTATGTTTCCAAATTTGACCTTGTTGTAAAATAGGTCAAGGTCATTCTAGTGTTATCATTTTATCAAACTATCATGGGCTGAAGTCCCAAATGCTAAATACCAAGTTTCATGAAAATTGGCCTGCTGGTTCTGGAGAAGATGATTTTTGAGTGTTTTTTACCATATATATGGGTGTGGCGGCCATCTTGGTCATGTGACCTGCATTTTGCGATCAAACTTTCATTCCCCCTATCCATGGATGCTCCACATAAAATTTCATTTTGATTGGCCTAGCAGTTTCAGAGGCAAGAGATGACCTTGACCTAAATTAATCACATACCTTCATCTACTCCATTAGTTGTTTGCATCTACCACTTTTCAGGTCTCAGGCTGCAATAGTTTTCAAAAATTCTATAGTTTTCCCTTTTTCCCTTGTAAAAGCCTATGTTTCCAAAATTGACCTTGTCGTAAAACAGGTCAAGGTCATCCTAGTGTCATCATTTTATCAAACTATGATGGGCTGAAGTCCCAAATGCTACATACCAAGTTTCATGAAAATCGGCCCGCCAGTTCTGGAGAAGAAGATTTTTGAGTGTTTTTACCATATATGGGCGCGGCGGCCATCTTGGTCATGTGACCCAGATTTCGCGATCAAACTTTCAATGCCACTACCCAAGGAGGCTCCACATAAAATTTCAACAAGATCGGCCTTGGTTTCAGAGAAGAAGATCTTTGAAATTGTGGACGACGGACGGACGACGGACGGATGCCGGATCATGGCCGTCCTATAAGCTCACCTTGTAAGCCTTCGGCTCAGGTGAGCTAAAAACTAAACTGGACCTCTCAAAACAAGAGCTTTGTGAAACAACCCAATGAATTCTTACTACAGACACCTGTTTAAAAGAGTAGCTTCATTCAAAGCTTAAAATTTGTTTTGGCTTCCATGCACAAACCATAAAAAAGTAATGATTTTCTTTTATTTGTATTGTACATACCCTGATAATTATAAGTCCAAGCAAAGTTCTGTAAATCCCTGGAAGAGCTTGAGACTATGAACATACAGATTAGTTCTGAAGAGTCCACGGGACCTGTGTAGGGGTTAAGGGGTCCTTCATCCCTGTCCCAGTTCTCTGGTGACTTGACCAGCACGCTGCCATTGGTGGTGCCTATCCACAGTTTTGATCTGCAAAGGATGAAATATGATGGTATGTTGAAAATAGTGAGCAGCAAATACTGTTAGAAGTCAGATCTGAAATCAGCATTGCTTACCAATGTGGTAATGACAATTATCTTGTCTAAATCAATTGGGCTCTTGAAAACCCTTTTAACATCTGCTTCACTATATAGAAGCTGTGCAAGAAGAAATTTTTTGTCACATAGGTACTAAATAAGCCGCGACATGAGAAAACCTGTCTTCGGGGTTTCCGCCCAGGTCTGACACAAATCAGCCTGTACAGTCACAGAAGCAGGCTATAGGCTTGAAATTTTGGCTATAAGTAGAAAAGGTATTGTACTATACAAGGAGTGAAAACAAAGGCGCTGATCAGCTGTGCAGTTACTGCACAGCTGATCTGCGCCTTTGTTTTCGAATAGGCGAAAATTCCGTTTTCTCGTGTCGCGGCTCAAATATTACAGTCCTTCTGCTTCTTAATCTTAAACTTTCATATTTCTATCTTTTCTCTGTGGTCATTCAGCTTCTTTGAAATAGAACTCTGGTCAAAAACACATAATTCATGGTTTCTCATGATGCAACTGTAGCCCCTCATCAGGAAAACACATGTCTGTGAAATGTATACCCCCGCAAACCCCACTTTTACGTAGAAACCAGAGGACCATTGGTCCTGAGAAAGCTCACCTGAAGCCTGATCTTGGAGTATGAAGTCATCATAAAATGACTTTGACCTTGAATACTCACACACCTTTATTGACTTCACAAGTTGCCTGCATCTGCCATGTTTCAGGTCTCAAGCTGCAATAGTTTCCAAACCCAGTGATTTCTGAGAAAACCATAATTTTAATTTTGATATTTAAATGACCTTGGGTCAAGGTCAACAAATGACCTTGGCCTTCATTAATTACTTACCTTCATTGACTCCATTAGTTGTCTGCATCTAGCAGCTTTCAGGTCTCAGGCTGCAACAGTTTCCAAAATATCCATTGTTTTCGCCTTTTCCCATGTAAAAGCCTATGTTTCCAAAATTGACCTTGCCATAACAAAGGTCAAGGTCATCCTAGGGTCATCATTTCAACAAATTATGATGGGCTGGAGTCCCAAATGCTACATCCCAAGTTTCTCGTAAATCGGCCAGCCGGTTCTGGAGAAGAAGATTTTTGAGTGGTTTTTACCATAGTTGGGCATGGCGGCTGTCTTGGTCATGTAACCCAAATTTCGCGATCACACTTTCGTTCCCCCTACCCATGGACGCTCCACATAAAATTTCACTTTGATTGGCCATGCAGTTTCAGAGAAGAAGATCTTTGAAAAGTGTGTATGGACGACAGACTGGCCAAGGTCAAGAGATGACCTTGACCTAAATTAATCACATACCTTCATCTACTCCATTAGTTGTTTGCAGGTCTCAGGCTGCAACAGTTTTCAAAAATCCATAGTTTCACTTTTCCCATGTAAAAGCCTATGTTTCCAAAATTGAAATTGCCGTAAAATAGGTCAACGTCATCCTAGGGTCATCATTTGATCAAACTATGATGGACTGGAGTCCCAAATGCTACATACCAAGTTTTATGAAAATCAGCCTGCCGGTTCTGGAGAAGAAGATTTTTGAGTGGTTTTTACCATATATGGGTGTGGGGGCCATCTTGGTCATGTGACCTTGATTTCGCAATCAAACTTTCGTCTCCCCTACCCATAGATGCTCCACATAAAATTTCACTTTGATTGGCCTTGCAGTTTCAGAGAAGATCTTTGAAAAGTGTGTATGGACGACAGACTGGCCAAGGTCAAGAGAAGACCTTGACCTAAATTAATCACACCTTCATCTACTCCATTAGTTGTTTGCATCTACCACTTTTCAGGCCTCAGTCTGCAATAGTTTTCAAAAAATCCATAGTTTTCACTTTTTCCCATGTAAAAGCCTATGTTTCCAAATTTGACCTTGCCGTAAAATAGGTCAAGGTCATCCAAGGGTCATCATTTTATCAAACTATGATGGGCTGAAGTCCCCGATGCTACATACCAAGTTTCGGCCCACCGGTTCTGGAGAAGAAGATTTTTGAAGGGTTTTTACCATATATTTTTACCATATATATTTACCATACGTGGCAGCCATCTTGGTCATGTAACCTGGATTTCGCGATCAAACTTGAAATTCCACAACCCAAGGAGGCTCCACATAAAATTTCAACTAGATCGGCCAAGCGGTTTCAGAGAAGATCTTTGAAATTGTGGACGACGGACGGACGACGGACGGACGGATGCCGGATCATGGCCATCCTATAAGCTCACCTTGTGAGCCTTCGGCTCAGGTGAGCTAAAAATGGGGTTTGCAAGAGTATACCTAATTTTCTTATTTTTGATCCAAAACATACATTGTGGGTACTCGTTAGAACAGCCTCGGCAAGGCGGTTCTAACGTTTACCCACAATGTATGTTTTGAGCAAACATATTAAAAATATCAAAATTTTTCTGGTGAAATTTTCAATTTTTACAGATGGAAAAAAATCTCTGTATACTTCATGGGCATATTTCCGTAATGTTATACCCAGCTTTAGTCTCCACTGCTGCAGCACAAAAACACTTCTCCACTATTTCTACTGGCTCAACCTTGACCTTTGACACCATAACATCCTCAGGGAGGTGAAACAAGGTTGCTACCCTGGTAACCCTGCGTAAGTCTTCTTGTTGGAACAGCAAAACAACATGGCCACCCCCACTGCCGCTATAGTGAAACATTGCTTTTAAGTCCTCAATGTTGTTCTGTACCAGAGTTAGAGAATTTGTCTTTTCAAAGGTTGTTGTACTGAAAATATAAATGCACCTCTGAAATAACAAGAGAAGTGAACTAAAAATTATATGCTTTGAGGTTTCCAAATGGGATCAAGCAAAATTCAGGACGTACAACCACAAATGGCTTGAATCCTGAAATTTTGGTTTTGTAAGTACATGTATAGGGATTATATTATCTGTAAAAGTTATGCACAACTGATCAGCACCTTTTAAGGATATGAAAGCAGGAAATGCAATTTACTGACCGATACTTTTGTTGATGTGAAAAGCACATCACTTGAATTATATACTTTCTCGCAACTTTTCATATAGAACATTATATTTTCCAAAGCTCATACTTGTATTCGTGTACAGTTCCAGTCTTGTCCAGGCACCAGACTGCTTGACTGACAGCACATACACCAATAATTCTGTTGTCCTGCTTCAGTTCCTAAAAGTCAAGCAAATGTTGGCCCAATATATTACAAAGATCTTACACTATATGGATCAAACATGATTTTGCATTCATTAACATTCCCTAGGTCCCAAGGGGAGTGTTGAAGACCGAGGGCGTAAAGTTCAGTTACTCATTCTTGATGTGTACTTCGCTAACGAGCATAAATAAATGTGGTGTATTTACAGCACATGTGCACATAAATTGCCTCATTAATTCACAGCCTTTAAGTCTGTTAATAATGTGTGACACCGGTATTTATGCAATAATACTTGTCCTTCATCATGATGGCAGATGATTAATTTTGTCATTAACATTGAAAAAAAAAAGTTTAATAAGAGCTGTCGCAGGACAGCGTGCTCGACTGCTTCTGACCTTTGTCAAACGTAAGGCCAAACCCGACCAGAAACCCAAAGCATTATGCTCATACATCTTTTTGCCTTGATACAATAAGGCAAAATCACTGAACCATGAAAGTTAACTATAACTACCTAAGATTTAAAGGTCTCACTCATATTGTGCAAGAAGTGTGTTCATATACCAACTGAGTGCCAAGACACAAGGCAAAATCACTGAACCATGAAATAAGGTCACACTGACCTATAAGTATTTCAGGGTCAAAAGTCTAGTGATACTTACTCATAATGTGAAAGAAATATGATCATATACCCATTCAGTGTTGAGATATAAAGCAAAATCATTGAACCATGAAATTAGGTCATAGTGACCTATAAGTATGTTTTGGTTAAAGGTCTGGTCATACTCATTCATAATCAGAAAGAAGTATGAAAAAATACCAACTGAGTGTCAAGATATAAGGCAAAATCACTGAACCATGAAATTAGGTCACAGTGACCCAGGAATACTTTACGGTTAAAGGTCTTGTAATACTCATACATATCGTGAAAGAAGTATGTTCATATACCAATTGAGTGCCGAGATATAAAAGAAAATCACTGAACCGTGAAATTAGGTCATATTGACCTAGGACTACTTTAGGGTCAAAGGTCTTGTCATAGGCAAACATAGTGTGAAAGAAGTTTGTTCATAAACTACTTGAGTGTCGAGATATAAGGCAAAGTCACTGAACCATGAAATTAGGTCACAGTGACCTATAAGCATATTGGGGTCAAAGGTCTGGTCATACTCACTCATAATCTGAAAAAAGTATGAAAATATACTAATTGTCAAGATATAAGGCAAAATCACTGAACCGTGAAATTAGGTCACAGGGACCTAGGACTACTTCAGGGTCAAAGGTCTTGTCATACGCAAACATACTTTGAAAGAAGTTTGTTCATAAACCATTTGAGTACCGAGATATAAGGCAAAATCACTTAACCGTGAAATTAGGTCACAGTGACCTATAAGTATATTGGGGTCCAAGGTCTGGTCATACTCACTCATAATCTGAATAAGAGCTGTCGCAGGACAGCGTAGCTCGCCTGACTTGTGCTTTGCCACTACATCTGTTAAAATCTATGACCCATGACCTTGACCTCAAGGTCACTCAGGTGGGTCATGATGGCACTGCCTAAAACTTCAGACCAATATCTAGCAACATGCAAAGTATCAACTCAATCCATCAATATGGTCAAGAGATATAGACTTACAAAAACATTAACCAAAAACTAAAACACAAAATTTCTAAGTCTGTGACCTTGACCTCAAGGTCATCCAGGGTGGGTCATGATGGTACTGCGTAAAACTTCAGACCAACATCTAGCAACATGCAAAGTATCAACTCAATCCATCAATATGGTCAAGAGATATAGACTTACAAAAACATTAACCAAAAACTTAAACACAAAATTTCTAAGTCCGTGACCTTGACCTCAAGGTCACCCAGGGTGGGTCATGATGGTACTGCGTAAAACTTCAGACCGATATCTAGCAACATGCAAAGTATCAACTCAATCCATCAATATGGTCAAGAGATATAGACTTACAAAAACATTAACCAAAAACTTAAGCACAAAATTTCTAAGTCTGTGACCTTGACCTCAAGGTCACCCAGGGTGGGTCATGACGGTACTGCGTAAAACTTCTGACCAATATCTAGCAACATGCAAAGTATCAACTTGATCCATCAACATGGTCAAGAGATATAGACTTTTAAAAAACTTTAACCAAAAACTTAAACACAAAATTTCTAAGTCTGTGACCTTGACCTCAAGGTCACCCAGGGTGGGTCATGATGGTACTGCATAAAACTTCAGACCAATATCTAGCAACATGCAAAGTATCAACTTGATCCATCAACATGGTCAAGAGATATAGACTTTTAAAAAACTTTAACCAAAAACTTAAACACAAAATTTCTAAGTCTGTGACCTTGACCTCAAGGTCACCCAGGGTGGGTCATGATGGTACTGCGTAAAACTTCAGACCAATATCTAGCATCATGCAAAGTATCAACTTGATCCATCAACATGGTCAAGAGATATAGACTTTTAAAAAACTTTAACCGAAAGTGTGACGCGGACGCGGACGCACACGTAAACGTAAACGTAAACGTAAACGGGCACGACCGAGGTGACTACAATAGCTCTATGCACTTCGTGCAGGCGAGCTAAAAAAGTATGAAAATATACCAACTGAGTGTCAAGATATAAGGCAAAATCACTGAACCGTGAAATTAGGTCACAGTGACCTAGGACTACTTCAGGGTCAAAGGTCTTGTCATACGCAAACCTACTTTGAAAGAAGTTTGTTCATAAACCATTTGAGTACCGAGATATAAGGCAAAATCACTGAACCGTGAATTTAGGTCACAGTGACCTATAAGTACATTGGGGTCAAAGGTCTGGTCATACTCACTCATAATCTGAAAAAAGTATGAAAATATACTAATTGAGTGTCAATATATAAGGCAAAATCACTGAACCGTGAAATTAGGTCACAGTGACCTATAAGTATATTGGGGTCAAAGGCCTGGTCGTACTCACTCATAATCTGAAAGAAGTAAGAAAATATACTAATTGAGTGTCAAGATATAAGGCAAAATCACTGAACCATGGAAAGTAGGTCAACCGACCCTTACCGTCATGACACACAAGTCAGTGTCACAAAGTCAAAAGATGAATAACCAACCATCTTCCTAAGTTGTTTCTATTAAGAAATAAAAAGAAAAAAAATTCGGGGAGTTCTAGATTTTGACCTCTAGCCCCGCACCCGACTCCGACCCAGAGGTCCGATGTCATGGAACCTAAAGTGTATGAAGTATGAATGCTTTATGATAAGTTGTTGTCGAGATATGGACGGACTCCTTGTAAAAGTTACACAGCAGTACATCTATTTTTTACAGTGTTCTAGTTTTTAACCTCCAGCCCCACCCCCAGGCATAGCCCCAGAGATCCGATGCTATGAAATGAAACTCAGCCCTAAAGGGTACCTATGGTCCAAGTGTGAAAGCCCTCTGATAAAAAGTTTTCAAGATATGGACTTCTAGAATACAATATCACAGAAAAGTCATTATTATTAACGGTGTTCTAGATTTTAACCTCTAGCCCCATCCCCTGGCATGGACCCAGGGATCTGATGCCATGGAATGAAAGCCGACCCTACAGGGTGTCAATGGCCCAAGTATCAATGCTTTCTGATGAGTGGTTGTCAAGATATAGACTTCTAGAAAACTTTAACGCAAGAATTGCCATTTTTGAAGGTGTTCTAGATTTTTACCTCCAGCCCCACCCCCTGGCCTGGACCCAGGGGCCCGATGCCATGGAATGAAAGCTAACCCTACAGGGTATCTATGATCCTAGTATGAATGCTTTCTGATGAGTGGTTGCCAAGATATGGACTTCTAAAAAACTTTAACGCAAGTGTGACGAGCACGCGCACGCACACGGGAATGGGAACGTGGACGACCAGGGTGACTGCAATAGCTCTATGCACTTCGTGCAGTCAAGCTAAAAACAATAAATGAAGAAGTGCACCATGATGTTCTTAAAACAATTATCATTCTTTAATTATCTCCAAAAACTTATTTGTTCTCTCTTGTCATTTAGTGCATATAAGATAATTTACCTGAGCAGAGACAAACTTGCATTTCTTATTATAGTGGAACACTTCCACATTATACTGTGTGTTTCTTGAGTCTATCCCCACTTGGGTGGCCATCCATATCTGACATTGGTCTTCATGAGAGAGGCTCTCATCAGCTAGAAAAATAATAGAATAATGATAAAAAATTGTGAACTTGATATACAGATCAGCTTTAGCAGAGATGTGTTGTGATATTCTTTAATGTAAAGTTGTTGAATGTAAAGATTACATTGCAAGTGTCTTACACACTACTGGCAAAAAGTCATATACAGTAGTGGTCCATGAGCTATTTAAGATGTCGGTACCACCTGACCTGAACAGATCCCCCCCCACACTTTTCCACAATTTTGGCATGTATAGAATTAGATAAAATCGGGGGGACCTTTCGAGGTGGTAGCTTTATGGTTAAAATCTTCGAGTTTATTCTAGTATACCCCCTTAATTTGTCTGTGTTTTTTTCTTATATCTTAAGTTTTCTTCAATTTTTGGAACAAGATAGTCAGCTTGTTCATTATGTCTTATTATATGACATGGCTATTCATTATTGACATATCAATCATTTGATACCAATTTTAGCTCTCTAGGACTTTTGGCCGCTGAGATATAAACGTTTCTGTTGGTATACCCCCTCTATTTTTCTGTCATTTTTATCTAATATTTTAAGTTCTCATCAATATGCAACACTAAGAAAGCCTAGTTTTTCATAAAACTTATCCTATTATTATAGAGCAATACCATAGCAATCATTTGATACCAATTTCGGCTCTCTATAACTTTTGGTTGCCGAGTTTTAAGATGTTTTGGGGGTATACCCCCTCCACTTTTTTCTGTGATTTTTCTCTAATATTTATAGTTTTTATCAATATTCGAAAAAGGTAAGTCAGGTTGTTTTTGTGTCTTACCACATGACTTTAGAACATTATCTTAGCAATTCTTTGATACCAATTTCAGCTTTCTAGAGCTGTTTGTCATTGAGATAGTAGCAGTTTTATTGGTATACCCCCTTCGTTTGCAAGTGATTTTTCTCTTATATCTTAAGTTCTTTTAAATATTTGGGAAACAAGAAAGTCAGCTTGTTTATATACTTGTTGCATTATAATAGAATATTGTCATAGCAATCATTTTATAGCAATTTCAGCTCTGTAGAGCCTTTGGTAACTGAGATATCAGCAGTTTTATTGATATACCCCCTTCTTTGCCAGTGATTTTTCTCCTATATCTTAAGTTTTCTCAAATATTTGAGCAGCAAAAAATTCAGCTTGCTATATACCTTTTACATGGTCATAGAATATTGTCATATCAATTATTTGATACCAATATCAGCTATCTAGGACTTTTGGTTGTTGAGATATGTTTCCTTTGGTATACCCCCTATATTTTTCTGTGATTTTTTATCTAATATTTCAAGTTTTCATCAATATTCAAACACTAAGAAAGTCTTATTTTTCATAAATCTTATCCTATGAGTATAGAACATTACCATAGCAATTATTTGATACCAATTTAAGCTCTCTATATTTTTGGTTGCTGACGTATTAAGTTTTTTTGGTGGTATACCCCCTCAATTTTTCTGTGATTTTTCTCTAATATTTAAAGTTTTTATCAATATTCAAAAAAAGTAAGTCAGATTGTTTAAATGACTTACCAAGTGGTTTTAAAGCGTTATTTGAGCAATCATTTGATACCAATTTCAGCTTTCTAGGGCTTTTTGTCGATGAGATATTAGCAGTTTTATCGGTATACCCCCTTCGTTTGCAAGTGATTTTTCTCTTATATCTTAAGTTCTTTTAAATATTTGAGCAACAAGAAAGTCAGTTTGTTTATATACTTGTTACATGGTTATAGAATATTGTCAAAGCAATCATATTATAGCATTTTCAGTCTCTTGAACTTTTGGTTATTGAGATATATACGTTTCCGTTGGTATACCCCCTACATGTATATTTTTCTGAGATTTGTTTATCTAATATTTAAAGTTATCATCACTTTTTCATCAATGAGAAAGTCAAATTATTTATGTTTTTATCACATGATTAAAGAAAGTTATTCTAGCAATCATTTGATACCAATTTAAGCTCTCTAGATCTTTTGGTTACTGATATATTAGCAGTTTTCTTGGTATACCCCTTCGTTTGCCAATGTTTCTTTCTCTTATAGCTTAAGTTCTCTTAAATATTTGAGAAAGAAAAAAAAACATATTTTGTTTATACACCCTTTACATGGTTATAGAATATTGTCAAAGCAATCATTTGATACCAATTTTAGCTGTCTAGGACTTTTGGTTGCTGAGAAATATACGTTTCCGTTGGTATACCCCCTATATTTTTCTGAGATTTTTATCTTATATTTAAAGTTTTCATCTATATTCCAACAATGAGAAAGTCAAATTATTTATGTTCTTTATCTTATGTTTATAGAACATTATTCTTGCAATCATTTGATACCAATTTTAGCTCTCTAGAGCTTTTGGTCACTGATATATCAGCAGTTTTATTGGTATACCCCCTTCGTTTGCAAATGTTTTTTCTTCTATGGCTTAAGTTCTCTTAAATATTCGAGAAACAAGAAAGACATTTTATTTATATACCCTTTACATGTTTATAGAATATTGTCATAGCAATCATTTGATACCAATTTCAGCTGTCTAGGACTTTTGGTTGCTGAGATATATACGTTTCCGTTGGCATACCCCCTATATTTTCTGAGATTTTTATCTAATATTTAAAGTTTGCATCTATATTTCAACAATGAGAAAGTGAAATTGTTTATGTTATTTATCTTATGTTTATAGAAAATTATTCTTGCAATTATTTGATACCAATTTTAGCTCTCTAGAGCTTTTGGTCACTGATATATTGGTATACCCTCTTCGTTTGCAAATGTTTTTTTCTTTTATAGCTTAAGTTCTCTTAAATATTCGAGAAACAAGAAAGACATTTTATTAATATACCTTTTACATGGTTATAGAATAGTGTCATAGCAATCATTTGATACCAATTTCAGCTGTCTAGGATTTTTGGTTGCTGAGATATATACGTTTCCGTTGGTATACCCCCTATATTTTTCTGAGATTTTTATCTAATATTTAAAGTTCTCATCTATATTCCAACAATGAGAAAGTCAAATTAATTATGTTTCTTATCTAATGATTATAGAACATAATTCTAACAATCATTTGATTTAAATTTTAGCTCTCTAGAGCTTTTGGTCACTGAGATATCAGCAGTTTTATCTGTATACCCCCTTCGTTTGCCAGTGATTTTTCTCCTATATCTGAAGCTCCCTTAAGTATTTGCGCTACAAGAGAGTCGGCTTATTGATATATCTAATTGTATAATTATAAAATATAGTTATAGCAATCATTTGATACCAATTTCTGTTCTTTATGACTTTTTGTTCCTGAGAAATACACGTTTTCTTAGGTATACCCCCTCCATTTTCTGTGATTTTTCTCTAATAGTATTTAAAGGTTCCTCAATATTTGAACAGCACAAAAGTCTGACTATTAATGTATCTTATTATGTCGTTTTAGGATGTTATCATAGCAATCATTTGTTACAAACTTCAGCTCTCTATGGCTTTTGGCTGCTGAGCTATAAACGTTTCTGTAGGTATACCCCCTACATTGGTCTGTGATTTGTCTCTAAAATTGAAAGTTCTCATCAATACTTGAACATCAAGAAGGTCAAAATCATTCTGTATTTTTTCACATTAATATAGAACATTATCATAATAATAATTTAATACAAATTTAAAGTCTTTGGAGTTTTTGGTTGCTGAGATATCTGAATTTCGTTGATTTTCCCCCTTCGTTTATCTGTTATTTTTCTCTAATATCTGAAGTTCTTTTTTAATATTTGAGCCTTAAGATAGCCAGCTTGTTTATATATCTTATTACATGGTTATAGAGCATTGTCATAGCAATCATTTGTTACCAATTCAAGCTCTTTAGAGCTTTTGGTTGCTGAGATATAAACAACTGTGCTGGTATTCTCCATTTTCTGTGATTTTAGTCTAATACATGAAGTTTTCATTAATATTCGAACACCAGGAAGTCAGTTTGATAATTATATCTTATTACATAGTTATGTAGCATTGCAAAAGCAATCATTTGATACCTATTTCTGCTTTCTGTATCACCTTACTAACTGCGCTTATTAGGGGTTGTATTGAACACTGTGTGATTTTAGGTGTCACAAATGGGCATTAAAGTGATCCTCTGACCAAACTGGCACCCTTGAGCATTTGTTCTAAGGGTTCAAATTACATCCTATAACCCAAACCAAACCCTTTAAATGGCAATATAATTATTTCCCTTTGTAAATCCTGATTTTCGTCATTTTCATTAATATTCATGAAAATGCAAATGAGATGATTTTCATTTAGGCCCATGGCATCAACAAATTTGTCAAATAGAATAATTGATACAATAACAAGGAGCCACAATGATAGTTTAGGCCTGAAATTAGTTTTTTATGGGATAATTGATTTTTAACTTTTTTTTTTTCATTTTAATGTTTTAATGAAAATTCATGAATACGCAAGTAAGATAATTTCCATTACTTATCATAGCATAAAAAGGATATGTCTAAGCTTAAGAATGAGACCAAGTTCAATGGTCTAGGATAAAAAACAATTGAGATTTTTTTAATTTTCTTTGTGTACCCCCATTATTGACGCAAAAAATGAATATTTAGAGTAATTTAATAAAGCGCAAACGCCTCGACTTTCAGATGGCAGAAAACAGGATTTGATAGCTTTTTCAATGTACTTTTAGAGAATAATAGTGTAGAAATTTCCTTTGGGAAGGAAAGGGGGATATGGATAGCTAGAAGACTATTCCCTACCGTTTTTTTTGTGTTAAAATGACGTTTTTTTTTTAATTATGGGGTATCGTAAATAACGTGTCGTTTCACCATTAAAGCTACCAGCAATGCAAGTCCCCCCGATTTTTTACAAGTCTACAAACATAGTCCTACATGAAAATCATAAGGGGATTTGTTCAGGCCAGATGGTACCGACCCCCAAAATTTACGGTATTGGCTCATGGACCATAGAACTGACATAAACAAACAATTTAAGACAATAGATACATGTAAATCTCATTCAAAGCCTTAGTTGCTTGCAACTTCCTGGCCCTACAAAGAAACTCAGCCTCTAAATGTACATTATTCTAGGTCTGCAACATTTTTTATTATTATTATTATTATGGCGGAACCTTCGAAATTCGGGGCAATTCGAAATTCGGGGTAATTTATGTTTCCCACAGATTCTCCTTCTATGCAAAATGTTTTGAGAAGTTTTTAACAGTTGAAACTTAGATGTTTGCACTTTACAATGCTATGAAAATTGTATCTGAACATCAATTTTGTACAAGTTCACAAGCATTTATATTCGCGCACCCATTTTTTCAACAGTGAAGAAAAGAGAATTCTTTATAAAATATAGTCCCTAAGATTAAATTTAACTCAAATACAAACCAGGCAGGTTAGACAATTTCAAGTACCAGGAGTACTTTGGAGATGTCCAGCTCTACAAAATACTGAAACTCTGGCTGTTCTGGCACCACTGGATAATTTTAAAATTGAACTTTGTTTACTACTACACCGAATTTAGAAAGGACTTTTTGTCAGGCTGAAAATCCTACCTGAGCAATTCTAATCAAGAATACTTATGTTGACACATGAAAGTGATATGCACTAGTACAGGATATATTACTGCACATGTGCAAGAACTGTTTTGAACCTGTTTCGAAGGTACCATCATATATTTTTTTTACAATCTGAATATTTTATGAAAACAAATGCTTAAAGCCAGATGTACGTAATTGACCTCACGGTAGAAATTTTTTATTTTTTGCATGTGAGTGTATTTTGATGTCCTACATACGAAAAAGAAAAGAAATCGATACCGTTTCGAGCTTGTTTTCGAGATATCGGCCTTCAAAATCGTCAAATTTGAGAGCGAAAATACATTGACGTCAACGTAAAATGCGATTTTTAGACCCCCTTTTTGCTAATTTTCTTGATATATTTAAAAAAAATCCACGGTAGGATTTTTTAAACCAGAGGACCAATGGTCCTGTAAACGCTCACCTGAGATCTGCTTCATATACCAATAAACATATTTGAATATAATGGTTATTAACCCCAGTGCAGGGACAGATGAAGCCCTTGGGCCATTTTCTTTTTTCAGAATAATCAATATTTTGTCCATTTGCCAATTTCCTGCTGATTTTCCCCTTCAAATAACATTTTAAAAGCAGATGAGCCCCTGGGGTCCATTTTTTTTCAGAATCATTAAATTTCAGTCCTACTGCCCATTTCTTGCAAGACTTTCACTTAAAATGACATTTTAAAAGTTTTCCCCATTCAAATGCATTGACGACCTATGTTGACTATGTTGACCTTGCCATAAAATAGGTCAAGGTCACCACAGGGTCATGTTTTATATATACATTGTAGTACTTGAGCCACCCATACTTCATGCAAAGTTTCGTTGAAATCGGTTCACCGGTTCTGGAGAAGAAGATATTTTAAGGGTTTTTACCATATATGGGCATGGTGGCCATCTTGGTCACGTGACCTGGATTATTTATATACACATTGGTTCCCACTTCCTATAGATGCTTCATATAAACTTTGGTTTTGATTGGCCAAGTGGTTTCAGAGAAAAAAATCTTTGAAAAGTGTGTATGGACGACAGACCGGCCAAGGTCAAGAGATGACCTTGACCTAAATTAATCATATACCTTCATCTAATCCATTAGTTGTTTGCATCTACTACTTTTCAGATCTCAGGCTGCAATAGTTTTCAAAAAATAGCTAATTTCCACTTTTCCCATTATAAGTCTATGGAAACTTAAAGTTACCATAGCAACCAGAGTTCTTATCCGACTGGAATAAAAACACAAATTATGTAGTGGCTACTGTCAGAAACATGTATACAAAGTACAGGATTCATCCACTTGACAGTTTTTGAGGAGAAGATTTTTGAATGTTTTTCTCAAAATTTTGCCCTTTATGGGGCCCCAGCAACCAATCAAAATAAAGGATTAGGACAAAACTCGCAAGAAACGTCAAACACTACTCAATAAACATTTATGCAAAAACAAAATTCAAATGTCTGCAAGTTTAGCGGAAAAATAGCTAATTTCCACTTTTCCCATTATAAGTCTATGGAAACTTTAAGTTGCCATAGCAACCAGAATTCTTATCCGCCTGGAATAAAAAACACAAATTATGTAGAGGTCACTGTCAGGAACATGTATACAAAGTAAAGGCTTCATCCCCTTGACAGTTTCTGAGAAGAAGATTTTTGAATGTTTTTCGAAATTTTGCCCTATATGGGGCCCCTGCAACCAATCAAAATGAAGGATTAGGACAAAAGTCACATGAAACGTAAAGAACTACTCAATAAACATTTCTGCAAAAACAAAATTCAAATATCTCCAACAAGACAGCAAAAACTTGCAATTTTCACTTTTTTCCATTATAAGTCTATGGGAAGCATAAGTTGCCATAGCAACCAGAGTCCTTATCCGATCAAAACAAAAAACACAATTATTATTTCCCCCTACCTGTAGATGGTGTATGTGTAATATGAGAACAATCGGCCCAGCGGTTTCAGAGAAGAAGATCTTTGAAATTATGGACGACGGACGGACGACGGACGACGGACGGACGGACGACGGACGACGGACGGACGCCGGAGCATGGGTATACTATAAGCTCACCTATGAGCCTTCGGCTCAGGTGAGCTAAAAACTGATATGTATTTGAGAAATTCCTGAACCACATATAGATAACGAGAAAGTCCTTAGTTACCGGATTCGTTTTCCTGCTATAGTCGTGCGAAGAGAGGTAGTCGTTGCTGAATTCAGTACATATTACATGCGATGTCGATTTTGCGCCAAAATTTCCGACACTCAGGCTGTCAACCAAGTCTTCTAAAAAATATAGGAGTTTATATAGGAAATTTTTCTGAGACATATAGGAGGCATACATGTGATGAGTTTGAAAGAGGAATCAGGGAGATTTTTCTTTTATTTCAGGGAGATTTTTGAAAAATGTATAGAATATATAGGAAAATTCCTGATTCATTTCAGGGAGATTTTGATTTTTTGTTAAAAAGTGGTACATTTTCGAAGAATTTTTACCAATTTTAAGGCTCATTTCCTGGAGTCTCCCTGATGATGAGGGAGGTATCACATGTATGAGGAGGTTTTAGCTCATTTTGAGGAAAAATATAGGAGTTTTCTCTTGAAAATCGCTTCAATCTATGCTCTTATACTAACAATCCTTACTTCCAAACTCACCTTTCCACATTAAATAATGTCTAAAATATCTAGATAAAGTAACCATTCAGTTCCACAGCATCACAATCAAGACAGGTGACCATTCATGTGATAATGAAGTGTGCTGAAGCATTATGCAGGATGGTGATACTACACAGGCCCATTAGCTGACTCTCACATAATTAAAGGTTTTTATATAAAGGCATTCTTTTGGCAAAATAAAGTCTTTTTAATTGTAAAAATATATAAATAGAGAAAATTAAGGTCAACTTTTTCTCTACTTCAAAACTTAGACCTACTTTTATTTTTCACTGATCACTTTTAAAAGTAGTGAATATAAAAATTAAGTCTGAAAGAGTGAGTTATCATATTCTTTCTCAATGGTAAAATAGACTTCAATGTATTTTCACGTTTACAAGAAAATTTATCCTGCCTCTCCTGGTTGACAGATTTTCACTATTTGGTGTCATTTGAAAAGTAAATAAATAAAGCAATAAACAAGGTATTTTCATTCATTTCTATACATGCGTTTTAAGGCTGCAATTATTTAAAGAAAATGTGATATTATTTTTACAGTTTTTGGGCAACGTCACCAATGAAAATGAAGTTTTCAAAATTCCCTTCAGTTTTAAATTGTTGTATATGAAAAATACAAAGTCAGAAAATTTCATCAAAAATCTTATTTATTGCTTTTATCATTTACCTTTCAACTGACACCAAAATTACGAAAATATGTTGACCAGGAGACAGAATAATTTTTCTTGTAAACGTGAAAATACATTGAAGTATATGGAGTTTGTGACGTTGTGGACATTAATTTGGCACATCACTGTAGATAAAAAAAAAAAAGACACAATATAAAAACAAGACAATTTTGATGGAAACTAGGATATATAATTAATTAATTATGAAAATGGGCCATGCTTTGGACTTAAAAGTAACCCTGACTAAGGAGTAAGGGGTAATATAAAGACCATTTATGCACTTTATAATATACAGTATGAATATGATTTTATTTAAAAATAAAGATGAAGAATAAAGAGGCAGTTTCAGAGCACTACTATAAATTTGCCATATATGATCATTCATCGGCAAAAAATTTTCCAAAAAATATAGGAAATATTTTAAAAATATAGGAGATATTATAGGAATATAGGAGGTGCTTAAAAATATAGGATTTTGACCCAAAATATAGGAGTTTAATAGGAATATAGGAATTGGTTGACAGCCTGGACACTGTTTAGTATTCAATATTGCTAACTGTCGCGGAAACGTTGTTTTCTTCGGGATAACATGTCCAAAATCTATATTTTGAGCAAAAATAATAAATAATATCAAACTTTTTACATTTCTGAAGTCCTCTGCGTAATTGTATGGATATAGTTGCGTATTCCGAACGTAAACTGACGCTAGAAATGACGTTTCGAGCGAAAAATGACGTTACGAATGCGGCGTAAAAATGACGTTTCAACCCTTAGATACGCACGTTCCTTTGAGCGCCTTCAATTACGTACATCTGTCTTTAAAACACAAATGATGCATATCACCAATACCATGAGAATCTTGTGTGACTGAGCAAACTGACAGCACAACAGCCTGCGTTTCCATGGAAACAGCATCAGCAAGGTGACAGAACTGTGGACAGCTAGCGATCATTCTGATCTGGGCCGCGGTGGGTCTACACTGCGGATCCTGATCCCAGCACACAGACATAAGGTCCAGGAAGTGGGATGGGTAGTTGGCCTCCTGTAACATTTAATGCCATTTAATATTTAACCAATATCTAACAACAGGTATAGTATGAGCTAGATATATCGATGTTCAAGAGATGTAGACTTCTAAAATCTTCAATCCAAACATTTGAGCAAATAAGTTGCTGATGCCAACCCCTGATCAAGTGCGATAGCTCTTCCTCGACTTTCTTCCAGGTGCACTAAAATGAACTGTCTGGATATTTATTTTTACGCATCAACCTCTGCAAAGCCTTGGAATGCCAGAAAGTGGCCCTCTATACAAATTTTCAGAAGTGCTCTTACCTTTGATGTGATGTTTGGTCTTCCACCATTACAGACATGCACAGCTGGGTTATTTATGTCCGCCAGTGGAGCTCGACAAGTCAGCAGTTCAAACATAAACATACCAAAGGAGAATATGTCAACCTGTAATACAGATGAGAAAATTGTATAAGATGTAAGTAAAAACACAGGCACAGGTTAGCTGCGAGGACTAGTTTTTTGTTGGATTTTTCCAAAGATTGACAAGAAATTTATACGAGGGGCGTTCGGAAAGTTCGAATAATTGTTTGATCATTCAACTAATATTCATAGTAATACAAAAATAAACATATTAAATTTAACTTCAACATGTCCTCTATAAATGCTGTGAAAACCAAGATGATGCACAAAGACATAATAAAAATATTATCATTATAAAAAGGTGAGGTATGGGTACCCGGAGCACGCCAACGTCAAAATGACGTTTCGAAAACGTCAAACTTTATTTTAAGGATGTTCGCTGCTAACATTTGACATTTTGGAACTTCCGGTTTTTCTTTTCTTGAATATCTCGTAAACGGTTGCAGATATTTTCCTAATATTTTATATTTGGATACATATTGATAGTATGCATCGAATGAGCCATGAAAATTGTCAATCTAAGAAACTTCATTTTTTCACCCCATTTTCTGCAACTTTTCAGAAAATTTTAGTTGTCAGTAAAATTTAGGGGGTAGGGTAGATTAAACTTGAATATTACACATCTTCAAATTAATTGCACTAGTTCAATGTTTATTTTAGCAGCAGTATATGTGTACATGGTATTCTAAGTCATTCTTTGTGTCTTTGGTGTGCTGGTTTTAAAATTTAAGGTGGTTTTATGAAATGGGCTTTTAAAAACAAAACAGCCGAAAAAAGGCCGAAAATGGGGATTTTCAAGTTGTTGGTTCTCTCTTATATGCTCACTACCCTATATATTTCTTTCTTTTATTCGAACAATATTACCAAGTTCTATGTTGTGTGAAAATACAAGAAAAAGTTTGAATCAACAAATATGGGTTTGGTACATTTCAAAATATTGATTATTTCCGACTTTTCAAGTATGGGGGTAGGGTTAGAAAAGGAATTCTAAAATTTTGTCATCCACTCCCAGTTGCAAATTTTTCTATGCTTTTGGTCCAAAATTGTCTGCGCTACGTAAATATTATGACTTTTGAAAGCATTCTAGGTGCATTTTTGTTCAAGACAGGTATGTTTCAAAGAATTATAAATTAAATTAATTTTACCAAATTTAAAACATGGTGCTCAGAGGTCTCATTCAGAGGCCTGTAGCTTGAAAAAATGCACACTACCCTATATTTATTTTGTTTTCAAATGTCTTGTGTTGTATTTTGGAATCAAAAAAGAGTGGTTAGAAAAAAAGTTTGAATACTTTTTCATTGGCAGCGAACATCCTTAATCCATTTGGCGATGATCACACTTTCTCAGCATAAACGCCAACAATATCTACGCATTTAATGTGTCAGTCCATTCTTTTGTTATAATTTTTCGTAACCAGTATCAGTATGTGGTGATACAGCACCCTGAGTCTATTTTGCTAATATTGTTACATATAATTGATTCAATAATATTGATTCTTTTAAAAGCTATTACTTATAATTTATATATATATATAATCAAAGGGGAGTAACCCAATTAATTAATATATATTTCTTTTTATGTTTCTACAATTTATTATCTAGAACTTTGTAGAAGAATGTCATTGATTATTTTTATCACTGTTATATAATTTAGAAGTATAGAAAATTCTATGAGCACTTTGTGGATAATTCCAGATGAAAATGGAGTGAGTGTTTTTTTTTACCATAAGTTAAAAATATATTTGGACTATGTATACTGAGATCTCGAAGGGTCTAGTGGACTCTCGTTTAGTCTTGATGGTCGTTGCGGCCTTGAATTCTCTCTGGAGAATTCTAAATTCTCTTTGGAGAATTTAAAAGAACTTTCGTTTAGTTTGTTTCTTTTCTAGAGAAAAGTTTATTATATCATTCTCTAGAAACCTGGAGAATTTCCTTAGATGTATAAATATAGGTCCCAATTCAATCGTAGGTATTCAGAAATTTGAAGTGATTTAAAGTATATAATTTTGGTTGTTTCACTAGTGTTTTGTGTGGATTAAAATATACATGTGCTCATATTCTGGTTACTGGATTGTGGACTTACATTTGAGGGACAAGGACTTATTTGACATTAACTTTGTAAGTTATTTATTTATTTATTTACTTATCTGTTTGTTTGTTTTTATGTATTTGCAGCATTTATTTGTTTGATTAAATATTGTTAAGTTTAAATTACTTGGTTGTTTTTCGCTGTACCTGTCTAGTTACGCTAGGTCGTAACAGATTTTGGGGGCTCGTCCGGGATTGAACATTTTGTGCACCGAATTTATTCAGAATCTTAAAAGATATTTACTGTTTGTCATACCAGCAAAAAGCAACCATGTCATTCAAACTTGGAGATTTCATTGCTGCGCCTTCTCAAGAGCTGTTAAACTTGGCCAAAAAGAGTGATCTTCTAGACATTGCTAGTCATTACAGCATACCAAATGTTAAAACATCCATGTTAAAGCATGAAATCAAGAACATTATTATTCAGTTCTTTGTTGATGAGGAAATTTTTGAACCCTCTGCAACATCTCATATTATGGTCTCACAAACCGACTTACAGTTAAAGACAGGGCTGGGGTATAAAAGGCCTCACAGGTATACCTGTGTCATTCTTTCTCTGACTGTTGAAGGGTTAACATCAATTCTGTGATTCTGATTGGTTTTCAGTAGAGGGCTACTGTGACATCACAAAATGATTGACAGGTCTTACCTGTCTGCAACTAGCCTTATTATCTCTTATTATGTAACAGGAGGCACACTTCATAATTGGTTATAATAGACAGTCAAAACTGTTTTGTCATGAAGAATTAATTTCTTGGTTTTCTTCAAATAATTACTAATATTGTTTCAATAAATAAATAAATAAATAAAAATAAAAATAAATAAAGAATGTGATTTCTGTCTGTCAGACATTAAAATTAAAGTGGAAATATGAACTTATATTCTTGAAAGGGAAGGATATTAAAATGATCATAATTAAACAATTTAATGATAATTAAATAAATAAATATAAATGGTGATTCTGTTTACCATGTACAAAACTAGATTTTACTACTGTAGTATATAAAGGTTATGAGAAGCAAAACAGAAAAAATATAGGAACTTGTATTCTTGAAATGCATAGGCATTGAAAATCATCATAATTTAACATTTTAATGATAAATAAATACAAATATGTGATTCTTTTAACATGCACAAAACTGGATTTTACTATGCTATTAAATGTATAAAAAAGTGAATAAAAAAATGTTTTGGATTATTATTGTTTCCTATTCCTGTCTTATGCAGCTATATTGATAAATGAATTGTGGCTGTTTATTACAGTCAATTATGACTTGTGATCCTTATCAGTTTTATGACCCCTATAGGTAGCCAGATTACCTGGAGTAAGCCACGCCCACTGCTACTGTCTGGCTACCTGTTCTCTTTGATGCTGGGAACCAGACCCCCCGGCATGAAAACCCTGTCTTTAAGAGAGCTAGAAAATAAAAGACAGTTAGAATTAGAAAAAATGAAATTAGAATTTGAAGAAAGAAGAAGATTAGATAAGGAAGAAAGGGAAGAAAGAATGCATAGAGAAAAGTTAGAGCTTGAAAAGCAAAAGTTAGAATTTGAAAGAGAAGATAAAGAAAAACAAAGAGAAATGGAAGAACGAGAGAAAGAAAGACAAAGAGAAATGGAAGAACGAGAGAAAGAAAAACAAAGAGAAATGTTAAAAGAAATAGAACTTGAAAAAGAAAGAATGCATTATGATATTAAAATGAAAGAGCTTGAATTAAGCAGTAAATCAATGCCTCCTGTGTTTTTTGATCCTAGTAAAGTATTTGATGTTACAAAGCATATCAGGCTCGTTCCTCCATTTCAAGAAAAAGAAGTAGATAAGTACTTTTTACATTTTGAGAAGGTAGCAGAAAATTTGAAATGGCCAAAAGAGCATTGGACCTTGCTTCTACAGAGTGTTGTTATTGGTAAAGCTCGAGAAATTTACACTCAGCTTCCACTTGATCAAAGTTCAGATTATGACACAGTCAAAAATCTGATTCTTAAGGCTTATGAGTTAGTACCTGAAGCTTATAGGCAGAAATTCAGAAATTGTAGGAAAGAACATGACCAAACCCATGTAGAATTTGCTAGAACTAAGGAGCAATTATTTGATAGGTGGTGTTCTTCAAAGGATGTAAAGTCTGATCATGCAAAATTAAGACAGCTCATGCTTGTTGAAGAGTTCAAACGATGCATACACTCTGATGTCAAATCTTTTCTTGACGAAAGGGAAGTAGAAACTTTAGATGTAGCAGCACGATTAGCTGATGATTATGCTTTGACTCATAAGGGTTCTTTTATTGACAAAAGGCTTATTTACAAACCACATTACAAGAAGCCATATTATAGAAAACCTCCTTACAAGAAACCTTTTAACCCTCAATTTAAACCTAATACACCTCAGTCAAAACCATTTAACCCTCAACAGAGAAATAATTCTCCTCAACCTAATCCACAACCACAAGCTGGACTAACAGCTGATAGTTCCAGTCCTTCACATAATCCTAAAAATAAAGATACTAGTGAAAACAAAGGTCAAAGATCCTCATACTCACCCCGGCTGTTTTGCAATTATTGTAAAGGTGACGGTCACGTCATTTCTGAATGTGAAACTTTGAAAAGAAGAAAAGAGAGACAAAATCAAAATAATTCTAGACCAACAGGTCTTACTTCTTTAAGGTCAAAACCACAGTCGATTATTCAGGATGAAAATCCTATTTTGGCCAAAACGTCTGCGACTGATTGTATTATGGAGATTTATGAACCATTCTTATCAGAAGGTTTTGTGTCACTTACTAGTGATTCTGCCCAGTCTACCCCTATTAAAATCTTACGAGATACCGGAGCTTCTCAGTCTCTTATTTTAGCAGATACCCTGCCTTTTTCCGAGAAGACTTCAACTGGGACAAGTGTCCTTATTCAGGGAGTAGAGTGTGGATTTGTTAATGTACCGCTCCATAACATTTATTTGTCTTCAGACTTAGTTTCTGGTCCTGTGGCTGTAGGTATTAGGCCTTCTTTACCTTTTAAAGGTGTTCACTTGCTATTAGGCAATGACTTAGCCGGAGATAAAGTTGTGGTAAACCCACTTTTGACCAATACACCTTGTGAGGATCAATTGCCTGATCCCATTGAGCAGGAAATTCCTGATCTTTACCCTTCATGTGCCGTTGCAAGGGCTATGGCAAAAAAAGTCAAATTGAATGATGGGATACAGGATATTGACTTAACTGACACTTTTATAGGTCAGTCTTTTCATGATGAGATTTCAAAATCTCTTTCTTCAAGTCAAACTGACTTCAACAATCAAAGGTCAGACAATGACCTTTCACCTTCAATTTTTGACCAAGGTCACGACCAAATGTCAAGGTCACAACTTTGTCAAGAACAGCACAGTGATCCTGAAATCTCGCCTTTATTTGAAAGGGCTTTAGATGAAAATGAAATTTCTCAGGTTCCTGTTTGTTTTTATGTCAAAAATGACATCTTAATGAGAAAATGGCGTCCTCCTGATGTTTCAGCGGAAGACGAATGGACCATAAATCACCAAATTGTGGTTCCTAAGGCTTATCGTCCTGAAATCTTAAACTTGGCCCATGAAACTCCCATGTCAGGTCATTTAGGGATAAATAAGACTTACCACAAAATTCTCAAGCATTTCTACTGGCCAGGATTAAAATCTGATGTTTCCCAACATTGCAAATCCTGTCACACTTGTCAAATGGTAGGAAAACCTAATCAGACTATTCCAAAAGCTAATTTACAGCCTATTCCTGCATTTGATGAACCATTTAGTAGGATTATCATTGACTGTGTAGGTCCGTTACCCAAGACTAAATCAGGTTGCCAATATCTCTTGACTATAATGTGTGCTTCAACACGTTTTCCTGAAGCAATTCCACTCAGGAATATCAAGACGAAAACAATAGTTAAGGCCCTTGTAAAGTTTTTCACACTTGTAGGTCTTCCAAAATCAGTCCAATCAGATCAGGGTTCCAATTTTATGTCAGGAACATTTCAGCAAGTAATGCATGAACTTGGCATTAAACAATACAAGTCATCAGCTTATCATCCTGAAAGTCAAGGTGCTTTGGAAAGATTCCATCAAACTTTGAAGAACATGATCAGATCTTACTGTTTTGACACCGAAAAAGATTGGGATGAAGGCATACATTTGCTATTATTTGCTGTCAGAGAGTCAGTACAAGAGTCTCTTGGGTTCAATCCGTTTGAACTTGTTTTCGGACACACTGTTCGTGGACCTTTAAAACTTATGAAAGAGAAGTTTCTTTCAAGTAATGACAGTCCTTTGAACTTACTTCAGTATGTGTCTGACTTCAAAACTAGATTGACAAAAGCTTGGGAAGTTGCTCGGTCCAATCTTAAGTCAGCTCAGAGCAAAATGAAGTTGCATTTTGATGAAAATGCTCAGAACAGAAATTTTGACCCTGGAGACAAGGTGATTGCTCTTTTGCCCATTCCTGGCAGGCCATTACAAGCTAGATATTATGGTCCATATACTGTTGAGAAAAGGTTAAGTGATGTAAATTACATTGTTAACACTCCTGGGAGGCGCAAGCAAAAACAATTATGTCATATTAACATGCTTAAAAAGTACATTGATAGGGATAGTGATAATGATAGTTCAGTTATTTCCTCAGTAAGCATAGTTAATTCTGTCCCTCATGAACAAAATCAGACAGACTTTGAAGAAATGAACTCTGTGAACTGTGAACCATTATCCTCAAAACTCCAGAATTCTGACATTCTGCATGACCTCGATCAGAAACTGTCACATCTAGATCCGGACAAGAAACATGAACTAAAACAATTAATTCTTGAATATGAGCACTTATTTCCGGACATTCCATCCAGAACCGATAAAATCTACCATGATGTAGACATTATTGAAGGAGCAAAACCGGTGAAACAACATCCGTATAGACTTCATCCTGAAAGACAACAATATCTCAGGAAAGAAGTTAAGTATTTGCTGGACAATGACTTTATAGAACCTAGTCAAAGTGAATGGAGTTCTCCTTGTATACTTGTGCCAAAATCTGATGGGACATTTCGAATGTACACAGACTATAGAAAAGTAAATTCTGTCACAAAAACTGACACATTTCCCATACCAAGAATTGATGACTGCATCGACAACATTGGTCACGCCAAATATGTGACAAAATTCCATCTATTGAAAAGGTTTTGGCAGATTCCATTTACAGACAGTCCAAAGGAGATTTTAGAATTTGTTACTACAGAAAGACAATTTCGAAATAAACTGAAAGCGCTGAAATGTTGCTTGGTTCGCTTGGTTAATAGTTTGACTTTCGGTCTGGATGGGTGTAAAGCTTACATCGACGATGCCATCATCTACAGTGAAGAGTGGAAACAACACCTGGAGATCATCAGAGAATTCTTCAAAAGACTCAGTGATGCTAAACTGACAATAAACTTACCGAAAAGTGAATTTTGCCATGCTAGTTTGACATTTCTAGGACATATTGTTGGACAAGGTCAGGTCAGACCTGTAGAAGCCAAAGTTGAGGCTATATCAGATTTTCCTGTACCTACAGGAAAACGGCAACTGATGCGCTTTTTGGGTATGGCTGGATATTACAGAAAGTTCTGTAATAATTTTTCAGTTATAGCTGAGCCTTTGACAAACTTACTTTATGATAAGAAGGTCAGGTATGTTTGGAATAAGGCTTGTCAGAGTTTTGTTCGATTTGGGCCATACTTAAAAGTGTGTCAGCTCTATTAGCACTGCAAATAAAAAAATAATCCATGCTAACAGAATGATTCCCTAATTTCTTTTTAAGCCTGAACCTTCCAAGAAAATGTGTCATATCCGTCCTATCAAGCCGTCCTTGCATTAAACTTGAGCTCTACGTAGGTTGTTCGGAAAGTTCGTGTAATTGTGTTATATCTCTCATAATTTTCATCCATTGTACCGGAAAGTTGTTGTGCGTGCACTAATCATTCATGGAGGCATGTAACACCTCAAAGATTTCTCACAATCGGTAAATTGGGCCAAACATTTTAATTGTCCTTTGAAAACATGGTATCAAAATGTAGAAAAATTGTTGAATATATTTGATTTTATTTTTTCTTAACCTAATATGTTCACCTGTTCTGTATAGATATCCCTTCCAGCATGCACCAGTATTTCCGGGGCAATAAATGGTGGTGTTCCCCCATAACCCTTAGCTCCTGCTGGCATGACAGACCGGCTGATTCCGTAGTCCGCTAGCTTCACTGTTACCATCTGTTTGGGGTCATTGTCGGAAGACTTGGGGAAGTGCCACACGAGGACATTATCAGACTTCAGGTCACGGTAGATGATGCTCCTCTTGTGTAGATAATCCAAGGCATCTGCAACCTGAAAAATATCAGTCAATTATTCAGTTATACGTTTGATCCTTCATTAAAGGTCTAACATGACAGCTTAGGTCATGTCAGATATGTTACCTACATCATACATGTGATGAGTTGGAAATCGGCATCAGGGAGATTTTTCCTTCATTTCAGGGAGATTTTTTTAAAATGTATAGAATGTATAGGAAAATTCTTGGTTCATTTCAGGGAGATTTTGAATTTTTGTGAAAAAGTGGTACATTTTAGACAAATTTTGCCACTCATTTCCTGGAGTCTCCCTGATGATGAGGGAGGTATCACATGTATGCTACATAAAATTATGAAGTCTACATTTTCTAGGCAATTTTAGAGGCGGTGTACTAGTATTTGGTTTCCAATCTGTCACCACTGATTGTCAGCATGCTCTTCTAAAATCAACAATATGGGCAACAATTACATGTATTCATAACAGAATAAGTCACTGATGATTTCGAACTAAAAAATATGTTCAAACTAAACAATCCCAGTTGAAGGCCCAAGCGAGCCAATCACCTTTGATCACAAAGGCCATCAACAAGATGGCATCTGGCAAAGCAGCTGGACCATCAGGTATCGTTGCTGAGATGCTGAAGCCCCTTGGTGAAGCTGGTGTAGCTGAGGTGCGTGATTTTATCGAGGACATCATCTCAGAAGGTTGCATCCCAATTGACTGGCAGGAGAGTTACATTGTCAATTTGTACAAGGGCAAAGGAGATGCTCTGAACAGGAGTAACTACAGGGGCTTGAAGCTGATTGAACAGACGATGAAAGTATTGGAGCGTGTAGTAGAAGGACTCATCCGGCAAAGAGTTGAGATTGATGAGATGCAGTGTGAGTTTATGTCAGGTCATGGCACTACAGATGCGATTTTCATTGTCCGTCAACTACAAGAGAAGCACTTAGCTGCTAACAAGCTGCTCTACATGGCCTTCGTTGATCTGGAGAAAGCATTCGATCGGGTCCCACGGGATGTCATCTGGTGGGCAATGCGAAAATTAGGAATCGACGAGTGGCTAGTGCGCCTTGTCCAGTCCATGTATAAAGACGTGAGAAGTAGGGTAAGAGTTGGCAGTGGATACAGTGAGGAATTTTGTGTCAAAGTAGGTGTTCATCAGGGCTCTGTCCTAAGCCCGCTTCTCTTCATCATTGTGTTAGAGGCTTTATCCAGGGAGTTTCGAACAGGCTGCCCTTGGGAGCTGTTGTATGCAGATGACTTGATGATTAGTGCTGAGTCCATGGAGGAACTACTGGTAAAGCTGAAGACATGGAAAGCAGAGATGGAGAGGAAAGGCCTTCGAGTGAACATGGGGAAGACAAAGATCATGGTCTCTGGCCCCAATCTGGACCTTCTGAAAAAATCTGGAAAGGATCCCTGTGGTGTCTGTCAGATAGGTGTAGGAAGAAATGCTATCTTCTGTGGTGGCTGCTTGTCCTGGATCCACAAGAAATGCAGTGGAATCAAAGGCCCCTTGCGCCCTGATCCTGATTTCAGATGTGCTCGCTGCCTAGGAAAGGCACGTCCAATAGATGGAAGACTAGTGAAGGAGGTTCAGGTTGATGACGAAACAGTTGAGGCTGTTCCAGAGTTCTGTTATCTGGGAGACATGCTTTCTGCTGGTGGTGGTTGTGAACTGGCTGCAATAACACGTTGCAAATCCGCTTGGGGCAAGTTCCGACAGCTACTCCCCCTACTCACCAACCGCAATCTGCCACTTTTGACCAGAGGTCGAGTTTATTCAACTTGTGTGAGAAGTGTAATGCTGCATGCGTCAGAAACATGGGCCATGACTGTGGCTACACTTAACCACCTACGGCGCAATGACCATGCGATGATCCACTGGATCTGTAATGTCAAGGCGAATGATGAAGTAAGCTCAGACTCCCTTCTCTCAAAGCTTGGACTCCAGGATATAGATGTGGTGCTTCGCTCCAGCAGAATGAGATGGTATGGACAGGTAGAGCGCAGCAAAGGCTGAATTGCTCAAGTACACAAGCTGAACATAGTTGCACAGAGAAGATCTGGCAAGCCAAGGAAATCATGGGATGAAGTGTTGTTAGACGACAGAAAAAAGCTAGGAATGGATACTGCTGATCCTCAGAATCGCTCAGAGTGGAGAGGTCGTCTAAGAAGGAGACTTGTCAAACAAGTCCAACCCTCAGTAGAGGACAACGGACTATAAAACGGATATGATGATGATGATGATGAATCCCATCAAAGAACTTTTTAGCAGATAAATAACTAAATTCTATGCAAAAGGCATCAATATTCCTCTGATTTAGGTATACTCATATGTCCTTTATTTAGTCTCAGCTTTGAGAACCTCTAAAGTTACTGCTCTCACCTGTATCACAACTTGTTTTATCACAAACACTGGCAGTCTAAGCCCCTCTTTGTGCCTCTTTTCCAGCAAATCTTGGAGGGACCCCATAGGGGCCAGAGCTAGTAGCAGTGCCAGTGGTCTCCTGGAGAACCCTAGTAGGGGTACAATATGGGGGTGGTGGACTGTCTGAAGTATGGATACCTCCTGACGTGCTGTGGTGTAGGCCTGGCACACTTTCTCTAAGGCCATCTGGGTAGCTAGCTGAAACACATATTGAATACACTTCATTAAAATCCTAAATCCAGGGCCCAGTTGTTCAAAACTAACAACGTCGTTAGTTAACGTTTCGTTAAAATTTCAAACATTAATATTACAAATACACTGTTATTTTTTGTTGAAAAAATGTGAGAATCCTTTGCACTGCAAAGGATTCTCACATTTTTTCAACAAAAAATAACAGTGTATTTGTTACTTTAGCCGATATTTGCTTAACAAATTTATGTCTTAACGATATAGTTAAGCTAACGATGCTTTGAACAACTGGGTCCTGGAAAACATGTAGCATAATAAACAAGCATCTGCAAAATTTAAACAGAAAATCTTACTGAAGACTTATACAAACAATAGACAGCAAATACTGTAATCCAGATGAGCATGTGGTACCTACTGATGTGCATTTCAGCTATAACACAATTAAAAGGATGCATGTGTCCCATTTTATCAAAAAGCTACAGAAAAATGACAGAATTCTATGAATCTATCATATGCGCAAAAGAGTTTAAATCAAGACAGCTTCCTACCGCTCTTTTCTGCTCTTTGTCATCATCTGTGTACAGTATCTTTACTGCTACTTTACATATTGTTGTGGAATCCTGAAAATAATTACAATGTGATGTTAACAAGCCGTTTACAACCATTAAACCCATGTTACAACAGGGTTCCCACAAACTTCATAATGTACAATTCCCTGACTTTTCCCTGACTTTTCCCTGACCAATTTTCAAAATTCCCTGACCAAAATCATCGGCGTTTTCAAGCGTATGTGGTCATTTTAACTAATGTTGGCCTCCTTCCACCCCTTCAGCCAACCCTTACCACCTTCACCATGTTCAGAATGAATGGTTAAAATCTACTGAGTATGTATTGGTATCATTTTTTCTTTTTGGTTTGTTTGTTTTTGTCTTGTTTTGTTTTATAGACTTGAGTACAGTGATTCAAAAGGTCATCCTTCTTGTATCATATCATAATTCATCAAAAAGTTTGGACAACCCTACCAATTGAACATAATGAACGCACAAATATTGCTATTGTGGTATTATGAAACACATTGTTTAAGCAAGGTTATCATCATCATTCAAATACATGTATATGGAAATTTTGATTCTCAATCATAACCAGTGTAGTCCAAAATAAATATACTCCTTCACAGATATTTTGATCTAGGTATATGTGCTGTCTGCCAATACAGTAAAGCTTGTTTGTCCTCACTTAAAGATGAATTATAATAATCTGAATCATAAGAATTTAATTTATTCAAACAGGTAGATTCTTAAATTGTCTGCAACATGCTGACAAAGCTTTGTATGCCTCTCAGTTTAGAAAATGTGGCTACATACACTCTTGTTAATTGAGAGAACTGAGCTAGAAATTAATCAAGCCCATAACTGATCAATCATTAGTTAAAGATCAAGATCTGAACTGCAACAAAATATGTTAAAAAAGAACCAAGAAAGTTAAGGGAAAAATATGAACATCTTAGAAAGGTGTAATTAAAGTAACTATTATACAAGCATATATGCAAAAAGCAAAGCAAAAGCAAAAGCAAAGCAAAGCAAAGCAAAAGCTATCATTTGTTTATAGGTACTGTTTCCTAAGAAAACCTGTTTTTGCATGCCCCTAAAACAATTCAGCAGCAGTAAATACTCAGCTGACCAGCACATTGTACATGCTATTCCTCTACTGCATAAAGACACCATCTTTTGTTGCTGTACAGACTGGTTTAAACTGGACCTAGTCAAAACCCCCAAAACAGGTTTTTATGACAGTCCTTGAATTAAGAAATGGGTCTTGTAAATCTCAAAAACCTGATGCAGCAACTGATTAGGACTACAAATTTTGACAAAAATCTGAACACATTTCTTTACTCCAATAATGTCAGAAAGGTTGAAATCAGAGTAGACCTGGTAAACTGAACTGCCTCTTTACATAACTTTAAGTAAGATCCATTTTTACTTGACAATATTTGACCACACAAGCCACTAAACAACTAGCAGTCTGCAACATGCAGAAGAGAAATGTGTTATTTCCTTTTTATAATGTCTGTTATTATTTCAAAATTCCTGAAGCTTTTTTCAAGTTTCTCTATTTGCATTGAGGCTTCCTCTATTTCAACCCGCTTTTCTTTAGCTTTTGTCCTGAAGGCATTTGATTTAACAATGAGGTCCATCTTCAACTTTTTTTCTGCTTGCTGAGCAAGATCATCTACCTCTCTAAGAAGCACATCCACACTAAATTCTAGCTTACGCTTTGTTGATTTAACAGTGGCAAGTTCATCCTGAAGACTTTTTCCTTAACTCTTCTCCGTTTGCAGCTTTCATTCTTTGTTTATTTTCTAGGTGTTGACCGTACCTTATCCTTGCACTTCGGCAAGATTCAAGCATCCTCTTTGATACAGTTATACTGGATATATCAAATCTTGTCTCACCTTCCTTCTTAGCTTTTCCGGAACTCACTTCTGCCTGTTTTGGTTTTGGTAGATGCAAAAGTCCATCATGTACTTGTCTATAAGCTATTAATTTCTCTTTGGCCATATTGTCCTTCAAAATGTCCTTGTTTGTGGAAAAGCCTCGTACCACAGAGGACTGTCCATGTGACAGAATCAAAAGTAATTTGACAACATACCACAATGTGCTGTACTTTTCCTGATTACCTATGTAGGTGTAGTAAAAGTCATCAAATCTACCACTCTTGTAGTTAAATTCAAGCAGCTTACTTTGGTGGTGCAGCTCCATATCTCTGATCCATTGCTTTAATTCCTGCAGCGCATCATCACAATTGGTGGGAGACAACCATTTAGTGTTCATTAACTTCTGAAGGATGATTTCCATTTTCTCAATGGCCTTCTCTGGATGACTAGCAAACATTTTTGGGTCTAGTGCATTGAGAGCTCTAATAAGGGTGAATTTCAGTGGACTTCGTTCAAGTATCTTCTCTGTCATTTGAGCCGCCTCGTGGGAAAACCAACAATGTGGTTTCCGAACAGGTCCGACACAAACCGGCCTGTACAAGCACAGAAGCAGGCAAGAAGCTTGAAATTTTAGATTTAAGTAGAAGAGGAATTGTACTATCCGAGTAGCGAAAACAAAGGCGCTGATCAGCTTCGCGGTTACCGCGAAGCTGATCTGCGTCTTTGTTTTCGCCTATGCAGATTGCTGGTTTTCCCATGAGGCGGCTCATTTTTTGAGACATAAGATACATTCCTGCTCAAACTCGAAAATTTGTAGCTTACTGGCCTTCTTATTTTTCTCTTCATCATCAATAACTTGCTTTGCAGCAAACCCAATATCCACCTTGTCTGGTGAGACAATGTTCTCTTTCTTGTCAATGTCAACCCTTGCAATGTTTCTGGCTGAATTTAATACTGATTTTTTGATAAAACGACTCAGGAGGTTGGATACAATCTTGTTAAGTTCGCATGAGATATATGGCATCATTGGTTTGTCTGTCTGGAACAGCTCTAAATATGGAATCAACACTTTGGCAATACATACAAAGAAATTCAACTTTGCAGGCATTAATGGGTCTTCAACATATTCACACAGATTGGTGTAAGACTGATAAGTTGGACGTTTGCTCTTTGGCAACTTCAGAGTAGTCACAATTTACTTCTGGACACAGGGCCAAATGTTAATTGCACGTTCTGCAACAGGAACATCCTCTAACCAACGAGTGGAGTAGAATTTTAGATCAAATTTAGCATTTCCGCCACATGCAGCAAGATAATCTTCTCTACGAGCTGGTGAATCATTGAAGCAGTTATAGAGAGACCTCATGACACCATCTAATTTCAAGCCTGCTTTGGTAGCCCCATATTTGAAAGCACCGTGAACTATGTGTAGACCACATGATCCAACATTAATGAGTGATGGGATGTCTGGTTCTGATTTCTCTCTATCTTCAACCAACAAGTCCAAAAACAGTTGGTACTGGGACCATCCATAGAGATTTGTAACATGTTTCTCGTGTTCAGCTTCAACAAACCACCTTTAAACTTCCCCAACAAAACTTCAGCCCTGGTATGGCCTAGAAAGACGGAATCAAAGTACCTGGTCACAACTCTGTTCAACTCATCGTCACAGAAACGAAGCAATAAATCCATTTGTTCTTCTTGCAGCACTTTATTCAGTGACTCGTCAAACGAGACAATAAATATTGTTCATGGCTTTTGAATTTTGTTACTCAGGTCTTCTTTGAAATAGGTGGAAACATTTTCTGGAAAAGGGTGTTTGTGTTTGCACTTGAACTAGAAGAATAATGACTAACTACAGTTTTTACTGTCCATGATTTCTGCAGACAGAACTTCATCATTTGTCACAAAATTTGACATGGCTTTTGGTTTTGAACTTGATGGTTTTGGTGTTTGATCAACTCCAACCCAAGATGAAAACAGTGGGTCCTTCAGCCACTCTGTGTTGAATTTTGTAACTTTGCTCATTTTGTTAGCTCACCTGAGCCGAAGGCTCACAAGGTGAGCATATAGGATGGCCATGATCCGGCGTCCGTCCGTCGGCGTCGTCCACAATTTCAAAGATCTTCTCTGAAACTGCTTGGCCGATCTAGTTGAAATTTTATGTGGAGCCTCCTTGGGTAGTGGCATTTCAAGTTTGATCGTGAAATCCAGGTCACATGACCAAGATGGCCGACACGCCCATATATGGTAAAAACCCTTCGATACCGATTACCACGAAACTTGGTATGTAGCATCGGGGACTTCAGCCCATCATAGTTTGATAAAATGATGACCCTTGGATGACCTTGACCTATTTTACGGCAAGGTCAAATTTGGAAACATAGGCTTTTACATGGGAAAAAGTGAAAACTGGATTTTTTAAAACTATTGCAGTCTGAGGCCTGAAAAGTGGTAGATGCAAACAACTAATGGAGTAGATGAAGGTATGTGATTAATTTAGGTCAAGGTCATCTCTTGACCTTGGCCAGTCTGTCATCCATACACACTTTTCAAAGATCTTCTCTGAAACTGCTTGGCCAATCAAAGTGAAATCTTATGTGGGGCATCCATGGGTAGGGGAGATGAAAGTTTGATTGCAAAATCCAGGTCACATGACCAAGATGGCCGCCACGCCCATATATGGTAAAAAGCACTCAAAAATCTTCTTCTCCAGAACTGGCTGGCCGATTTTCATGAAACTTGGTATGTAGCATTTGGGACTCCAGCCCATCATAGTTTGATCAAATGATGACCCTAGGATGACCTTGACCTATTTTACGGCAAGGTCAATTTTGGAAACATAGTCTTTTACATGGGAAAAAGTGAAAACTATTTATTTTTTGAAAACTATTGCAGCCTGAGGCCTGAAAAGTGGTAGATGCAAACAACTAATGGAGTAGATGAAGGTATGTGATTAATTTAGGTCAAGGTCTGTCTGTCGTCCATACACACTTTTCAAAGATCTTCTTCTCTGAAACTGCTTGGCCAAACAAAGTGAAATTTTATGTGGATCATCCATGGGTAGGGGAGACAAAAGTTTGATCGCGAAATCCAGGTCACATGCCCAAGATGGCCGCCACGCCCATATATGGTAAAAACCACTCAAAAGTCATCCCCAGAACCGGCTGGCCGATTTTCATGAAACTTGGTATGTAGCATTTGGGACTCCAGCCCATCATAGTTTGATCAAATGATAACCCTAGGATGACCTTGACCTATTTCACGGCAATTTCAATTTTGGAAACATAGGCTTTTACATGGGAAAAGTGAAAACTAAGGACTTTTAGAAAACTGTTGCAGCCTGAGACCTGCAAACAACTAATGGAGTAGATGAAGGTATGTTATTAATTTAGGTCCAGGTCATCTCTTGACCTTGGCCAGTCTGTCGTCCATACACACTTTTCAAAGATCTTCTTCTCTGAAACTGCTTGGCCAATCAAAGTGAAATTTTATGTGGAGCGTCCATGGGTAGGGGTAACGAAAGTATGATCGCGAAATTCGGGTCACATGACCAAGATGGCCGCCATGCCATACTATGGTAAATACCACTCAAAAATCTTCTTCTCCAGAACCGGTTGGCCGATTTACACGAAACTTGGTATGTAGCATTTATGACCCCCAGCCCATCATAGTTTGTTGAAATGTTGACCCTAGGATGACCTTGACCTATTTTACGGCAAGGTCAATTTTGTAAACATAGGCTTTTACATGGGAAAAGGCGAAAACAATGGATTTTTGGAAACTGTTGCAGCCTGAGACCTGCAAGTTGCTAGATGCAGACAACTAATGGAGTCATTAAAGGTAAGTCATTGATGAAGGCCAAGGTCATTTGTTGACCTTGAACCAATGTCAGTTAGATATAAATACTCCAAGATCAGGCTTCAGGTGAGCGTTCTCAGGACCAATGGTCCTCTGGTGTTAATTTTAACGTCGAAGTTTGTTTTTTTTCTCTGCATCAGTGATAGCTGTGAGTGTGAAACCTTGCATAGTAATTGTCCTTGACATACCCTTCAAGCACGCACCTTGACCTGCTGACCTTGACCTATATTTCATGGTCCATTGACTTTGTTAATTTTTACGTCAAAGTTTTTTTTTCTGCTTCAGTGATAGCTGTGAGTGTGAAACCTTGCTTAGTAAATGTCCTTCACATACCCTTTCAGAACACTCCTAAACCTGGTGCCCTCGACCGACCTATATTTCATGTTTTTAGCTCACCTGAGCCGAAGGCTCACAAGCTGAGCTTATAGGATGGCCATGATCCGGCGTCCGACCGTCATCCGTCCGTCCGTCCGTCCGTCGTCGTCCACAATTTCAAAGATCTTCTTCTCTGAAACCGCTTGGCCGATCTCGTTGAAATTTTATGTGAAGCCTCCTTGGGTAGTGGCATTGTAATTTTAATCGCGATATCTTGGTCACATGACCAAGATGGCCGCCACGCCCATATATGGTAAAAACCACTCGAAAATCTTCTTCTCCAGAACCAGTGGGCCGATTTCCACAACACTTGGTATGTAGCATCGGGGACTTCTGCCCATCATAGTTTGATAAAATGATGACCCTTGGATGACCTTGACCTACTTTACGGCAAGGTCAAATTTGGAATTATAGGCTTTTACATGAGAAAAAGTGAAAACTATGGATTTTTTTAAACTATTGCAGCCTGAGGCCTGAAAAGTGGTAGATGCAAACAACTAATGGAGTAGATGAAGGTATGTGATTAATTTAGGTCAGGTCATCTCTTGACCTTGGCCAGTCTGTCGCCCATACACACTTTTCAAAGATCTTCTTCTCTGAAACTGCTTGGCCAATCAAAGTGAAATTTTATGTGGAGCATCCATGGATAGAGGAGACAAAAGTTTGATCGCGAAATCCAGGTCACATGACCAAGATAGCCGCCACGCCCATATATGGTAAAAACCACTCAAAAATCTTCTTCTCCAGAACCGGTGGGCCGATTTCCACGAAACTTGGTATGTAGCATTGGAGACTTCAGCCCATCATAGTTTGATAAAATGATGACCCTTGGATGACCTTGACCTACTTTACGGCAAGGTCAAATTTGGAATTATAGGCTTTTACATGGGAAAAAGTGAAAACTATGGATTTTTTTAAACTATTGCAGCCTGAGGCCTGAAAAGTGGTAGATGCAAACAACTAATGGAGTAGATGAAGGTATGTGATTAATTTAGGTCAGGTCATCTCTTGACCTTGGCCAGTCTGTCGCCCATACACACTTTTCAAAGATCTTCTTCTCTGAAACTGCTTGGCCAATCAAAGTGAAATTTTATGTGGAGCATCCATGGATAGAGGAGACAAACGTTTGATCGCGAAATCCAGGTCACATGACCAAGATAGCCGCCACGCCCATATATGGTAAAAACCACTCAAAAATCTTCTTCTCCAGAACCGGTGGGCCGATTTCCACGAAACTTGGTATGTAGCATTGGAGACTTCAGCCCATCATAGTTTGATAAAATGATGACCCTTGGATGACCTTGACCTATTTTACGGCAAGGTCAAATTTGGAAACGTATGCTTTTACATGGGAAAAAGTGAAAACTATGGATTTTTTGAAAACTATTGCAGCCTGAGGCCTGAAAAGTGGTAGATGCAAACAACTAATGGAGTAGATGAAGGTATGTGATTAATTTAGGTCAAAGTCATCTCTTGACTTTGGCCAGTCTGTCGTCCATACACACTTTTCAAAGATCTTCTTCTCTGAAACTGCTTGGCCAATCAAAGTGAAATTTTATGTGGAGCATCCATGAGTAGGGGAGACGAAAAATTGATTGCGAAATCCAGGTCACATGACCAAGATGGCCGCCACGCCCATATATGGTAAAAACCACTCAAAAATCTTCTTCTCCATAGGATGACCTTGACCTATTTGGTAAAAACCACTCAAAAATCTTCTTCTCCATAGGATGACCTTGACCTATTTTACGGCAATGTCGATTTTGGAAACATAGGCCTTTACATTGGAAAAGTGAAACTATGGATTTTTTGAAAACTGTTGCAGCCTGAGACCTGAAAAGTGGTAGATGCAAACAACTAATGGAGTAGATGAAGGTATGTGATTAATTTAGGTCAAGGTTATCTCTTGACCTTGGCCAGTCTGTTGTCCATACACACTTTTCAAAGATCTTCTTCTCTGAAACTGTTCGGCCAATTAAATTTTATGTGGAGCGTCTATGGATAGGGGGAACAAAAGTGTGATTGCGAAATTCGGGTCACATGACCAAGATGGCTGCCATGCCCAACTATGGTAAAAACCACTCAAAAATCTTCTTCTCCACAACTGGCTGGCCGATTTACGCGAAACTTAGTATGTAGCATTTGGGACTCCAGCTCATCATAGTTTGTAGAAATAATGACCCTAGGATGACCTTGACCTATTTTACGGCAATGTCAATTTTGGAAACATAGGCTTTTACATGGGAAAAGGCGAAAACAGTGGATATTTTGGAAACTGGTGCAGCCTGAGACCTGAAAGTTGCTAGATGCGGACAACTAATGGAGTCAATGAAGGTAAGTAATTAATGAAGGCCAATGTCATTTCTTGACCTTGACCCCAGGTCATTTAAATATCAAAATTAAAATTATGGTTTTCTCAGAAATCACTGGGTTTGGAAACTATTGCAGCCTGAGACCTGAAACTTTGCAGATGCAGACAACTTATGAAGTCAATGAAGGTGTGTGAGTATTCAAGGTCAAGGTCATTTCATGATGACTTAATACTCCAAGATCAGGCTTCAGGTGAGCGTTCTCAGGACCAATGGTCCTCTGGTATTAGTTATATTACTACAAACACCATCACCATAAACTGATACGAGCACACACAAGCTGTTAGTATGAGTTACAGTACTACAAACACCATCACCATAAACAAGCACAAACAAGCTGTTAGTATGTTAGTTTTTCTGTTACTGAAGGGAGGTTAGAAGGTTATATAAGCAGCAAACATCAGCAATCTGAAATATACTAGCCATTCCATGATGCAGCCCTTTAAATTCAAGACTAGCATCTTACTGTTGAGAAGCTGGAGCATGTACATATATAGTTCTGACAGCATCAACTCTTTTCATATTAAAACAGTATCAAGTGAGGTTAGTATTAAAAAACAGGTGATGTTTCACTTATAAATGGCTTATCACATAATTTGTTTATTCTGAATTACGAATATATTTCTTTTATTTTTATACCCCCCGCCAAAACGAAGTTTAAAGGGGGGTATACTGTTTTCACGTTGTCCGTCCGTGCGTCCGTCCGTGCGTCCGTCCGTCCGTAACGTTTTGTTTCTTTAATATCTTGAAGACCCATTGATGGAATTTCATGAAACTTTGCAGGCATCTGTATATCTATTGGGGCAAATATGTACATGCAAAAATTAAGGGCTAGGGGCCAGTCCCTTTTGAGTTACTTCCCTTTATAGTTCTTGATGGCTTTTGTATACAGTGAAGATAGTGCATTTATGGGCCGATCAACTCCTACAACAGTTTTTGTTGGAACTTTTTGATATTATGCCTAAATGATGTAGGCCCATTGGACATTTGCATGAAGAAATGTTATCGCGAAAAATAATTTTTGACAAAAGGACAGCTATGAGAACTTAGGCAATTTTCTTACTTTTTTTACAGGTAAGGGCTTTCACGGGCAGATCAACTCCTACCACAGTTTTTGATGGAACAATTTGTTATCATGCCTACATGATGTACACCCATTGGACATTTGCATGAAGAAATGTTGTTGCGAAAAAATAATTTTTGACAAAATGACAGCTATGAGAACTTAGGCAATTTTCTTACTTTTTTTTACAGGTAAGGGCTTTCACGGGCCGATCAACTCCTACCACAGTTTTTGATGGAACAATTTGATATCAAATCTACATGATGTACACCCATTGGACATTTGCATGAAGAAATTTTATTGTGAAAAAATATTTTTTGTTAAAATTACAGCAATGAGAACTTAGACAATTTTTCTTAGTTTTTTTTACAAGTAAGGGCTTTCAAGGGCCGATCAACTCCTACCACAGTTTTTGATGGAAAAATTTGCATAAAGAATTGTTATTGTGAACAAATAATTTTTGTGGTAAACAGTTACCCTGCGGGGGGTATTTAATAAGCATTGCTTATTGTCTCTTTTTTCATTTGTAGTTGTTTTTTTTACAATGCTTCTCAAGAGCTTTCCAGTATAAGATTTGCTAGCCTTGAATTTAATTGAAGGACTAACGTCCTTTAGAAGTAGGCTTAGATCGCGCAGGATGTAAACTGTTCTTTTTCTCATGCAGTAGACCATGAAAATGCACTGTTTACATTCTACACATTTAATCTACTTTAACGATTATTAGAACTCCAAGCTGCTCACTGCTGAAACAAAGAAACAGCCCAGGAGGCAAGGGGCGCTAAAAACCTTTCAGTTTCTTCTAGTGTGTGGGTTTGCACTTTCCAAACAAAAATGGCTGAAAGGCAATTTTTCTCTTTAAAACAGAGACTCACTCAAATTTGAGATGAGTTCACAAATTCATTAACAAAATAAGCTTTCTAATGAGACACTATGACAAACACATCCATGCTTGTTCTTAGAAGAAACTGCCATAGCCACTTCTTGTTTCTCCTTTACTATTTTAAAATTTCTTCTTCTGATTCTGAAATTCCCTGACTTTTCCCTGACTTTTGCCATCTTTTTAAATTTCCCTGACTAATTTCAAAATTCCCTGACTTTTCCCTGACCTTGAATTTTTTACATTTTTCCTTGACTTTTCCCTGACCGTGGGAACCCTGCAAATGTTTGGAAGAGACAGGATTTTTTTTTAAAGAGCGTTTAATACTTGCAGGGGACCAAATCAGATTCTTTTATCAGATCTTTTTACACATGCACATAATCAAATCTTTGTAAGAGACAGGATTCTTTTATCAGACCTTTTAATATTTGCAGGAAACCAAACCAAACCAAGGGGGATTCTTTTACCACATCTTTTTATGTTGGCAGGGAACCAAATCATTGGAAGAGACATTCTTTTATCAGATATTTTTTATACTTGCAGGGAACCAAATCTTTGGAACAGACATTATTTTATCAGATATTTTTATACTTGCTAGGAACCAAATCTTTGAAAGAGACAGATTTCTTTTTATCAGAGCTCTTAATACTTGCAGGGAACCAAATCTGATAAGGAGACATGATTCTTTTATCAGATCATTTTATACTGGCAGGGGACCAAATCTTTGGAAAAGACAGAATTCTTTTATCAGAGGTTGGAACCAATTTTTTGAAAGAGACAGGATTCTTTTATCACATCTTTTTACAGAACCAAATCATTGGAAGAGACATGCTTCTTTTATCAGATATTTTTTATACTTGCTGGAAACCAAATCTTTGGAAGAAACAGGATTCTTTTATCAGATCCCTTTCAAGACACTTGAAGAGAACCAAATTATTGGAAGAGAAAGAATTCTTTTTACCAGAGCTTTTTTATACTTGCAGGGAACCTTATGTTTGGAAGAGACAGGATTCTTTTATAAGATATCTATACTTGCAGGGGACCAAACGTTTTAGAAAGAGACAGGGTTCTTTTATCAGATATTTTTATACTTACAGGGATCCTATTGGTTGGTAGAAACAGGTAGTGCAGATTATGTTTTATTTCGGTCCTTTGAGATCGGTAAAGATATTCAGAGTGTTCAAAACACTCAAGTTTAGAAACATACTTCTAAGCATTTTTTTAATTATTGACCCAATTTAGGAATATGTCTTTGATTTAGACCCCTCGTGTAAATTCTCGAAATTGCAGCACAATTATAGTTTGGCGTTCGTTGCTGGTTTAAAGAGGGCTACTGATGAGGGTTCATTACCCGAAATTGCGCAATATAGTCCATACTATCTCCCTTTGAATGTTTTTACTGCTTCCAAAGGATCAAACCTTTATATTTTATTTGCTATTACTGCAGCTGGTGTTGTGCCGTGTGGTGGCCGTAAAAAGTCTCCCCGTACATCATCCATAGTGCAGATTATATTTTATTTCGGTCCTTTGAGATCGGTAAAGATATTCAGAGTGTTCAAAACACTCAAGTTTAGAAACATACTTCTAAGCATTTTTTTAATTATTGACCCAATTTAGGAATATGTCTTTGATTTAGACCCCTCGTGTAAATTCTCGAAATTGCAGCACAATTATAGTTTGGCGTTCGTTGCCGGTTTAAAGAGGGCTACTGACGAGGGTTCATTACCCGAAATTGCGCAATATAGTCCATACTATCTCCCTTTGAATGTTTTTACTGCTTCCAAAGGATCAAACCTTTATATTTTATTCTCTAATCAGATTTTTTATACTTACAGGGGACCAAATCTTTGGAAGAGACAGGCTTCTTTTATCTTTTTAATATTTACAGAAAACGGAATGTTTGAAAGAAACAATGTTTCCTAGAGACAATGTTTCATCAGATCTTTTTAAACATGCAGGAAACAAAATGCTTGAAAGAGACAGGATACTTTTATCAGATTTTATATTTGTAGGGAACCAAATTGTTGGCAGTGACAATGTTTCTTTTATCAGATCTTTTTATATTTGCAGGGAATCATCTGTTTCTTTTATTAGATCTGTGTATACTTGCAGGGAACCAAAGCAGATACAGGAGCTTGGATGAGTGCTTGTAAGTTATCTGCTCTTGAGCGTCTGAACTTGTGTGGAGAAAATGTGTATTTTATTTTTTCTCAGCTAAATTTGTTTAGTTCTTTCAATCTTGCAAGAAACAAGGACATGCAAGGAACAAGGACATACAAAAGCTAGAATGAGTTTAAAAAATCAGCCTTATCCAATCAAAGTGAGATTGCAGAGTTAGCTGCAAACAAGTGTTTGAAAAAACCCTATACTCAAAAAAAACTTCTGTCTGAAAATAGAGTCTTACACATCTGCATCACCATTTGAGCTGCGACACGAGAAATCCAGTCTTTGGGGATTCCGACCAGGTCTGACACAAACCAACCTGTACAGTCACAGAAGATGGCTAGAAGCTTGAGATTTTGGATATAAATAGAAGAGCGATTGTACTATCTGAGTGGCAAAAACAAATGCGCTGATCAGCTGTGCAGTTACTGCACAGCTGATCTGCGCCTTTGTTTTCGCATAGGCAATACTCCCGTTTTCTCACAATGCAGCTCATTTCTAATCAGATCCTTATTTTACTTGCAGGGAGCCTGGACTGGCATGAAAACTCAGACGAGTTTGAAAATCGGCCTGCACAGACTACAGACAGCCGAGTATGCTGCCCCTGGGTGTCTGAAATGGTATCATAATCATGTGTCTGTTATATATTTATTGTAAGTTAATATAAACCTGCAATAATGTCAAATTACAAAAATATGTATTTACTTTTGAAAGTGATACTGAAAACCAACATGAACAAAAGGTCCATGAATTTCTTGCATGTTTCAAGGGTTTGTGAATGTCTATAAAAAGATTTCAAAGAAAGAAAAAGTAATTCATAAAGCACTTTATTGATAACAGAAAACAATGATGATTCCGGAACAATAAACAATATACTTTCAGTAACACATTGTCCACATGTGTAGCATTACTGGTACTTTTTAAAAACAGCATAGGTTGCAGCTCAGAAAAGAAAATTAAAGTTATATTCAAACTAACTTTCTGGTCTTTTCAGTCTTTTACAAACCAACTCCTACCATTTGAGCCGGGCCGTGAGAAAACCAAATTGCCTATGTGCAAACAAAGGCGCAGATCAGCTTCGCAGTAACTGCGAAGCTGAACAGCGCCTTTATTTTTGCTACACAGATAGTACAATTCCTCTACTTTCTAAGTCCGGAATTTCCAGCCTCTATCCATCTTCAGTGTTTGTGCAGCTTGGTTTGTGTCGGATCTGGTCGGAAACCCCGAAAACCAGTTTTCTCACATCACAGCTCATTTTACCATGCACAATGACAAGAGAAGTGAATGGATCTGACAATTTCATGTCCACAATGGAAATTCAGATTTTTTTTTTCTTCATAAAACATTTAATTTGATTTTTGCCCAAATTTCCCAGTCAATGACGTTTTAGTCCTTTGAGGAACACATCCACCATTACCGGGGTATTTAACCAGTAATGTAGGAGGAGTGTTTTGCTGATGTGGACAAACCCCAATATCTAATACTCTGTCACTGAGCAAGGATATGTACTCCCCAAAATAAAATTCTTACAAAGGATTTTGTGTATATACAGTACCTATAATCAGTAATCGTATTTATTGCACTTTAAAAACACAAAATTTACTTCAATGATACAAAAAAAACAATTGAATCATTAATATTTATAAAGTCAATATTGCTGACGTTTTTGCTAAAATTAAAAACTAGCTCTAGGAATAAAATCATTGGATAAAATTACATGAAATTTATGAGAAAATCCCAATTTTTGAATATTTCTCAAGATGCTGACCAGTTGCAGCTCATTTTTAAATCTGCAAAAAGTATGTTTTGTTTTTTTCCTATGATGTGCTTGGGGTTTTCAACCAGATATATCATAACAAACAAGAGGACCAATGGTCCTATAAACGCTCACCTGAGACCCAAGATATATACTAATAAACTTGTTTGACTACAATGGTAATATACATGTATATAACCCCAGAGCAGGGTCAGAATAACCCCTGTAGTCAATGTCTTTTCAAATCATGAAAATTCAGCCCAATTGCCAATTTACTGCAAGTTTTGCCCTCAACATGACATTTTAAAAATGCATGGGCAACCTAAGTTGACCTTGCCGTAAAATAGGCCAAGGTCATCCCAGGGTCATGATTTATATAAATTTTGTACACCTCTATTCCTTGATGCTCCATGCCAAGTTTCAAAATCATAGGCCTCCTGGTTCTAAAGAAGAAGATTTTTGGAGATTTTTTTATTTATAGCCATGGTGGCCATCTTGGTCATGTGACCATGACTATTTATGCAAACTTTCATTCACTCTTCCTGAGGATGCACCAAATAAAGTTTGGCTTTGATTGGCCAAGCGGTTTTTAAGAAGAAGAAGTTCGAATATTATGGTTCCATACATGTATATAGCCCTGGGGCAGGGGCAGACAACCGGCTGGGCCTAAAATATTATCATAAGCATATATATTCTGTCCATTTGCTCATTCCTAACAAGCTTTCTGCCATTAAATGACATTTTCCTATTTTTCCCCATTCAAATGCATGGGCGACCTAAGTTGACCTTACCGTAAGATAGATCAAGATCATCCCAGGGTCATGATTTATACATATTTTGTAGAGCTCCATTCCCAGATGCTTCATACCAAGTTTCAAAATCATAGGCCTTCTGGTTCTGAAGAAGAAGATTTTCAAAGGTTTTTGCTATTTATAACCATGGCGGCCATCTTGGTCATGTGATCTTGACCATTTATACAAACTTTCATTCCCTCTTACTAAGGATGCTCCACATAAAGTTTGGCTTTGATTAGCCAAGCAGTTTCAGAGAAGAAGATGTTTGGATATTTTGGTCATATACATGTATATAGCCCCGGGGCAGGGGCAGACAACCCCCTGGGGGCAAAATTTTTTCATTAACAAAAATATTCTGTCCATTTGCCCATTTCCTGCAAGTTTTACCCTTCAAATCATATTTCAACAATTTTCCCCATTCAAATGCATGGGCGACCTATGTTGACCTTGCCGTAAAATAGGTCAAGGTCATCCCAGGGTCATGATTTATATAAAAAACTTTGTAGAGCTCCATTGCCTGATGCTCCATGCCAAGTTTCAAAATCATAGGCCTTCTGGTTCTGGAGAAGATTTTTAAAGGTTTTTGCTATTTATAGCCATGGCGGACATCTTGGTCATGTGACCTTGACCATTTATACAAACTTTCATTCCCTCTTACTAAGGATGCTCCACATAAAGTTTGGCTTTGATTAGCCAAGCAGTTTCAGCCACATAAAGTTTGGCTTTGATTAGCCAAGCGGTTTCAGAAAAGAAGATGTTTGAATATTTTGGTCATATACATGTACATGTATATAGCCCCGGGGCAGGGGCAGACAACCCCCTGGGAGCAAAATTTTTTCATTAACAAAAATATTCTGACCTAAGTTGACCTTGCCGTATAACAGGTCAAGGTCATCCCAGGGTCATGATTTATATAAACTTTGTAGAGCTCCATTCCCAGATGCTTCACACCAAGTTTCAAAATCATAGGCCTTCTGGTTCTGAAGAAGATTTTTAAACGTTTTTGCTATTTATAGCCATGGCGGCCATCTTGGTCATGTGACCTTGACCATTTATACAAACTCTTGTTCCCCCACCCTAAGGATGCTCCACATGAAGTTTTACTTTGATTGGCCAAGTGGTTTCAGAAGAGAAGATGTTTGAAAAGTGTGGACAAGGAGCATGGGTATCCTATAAGCTCACCTGTGAGCCTTCGGCTCAGGTGAACTAAAAAATAGGTGGAACAATAAAAGAGGACTGTTAGCTTGAAGTAGAAGGGTAATCATATTGTATTATCTATGTAAGAACATCAGGAAAACAGGTCAGTGAAAATGTGGTTTACTGGGCTATACATATTTTTCTTATTTTTGATCCAAAACATACATTGTGGGTACTCGTTTGAATACTGTGGGTACTCGTTAGAACCGCCTCAGCAAGGTGGTTCTAACATGTACCCACAATTTATGTTTTAATTAGAAAATAAGAAAAATATCAAAAATTTGGTGCTGAAAATTTTCAATTTTGACAACTTCAGAAAAATTTGTATATTACATGGACAAGTTTTGGTATAATCTATAACAGCCGCATAATCTGACACTACTCATCTTATTTGCAGCTTTATTTTCATATATGCAAAAACAGATTTTCTCATTTCATGTTTCGTTTCATCCTCAAGTCCATTTTTCATGTTGCACTATGGAATAAACCAATTCTTCCAGCTTTAGTCAAAATCTAACTATACTCTTCAATAGTTCTCCCATTGTTCAGTCAACCATGACAAAACATGGGTGTGACTTGAAACAGGAGTTTTCATTGGCTGAGAGGACTTGACAGATCCAGTATCAACCAATGACCATCCATTTTCAGCATCTCCTCTAACCAATGCCTGCTTCTCTAAATTAGTTACATGATTAATGAGATCAACATAGCCCCGCCCCACTGTCACAACACCCCGACATTCTGATGAAGAATCGTCATGATTTGATGGATTTCTGTTGTACAGTTCTTTCACCCTATGAATAGGGCCCAGTGGGAGAATGGCTTTGCAGTAGAAGTCTTCATTGCCATGGCAACGGAAGGCACTGTAAGGTCTGAGAGAGGCAGCGTCTGCGACGATGACACAACCCCAGGTCGTACTGACATACAGATACTTGTCAATCACATTCATAGCTGTCACCTGATAATGGTTGGCTGAAATATACATATTTTGAGATCATCAAAGAATCACAGTTTGAAATATGAATGAACAGTTAAATGTAGAAAAGTATTCCTTCAAAAAGTAAACATTTCCAAACACACCTTTATAATCTCCTTGTCAAAATTAAAAAATTCAAAAACTTTATTCATTTTTGTGATTTGAATATTTTTCTTTTCGTTTTTTGGTTTGGCTATGGCTTACTGTCCTAGGCAATATTTTTTCAGTTATGCCATGACAGAGATGCTGCTTCCTGGGTATTTGTTTGATTAGTGGCATAGTGTCCCAGTCAACAGCTATGGCCATGTCAAGACATTCACTCCATTTTATGGGACTTCTACCCAACATTAGAATGTCTTGACACCCAAAATGTTCTTCAAGATATAACCATCCAATCAAACAACTCAAGCTTATATGTATGGAAGGTTTGACTTGAACCACTTTTCCTCTGCAGGATTGGACTTTCTGAGCAGTTAACGGATATCATCAGATAATGAGATGGTCAGAGGGAAATACTGGTAAACTTTGCACAAGCAGCCCATCTATTTCTTACAGACCCAATGGGCGGAGGCTCCTTCCTGGGTATAAACCAGTACTATACAGAGCTTAAAAATGTCTTGCTCAAGGACATTACACATCAAATCCACATCCTCTTGCTGTGTAGTCCATTACTCTATCAGTAAGCCACTGTAACACCCATTTTGATATACATGTACATTGTATTTGTGTTTTGTGCCTTGCTGCAGCACTTCTTACCTTCAAACCTCTTAAGTTTATTGATTTTATGGCTGTCTACAGCTGGGATGATGTTGGCACAGTCCAGAGTGCTCACAACACTGCACTGGTTCACATCCCAACAAAACACCTTGCTGCCTGGTAACAAAATGACAAATAAGGTTTGAGCATCTATCAGGTTGCTGATGCACAACTTTGCAACTTCCTATGTATGGTACTTAGCCATTCCAGTTTTCGTGGAATACATATATTTCAGCTGAAACTGTATTTTCTCATTGGTTGTCAAGTGTACAAGTGTCTGCCATCCACATTGTGTAAGAAAAATAACAAAGATTGTTTTTACGAGGGTTATTCAATATTTTTCATTGAGCTGAATCTTACTGTGGGACTTATGCTTTGTTTGAAATAAGTAGATGTCTTTAAAATGCTTCCAGTATCACATCTGACAGTGAATTATTTTCAAAGTTACTTATTTCAATTCACAAAGTGTAATAAAATAATGAAACATTACAATATGACAAGAATTTTTCAAAGCATTGAAATTGACAGTCACTTTTTGAATGACCCACGAATTCTGGTGCCTTACCCTTGATGACGTCAAAGATCAATATGTCATTCAAAATGGCTTCCATGTAAGCAATAAACAGAATTGCCATGAAAAGGTAAGCTGGACATAAAATGCCAATGATTATTATGCATCATTCCATATTTATTTCAGATCTGACCTGTTTCTATCATCCTGGAGTTGCCATGAATTATTAGTACCACGAAAACTGGACCAATCATCATACTGCTAAGAAAATTATTTGATTTACATCCTCTTAAACATGCCAATAAATGAAAAACAACACTCATTCTCTTTTCCCGTCTGTAGAAAGTCCATAGATTCCATGGACATCCTGGACATTTTCCATGGAATCAATGGACATTGTCCATGGAATCTATGGAATGTGTGGACAATGTCCATGGAACCCATGGAATGTGTGGACAATGTCCAGGGTACAGTGGACATTGTCCATGGAATTTTTCCAGCATCTCCTCATGAAAGAGTGGACAAATTCCATGGACATTGTACACTGTCGTCCATGGACAATTTCCACTCTTAGAATTACCCATAATCCCATGATATCTGACATCACTTCCTTTTCCTGTTTCACATAATTTTAAAAAGTAAACAGAAATCTTGTCTGAACAAATCTTCAAACATCTAAGGCATCAGAATGCCAGCAAGCGAGAAACTTGTAGAATATACTGCAGACAGACTCAGAGATGCTAAATGAAAGAGAAAACTGCAAAAACATTGATGGGAACTGGTCAAGATAAAGCTTTTGTAGAAAGCATGTGGGGAATGAAAGAACATTTCTAGACAGATAAATTGATAAAAGCTAGGAGTTGCAAAAACAAGATTGTTACACTTGCTGCCTTGCAGGTAAGCATTTTAGATATTGATGTTAAAATATGAAAAAACATGTATGTGCATGTTGTATTTATTTTACTGCAGAAGTGTCTGGTTGGGGCATGCTAGATTTCATAATTTGGCCTGAATGAGAAGTCATTTTCAGAAAGACTTCCCGTCTGTAGAAAGTCCATAGATTCCTCTAGCTTCATGGTTGATACTAGACTGTTGGCTACCTTGTTGAGAAAGAGCTAGTCATCTTGCTCTTGGTGCATGTTGTACATGTAACAGAAATTATTGATCTTACATTTAGACACAGAAAATGATCATAACATTCATTTTAAAATCCCAACCCAGAAAAGATCTTTTTTCCGCCCCGCCTGGTGTCTGGGTTGGGATTTTAAAATCAATGTTATGATCAATTTCTGTGTCTGTGTCTTTTAATTTTAAGATCCCAATCCAGACACCAGGTGGGATAGAAAAATTTTTTCTGTCCCACCTGGTGTCTAGGTCTGGATTCTAAAATTAATGTTATGATCAATTTCTGTGTGTTAAATTCTTATGTAGTACATGAAATAATTTGTCCAGCTTTTCTGTCCTGCCTGGTGTCTGGTTTGGGATTTTAAAATTAAGAATATGAACAATTTCAGTGTCCTAAATTCTTAAATTTAGGACACAGAAATTGATCATAACATTAATTTGTGCATCATTCCTGTCCCGCCTGGTGTCTTGGTTGGGATTTTGAAATTAATGTTTTAATCAATTTCTGTCTTAAATTCTAACATTAAAGACAAAAATTGATTATAAAATTAATTTGTACATCTTTTCTGTCCCGCCTGGTGTCTGGGTTGGGATTTTAAGATTAATGTTAAGATCAATTTCTGTGTCTTAAGAATTTCTGTTGTACATATAATTGTGCATCTTTTCTCTCCCACCTGGTGTCTGATTTGGGATTTTAAAATTAAGGATATGATCAATATCTGATGAAGAATTTTTGTGTCTTAAATTCTTACATTTAAGACACAGAAATTGATCATAACATTAATTTGTCCAGCTTTTCTGTCCCGCCTGGTGTCTGGGTTGGGATTTTAAAATTAATGTTTAGATCAATTTTTGTGTCTTAAATTCTTACACTTAAGACACAAAAATTGATCACAAAATTAATTTGTGCATCTTTTCTGTTCCGCCTGGTGTCTGGTTTGGGATTTTAAAAATTAATGTTATGATCAATTTCTGTGTCTTAATTTCTTACATTGTAATTAATGTTAAGATCAATTTCTGTCTCTTAAAAATTTATGTTGTACATATAATTGTGCATCTTTTCTGTCCTGCCTGGTGTCTGATTTGGGATTTTAAAAATAAGGATATGATCAATATCTGATGATGAATTTCTGTGTCTTAAATTCTTACATTTAAGACACAGAAATTGATCATAACATTAATTTGTACAGCTTTTCTGTCCCGCATGGTGTCTGGGTTGGGATTTTAAAATTAATGTTTTGATCAATTTTTGTGTCTTAAATTCTTAGATTTAAGACACAAAAATTGATCACAAAATTAATTTGTGCATCTTTTCTGTTCCGCCTGATGTCTGGTTTGGGATTTTAAAAATTAATGTTATGATTAATTTCTGTGTCTTAAATTTCTTAATCAAATTTATTACAATTAAAATATAGAAATCAAATTAATTACAATTGAAATATAATTCTTTTGCATTGGAATTTTGTTTGCTTTTAATAACAACTGTCAACAAGAGATGCTGTTAGTGTTAACCAGAGATGCATCTTGCCATAATGTGCATGAAAGCAATATGATTCAAATGTCTTCTCAGGGTTTACACTGCACAGCCATCTGCTATATATCAGTGGACAATGTCCATGGATTTTGTCCACAGTGTACCTGGACAAATTCCATGGACATTGTCCATGGAACTTTTCCATGGACATTGTCCATGGATTTTGTCCACTGATTCCCTGGACAATCTCCATGGACTGTGGAAAAAGTCCATGGATTCCATGGAAAAGTTCCATGGACATACTGGAAAAATTCCACGGACATACTGGAAAAACTCCATGGACATTTTCCATGGTATCACTGGAAATTGTCCAGTGTTTTCGTTCCAATACTCCAGCCGGACAATGTCCATGGACTTTGTCCACTGATTCCATGGATTTTTTCCACTGGTTCCATGGACTTTCTACAGACGGGTAATGTATTAGTATACCATAGCCTATCAAAACAAGTGATTTGTGAAACAATCTAATGAATTCTTACATATATCTATTCACATAGAGCAGCTACATTCAAGGTTTAAAATTTTGTTTTGGCTTTTATGGACAAAACATTACATCAGAAAAATATGTCCATGGAAAGTATACCCCCTTTAACCCCACTTTTATATAGTAAAATTTGGGTGTACAGGGTTATACCTATTTTTCTTATTTTTCATCAAAAACATAGATTTTGGGTACACGTTAGAACCGCCTCGCCGGTGTACTGAGCAAAAATATTGAAAATATCATTTCTTTTTCTGATGAAATTTTCAATGCTAAAAAAATTCCCTGTAAATTACTGCATAGGCGTGTTTAAGTAATAATAAAGTAATTCTTTGTACATACCTTGATAATTATAAGTCCAAGCAAAGTTCTGTAAATCCCTGGAAGAGCTTGAGACTATGAACATACAGATTAGTTCTGAAGAGTCCACAGGGCCCGTGTAGGGGTTTAGGGGCCCTTCATCCCTATCCCAGTTCTCAGGGGACTTGACCAGCACGCTGCCATTGGTGGTGCCTATCCACAATTTTGATCTGCAAAGGATGAAATATGTGTCATTTTCTGACATGGTATGTTGCAAATAGTGAGTACCAAATACTACAGTATTAGCTATCAGATCTGAAGTCAGCACTGCTAACCAATGTAGTAATGAAACTTATCTTGTCCATATCTATTTGGCCCTTGAAAACCCCTTGTACAGCTGCTCTCGGATCCAAAATAACCCGGATATGGCACTCAAGCAATTGCCAATTTATGTTGTCTCTGCTTGATTTTAAGTATCAAAATCCACATAATGTGAAGGACCTGGGTTTTGGCACTATTTTAAGGATTTTTAGGGGTATTACTTTTGAAGAGAAGTGACTGGCTATTTTACCTTATTTTAATATGAAAACCAATTCTGGTGTGAAGAAACATAATTTTTAAACTTTCAGTGCTTTAACTTTAATGTCATTTAAGAAAATCTCATATTATGTGTATTATTATGTAATTTGCTGAAGTTTTAACCATTTTTATTATCAACATAAATAGCCTTTTTGCTTGACACACCTGTGTCATGTTCAAGAATTGTGTATCCAGTTTAGGTCAAGAAGTATAATGCTTCAGTTCTTGTTTATTGACCCCATTTTTGGGAGTGTCCATTATTAATAGGTAAAGCAGATTTTGGTTTAGGATAACTGACTTTAGAATGGCCTTTTAAATGCTTTCTGTTAATTGCTTTGAATTGTTATGTTCAAGTTTGATGCTGTTTTTGTATTACTTTCTGTATTTTGTGCTTATTTATCCTGTAAAACCTGCTTTTTGAATTGGATGAGAACATTAATGTTATGGGTTAGGCAGGTGGCATTTCTGTGTATAAAAAGGCCAGTTTTTGGTCAGTTGGGAGAGCATATGATCACTTTCGTCCTAGACGCTGAAGTGAACACATCGACGCTAACCAACTGATAACCAACAACAGCAAAGATGAAGACAGCTACCATAGAGTTGCCTGCCATCCTAGTGTCAACTATCAACGCCTTCGAGTTCCCCGGCAATCCGTTATGGAGAGTCGGTCAAGGCCTTGACCATGTCAAGATCGAGTTGACATATAAGCTGCCGACTGACCAACCAACAGTCAGTGTAGAACAGAAAGAAAAACCTGTAATGTCGAATCCAAAGAGGGGGAAGGCCAAACGCAGGACCGAGCCTGCACCTTCCGCTGACGAGTGGCCTCGCCAGCCTCTGCCTGCCACACAACCACCGTCTACGCCTGCCAAACCAACGAGACAACAACCTCGACGACGCTGCAAGACACCTCGGCGAGAACTACCTACGTCTCCTCCACTCCGACAATGTCCACCTCCTGCTACGACCACCATCATCAAAGAACCTACGACTATCCAACGTCCGACCATCAAGAAGGCTAGCCTACCACCACCACCACCACCCATGACACAACCTCCAACACCTACCGAAGAAGACCTAGATTACCTATTTCCACTACTACCAGCCGATCCAGATCTCAGCGACCTACCTCCCATACCGTATGAATACGACATCAACATCTTCCAACTAGAACAAGTCTTCGGCAAAGATTTCGACATAGCTGCTGTTCGACGCTACAACAACGTAGACTACTTCCAGTGCTACTTCCATAATCACAAACAACGTTTCTACGCCAGACATGATACAGCTTCCAACGCCATCATCATCGCCTGTCCTCTCATCTACGAAATGAACGATGCTGCATATCCACACGTCGAAACAGCCTACAACTACTTCAAGAAGATATTCCACTCCAAAGCTACACCGGTCAACAAGACCAACATAGCCACCTACTTCAAACTACGCTACGCGACCATCATGGTACATTTCGACGACAGCGACGGCTAGCCTACCAGAACCATGACTAGACTCCCGATCCTCGTGACCTACTTCTACCGCGCGTTACCAGTGTATCTACACATTCACATGGATTACAGTGTTCGTTTCTGTTTATTCATGTGGACTTAACATGCACAGGCCTGCTCTATGGCCTTAGTCTCTACATAGCCAAAATCTCAGCGCGGCCCTGAGAGAGAGCATCAGATTGGATTACAATTGACCTACTTTGCTCTCGAGCAAGATAGTGAAATCAACGATTTGCAGCCGAATTGGCATCGATTTCACTATCGTTTTAGGCTCACATTTCGGACTTGGCGTTCAAAATTCTAAAAAACAGTGCTCCTTCTTTAGCCTGACATAAGCATTCCGTTGTCTGTTACTTTCTGGGCACCGGTTAGACAAGCACGATTTGCATTTCTCGCTTGTCTAGCCACGATTTGCAGCCCTGGAGCACTTAACCTTACGTCCTTGAGGTGGAAACATGGATTAAGTCCGTTTGGCCCGGCATGACGTAAAACTGCCACTCTTTACTACTACTACTACTACTACTTCAGTTGGGAGAGCCAATACACATTTTGGAATACACTAAACCTGCGACACTTTGGACTAAATTTATTAATTAATTATTAAATAATTATTTATTTTGTGTTGGCTTGTTTTGGACTTTAAACACTTCAAAATTATCAGAAATTGATAGGGAAAATTAGGAAAATTAAGAAAAACCATTTTGTGTTGATTTTGGCATTTTCAGTATTTTCATCATTTTTAGCTCGACTGCACGAAGTGCATAGAGCTATTGCAGTCACCCCGGTCGTCCACGTTCCCGTTCCCGTGCGCGTTCCCGTGCGCGTCACACTTGCGTTAAAGTTTTCTAGAAGTCCATATCTTGACAACCACTCATCAGAAAGCATTCATACTTGGACCATAGATACCCTGTAGGGTTAGCTTTCATTCCATGGCATCGGGCCCCTGGGTCCAGGCCAGGGGGTGGGGCTGGAGGTTAAAATCTAGAACACCTTCAAAAATGGCAATTCTTGTGTTAAAGTTTTCTAGAAGTCCATATCTTGACAACCACTCATCAGAAAGCATTGATACTTGGGCCATTGACACCCTGTAGGGTCGGCTTTCATTCCATGGCATCAGATCCCTGGGTCCATGCCAGGGGGTGGGGCTAGAGGTTAAAATCTAGAACACCATTAATAATAATGGCTTTTCTGTGATATAGTATTCTAGAAGTCTATATCTTGAAAACTTTTTATCAGAGGGCTTTCATACTCAGACCATAGGTACCCTGTAGGGTTGAGTTTCATTTCATGGCATCGGATCTCTGGGTCCATGCCTGGCGGGTGGGGCTGGAGGTTAAAAACTAGAACACTGTAAAAAATAGATGTACTGCTGTGTAACTTTTACAAGGAGGCATATCTTGACAACAACTTATCATAAAGCATTCATACTTCATACACTTTAGGTTCCATGACATCGAACCTCTGGGTCGGAGTCAGGGGGGCGGGGCTAGAGGTCAAAATCTAGAACTCCCCGATTTTTTTTTCTTTTTATTTCTTAATAGAAACAACTTAGGAAGATGGTTGGTCATTCATCTTTTGACTTTGTGACACTGACTTGTGTGTCATGACGGTAAGGGTCGGTTGACCTACTTTCCATGGTTCAGTGATTTTGCCTTATATCTTGACACTCAATTAGTATATGTTCTTACTTCTTTCAGATTATGAGTGAGTACGACCAGGCCTTTGACCCCAATATACTTATAGGTCACTGTGACCTAATTTCACGGTTCAGTGATTTTGCCTTATATCTTGACACTCAATTAGTATATTTTCATACTTTTTAGCTCGACTGCACGAAGTGCATAGAGCTATTGCAGTCACCCCGGTCGTCCACGTTCCCGTTCCCGTTCCCGTGTGCGTTCCCGTGCGCGTTCCCGTGCGCGTGCGCGTCACACTTGCGTTAAAGTTTTCTAGAAGTCCATATCTTGACAACCACTCATCAGAAAGCATTCATATTTGGACCATAGATACCCTGTAGGGTTAGCTTTCATTCCATGGCATCGGGCCCCTGGGTCCAGGCCAGGGGGTGGGGCTGGAGGTTAAAATCTAGAACACCTTCAAAAATGGCAGTTCTTGTGTTAAAGTTTTCTAGAAGTCCATATCTTGACAACCACTCATCAGAAAGCATTGATACTTGGGCCATTTACACCCTGTAGGGTCGGCTTTCATTCCATGGCATCAGATCCCTGGGTCCATGCCAGGGGGTGGGGCTAGAGGTTAAAATCTAGAACACCATTAATAATAATGGCTTTTCTGTGATATAGTATTCTAGAAGTCTATATCTTGAAAACTTTTTATCAGAGGGCTTTCATACTCGGACCATAGGTACCCTGTAGGGTTGAGTTTCATTCCATGGCATCGGATCTCTGGGTCCATGCCTGGGGGGTGGGGCTGGAGGTTAAAAACTAGAACCCTAAAAAATAGATGTACTGCTGTGTAACTTTTACAAGGAGGCATATCTTGACAACAACTTATCATAAAGCATTCATACTTCATACACTTTAGGTTCCATGACATCGGACCTCTGGGTCGGAGTCAGGGGGGCGGGGCTAGAGGTCAAAATCTAGAACTCCCCGATTTTTTTTTTCTTTTTATTTCTTAATAGAAACAACTTAGGAGGATGGTTGGTCATTCATCTTTTGACTTTGTGACACTGACTTGTGTGTCATGACGGTAAGGGTCGGTTGACCTACTTTCCATGGTTCAGTGATTTTGCCTTATATCTTGACACTCAATTAGTATATTTTCTTACTTCTTTCAGATTATGAGTTAGTCCGACCAGGCCTTTGACCCCAATATACTTATAGGTCACTGTGACCTAATTTCACGGTTCAGTGATTTTGCCTTATATCTTGACACTCAATTAGTATATTTTCATACTTTTTTCAGATTATGAGTGAGTATGACCAGACCTTTGACCCCAATATACTTATAGGTCACTGTGACCTAATTTCACGGTTCAGTGATTTTGCCTTATATCTCGGTACTCAAATGGTTTATGAACAAACTTCTTTCAAAGTATGTTTGCGTATGACAAGACCTTTGACCCTGAAGTAGTCCTAGGTCACTGTGACCTAGTTTCACGGTTCAGTGATTTTGCCTTATATCTTGACACTTGATTAGTATATTTTCATACTTTTTTCAGATTATGAGTGAGTATGACCAGACCTTTGACCCCAATATACTTACAGGTCACTGTGACCTAATTTCACGGTTCAGTGATTTTTGCCTTATATCTCGGTACTCAAATGGTTTATGAACAAACTTCTTTCAAAGTATGTTTGCGTATGACAAGACCTTTGACCCTGAAGTAGTCCTAGGTCACTGTGACCTAGTTTCACGGTTCAGTGATTTTGCATTATATCTTGACACTTGATTAGTATATTTTCATACTTTTTTCAGATTATGAGTGAGTATGACCAGACCTTTGACCCCAATATACTTACAGGTCACTGTGACCTAATTTCACAGTTCAGTGATTTTTGCCTTATATCTCGGTACTCAAATGGTTTATGAACAAACTTCTTTCAAAGTATGTTTGCGTATGACAAGACCTTTGACCCTGAAGTAGTCCTAGGTCACTGTGACCTAATTTCATGGTTCAGTGATTTTGCCTTATATCTTGACACTCAATTAGTATATTTTCATACTTTTTTTTCAGATTATGAGTGAGTATGACCAGACCTTTGACCCCAATATACTTATAGGTCACTGTGACCTAATTTCACGGTTCAGTGAATTTGCCTTATATCTCGGCACTCAAGTGGTTTATGAACAAACTTCTTTCACACTATGTTTGCGTATGACAAGACCTTTGACCCTAAAGTAGTCCTAGGTCAATATGACCTAATTTCATGGTTCAGTCATTTTCCTTTATATCTCGGCACTCAGTTGGTATATGAACATACTTCTTTCACGATATGTATGAGTATGACAAGACCTTTGACCGTAAAATATTCCTGGGTCACTGTGACCTAATTTCATGGTTCAGTGATTTTGCCTTATATCTCGACACTCAGTTGGTATTTTTTCATACTTCTTTCTGATTATGAATAAGTATGACCACACCTTTAACCCAAACATACTTATAGGTCACTATGACCTAATTTCATGGTTCAGTGATTTTGCTTTATATCTCAACACTGAATGGGTATATGATCATTTTTCTTTCACATTATGAGTAAGTATCACAAGACCTTTGACCCTGCAATACTTATAGGTCAGTGTGACCTTTTTTCATGGTTCAGTGATTTTGCCTTGTGTCTTGGCACTCAGTTGGTATATGAACACACTTCTTTCACAATATGAGTGAGATCTTTAAATCTTAGGTAGTTATAGTTAACTTTCATGGTTCAGTGATTTTGCCTTATTGCATCAAGGCAAAAAGATGTATGAGCATAATGCTTTGGGTTACTGGTCGGGTTTGGCCTTATGTTTGACAAAGGTCAGAAGCAGTCGAGCACGCTGTCCTGCGACAGCTCTTATTGACTTTTGGACTTAGGAAAATTTGCTGCAATTATGTAAAATCTCAAAAAGTGCAATCTAAGTCTGAACTTAAGAGAAATTATCATATTAAAGAAAATAGCTATATTTATGTAAATTGTTTTGTTGTTTCATGTTGTAAATAACAGAAAAAGAGGAAAAAATATCAAAATTATAATAGTGAAATTCATTTATTTGTTGTGTGTTTCTTTAGCAAACAAGAGTTATGTTTATCCAAGGATAAGCCTGAGCCGGGTTTGCTAGTTTAGGCCTCTGACTTGGCCTTAAAATTTAAGTCAGTGGTGTCGGCTATCTTGACAAGTTGAAAGTTAATTCCCTCAAAGCGGATTTACTTGAAGTTAAATCAAAACAACACTCAAAGTTGCGGAATCTGTCGACCAGCCTAAGATACAAACCTATCTTAAAATCCGGGTAACTGGTCAAAGTAATTTGAGACCATTTTGCTTTGCTCCAGCTTTACCCGGGTTTACTACAAAAGTGGTGTCAGAAGTGGAGATTATTTCTCTCAGATTTCTGTGTTTATAACATAGCTGGGAAAATAATCATATTTGCAAAAAGAACTTGTGCTAGACAGACTGTAAAATTTTGAGTGCTGTTGTTTCCAGTAACTGTTTTCTGTTTTATTTCAGAGTGCTGGTGTTTTCACTAACTTTCTTTTATCTTTCAGAAGACTTTGAGCTGTGTTATGTTATTTCACTGTATTTTTGTTCTGTGTTGTGCATGCCCTGGTGAGAAATTGCGTCATTAGGCAAACTTACCATATCTACTACTAATCTGTTATTCACTTTCAGGACATAGAACTGTTAGCTTTATATGTGTTAAGTAATTAAGGTCTAGTTATTAAGTTCTGTGTTTTTGTGTGTCCGTGAGAAATTGCGTCATTAGGCAAGCTCACACGTCTTTTAGTGGCTAAGAGTAGTTTAGTCCTGCCTCGTGGTTTTACAGCATGTGAGAATCGCTAGAAGGCAAACTAACCATTTTCGTAAAGTCAACACTAACAAATTTTATGTTATATGTTTTGTGAGTGTCTTTTAGCAGTTAAGATTAGTTTAGTCCTGCCTCGTGGTTTTGCAGCATGTAAGAATCGCTAGAAGGCAAACTAACCATTTTCGTAAATTCATCTCTAACAAAATTTATGTTATATGTTTGTGGTGTTGGTGAGAGATTGCGTCATTAGGCAAACTCACCTTGTCTTATAGTTTGTATTAGCAGTGCTTTTATGTGTGTTAAGTTAGTTCTGCATGTGTGACGGAGAAATGCGTCATTAGGCATCTCTGTCAATTAAATGTTTTTTCTTTGTTTCTTACATAGATGCACCTGAATGTGAAAGGAGCTACTGACACCTGTGTAAAACTTTTGACATTTGACTGTATTTCATGATTTTGCATGTGTGACAGAGAAATGCGTCATTAGGCATCTCTGTCAATTAATAGCTCTATTTGTTTCTAATACAGGTTTAGCTGAATTTGAACCAAGCCACTGACACCTGTGTACCATTTTTTCTTGTTTGACAATTTTCTATGATTTTGCATGTGTGACAGAGAAATGCGTCATTAGGCATCTCTGTCAATTAATTGCTTTTTGTTTGTTTCTGACACAGGTCTAGCTGAATGTGAACCAAGCCACTGACGCCTGTGTATCATTTCTTCTTGTTTTACTTTTTTGTGATTTTGCATGTCTGACGGAGAAATGCGTCATTAGGCATCTCTGTTAATTAACTGCTTTTTGTTTCTGACACAGGTAAAGTTTAAATTGAATCAAGCCAAAGACACCTGCAATTATTGTTTTACATGAATTTTCATTTGGAAACCAAATATCTGAAAGAGAAATGCGTCATTAGGCATCTCTGACAGTTTTCGTAAGTTTTCAGATTAATCAGGACACGTCATAACCTTTGGATATTTCTGTGGTGGACAATTCTATTGGATTTATCTCACTTGTGAACTGCTATAGTGTACAAAATGGATTTTACCTGCAAACTTTCACCAAAGCAGACTATCGGACCTGACTGTGCATATGACAGGATGACACTCAGACCTTATTCAAGGGACAATGACTATGAAACTGTTTATGTTCAAAATGACTTCAAGCCCAGACTTCCTACATTTGAAGGTAAATATGATACCTGGGAGCCATTCCTTATGCAGCTGAACCTACTGTCCCGTAGTTATAATTGGTCAGACAGAAAGTTTAGAGAACAACTGATCTTTGCCTTGAGAGGAGAAGCTCTAATATTTGTCTCCTCCCTCCCTTTGGAAACTACTCAAAATACAGAGAAGCTTCTACGCTCCATAAGACAGCGATTTGGTGAATGCCTCCTGCCAGAAACTCACCGAGCCAACCTGTACTCCATCAAGAAGCAACCCAAGGAAACTCTTCAAGAGTACAGTGACCATGTTAATCGTATGATGGTAAGAGGCTACCCAGGAATACAGGGCACAAAAATCTACAATAGCCTTGCTGTGGAACATTTTCTCAGGGGGCTCCCAGACCAGAAATTAGCCTATGAAATTATGATAAAAAAGCCAAGGGACTTACCAGAAGCAGTCTACATGGTAACCTGGCATGAGGCTTGTATACAAATTACCAACAAAACAGTAATAAGCCGGGTAGATGTTCCAACTCAGAAATCTAAATCCAGAAAGCGATATCGGCGCTGCTACAACTGTCGCAAGAAGGGGCATGAATCTAAACAGTGCCCAAAGGAACCAAACCAGACGACATCAACGGACATCTAGTGTTCTGCTTTATTCAACATCAGTGGATTATAACTACATGTGTATTGTGTAAATAGAAAAATCATGTGTGTTAAATCTTTCAAATTTAATTTAGAAATTGGAATAGCATGGTTATTCAAAGCTTAAATTCTCAAGTGTTAATAGTGTCTTATTCTTAATTGGAATAATATTTTATTCTTGATTGGATTAGTATTCTCGCGTGAAGTTTAGCAGCTTACAACTACCTCATCAAGCTGCAGCAACATCGACATGAGGGCCTACTTCATGGGCCTTTCACTGAGGACCAACTTCGTGGGACTTTCATCGCCAATATACATCGTGGGACAATCATTATTTACATACTTCATGGGACATTTATTATATACATTCTTCGTGGGACAGTCATTCGTCAACGTAACATTACCCAGTAGTCTATGAACTGAACTCTTGCATATAATCAAATTAGTTATCTATTGAAAAACTGTCAAGGAGTGCAAGTAATTGTTTTCATGAAAAGCATTTTATTATTTGTTGAATTTTATGAATCTGATCATGTATGTTAAATAGTTTTGCCTGGTCTTGTGCACTGCGTGTGCCTGCCTTATGCGTTAGGTGGAGAAGAGCCAGGGGATAAGGACTTACTATGTGCGTTCACTGCGTGTGTCTGTACCTTCACTGCGTGTGAGGAGTAGTCATGTCATATGAGACTTTGCTATGTGCTGTCACTGCGTGTGAGATTTCTTGCGTATGAAATCAGTCAGACTGTTGTATTAAGATTGAATGTCATGCTTTCAGTTTCATTATTTCAAACTTACAAATGCTTGACATGTTACTTTTGCTTGGGTGTTAGGGGTATCTTAAATTTATGGATCCAAAAGTTATCTGTATCTGATATCTCTAAACCATTTTGAGGTGTGGCATTTTCTAACGTATGCTTGACATGTTATTTTTGCTTGATTATGTTGTTGTGTCACCAAAACCCAGGAATTATTTCTAAGTGATTTGGAATTCCTGGTCTGAAATTCCTGTTATTTTTGAATTCCGGGGACGGAATTGAAATGTATTTTGGGTAAAATACATTCTTTTTCCAAAGGGAGAGCAGTGTGAAGGACCTGGGTTTTGGCACTATTTTTAAGGATTTTTAGGGGTATTACTTTTGAAGAGAAGTGACTGGCTATTTTACCTTATTTTAATATGAAAACCAATTCTGGTGTGAAGAAACATAATTTTTAAACTTTCAGTGCTTTAACTTTAATGTCATTTAAGAAAATCTCATATTATGTGTATTATTATGTAATTTGCTGAAGTTTTAACCATTTTTATTATCAACATAAATAGCCTTTTTGCTTGACACACCTGTGTCATGTTCAAGAATTGTGTATCCAGTTTAGGTCAAGAAGTATAATGCTTCAGTTCTTGTTTATTGACCCCATTTTTGGGAGTGTCCATTATTAATAGGTAAACCACTGGACCACTAGCAATTTCGACTACCGGTCAAGCACTACTGCTACCGTAGACAAACTCGGTTGGAGAACGCTTGAGTTACGACGAGCAGATGCCCGTCTATGTCTATTTTTCAAAATAGTACATGGCCTGGTTGCTTTACCTCTTCCTGAATACATTGAACCTTCGAATAGAATCTCAAGATACTGCCATTCAATGACCTTCCGCCAGTTACAAACAAGTACAAACTACTATAAATACTCCTTCTTTCCACTGGCTATTGTCCAGTGGAATGCCCTCCCTGCAGATGTTGCATGCTTACCAGACCTTGAGTCTTTCAAGGTCGCAGTTAGTAAGCTGCAACATCCCAGGCCATAGACCCAGAAATAGTTGTTTTTATCCTGATTTTAAACTCATCTCAACTATTTTAACCTATCATCTTTTATCCGTCTTGCTGAATGCTTTTAACCTGTCTTTTCTTTAATTTTCAGCCTTATTCTTTTCGACAGCGCACCTGCCTAGAATGTCCGTGAGGGCGTATGGCAGTATATGAAGATATATGAAGATAGATAAAGCAGATTTTGGTTTAGGATAACTGACTTTAGAATGGCCTTTTAAATGCTTTCTGTTAATTGCTTTGAATTGTTATGTTCAAGTTTGATGCTGTTTTTGTATTACTTTCTGTATTTTGTGCTTATTTATGCTGTAAAACCTGCTTTTTGAATTGGATGAGAACATTAATGTTATGGGTTAGGCAGGTGGCATTTCTGTGTATAAAAAGGCCAGTTTTTGGTCAGTTGGGAGAGCCAATACACATTTTGGAATACACTTAACCTGCGACACTTTGGACTAAATTTATTAATTAATTATTAAATAATTATTTATTTTGTGTTGGCTTGTTTTGGACTTTAAACACTTCAAAATTATCAGAAATTGATAGGGAAAATTAGGAAAATTAAGAAAAACCATTTTGTGTTGATTTTGGCATTTTCAGTATTTTCATCATTTTTGACTTTTGGACTTAGGAAAATTTGCTGCAATTATGTAAAATCTCAAAAAGTGCAATCTAAGTCTGAACTTAAGAGAAATTATCATATTAAAGAAAATAGCTATATTTATGTAAATTGTTTTGTTGTTTCATGTTGTAAATAACAGAAAAAGAGGAAAAAATATCAAAATTATAATAGTGAAATTCATTTATTTGTTGTGTGTTTCTTTAGCAAACAAGAGTTATGTTTATCCAAGGATAAGCCTGAGCCGGGTTTGCTAGTTTAGGCCTCTGACTTGGCCTTAAAATTTAAGTCAGTGGTGTCGGCTATCTTGACAAGTTGAAAGTTAATTCCCTCAAAGCGGATTTACTTGAAGTTAAATCAAAACAACACTCAAAGTTGCGGAATCTGTCGACCAGCCTAAGATACAAACCTATCTTAAAATCCGGGTAACTGGTCAAAGTAATTTGAGACCATTTTACTTTGCTCCAGCTTTACCCGGGTTTACTACAATAAGGATGGTCTAAAATGGGATTAAGCGACAACTAAGAGTCTAATAAGAGGTTTTTTTTATCATGTGTGGTCAAAATTTATAAAATATTATGAATGAAAACAGAGTTTTCCCCTTCATTTTTTTTTCAAAATCTGGTGATTTCCCATAAAAAAAAAGCTGAAAACAGAGAAATTTGATACCCAACTTTCTAGACTGCTTGTGCAGAACATACTGATTTCTCCAGAAATAAACTGATATTCTCTTAAAGTTAATTATTTTAAGCTATTGCTTAATATGAAAAATATCTTTGATATTTGCTCAAATAATTGAATTATCAGCTTTTAAACTTTATCAATAACAGCTTTGACAACTTAGCTGAGACAACATATTTCAAATATATACCATACATATACCATAGTTTCCTGAGGTTTATTGGATCTGAGAACTGCTTCACCATACAGAAGCTGCGCAGGAAGACATTTTGTCACACAGGTACTAACTATTGCAGTTTTTCTGATTCTTTACATCAAACTTTCACACTTCTATCTTTTTTCTGTGGTCATTCAGAATCTATGAGGTAGAACTATGGTCAAAGACCCAAAATACATGTCTTGATGCAATTGTAGCCTTACCCAGCCTTAGTCTCGACTGCTGCAGCACAAAAACACTTCTCCACTATTTCTACTGGCTCAACCTTGACCTTTGACATCATGACATCCTCAGGGAGGTGAAACAAGGTCGCAACCCTGGTAACCCTGCGTAAGTCTTCTTGCTGGAACAGCAAAACAACATGGCTGCCCCCACTGCCGCTATAGTGAAACATGGCTTTCAGGTCCTCAATGTTGTTCTGTACCAGAGTTAGAGAATTTGTCTTTTCAAAGGTTGTTGTACTGAAAATATAAATGTGTGAAATAACATGAGAAATGCGTAAATATCAAGAGAAGTGAACTAAAAATTATATGCTTTGAGGTTTCCAATTGGGGTCAAACAAAATTCAGGGCGTACAACCACAAATGGCTTGAATCCTGAAATTTTGGTTTTTTAAGAACATGTACAGAGATTATATTGTCTATAAAAGTTATGCACAACTGATCAGCACCTTTTAAGGATATGAAAGCAGGGAATGCAGTTTACTGATGGATACTTTTGTTGATTTGAAAAGCACATCATTTTAATTGCTTTCTTGCAACTTTTCATTTACAACATAAAGTTTATATTTTCCAAAGCTCTTACTTGTATTCATGTACAGTACCAGTCTTGTCCAGGCACCAGACTGCTTGACTGACAGCACATACACCAATAATTCTATTGTCCTGCTTCAGTTCCTGAAAGTCAAGCAAGTGTTGGCCCAATATACACCTGGACCTCTTTATAACACACTTCATTACCACACGATTTTGGATATAACACTGATGATCACTGTTGCACCCCAAACGGTCATTTCAGACTATATTTTTGCTATACCATGTGTGTCTATACAATTTACTCTTGTTATAACACTGATTGGATAGCTAAGACGGAAATTGGCTTGGACCACAACAATAGTGTTATAAAGAGGTTGTGGTATATTACAAAGAAGATCTTACATTATAGGGATTTATGCAATAATATAGTATAGGGATCAAACATGATTTTCCATTCATTAACATTCCCTAGGTCCCGAGGGGAGTGTTAAAAACTTAGGGTGTAGAGTTCAGTTACTCATTATTATCATGTGCTTTTTGTGTCGCCTGGTAACGAGCATAAATAAATGCAGTGTATTAACAGCACATGCCCTCACGAATTGCGGCTTTCCCTCATTAATACACAGCCTTTTTCTTTCTTAAAATGTCTGTTCATAATGTGTGACACCAGTATTTATGCAATAATACTGGTCCTTACATAAATGGTAATTTCATTTGAAATCTATCAAACAAGCCTTTGGTGTGTTTAATAATTTTTCATTGAAAATTTTCATTGTTGTTAACAGATAGAGTCACAAGATGTTATGGACTCTCATGGATGTTAATACAAGTGTGGTCATATGATTGTTATTACATGATGTTAGGAACTGAATAACAGCAATGCCATACGATACTCCAGTATGTAGTATTTTAACCTTTGTAGCAAAAAGAATTTTCATCATGGAAGATGTTTAATTTTGTCACTGACATCGAAACAAGCAAAGGTTAAAAAAATCAAGAGCTGCACCAAGATGTTTGAAAACAAATTACCTTTCTTAAACTATCTCCAATAACTTATCTGTTCTTTATAAATGTCATTTAGTGCACCGAAGATAATTTACCTGAGCGGAGACAAACTTGCATTTCTTATTATAGTGGAACACTTCCACATTATACTGAGTGTTTCTGCAGTCTACACCCACTTGGGTGGCCATCCATATCTGACATTGGTCTTCATGAGAGAGGCTCTCGTCAGCTAGAAAAAGGATAGAATGATACAAAACTGTGAACTTGAGATACAGATCAGCTTTAGCAGAGATGTGTTGTAATATTTTACTGTAAAGTTGTTAATTGTCACGCTTAAATTTCAAGTGTCCTACCTCGAAGCAATATGTACCGGAGACGCAACTACAATACCATTATCGGAAAAATTACCTGTGCGTTGTCGAGTCAAAATCCAGGTAAATGAAGCAATGATTCAGATAATAATCGGTCGCTATAAGAAAAAAATGATAAGCCTGTTTATTGCAACATTTTCCTTCGTTTTTACATCGTCAGACGATTATGGAAAATTGAAATAAACATACGAATTGCACCGCAGATCATCGCAGTCGTTTTTTTTTTTTTTTTTTTTTTTTTTTTTTTGCTACAATTTGAGGGTTGCTTAAAAAATGTGGGTGGCGAATGGTAAGAAACGGCTGCGCTAATTCTCGCGTTTATACCTCAATTTACTTTTACATTAATTCAGTTTGATTACTTCAAACATGTATGGGTTTCATTTCTTCTCTTTGCAAACATTATAATAATTATTATTATAAAGATTAAGCAGACAAAATGCGACACAATGTATACATCATTCATGTTTTGATTGAGTGTTTTTCCATTAGTGCGTAACGCTTTGAAGTTCTAATTGGTCTTAATTGGGAATTAACATCGCCGCAACAACGATCATTTAAATGTCACAAATTAATTCATTTAATTACTTTAAATAGTCCGTTAATCCAAGAAAACTCCCTTTAATTATGATGAAACAGAAAGGTCAAAATAAACAAATGTACAAAAGTACATGTAGTCGCGTACGCATTTTATTTTGTGTCATAATGTCGTACGGAAAAGATGATTTTCTTGATTGGGACAATGAAACATTGTAGTGTTTCCATCAGCCACTTTCACTATGGCGCCGCACCATGCCATTTTTTCTATAGCGCCATGCCCTTTTTCTGAATCTACATTCTGTGCATTTTTTTTTTTTTTTTTTTTTTTTTTTTTTTTTTTTTTTTTTTTTTTTTTTTTTTGGTAAAACGTTTGTCAAAATCGGACAAAAACTTAGGAAGTTACAAGACTTTTTGTTTCTGTTCTGCAGAAATGAATTTGGCAAAATTTATTATCAAGACTTCCACAGTTGTTGATTGCTTTAATCCCTTGTTTATTGTCACTTAACTGCAGTGGCAAACGTTGATAATTAGTCAATGACAAGTACCCATTTTGACACCAAATGAGCTGTTAATCAGAAAAGGTGTGAAAATTGAATAAAAATGTATCTCTAATCATTTCCATATCATGAAGTATACAAGTACTGAAAATCCCCAAAAATCACGATATTTGTGGCACTGGGACAGCATGTAATTTTCGACTTTCTGGTTTGAAACATACTTACTTATGTGGAAAAATATCTGTACTTTATGATAAAAGTGTGAAATTAAGCGCATGTGTCATGTTTCGAATGCTTTACCCGACACAATTTGGCTATGCAAAAATAATCAAAAAAGGCGAATTTCCGCCATTTTGCCTATTTTTATATCATTATTACAGGCAACTTGCGCGGTATGCCGATAAATCAAATAGTTTCCAAACTTCTACAACATACAAGCTTCAAATATTTGAAAGTATCAAAAACTTAAGACGCTTCGTTTAGCCGAAGTTCGGTGCACAATTGGGGCATGAAATCCGACCTTTCCGCCATTTTGGAAAAACAGTCCTATGGACCGCGAAGAAGCCCTTCATCATTGACCAAAAATTACACTAGATAATGCATTGACTATACCTTTAAAAGCAAATCATCTATATAATAAACACTTTCCCTTTTATTTCTTTTAAAAATAACAAGTTTTTACGCTAAAAATAATCCGACTCAATGTGATAAAATTCAACAAGATTTTAGCTTAACTGTTCGTATGCAAATGGCGGAATCAAATGAACTCTCACCCAAATCTCGTATCGTCCGCGAATTGGCAATCACGTGACCTACATTCATCTCCGGTGATCTTCCTTCGAGGTCCTACACACCACTGATAAAAAGTCATATAGAGTAGAACTTACACAATTTAAGACAACATGTAAATCACATTCAAAACCTTTAGTTGCTTGCAACTTTCTGACCATACAAACAAACCCAACCTCTAAATATTCGTATATTATTCTAGGTCTGCACCATTCTTTTTTTTTTTTTTTTTTTTTTTTTTTTTTTTACAATCTAGATAAATGAAAACAACTTAAAACAAAAATGATGCACATCACAATACCATGAGAATCATGTGTGACTGAGCATGCTGACAGCACAACAGCCTGTGTTTCCATGGAAACAGCGTCGGCAAGATGACAGAACTGTGGACAGCTAGCGATCATCCGGATCTGGGCGGCAGTGGGTCGACACTGGGGATCCTGGTCCCAGCACACAGACATTATGTCCAGGAAGTGGGACGGGTAGTTGGCCTCCTGCAACATTTAATGCCATTTAATATTTAACCAATATCTAACAAGAAGTATAGTATGAGCTAGATATATCGAAGTTCAAGAGATGTAGACTTCTAAAATCTTCAATCCAAACATTTGAGCAAATAAGTCGCTGATGCCAACCCCGGATCAAGTGCAATAGCTCCTCCTCGACTTTCTTCCAGGTGCACTAAAATGTACTGTCTGGATATTTATTCTTACCCATCGACCTCTGCAAAGCCTCGGGATGCCAGAAAGTGACCCTACATACAGATTTTCTGAAGTGCTCTTACCTTTGATGTGATGTTTGGTCTTCCACCATTACAGACATGCACAGCTGGGTTATTTATGTCCGCCAGTGGAGCTCGACAAGTCAACAGTTCAAACATAAACATACCAAAGGAGAATATGTCAACCTGTAATACAGATGAGACAATGTGAAATTGTATAAGCATCATCAAAAGAAGATGTAAGTAAAAACACAGGCACAGGTTAGCTTAGCTGCGAGGACTAGTTTTTTGTTGGATTTTTCCAAAGATTGACAAGAAATTTATAGAGCTCAAGTTTAATGCAAGGACAGCTTGATAAGACGGATATGACACATTTTCTTGGAAGGTTCAGGCTTAACAAGAAATTAGGGAATCATTCTGTTAGCAGCTCTGTATGGAGGCATGTAACACCTCAAAGATTTCTCACAATCGGTAAATTGGGCCAAAAATTTTAATTGCCCTTTGAAAACATGGTATCAAAATGTAGAAAAATTGTTGAATATATTCGATTTTATTTTTTCTTAACCTAATATGTTCACCTGTTCTGTATAGATATCCCTTCCAGCATGCACCAGTATTTCAGGGGCAATAAATGGTGGTGTTCCCCCATAACCCTTAGCTCCTGCTGGCATGACAGACCGACTGATTCCGTAGTCCGCTAGCTTCACTGTTACCATCTGTTTGGGGTCATTGTCGGAAGACTTGGGGAAGTGCCACACGAGGACATTATCAGACTTCAGGTCACGGTAGATGATGCTCCTCTTGTGGAGATAGTCCAAGGCATCAGCTACCTGTTAAGCAGAAGTTTTTATGTAGACTAATACAACATTTCGCACAGACTGACACAATAAATAGTCCTGACTATACTTACCTGGGAATACTTTCTTTACACATTATCAGAAAACTTAAATCTAAGAGACCTGGACCCAGTTCCAGTTGTTCAAAGCATCGTTAGCTTAACGATATCGCTAAGACATAAATTTCATAAGCAAATATCAGCTAAAGTAACAAATACACTGTTATTTTTAGTTGAAAAAATGTGAGAATCCTTTGCAGTGCAAAGGATTCTCACATTTTTTCAACAAAAAATAACAGTGTATTTGTAATATTAATGTTTGAAATTTTAACGAAACGTTAACTAACGACATCATTAGTTTTGAACAACTGACCCCTGACTAAGAGAGCATGAGACTAGACTCTACTCACACTTAGGGTAATTCTCACCAGAGCCACATTGTAAAAACGAACATGCTTATCAATGACATTGATTGGTCAGATCAGCTAGCCATGCAGCAATGCATCTGTTCTAATGCTCAACCCATCTGAGGCTGATAGAATACTTTATTCATTCAATTGTGGACATGTTTCTTGACATTTTGAGGATGATAACTAACTACTTCCCATCAACTAAGTCTGATAGTGCCTCAAATTTAGACATATCAATATATTCTTAATGGCATGTTCAGCCAAGTTGAGCGAATGCATAAAATGTAGCTCTCACCTGAATCACAACTTGCTTTATCACAAAAACAGGTAACCTCAGCCCCTCTTTGTGCCTCTTCTCCAGCAAATCTTGGAGCGAACCCATGGGGGCCAGAGCTAGAAGCAGTGCCAGTGGTCTCCTGGAGAAGCCTAGCAGGGGTACAATATGGGGGTGGTGGACTGTCTGAAGTATGGATACCTCCTGGCGTGCTGTGGTGTAGGCCTGGCACACTTTCTCTAATGCCATCTGGGTAGCTAGCTAAAGGCATATTGAATACACTTCATTAAATTCCTAAATCCAGGGCCCAGTTGTTCAAAACTAACGACATCGTTAGTTAACGTTTCGTTAAAATTTCAAACATTAATATTACACTGCACTGGATTCTCACATTTTTTCGTCAAAAAATAACAGTGTATTTGTTACTTTAGCCGATATTTGCTTAACAAATTTATGTCGTAACGATATAGTTAAGCTAACGATGCTTTGAACAACTGGGTCCTGGAAAACATGTAGCATAATAAACAAGCATCTGCAAAATTTAAACAGAAAATCTTACTGAAGACTTATTCAAACAATAGACAGCAAATACTGTAATCCAGACGAGCATGTGGTACCTACTGATGTGCATTTCAGCTATAACACAATTAAAAGGATGCATGTGTCCCATTTTATCAAAAAGCTACAGAAAAATGACAGAATTCCATGAATATATGCGTAAAAGAGTTTAAATCAAGACAGCTTCCTACCGCTCTTTTCTGCTCTTTGTCATCATCTGTGTACAGTATCTTTACTGCTACTTTACATATTGTTGTGGAATCCTGAAAATAATTACAATGTGATGTTAACAAGCCGTTTACAACCATTAAACCCATGTTACATCATTTTGACCCACTTCAGATGAATGGCCAAGAGCGCAGAGGACACAATAATTAAAAACAAGTTTTTTGTTGTTGTTTTGTTTGTTTTTTTTTTGCATCATGAAAACATGTCCGTGTGATGTATACCCCCTTGAAACCCCACTTTTATGTATGTTTTTTAAAACTGGGGTATGCTGAGGTGTACCTATTTTCTCTTATTTTTGCTCCAAAACATAGATTGTTGGGTACTCATACACGTGTACCCACAATCTATGTTTTGAGCAAAAATAAGAGAAAATATAAAAAAAACATTGAAAATTTTCAATTTATACAACTTCCAAAAAATCTGTATATCAGTTCTAAACCTTGAATTATCCCATTATCTAAAGGCTGCATTACTGAAGTGGCTCGATGTACAGCTTCATATATGTGAAAATCACCACATTCAAGTTACTTCTTTGTAAAAAATAAATACTTCTGACAAAAACTCATAAAAAAGTTTACGGACTTAAATGACCATAATTATTTATTCATATACAGCTCTATCTTACTATCTGAACAATCAGACAGGACCTACCCTTCTCAATTCTCCAGCAAACACCTGACCAAAGGCCCCTTTTCCCAGCAACTTGTCCACAACTAAAGTCTCATCATCCACAACAAAGTTAGGGTCAATGTCGTGGAATACCTGATTAACAAACAGCAACAATAGTCATATGGTAAATTTTAGTGTAGTAAAAACTTGTTAGGCTCAATGTGAATTATTTGTACACTTAGGGGCACTTCTAACACAACACTTATATTTTTCATCATATCTCAAAAATTAAATCACCAAATTTATTGAAATTTTCCACAAACATAAATCAATTATGCTTGCCTGTTGTCTGTATTTTTTATCGAAATTGGTTGTCCACAACTTAGAAAATATAAAATTTATCTAACAAGACTCAAAAATGAAAAGTCGCAAAAAGGTCACGTCATTAGCGAATTTAATACTAACATAGCGGTGTCTCAAAAAAGTATCATATCAAGCTCGTATCCCATATCCCCAACCCCACAAGCTTACAAATAAGTTTTCAAGCAATAAAAAAAATCATATGATGTGTTTAGTCCAAGAAGTAGCTTTTAGGTCACCTCTGGGAAGCGTTTAAAAACAGGCGTGTGCGGTATCACCGTCACAGCATTGTTTCAAGAAATCCGTAGTAACTGAAGTAGATCCTTGTGGAAGAGTAGAGAAACATCCCACAAGGACTTGTTATGAAATAAATATGTTTTGTATATAGGGAGGAGGTGTTCCTGTGTCGTCCAGTCCCATTCTGGATATACAGGATATTAACTGACTATGATAAACTTCACTGCTATGATATCGTAATAACTTGCATTTACTTATCAGGCCAGCCAGATTATTGTGACTTTTTTGTTTTTCAGTCATATGATATAAACATCTAATTTATTGCATTATAGTCCATCGATTGTTATGAAAATTACAGAAAGTAAACATGAATAGATGAACTAAATTTGTTGAAAATTTCAATAAGAACGGTTAATTGATTTTTGAGTTATGTCAAAAAAGGTAAGTGTTGCGTTAGAAGTGCCCCTAAGTGTAAGTGCTTTATATCATTGATAAAAATCTGAGGTCATGTATTCTAGCAAAACTATCCCTGGGCAAGCAGATTACCTGTACAAAGTACAAATTTCTTTCAATAATTGTCAATGGCTCTTCTTTCATCAACAGGAGAGGATAAATGGCTGTAGAATATTTTCATGACCAAACTGCTAAGTACTGGTAAGAAATGTGCTGAATATGAGAATCCCTCACAGGTAGATTTCAATACTAATTGGGCACACTACTGACAGAGCTAATAAGTCTGGTGAATGCAATGTCAGAAAAATTATGTTATTACTATTCATCAACCTTCTTTCTGGACAGAGCTGTTTCTTATCCCAAATGGAAACTTTGGCTACAGAAAAAGCATAATACTTTTACAACAACAACAGTGTGTATCAATAAATCATTATAAAGCATCACACATGTACTTACAAGTAGTGGATGGGCATTACGAATCATAAGATGCATTCTATTCTCTGTTTAAGTGATCATAAATTAAATAAATTTATATCTATGTAATGTTTACTTTCTTACCAAATCAGGAGCAACATACAACCATCGATTAGAGCCACTACAGTTCATAACCTTGGGCGACACACTGTCATGTTTCATGCACACTTCATCACGCCCATCAAACACATTCTGTATACAGTTTTCCACCAGAAATACACATACAGTTCTCTCTCCTGTGCCAATGGTTCCTGATTGGTTCATTGTGTCATGTGACCGAGGGCTGAAACCCAGGCTGAGCCTTTCTGATTGGTCTGTATGGGAGTAGAGGACCTCCCATGCTCCTGGATTATCCTGTTGGAACTGGCTTTCCTCCTGTAAGCACAGCGGACATGGGATAACTCTTGTGACCAGGTACCGGCCCATGCAGTTCTGAATAAATCTCGCCTCCCCGATCTCTGGGTACCAGTCCTGTAGAAGGCTATCAACATGGTCAACAACTTTTGCAAGAATTTCCGCTTGTGCTCTTTCCTCAGCAAAAATTTCTTTTGAGTCCACAGACTGGAAGCTTTGATTCTGGCATGACTGATGGGCACCAAAGTAGAATGTGATCTTATTTGCATGGAATGAAATTTCTAGTATGACACTGTCCTTGATTTCCAAGTCAGACCATTCATTTTCGAAATGGCACTTGATGGCTAGATTGTCCACATCATAACTACACATGCCCTGGGAGTAGCCAGTTCCCGTCCTGACTTCCTTCACCTGCAGAATCACATTACCAAACATCACAAGCTCGAAACCAGTCTGCCAGCATCTCCAGACTGGTTTACTTTTCCCGATGTCTGGACATTTCTCCGAAATCTCTGATGGAAATGGATACATTTCAACCGCAGGTTTAAGAAATGTCTCATCATTGAGAACCCTGGTTATAAGTCTGGGCCAAAACCCACTTGGAAAGTAGGTCATCAGGTACAGTCTTGTTGATGCAAATAATGGATTTTTCTCGGCTTTGCTGCCGATGATGTAAAGGTCTCCCTCTGCTCCAGTGGGTAGTTCTTGGAAGAATGTTGAGATGCCGATACTGTATACAGAACTCACAGAACTGGATCTGGATGGAATCACACCATCGTCTCTTTTTACAGGTATCTGAAAAAGGTATTTTATAAGCACATAAGGCATTATCAGCAAAGCTTTTCAAGCATGTTGGGGATACAGTCTCAGAAATGGCTCTAACAGCTGACCTAATCCTCAAGGCTATGCATTGTATATATCAACATAATTACAACACTTTGGGGAAAGCATTCATAGGAAGCACACTGGCACCCAGTCATGCCAAACCTTGAGGTTTAGTAAACTTAAATTTGAGCCGCAACACGAGAAAAGCGGTCTTCAGGGTTTCAAACCAGGTCTGACTAAACCAGCCTGTAGAGTCACTGAAAAAAGCTAGAAGCTTGAAATTTTGTAATGAAGAAGAAGATGGCAAGTACTATCCCTGTACATAGTGAAAACAAAGGTGCTGATCAGCTGTGCAGTTACTGCACTGCTGATTTGCGCCTTTGGTTTCGCATAGGCAAGAATCCGGTTTTCTCACGGCGCGGCTCATTTTATATATATATATGTCCTCTTGCAGAACTTCTCCTAGCTCAAGAGGAAAGGTCCATGCTGCACTGAGCTAAAATACAACCAATGTCATCAAATGTTCCACCAAAAAGAGCCTTTACTGCAAAGGACAACATTATTTACAGACTCATGTATTATAAATACATGTACACACTACCTCTTTCATCATTTTTGGCTCCAGTTTCTCGTCTGTTGGCAGCAGTGAAGGTAAGATGAGATGATCCTTATCAAACATTAGGGCCACCTCAAACTTGTTCAGCAGACTCAAGATGAATTTGCTGATTCTGGAGGAGCTTCTGTACAGACTGTCCAGATGGGAAATCTTCATTACACCTGTAATTAAGGAGGATTAATAAGCATTAGAGACATTTCAAATGGTACTTAATCACAAAATGTTTAAAAGTTTTTAATGCAGAACTTTGAGGATCTTTTACATTTTCTTATATACCTTGACTATTAGAGACAACGGTAAGGATAAAATGTAGGTGACTGATTATGACTTCTGGTAAAGAAAATATCCCAATGTTGATGAAAGACTGGAGGCTGATAATCATAAAAATAATTTATCTCTTTGCGCTAGACCTTACCATCAGGAGCTATGTTCCTGATTTCCTTAGCTGACACAACTTTAGCTAACTGATCACTAAGCCACTGAGGATCTATGAAGTACTGGCCCTTCAACATCAGGTCTTCAAAATGACACAGAACACCTGGAATAAAGATATTTTTACTTGATACATTCATTGTAGAAAAATGTATGTACCACATCCTTAAGGCCCGCTCAGACCACAACATATTAGTCAACCTATGAGCAGCGTATCAAAAAACATCCAGTACGTTGTTGTACGTTGTCATACGCTGTTCATTCTATGCTAAAAGACCGGAAAATGCGTTCTCTGAACATATACAAAGCATATGCTTAGCGCACGGAACGTATGTCTAATGTATGAGTAGCTTATTCATAATGTATCCCTAGTGTATCATGACTTTTAACAGAGTATAACAGCGTATGCCCAGCGTTAGCATAGCGTTCGCGACTTATAAGGAGCGTATGTACAACATACGTCTGACGTATTCCAAACGAATGCACAGCGTGCTTCTAATGAACTCGACGTTCTTCAAAAAAGGGAGTCAAACATACATCCAAGTAAAAATGGAAAATAAATAAATAAATAATGACAAATAATTGACTGGAGCTGAAAACTTGCAAACTATACTTAATTGACTCCTCCGCCAGCAAGGTATAGCCACGCCCACCCCTATTTCCTTAGACAAACATTGTGTTTTTGCACCTGTATTTACCTGTAAAAAGCACGTGTTGGTTTGTTTGTCTAACCCACGTGTTGGTCACCGTCATTGACCGTTAGCTAATGTGCAGATTTGAATGGTCAATATAAAATAAATATTAATGATGGGTGGTTTTACGGAGGACTCAATTGTGCAATAGATCATCGTGTACAATACATGTATTTTAGTGACTAATCTTCCATGCATACCAAAATCGAAACAAACAAATTGACACTGCCAGTATTATTGTTTTACTTGAGTAGACCTAGCAGAAACATGATGGGTAACGTTTTTAAGATTCGCGTCTGTTTCTGTTTCAATCTTACACTTCTCACAGCTAAGGAAGTCTCCCACAACATTTTCTCAACAACTTTTTGTTTCTACAAAATGTAATCATTCGATATACTGAAAATATCCAGCATATTGTGGAATCTACCTGCTTAAATTTTCAGTTACTTTTGATATTCGATTTGGTAATAAGCATATTTTGAAAAGGTGACTTTAATATTCAACAAATCTTTGACACTTTATATGTCGACAATTTTATAAAGGGTCATCGAATATGAGCTTTGAAGGCATCCAGTTCTTATAAAAAGTATTCTCTGGACATGCGATAATATAACAGTGAATACAATTTTTGCCATACACCCAATTGTGCAATTTGTTGTTGGCCGAGTATATTATTTTGATGCTTCAGTGTGGCTATTTTATCATGAACACAGTCCCTATTCCTTCCATTTTTATACATAAATCGCAAACGCTGACCAATGCGCTAAACGTAAGTTGTGCATACGCTGAGTACGTTCTTCGCATGTTTAACATACGCGGCATATGTGCCGAGCAGGCTGCTCGTACGTTGGTAATGCGTTACGCATACGCTTCTAATATGCTAAACAAAAATCCAGGTGAGCTTTGTCGTACGACAACGTATGCGAACGTATGAGTTACTTACAGGTCTTGCATAACGTATTCGTTGCGTACGCCTAACTTATGAGTAACGTATTATCAGTATGTTGGTATACGTTGGAAATTTTGTGCATACAAAATTTCTGGGCGTACACGACGTACGACAATGTATGCCAGCGTATTGTAGCGTACCCCTAACAAAACTTATGCCGAACGTATGCAACGCACACCAACGTATGGACAAAATATCTCATACGTCGGCATATGTTGGCACTATACGCTGTGGTGTGAGCACCCCTTTACAAAGAGTGACTCAAAGACTAAATCAATCTTATCACACTTTGCTCTTAGAGCAAAGGAAGTATAAGTGAGCCGCCTCTTGGGAAAACCAACAATCTGGGTTTCCGACCAGGTCAGACATAAACCAGCCTGCACAGTCACAGAAGCAGGCTAGAGGCTTGAAATTTCAGATTTAAGAAGAAGAGGGGTTGAACTATCCTTGTAGCGATAACAAAGGCGCTGATCAGCTTCGCAACTGTGAAGCTGATCTGGCCTTGGTTTCGCATAAGCAGATTGTTTTGGTTTTTTTCATGAGGCGGCTCAAGTCATTAGTGAGACACAAGGATGACTTTGATCTGATTAAAAGTTTTGATTTTTACATCCTACAAACACATGGGAACTGGACCTCACATGAAAGTCCTAATTGGAAAGACAAGACTCAACACAAGGGCAAGTAGCCACGCAGTCATTTAAAGTACAAGTCAGAGTAAATAAAATGTGTGATCTCGTTTTTGTTGACAAGAACTCAAACAACAATGGCCTTCTATATCAGGTCTACATAGAATTGTTTTTCTAAGGCAATTTTAAAGCTACGAACATTTTTGGGAGCTTTCGTTTTTGAATTTTTGAATTTCACATCTGTCATAGGCAAAACCACTTCTAGAAAACTATTCATGTTATCAGAGCACATCATTATAATTATCTACCTACCAATCTCATGTAAGAACCTAGTGGCCTGATGAAGGTCTTCTTTGTTCCTAAACCCAGTGCTCTTAGTGAGTTTACTCTCTGCTAGTGTAGTCATCTTGTTCATAACGCTCACTCTGAAAACATTAGTAATTTAAAAATTGCTGTATTTTTTCTTTTTAAAATGGGAGCATAAAAAGCATGAAAACACCTGAAATAACACGTAATAAATGATGAAATCATTCCCTGTGTTCAATGTTAAGCTTTTCAAGCGCATGAGAATCAAGCAAAAGTTTTCATCACTTTTAATATAATTGTTATTTCAATTTTAATCAAATTTTATATTATCATTTTCATATATATCTTTTTTTTCTAGTTTCATCTATTAAAGATTACTAGCTTTATCAAAGTCAGTATTAAGAGTTTTAAAAACAGCCAAACAGCAAATTTTTTATGCTTGTCATGGACCATAACACAAAACGGGCTGTCCAGCCACAGAAAATCTTGAAATTTCCAATTTAGAAAGTACTATCTATGGATCAAAAACAAAGGCGCTCAGATCAGCTGTGCAGTAACTGTGTCTTTGTTTTCGCATATGCAGATTGTTATATTTCTGGTACATCAGCTCAAAATAAACTTACACGTAAGTATCATCATCTACCACTGGTTCTTTTCCCTCCAGTTTTCGTTCCTCTGCTATCTCCTTGATACAGTCTTGTAGTAGGATATATTTCTTAGGAACTTTGTGTCCTAACAGCTTCTCATTCCTTCTTCCTGGTACGAGATGGTGTGCTTGTTGTTTATTACATATGACACACAAGACATAAGCAAATTTCAGATTTTGAAGTTTATTCCATATGCAACTAGAGGACCATTGGTCCTGTAGCTCACCTGAGAGATTATCACATTGTAAGCTCATGAGATTTAAATTAATTGAGAATTGACCAATGAAAGTCTATGCATGGACACTATTGACCCCCAGGGCATGGCCAAATTTGACCCAGGGGCATGAATGGCACAATTTATAATGGGGACTACCAAACATTGCTACATACAAAATATAGAAGCTCTGGGCCTTTTGGTTTCAGAGAAGAAGATTTTTGTTAGTTTTTCCCATTGTAAGTCTATGGAGACTATCTACCCCCCGGGGCGTGGCCAAATTTGACCCCAGGGGCATGGCTGGCACAATTTATGTAGAGGACCATTAGCCATTGCCACATACAAAATATCAAAGCTGTGTGCCCTGTGGTTTCAGAGAAGAAGATTTTTGATTTTTTTTTCCCATAGCAAGTCTATTGAGACTATCAACCTCCGGGGCCTGGCCAAATTTGACCCCAGGGGCATGAATGGCACAATTTATGTAGAGGACCATTAGCCATTGCTACATACCAAATATCAAAGCTGTGGGCCTAGTGGTTTCAGAGAAGAACATTTTTTAATTTTTTTTCCCATAGTAAGTCTATGGAGACTATCAAACCCCGGGGCGTGGCCAAATTTGACCCCAGGGGCATGAATGGCATAATTTATGTAGAGGACCATTAGCCATTGCTACATACCAAATATCAAAGCTGTGGGCCTAGTGGTTTCAGAGAAGAAGATTTTTTTAGTTTTTCCTATTGTAGGTCTATGGAGACTATCGACCCCCGAGGTGTGGCCAAATTTGACCCCGGGGACATGATTGGCACAATTTATGTAGAGGACCATTAGCCATTGCCACATACAAAATATCAAAGCTGTGGGCCCTGTGGTTTCAGAGAAGAAGATTTTTTTATTTTTTTTCCATAGTAAGTCTATGGAGACTATCAACCCCCGGGGCGTGGCCAACTTTGACCCCAGGGGCATGAATGGCACAATTTATGTAGAGGACCATTAGCCATTGCTACATACCAAATATCAAAGCTGTTGGCCTAGTGGTTTCAGAGAAGAAGATTTTTTTAGTTTTTTTTCCTATTGTAGGTCTATGGAGACTATCGACCCCCGGGGCGTGGCCAAATTTGACCCCAGGGGCATGATTGGCACAATTTATGTAGAGGACCATTAGCCATTGCCACCTACAAAATATCAAAGCTGTGGGCCCTGTGGTTTCAGAGAAGAAGATTTTTGAATTTTTTTCCCATAGTAAGTCTATGGAGACTATCAACCCCCGGGGCGTGGCCAAATTTGACCCCAGGGGCATGAATGGCACAATTTATGTAGAGGACCATTAGCCATTGCTACATACCAAATATCAAAGCTGTGGGCCTAGTGGTTTCAGAGAAGAAGATTTTTTTAGTTTTTCCAATTGTAAGTCTATGGAGACTATCGACCCCCGGGGCGTGGCCAAATTTTACCCCAGGGGCATGGCTGGCACAATTTATGTAGAGGACCATTAGCCATTGCCACATACAAAATATCAAAGCTGTGGGCCCTGTGGTTTCAGAGAAGAAGATTTTTGAATTTTTTTCCCATAGTAAGTCTATGGAGACTATCGACCCCCGGGGCATGGCCAAATTTGACCCCAGGGGCATGAATGGCACAATTTATGTAGAGGACCATTAGCCATTGCTACATACCAAATATCAAAACTGTGGGCCTAGTGGTTTCAGAGAAGAAGATTTTTTTAGTTTTTCCCATTGTAAGTCTATGGGACCCATCTGTTGCCATGGAAACCACAATTTTGATACAATCTGCTCCAAAACCTAATGCCATCAATCCCCCAACCCAATTATGGTTCACATTAAATTTGATCAAGATCGGCCTACTAGCTTCAGAAATATTCTTCTTTGAAATTGTGGACGGACGACGACGGACGACAGACGACGGACGACGACGACGGACGACGGATGCCTGCCTATCCTATAAGCTCACCTGTGAGCCTTCGGCTCAGGTGAGCTAAAAAGTGACAAGTATATAAAGTGTTTTTCTTCTTTTTTTTTTTTTCCTCTATCATTTGAGCTACCGCATGAGAACAATTTGCATATGCAAAAACAAAGGCGCAGACCGGCTTCGCGTTAACCGCAAAGCTGATCACCGCCTTTGTGATAGTACTATCCATCTTCTTCTTAAATCTGAAATTTCAAGCTTCTAGCCTGCTTCTGTGACTGTACAGCCTGGTTTGTGTTGGGCCTAGTCGGAATCCCAAATTGTTGGTTTTCTCATGCACAGGCTCATTTGACATTTGAAGTATACAATGGAAAACAAACTTGTCTTGTAGTAGAAACAATTACTTACGCAATTATTGTGGCAAACACAAAGCCTTATAAGGAACTCTAAGCATAGCATATTGTATTTCAGACACACTTTTATGACTGCAGAGGCTGCTAACATCACTTAAACAACATGTAGGTCTGAAAACCTTCACAAAGATTTTTTTCTATGGTCAGGCTCTACTTTTTAATCTGACATCGAATCAAACTAGAAATTGGCTGCAAGCAAGGCTTTCAGTATACCCCCCCGCAAAATTATCTGAAGCTGGCCAATTACTTCCCAAGTCAAACATGCAGAAAATTTGTCAAAGATATCTGTTCAGCATTATAAATCTTCATGTACATCCACAGTATGCCAGTCACATCTATAAGATATTAAAAGAATATATTGAAAGCTTGAGATTGATTTCACTGTATGCACTATGATCATTATTGTTTATCATGAGGAATGGTAAAAAAATGGCTAAGTTAAATAAAAGCTGTAAATTTGTCAAAAATTAACTTTTTAGCATCAAAATTATTCATGCACATCTAAAATATATCTGGAACAAATCTACAAAGAATTTAAAACAAACACTGAAAGCCCTAAGAGGAGTTGATTTCACAAAAGTATGCACTACCAACCATTATTGTATATAAGCAATGGTCAAGAAATGGCTATGTTGAAAAATGATGTAAATTTGTCAAAAATCACTTTTTCAGTATTATAATTATTCATGCACATCTTCAATATGTGTGGAACATGTCTGCAATGTATTGAAAAGAAATACTGAAAGCCCTAGGGGGAGTTGATTTCACAAACTATGCACTACCAACCATTATTGTATATAAGCAATGGTCAAAAATGACTGTGTTGAAAAATGTTGTAAATTTGTCAAAAATTAATTTTTCATTATAATAATTCTTCATGCACACCTTCAATATGTGTGGAACATGTCTGCTAAGTATTGAAAAGAAATACTGAAAGCCCTAGGAGGAGTTGATTTCACAAAATATGCACTACCAACCATTATTGCATAAGCAATGGTCAAAAAATTGCTATGTTAAAAATTGCTGTAAATTTGTCAAAAATTATTTTTATAGCATTGTAATTCTTCATGCACATCTTCAATATGTGTGGAACATGTCTGCAAAGTATTGAAAAGAAATACTGAAAGCCCTAGGAGGAGTTGATTTCACAAAGTATGCACTACCAACCATTATTGCATAAGCAATGGTCAAAAAATGGCTATGTTAAAAATTGCTGTAAATTTGTCAAAAATTATTTTTTTCAGTATTATAATTCTTCATGCACATCTTCAATATGTGTGGAACATGTCTGCAAAGTACTGAAAAGAAATACTGAAAGCCCTAGGAGGAGTTGATTTTTACAAACTATGAACTACCAACCATTATTGTATATAAGCAATGGTCAAAAAATGGCTATGTTGAAAAATGCTGTAAATTTGTCAAAAATTATTTTTTCATCATTATAATTCTTCATGCACATCTTCAATATGTGTAGAACATGTCTGCAAAGTACTGAAAAGAAATACTGAAAGCCCTAGGAGCAGTTGATTACTCAAACTATGCATTACCAACCATTGTTGAATATGGCAATTATCAAAAATTGGCTAAGTTCAAAATACTGTAAATTTGACAAAATTCATTTTATCAGCATAATACTTCTTCATGCATATTTTCAATATCTCTGGCACATATCTGCAAAGTATCAAAAGAGAATATTGAAAGCTGTAGGAGGAGTTGATTTCACAAAGTATGCACTATTAGCACTATGGCAAACATTCTATGTATAGGTTTAAAAAGTCCCATAACTCTTGCAAAACTGACCCTTTGGCCCCTAAATTCATATCACACATGTGATGTCTAATGGTGCAGGTGTGCTGAAAATTTGAAGACCATCGGACAAAAACTACTTAAGTTATTCAGCAAAGATGTCAAAATGTTGACGGAATGACAGAATGACGGAATGACGGAATCAAGGACAGGCTGAAAACAGTATACCCCCCTAAAACTTCGTTTTGCGGGGGGTATAATGAGCATCAAAACACTGTTATACGAAAAACAACAAACCTGGATGCTTCAATTCAAAGACCTTGTTAAAGATTTCATTCTTCAGTCTCTCTATATTTTCTCCTTTCTTCTTCGTACTACACACATTCATCACCCCGATGACCCTGGGCAGCCCAGACTTGTCGGCATCTTGTATGTGGTACTTGTCCATGATCAGTCTGACCATGCTCTCCTCATAGGTAGGGGGGTAGGGGGACCTCCTCTCCTTTATCATGTCTAGATGAGTGCCAACTATGATAACAGGGGAGTTGGGGGCTTGGGCCTAGAAAAAAAGTATTTAGTATTGAGAAAATTAAGTTTTAGATAATACACCTAGTGTTCTAATAATTTAAAAGGGCCAAGGTACTGCCCAAAAATATTTTGCTCCATTAATATGGGGGGCAACATATTTTGCAATGGAAGGCAAATAAATATCTGATATACTGAGCCATACATCCAAGAAACAGGCCCTCCTTCATATTCACAGACCGACCCACTGATGGACAGACACACATACAGACGGACCAACAGACCAAAGGTCAGGCAGTCAGACAGACAGACAGACAGACAGACACTCTACCTGTATATTGACAAGCCATTGTCTAAGCTCCTCTACTCCTGGCTCCCCCTTTGTAATGTCCCAGACTACCAGATATAGTGATCTTGGACTCAGGAAATATTGGTGGGTGGCATAGTACTCTTTCTACAAAAGAAAAATCATTAACCCATATATGATGAATGTTGTCCATCATTTTCATTTGGGTGAGTCCACTGTCATTTTTATGGGCATCAGGAGTGTTTTCAATTTTTATTCCATTTTTCGATGAAATTCTTCTAAGCAAACAAACTTACCCCAGATGGGATGCTGTTTTTCGTGGCATCACATCTGGAGCTATTCTGTTTGCCTAGGTCTCTTAAAAAGGACGCCAGGTAAGATATGAGTTGAAAATAAATAGTTACATGCATACAAGACATAATAAAATCTGTCTTAATTTGAAGATTCCATGCACTTTGACATATTCATTTCAGAGCATCTTTCTTTTTAATGTGACTTGAAGTTGAAGTCCCATCTCTAATGACCTTAGCTGTTGGATAGACATTATTTTAGAATGCTACCATAAAATAAAACACAAACTGATAAACTTGATTTGTCTTTATATATGTTATCCATTTGTCTCAACATCAGAAAACATACTTTATGCAATAACGGCTGTTATAGCAATACTGACAAATTAGTGACAATCCTGTCCAATATGCACATACACAAATTATGTTATGCATGAATATACTAATCAAACAGATTCAAATATAACTTTTTGAACTTTTAGAAATGGGTGAATATGGTCACTGGAGCTTGAATATTGGCTGGTTGAACGTCTTAGCAATCATTACATATTATTGTGGCGATTTTGTAAACACCCTAGCTATTCAATGTTTTTGAATTTTGATTTTGAATATTTTTATTTAAACTATCCTGGCTATTTTATACGAATGAAACGACACAACACGACGAAACGATGCAACGGACGGGTACAACGGAACAAAAATTGTGGATGTAACCTCTTCAACTATAACTGGGACAGTATACCACTCTGATTGATACAATGGGGTGAGCAACTGCTATGGTGTCTTCTGCAACTATTAACTGATACAGAATAACGCTTGACATGCAGAAAGTATAACCTAAATTGTAACTAAGCCAGGTTTCATCTGAACGACTCATAACATACGACCCAAAATTTTCAAAAGAAATATACGAGCCAAATAACGACACCAATACAAGAGTAAGCTCTTTAAGTTAAATGCTTATCTCACATATTTGCAACGGGTATCGTAAGACGAAGTGTATTGAAAAAACCAGTGTGTTCATAAAATTAGAGAAGAGAAGTCTACGATTTTGATTTGTGCTCAATGACTGAATGACACAAGGATTACACCTCAAAGCATGCTTTGTGTGTTTCCTCGGCCACCAATCAAATTGCACTAGTCCTAAAATTATCAACCTTATAAAATAGCAGTCAGATTCAATTCAAAAGTAATGATTGCCAAGACGTCCAACCAGATGCCGCTTGAATCCCGGCACTTACACACACAAATGACCAACATAATTCAAGCCCCAGAGACTTTGTCAATAGATACTCCACCAAATAGCATTGCATATTTATAAAAAATATCTCTTAACAGATTTAGAAAAAAGAGGTGTGTGGAGCAAATATACAAAGAACATTATGATTCATCAGAAAGCAAATCAGAATTCAGGAAGAATAAAAACATATAAAACATTGGAATACAATCCCTTCTTTAAAAGTCATCTCGAAGTCTCTATGAAACATAAGGCAGCAGAACCACTAAAGTCCTAGTATTCATCGTCGATGCAGATTGTTCCCTCCAGGAATGATGTTCCAGTTAGTCCTACGAAAGCCATCACAATAACTGTTTTATGGTCGTTGTTCTTCATGTTCATTTGTTATAAAACTGTGTGGCTAACGGGAAATGGTGCCATGTGATTGATAGTCCAGCCTCTACCTGCCACCTTCCAGTATGTACCTTCCAGTACTGAGAGACTCGAAGCTAGATACAGCTTGACTGAAATTTGAAAAAACTAACAGCAGAAAAAGTACAATAAATAGCTATGGAAGAAAACAGAACAGTCGAACGCTTGTGATGGGAATTGGGAGGGAGGGGAAATTAAGCAACACGTGTTTTTTTTTTAAAATTTTGGAGCGAAAGCAATGACAACCCGGATGTAGAAAAAAGGTTTTACGACATGCCGAAATTTCCAATAAATCAAATCCATAAACGCTTAATAATTTCAAGTTTCCAAAACAAGCGTCTGAGAATTGCAAGCGTTCGATTGTCCTGATCACAAACCCGGAAGTGTTTACTGTTGTGATAAAAAGTAAATAATTGAATATTTAAAGAATTGTAAAAGCTATGTCCGCTCAAAATAAATGGGATTACGGTCAGGCTGTGAATCCCCATTATTTTAGAATGCTACCATAAAATAAAACACAAACTGATAAACTTGATTTGTCTTTATATATGTTATCCATTTGTCTCAACATCAGAAAACATACTTTATGCAATAACGGCTGTTATAGCAATACTGACAAATTAGTGACAATCCTGTCCAATATGCACATACACAAATTATGTTATGCATGAATATACTAATCAAACAGATTCAAATATAACTTTTTGAACTTTTAGAAATGGGTGAATATGGTCACTGGAGCTTGAATATTGGCTGGTTGAACGTCTTAGCAATCATTACATATTATTGTGGCGATTTTGTAAACACCCTAGCTATTCAATGTTTTTGAATTTTGATTTTGAATATTTTTATTTAAACTATCCTGGCTATTTTATACGAATGAAACGACACAACACGACGAAACGATGCAACGGACGGGTACAACGGAACAAAAATTGTGGATGTAACCTCTTCAACTATAACTGGGACAGTATACCACTCTGATTGATACAATGGGGTGAGCAACTGCTATGGTGTCTTCTGCAACTATTAACTGATACAGAATAACGCTTGACATGCAGAAAGTATAACCTAAATTGTAACTAAGCCAGGTTTCATCTGAACGACTCATAACATACGACCCAAAATTTTCAAAAGAAATATACGAGCCAAATAACGACACCAATACAAGAGTAAGCTCTTTAAGTTAAATGCTTATCTCACATATTTGCAACGGGTATCGTAAGACGAAGTGTATTGAAAAAACCAGTGTGTTCATAAAATTAGAGAAGAGAAGTCTACGATTTTGATTTGTGCTCAATGACTGAATGACACAAGGATTACACCTCAAAGCATGCTTTGTGTGTTTCCTCGGCCACCAATCAAATTGCACTAGTCCTAAAATTATCAACCTTATAAAATAGCAGTCAGATTCAATTCAAAAGTAATGATTGCCAAGACGTCCAACCAGATGCCGCTTGAATCCCGCCACAACAAATTTACCAAATTTGTCCCCCATTCAGCGGCATATTGGGCGGAAACAGAAGGTTAAGAATGTAGCCGGTTAATTTGCGGGGGCATTTGAGTCATATATTGTTTTTGTTGGGTCTAGAAGAAAAAGTCGGATCGCTTCCTGCAATGTCAGAAGAAAAATATGGTTGCCGATCTTTGACAGATGTGTACCATCTCTTTTAAGGAGGCCAGGCGTGTCGGTATCAATCTCGTGAAGGATTGACCGACCCCATGTTAAAGTTCTCACAGCCTGTCTACCAGCCCGATTGACCCGTTTTCTTTTTTGGTCCATCAATTTGAGTTTTTGTTGTAGGTCCAAATGTTTCATGGACGCTATGTCATCCAAACCTCTCCATTGAGTCCTGGGTAGAATGTCAGACCACACTATGTATGTGTCATTGAAAACAGACTGCAGATACCATAAAGTCTTTTTGATTTTGCTCATCAATTTAGCTAATTTGATTGACACCAAATCATTGCCTCCCAGGTGGACCACAATTAACGCTGGGGTAGTATGAAAAAGCATCTTCAGCTGAATGGTCGGCTTTAGTTGTGGCCAGTGCATGCCTGGCCGGCCAAACCAGCGCACAGTTCTGTCAAGGTCTAAGTTAGCCTGTTTGGATTTGATAGCCTCTTCCTCGGCATGGGAGATGATTGAATCTCCGATGATCCAAACATCTGGAAGAAAGCAAAATTAAAGGTCTGGTAAACCGTATAAAGGATAGAATACGATATGTGAGGAAGCCTAAAGGCGAATATACCCGTCAACAGCATCAGACTTCCAACGACCCAATTTTTTTATTGCATCTGACGAAATCCCTTTTGAGGCTAAATCTGTAGCTCGACCTATGCGAAATGCATGAGAGGTATAAATGCCAGTAGGAAGCCTCAAAACTCTTACAGCTTTGGCCAGAACTGCGCTGAATTGGCTCTGTGTCAAAGGTGTGCCGTTTGCATGTGAAAAGAAGTAATATGCATTTGCAGGACGAAGATGCATATAATGACGAATGGTTGTGACACAACAAAATGAAGAATCTTCAGATTTTGGAATACGCAAAGTAGTGGGCAACCCGCGTTGATTAGTTTTTGAAATTCTAATGGTGATGAGTAAGGTGTTGCCATCATCAACAAGTTCAATATCACCAGAAAGTAAAGGCCTATCAGGCTGAAGGTAGCTAGAAAAAACTACTTCACTTACCCGCAAAAGTGCAAAGTAAGATAAGAAGTAAGCACTTTGGAAGAGACAGGATTCAAAATAAGAATAACATATGTTAGGAAGCACATGGCAAATCCTTCTTAGAATATGTTCCGTTATAGGAGCACGGACATCGCGGGACTTGCGTGACCTTTTAAAGCCCTCTAGGAGCTTCTTTACAACAAATGCATTAGTTGGGTCCTGATAGTTGTGTAACTTGTGATAAAAACTTATTCCAGACAGGTAGGATGCAATGGTAGATGGTGAATATCCAAGTTCAAAAGAATGTGCAATGAACAGCGTAACATGTTGAATTGGAACAGGCCATATTACGTGCAATGAATAATTATTTCTAAATTGTTCAAAAGCTGATAAAGCATTATCATAAACACTTCGAGTGTTGGGCGCAATACTGGAAGCTAACAACTGGTTTACACTTGTTTGAAGATATTCCAGAGATGGTTGGGTACTGTTGAAGGTTCCGGATCGGCATCGGGAGCGAGTTCGTGGAATTTCTGCAATTGAAAACGGCTTAGCGTATCGGCGAGTCTGTTAAAACAGCCTCTTACATGTAGTGCTTTAAAGGCAATGTTAAGTTGCAAGCACAAGAGAGTAATGGCTCTTAAAATGATCATGACTTCAGCATTTTTGGAGGTCATGGAGTTAATAATATGGACAGATGATAAATTGTCAGATCGGAAAACTATCTTCTTGTTTTTAAGCTCTTGACCCCAAATGTGCAAGCACACCAAAAGAGGGAACATTTCCAGAACTGTTATATCAGCAGTAATGCCTTGATCAATCCACCACTGTGGCCAATGTGCACATGTCCATTTCCCAGCAAAGTATGCCCCAAAACCTAAGTCAGCACCGCCTGCACTGTCAGTGAATAACTGAACATCCTCATTTGAAACCCAGTAACGGTCATGAAATACAGATATGCCATTAAACTCTGTAAAGAAATTCAACCAAAGCTGAAGATCCTCCTTCATAGCTAAAGTGATATTCAGATGATGATGAGGCTTGGTCAGGCCACAAATAGCATTGATCAGTCGCCGACAGAATGGCCGTCCTGGAACCACTGCTCTACAAGCAAAATTGAGGGAACCAATCAAAGATTGCATTTCGCGCAAAGTACATTTCTTCCTTGCCAGCATACTCACAATTTTTTGTCGGATTTCCGCAATCTTTCCCATGGGAATACGAATGGTCATTTCCTCCGAATCAAGCTCTAAACCAAGAAAAGATAATTTGGTGGTAGGACCCTCTGTTTTATCGGAAGCAATAGGGACACCAAGTAATTGCATTTTATCCATGAAAACAGACATTATGAAAGTGCAATCATTGGTATCTTTCTTTCCTCCAAACAAAAAATCGTCTAAATAGTGTAATAAAGATCCACATGGGGATGCCCGTCTTACACAGAATTCTAAAAACGTAGCAAAAAGTTCCCAGGTCTGGCAAGAAATAGAGCAACCAAATGGCATAGCCTTATCCACATAGAACATCCCGTCAAACATAAAACCGAGCTGATCAATTTCGGACAACGATACTGGTAGGATCCTAAAGGCTCGACGGACATCGGATTTCCCTAACAAACAGCCTTGACCCAAGATCGCACTGAAGTTATATTTGCATCTGCTAGGATTTTTTCGAAATCCACAAAGTTGAGCAAAGAGGGCTCCTTAGAGCCACGTATCGTACCTGGCGGGTGGCCTGAATTCGGTGCAATACCGGTACCAGGCCCACCCAGCAAATTGACCCTTTCAATTTCCTCTCTCTCTCCCGTTTCTTCGGTTTCCTGTCGCTTGCGCTTGGAACCACGACGTCTACGAGTAGTGGACATATCGAATCGAAGTCAAATCTTGAAATCAATTAACCAAAAAATTGAGAGCCACCTTCCAGTATGTACCTTCCAGTACTGAGAGACTCGAAGCTAGATACAGCTTGACTGAAATTTGAAAAAACTAACAGCAGAAAAAGTACAATAAATAGGTATGGAAGAAAACAGAACAGTCGAACGCTTGTGATGGGAATTGGGAGGGAGGGGAAATTAAGCAACACGTGTTTTTTTTTTAAAATTTTGGAGCGAAAGCAATGACAACCCGGATGTAGAAAAAAGGTTTTACGACATGCCGAAATTTCCAATAAATCAAATCCATAAACGCTTAATAATTTCAAGTTTCCAAAACAAGCGTCTGAGAATTGCAAGCGTTCGATTGTCCTGATCACAAACCCGGAAGTGTTTACTGTTGTGATAAAAAGTAAATAATTGAATATTTAAAGAATTGTAAAAGCTATGTCCGCTCAAAATAAATGGGATTACGGTCAGGCCGTGAATCCCCATTACATAACACAAATATAATAGCATAAACAGAGCCACAATGTGAGAAAACTGGTCTTTGGGGTATCTGACCAGGTATGACAGAAACCAGCCTGTGCATCTACAGAAGATGGCTAGAAGCTTGAAATTTCAGATTTAGGAAGAAGAGGAATTGTATTATCCATGTAGCAAAAACAAAGGTGCTGAACAGCTGTGCAGTTACTGTACATCAGCACCTTTGTTTTCACTTAAATTCACTACACAGATAGAATGATAGCTCTTCTTCTTAAATCTGAAAGTTCAAACTTCTAGCCCTCTTCTGTGACTGCAAGGTCAAGACCGTTTTGTGTCGTACCTGGTTGGAACCGAAAATTGTTGGTTTTCACGTGCTAAGGCTCAAATGATCCCTACCTGTCCAGCAAAGTCCCAGGTCCTAAACTCCACTTTCCTTGGTTTTCCATCCACTCTGCCCTCAAACACAAGATAGCTGATATCAATACCAACTGTCGACAAAGGTTTGTTGTCAGTTGTTGTCGCCTTTGTTTGGTTTTCCTCTCGCTGAACAAAATGCTGAAAAATAATCAACATCTGCCACGTAATCTGTATAGAGTGTTCAGTACAACTTGGAAAATTAAGAAAATTGTATTACCTTCTTGCATAAATTTGCGCAAACGCTACTCATATGTGAGAATCACTTCTCAGCATTTTTATCATTATTTATCATTTCAGTCGCGTCATGAGAAAACCAAGAATGTAGTTTCCTAACAGGTCTGACACAAACCAAGCTGTACAAGCACAGGAGATGACCAGAGGCTGGAAATGGATGTAGAAAGTAGAGGAATTGTACTATGTAGTAAAAATGAATGTTGCTGATCAGCTTTGCAGACACTGAAAAGCTAATCTGCGCCTTTGTTTTCACATATGCCAAATGTTCTCATGATGTGGCTCATTTATCATGTACTTATAACATATTTTTGCAAATCTATCTTAGACTCATGCATGCCAAAAGAGTTTTCATAAATTAAACTTACTGTTTTCTCTTTGGGACAAGTTCCCCACCTAGCTAACTGCTGTAGTAAAGACGTCTTGCCCCTGGCATAGGCCCCGACAACCATCAGGTTCATACAGTTGTATTCTTCTGACCTAAAAAGAAATGGCACCAGGATAACATGTCGGTTTAATTTTTACTCACTTAAACCCCACTTTCACATAGGGAATCTGGGGTATATAGAGGTATAACATTTTTTTTTATCCAAAACATAGATTGTGGGTACTTGTTAGAACTGCCTCGCTGTCTAACGTGTACCCACAACACTTGTTTTGAGCAAAAATATTGAAATTACCTAAAAATTTTCTGTCAGATGAAATTTTCATTTTTTACAGCTGAAAAAAATCCCTGTATATTGTATGGGCAAGTTTTCGTAATGATAATGCTCAACTTTGTTTTCATCTTCCATTTCAAAAGGCTATTTTATTTTTTTTCAAAACTTGTACATTAAGAAAACTTCAAGCATACATACTCCTCCAAGACTGAGCGTAGAAATCCCACTACATCCTTTGCTGGATTTATGTCCCCTTTCATTATATCCTGTATGGGTCCTTCAATGGGACATAACTCTACTTCTATTCTGTTCAGCTTGTCGAGTAGTCCCAACTTGGCCGGCAGCTACAATTAAACACCAATCAAAACCTTGATATCAAATTCATTCTTTAACTGAAACAATCTAAGATAGCAAACACATTTTGTTTCAAAAGCATATTTGATGACACCATAGTAGCTTTGTAGGGTTACAAATTGTATGTTTTAGCTGGCTGTTATATGTCTTTAATCAACAAATTTCATATCATGTTGGATCAGGGACAGAACCAACACTTCCTTGTTACATACCCATACTTTTGGGATAAAACATGATTTGCACAAGAAACCATCCAGGATGTAGGTTTCCAACCCAGGACCTCTCACTCCTAAAACTGATACTCTACCACATGCCCATGCCTCCATGCCTGATTTGAAGCAGTCTTTAATCTACACAAAAGGGAAACTTATTTATGTATTTAACAAAATAACAGTTGATTAACTTACCTCTTTAAATTGTGAATTCTTCTTCAGTGAGAGAACTTTGAGTGACTTCAATTCTATGGTAGACTGTCAAGCTGGTTAAACTCCTATCTGGACAATTGGCTTGAGGCCCAAACCTGACCTGGGTCATTTTTTAAAATGATCAAATGACAATGTATGATATTTACCTCTTTCAACTGGGAATTTTTCTTCAGTGAGAGAACTTTAAGTGACTTCAGTTCTCCTATTTCCTCTGGCAAGCTATCCAGCTGGTTAAACCCTATCTGTAGAGTTGATAGGTTAGGAAACAATAGCTTTCTATGGAGATCCTGCTCTGCTGCCTCTAGGTCCTTCATCTGAAACATATTTGAGCCTCCGCATGAGAAAACCAACAATTTGGGTTTCCGATCAGTTCCGACACAAACCGGCCTGTACAGACACAGAAGAACTCTAGAAGCTTGAAATTTTGGATTTAAGCAGAAGAGGTATTGTCCTATCCATGTAGCAAAAACAAAGGCGCTGATCAGCTTCTGCGCCTTTGTTTTCGCCTAAGCATTTTGTTGGGTTTCCTATCATGCAGTGGCTCATTTATGTATATGTGTAACAGGAACTTGTGGCAATATTTGATTTCTAAAACAAGTTAAGACCTATGTGTACAGACAGTTCTAGGAACAATGAAGAGGTCCCAATTTAAAGAAGAATAGAGGGACCAGGAATTGATGCAATTAGATTAAAAGTCCCAACATAGACAACAGTTGGGAAAGAAAATATATAAAACATAACAAAACATTTTTCCGACAACACACACGAAAAGAAGAATGGTAAGCTCTTTCCCAACATAATTGATGCAAAAATCTGATGAACTGTGGTAAACAATTAGTCAGACCAAAAAATCTTATGATACCCCCAATAATGTCTCTAGTGCACTACAATTAGCAGATGGAAACCGGTGACAGAAAGTCTAATTTCTTATTGAGTAACTCACACTCTGTGTCATTGAAGTGCTTGATCCTGGCTTTCTGGCCTCAGAGCCTGTCCTCCTACCCGCTGAGTCATCCTCCCTAAGCAGTGTCAAGGCCGTCAGTTTGTTGGATGATAGGTCTAGCTCTTCCAGGTTCTCAAGCCTCTGGTGGCTACGGTGACCACAGGTGCCACTCCGGTTGGGATTCCTGAAACCAGAAAAATATTTTGGATATCCACTAAAATAAACAGTGAGGAAACTGTAAAATAAATGCTGACAAGAAATATTCTTTATAGAGATTAAACATTATTAATTTTAATTTTAGTGTCAACATTCTCTTTGTAATGTGTGTAAATTAAATTTGGCACTGTCTGTATTCTGGTTTAGCCCTGCAGTCAACAATTTTTTTAGTCTAGTCAGTACAAACTGGTCCTTCTTGGGAACTAACCACTAGTCTAAGGAGATAATGTCTCTTGCTCAAGGACCCCACAGAGCGAAAGCGGGGTTACAACCCAGCGCCTAGATTTACAGTCTGACCCTCTACAGCTAGGCCACTATGCTCAACATATAATGAAACTAGAAAAAGTGCCTTGAGAGGCACGTATACCCCTGGCTGGTAGCTCCCCACCCCGACCCCTAAGCCCACCGCCCCCGACCCAGACATGTTCACTGACACATTGAATCTCAATTCCCGAATAAAAAAACCCTCAACAAGTAAATCTTTAAAATTTGAATTTGCAAAAAGCACTGTCTAAAAGCATTGACAGGTGTGTGTGGGGGGGGGGGAGTATAGTAGAATGACAGACTATTATAGAGCAGTGTACAGAGCTGACTTGTATACTCAATCTAGGACTTGATCGCGGACATTGAGGGTCAGGTCCTCGGTCCTAGATGGAAAATAGAATGTCATTCTTTAATAATATTAATAAAAAAATAATATGAGATGTCCTAGATCTTGACCTCTAGCCCCACCCTGGGCATGGAACCTAGAGTGTAATGTCATTAGGAACAGGCAAACCTTATAGAGTACCTATGGTGCAAGTATGAATGATTTCTAATCATGGTGGTTAAAAAAAGTACAGAAAATACAATTTTTAAAGACGTTCTAGATTTTGACCTCTAGCCCCACCCCCCGCACATGGACCCTTCAGTCTGAACCTTACACTGTACCTATGGTCTAAGTATGAATGCTTTCTTACAAGACTTATTTGATGTCAAGAAAATAGACTTACAGAAAATTTATCATGGTCTCTATCATATTATAAATGTGTCCTAGATTTTGACCTTTAGCCCCACCCCTGGGGATGGACCACTGATTATGAAAGGAAACCCTATAGGGCATCTATGAACTAAATAAGAATACATTCCTATGATTGTTTGTTAAGATATGGACTTATAGAAGAAACAGTAACATTTTAAACAGCACATAAATGTGACATTTTAAAGGTGACCTAGATTTTGACCTCCAGCCCCACCCGCCGTGCATGGACCCTGGGGTCCGACCTCATAGAAACAAAGCAAACCCTATAGGGTACCTATGGTCCAAATATGAATAGTTTCTGACCATTGGTTCATGAGATATACACCTTTAGAGAAACTTTAACCAAAACTTTGACATAAATTCTACGAACGTTCCGGAATTACGAACGAAGAAACGAACTAACGAACGAACATACGAACGGACGAACAGACGAACGGAAAAGCGAAAACTATATACCCATCGGCATAAATGCCGGGGGTATAATTATCTCAACTTACAACTTATGTTCACAGTATGTCTCATCAATCTGCCCTGGTGCTAGTTTCCTAAGCCAGTCCACCATGTCCAGTATCTTGTTAGAACTCAAATCCAGCTGCTTCAGAAGCTTGGGGTAAGCTGCCATAACACCCAGACTACTCAATCTATTTTTAGACATTTCAAGCACCTCTAACTTTGGCGCACAGCATGACAGGAAGTCAGGAAAATCTTTGAGGTGGTTCTGGGATAGCTTCAGGATTTTCAGCCCCTTGTTGGTTTCTGAGGCTTTCACTTCTTCATCACTGATCAGTTTGGGTGACCAGTGATTGACCTTTCTGACGTCATATGATGTCATGCCTTCCAGTATTATAGCATCTGGACTGGTTACACTTTCAGAAAGATTTGATCTTTTCCTATCATTTGCATCTAAATCTGAGTCACTTGTATGTCTCATGAAAACAGTTGGTTTGGGTAGTGATTCTAACAAATTTTCACTCAAATCTAACATTTTAAGGCTATCAGTATGCCAAACACTACTTGGGATTTCATTCAATTTATTTCTACTTGCGTTCAGACTCTTTAGTGCCGGTAGATCTGTGAATAGATACACTGGCAAAGCTTTCAGTTGATTCTGACATATGTCGATTTCTTCAAGAAGCTCACAGTCTAGACTAAAATTTTCATGCTTTGGGAATTCCGTAATTCTATTTTTAGAAGCATTCAAGATACTCAGGGAAGGCAGCTGCAGGAGGCTTGTGGGTAATATTGTTAAGCTATTATTAGAAACATCCACCCTTGTGATTGCAAACAAAGGCACTCTTATGTTGACATTGGACATGTGTGGGTTATTGTGATTTCCAACACACGTGAGCCAGTTCTCGTGTATAACTGACAGGAAATGTAAATTCTGCCATCTAACATAGACAGGATTAGTTGGAAATTGCTTCAGGTATTGAGGGTCTGTTGATGCACAGCTCCCATCGGCGTCTTGGTATGGAAAACTTGTCTCATATTCCTTCCTCATGGCACTTTTATTGATTGAATAATGTTGATCTATGCTGGACTTATACTTCAGAAAATGGTGTATAAATGCAGGTTTCAACTGTATAGCTCTCTTCAGAACATAACTGTTGGCATCCTCAACTTTGTGTTTGAACAGTTTATCAATCATCAGCAAGTCTTCATTTTCCAAAGCCTTCAACAGAACAGCATTATATTCAATCTCATCAATAGTTTGTGTTATGTTTGTACAAGAGCCAATGTTCAATAACATCTCCACAATAGAATGGTAGCCATTCTTCACCGCTACATACAAGCATGATGTGGCCAAATCCGATTCATTATTAGAGGAATCCGACTCATAAGTTGTACTCCCATTGTCCTCATTTCTAAATTCTTTACAAAGCCTTGCAGGATACACTGTAATGGCCTCGTCAGCCCTGGTACCTACACTGTCATTTGCATTATTCTGGCTAACTCGGAAACCAGCCATTTTGTAGTTCAGCAGATATTCAACAATATCCGCATGGCCGTTTTCACACGCAAAGTAAAGCGGTGTTTTCTTGTCATTTGTCAAAGCGTTCACATGCACGGCTATTTTGTAACACACTTGGTCTCTGTCCGTGTATAATGCTGCTCTCAGACTGGCTGGGTAGTGCCATTCCAGTAGACACTTAACTAGGTCACAGTGACCTAGTTTACAGGCAACATGGAGAGGGGACTGGTTCTCGGCGTTACAGACATTACAGCAGTCAGGGGAGTTCTGAAATACGAGGGATTCATTGATACACCAAAAATCTTAGTTGACCAATATTTGAGCCAAGATGTGAGAAAACTGGTCTTTGGAATTTCTGACAAGGTCCGAAACAAACCAGACTGTACAGTGACAGAAGAAGGCCAGAAGCTTGAAATTTCAGCTTTAAGAAGAAGGGAGATTGTACTATTTATGTAGTAAAAACAAAGGTGCTTATCAGCTGTGCAGTTACAGGTAAGTTAAAAATTCCTATTTCGCCGCGAAACACGGCGAAATACCTGGAAATGTTTACATAAAATTAGTTATTTTTTATTTAATGACCACACTATGATTCATCTGTTCCATGTATAGATCGTTATTTACGTGCACATAATTTAATATGTATGATTATGCATGTATAGAAATGAAAAACATGCATAACGCGACTTTTCCATTGGTATTACGTACATGTACGTGGTACGATAGCGAAATCACGGATAGACGAAAATATTTATAACGTAATACGCCAGCTCGTTGAATCAAACTTTGTTGTTTGTTTGTTTGAATAGATGCTTTACGTCCTAATCAACAGCAATGGTCATGTTGGGACGCTGCCCCCATTTTATGGGACGTCATGATATCTAACAAGTGTTTGAAATATAACGATCCCTCTAAGCCAATACTACTTATACGTATGGATGGTTTTACTTAAAACCATTTTTCCTAAAATCATTGATGCTTTTAGCAGTGTCATTAACTACAGCCGATTGCTTCATCATGTTGAATCCAAAGACTTGTTTTAATATGTGGGTTGGGAGCGGGGTGGCATAGTTGTAGTGCAACAGACTCCGAATCGAGAGGTCCTGAGTTTGATCCGCACTGGCGACGTCGTGTTGAGTCCTTGAGCAAGGCACATTGACAACCCACAGTACTACTTAATACCCATGAAACGGAAGCTCCGTCCAGACAGGACTAAAATATTGGTGACTGGGACGTTCAGCCTCAATACAAACAAACAAATCTGTGGGCAATCATACCATGAAAATTGCTTACGCCGCTATGAGCGTTTTTTCTGTTAATTAAGCTAGATAATAGGATCTAATATTATCGGGTAAGTCTGATAAATCTGAAAAAGATGCATGAAAATTAAAACAAAGCCGATAATCAGGGTCTCAGAAACTTCAAAGTAGTAAAGACACGAATAAAATACGATAATTATACAAAATTTGAAACAAAACAAAATATTTATACGACTGAAAAGTAATAGATGCATACAAATTATAATGAAATTTAAACAATAAAACTGTTGTGACTGTCGAGACTAAAACGATAATTATACAAGATTGAGACGTAAACAAAATATTGATACAACTTGAAATGAAATAAAAACATCCAATTTAAAATTATATTTAAACAAAAAAAAAACAACAAAAAACAAAAAACAAAAAAAAAATAAAAAAATGTGACTGTCGTCTTTTTCGCCGCGAAACACCGCGAAACGCCGGTCAATTGATTTTTATGCTTAATGACAGGTATACTTTTTCCGCCGTGTTCCGCCGCGAAATTTCGCCGCGAAATCTGGAATTTCACGGCGGAATTTCGCGGTGAAATTCCGCGCTGACTTTTATTTTACACACAAATTCGCCGCGAAATTCTACAATTAGCCGTTAACAAATTAGCCGTTAAAACGGCTAATTTGGGTTTTTAGCCATAACACCACTGTATGTGTCTTTGTTTTTGCACATATATATAGACAATAATCCAGCTTTCTCATGTTGCGGTTCATTTATTCCATCATAACTTTCAAGGATTCTGACAAGTATGGCTTCTATTTCTTGTTGTGTAATTTCATCAAATATATGCTAATTAGGTCTGTCTTTTTTATTAAAGTTTTTCACTGAGTACAGACACGTACCGGTATTACTTTTCAATTACGTGTGTCATTGAAAACATTTTTAAGCTTTTTTCTCATGTCTTTTTCTTGTTTTTCTCAAATTATTAACGGAAGTTTTAAAATGTTTACTCTACCTCTAAAATAAGCTTCACTATTTCAAGATGGCCACCTTCCACAGCAGAATGTATAACATCAGCAATGTGTTCTATTTTGGCGACTTTGGCTAGTAGGGCTCTCATGATGGGGACACTGCCACTCTTAGCAGCACTGAAATGGACGACTTACATCATTACGAAATTATGCTCATTTTCTTACATTTGTAAAATTCGCAAAAATTAAAAAAATATTCAGTTGATTGGTTTGTTGGTACATCTTAGAACCCACTCTCCAGTCTCCATAAGTGTCGGCAATCTTTTTACCAGACAACACTTTACAGTTTTAAATTGATGAAAGTGAAAACACTGATTTCAATTGCTTTATTCATTTTTATTGCAACATTCCTACTCACTAGCTGAGGGGGGTTGTAGTATCCCCAGGGCCTACGGTATTCGGCAATTCCCAACCTGAGGAGGGTAGATTGGCATCTAAGATGGCCTTGACCTTACTATAATCTTGGTTTCGACAAGCTTCACAAAGATCTGCAAAACATCAGGATAACTTGTCCGTGACACGTATACCCCCTTGAACCCCACTTTTATATAGTAAAACTGGGGTATGCAGGGGTATACTTATTTTGGGTCCAAAACATAGATTGTGGGTACTCGTTAGAACTGCCTCAGCTAGGCAGTTCTAACGTGTACCCACGATCTATGTTTTGAGCAAAAATATAAGAAATTTCTCATGAAATTTTCAATTTTTACAGCTGAAAAAAATCTCTGTATATTGCATGGTTAAGTTTTCGTAATGAAAAGGCACAATGATGAAACTGGCTGAAGGAATCAGCAACTGTATTGCCTCAATTACACAACATGTAGTAAGTTTTCCTCTCAAAAAGGAAGCACTGTAAGTTCTGAAATGTTCACGAGAACTGAAGTTTCACAAATTCTCGCAAATTTGATGCCTCCCAAATGCAAGGTTTTTACTAATAAAGAATCTCTACAAGATTTCACAAACACCTTGTTGCAAAAAGACCTCGTGAACAATTTGAAAATAGAAAAATCACAAAATAAAAGTTGCACAAAAATTTTCGAATTTACAGCATGTCCCATTGATACTATTATGTTTACAATATTTTTAAATGAAGCTCATAGCATATGACCAAACTGTACACAATTTCTAAAATAAACAAACTGTTGAATTTGAAAGTTTAGCATTTGTATAAACTGTTTGGTCCATATCCATCAAATCAGATCCCTCGTCTAGACTGATGGCCCTTACCTCACCATTTGCTTAGTTAAGTATGTTTGGTTTAGTGCTTTACATCCATGCTCAACAGCTATGGTCATCTCAGGAAAGTCAAATATCCTAGCCAAAATGTTCCTGGACAAGATACCCAGAGGCAGGTTACCAGTACTTAGGTCATACACTTCAGCCTCATTATAACATGCTTCACTTTAATGCAGTTTTCATTATAACACGACCATGTCATGGCTACCAAATTGATAACTTTGCTATATGTCTATGGTAAGTAACCTCATTATAACATGTTTTAACTTACAACAAGATCTGCTTCTATGGACACCAAAGATAGCATTATAATGAGGTTGATCTGTATTTCTTTCCCCACTAACTGATAAGTACTTCTTTCAAATCAGATCAAGAGGAAGAATGGTCATAGGAATGTCTCCATGACCAAATCTTCATGATAGAAATGTACAGGAAGTGAGGATCTATTACCAGTTCACTTCATTACAAATAGGACATCTTGCACAGTGGTCATTTGAGCCACAATGTGAGAAAGACCAGACTTTGGGGTTTCCAACCAGGTCCAACACAAATCCAGCTGTACAAGCACAGAAGATGACTAGAGGCTGGGAATTTCAGATTTAACAAGATGAGAGATTGTACTATCTGTAAAGCGAAAACAAAGGCGCTGATCAGCTGTGCAGTCACTGCACAGCTGATCTGCACCTTTGTTTTCGCATAGGCAAAAATCCGGCTCAAATTGGACATTGTTCACAGTACAGTATTAAACCATTTCTTAGTGTCTTACCTAACACAGATCCTTGAGCTTTCTGTTTTCTCCTCTCTGTAATACAAAGTGATATCACTGTTGTTGAATGCCCTCATGATGCTCAAATTGGTAATGTAGACCCCAGTCAGAATGTTGATTGGCAAACGCTCAAATGACAAAATCAAGTGAAAGGGACTGTATTTTGTACGAAAAGTTAAGTATGCATACCTGATCTATGTGTATCCAATTCTTTTTAGAATGTTTAAACAAATTTGAATTTAATTGTTGCCATCTTGAAACTCAAACCAATCAACTGTCTACTCGGGGCTACATTACCAATCCGAGCAATACGGGGGCGTTCGACAACAGTGAATATGATATTATACAAAGTATCAAATATGTTTAATTTTGAATAAAGATCTACAATGTCTTCAGCTCAATAATGTTGATCTCCGAGTTAACGAAAAAAAACAACATTCATGTCTTCAGGAATTCCATGTAAGTCCTTCACGAAGATGTTAGCTTCAAGTGATGGCCACAGGCTTAAAAGTTTGAATAGAAAGAGTAGAGAGCATGCATGTGATATCTCCCGATCTCGGCGTATTTTAGGGATTTCAAGGGCCCACTCCCGACGGTCCCCCAATCTGCCGAAGTCCCCTATTTGAGCTGTTTGCAGTTGTTTTTTTATCCAACAGTCCAATTTTAAACTTATAGGATGGTAAATACGGTAATTGACTTGAAGACGCTGCGTGATATCTTGACCCAGATCATGTGTATATTACCTGTGGCTATTTTCGGATGTGTCATAACATGTGAATAATTGGACTACCAATACTTGATGTTTTTACAAGAAGATTAAATCTAATTAATTGGTTTAACAAGTCTTGTGTCAGCTATTTAATTGCTCATCAACATGTGCGTTCTGAAAGTGTAATGAAAATAGACCCTGTGTTAAAACAATTGTAATCAATAACGGAATGACAAAAAAACTATCATGGAGTGTACCGCAGTGAGTCCAAAGAAAATCCCATTGTAGTACTGACATTTGATTTAAGCACTTCAGTATTCGAATGTTTGTATGTACAATTTTTATTTTGTTATAATAGAATGGTATGAATTTACAAGCTATTCATTTTTATTCTTCATTCTTAAGCTTCAAAAGCATCTACAAAAAAAAGAGAAGCCTCAGTACAATTTGACGATGTAATATCGGTCATGACCACGAGAAAATAAACCTCAAAACCTCCTGATATGAGAGCAAATAATACGATTTCAAATTGGAAATCTCCCGACCGTGAAGAAAGAAAATATTACATGTATGGTAGAGAGGTCATACATGTACTTGCTGTGCTGCACAATAAGATCTTGCAAATATATGTACACTGTATGGAGAAAAAAAATGCTTTTTCACCATGCAGCTCAATACATAGTCTGGCGGGTCAGCCGTCAAAATGAATTTTTGATAACTGATTTATCATTTTGACGTCTGACTTCAACACTATCAAAATTTCCCAAGTTCTATTAATATCTCTGCAAGCTGTTTTTAGACATTGATTTTATGGGAATTCCTAATCTGATTGGTTGATGGCTGGTTGCTGAGGTCATGCACTCTCTAAGAGCCAATCAGAAGCTCGCAGTTAGAATTGTCTCCCCTCTCAGATGACTTTTTTGTCAGCCAGGTTGGTGGCATTCTTTTAAAAAATCATCAAAATAAACAAAATTTGGATATGTTTTATGAATTTTCAAATGGAGGTTTGTTTATTTTTTTGTTTTACAATGTTTTACACCATTTGTTTGTATAAAAACTCGTTATTCTGTAAATAATGACTTTCACCCAAAAGTGGCCGACAGCTTGGCTTTTTGACAATGTGCTGGAGTCAGACGGCAAAATGAACCACTGGGTATGATACTTCATTTTGACGGCTGACCAGTCAGACTACTCAATACAATATGTTATCAGTAGCAGGTGCTTGAATAATAATTAAAATCAATGCTTACTGTCCTCATCTTCAAATATTCTGAGAATTTCCTGAGAGCCAATATTTCTGGCCAAGCTCAAGGGAGATAATCCACTGTCATCAGCTATGTTAGTATCGGCACCATAACGAAGTAGTAACTGAATCATCTCCCTTTTGTCATCCATCACAGCCTGATGAAGTGGGGTCTGAAAGACATTACAAAAACACGCCCATGAAATATACAGAGATTTTTTTTCATTTGTAAAATAAAAGCGCTGCAGGCATGCATCCCCGCCACGCAAATTCAATTTAGCAAAAATGTTTGTCAATAAATTCTCAAGATAAAGAGCAGAACAAAATTTTGTCATAAATCAAGGACCATAACTCTGTATACTTTGATAAAATTTACCCATCTTCAATCCCAAACCACTACTTCCTGATTTGAACTTTCATACAAAGTTTGAAGAAAATTGATTAATAAATGCACAAAACAAGGGCAGGAAACGAAATTTTAATGTAAATCATGGGCCATAACTCTGTACTTATTTAACTTAATTTATTCATTTTCAATCCCAAACCACTCCTTCCTGATATGAACTCCTATACAAAGTTTGAAGAAAATTGGTCAATAAATGCTCAAGACAGAGTCCGGAAACAAAATTTTAACGTAAATCAAGGGCCATAACTCTGTACTTATTTGACAAAATTTACCCATCTTCAATCCCAAATCACTCCTTCCTGGTATGAACTCCTATACAAAGTTTGAAGAAAATCGGTCAATAAATGCTCAAGATAGAGCCCAGAAACAGAATTTTAACATAAATCAAGGGCCATAACTCTGTACTTATTTGACGAAATTTACCCATCTTTAATCCTAGACCACTTCTTCTTAGTATGAACTCCTGCACAAAGTTTGAAGAAAATCGGTTAATAAATGCTCATGATAGAGCCCTGAAACAAAATTTTAACGTAAATCAAGGGCCATAACTCTGTACATATTTGACGAAATTTACCCATCTTCAATCCCAGACCACTCCTTCCTGGTATGAACACCTATACAAAGTTTGAAGAAAATCGGTCAATAAATGCTCAAGATAGAGCCCAGAAACAAAATTTTAACGTAAATCAAGGGCCATAACTCTGTACTTATTTGACAAAATTTACCCATCTTCAATCCCAGACCACTCCTTTATGGTACGAACTCCTATACAAAGTTTGAAGAAAATCGGTAAATAAATGCTCAAGATAAAGCCTGGAAACAAAATTTTAATGTAAATCAAGGGCCATAACTCTGTACTTATTTGACGAAATTTACCCATCTTCAATCCAAAACCACTCCTTCCTGATATGAACTCCAATACAAAGTTTGAAGAAAATCGGTCAATAACTGCTCAAGATAGAGCCGGAAATGAAACGCTGACGGACAGACAGACAGAATGACGGACGGACGGACACTCGAACGCAAATTTTTTTTGGAGGGTATAACATAATACTGGGGTATAAAAATGAAAATTTCATTGGAAAATTTTGATATTTTTCTTATTTTTGCTCAAAACATAGATTGTGGATACACGTTAGGTGAGGCGGTTCTAATGAGTACCCAAAATCTATGTTTTGGAGCAAAAATAAGAAAAATAGGTATACCCCTGCATACCCCAATTTTGCTATAAAAAGTGGGGTTCAAGGGGGTATACATTACACGGACATGTTTTCCTGATGACAAAAGGTCTTCATTACAAAAATTTGCCCATGAATTCATGAGTCGAAAACAAGCTTCAGGGAGATTTTTCTTTCATTCCATATAAAGGATGTTTTTGAATACAGGAAACTTCATGATCCATTTCAGGGAGACTTTGAATTTTGTTTGAAAAACAGGTATATTTTAAAAGAATTTCAATCAATTTTATGGCTTATTTCCTGGAGTCTCCCTGATGATGAGGGAGGTATCACATGTATGCATGTGTAATATACAGAGATTTTATCATCTATACTAATTTTCCCAAGATGCACTGTACTGAACTTATACATAGACAAAAGTGTAATAATACGAAAGACTGGGTTTCAACCAGTTTATTAAGCAATTCAAGTAGTAGAAATATGAAGTATGCAGCTTGCAAAACTTGCATTTAGAATTATTACATACTATTACATAAGTCATTTAAAAGTCAAGTGTTCATCATTTTGTAAATCGACAGTAACAGTTGGTGCCCAGTCAAGGGCCACACACAGTTTATATTCCACAGAGGTTGCCATGAAATCCTCAATTCACTGAACTTGAACACAATCACATATGAGTCAAAGTTTCAGTGTCAATACCATAGCTAATTAGTGTTGTACAAACATGTTAACATATAAGCCGCGATGCGAGATAACCAGTCTTTGGAGTTTCCGACCATGTCCGGAACAAACTGGTCTGTCCAGTCACAGGAGATGGCTAAAAGCTTGAAATTTCCGATTTACGAAGAAAAGGAATTAAACTATCTATGTAGCGGAAACAAAAGCGCTGATCAGCTGTGCAGTTACTGAGCAGCAAGATATTTTATGGCAGTTGGTATGTACACGCCAAATGCCGCGGTTATGGGGGATACTGGATGGAAACCCACAATTATTCGTCAATGGAAAGTCGTTATAAGGCAATGGCTAGGCATGAAACGAATGGGAAAATTTTCAATTGGGTGGAAGCTAATAGTAATGGGAGATGTCAAAACTGGAAACACAGAGTGAATAAAATGATCAAAGAAGTTAATATTCAGTATCAGTCAGGAGATACAAATTCAACTAGAATTGTCAGAGAATCTGACTATAGCCCCGCTTCTCAGCTTTTTTTGCAGGGTGAAAAAAACAATGACAGGTACTATCACAGGCTATCACAAGCTAGATCTCATCAATATTGATGCTCATACAAAATTTGGTCTGATTATGTTAATTCGTTCTCTTTCAAAATTTTGCGAAAAATGACGGGTAATAATCCAAAGCTAGATCTTGTCAATGATGATGTGCATACAAAATTTAGACGGATTCTGTCAATTCGTTCTGAAGATATTGAGCGGAAACAAAATTCTGAAGTCAATCAAGGGCTGTTAACTCCGTCAAAATTGTGCAAAAAATGATGGGTAATAATCCCAAGCTAGATCTTGTCAATGATGATGTGCATACAAAATTTGGACGGATTCTGTCAATTCATTCTCCAGATATTGAGCGGAAATGAAATTCTGATGTCCATCAAGGGCTGTAACTCCATCAAAATTTTGTGAAAAATGACGGGTAACAATCCCAAGCCATATCTTGTCAATGTTGATGTGCATACAAAATTTGGTTGGATTCTGTCAATTCGTTCTCAAGATATTGAGCGGAAACGAAATTCTGACGTAAATTTAGGGCCATAACTCTGTCAAAATTTAACAAAAACTGAAGGGTAACAAATTCCAAGCTAGATCTTGTCAATGTTGATGTGCATACAAAATTTGGTCAGATTCTGTCAATGCGTTCTCAAGATATTGAGCGGAAACGAAATTCTGACGTCAATCAAGGGCCGTAACTCCGTCAAAATTTTGCGAAAAATGACGCGTAACAATCCCAAGCTAGATCTTGTCAATGATGATGTGCATACAAAATTTGGTCCGATTCTGTCAATTTGTTCTAAAGATATTGAGCGGAAACGAAATTCTGACGTCAATCAAGGGCCATAACTCCGTCAAAATTTTGCGAAAAATGACGGGCAACAATCCCAAGCTAGATCTTGTCAATGTTGATGTGCATACAAAATTTGGTCGTATTATGTCAATGCGTTCTCAAGATATTGAGCGGAAACGAAATTCTGACGTTAATCAAGGGCCGTAACTCCATCAAAATTTTGCAAAAAATGACGGGCAACAATCCCAAGCTAGATCTTGTCGATGTTGATGTGCATACAAAATTTGGTCAGATTCTGTCCAGCCATTCACAAGATATTGAACGGAAACGAAATTCTGACGTCAATCAAGGGCCGTAACTCCATCAAAATTATGCAAAAAATAACAGGTAACAATCCCAAGCTAGATCATGTCAATGTTGATGTGCATACAAAATTTGGTCGGATTCTGTCAATGCGTTCTCAAGATATTGAGCGGAAACGAAATTATGACGTTAATCAAGGGCCATAACTCCGTCAAAATTTTGCGAAAAATGGCGGGCAACAATCCCAAGCTAGATCTTGTCAATGTTGATGTGTATACAAAATTTAGTCAGATTCTGTCAATTTGTTCTTAAGATATTGAGCGGAAACGAAATTCTGACATCAATCAAGGGCCGTAACTCCATCAAAATTTTGGGAAAAATGACAGACAACAATACCAAGCTAGATCTTGTCAATGTTGATGTGCATACAAAATTTGGTCAATTTCTGTCAATTCCTTCTCAAGATATTGAGCGGAAACGAAATTTGACGTCAATCAAGGGCCGTAACTCCATCAAAATTTTGCGAAAAATGGCGGGCAACAATCCCAAGCTAGATCTTGTCAATGTTGATGTGTATACAAAATTTAGTCAGACTCTGTCAATTTGTTCTTAAGATATTGAGCGGAAACGAAATTCTGACGTCAATCAAGGGCCGTAACTCCATCAAAATTTTGGGAAAAATGACGGGCAACAATCCCAAGCTAGATCTTGTCAATGTTGATGTGCATACAAAATTTGGTCAGATTCTGTCAACTTGTTCTTAAGATATTGAGCGGAAACGAAATGTTCACGGAATGACGGAACCACGGAATCACGGATTCACGGAATCACGGAACCACGGAAGGACAGGGTGAATCCAGTATAGCTCCACTTTTCCAAAGCGGGGCTATAATGACGTTCAAAGTAATTATATTAAGTTATCTTAACAACAAATGCTTAGCACCATGGCAAGAAGATATAAATTGGGAGTATGCTCTACATGGAAATGGTAAACACAAGTTAAGAACATATAAGTTATTCATGAGTGAATATACTACTTTAGAATACTTAAGCATTTCCATTCCCCGTCAACATAGAAGTGCTTACGCCAAATTTCGCTGCGCTGTCGCACCAATACTACTGGAAACTGGAAGATACTAACGACTTCACATAGAATGTAGAACATATGCAAAGAGCATGTGTTTTTGAAGTGTCCTCTTTACAACAATTTGAGAGAAGACCTTTTTACTGCATTAATTTATGAGTTCCCTGATTTATACTCTATAAGTGATAGAGAATGTCTCTGTGCTATACTGAGTATAATAAACAATATAGAAGTATACGTGCATGTGCCAAAACCTGTTGTGACATATTGAAACTAAGATGGAATACATTATATTCTTAGATCAAGTGAAATGTTTTTATTCATTTTTAACAAAACTTTTAAGACTTCACTTTTAAAATAATCATAAATGTGTCTGAAAGGCTTTTAAGTTATTTGTAGATGTGTAATTTAAATAGTCTCGCATAGCTCTGATGAAGAGCCCCTCATATATGAAAATTTTCAATGTTCATGTATATTATGCTTTCTGTGAGATGAGACTTTAATTATTTGTATTGTATTGTATGAAATGCATCATGAGAAAACCGGATTTTTGCCTTTGCAAAAACAAAGGTGCAGATCAGCTTCGCAGTAGCTGCAAAGCTGATAAGTGCCTTTGTTTTCACTACACGGATAGTACTATTTCTCTTCTTCTTAAATCCAAAATTTCAAGCTTCTAGCCTGCTTCTGAGTCTGTACAGGCCTGTTAGTGTCAGTCCTGGTCGGAAACCCCGAAGACCTGTTTTCTCACGTCATGGCTCATATTGTTTATTAACAAAATTAAATCCCCTCCTCCTACCAGCACTTATTCCTGTAGATACATGGAATACCGATGTATGTTAATACAATGTACTATCATGATTGTGTCTTTAATCCTATTTATGACAGTTCTAACACCCTCTATTTATAGAAAATAAAAAAAAAAAAACAAGGAAGAATATAAAAGGATATGATTTTAAAGTTTCTTCCTTATCATTTTCATATAAATTAACTAATTATCCAAGGTCTTACAAAGCTGATCCAGGAAGAAAGAGCATAAAGGTCTACAACTTCCCGAGTCCTTGAATATATGCATAAATCAAAAATTAACTAATTAAATTACATTAATTTCTAACTAGAATTGTCAGAGAATCTGACTATAGCCCCGCTTCTCAGCTTTTTTGCAGGGTGAAAAAAACGATGACAGGTAACTATCACAAGCTACCGGTAGATCTCATCAATATTGATGCGCATACAAAATTTGGTCTGATTATGTCAATTCGTTCTCAAGATATTGAGCGGAAACGAAATTCTGACCTCAATAAAGGGCCATAACTCCGTCAAAATTTTGCGAAAAATGATGGGTAACAATCCCAAGCTAGATCTTGTCAATGATGATGTGCATACAAAATTTGGACGGATTCTGTCAATTTGTTCTCAAGATATCGAGCGGAAACGAAATTCTGAAGTCAATCAAGGGCCGTAACTCCGTCAAAATTTTGCGAAAAATGACGGGTAACAATCCCCAGCTAGATCTTGTCAATGTTGATGTGCATACAGAATTTGGTTGGATTCTGTCAATTCGTTCTCAAGATATTGAGCGGAAACGAAATTCTGACGTCAATCAAGGGCCGTAACTCCGTCAAAATTTTGAGAAAAAAGACGGGTAACAATCCCAAGCTAGATCTTGTCAATGTTGATGTGCATACTAAATTTGGTCGGATTCTGTCAATTCGTTCTCAAGATATTGAGCAGAAACAAAATTCTGACGTCAATCAAGGGCCGTTACTCTGTCAAAATTTTGCGAAAAATGACGGGTAACAATCCCAAGCTAGATCTTGTCAATGTTGATGTGCATACAGAATTTGGTTAGATTCTGTCGATTTGTTCTCAAAATATTGAGCGGAAACGAAATTCTGACGTCAATCAAGGGCCGTAACTCCGTCAAAATTTTGCGAAAAAAGACCGGTAACAATCCGAAGCTAGATCTTGTCAATGTTGATGTGCATACTAAATTTGGTCGGATTCTGTCAATTCGTTCTCAAGATATTGAGCGGAAACAAAATTCTGACGTCAATCAAGGGCCGTAACTCCGTCAAAATTTTGCGAAAAATGACGGGTAACAATCCCAAGCTAGATCTTGTCAATGTTGATGTGCACACAGAATTTGGTTGGATTCTGTCAATTCGTTCTCAAGATATTGAGCGGAAACGAAATTCTGACGTCAATCAAGGGCTGTAACTCCGTCAAAATTTTGCGAAAAAAGACGGGTAACAATCCCAAGCTAGATCTTGTCAATGTTGATGTGCATACTAAATTTGGTCGGATTCTGTCAATTCGTTCTCAAGGATATTGAGCGGAAACAAAATTCTGACGTCAATCAAGGGCCGTTACTCTGTCAAAATTTTGCGAAAAATGACGGGTAACAATCCCAAGCTAGATGTTGTCAATGTTGATGTGCATACAGAGTTTGGTTACATTCTGTCAATTCGTTCTCAAGATATTGAGCGGAAACGAAATTCTGACGTCAATCAAGGGCCGTAACTCCTTCAAAATTTTGCGAAAAATGACGGGTACCAATCCCAAGCTAGATCTTGTCAATGTTGATGTGCATACAAAATTTGGTTGGATTCTGTCAATTTGTTCTCAAGATATTGAGCGGAAACAAAATTCTGACGTCAATCAAGGGCCGTAACTCTGTCAAATTTTTGCTAAAAATGACAGGTAACAATCCCAAGCTAGATCTTGTCAATGATGATGTGCACACAAAATTTGGTTGGATTCTGTCAATTCGTTCTCAAGATATTGAGCGGAAACGAAATTCTGACTTCAATCAAGGGCCATAACTCCGTCAAAATTTTGCGAAAAATGACGGGTAACAATCCCAAGCTAGATCTTGTCAATGTTGATGTGCATACAAAATTTGGTCAGATTCTGTCAATTCGTTCTCAAGATATTGAGCGGAAACAAAATTCTGACGTTATTCAAGGGCCGTAACTCTATCAAAATTTTGCAAAAAATGACGGGCTACAATCCCAAGCTAGATGTTGTCAATGTTGATGTGTATACAAAATTTGGTCACATTCTGTCAATTCGTTCTCAAGATATTGAGCGGAAACAAAATTCTGACGTCAATCAAGGGCCTTAACTCCGTCAAAATTTTGTGAAAAATGATGGGCTACAATCCCAAGCTAGATGTTGTCAATGTTGATGTGCTAACAAAATTTGGTCAGATTCTGTCAATTTGTTCTTAAGTTATTGAGCGGAAACAAAATGCAAAAATGTTCACGGAATGACGGAAAGACGGAATGACGGAAAGACGGAATGACGGAATCACGGAAGGACAGGGTGAATCCAGTATAGCCCCACTTTTCCAAAGCGGGGCTATAATAACAGGAAGAATATACTATAGAAATAGGAAATAAAAATTGGAAAATAAAATATATTCCAAAAATATTTTCCAATCATTCATTTTTAAAAGCATAAGTAATTTGTACTTAAAAAACATTTACTAATTCTAGTTAATTGGTTTAAGTTGTCACTGAAATAAACATATACTGAACAAAAAAAGAAATGCAACAATAGGCCACCAAGGATTTTCAAGTTTAAGGGTAAAACGATGATAATTTCAGGTTTGTTGCTGTATGGTTCCCATTCATGGGATATTAGGGTATATCATGCAAAAAAAAAACTGATTTTGATTTTGACAAAAATTGAATGAGAAATTTTTATCGTCTTAAATGATGCAAATCGAGAAAGATTTGCTTTGCATATGCACACACTTTTGAACCTCCAAATCATCAAGAAACAATGTCAGCTGGTCCCTCTCTAAAATTCATGAAAAAGAAGTAAAGTTCCATGACACACAAGCTCGTAATTAAAACCATCAAAATCCATTTATGTTTAATTGAAAGGGGGATAATTTTATTTTATTTTTTTCATTTTATTTCTTTTTTGTGCGAGTTATCTGCTGAGTGGTACATGGTGATTTTGAATGGGAGTTTATACCGGATTTAAACTGTACTATTATTTTAATGCTTGCACATGGGCACTGTGTTTTAATACTTTCAGCATGCCTATGGTCGGCATCAAATAATTCCTAAAATACTCATCAAAATGAAAATCGGTTTCTTGCATTCGGAAGTCTGATATCTAATGCAGAAGTAGAAAACACAATTATTTGCGATTGTATCATAGTTTGCTAAAAATTTAGAAGAATATACTTGTTGTGTTTCTTTTTTTGTTCAGTATATAATGCTCGTGTTCATGAGAGACCTAACATGAGCCTTAGCACGGCCATTTTAACTGCTAGCAACACTGGAAATCATGTGCCAAAAATTCTCCAGTCACCACTCACATCTTATGAAAATACAGTAGTTTGAAGCTGACAACAATGATGACAATGATGAGTGTGACATGCCGTAGAAACCTAAAAGGATAGAGTCTTGATCTCATACAGTGACAACAAAATATATGAGCCATGACGCGAGAAAACTAGTCTTCAGGGTTTCCGACCAGGTCTGACACAAACTGTCATGTGCTTCTACAGAATATGGCTTGACTAGAGGCTTGATATTTCGAATTTAGAAAGAAGAGGAATTGTACTATCCATGTAGTGAGAACAAAGGATGAGCTGTGCAGTTACAGCACAGCTGATATGATTTTTTGTTTTCTTATAGGCAAAAATCCGGTTTTCTCGTGACACGGCTCATATGAAAATGGCCCCTAAATCCATTATTTTGCACCTTTTATTGTCCTTACCATATAGTTCACCCTTTTTCCACCAGGGATACTTGGATTAGCCCCATTTTCTAACAGCAGTTCCAGGCACTTTGTGCTATTGTTAGATACAGCCGTAAATACTGGCGTCCTCTCACACATGTCTGGCGCGTCAATATTCTGAACCTCATCTCCCATCAGCAGATCCCTCAGCGAGTCGTCCCGGTCAAATATGGCATATTGATGTAGTCTCTGACCAGGCCAATCATCTGCCATTGCTTTTAGTGGTCTATCTTATGGCCTGAATAAAAGAAGATCTTTGTCAAAAATGGCATACTGGTGTAATCTCTGACCGGGTCAATCATCTGCCATTGTTTTTAGTGGTCTACCGGTATATTATGGCCTGTATAAAAGAAGATCTTTGTCAAATATGGCATACTGGTGTAATCTCTGACTGGGCCAATCATCTGCCATTGTTTTTAGTGGTCTACCGGTATATTATGGCCTGTAAAGAAGAAGATCTTTGTCAAATATGGCATACTGGTGTAATCTCTGACTGGGCCAATCATCTGCCATTGCTTTTAGTGGTCTACTGGTATATTATGGCCTGTATAAAAGAAGATCTTGTCAAATATGGCATACTGGTGTAATCTCTGACCGGGCCAATCATCTGCCATTGCTTTTAGTGGTCTACTGGTATATTATGGCCTGTATAGAAGAAGATCTTTGTCAAATATGGCATACTGGTGTAATCTCTGACCTGGCCAATCATCTGTCATTGCTTTTAGTGGTCTACTGGTATATTATGGCCTGTATAGAAGAAGATCTTTGTCAAATATGGCATACTGGTGTAATCTCTGACCTGGCCAATCATCAGCCATCGCTTTTAGTTGTCTATATTATGGCCTGTATAAAAGAATATCTTTGTCAAATATAACGGCATACTGGTGTAATCTCTGACCGGGCCAATCATCTGCCACTGCTTTTAGTAGTCTATATTATGGCCTGTATATAAGAATACTGTGTTAAATATGGCATACTGGTGTAATCCCTGGTCAAGCCAATCATCTGCCATTGCTTTTAGTAGTCTATATTATGGCCTGTATAAAAGAACATCTTTGTCAAATATGGCATACTGGTGTAATCTCTGGCTGGGCCAATCAACTGCCATTGCTTTTAGTGGACTACATTATGGCCTGTATAAAAGAACATCTTTGTTAAATATGGCATACTGGTAAAGTCTCTGGTTGGGCCAATCATCTGCCATTGCTTTTAGTGGTCTATCTTATGGCATGTATAAAAGAATATCTTTGTTAAATATGGCATACTGGGGTGTAATCTCTGGTCAAGCCAATCATCTGCCATTGCTTTTAGTGGTCTATATTATGGCCTGAATAAAAGAACATCTTTGTCAAATATGGCATACTGGTATAGTCTCTGACCAGGCCAATCATGCTCTTAGTGGTCTATATTATGGCCTGTAAAAAAGAACATCTTTGTTAAATAAGGCATACTGGTGTATAATCTCTGGCGAGGCCAATCATCTGCCATTGCTTTTAGTGGTCTATATTATGGCCTGTATAAAAGAACATCTTTGTCAAATATGGCATACTGGTATAGTCTCTGACCAGGCCAATCATGCTTTTAGTGTCTATATTATGGCCTGTATAAAAGAACATCTTTGTTAAATATGGCATACTGGTGTATAATCTCTGGCCAGGCCAATCATCTGCCATTGCTCTTAGTGGTCTCTATTATGGCCTGTATAAAAGAATATCTTTGTCAAATATAACGGCATACTGGACAGGTGTAGTGCAAAAAATATTCTTGGTTTTGAAGTTACCAATTGTATCAGTGGAAGACCCTGAATGTCCACCTGAATGTTCTCCGAAACAAAAGCAAATATTTCTGATTTCTATTTTACTTCAGAGGTTTTGCTGAATAAGCATACAAATTATTACATAAAAACAACCAGACCTCTTGTGTGAGGCAAGAAGAAAGTGTAAAGTTCTGACAATCAGTCTACAGATTTGATTTGACTGGAGAAGCCCAGGATCACTTAAATGAAACAACTTCAAGGCAAGTGTAGGTTAATCCTTGTAGGATAGAATCTTTGTTCTTTATGAAATTAAGATCTACCAAATCCTGTGTCAGTAATAATTTCCAAGACAGTAATATTGTACATGTTTTGGTATGGTCACATGTCTGTATGGGTATACATGTATTATGGGACCATCAGGGACATGTTAAATGTCTCTGTCATGACCATTCAAATGAATGTTTCTATAACACGATTAACACCATTTATATTTGTTAAACAATTAAAAAAAGGTATTAAAAATTAAATTGTCACATTCAGGAAAAAAACTATAACAAATGACTTGGCTTCATGGCTTTTAGACAGATCTCAAAACCTCACATTTTGTCACAGGTTTTTATAGGCGATTTTTTCTTACCTACAGTACAGTCAGCGTGATGTTTATATCCCTCACGCTTACGAACGTGGAATCTCGCATGTCACGTGACTTTTTTCCGTGGATTTTGCATGGAATTAGCGTGGATTTTGCGTGGGTTTAGCGAGGAAGTAGCGTGAGTTTTGCGTGGAGCGGAGCAATGAAACGTGGAACTGCTAAACTGTAGCGTGAAACGAAACGTAAAAAGGATTAAGAGAGTTGCGTGAGATATCTACAGTTCCACACTCGCTCACGCTTTCCACGTTCCAAGGGACATGAAAAAATTGATTCTTTTCACTTTTTATATATATGTATTATGTCTCTTATCATCCAAAATAAAAGCAGTGAAGTCACTGACGCCGCTGAAAGTCTGGAATTTTGCCGTGTGTGGACGTGTACATGTACTAATCAGTATGGTGTGTTATATTTCCGAAACAAAGAAGACAGGCGCGAGCGTAGTTTTTGTATTTTCTATACTTTCTTTTGTTTTTCGTTTTTTAACTTATTTTTCTTTATTTTTTTTTTCTAAAGTTTCAACCCTCAAAGATATGCTTGCATTTTATCACTTATCACACAAACGGAATTGTGTGTTTGTTTGATTAGGATAATTTATAACTTTATGCACCAAATTAGAGTTGTTAATTATAAGTTAGAGGCTATGTCGCTTATTAATCCTGTGTACAATAATTGTGCCGATACAAGAATAAAGAATACCTTGATTTTGTTGACTTGGTAAATGTTTGAAAGATAAAAGAACAGGTTAAAGGGAATCAGAATTCTCGCAGGAGCATTGTACCGACTCTTAAGATGAAATTCAGATGAATTAATTGCATGTGAAATTAATTGTGACGTATATCATAATTTATGATAAAATGATACATGTACATGTAGCAAGGTACTTGAACCGTATTACATGTAGGTCGAGCTTTAATTGACGTTCGGCATCTTAGAAAATACGAAAGACGCATTTATTTGAGAGATGGTCGGAAAAACAACTAACCGGGGTGCTCATCTTCTCTTATGGCAAAAGTATCAGATATAAATGTAAAATGTTCTGCAATTAAAACCGCGGCAGTCAAAAATGCACCACGCTGCCAAATAATAGTTAAATGTGCAAATTCTGTCATCACTTAATCTACGTTGATAATTGAATCAACACTGAATAACGTATTGCTTAGACTGCAACTCGTCAAAACATGCGTATGTATTTACGTGCAGGCGCTTTGTCGTACAAGTGTATGTATTTGTACAGGTTTATCGTCATCATACTTAGTTGCCGACCTCTTACTAAGGATTGATAAATAAATACGAGTATACATGTATATTATATATTTAATTTGGTCACAAAACTTTAACAATTTTACCCTTTTGAACAAGACGAAACAATAATCCTTTTCTCGCATGTATCTTAATCCTTTCCACGCTTATTTTCCTTAATGAACGTGGAAAGCGTGAGCAAGCGTGAGACTGCTTATATCTCACGCAACTCACACGCTTCTTGCGAGGAATGAACGTGGACATAGCGTGGAAAAAGCATGGATTTTGCGAGGAATTAGCGTGGGTTTTGCGTGGGTTTTGCGTGGAACTTAATCCTTTTTTCTTTCGTGCGTGAGCGCAAAGGATATAAACATCACGCTGACTGTACTGTAATTCACTTTCAACATGTAGTGAATATGAAATTGATCGGTTCTTTTTCTAGAACTAGCTGTCCATAAAAATGATAGAACTGCATCTTCCATTTATTCACTATCGTTTTGTGTTTTTGGCTGTTAAAGTAGATTGTGTATGCAGCATTTTCATAATGGCATGTCCAACTTGTGAAAAGGCGGGGATCATCATCGAATTGAAAATAGCAGACTGACATCCACATGTGCATTGTAGAGTGTTGAAGTATTACATTACTGGCTTACACATACTGGCTTTCATAAATTCTTGTTTGTTTGTTCCTATAACGAAAACGCAGTTTGACATTTCCCATTTCTACTTTCGATTTTGAACAACAACTATGAAGACATGTAACGAATACAGACACGAAAACGTTCAATTTGTATGGAACGAAAATTTGTATGGGACAAAATGGTTAAACATATTATTATTATTATTATTATTATTATTATTATTATTATTATTATTATTATTATTATTATTATTATTATGCTGTTTTATTTGTTGTTGTTGGTGGTGGTGGTGGTGATGATGGTGGTGGTGCTTCTGCTGCTGTCGCACTTGAAGAATCTGACGGTCAATTTTCTCCAATTTCAGACATATTTGACTTATTTACAGTGTGGTTTTGATTAATTGCTCAAATATCATGAAACCATAGCCTGTCTGTTTATACCCGGGGTTTATACACACATGTAACTCCATGATAGTGGTTTAGAGTGATGATAACAACAGCATAATGTAAGAAGGAAGATTCGTAGAAAAAATGCAACTCATGCAAAAGCTAAAACGTCTGGTAGCGCAAAAATTAGATCCAAATTTGAATCTTTACGGGCAGAAATCAAAGCTGATATCAGGAACAACTTGGTAGGAGTTGTTAAGGCTAATCCTAGAGATTTTTACAGGTGCATAAACAGTCAGAAAAAAATACCCAAGGTATTCCCCCGTTGAAAAAAAAGAAATGGAAGTGGAATTGCACAGTCCGAATTTGAGAAGGCGGAAGAATTTAATAGTCAGTTTTCGGATGTTTCCACTAAAAGTGAATACAAAAAGATCCCTCTCCTGGATAGGTCTGCCCCATTCATGCATGATATTGTGGTCACAAAGGAAGGGGTGACCAAACTTCTCAGAGGTCTTAACCCGTCTAAAGCCTAAGGGCCAGATTAACTTCATCCTAGAGTCCTAAATGAACTGGCAATGGAATTAGGCCCGGTACTCGCCCATCTCTTCCAGCAGTCAATTGATACAGGTGAAATTCATAAAGAATGCATGGTCTCTTGCTACAGTAATATTTTCCCCCTGCCTCCTGCCCACAATTACCGCCCTGTTTCCTTGACATGCATTTCTTGTAAGCTTCTTGAACATATTGCATGCTCAAATATTATGGCCCATCTTGGTGAACATGAACTTATGTCGGACAGGTAACACACATTTAGGAAATGGCATAGCTGTGAAACTCAGTTGACTACGGTGATAAATGATTGGGCAAAAATCTTGGAGAAAAAAGGCCAAGTTTACACTTTTATATTGGATTTTGAAAAAAAGGTACAAGTAGGCAAAGATCAGGAAAAGGCGCAATCAGAAAAAGATTCCCACTCCAAAAACCGAGGTGGGAAAAAACCAAACTAACAATCAGGTACTTATACCATGAAACATATCGTAAGCCGAATGAGCAGCTATTTTCCCAATAGGTGGCCACTCAGTTACCTTAACTTAACTAAAAATATAAAAACATACATAAGGCGCCAACAGCCTTCGATGCCTTCCCCCATGAACTCCTTAAAAGCAATTTGTTTAGCTATGGAATAGGTAGAACAACATTAAATTGGCTAAATGATTTCCTTTGCTTCAGACTACAACGGTAAGTAGTAAATGGTGTTAAATTGGGTTAGTCTTCTGTTGTGTCGGATGTCCCTCAGGGCACCGTTCTCGGTCTCTTGTTGTTTGATTTGTATATAAATGACATCTCAGCTGACATTGAGTCTGAAATAAGACTCTTTGCCGATGATTGTATTTGTTATCGCAGAAGCAAGACTGAAGAGGATACATTGAAACTTCAGAGAGACATCGATCGTTTAGGCAGTTGGGCTAGGAAACGGGGAATGAGATTTTAACCCGTCGAATGCAACATGATGCAGCTGACAAATAAAAGGTCTAATAAAAACAGGTTACATGTAATTACACCTTTGAGGGTACTGTACTGGAAAATGTAAAAAGCATAAAATACTTGTGTAACTATCACAAACGATTTGAAATGGAGTGCACATATTTCCAATGTTTGTACAAAAGCACACCGAACTCTAGGATTCTTGAGGAGAAATTTGTATTCTTGTCCTCCAGATGTGAAAGAAGCAATTTATAAAGGACTGGTGCGGCCGGTCTTGGAATACGAAAGTTCAGTTTGGGACCCTTACACTCATGGCCTCCTGGAAGTACTGGAAAAGGTCCAAAATCGTACATGTGCTGCAAGGTTTGTGACTGGAAATTATGTTTATGAAACTGGGAGCATGACTGGCATTTTAGGTCAACTGAAATGGGAATCTCTTAAGAAAAGGGGGAAGGATAGTAGACTTTGTTGCTTTATAAAGGTCTGAAGGGTAAATCCAGAATACTTACATATGACCTTATCCCGAAGAATAGGCGTTGTAGAAATCAACACTCTGTGGCATTTCAAATACCATCAGCTAGCGAAGAAGCAGTTTCTTTCCACAGACTATCAGGGACTGGAATGACCTGATTCTCTGATCTCCTCTGCTGAAATGTCTGATGACTGTGTGCCCAAGTTCGCATCTCTTGTGAGAGCCAGGGACTGATTTCCCCCCTAGCGCACCCCCTGATGAAGCATTGTCAATTTGGCGTGTCACCAGTAAACCATTCAGATTCAGATATCACCTGTCTTATCTTATAAGTAGCTTTAAGCTAGAGATCATTTAACTGCTAGAGCTGTTGAAAATCAGGGTGATTATAAGAACCTCGAAATTTGGAGAAAATGACTGAGAAAGTTTAAAGAGTGCTATTGAACTCACTAACCCCTACTATTAGTTTTTTGATTATGGTGCTTCTTGGTGGTTTTGTCTAAATTATCTGGTTGGCAACGCGTTGGTTCGTGTTTGGAAGGGTGCCCTTGCCAATGCAAAAGACTGCATGCCATATGGAAAAGTTGAATTGATTTCGATTACTTTTTGTGTTAGTCTAAAATAAAAAAAGTTAAATTGAGATCCGCTATGAGCAGTGAACATATTAATGAGAAGGGGGTGTGCCATACTATGGCTTCGGCTGCTTAAGCCTCGTCAGTGACCCCATAGATTTGAAGTTTCGGATTTTGGTGTGGGAATTTCTTTCTGATTGCACCATTTCCTGCTCATTGTCTACTTTTTTTTTTTTTTTTTTTTTTTTTTTTTTTTTTACTTATGTTCACGTGCTGGATTTGTCTTTTTCCTGTAAACCATTATAAAAGAACAGCTTCGTTTTTCGGGAGACTCTTCACCTATACCCTCGCCACTCCGCAGTGACAGGATTAATGGCCATCACCATACACATGAAACTTACGTGCCGTTTGAACATGGATTACGGTTAAAATTTGTCGACGTCATTGGTCATTGCGACGTGGCGTTAATGTGTTCCGTAGAAACAAAATGAAGAAGCTCCACGGTTTTCGGTGAGTTTTCGCTTTGTTAATACTATTATCAAGAGATTTTAAGTGAATAAGTGCTAAAATGCTAGAAAAGCGATCAACCATGTTTTGTTTCAGTGTTCAAACATTCGCTGGAACACTCGGACGGGATTTGACAACACGGCATTCGGCCTTGTGTTCAAACACCTTCATCGTGATCCATCGAATGTTTGAACACTTAAAACCATGGTTGAACCATATATTTGAATGAAAATAAAACAGATCCTTTAAGAGCAGCGAGCATATTGATGAGAAAAGTGATGGGCCATACCGCGGTTTCGGCTACTCAAGCCTCTTCAGTGACCCTTTAGTTTTGGCAACATGCAGCCAAAGAGAATTGCAGTAAATTTAAAACTTTCCAGAAGGTAGCCAATACAAAGACTAGTATTATCCAAACAGGACCAAATATATTAAACGATGGTTAGAAAATGAATCTGAACCGATAATAAATTTCTGATTTCTCAGAATATCCCCGTTGATCTCAAAGGACCAAAAGGAAAACATAATCTGCACTATGGATGATGTACGGGGAGACTTTTTAGGGCCGCCACACTGTACAACACCAGCTGCAGTAATACCAAATAAATATAAAACATATCCTTTAAGAGCAGGGAGCATATTGATGAGAAAAGTAATGGGCCATACCGCGGTTTCGGCTACCCAAGCCTCTTCAGTGACCCTTTAGTTTTGGCAACATGGAGCCAAAGAGAATTGCAGTAAATTTGAAACTTTCCAGAAGGGAGTCAATACAAAGACTAGTGTTATCCAAACAGGGCCAAATATATTAAACGATGGTTAGAAAATGAATCTGAACCGATAATAAATTTCTGATTTCTCAGAATATCCCCGCTGATCTCAAAGGACCAAAAGGAAAACATAATCTGCACTATGGATGATGTACGGGGAGGCGTTTTAGGGCCGCCACACTGTACAACACCAGCTGCAGTAATACCAAATAAATATGAAACATATCCTTTAAGAGCAGGGAGCATATTGATGATAAAAGTAATGGGCCATACCGCGGTTTCGGCTACCCAAGCCTCTTCAGTGACCCTTTAGTTTTGGCAACATGGAGCCAAAGAGAATTGCAGTAAATTTGAAACTTTCCAGAAGGTAGTCAATACAAAGACTAGTGTTATCCAAACAGGGCCAAATATATTAAACGATGGTTAGAAAACAAGTTGGCTTCTTTAAAAAGAAACCAATGAAAAGGTCAGCAGCCGTTTGTTATAAGAGATTCCTTTTTGATCTAGATTTCAGTGTTGTTGATTCTATGGTTTGTCATTAATTTCGATTCTCATACGTTTCAGTTTCGTTTCCTATACATGAATGTCGTTTCTTGTTATGAACGCTTGACCAGTGTGTGTATCTGTCACTCAAGGCATTGACCAAAATTTCTGATGTTATGGAACCAAAGCCAATACTAAAGGGAACACGATTACAATCAATATGTCGATGTGTAGAAAACCATTTTGCAGTGCAGTCAATTTGTGACAGAGTTCTGAATTTTGACCTGCAGCCTCACTGCCAGAAACAGACCCATGGGACCGATGTGATGGACTAAAAGTCAGCCATATAGAGTTCCTATAATTTCTGTACCCCTCGTCAGGGTATCTACGATCTAAACCTAGATGCGCTATGATAAGCAGTCACCACGATCGAGACTGCTTGCTAGATTTTACCGCTATTTGACGGGGAGTGTCAAAAATGGATAAATTTAATTGATTGCGGTTAACTGTCTAGTCAGTATAGACGGGTTCACTAGTTTTTATTAAGCGCTTTATGTGACAAAACGCGTAATTGAGAGAGAGAGCAGTCGATCATGGGTAGAATTTTCTTCATATTCAAAGTAAACACTGTGGAAAAGGTCCTAAGGGACCTTTTCCAATGAATCTGAACCGATAATAAATTTTTGAATCCTGTCAATGCAGATTTCCCTTCCTTGATCCTTAGCCGCACCTCGTCACTATGTACCATACTAAAAGACCCAAGATGCAATATTGACGAGGGCTATCTATGTTGGAGGAAAGCCCGGACACATTCCGACTTCCCGAAATGTGCCTATGAAACCACGGCGTTCGGAAGACGACCTCGGTTTTCGGAGTGGGAATTTCTTTCTGATTGTGTCTTTTCCTGATCATTGCCTTCTTTTATTTCTTTTATCTTTATGTAGAGCTCCACACTGCTGCATAAAATATACAAGGTTTGGGTCTTGTTGTTTCAAAGAAGATTTTTCCAGTCCCCAGGGATTGCTTGCAATCAGATTGTATTTTCTTATCTCTAGTTTATTGACTAGTTAGAGGACCACGAGGACCGAACAACTGACTAAATGTTGTGAGCGACTGCAGAACCTGAGGGTCAGGTTAGGCGCCTGTAAAACAAGTTTAAGCCATGATGTAATTTTGTATTACTGATTGTTCCAAGGCGATACTTCTGTAGTATTTCGTACTGTTTTATGTTTTGGCGTTGAATTTTTGTGCCAGTGTTTGCACCTTATGTATGTTTTCATATTTTAGTTAGGTTTTGTGTTTTGGAGTCGAGTCGAATTTTTGTGCTTGAGCCTTATGTACGTTTTCATATTTTTTTTTTATTTCTGACTGCGCCATTTCCTGATCATTGCCTACTTGTACCTTTTGGTAACGGAGTGGCCACCCTATAGGGAAAATAGCTGCTCACTCGGCTTACGATACGTTTTCTTAATATAAGTACTTGATTGTTAATTTAGTTTTTTTTTCCTAACTTGGTTTTTAGAGTGGGAATTTCTTTCTGATTGCGCCATTTCCTGATCATTGCCTATTTTTACCCTTTTCAAGCATTTCCCATTATAAGCCTATGGCAGATAATCACAATCCCGGGCGTGGCCTTTATAGACCCTAGGGGCACTGTTGACAGGATTTACAAAAAAAAGATTACTACCTGTACATTATAAATGCTCTATGACTTGTGGTTTCAGAGAAGAAGTTGTTTTTTATGTTTTATCCCATTGTTAGGCTATGGGAGCTAATGCCACCTAGGTTGGAGCCATTTTGGCTTATGTGTAGATATTCGGGACCGGGAGTATGAAGTAAAAGTTTTGGCTTATACTTCATACTCCCGGTCCCGAATATCTACACAATGGAAAGGTACAGTGTTACATCTCAACTCAGCTCAACTTACTCAGCTCATCATGCTCAGCACATAGGGACAAAAAGTATGCATATATAACAAATAGTAGCTGATGTGTAGGACGAACTATTCATGGACAATGTAAGTTGAGTTGAATGAGTTATTATAGCTAGCATATAGGTTAACGTTCTTAATGTTCTTAAGTCCAACTTAATGAACTTATCTTTTATCACTGTCAGCTATGACAACTTACAGAACTTACTTACAATAGTGGTCTATCATACGTATGTTTGACGGCCGTTTCCTTGGAAAGGAATAGTTAGAGCTTCGCGACTATCGTAAGGCCTTAAAACATGATGACAATACGCAAAAATTTCTGTTATTTATAGCTTTTTCCATCTACATTTCGTTTATGTCGTCCTAACAAAGGTAACAATTATAACTTACACAGCTCACGCAACTTAACTGCCAGATAGCTACGTAGACACCAGCATCAAATGTACAAATGTGTGACACAATCCCTATATACCGGTACCTATATAGCTATGATTGTCCCGAAATTTGTGGCCCATACAAAATACATGTTTGCTATTTGGCTTCGTACTTCATACTCCGTGTCCCGAAATTAGACGCTCTTATAAACACAGGACAAATAATCAGATGTGCTTTCTTCAAAGTAAAACAATATGTGCACATGCTTGGATACATTTCGGGACCGGGAGTATGAAGTACCTGCCGCCATTTTGATCCTAGTGGTATGGTTCGCATAATTTATGTAAAGCTCAACATAACAATAATGCATGCCAAATATACAAGCGTTGGAGTAGAAGATTTTTTTCCTGTATTTCCCATTATAAGCCTAGGGCAGATGACGTCCCAAGGGCAGGGCCTCTATGGACCCCAGGGAACGGTTGGCAGAATATACATTGATACACACAAAATGTTTTAAAAGCTCAGGGCCTTGTGGTTTCTGAGAAGATTTTTTATGTTTACCCCTTTGTAAATAAAAATTAATCTGAGATCCTTTAAGAGCAGTGAGCATATTAAGGAGAAAAGAGATAGGCCATACCGCGGTTTCAGCTACTTAAGCCTCTTCAGTGCAGTGACCCTTTAGATTTTGCAAAATGGAGCCAAAGCGAAATACTGTAATTTTGCAAGTTTCAACAGGATAGTCGATACAAAGACTAGTATTATCCAAACAGAGCCAGAATACTGCATTGTGGATGATGCACGAGAAAGGCATTCTCGCGAGATCTGACGATATCTCATCTAGATCTCTCGCATTTGACGCTTTGAATTATGGGATATAGCCAAAATCGGCTAATCCCGTTCAGTTCTCGCGATAATCAATTGATAGATTTCTAGAATTTGCTGGACTAGAATGTATTTCTTTCATTCGAGATGTGCATAGGTATTTAACACAGGATGTAACCAAAAGACAAAAATAAAATGTATGTAAAATTATATTAATATGATCTACATATAAAATGGATTCCAAAATGGATTCCATGGCGGACATTCCCAACATGCAACGAGCCAAAGGCGACAGGTCAGTGTTATAGCGCTACCTGTCGGCGACAATGACGAGAAAGGTACAAGTAGGCAACGATCAGGAAAAGGCACAATCAGAAAAAGATTTCCACTCCAAAAACCGAGGCGGGAAAAAACCAAACTAACAATAAGGTACTAAGACCATGAATACATTTAGTAAGCCGAATGAGCAGCTATTTCCCAATAGGTGGCCACTCAGTTACCTAAACTTAACTAAAATATGACAACATACATAAGGCGCCAACAGCACAAAAAAATTAAACACCAAGACATAAAACAATAAGAACCACAACAGAAGTATCGCCTTGGAACGATCAGTAATATAAAATTACTGGCGGGCTTAAACCGGTTTTACAGAATCCTAACCTCACCCTTAGCTTCTGCAGTGGTTCATAACATTTAGTTAGTTGTTCGGTCCTCGTAGTGAATCTCTAACTAGTCAATGAATCATCATGGACAAACAAATAAATCATGATAAATTCCATGATGAATCAAAAACGAGGACTCACAGAATGAGTAAGCTGCCCGACGATGGAGATCCCTGGGCGCCCAATAACTTACTAACTCCGGAGCAAAAGAAAACCACCAGTTCAACCCCGGTGGGCCAAGCAACAGACAAGAAGCTCCGGCCCCAACCAACTATAATGAATAGCTTTATGTCGGGGCCATCATAGAGTCTGACGCCCGACCCACCGGCGTGCAATTAAAGAAGGCAGCATAGTTATCAACCGTGATTGGGTTAAAAACTAAGCATGCAGACTGTCACATAACATTTAATTTATATCATATACGTCTGTAACGCTTAATGATTTTTCTGAATTGAAAAGACAAGTCATTCCTTCCAATAAGTTTCTTAAATTTGTAAACGAAGTCACCATAAAATTCTGGTTCCGAAAGGCCCTGACGTAAGGGTCTTTAGCCCGACATTAAATTTGGAAATCAGTTCATAGTGTCTGCGATACAATTTAGAAAAGGTTTTTCGAAGTTTATAATACTAATACCTATAGCCCTGCTGAAGAAGTTTGGCTGTTAAACATTTATTTCGTGCACTGAATTCCGCAACATGATTGCAGACTCTAGCAAATCATGACTTTTTAGGGCCGCCACACGGCACAACACCAGCTGCACTAACAGCAAATAAAAATTAAACTTTAAAAGCAGTGAGCATATTAATGAGAAAAGGGGTGGACCATTTCGCGTTCCTCTTCTGTGACCCTTTTGATTTGGCAAAATGGAGCCAAAGTGAAATTTGGAAATTTTCAACAGGATAGTCGATAGTGAATTTCTGATTTCTCAGAATACCCTCGCTGGTCTCAAAGGACCAAAAGGAACATATAACATGCACTATGGATGATTTAGGCGGGGAATTTTAAGGGCCGCCACACGACACAACACCAGCTGCAGTAAAAGCAAATAGAAATAAAACTGAGATCATTTAAGAGCAGTGAGCATATTAATGAGAAGAGGGATAGGCCATACCGCGGTTTCGACTACTTGAGCCTCTTCAGTGACCCTTTAGATTTGGAAAAATGGAGCCAAAGTGAAATACTGTAATGCAACTTCCAATAAGATAGTCGATACAAAGACTAGTATTGTCCAAATAGAGCCAAATATAGTTGGTGAAACTTAGCCGACAATGAATTAAGTTTATATAAGCTATCTGTTGCCATGGAAGCCAAACCAGAGTTCTGATCCGACCTGACTCAAAAACTAATGCAACATTTCCCTTCCCTCAATGATGCTTCAGATAATTTGACTACAATTGGCTCAGTGGCCATAGGGATATTCGTGTTTGAAAGTGTGAACGGACGGACGGACGCACAGACGGACGTTTGCTCGAGTTCCACCCATTGGCTCAGGTGAGCTAAAATAACAAATAAAACCGACTGGTTTCCGTGTTCCCTTCTGGCACCTGGTTTTACCTGAGTTTGATCATGCAGTACAGTCGTAAATTTCAACGCTTCGTTTATTGATCTTTGTAATTATATATTCGTGCTGTCATTTTAACTAAATGTCGCTCACAACAACAAAAAAAATATCTAAATTTGTCTTTGATTTTTTTTCATTCATTATCACAATAATTTTAAATATTTACTTTTTTCAATTATTTATTTAACAGATCTACATAAAAAATTACATTTCTATTGATTCTGATAGAATATTTATTTTCTTTTTTGAGAACATAAGCGACTCATAGAAAAAATGTAAACATGACTGCCAACTGGCAGCAAGTCTTGGCTTTAGACGCAAAATACAATGCATATAGAGCACCCAACAATCCACAGTTTAGTATGTTGAAACGTCGTTATCTTATTTTTACCAGATCTTTTCGTTTTGATCATTGGCTTGTCTTGATAGACTAGAAAATTTGGAGAAAAGCTTTAAAAACAATGATAATGGTGTGTTAGTTTCTTATTTTTCTCTATATCAGCATCCATTCTTGTGACGAGCCAAACATGTGCTCAAAAAGATCCTGGTTGATCCCACAGGTTTTTAGAATAGTTTTGCCTGCAGGACTTAGTATAACCGGAGTCTTCTCTGGCTGCAAACCAATAATGGGGGTTGTCAATAGCCGCCAGTCAAACCAAATACTAGAAGGCTATTTTGACATCAGAGAAGTCTCTGATGAGACCCATTGCACATCTGATGGAACCCAATTTAAGTTTACTCAAATCTACAAAAATAAAAAAGTAGGTTCATCTGATGTCAAAAGGCATTTTTAGGACAGCTTCTCTGCTTTTAAATAACGAATGGTCAGAAACCTCAAAGCCAGGGTTTTTATTGATATAGCTCATTTTTATGCTGTTAAGTTAATTACTTGATACAAGTTTGTGTCTGTGGTTATTAGTAGATGTATGACCACCATACTAGGAATTTTCTTGATGTCTTGTAGGGCTGACTATCGATGCCAATTTTGACTATCGCGATAGTATCGCTATCGTGGAAATCACTATCACGATACTATCACTATCATGGCATACTATCACAATACTATTGGTTTTTCACAAAACTGTCTTTAAAACTGTTTTATTTGCAACAATCTCGAAATGTGTCTCCATTTTCTGCAGTTGGTTAAAAGTGAAAGTAGAATGGTGTGTTCGATTAGGCCACAACTCACGTCACACTAAAAACTGGGACTAAGATCGAGTCATTTCGGTCCTTTCAGACCAAAACAATATTGGCTGATACCAATAATAAACCAGGCTGGTTTGCATCTTGCCTGGGGGGGGGGGACATGGTGGCCCACAGTTTTTTTTTATTCTGTTCTGTTCTATGTTCAGGCGGGCACGTAGTAATCAAGCACGCTCAGGATGTGACTATTTCGCTAATCAAACAACGCCCAAAAACAAATATGGAGAAAGAGTTCCGTCAATGAAAATAAACTATCGAAACTATCGATAGTTGGATGAACTATCGGCGATAGTCATTGATAGTGCATTGTACAATCGATGCATCACTATCGAAGCAGTTCCTATCGCAATGCAATGTCTTGTTTGTGTATTCAGTGTGATTACCTTTTGTCTGTGGTGTACTATCTGGGATTTAATTTAGATTTTTAATTGTGTTCTATACGGAATTACTTGTTGTTTCACATATGTATGTATACATATTTTACAGAAATTTTATGGAGCTGGATAGTTTCCAGAAGTTTTTCTGGATTCTGACTAATGAAAACTGATATACTTCACAAACTTGGTCAGTATCTGCATGAACACTTGGATTAATACATTGTTTTATATTAGATTGTTTTTAGTTTGTGTTTTCTCATCTCTGATTTGGATTTCCTCTCATATTCTCTGTACAACATCTTTGTATGCCCTTGCTGGGCCCAAAATTGGTCAAATAAAGTCTTGTATCTTGTATACAGCAGTGCTTTAGCTAGAATAATTTAGCAGGGCACATCGCCCTGCAGCAGGGCGCTGGAAAAGGGCAGCAGGGACCCTGCAGCCCTTTTCCAGTGCCCTGCTGTGTCCTTTTTCATGCAGCTTGCACCCTGCCCTTTATTTTGGTAAAAAGATCATAAAAATTGGACAAAAAGTAAAAAAGTTACAGATTTTTTCTAAGTTTGAGAATGGAGTAACCAAAAGTGCAGCTCTAGTTGCAGTGTGATTACTGCATGGTCGACTTCCTTAATCCTTTGTTTGTTGTCAATAATTACTCAAAATAATTTTGACACATCTTTAATTATAATTGCCTCTGGTGACACACTTCCAATGAGGTGTTAATTAAATATAATTTATTCAATTTTTACCTAGAGACTTCTTGAAAGTACAGGATTATCATTAGACAAAGATAAAGACTACCAGAAGGCTTTTAGTATTGTTCCCTTCAAATGTCCAATAGTCAAGAAAAGGTACACCCTGTAGCACACACAAAGTAAGAAAAGAAAAAAAATAATTTCCTGGTAAAAAATATTTGGATTAGTTATTTATAATACAATTAATAAAGTGATTATCAGCTTTTGGAATTTAAGCTATTTGAAAGAAGTGCCCTGGTCTAAAAAGTGCCTTTTTTGCTTATTGGCGCACGTTGAAAGTGCCCTTTTTAGCAGAAGTCCGCCCTGCCCTTTTCAAATCCTAGCTGGAGCACTGTATACATGTAGTTGCTTATTTTCCCATCACTTTCAAAATCTAACAAGACAAATTACATGTACCTTCACATGAATCAGGCTTGGTCTTTTTTCAGGAACCCTGTATATGAGAAGAAGAAGTCAGCTGTTGAGAGAAAATGCTAATGACCAAGAGGTAAATCATCTTTGCATGCAAAGGATGCCAAGTTCCCTTCAGTCTTATGCTGAAGGAACAAAGTGGACTTGGTAACATTGGCGTAACTTGCTTCATTATAATGACTTGAAATAAAAAGTACTTGCAAGTAGCTATTTATATATTTGATAATGAATTGATAATAGTTCTCTCAATTTCTTCTTTTTTATATATCAGATGGACCTCCTAATTTGAGATTCAGCTCAACATGGAACATGTATTAGTCCAGTCCAGCATTTAAACAATTTGTGTAGAATTTCTGCAATGACATTTATTAATCTGTCATTACATTTATCTTTAAAAATGTCTTTTATAGTATAAACATGCTAACAATTTCACAGTCATTTCAGCATGACCCTGTAGCCAGGAAAGATTACCTCCACTTGAGGGCAAAACTTCTAGCAGCTAAATATGGGAGCCCATTCTCAGATCAAGGGTGAGCATAATTATACTGGTTTTGCTTTCCTGGTGGAAGTGTAGACCATAATCAACATGGGATCAACATGGGATTAAGTTGGCTAATGCTTAAAACTTTTGACTCCAAAAGTCAGGGGTTCTAAACCTGTGGCTTTTCCCCACAGAACTTGTTTAGTACTAAGGAAGTTATGAATCCTCCTGACTAAGCTGAAATAATTTTGACTCACAAAATTTTAAAAACAACGAAAAACAAAAATTGATGATTGAACATTTTCATTGATATTAATGTAACAACCCTGAGATTCAAAGATGGTAGTCTTACATAACACAATTTTTCTGGATGACCAGCAAACAAAAATTCAAATCCTGATAAAGCTAGCTTTTTTGACACAAGAGCAGCCATATGGATGCAAAACAAACAAAACTTTGTTCAGGTCTATCTCTCCTGATGCTCATTGCAGCTCACTTGATTTGAGTCGCGTCGTGAGAAACAGGATTTTTGCCTATGCAAAAACAAAGGCGCCTTTGTTTTCACTACTCGGATAGTACAATTGCTCTTCTACTTAAATCCAAAATTTCAAGCTTCTAGCCATCTTCTGTGACTGTACAGGCCGGTTTGTGTCAGAACTGGCCAGAAACCCAGAAGACCGGTTTTCTCATGTTGCGGCTCAATTTTTTTCAGGAGTGTCAAGAGTAGGTCCTTCAGTCTCGGAGGTCGAAGTATTGGGATGTCAACTGTTGATGTAGGTATAGATAATGATTTAATGTAAAGTTGGAAGCACCTTAACAGAATTCATGTAATATCTTATGCTTACTGTGATCATAATCTCATAATCAAACTCTGTAGTTGCATTTCTTTTTGGTTTATCCAAGCTTCACAAATTTATCTGACATTCTAATATTATAATGATCAAAGCATATTTTATTTTGTGCTCAGATCCTTATAGCATACATCATATTCCAGAGTTTGGACCCTAAGTCCTCTGATCCTAGGAAGTACCATCGTCGACAGAGATCTACTGGGTCGGGGAAGTACATGTTTGAGGGGCCCATGAAGAGGGTATTTGACAGCATTGAGTTGGTACCTACTAGGGAAGCTGAAGCAAGCAGGTAGTGTTAGTTCACTTTTAAAGTTTGTTTTTTTTTTTTACACAACTGAGCCTTGAAACCAAATTATCCAATGGATGTTACTATTACCATGCCCATGTAGAAAAATAAAACATTGCTCTATTGCTTTGGACTTGAGAGAACTATTTACAAATATCTGTATAAGTATGTTATCTGAGAATCTAGTACTTGCCCACCAATTGTTCAGAATAAGTCATGTTTTGCTGTTTTAAAAAATTGTTGAATGTAAATAATATGTCCATTTTGTTTTATAACAGAATTATTGTTTGGACTTCTGCTTTACATGTACTTGAAATGTTGAATCAAGGATAAAGTTATTTTAGGTCATTCACAAAACATACTGTATGGTAGAACATATAGAAAGATGCTTGAATAGCGACATTAAAAATGAGACCACCTTGATTAGTGTGTTTCAGTTCTGTTGCCATTTGTGCCATGTCATGAGATGATCTAACAGGTGTGAGTCACCGTGTGACTCAATCTTGCCTGAACAGTCTCATAAGAACGCTAGAAAATTGAATTTTTACATTTAAGAAGACAAGGTGTCATACTATCTATGGGAGCCAAACCAAAGGTGCTGATCAGCTTTGCAGTCACTGTCGGCTTTTTGATGCAGTGGCACAATTTTGTTTTTCAGGGCAATGGCAGGTGGGAAGTCTGTGTCAGAGAACTACGCATTTGCTGGCATGCATCATATATTTGATCAACATTCTGATGCTGGTATGTCATTTAGGAACTTATTTCATGATAATTGAAGACTAATTTTGTGTGTTTTGCTGCCAATACATGATGAAATGGTAGCCATCAGATGAGACACTCACAACATAGATTCTAGTGTGGAAATTACACTTATTCCTTCATGGACATCTATGAAGCATCTTTGATCACCTAACATGACTTTGTTGGGCTATTGTGGTCAGTATGCAAATCCGTCTTTTTATCATTTTGAAGTGTTTGTGTATAAAATAAAAATGCTTCTTACTTGATTCTAGTGTGATTACATCAACTTTGATAAAGGAAAATAATGTCATGCTTTTTTTTTTTTTTTTTTTCAGTAACCAGTGTTAAATTTGCCAATGACGACAAGACACGAGTGGCATGTTCCTCTATAGACGGTACCCTGTCAGTGTGTCAGGTGATACCCCCGCCTGCCACGGTGATCTGTATGTTGAAGGGACATAAAGATGGTGTCTCAGGTATGAATCTTTGTAAGAGTTTAAAGTGTAAATTTGTCAGTGACAACAAGACAAGATTAGCGTGTTCATCTATAGACGGTACTCTGTGTGTCAAGTTATAATCCCTCCTGCCATGGCGATATGCATGTTGAAGGGACATAAAGATAGCCCAGCAGGCACATGACGTCAGAATGATGTCAGATCGACATTGATGCGACGTCATGACGTCGCATCGACGTTGATATGACGTCATTTTGACGTCATGTGCCCGCTGGGGGTGTCTCAGGTACTAACATAGCTTGTGTTTCATCATGATCATCGGGACTTTGGAGTTTTTACATGGTCAGACTCAAACCAAACTGTACAGAAGCTGACTAGTTATTTGGAAACTCTGATTTTGTAGACTTGTCTTATTCTTGAGAAAATAATGCCAAAAAGATCAGAATGCTTGCTTGTTTTGCACCTTTTGCAGTGTTCTCCAGAAGGTCAAGTGTTTTATTTTGTTTCACTGTTAGGATGATTTTATGTTAGGAGTCTGAAAATTGGTGGCCTAAAATTCTCATCTTATGTTTTTGCCATTTCAGATTTTGTGTGGTCCTTATCCAATGATATTATCCTGTCTGTGTCGTATGATGGCACGGCAAGGCTTTGGAATGTAGCCTCTGGTAACTGTATACGTGTCATACAAGATGCTACTGGCGGGGAACTAAACGCTTGCTTATTTCACCCACTCAACAATAACATGTTTGTTGTATCCTTTATGATAATAGATGCTTTCTATTGGCTGAAGTAGAACAAGTTTGCATACATGTCCATGGAAGCTAGTTTTTGTTTGTTTTTGTTGATACTGTACATCTAAGGTCATACCTGGATGGTCAGTTAGCCACAGTTTCCTAGGCAAGCCTCCTAGAGGCAGGTTACACCAGATAAACTCTAGTTATGATTGGCAATATAATCACAGCATTCCCATAATATTTTATGATGTTCTTAGTCCAAGTTGCTGTAATCAAGGAGGTATATATACGTCTTCAAAAGATCTTCATGAAATGGCAAACATTCTTATCACATGTCATGGCTAAACTAAAGTTACTGAAGTGGTCTTTTATTTCACTACATGTAACATTATTTAACCTTAACTTGATTAACAGACAGGAAACAACAGGAGTTTTGTGCAAGTGATAAATATGTCCACAGGAAAAGGATATAAGGTTCGTTAATATACTCAGTATCTTCCTTTTTTCATGGGCATAGACATTAAATTATTAAGTAATTAACAGAATCTAAACCTTTGTTACCTAGCACAGGTGATTTAGTTTTCTCTAACTGTGGCCTAGATATTGTATACATTACGAAAATTTTTCCATGCAATATACAGATATTTTTTTTTCAGCTGAAAAAATAAAAAAAAAAATCGTTTGAAAAGTTTTTTATATTTTTAACAATGTTGTTCAAAACATTGATTGTGGGTAATCGTTAGAAGTGCTTTGCCAAGGAGTATCCACAATCTATGTTTTGGATCAAAAATAAGAAATTTTATACCCCTGTAAACCCCAGTTTTACCATATGAGCCGCCTCACGGGAAAACCAACAATCTGCATAAGCGAAAACAAAGACGCAGATCAGCTTCGCGGTTACCGCGAAGCTGATCAGCGCCTTTGTTTTCGCTACTTGGATAGTACATTTCCTCTTCTACCTAAATCCGAAATTTCAAGATTGTAGCTCTTTTCTGTGCTTGTACAGGCCGGTTTGTGTCGGACCTGTTCGGAAACCACATTGTTGGTTTTCCCACGAGGTGGCTCATATAAAATTGGGGTTTAAGGGATATAGATTACACGGACATGGTATCCTGATGAACAGTTTACCTCGTACATGTATATGTATCATCACGAAAACATGTCCGTGTAATATATACCCCCTTAAACCCCACTTTTATATAGTAAAACTGGGGTTTGCAGGGGTATACCTATTTTTCTTATTTTTGCTCCAAAACATAGATTGTGGGTACTCGTTAGAACCGCCTCGGCGAGGTGGTTCTAACGTTTACCCACAATCTATGTTTTGAGCAAAAATAAGAAAAATATCTAAAATTTTCCGCTGATAATTATCGAATTTTGACCTGAAAAAATGACTGTATATCATATGGGCATGTTTTCGTAATGTATAACAGCTCAAAATTATGCACTAGCAGGCTTAAAAGCTGCTGCTTGATTGGGGTTGTTGAAAGATAAACCTATAAATCTTCCTTCACATTTACTGTAACTGTATTTCAGAATGGTATAGGTCGTACCCTGGGTCAGGTCCTGGCCCTAGCCTTTGACCCTAGTGGTAAACTGTTGTGGGCGGGGGATGACAAAGGCTCTCTGTACTCCTTCACAGTGGATGTTACAAATGGAAAACTCATCAAAACTAGAAAGTAAGTAACTCAAATAAACCTGCCATTCTATTTATGGGACATAGGCAAACAGTATAGCCCAGGATGTAACATCGCAGAATGTGGCGCCACATCAAGGACTATTCTGTTTGTTTAAAAAAAATTCATAAAAAAATGAAGTAAAAACTTAAAAACACACCTGTCCTGATGTCCCTTAAAAAGGTGGACTCACCCAAATGATAATGATGGGCAAGTCCGCTTGGCATAAATGGGTTAACAATGCAGATTTGGTATACAAATTTTTTGATAATATTTGTAGTTGTCAAAGATTCTTCAAGGGTGTCTTGAATCTTACATTTTAAATGTTGAAGCCTTGTTTGGAATGAAAATGTAGGCATGTGAGAGCCAAAGTGGATAAAAGAAGTAATATTATCCCTTACTCAAGACATAGAATTTCACTCTTTGATGGAAGAACTATCTTTCCTAGCAGCAATAACTTGCTCAATGAATTCTCCCTGATCATTATCAGACTCACTGTTAAGGTTAATTTATAATTTGTCATCTGTTCAATAATTTTTCCCTGTTTGTTTCAGAGTCACAGTATGCAAGGGTCATCCTTTAACATGTATCTCTGCTAGAGCTTGTATAGATTGGGAAGCCGGGGATCATTCATTAATTGTCAATTTTTTAGTGAACTCTCTTTGTTTGTTCCAGAGTCACAGTATGTGAGGGTTCTCCTATAACTTGTATCTCTGCTAGAGCTTGGATTAGTCGAGAAGCCAGGGATCCTTCATTACTAGTCAACTGTTCCATGAATTCTCTTTGTTTATTCAGGTATGTACTGTTAAGTGATAGTCATCAGGAAAACATGTCCGTGCAGTATATACCCCCTTAAACCCCACTTTTATATAGCAAAACTGGGGTTTGCAGGGGTTTATCTATTTTTCTTATTTTTGCTCCAAAACATAGATTGTGGGTACTCGTTAGAACCGCCTCAGCGAGGCGGTTCTAACATGTACCCACAATCTATGTTTTGAGCAAAAATAAGAAAAATATCAACATTTTTCTGGTGAAATTTTCAATTTTTGGTACTGAAAAAAATCTCTATATATTGCATGGGCAAGTTTTCGTAATGACAAGTCTTACTTGGCACCTATCTGCTGACAGGGATCGCCGTGGCCTAGTGGACGAGCGTCGGACTCCAAATCAAGAGGTCCCGAGTTCAATCCCCACAAGGGTCACTGTGTTGTGTCCCTGAGCAAGACACATTTTAAAAACTCCCCAGAGTACTGGTTAAAACCCAGGAAGCAGTTGCTCTGTCCCGACATGACTGAAAAATTGTTGACTGGAACATTAAACCTCAATACAAACAAACTATCTGCTGAGGGTCTTGTCATAATTGTTAATTTGCACATGTGCTCCATATGGAGAAGGTCTAACTTCTAACGTAATGGAAATCAGCCATATTACTGATCCAGAATCAGACTTTAAGGTTATGATGCCCAAAACCTAGAAGTCTGACCACTTTGAAAGTTGGTGTAAAGCATTGGGTATTCAATTCTATAAGTGTTATATTACAAAATAATAAACATGTTTACAAAACAATCAAATTGACGAAAACTGTGGAGTGCTCTTTGAATTTCAAAATTGATCTCATTTACACATTCATGGTAGCAAGGCGAATATATCACTATATCCCAACTTAATTTTCGCGGCAATTAAATTTCATGATTATGTCTCAATGCCTGTTGTTGCAGGAATATACTTTGGCAGACTGTGGAATTGAACAGGCCTAGGCAAAAATTAATGTAATGTGTCAAAACCAACATTTCTGCAGCTATTTGAGCCGCCTCATGGGAAAAACAACAATCTGCATAGGCGAAAACAAAGATGCAGATCAGCTTCGCGGTAACCGCGAAGCTGATCAGTGCCTTTGTTTTCGCTACTCGGATAGTACAATTCCTTCTCTACTTAAATCCGAAATTTCAAGCTTCTAGCTCTTTTCTGTGCTTGTACAGCCCAGTTTGTGTGCGACCTGTTCGGAAACCACATTGTTGGTTTTTCCACGAGGCGGCTCATTTTAGTGAATTATTCTTCCTAGTGGAATTAAATCTCTTGCAAAAATAATTTGGTTAATATGCAATTGGTTTTGCCATAATTTGGCTTCTTGTGTTTACTATTACACAGAATATCCCCTGAAGATGGCAGCCTACAGTTGAAGAAGAGATTTTCAATCCGACAAAAACTGGCCCACATCAGGAGCACATTTTGTCCCCTCATGTCATTTAGACAAGGGGCTTGTGTCAGTAAGTAGATTTTTGTGATAAAATGAATTTTCACTTTGAAAAGACAAATCAATGTTGGGAATTTTAAGGGAAAAAGTGGAGATTTGTTATATTCCATAGAGGATCTTAACCAAACATTGAATGATAATCACAATAAATCAGGTTTTTGCAATCATATTTGATGGTCTTTTCTAATGAAGCTTTCAGACCCATATAAGGAGCATGCAAGCATAGGTTAGGGGATGAGAAACAACCAATACCTTCTATTAATGAGTTTTTTTTTTTATAGTTTTTTCTATGAAAATATGTACGTGAAAACAAAGGCACAGTTACTGCACAGCTGACCAGTGCCTTCGTTTTTGCAACATTGATAGTACAATCCCTCTTCTTACTAGATCCAAAATTTCAAGCTAATTATTTTCAGTGACTGTACAGGCTGGATTGTGTAGTACCTGGTTGGAAACCCAGATTGTTATTTTCTCATAAAAAATAAATGTCTTGGTTTCAGTTTCAGGTAGTGAGGATATGTGCGTTTATTTCTTTGACATTGCTAAAGAGAAGAAAGCCTGTGTAAACAAACTTCTAGGACATTCCGCACCTGTGTTAGACGTCTGCTTCAACTATGATGAGAGTTTGCTGGCTTCCTGTGATGCACAAGGAATGGTGATAATTTGGAAGAGAGAGGGGAAACAGGGACAGTTATAAGGCCTGTAAAGAGCATTTTTAAAGCACTGGTTTCCTGTCATGCACAGGAAATGGTGATAATATGGAAGAGAGAGTGGAAACTTTGAGTGTTGTGATTGGACAGTGCTCAGGATCTGAAAAGAGAATTTTTAAAGCATATTCCTGCAAGGCTGGTTCCTTGTTATGCACAGGGAATGTGGCCCAGTCATATAAAAAAGAGAGGGTCGGCTTCAAATGGGGCCTAGTAGACCATGTCAAAGCTCTTTTTCCAGCATTGTGGCCAGGCTGGTACACTGTCATGCATAGGGAATGGTGAACATATGGAAGAGAGAGGGGAAACAAGGAGTGTTATGCAATAGGACAGTTGTAGTCCTAGAAAGAGCATTAGCATGGCTGACCATAACAGAGAAGCGTTATGGCTATCCATAAATCTCCAGACTGATTAGTAATGCCACAAGGTTTTTGGTCCAGATTCAGTACTGGTCGCAGTTTGTGGCAGCTTCATATGCAGAAATGTCTGACATTTTAAAACCCATAAGAGGCATGACCTGAGAAAACTGTCTTCTGGGTTTCCAACCAGGTCTGACACAAACCAGCCTGTACAGTCACAGTGACAGAAAAAGGCTAGAAGCTTGAAATTTGGGATTTAAGAAGAAGAGTAATTGTACTGTAGCGAAAACAGCTGGTCTGCACCTTTGTTTTTGCATAGGCAAAAGTCTGGTTTTCTCGTGGCTCATATGATATCCTTGGAAATTTAGTGGTTGGGTGCCATGTGATTGTGGAGAGATCGTAACACTTTTTTTCTGGATCCAGGCATGTTGCAACTTTATTCACTTTGCTGTTCCCATTAAATGTGCATTCCATTCTCACAACAAAAGATACTATTATATAATATTAATGTTAATATTTTGAACAGCTTTCCATATTTTCCCAAGAGCACACATTTTCAGGCTGACATTTGAGCAGCATCATGAGAAAACCAACAATGTGGTTTCTGAATAGGTCTGACACAAACTGCTCTTTGCAGTCACAGAAGCTAGACTAGAAGTTTGAAACTTTGGATTTCGAAAGGCATGGTAGTGTACTATCCATGTAGGGAAAACAAAGGCGCTATCATGATATGAGTCGCCCCATGGGAAAACCAACAATTTGCATATGTGAAAACAAAGGCGCAGATCAGCTTTGCGGTTACATCAGCTTCACGGTAACCGCGAAGCTGATCAGCGCCTTTGTTTTCGCTACTCGGATAGTACAATTCCTCTTCTACTTATATCCGAAATTTCAAGATTCTAGCTCTTTTCTTTGACTGCACAGACCGGTTTGTGTCAGACCTTTTCGGAAACCACATTGTTGGTTTTTCCACGAGGCGGCTCATATGTCCTCAAGACAGTACTGTTTAAGAACCCAAGAAGTGGTGGCTGTTTCCAGACTGAGATTAAAAATGTTTAATATTTGTTTTTAACTGAGGTTTAATGTCCCAACATTTTTTTTCAGTCATGTCGGGATGGAGCCACCACTTCCTGGGTATTAACAAGTACTGTGGGTTGTTAATGTGTCTTGCTCTAGGACACAACATGGTGCCTTATGTGGGGTTCAAACCTAGCACCTCTTGATTCAGATTTAATGCTCTACCAACAGACCACGGCGCTCCCCTATTATACATGCAAGTCTGTGATTTATTCTACTGATATATGTCTTGTTGCTGAAAAAATACTATAACTATTTAAACCATCATTATACCCCCGGCATTTATGCCGACGGGTATATAGTTTTCGCTTTTCCGTTTGTCCATTCGTATGTTCGTTAGTTAGTTAGTTCGTTCGTAATTCCGGAACGTTCGTAGAATTTACGTCAAAGTTTTGGTTAAAGTTTCTCTAGTGGTGTATATCTCATGAACCAATGATCAGAAATCATTCATATTTGGACCATAGGTACCCTATAGGGTTTGCTTTGTTTCCATGAGTTGGGACCCCAGGGTCCATGCCCGGGGGTTGGGGGTGGAGGTCAAAATCTAGGTCACTTTTAATTTTGATCAAAGTTTTGGTTAAAGTTTCTCTGGTAGTGTATAACTCATGAGTTATTTATCAGAAACCATTAGTATTTGGAATTTAGGTACCCTATAAGGTTTGCTTTGTTTCCATGAGTTCGAACCCCAGGGTCCATGCCCGAGGGTGGGGCTAGAGTTCAAAATCTAGGTCACCTTGAAAATGTGCTATTTACATAGTGTTTTTTGTTCTCTAAGTTCATATATTAACAAATACTTATTGGAATGTATTCCTTTTTGGATCTTAGATACCCTTTAGGGTTGAATTAAATTCCATGGCACCAAACTCTAGGGGTGGGGCTGGAGGTCAAAATCTAGGACAAATGTATAAGATACAATTGTTTCCAAGATTAGTGGTCTGTAGGTCTATATCTTGACAACCATATGTCAGAAAGCATTCATGCTTACGACAAAGATACCATATAAGGGTCAGACCCAAGGGTCCATGCATGGGGGTGCGGGTGGGACTTGAGGTCGAGGTCTGGATTTTTTTTTTTTTTTTTTTTTAAGAATGACAATCTATTTCTAGGACTGAGGACCTGACCCACAATGTCCGTGATTATGTCCTAGATTGAGTATACATGTCAGCTCTGTATACTGCTCTAAAATAGATCTGTATTTCTAAAACTCTACTCCCCATGTTTATATGCAAAGTGCTTTACAGTGCTTATTTCTAAAGTGTACTTGATAAGATACTGTCTTTCATTGGGGATTTGAGGTTCAATGTCAGGGGTGAGCAAGAGCCGGGTTGTATGGGTAGAAGGGTAGGGGGTAGGGAGGGGGACTTGGTGGCTACCAGCCGGGGGTATACGTGCCTCTCAAGGCACTTTTTCTAGTTGTCTAATGTTAAAATAGTAAACAATAGTAAACTAAAAGTTTGTGTTTTTAAGTTTTCAACCAGATTATGAATTTTAAACAGGAGAACATAGCTGCCATAAGGCAAATGAGTTGTCATAAGGAACTGTTCTTCATGTATGATTGGTTGAATTGGGATCTAACGCTCCAGCAACAGTTTTCACTGGAAAAGGGCAACAGGGTGATGTGCCCTGCTAGATGATTCTAGCTGAAGCAGTGCGGCTTTGGTTAAACAAATACCGACCTTGAATTCAAGTCTCATCGGAAAGTCTGGAGAAGTCCATATGATAACAATAATGATAATAATTTACCTACACTGAAAAAAAGTTATAAGAGGCCACCTCATATTTTTTCTTCTAGTTCAGAAAGTAAATTACGATCAATTAAAATTCATGATCAAATTAATAAACCAATGTCTAACAGTGGCTCTGAGAGTGTCTGCATTCCAAAATGCGTGATATGTCTCACGTAGTCGAAGCATGAGTAAAGGTACCCTCTTTTCGAAAATCACACTTTATTAACATCAAATTAAATGTCATATTATGACGTTGTGTTTTACATTTTAATTTATTTGAAAGTGCTACTGACTACCATGATGCAAGATAAAATTAAGTCAGATGTGTTGCTGCAATAAGAATCTTCGTTTCTGTTTTGTACATGCAAGAAGACAGCAACATGAATAACATGAATTCAGCTTTTTGTATGCAATTTGCATACAAACTTTGTTCTTCTCTGGTTGCATTATTATCAGCAGTATGGAATTGAAATTTTCATCGAGTATTAAGGTATAATACTAGACTCTGATAAACTTTGCAAATTTAAAAAATCGTCCATAACTTTCGTTATTTTGTTCGTTAAAAATTGGCATTGAAACCGGAAGTGTGAGTCAGCCGTGACCTCTTTGTCCTCGAAAATAGTCTAAAATAGCTCACTTGGGTTATATCTCTCATTTCCAGGCTTCATCAGGTGAATTTAAAAGCGATTAACATGTTTAAGAGGCACATTGATGAATTTTTCAAAAAATCTCAAAATTAGCGATTTTCAAAAATGCGCAGAAAGTCTACTAGTAGAGAAAATTCGAATGTTGTATGTTTTTCCAAGCCGTAAGGGCCCCTTTGATGACACCCGCTCATAATTTCAATTAATGTTGTGCTTTATCAAATTTTTTATTCAAAAACATTGATTTTTGCATTTTTACTCCAAAATCGCGTTTAGTGAAAGAAAATTATTTCTGAACACTTTGGAACTTTACTTACTTGAAAGTCACGTCTTTAGACTAAAAATCGCGCAATTCTGAACATGGCTTAGTTACAAAAAATGAGTTTGAAAAGTGGCCTCTTATAACTTTTTTTCAGTGTATTTTAGGATAACAAATTTATTTTGAAAAATCTTTTCTGGAACTGATGGTCTGATTTCATTGAAACTTGGTATGTAGCATTGGAGACCCTGTCCCATCATAGTTTGTACAAATCTATTGAGATTAAATCACAAAATAAGGGAAAATTACTCACTCATGTAATGAACTTTACTCACAAAAAGTGTACATTCATCTAGTGAGCTTTACACACAAAAACAAGAACACTACTCACTCATCTAGTGAGCTTTACTCACAAAAACAAGTGTACACTACTCACTCATCTAGTGAGCTTTACCCACAAAAACAAGGGAACACTACTCACTCATCCAGTGAGCTTTACACACAAAAGTGCACACTACTCACTCATGTAGTGAGCTTTACCTACAAAAGCAAGCGAACACTACTCTCTCATCTAGTGAGCTTTACTCACAAAAACAGATGAAAACTACTCACACATCTAGTGAGCTTTACTCACAAAAACAGATGAACACTACTCACTCATGTAGTGAGCTTTACTCACAAAAGTGCACACTAGTCGCTCATCTAGCAAGCTTTACTCACAAAAACAAGTGAACACTGCTCAATCATCTTTTGAGATCTACTCACAAAAACAGATAAAAACTACTCACTCGTCTAGCGAGCTTTACTCACAAAAACAAGTGAACACTACTCACTCATCTAGTGAGCTGTACTCACAAAAACAAGTGGACACTACTCAATCATCTAGTGAGCTGTACTCACAAAAAGAGATGAACACTACTCACTCATCTAGTGAGCTGTACTCAAAAAAAAACAGGTGAACACTACCCACTCTTCTAAAGAGCTTTACTCACAAAAACAGGTGAACACTACTCACCCATCTAGCGAGCTTTACTCACAAAAACAAGTGAACACTCACTACTCAATCATCTAGTGAGCTGTACTCACAAAAACAGATGAACACTACTCAATCATCTAGTGAGCTGTACTCACAAAAACAGGTGAACACTACTCACTCATCTAGTGAGCTTTACTCAGAAAAACAGGTGAACACTACTCACTGATCTAGTGAGCTTTACTTAGAAAAACAAGTCCCAGACTGCAGCATGAGTCATTATAATTATTTTATTTATCTATTTCTTTTTTTTTTTTTTTTTTTTTTTTTTTTTTTTTTTTGATTCAGTTTAATGTCCCTTTCAAGATTATTTCAGCTCATATGAGACGGGCCAATCAGTAAGTGGGTCAAAAACGGGAGAACCCCCAAGAAAAACCACCTGGCACACCTGCAAGCAGAACTTGGCTTGTCTCACATGTGTCCCGTATGGCATTTGAAACCTCACCAGACACAGCAGATGCAGCATGAGTTCATGGAATGACAACCCTGCAAGATGCACTCGGTGGTAAGGTTAGAAAGGATTAACAACAAAACTACCTTCATAAATCTATATAATTAATTTTGTGTAATATAACATTTTCATTTTAAGTACCTTTGGTATGAAAATGTATAAAATAAGGTTTTGTCATTGCACCAGGATCAAAGATAACATGGTTTTAATAAATGGTTAGGCAAAAACAAGAGTTACATTATATATGCGAGCTGCGTCATGAGAAAACCAGATTTTTGGCCATGTGAAAACAAAGGTGCAGATCAGCTGTGCAGTAACTGCACAGCTGATCAGCACCCCTTTTTTTTTTGCTACAGGGATATTACAATTCCTCTTCTAACTATTTCCAAAATTTCAAGCTTATAGCCAGCTTTTGTGCTTGTACAGCTCGGTTTGTGTAAGGACCTTGTCGGAAATCCCGAAGACTGGTTTTCTCGCACTGTGGCTCATATGTGCTGCTTCATGAGAAAACCAACCTGCCTTTTGTATTTGAGCCGCGACGCGAGAAAACCGGTCTTCGGGGTTTCCGACCAGGTCCGACACAAACCGGCCTGTACAAGCTCAGAAAAGAGCTAGAAGCTTGCAATTTCGGATTTAAGTAGAAGAGGAATTGTACTATCCGAGTGGCGAAAACAAAGGCGCTGATCAGCTTCGCGGTTACCGCGAAGCTGATCTGCGCCTTTGTTTTCGCATAGGCAAAAATCCGGTTTTCTCACGATGCGGCTCATTTGTAAAACAAAGGTGCTGACCAAATTTGCAATAATTGCACAACTAAGCCCAAATGTTTTTGCTTCCAAATAAGAACAAACACCCAAAATTTCCTGAATCCGAAATTTTATGTGTCCTGCCATCTTTCAATCATAGCCGAGTTACATGGTTTGTGTTGGTCATGGTTGTAAACCACATAGACAGGGTTTCTCATTAGTACCTCTTAGTATTTTCACTGCCAGCCATCAAATGTCTTGTTTTTGTAAGACATTGTTAATAAACTGCATTAAATTGAGGAAACAAGTAACTTCAAATCTTTATTATTTTTTTCCATGAAATTCATGTCAGCAAACAGAATAGCCCTAGATGGTCACACCTAGGGCTATACTGTTTGTCCATACCCCACAAAAAGTGGGTTCATTGGTGGAACAGAAGTAGTCTTTAATTCAATTTTGTCTCATAAAGAAAAAAATATTTCTTGGGTATTTCAATCAGTCTAGACACTAACACGTTTTAAACTATTTGAGCCTCCGCATAAGAAAACCTCAATCTGGGTTTCCGACCATGTCTGACATAAACCAAGCTGTACAGCCTCACAAAATAGCTAGAATCTTGAAATTTTGGATTTAGGTAGAAGAGAAATTAACTATCCAAGTAGTGTAAACAAAGGTGCTGATCCTGATCAGCTGTGCAGATCAATGATTGTTGATTTTTCTAATGTGACTGCTAAAATGTTTTACACTACCACTCAGGGTTGGCATAAAATTACCCACCCGGGTTTACCCAGCCCATTAAACCCGGGTTTACCCGGGTTGGGCTGTTGGGCTTTAAGGTCATATTGCCCACTTTGGGTTTTATGAAATTATGATAATGTAAATCTTTGTTTCCCTGCTGAAAGTGTGTAAAACACTATAAACCAGAGGACCAATGGTCCTGTAAACGCTCACCTGAGTCTGCTGCATATACCAATAAACATGTTTGAATATTATGGTATTTAACCCCAGTGCAGGGGCAGATGAAGCCCTTGGGTCATTTTCTTTTTTCAGAATAATCAATATTCTGTCCATTTGCCAATTTCTTGCTGGCTTTTCCCTTCATATGACATTTTAACAGTTTTTCCCATCCAAATGCATGGGCAACCCCTGTCGACCTTGCCATAAACTTGGTCAAGGTCATCACAGGGTCATGATTTATATATACATTGTAGTACTATAGCCATGGATGCTTTACACCAAGTTTCATTGAAGTCAATCTATTGGTTTCAGAGAAGAAGATATTTGAAGGGTTCTTACCATATATGGGCATGGCGGCCATCTTGGTCATGTGACCTAGATTATTAATATATACATTGGTTTCCCCATCCTATAGATGCTTCACATAAAATTTGGCTTCAATTGGCCAAGTGGTTTTAGAGGAGAAGATGTTTGAATATTATGGTAATATACATGTTTGTTATATGACTGAAGGAAATCCTGTCTCCTGATTGGTTCATTCAGTATTAATAAATCCTTATATTTTTCTGAAACTAGACCAAACTGATGAAAACCAGATCAAACCAGTTCCTGGAGGTTAATTATTTTGACAGGTTTTCTATATTAACCTCCAAAATCTATATTACGCTCCTGAGTATCCAAAAATAGCACCAGCATGTGAAATTGACATGATTTGATGTACCTGTATAATTAAAAACCTGCAAGTTAGCTATAAATAGCCTGAACTCATTTCAGTTCATGAAATCGACATGCTTTGCAGTTACAAATTTTTACAGGTAAACAAAGCACTAGATTATGAGGTGTATTTGGTGATAATTAAGGGATAATTTTGTTTATTTTTCATAAGAACCTATGTAGTTGGTACCCATTGGAATTGCCTTGTCATGGTGATTCTTATGAGTACCCATACTATAGGTTTTATTAAGAACTAACAAACTTATCTTTCAATCATAATCAATTGTTCCTCATTGTCTAGCCTTCTTTAACATCTGATATGATTTTGTTTATTTATTTGTTATAAAATAAACATTAAAACACTTGAAAAGTCATATAACAAAACAGTTATTGACTTCAATTTCGGTAGATATAAGGATTTATCTACCCTCAAAAGTGATATTCACCTCGGCCTCCGGCCTCGGTGAATATCACTTTTTCAGGTAGATAAATCCTTATATCTACCTCATTGAAGTCAATAATTGTATAATATTACCCCGGGGTGTGGGCATATGAGTCCTTAGGTCCATTTTTTTTTTCAGAATCATTAATATTTAGTCCTACTACCCATTGCCTGCAAGATTTTCACCTCAAATGACTTTTTAAAAGTTTTCCCCATTCCAATGCATTGGCGACCTATGTTGACCTTGTCCTAAAATAGGTCAAGGTCACCACAGGGTCATGATTTATATACACATTGTAGTACTTCAGCCATTGGTGCTTCATGCCAAGTTTCTTTGAAATCGGTCCACCAGATTCGGAGAAGAAGATTTTTGAAGGGTTTTTACCTTATATGGGCATGGCAGCCATCTTGGTCATGTGAACTAGATAATTTATATATACATTAATTCCCCCATTCCATAGATGCTTCACATAAAATTTGGCTTTGATTCGCCAAGCGGTTTCAGAGGAGAAGATGTTTGAATATTATGGTAATATACATGTATATTGTCCCGGGGTGGGGGCAGATGAGCCCCTGGGTCCATTTTTTTTTCAGAATCATTAATATTCAGTCCTACTGCCCATTTCCTGCAAGACTTTCACTTTAAATGACATTTTAAAAGTTTTCCCTATTCAATTGCATTGGCGATCTATGTTGACCTTGCCGTAAAAAAAGGTCAAGGTCATCACAGGGTCATGATTTATATATACATTGTAGTACTTGAGCCATCAATACTTCATGCCAAGTTTCTTTGAAATCGATCCACCGGTTCTGGAGAAGAAGATTTTTGAAGGGTTTTTACCATATATGGGCATTGCGGCCATCTTGGTCATGTGACCTGGATTATTTATATGCACATTGATTACCCCTTCCTATTGATGCTTCACATAAAATTTGGCTTTGATTGGCCAACCGGTTTCAGAGGAGATGATGTTTGAATATTATGGTAATATACATGTATATTGCCCCAGGGTGGGGGCATATGAGCCCCATTAATATTCTCTCCTACTGCCCATTTCCTGCAAGACTTTCACTTTAAATGACATTTTAAAAGTTTTCCCCATTAAAATGCATTGGCGACCTATGTAGACCTTGCCGTAAAATAGGTCAAGGTCATCACAGGGTCATGATTTATATATACATTGTAGTGCTTGAGCCATCAATGCTTCATGCCAAGTTTCGTTGAAATCAGTCCACCGGTTCTGGAGAAGAAGATTTTTGAAGGGTTTTTACCATATATGGGCATGGTGGCCATCTTGGTCATGTGACCTGGATTTCTTATATATACATTGGTTCCCCCTTCCTATAGATGCTTCATATAAAATTTGGCTTTGGTTGGCCAAACAGTTTCAGGGAAGAAGATCTTTGAAATTGTGAACGGACGACGGCCGGACGGACGCCGGATCATGGCCATCCTATAAGCTCACCTTGTGAGCCTAACGGCTCAGGTGAGCTAATGATTCAATATATTTGAATAATTTATTAAAATGACAATAGTGAGATATTCATGCAAATATACCATCAGCATAAAACATGCATGCTTTAGGTAAAACGGTCAAACATTGTGTTTCTACAACACACTTTTGTCTTTGTGCTTTTAGTCGTTCAATCTTAGCACTAACAGTTTGTTTGCAAACTTTACACTTGGCAATCTTTCTGTTGCCTTCTTCAATAACAATAAAAATTCCACTCTGGATCTTTTTGCTTGACCAGGATTGCAGAGAATGAAAAAAAGTTAACTGTGAAAATCTGTTCTAGTGAGTGAATCAGTCAAAGAAACACCTCCAATAACAGGATTATTCACTGTTTGCAATAAATTCAATAGGCAGGTAATAATTGCTCAATTACAGCCCAAAGGTGCTAAAAGCACAGGTAACATTGCTACTATTATTTTCCTAATTTTTGGGACTCTGTAATCAACCAAAAATTTTGTCACCAAAATGAAACAGAATAGCAGAAATGCTATCAAGGTTGGTAAATACATGTACCTACATCAGTCATGTGTCGTGTATAATCTCTGCTCTTATGTCTACTCAGTTTTAATTTCTTTTAATTTTCTTTCAATTGTTTAATCTGATTTTGCACTGTTTGCCTACAATATTATTAATGTTGTAAAGATCAAAATTTGTTATAGATAAACGGTTACAACCGATTGATTCATTAAACCCATAAAACGCCAAAGACCCGCCCACATTAAACCCATAAACTCACCCGGGTTGGGATCAATGCAAAAACCCGGTTTTATGCCAACCCTGCTACCACTTTCTCACCCTCCCCCCATGTAACTTTATGCAGCAACATACAAGAGACAACCAGTATCCGGACAAAATCCCCCCCGGACAGAATCCCCCCACTCTTTTTTGTTGACTAGGACAGAATCCCCCCCCCCACCCCTTCTCAGACAGAATCTACCTCAATTATTGAGCAATCTTTGAATTTATCTAGATATATTATATATATAATAAGTTGTGATTAGAGAAAATTAAATATGACAATTTGGTTATTTTCGATACCTTTTACTATACCTTAGTAAATTACTCAACACATAGAAGTTTGTCTCACCTCATTAATGCTATTAGCAGTAATTATAACATATTAATATGCAGCTTTTTTAAAAAAATAAAAACCAAACAACATAATTATCCAATCATTAGCAAACAATGAATAAATAAACTTTTTTGATGCAAAAATAATTGACCTATAGCTGTAAAATATAACAATATGATTATGGAGATTCTGACTGGGAGTGGGGGGGATTCTGTCCTATTTGCAATATATACTGGGGGGGATTCTGTCCTAGTCAACAAAAAAGAGTGGGGGGGGGGGGGGATTCTGTCCAGGGGGGATTTTGTCCTACACTCGAGACAACCATAGATGCTTACAAATATACATATAGGAAAAACTAATATCTAGGAGGCAAAATAAAATGATAGCTAGATAATGTGAGACGCATTGTGAGAAAGCAGGATTATTGCTTATGCAAAAACAAAGGCGCAGAGCCATTGTTTTCACTACACAGATAGTGCAATTCCTCTTCTTCCTAAATCCAAAATTCCAAGCTTCTAGCCTTTTGCTGAGACTGTACAGGCCAGTTTGTGTCTGACCTGGTCGGAAACCCTGAAGACCGGTTTGCTCGCATCACGGCTTATGTGGTCTTCTCTACTAGCATCAAGAAATATTTATGCATTTACATTATAACATTTTGGCAGTAGACATTCTGAAATTTAATCCAAAATGCTCTACTATTTTGTAAAGAAACATTTGAAAAAAACAAAAGCTATTCTTTTATCTACATCCACAAAGCATTCCTATATATGACTAGATACAAAAACTGACATTTGCCTTAAAACTATAGAAACCATAGCTAAACTATCTGCAATTTTAACTTTTCAAGCATTTTCACAGTGACAGAGTAAATTATAAAGTTTGTAATTTTAAAAGGCCAAATCTAACGTTGAATATGATATTTTACATTTACAGTACAAATCTGTACACACATACATAGCTGAACAAAAGTTACTGTTTCGTTGTGGTACATCTGATGTGTTCTATCAATTGTAGGCAGTTTCAGCTTGCCATGGGAAGGGTGGGGATTATGACTTTTCAGCTTTCATTGCCCTGCTATAAGCGCAACCCCAGGGGACAAAATGGAGGTCAAAACTTTGCTCTTTGCTTTGCCCTTTGCAGTAGATAATCTCCCTTGGGTAAGGATCCTAATGTCAAAACCCGGTCAATTCCCCTGCACTGTGAGGACAATCAAAAAGTAATTGCCCCAATATCCCCCACCCTTCCCCGAAGGTTGGGGGCAGTGGTTACAAAATTAATTAAATCAGTGTTTTCGGAGGAAAACTTATATATACATGTATAATGTCCCCCCAACCGTTTAGTAAATGAAGTGTAGTTACCTTGTGATATGAAGTTTTTCTATGGAAGACACCATGCCCATCTTGTTCTGTATGGTGTGGTAGTTTAAACTTGTTTGACCCTGTCTAAAATTAGGTCATGATCACCAAATTCTTATATACTCTGAATCTCCTCACAACAATGCTTCTGTGCAAGTTTGGTTAAAATCCATCAATGGGTTTACAAGTTATCGTATCAGAAAGACTCATTTCAACAGTTTTTGACTAGTGACCTTGGAAATTAGGTCCAGATCACCAAAATCTTATCAACTCTGAGCCTCCTCCCAACAATGCTTCTGTGCAAGTTTGGTCAAAATCCATCAAATTGTTTACAAGATATCGTATCGGAAAAACTAATTTCAACAGTTTTTATGGACTCGTGACCTTGAAAATTAGGTCACGGTCATCAAAATCTAACCAACTCTGAGCCTCCTCCCAACATTGCTTCTGTGCAAGTTTGGTCAAAATCCATTAATTGGTTTACAAGATATTGCGTTGGAAATACTAATTTCAACAGTTTTTATGGACTCACAACCTTGAAAATTAGGTCAAGGTCACCAAAATCTAATCAACACTGAGCCTTCTCGCAACAATGTTTCTGTGCAAGTTTGGTCAAAATCCATCAATTGGTTTACAAATGTGACGGGCAAACAGCCTCCCTTGGAAAAATATGTTGGTGCAACGTATTAGCAGCATATTGAGTGCTTGTAATATGCAAATTTCAAACTCGAAACTTTGTGAATCAAGTAAGTGTTGAGTATATAGTGCAGTAAACCACCCTTGGTGGATGAGCATGCTTTTCCACCGATGGGGTTTGCTGTGGCTTGTCTTGGTCTGTCGTTACATTTGGTGGCAGCGGTGGGATAATGACAACTGCCGGATCGGAGTTGCCTTACCCATGTAGTTCCCAGGCCAAGACTCGGGACGAGTCTTCTCGGAGGGGGAAGTAATGTGACGGGATAGCCTCCCTTGGAAAAATATGTTGGTGCAACGTATTAGCGGCATATTGAGTGCTTGTAATATGCAAATTTCAAACTCGAAACTTTGTGAATTGAGTAAGTGTTGAGTATATAGCGCAGTTAACCACCCCTGGTGGATGAGCATGCTTTTCCACCGACGGGGTTTGCTGTGGCTCGGTTCGGCCGAACATTACACAAAATATTGCCTTGGAAAGACTAATTTCAACATTTTTTATGGACTCGTGATCTTGAAAATTAGGTCAAGGTCACCAAAATCTAATCAACTCTGAGCATCCTCACTCCCAACAATGCTTCTGTGCAAAGTTTGGTCAAAATCCATCAATTGGTTTACAAGATATTGCGTTGGAAAGACTAATTTCAACATTTTTTATGGACTCGTGACCTTGAAAATTAGGTCAAGGTCACCAAAATCTAATCAACTCTGAGCCTCCTCCCAACAATGCTTCTGTGCAAGTTTGGTCAAAATCCATTCATTTGTTCAGAAGATATCGTGTCGGAAAACCTAATTTGATCAGTTTTCATGGGCTGGTGACCTTGAATATGAGGTCAAGGTCACCAAAATCTAATCAACTTACCTCCCCCCACCTCCCAACCATGTATCTATGCAAGTTTGGTCAAAATTGATCCACTGGTTCAAAAGATATCGCGTCGGAAAGAAGCTATGCGGACGCCGACGCGGACGCCGACGGGATCCGCACCAAAAACAATATGTCCCCCACCTTCGGTTGGGGGGACATAATGACTGTGCATTACTCTTACTTAGCTGAGCTGCTTTATCAAATAACTGTGTTTGTCCACTGTATTCCTATACTGTTTTGCATTTTTAATTTTCAGTTTAGTTTTGAGGCTCATTATGGATGCTTCGTAGGCTTACTCATGGATCAGGAAAACATGTCCGTGAAAAGTATACCCCCTTGAACCCCACTTTTATATAGCAAAACTGGGTTTACAGGGGTATACCTATTTTTCTTATTTTTGCTCCAAAACATAAATTGTGGGTACTCGTTAGAACCGCCTCGGCGAGGCGGTTCTAACGTGTACCCACAAGCTATGTTTTGAGCAAAAATAAGAAAAATATCAAAATTTTTCTTGTGAAACTTTCAATTTTTACAGCTGAAAAATCTCTTTATATTGCATAAGCATGTTTTTGTAATGGTTGTTAGTTTTTACAACACAGTGATCATCATAAAACATCATACATGAATCTATTATTCTACACATAGCATAAAATCTGCCGCAATAAAAATAAGACAACAGCCCAGAGTTGTTTAGCTATGACGTAGCTGTTTACACAATTTGGCACAAAACACGAAACGACAGCTAGAAATATGCTAAAAATTTGTTCGACTTAAAAACAACTAACTAACATATGCATTTGTAGCTGGGTGCCTCACAAAAATAGCTTTGGTTTCGGAGAGTTTAACAGTAAAAGCTTCGCACAAAACATGTACAGTAAGTTTGGTAATTTATGTGACATTTATTTTGTGACTTTTCCATTTTTTGTGTATTACTAGAAATTTGGAATTTGTGAAATATTTTCAATATTAGCAAAAACTATAAATTTTGAAGCCATATCATGAATTTGTGAAAAGTTCTCGCAAACATTTCCAAAGTTACAGTAAATGTAAAGATATAAATGGCCAAATGTACTCATAAAGATACTCGTACATGTACATTCTGAAACACTTCAATTTCATCAAAATATCTTGGCAGCAAAAAATAGTTTCAGATCAGCTTGTGCTGACGATCTGCTACACAACAGCCTTGTTTGTGTCTATCAACATCTTATCACTGGGCTCTACCACCACGACATTCGGCGAGTCTAGCACCCCGGGGTCAGAACTTGTAGACGATTTGTTACTGGCATCCTTCATCAGCTGGTCATCCTGGAATTGATATATAGATACATACGCAAGTGTCATCAAACTTGATAGTGAAATGCTTTAAATATATCTTCAATATTAAAAGTTTTAAAAAGAAGCTTTGATTTGCAGCCAGACATACCAAACAAACATAAAAAAAAAGCAAAAGAGAAGCAAAAAATCAAAACTTACGTACAGATATGAAGTTAATGAAATATGGCCGGTTTTTCTAGTTAACATGGCTGTTTATTCAAAGAATTCTTCATTTTCTAAAGCCAACAAAAGGCTTGAAATTTCTAAAACAGGCCTGAAAGAATAATTATGCAGTTCAGACTGTAGCTGAGCAGATACCTGAGTATTTACTGTCTGCTGAAAGCTTTGTTAAATTGTGGACCATGGCCATGTACTTGTTTGCAAGTACAAGATTTACTTCAGATGTTCTTACATTGAAATGTGTCACGAAACTAGCCTTTCTATCCGTAACTTCAGAAGAGCAGTAAATGAAAACTAGTGGTGAAAGAATGCGCCACATTCACATTCAGAACCAAAACTGCAAGCAACTGAATATGTGGCATATTATGTGCAGTAAAACTTTTGAAACTGTGTTAATACAGATGGCAATTCTCAGTTGAGGTCACATTAAGTCACAAGGAAATACATGTAGTTCATATAAAAGAACTTTTTAACATGTTGCAAAGAAGAACCAAACATGCTATAGAGAATGCACATGAAAAGATCATTTTACTATAAACACAAATGGACCTGTAGACCAGAAAGGTTAGATTATGAAAACTGTTAAATGCATTATTGTAATCAATAGTCATAGTTTTTGTGATTAAATGTGTACACACCATACGATACTGTTCATGTACAATGATGTTATGCTATATGTTACATATATATGTGATATTAATTAAAGGCATACATTTTCATAGAAGCCGTATATTGATTTATACCAAAATTATCATATTTTTTCTTGTTCTAGCAACTACTATAAAGTCATGCTACAATCTTGATGGTAAAGTACCATCATTCCATAATTACATCTGATATCTTTTGAAATTAGACTGAACATGAAAAATCTGCCATAAGATCTTGCCAACAAGAGAGGCATGTACCCACAAAGCATGACAAGAAAATTTGTGTAGCTCATTTTTCTCTAATGAGGCTAAAATAAGCAAACTTTTTAAGACTAATTCTAGCTTTGCAATACAATTAATACATTGAATCCAATAGCCAAAGCATTTCTATGCATTCTTCCAATCAACAAATAGTCTATTTGATCCCATAATGCTTCTTATCAGAATGCAGAAAAAAGTTTTCAGACATCATCCTTAACTATTCTAGTCCCAAGGGGTTAGACTGCAGTGTATTATTGTAAAGCAAACATCCAGTGATATCTCTGATACCTGGTATGTACTAAATCTAAAACTGAATAAAAAGGACATGCCAAAATGTGAGAAAAGATTTTGACAGTCCAAGGAAAGATTAATAGCAATAAATAATGCATTAAATAAATGATGTAACATATCAAAGTCCCTCCATTTGTGCAATTAACAGCCTGTTTATATTAGAGTATAGGATCATTCCCAATACATGTTACATGTTATCACATCAGTCTGGAGTAAAATAACCAAGTTAAAAGATAAACCAAATGAGCCATGTCATTTACATTTGTCATAATTAAGCAACACTGAAGGCACAGACCAGCTTGTACAAGACTGCATGCCTTATCATAAGTGATCTTTACCCTGAGTAAGTGCTTTATGTCCACTGTCAACAGCTACAGTCATGCCTGGATGGTCAGTTATTCTAGCCACACAGACAGATTACCAATACTTAAAGCATATTTTTTTCAACTCTTACTTACATTTTACACTGTATCTGATTTAAAAATCTAGCCTCAAACTCTGTATGAAAGTTTTGTGTGACATGGCTCAAAATTAAAAACTGCCATTCTGTCAAAGAATCGGTCTTGTAGAGACTTTAATTTTCAAATCATAAGTGCAGCTTCACTTTTTCCTGTTTATAAAGCCCATTTCTCCAGTTACACTCAAAAGCAATGAAAATAACAACTTTGAATTCTGACAATATGGCAGTTCTGTTAAAACTGTTAAGTAGTGCTCCTGCTTTAAGTCATATGGACTATTAATAAGAGCTGTGACAGGACAGCGTAGCTTGCCTGACTTGTGCTTTGCCACTAAAGCTAATAAAATATATGACCCATGACATTGACCTCAAGGTCACTCAGGTGGGTGGCAATGGTACAGCATAAAACTTTAGACCAATATCTACCAACATGCAAAGTAAAAAAAAAAAAAAAAAACATGCAAAGTATCAACTTGATCCATCTACATATTCTATATAGACTTCGTTATACACTTATAACATAAAGTAATTTCAAAGTCCGTGACCTTGACCTCAAGATCACCCAGGTGGGTTGTGATGGTACCGCAAAAAAACTTCAGACCAATATCTACCAACATGCAAAGTATCTACTTGATCCATCAACATGTTCAACAGATATAGACTTATAAAAACTTTAACCAATCTTTAACACAAAATTTCTAAGTCTGTGACCTTGACCTCAAGGTCACCCAGATGGGTTGTGATGGTACCGCATAAAACTTCAGACCAGTATCTACCAACATGCAAAGTATCAACTTGATCCATCCACATGTTCAAGAGATATAGACTTATAAAAACTTAACCAAAAACTTTAATGCAAAATTTCTAAGTCCGTGACCTTGACCTCAAGGTCACCCAGGTGGGTCATGATGGTACAGCATAAAACTTCAGACCAATATCTACCAATATGCAAAGCATCAACTCCATCCATCTACAGCTTCAAGAGATATAGACTCATAAAAACTTTAACCAAAAACTTTAACATTTGTGCAACGCCGACGCTAACATCATCGCCGGGATGACTGCAATAGTTCTTCCTGTACTTTCGTACAAGCGAGCTAAAAAACTAAGTAAATGTTTAGCTCTGATATCTGTTCTTCTATTGTATAAATCACATGCTAATAAATCTTGACTTGAATGCTTTATTCTCAAGCAAAAGCACATTGCTACAAACTGGTAAATGCAGTATGAAAGACAAAGAGATAGTATGATCAGTATCAATGAAACTCAAAACACAAATACTTACATGGAAAATGAAACAGAAAGAAGTAAAATAGAAATTAATAATGTTGGACGCCACATTTAGAAATTCTGCATATTAATAATGGGAAATAAAGGGACAAAATCATGTGGAAGCACAGTTCAGAAGCACAAGCAAAACAATCTTTCAAAAAGTGTTTAGCAATTTGTCATCATGCATCTAAATTCATTAAATATATCATTATAAATACACCATGACCTCTTTATATACAACACTTTGACTGGGGTCCAAGCCTATTTGGTCCATGCATCAGAGTAGTATGGTTAGAATATGGAAATATCATCCTTTATTGATCGGTAGGAGCCCAACACTTGACTTGTATTTCAAAATCTGAGCCAATGTTTCATGTTACATGTATAAAGAGGTACTGATATATGTTTTAATTCTGCTCATCAGCGTTTATGCAACTTAAAAAAACAACTTAAAAACACATATGAGCCATGTAATGAGACAAGAACTCCGCGGAGGTCGATATCGCACCTGCATCGGGCAAAATAACTAAAAACGTGAAATATAGGTCAAGGGCACCAGGTTCAGGTGTGTTCTGAAAGGGTATGTGAAGGACATTTACTATGCAAGGTTTCACACTTGCAGCTATCACTGATGCAGAAAAAAAAACTTTGACGTAAAAATTCACAAAGTCAATGGACCGTGAAATAAAGGTCAAGGTGAGCGGGTCAAGGTGCGTGTTTGAAGGGTATGTCAAGGACAATTACTATGCAAGGTTTCACACTCACAGCTAACACTGATGCAGAGTAAACTAAACTTTGACAAAAAAATTAACAAAGTCAATGGACCGTGAAATATAGGTCAAGGTCAGCGGGTCAAGGTGCGTGCTTGAAGGGTATGTCAAGGACAATTACTATGCAAGGTTTCACACTCACAGCTATCACTGATACAGAGAAAAACCAAACTTCGACGTAAAAATTAACAAAGTCAATGGACCGTGAAATATAGGTCAAGGTCAGTGGGTCAAGGTGCATGCTAGAAGGGTATGTCAAGGACAATTACTATGCAAGGTTTCACAATCCTAGCTATCACTGATGCAGAGAAAACGGAACTTCGACGTAAAAATGAACAAAGTCAATGGACTGTGAAATATAGGTCAAGGTCAGCGGGTCAAGGTGCGTGCTAGACGGGTATGTCAAGGACAATTACTATGCAAGGTTTCACAATCCTAGCTATCACTTATGTAGAGAAAACCAAACTTTGACGTAAATGTTGACGGACGGACGGACGAACGAACGGACGGACGGACGGAAATTTGGACTCCTATATCGCACTCTGCTATAAGCAGGTGCGATAAAAACCAAGAATGTGGTTTTCGAACAGGTCCGACACAAACCGAGCTGTACATGCACTGAAGATGGCTAGAGGTTGGAAATGTTGAATTTAGAAAGTATAGGAATTGTACTATATGAAGCTGATCTGCGCCTTTCGCATATGTTTTCGCATATGTGAATTGTTGGTTTTCTCATGACGCGGCTCATATTTTAAGCAAATAAAGTCACAAAAGCTAGCTTCATTCTTAAAATTAACCAAATATCAATTAGCTCATGCTTGGAATGCATTGTACCATTTTCAACAATATACCAAAAGTACAGCATCATGTGTGCACGAAATCAGTAGCCTGATCAAGATGAAAATTTGAGGTTATCCATTAAAAATGTATGCTTTAGGTACTCAGTTGGAACCTAATTGAGTACCTGCAGCTAAACTAAAAGTTTAAGATGTACTTAGCAAATTACTTAATTAGTCTTCGAATAACTCCAAATACCCATCAAAATCAGACAACTGAAAGTTTCAATTATATTAGATAAATATAGTTACCTGCCCCTGACTCTTCTGATTGTCTACCCATACAAAGCCTTCCTCCAACTGTAGAGAGTCCACAGATTTGACGTCTGTTGATGGCTGATTGTCATCTGCTATATGTTCTCTAGCTTTCATATCGGACTTTTGTTCTATGTCATGGGCAATGTTTGTGTTTTGAGCTTCAGAATTTTCTAAATTTCTTGTATTCAAGGGCGTGCTAATACTGGTCTCAGATTGCAAGTCATTGTGTTCATAGCTTTGATTATTCAAGATGCGGGCAGCAGACAAATTTTCAAGGTCAATTTCATGCTTGAGGATTTCCATGGCATTTGGATTTTCTGCAATAGGGGACATGGGTGAAAATGGGGGAGACTCAGTATCGGAATAAGCATGCTCAAAAGAGTCATCATACTGCGAGAAAGAATAGAATGAGCTACTGTTTGAATAATGATTGGTTTTAGTTTGTTGAGCCAAAGAGTTAAGACGATTAGACAGTAGGTTAGCTATGTAAGCCCTAGTGTCTATACTGGTAGGGGTGCTTCTGGTTACCTCGCCATCACTTTCACTGGCTATACTGCCAGGTTTAGAAGTACTATTCTCACTTCCAGACTCCGGATCAAATGTCCATTCTGTGAACTCTTCCATGGGGCGAGGTGACTCATCAGACGTGTACCTCACACGCCCCACTAATTCCTCGCCAATATAATCGTCCCATTCAAAACCTTCAAAGCCCTGCCCTATGTCTTCACTAGCAGCAGATCCTGGCTCGTCAAACACAATTCCTGTCTGGGATGTATCATCCGAGGGAATTCCATCTTCAGGAATGGTACCCAATGACCTAGATTTGTGTAACGATGATGGCGGTAATGTAGCACCTTTGGAAATATATATCTCTTTGGCCTTTTCAGTTTCAGGATCCGTAGTCCTACTGGAATCATTCACACTTAACCTGTTCATATCAAGACTAGTTTCTTTATTATCTTCATGTTCATGTAAATCTGTAAGATTAGTTGACACTATGATGTCAGGAGTCCTACTAGGATCAGTTCTATAACCTTCGTCGTTTTGATTCTCGTTTGAATGTTTGCCACTGGTTTCTGCCTCAGTCCAAGACTTTGTTACACAGGAATTGTTCGTGTTCATATCAGTAGCGGTAAGATACTGTTCACTAGAACTCTGGTTTACTTGATTATCCAATGCGGTTTTGAACAAGTCTGATTTTCTTGGTTTTGTATTCGGCAGATTCAACTGATCTGATCCATTCGTTTTGCTCGGGGTGCTCATAGTAATTGGCACTGGTTCAGTCAAAACATTCATGTTTGGATCTGTAGATATGTGTTTGACCTTATCTAGTGATTCAGTTTCACTCATCTCCGAAGCATTGCCTCCAAACGCAAGAATAGAAGTATCATTTTGACTTATTTCATCATCAGATCCAACTTTGTCACTATCACAGTGCACAAAATCATCCTCAAATCCATCGCTCTTTGTATTTTTTCTGATATTTATTTTTGAGAAATCATCTTCAAAACCTGACGCGCCTTCATTTCTAGCAATAAAATCAGTGTCATCAACCCTGTGAACTAGCACCTCGGCAACATGCTGCGTGGAATGTTTACCAACTTTGGGCGAGAGAATCGTTGTACTAAATCCATGCGTAGGAGTGGAAGGCCCATTTGGAACAAACTTATCAGAGTCTATACTTCTCTGTCTATGAACACTGTGTGCAGGAGAGTTTGTAGATTCTTCATCAATCTGTTGTAGAAATGCCATCATATCGTCAGCTGTTGGTCGGTCATCAGCTTCCTGCCAGCACATCTCCATTACCTCAAACCTAGAATAATGTCAGTACAGTTATGAGCATTGACAGGTAAAAACAGGTCATCAGGGATTCAGACAAGGCCAAGCATAAAATGGCCAGTACAGTCACAGAAGGAGGCTAGAAGGATTTATGGTCCTATTATTATAGTAAGGCCATCCTTAAATGATTCTTTGTTTGCTGTGCTCCTACCCATCAATTTTAGTGTGGGTAGGTAGGTAGGTCATTTTTTTTTTTTTTGGGGAACCAGAAAAATATCTTTATAATTTGCTATATTAGTAGATGTATATGGTTCAAAATAGGATATATTGAAGTTAAAACAGTATAATAAAACATTATCAGACCATAAAAAAGGTTTTGGAAAGAATAATTTTGTGAAAATGAATCCTTGTTTTTAGATTTAAAAAAAAAAAAAAAAAAAAAAAAAAAAAAAAAATATTTTCCTCAAAATGGCCATAAAATTTTTTGGGTAGGGCCAATTTTGGCGGGTAGGTAGGAGCACAGCAAACCAACAATTTTTTATGGTCGGCCTAATATTCACTAAACAATCAGTGTAGATTGAGAGGAGATTGTTGCTATTAAAGGAGCAGTCTGCTTAAAGTCTGTAATGATAGCCATTCAGCCAGCCTCTTTTGGAGGTGTTTCTCTAGAAGTATTGGTTTTAAGAAAAAGAATCTATTATGAAAGGTACAAATAGACTTTTTTTCCTTGGACCATGGTTTTGAATCACATGGGGGCGCTTCCTGATGACAAACAGAGGCTTCTGCCTCTAGACAGATTTGCCTATCCATACCTAACACTCACATTATATTCCTGTGACTAGCCAAGAAAATAAAAAGAAAACTTCTTACCATCTGTCATGGAGTGGTATGTCAGTATTAGGGGGAGGTAATTTGACATGTCCTGAACTGACAACTCTGTGTAATACATCTTCGTCTTTCATGTTACCATAGGGTTTACGACCATGGGCAAGTAATTCCCAGAGCATCACACTCAAAGACCTGCCAAGATAGCGTGTTTAGATTAATTTTTTTCTGTGGTTTAACAGCCCTGTCACCAATTTTCCAGTCATGTCAGGATATAGCTACTGCTTCCTGCGTAGTAACCAGTATTATGAGGAGTTAAAGGGGCACTTTTGATGCCACCCGGCGAGCGTTTTATTACCTGGGATTTACCTGTTGAGATTTTAGTGGGTGTGGCTTAATTACTGGCCCATAAATTATAAGCCAATTGGAATACCTGTAATATTTAATCTGCTGATAAGAGCTGTCAATAATTCCACAGGTAACTTTTCTCAATGAACCATTATCCAATCAGAATTGATTATTGCTAGTGTTGGAGAGCTCAGAGACATGTTGACAGGTTTGCGTCTAAACAAAAACTGAGATAAGACCCCTAATTCAGTCTTTTATAGTCCAGGTGCCCCTTTAATGTATTTTGATCAAAGACACAAACCAGTCCCATTGAAGTATCAGACAAAGCCCCGATGTTATAAAACATTTTTCATGCTCAGCTCAGCTAAGACAAAAATTTATTCTGCTTATAAATGTTACAATGCAAACAATCAAAATGCCAATTGTTAACATTTATTAGTAGGACAAACTACAGGCTTTGGTGATCTAAACCTAAAATTTCACTTTATTTGGGCTATTTTGTCATTTATGAGCAGTTAAAATTTTATGCTCAGCCAAGTTGAGCATGAAAAAGGTTTTATAAGCTCGGGACCTTACCTGACTCATTAACATCTAGACCACACTTATATCCCACAATTAGTTTAACCCATTATTATTTGGGTGAGTCCACTTTCATTTTTAGGGGATTCAAGAGTGTTTTAAATTTTTATTCAGTTCTTGGATGAATTTTCTTTTAGCAAACAGAATAGCCCAGATGGGATGCGGCATCACATCTGGGGCTATACTGTTAGCCCATGTCCCACAAGAAAGATGCCAGGCTTATACGAGTTAATAGTCAAACTTAATAAAATGAGCCGCCCCATGGGAAAACCAACAATCTGCATATGCGAAAACAAAGGCGCAGATCAGCTTCGCAGTAACTGCGAAGCTGATCAGCGCCTTTGTTTTCGCAACTCGGATAGTACAATTCCTCTTATACATAAATCCGAAATTTCAAGCTTCTAGTTTGCTTCTGTGACAGTGCAGCCTGATTTGTGTCAGACCTGTTCAGAAACCACATTGTTGGTTTTTCCACGAGGCGGATCAAATCATTTCTTTATCAAGCCTGCAGGAAACATCACTGTTTGCAACAAACAATCTTCACAGGGGTTTAGGTCCGTCACAGTGCGAGATGATTCTTTATGATATCAGCTACTGATTCTTTATGATAGCGTTACAGATTCTTTATGATTCTCTTAGCTCATCTATTGGTGGGTGATGAGAAAGCGGCGTTTCTAAGGTTTTTGATTCCTGAAATGACCTTTTTGTCACACATACATAGTATATATGACCTGGAAATTGCTCTCCATCAATTTTAGCAATGTTGGTTTACAGGTTGAAAGTTAATGGGTGATTAAATCCTTAAAATGGTTGATTAAGCAAGGAAATTCGAAAATGAATATTAAAATACATAACACATCAAAACATTTTATCATCAGTTTAGAAATTTAACTAATTATCTATGAGCTAACACTTTTCAATGCATGTAAATCTTCATAGGAATTGTTTTGCAGACTTTTGTGTTTGAAAGCATCAAAAGTATCATAAAGAATCTGTGACAAAATTTTGTCACGGATTCCGTATGATACAAAATGATGGGTAACGGATTCTTTATGATATGTTACAGATTCTTTATGACACTCTTTTATCGAGATAAACTACCAATTATGAGGCTTTCCCAGGGTTTTCGGGGATTCAGGGAGAAGGGCTTTCTATTTTCAGAGATTTGGGGAGAAGGGTCATTTATTTTAAGGGATTGGGGGAGAATGCATAACTTGTTGGAGTTTTAGGGAGTAGGGGGCTGAGGAAAACATTTTATGAGCTGGGAGAAAGGTCCTTTTTCTTTCAGGGAGCAGGGAGCAAAGACCCCCCCCCCCCCCCCCCCCCCCGGGCAATTATTAATGTCTCTGATCTACAAAGCAGGTTTGTACTATGCGATTTGGTAAACACGTCATTATTTTATCAGGCAAACTGAGATTTGAGCATTTATTTTCAAATATTATGACATGAACTTCGACGCGACAAAATATACCTTCGGACATTCTGACATTACTAGTAGAAAGCAGGAAAAAGCGGGGAAAATGATGTAATATACGTTTCAGAAATAACACTATATTTGTAATCTTGGAACACTGGGCTACCAAATGAATGAGTTTCAAAACATATCTACTGTCAATATTTTGAGTTATCTGCCCTTGTTTTAGCCCATAATACACATAATTTCCCTATATGTATCGTTAAATGGTAACCATAGCAACGGCATCATCATAAAAATAGACAAAATAATTACGACAGTTTGCCGGTTAGGATAGTGTGCTTCTATCTTAGCAATAGGTTCTGACCAGTGCTTAAACAGTTTTAAGCAAATGCATTGAGTTTTGTAAGCTCTGCTAACATGCAGAAATGCATGACGCAACTTTGACGTCATTTTTCAGGACAATGACGTCTGTAGGGTTCATACAGTAAATTGGTCATAACTCATAAAATAAATGAAATAATCGGGTCAAATAAAGAGTAACAGACTCTTGAAAGATCAGACATTCAGCGCAACCTTGTTTTTCTAATACTCAAATAATTGTCCGAAGGTACATTTTGTCACGTTGTGGCAGATATGGTTTGGTTAAATTATGACTAGACGTCCCAGTAAACAAGTTTTAAGTCATGTTGGGGCAAAGGGCCACCACTTCTTGTGTTTTAAACAATACTATAGATTCATGAACACAACTTGCATGGTAGAGTTATGTCTAGAACCCAGGGCCTCCCGCATCGGAGTCCTGTAGTCTACCCCTACCGCACTGCACTTCCTTTTTTAAATGAAATGAACTCAAATTGTATTGAGGCTTAGTGTCCCAGTCAACAATGTTTCAGTCATGTAGGTACAAAGCCAATTCTTCTTGAGTTTAACCAGTACTGTAAGGAGTTAATGTGTTTTGCTCAAGGACACAACACGGTGACGCCTGTGGGGATCGAACCCAGGACCTCTCTATTTGGAGTCCGACACTCTACCACTATGCCACCGCGCTTGTCTCACAATTACCCAGTGCGGGACTTGAACCACACCAAACACAGCGCTGAGATGATTGAGTGATTATGAAACTAATATAATTTAGATATCTTATATACTAAATGAGAGATGTGCTATACCTAAATAAGATATCTTCTTCACAAGATAAATCAAGATATCTTCCTAACAAGAAAAATCAAGATATCTACTTTGGTTAATAAGACAACTTTATTGCTAAACTAGGTATCTTAATTAGCAAATAAGATATCTAAATTGGTAAAACAAATATCTTATATACAGAGGTCAATAAGATATCTTTTACGGTAAATTAGATATCTTAATTAGAAAAAACAATATCTTTATTTATAATTCAGATATATGAATTAATACAATATATCTTAATTAAGGCTATAAATTAGATATCTGTACTGACATAGTAGATATCTTATTTAAGTAAAAGAAATAGGTTGTTATTGGGCAAAATAAATTTTAAAGAAATATTATAAACTAAAGGTGTCTTATTTGTTTAGCTCAATGAGATAGCTAATAAAGGATATAAGATAACTTTTTTTTGTAAATAAGATATCTTATTTGTCTTAAACCATATCTACTGAAGCATATTAGATATCTTATGTAATAAAGATATCTTATATACTCAAGAAGATATCTTATTTGACAAATATAAAACGCTTACATGTTAACATAGATATCTATACAACTATTTTAGATATCTCAAATGCTGATTAAGATGTCAGATTCTCAAATGCTGATTAAGATGTCATATAAAAAAAAATCTAATATCGTATATCATAATTGCTATATCAGATATCTTTATGACAAATTATGAGTAAAGATATGTTATATACTTTTTACAAATAAGATATCTAATATAATTTTTAAGATATCTTATTTGTCAATTTAGATATCTGTTTTTACAAATAACATATCTTATTAAGCCTGAATGATATCTAAATATACTATATAAGACATCTAAATTAACATTGCAGATATCTAAAAAGGTACAAGTAGGCAAAGATCAGGAAAAGGCGCAATCAGCAAAAGATTCCCACTCCAAAAACCGAGGTGGGAAAACACCAAACTAACAATCAGGTACTTATACCATGAAACATATCGTAAGCCGAATGAGCAGCTATTTATCAATAGGTGGCCACTCAGTTACCTTAACTTAACTAAAAATATGAAAACATACATAAGGCGCCAACAGCACAAAAAATTTTTAAACACCAAGACATAAAACAAAAAGAACCACCACAGAAGTATCGACTTGGAACGATCAGTAACACAAAATTACTGGCGGGCTTAAACCGTTTTTACAGGTACCTAACCTCACCCTCAGTTTCTGCAGTGGTTCATAACATTTAGTTAGTTCTTCGGTCCTCGTGATGAATCTCTAACTAGTCAATGAATCATCAAGAACAAACAAATAAATCATGATCAACATCCTGATAAATCAAAAACCAGGACTCACAGATTGAGTAAGCTGCAAAACGATGGAGATCCCTGGGCGCCGAATAACTTACTAACTCCGGGGCAAAAGAAAAACACCAGTTGGACCCCGGTGGGCCAAGTTAATATTAACATTTTGGATACCTAATATAATTATATGGATATCATATTTGTTATATAAGATATCTTCTTTATAATAGATAACTAATAAATTGAAATAAATATCATATTTACAAAACAAGATATCTAATATTGCATAACAGATATCTGCTTTCTTGAATAAACAGTAAATTGGTTTGCCATAGAAATGAGATCCTGAAACAGCAGTGAAAGGAATGTGGATCTGTTTCAAATAATCAATACTCGATAGTGGCCTTGAATATTTGTATTTCCTGAATTCCAGTCTGGCAGTAAATGTTACCTCTCTGAAGTGGCAACGAAAAGGAAAAATGTATGCAATGATGATGATTAGAGGAAATGGTGCAATAAGAAATTCCCACTCCGGAAACCAATGTGAAACCAGAGGACCATTGGTCCTGAGAACGCTCACCTGAAGCCTGATCTTGGAGTATTAAGTCATAATGAAATGACCTTGACCTTGAATACTCACACACCTTTATTGACTTCATAAGTTGTCTGCATCTGCAGAGTTTCAGGTCTCAGGCTGCAATAGTTTCCAAACCCAGTGATTTCTGAGAAAACCATAATTTTAATTTTAATACTTAAATGACCTTGGGCCAAGGTCAAGACATGACCTTGGCCTTCATTAATTACTTACCTTCATTGACTCCATTAGTTGTCTGCATCTAGCAACTTTCAGGTCTCAGGCTGCAACAGTTTGTTTTCGCCTTTTCCCATATGAAAGCCTATGTTTCCAAAATTGACCTTGCAGTAAAATAGGTCAAGGTCATCATAGGGTCATCATTTCAACAAACTATGATGGGCTGGAGTCCCAAATGCTACATACCAAGTTTCATGAAAATTGGCCTGCCGGTTCTGGAGAAGATTTTTGAAAGGTTTTTACCATATATGGGCGTGGCGGCCATCTTGGTCATGTGACATGGATTTCGCGATCAAACTTTCATCTCCCCTACCCATGGATGCTCCACATAAAATTTCACTTTGATTTGTCAAGCAGTTTCAGAGAAGAAGATCTTTGAAAAGTGTGTATGGACAACAGACTGGCCAAGGTCAAGAGATGACCTTGACCTATATTAATCACATACCTTCATCTACTCCATTAGTTGTTTGCATCTACCACTTTTCAGGCCTCAGGCTGCAATAATTTTCAAAAAATCCATAGTTTTCACTTCTTCCTATGTAAAAGCCTATGTTTCCAAATTTGACCTTGCCGTAAAATAATTCAAGGTCATCCAAGGGTCATCATTTTATCAAACTATGTTGGGCTGAGGTCCCCGATGCTACATACAAAGTTTCGTGGAAATCGGCCCACCGATTCTGGAGAAGAAGATTTTTGAGTGGTTTTCACCATATATGGGCGTGGCGGCCATCTTGGTCATGTGACCTGGATTTCGCGATCAAACTTTCGTCTCCCCTACCCATGGATGCTCCACAAAAAAAATTCACTTTGATTGGCCGTGCAGTTTCAGAGAAGAAGATCTTTGAAAAGTGTGTATGGACAACAGACTGGCCAAGGTCAAGAGATGACCTTGACCTAGATTAATCATATACCTTCATCTACTCCATTAGTTGTTTGCATCTACCACTTTTCAGGCCTCAGGCTGCAATAGTTTTCAAAAAATCCATAGTTTTCACTACTTCCTATGTAAAAGCCTATGTTTCCAAATTTGACCTTGCCGTAAAATAGGTCAAGGTCATCATAGGGTCATCATTTTATCAAACTATGATGGGCTGAGGTCCTTAATGCTACATACCAAGTTTCGTGGAAATCGGCCCACCGGTTCTGGAGAAGATTTTTGAAAGGTTTTTACCATATATGGGCGCGGCGGCCATCTTGGTCATGCGACCTGGATTTCGCGATCAAACTTTCATCTCCCCTACCCATGGATGCTCCACATAAAATTTCACTTTGATTGGCCAAGCAGTTTCAGAGAAGAAGATCTTTGAAAAGTGTGTATGGACAACAGACTGGCCAAGGTCAAGAGATGACCTTGACCTATATTAATCACATACCTACATCTACTCCATTAGTTGTTAGCATCTACCACTTTTCAGGCCTCAGGCTGCAATAGTTTTCAAAAAATCCATAGTTTTCACTTTTTCCCATGTAACTATGTTTTCAAATTTGACCTTGCCGTAAAATAGGTCAAGGTCATCCAAGGGTCATCATTTTATCAAACTATGATGGGCTGAAGTCCCCGATGCTACATACCAAGTTTCGTGGAAATCCGCCCACCGGTTCTGGAGAAGAAGATTTTTGAAGGGTTTTTACCATATATGGGCGTGGCGGCCATCTTGGTCATGTGACCTGGATTTTGCGATCAAACTTGAAATGCCACTACCCAAGGAGGCTCCACATAAAATTTCAACTAGATCGGCCAAGCGGTTTCAGAGAAGAAGATCTTTGAAATTGTGGACGACGGACGACGGACGACGGACGACGGACGACGGACGACGGACGGACGGACGCCGGATCATGGCCATCCTATAAGCTCACCTTGTGAGCCTTCGGCTCAGGTGAGCTAAAAAAACTACATTGACAATAAGGTACTTGGTATACTTAGGGAACATTTTGTAATCTGAGTGAGTAGCTTTTTCCCACTAGTCAGTCACTTAGTTACCCAAACATGAAAACATACATAAGGTGACATAGCGAAGCGGTAAGGTGGTTAGAAATGGGATCAATGCCCATCCTTGTGAGACCCAAAACAGAAAAAAAATGTAAAATTGTACACACATGAATACTACTTATAAGATTGTCGGTCTTTCTGATTGAAAAAATTTAATTGATTTTACCAAAAAGTTAAAAAATAAATTAATAAATAATAGTGTTTTGTGATATACACAAATATACAACATGGTTCTACATTAATCACAATTATTAATTGGTTTGTGATAAATCTTGATCGAATTTTACACTGCACATCACATTTCTTGCAGTGTGGTGTTGATAAAAACACAGTTCATTGGTGGACCATGGGTACAAATCTGCATTTCAAGTTGTAGAACATCATAAACTTGCTTTAAATCATAAAGAATCTGTAACATTTATCATAAAGAATCAGTAACATATATCATAAAGAATCCGTTACCCACATTTTGATATCATACAGAATCTGTAACATATCATCAAGAATCCGTAGCATGCAAAAAAATGAAAAAGGGTTATTACGCAGGGTAATGTAGAATTTGAAGGTCCTCATATCACTTTTATTAACTGTTTCAATGTTTCCAAACATGTTTGCTTAGGAATTCACATAATTATACAGAATTGCCATGTTTTTCATATTTGTTCAATTTATCTAATTGGTTTTATTTTGAAACCATAACATGTAGAATATATACAACGATTATCATGAACCATGCTACTAATTTGTCTCCTGACAAAATTTAGATCTACAACTATCTAAAATTACCATTTTTTGCTGTTTGCAATTGGGAGTATCAATCCTTGTCAAGAATCCGTAGCATTTGTCAAGAATCCGTTACCTGATATCATCAAGAATCAGTAGCAGATATCATAAAGAATCACTCACACTGTGACGGACCTAAAACAGTGTGATCTTAGTCATATTTGACAAAAGAGAAGCAGAAATTCACAAAGTCAGCATTTTTTTCCTATAAAGTTATGAGGATAAGTAGGTCTTTTTTTACACCACCAATTTTAAGAGAGGGATTTTAGCCACAAATACATACTGAATGTACTCTTAGGTGATAGTTCGTCTCTCACTAATGAGAAAGACCATCATTATTTCTTGAATAGTGCTGATGTGTGTTGGTGAGTTCTTTGATGGCTGACTAGGCCAATTCTGGCTCTAAACTGTCGGTTGCAAGTAGAGCAAGTCAATGTCATAGAGTCTGATGGTGGCACATTTGTTTTGGCTTTGCGCTCTCTTCGCTTTCTTTCAGCTTCACAGATTCTCTTCTTTTCATAAAGAGCTGCCCCTTTGTTGATGAGACCTCGCCACTTTGATCGCTCCTGTGCAGTCTGTTCCCAGGACCCCATTGGTATTTCGAAATCCTTCAGAGAGGCTTTGAGGGTGTCTTTGTAGCGTTTCTTCTGGCCACCTTGAGAGCGCTTTCCCTCCTGTAGTTCTCCATAGAAAACTTTCTTTGGAAGTCGCGCATCAGGCATTCTTATAACATGGCCAGTCCATCTTAGCTGTGCTAGCTTTAAGACTGTATGCATGCTTTGCATCCCTGCTTTCGTCAGGACCTCTGTGTCTGGAATCTTGTCCTGCCACTTGATTTTTAACAACTTTCTCAAACAGCTTAAGTGGAAATGGTTAAGTCTCTTTGCATGGCGTTGGTATACTGTCCAGGTCTCACATGCATACAAGAGGGTTGGCAGTACCACAGCCTTGTAGACTTTCAGCTTGGTGTCAAGCTTGATTCCATTTCGCTCCCAGACATTTGCACGGAGTCGTCCGAATGCCACACTAGCCTTTGCAATTCTGGCAGTGATCTCATCATCAATATGCACTGCTCTGGAGAGAGTGCTTCCCAGGTAGGTGAACTTGTCAACAACTTTCAGTTTTTGCCCATTCACAGTGATGGTTGGTTCATTATATGGCTTTCCGGGCGCTGGTTGGTGTACAACCTCTGTCTTTTTTGTGCTGATTGTGAGATCATAGTTATCACATGACTGTGAGACTTGATCCATGGCTCTTTGCATTTTTGCCTCTGTGCTGGCATTCTTATCCATATCATCTGCATAGAGGAGCTCATCTAGCACATCAGTCTGGACCTTAGTTTTGGCTTGCAACCTTCTGAGGTTGAATATGTTGCCATCAAAACGGTACCTGATTGGAAAACCAGTGTCACTGTCCTGAAAAGCATCCATAAGCATGGCAGAAAACATCATGCTGAACAGTGTTGGTGCCAGAACACAGCCTTGTTTGACCCCATTTGTTACTTCAAATGGTTCAGAGAACTCTCCATCAGTTTGCACACGTGCCTGCATGCCATCATGAAACTGCCGCACCATTGCTATGAATCTGGGTGGACAGCCAAATTTGGCCATGATTTTCCAGAGTCCATCACGACTAACAGTGTCAAAAGCTTTGGTGAGGTCAACAAACGTCATGTATAGATCTACATTCTGTTCTTGGCATTTCTCCTGAAGCTGTCTTGCTGTGAAGATCATGTCTATTGTCCCTCTGTCTTTTCTGAATCCACATTGACTTTCTGGGATAAGTCCCGTCTGATCAAGATGAACATTCAGACGATTCAACAGAATTTTTGCAAGTATCTTCCCAGCAATTGATAGGAGGGAGATGCCTCTGTGATTGTCACAGACTTGAGGATTTCCTTTCCGCTTGTATAGGTGGATTATGGATGCATCCTTAAATTCTTGTGGGATAGCCTCCTTTCTCCACATACAGTGAAACAACTCTGTCAGTTTCTCTGCCATGGGTAGCCCCCCAGCCTTGTAAACTTCGGCAGGAATTGCATCTGCACCTGGGGCTTTGCCAGATGATAGTTGTTGAACTGCTTTTCTTGTTTCCGTAACGGTAGGAAATTCATCTAACAGAACATTGCACTCTATCTGTGGAAGTCTGTCGATTGCATCCTCATTGATGCTTGATGGTCGATTAAGCACACTATTGAAGTGTTCTGCCCACCTTTCCAAGATAGCTTCTTTATCTGTGAGAAGAGTGTTTCCATCTGCACTGAGCAATGTGGTGGCTCCAGAACTCTTTGGACCATAAATGGTTTTCAGTGCATCATGAAATTTCTTCATGTCCTTTCTATCCGCAAAAGACTGAATTTCTTCTGTTTTCTTCCTCAGCCAGGAATCTTGCATGTCCCTAAGCTTGGTCTGAACTGTCTTACAAATGTTGCTGTAGGCTGCTTTCTTTGATACTGAGCTAGTATCATCTTGATGTGCCTTGTGCAATCGGTGCTTTTCTTCAAGAAGCCTCTGAATTTCGTCATCATTCTCATCAAACCAGTCTTGATGTTTGCGAGATGGATGGCCTAAGGTGCTTGCAGCTGAAGAAAGAACTGTTTTATGGAAAACTGTCCAGTTTTCTTCGGGGTCCTCTGAACTGAGATTCATTGCATCCAGTTGGTTGCAAATGTCTGTTAAGAAATCTTGTCTCATGCTGTCTTTATTCAGCTTTGAGACATCCAGTCTCTTAGGAGCTTTCTTGCCTTGAGGTCGCCTCGCAGGCTGTATTCTTAGGTTGAGTTTGCTGACAACCAGTCTATGATCTGTCCAGCAGTCTGCACCACACATAGTCTTTGTCACTTTAACATCCTGCCTGTCTGTTCTCCGCACTATGACATAGTCTATGAGATGCCAGTGTTTGGAACGGGGATGCATCCAGGATGTTTTGTTCCTATTAGGTAGACGGAAGACTGTGTTGGTGATTAGAAGGTCATGTTCAGCACACTTCCTGAGAAGCAAGAGACCATTGCTGTTGCACTTTCCAACCCCTTCTGGACCTATAACTCCTTCCCAGGTCTGGTGGTCTGTACCCACTCTGGCATTAAAGTCGCCAAGAAGGATAAGCTTGTCTGTACGGGGTGTTGCAGAAATAACATTGTCTAGGTCATCATAGAACTTGTCCTTGACCTCATCTGGATTGGTCATTGTGGGTGCATAAGCACTGACAATAGTTGCATGTTTATTGCCTGACAGAGGAAGTCTCAATGTCATTAGACGGTCATTAATGCCTTTTGGCAATCCTGACAGCTTACCAACAAGTTCTGTTTTGATGGCAAAGCCAACTCCTGCTTCACGCCTCTCTTCACTTTTGCGTCCACTCCAGAAGAAGGTGTATCCAGCACCAACTTCTTTGATCTCCCCAACATCTGCGAACCGAGTCTCACTCAATGCAGCTATCTGTATATCATACCTCCCAAGTTCTCTGCCCACAAGGGCCGTTCTACGCTGTGGTCTATCTGACCCAGCATTGTCCATTAAAGTACGCACATTCCATGCGCCAATCCGTAAGGGGATTACTCTAGCTTTTTTCTTTGTATTTCGACCGCTTAAGGGGATCCCCGCTGATCGCGGTTAACCAGCCAGGGGGTTTGAAGCAGGCAATTGTTTAGGGCACCTTTTCTAGCCCCTTCCCCATGCTACGGGGGTGAGCAGTGCGGTCCTAAATAGGTCTGCTCAGTCGCTCAGCCGACTGCCGAATTCTGCTTACTGCTTCTCCTCACAGAAAACGACCATTAGAACTGAGCCGCCTGTGTGCAGGTCTGCAACTACAGCTCCCAGTGTGTCCTACACCTGCTGCTTCGCCACTCGCCCATCGCCACAGGACTTTGTAGGTATGTGGGTGCAAGTGTGATGAAATTGTTGTGTATGCAAGTGCTTGTGTGTTGAGAAATAAGATGACATGCGCTATGAAATTGGATTATAGTGAGGAAGAGGTGCGCAACGTCAACCTCACTCTCTAGTCCTCGCCCAGCTGCGCCCAGAGGCAAGACACAGGTCAAGACGTCTGGAGTTGGGTTTGGATGCAGTGGATGACCGTAACATCTTTAGTGCCTTGTCACGCTCTGCATGTTCCACAACATGTTGCTGTATCGCTTTCTGAACCGTTGAATCAGGTGATTTCTTCCGCTCCATCTACCGAAACAGTCTTTGCATATCTGGACTAGGCATATCCAGACACACAGGTTTGATTTTGGAGTTTCCTTCTCCTAGATGAATTGCTGGCCACAGCTGAAGAGCTCCATCTACCCTTTCTTAGGTTTTGTTTAGAGACCTGTAAACTCCTAGGAGGACTGTCAACCAAGACTAATGAGTTCCCCCTGCCCAGCTAGATTTTTGTGTAGAGAACTAGCTTAACTCCTAGATGAGTTGCCTTCCAAGGCTAACGAGCCCCATCTGCACCGCATGACAACAGGTAGTACTGATTACATGTTACAGTAGCAGTTAAACTGACCTGACCTAGGTACACTCTTAGGTACACCCACATTGAACTTATAAATTTTGGTTCATAAAATTATATGAGCCGCATCGTGAGAAAACCAGATTTTTGCCTAGGCGAAAACAAAGGCGCAGATCAGCTTCGCGGTAACCGCGAAGCTGATCAGCGCCTTTGTTTTCTCTACACGGATAGTACAATTTCTCTTCTTCTTAAATCCAAAATTTCAAGCTTCTAGCCTGCTTCTGTGACTGTACAGGTTGGTTTGTGTCAGACCTGGTCGTAAACCCCGAAGACCGGTTTTCTTGCATCAAGGCTCATATTAAAAAAGCCTTCATTACAATCACGCCAATGTACTTACCAGATATTAGACTGTGGAGTAAAACTAGAGAGTTGCCATACTCCATTCTTCACCTCCAATGACTCGGGAGACATCCAGCGTATAGGCAGAAGATCACATCCTGTGTCATAGTAGTCCTCCTGCAGGAATAAAGAGTAATGTTGTGGTTTTAAGCATCAATGAAGCAATCCAACACAAACCACGGAAGATATTCAAGACGGAACTAAAAGCTTGCAAATACAAATTAAGGTTATACGTGCATCCTTTAGGTTGCACGTTATACGTTGTACTTAGGCTCCAAGAAAGTGTCTGTCAAAAGGATAAGGAAAAGAACCGAAGGACTCGGACTGATTCATTAAATGGCCGCGCCCTGTATAATTGGGTGCAACCCTGTCGCGGCATATTGAAAATATATGTGGAGTACTTTGCTTTCTTCCCACTCATCGTATGTCTAAATTCCCATAATCCATTGCGTGCAAAGTGTGGTTAAGATCACGAGACTGCGTCGCGCACGGACCGCGGAAACACCCTCGCGCATGCTCCCAATCGTCCAATCAAAGATGATCTTTTGAATGAATTCGCCCGAAAAGCGGGCTAATCTTTCGACTGCGCAATGCGCATTGGCATGCTCCGCCCACTGACAGAGGTCGTCAGTCAGCTGTTTACCGCCGCCATTTTTGAAGCTTTAAAAGCCACAGACAGTGCACTTTTTCAGGTGTTTATTTGATAACTGAACGGACTTGTCACTCAAAACGATTTGTCATAGGTAACGTGACAGAGGGGGTCGCGACACCCGACCTGAGCATCACGGCCAGCGTAATCTTTAGTCTTGCCAACAAAACCCGATTTTGTGCGATCCCAAATCTGTATAATACTCATACAACAAGGACCTTTGGCTACAGTTTTAGATGTTGGCTATGGTCAATTAAAGCGGACACGTGTGGCGTCTTGTTTATGTAATAATCATTTTTTTTTTCCTGTTACTCCCATCAATCAATTTCTGATTATTCTTGGGAGGTGTACATTGTACACTCCGGTGTGTTTTGCAGGATGAGCCTACATGCATTAGGATAGAACCTGTGTAGGGATCTTTAACCTGCACACGGGATGACTGTCCCTGCACAGGGGGCCTCCAGTTAACGTCCCGATCCGAAGGACGGCGCACTGTATCATGTCATTCCTGCAAATGACACAAAGTTAATCAAGTTCGGACCAACAAATTTTCCTCGCCGCCGGCGGGGATCGAACCCGGGACCTCTAGCACAAGAAACACTCTGCATGATGAAATTGCTCTCTCTTTCCTTCTTTCTATATATACTGCAGCACCCTCTCGCGAGGATTATGTTTCGTTTCATTATAGACTTGTTTCTTTCTTTTCTTTCTTCAGATACTGAGTTGATCAATTTCTGATCATCACCTCAGAATATTGAATTGCATAACATAAGACAAAACTTTCTAGCAGACAGCTAAATATTGCATTGATTTCGCTGAGTACAAGCTATTCCCATCTCATAAACTTGTGCATTGCAGTCCGATATAAAGAATGTCAATGGAATGACAGAAGAACAAAAAAATAAAGTATAATCTTTTAATCGCATTGTCGCCCTTGGCTCTGCGTGCGCAGATGTCAATTATAGACCGACTTCTATCGGAGACTATAGACTTTATGCTTCGATACACATCAATTTGTCTGATGTCATTTCCCTGATATCATAGTTCTGAATGGTTTCGCCGGACCATGTATGACCAGGGACTGTTAACCTGGCAGTTCCCTGGTATGACCAACAGTGTTGAAAATATTTCCTGGTCCTTTATAATAATACATTTGATTAACCGAAAAACGATGATCGGGGTGGAGGGGGGGGGGTGGGGGATTTTGTTACTTTTTCTTGTTTCTTTGATGCATTTTCTCATGTTTTTCAATCCTCTGAAATATTCTCTCTTCTTTATTTTGAAATTTAACAAATACAAGACGGTTGACCATGGGCACCGCCATATTAGCTTCCATATATACCAACCAAACATTGTTCGACCTTCCGGGACTAGTCTATGGTCTGAAATCGAAGTCCCTCATTCTGTCAGCTAAATAATAATTTGAGGGGTTGAGAAGTTTTCCATACGCTATATTAACATTGGTAATCTTTAACCAATAGATCTAGCCCTACTGTTCTCTTCTAGATGTTGGCTTTGGTCATTTAAAGTGGCCGCATGCAGACTTATAAGGGGGGGCGTCTTCTCAAGTCAACGTAATAGTTGAGTATATCAATATATTCCACCTTAATTTCTGCTGTATATACCCTGCATAGTCTACTCTTTCTTTCGTTTCAAAAATTTCAATACTGATTGCATAACATAAGACAAAACTATCAGATATTTAAAGCTAGTATCTCACTGGCATGCGAATTTCTGGCGACTGTTTTGCGAATTTTGTAGCGGACTTTCACACAACATTCGTACCAGTGTTGCACGAGTGTCACAAGTATTTCATGTGTCACGAACTGCGAACTGATAATGAAATTTTTAAACTTGTTTAAAAATTTTATGCGAGTTTTTTCACCAAAATATTTTGCAAGACTGTCACGCTTCTTGTGGGACGTTTGTGGGAGTGTCGCCAACTTGTCGCCGCAAAACTTTGGCACATTTACAATGCAAAATTTTTGCGACGCTCGTATGAATGTCGTGCGAGTGTGGTATGAAGTTCGCGCAACAGTCTTGAGAAAAAAAATGTGAACACCTCGCGACTATCTGGTGAGAAAATAAAACTAAGCAACATTCATTCCAATGTCACGCAACTGTTATACGAATGAAAATGAAAATAAGCTACATTCGTGGGAAAGTCGGGAGACACTCTCATGAATGTCTCGTGACTGTCGTGCGACAGTCGCGAGATATATTTTCAAAATTAGATTGAAACTCCCGAATTTGTTTCATAAACATCCATTCAGTGAGACTGCAACGTGAATGTTGTGTTTGTATCTTTAAATTTTGTCGAAAAATAGTGGCAAACTATTCACGAACTAGTCTCCAGTTGTCGCATTCCAGTGAGATAGGGGTTTAAGCAGATATATCTTTTTTTACGGTTTACCGAGTCAATCAATTTCTGACCATTACCTCAGGAGCTGTGGAATACCAGCTGCTTGACTGTTGAATGCTGATCACTCTTGGATCAGCTCTAGCAGTGAATTGTTGAGTAATAATTTACTGTTTGGAGATCAGTAAAGAGGATCAAATCACGAGCGCATATTCTTACAACTGACCAAAAAACTGAATAATTACTCAACAATTCACATGTACTTAAGCTGATCTATTACGATTCTAACACACAATAAACGGAATAAGTCACTGAAAATGTCAATATCGTTCAGCTTTCCGCAATTGCATTGTAGATAATCTCCGCCAAATATTTGACTGTTAAGCAGGTATTTACACATTTATTGCGTTTTTTATGCTCTAAAACCACGTTACCCCGTCTAACACTGCTTGATGAAATAGCTGATATCACAGAAGGCGCAAAGTAATTACGCTTATTGGCCCAGTGAAATCATTGCAAAATATTATAACACGTGTAATATAGGTGAGGTGTGTTAGAATTATCATATGATGTTGTTATTTTCCAGTGTAAGATTCTCTATTTGTTTTTCTATTTTGTAGTGATTCACAGAGGTTAAAAGTACTGTAGTTAGGCTGGTGAAACAGTTACAGAGTAATTTGGGTAAGTTTTGTTTACTATCCTTTTAACCTTGGAATGAAACATTGAAACATACAGCTATGGTCTTTAGCCATCATTATGAAAACTTTACCATGGATTCAATATACATCTCTAGATTCTTTTCAGCCGTAAAAATTGAAAATTTCATTCGAAAAATATTGATATTTTTTTCTCAAAACATAGGTTGTGGGTACATGTTAGAACCGCCTTGGCTAGGCATTTCTAACACCCACAATCTATGTTTTGTATCAAAAATAAGAAAAAAAGGTATACCGCCTGCAAACTCCAGTTTCTCTATATATAGAAGTGGGGTTTATGGGGGTATACATATCATTGATATGTTATTTCTGATGTTATGCAAGATATTTAAGTTTTTCAGTGATAGTAATGTTACATTGATCACGAAGCATTAATGCCACCCCAGCATTAATTTAATAAATTTTATAGGGAGTACAATCATGACAACTTGCCCATGATGCAATATACAGATTTTTTGAGCTTTAAAAATTGAACATTTTCAGCTGAAAAATTGATATTTTTCTTATTATTGCTCAAAACTTAAATTATGGGTACACACGTTAGAATCGCCTCGGCGAGGCGTTTCTAACGAGTACCCACAATCTATGATATGAAGCAAAAATAAGAAAAATAGGTATACCCCTGCATACCCCAGGCAGTTTTGCTATATGAAAGTGGGGTTCAAGGGGGTATACATTACACGGACATGTTTTCGTGATGGCGTAGTGGTAGAGTGTGGAACTCCGAATAGAGAGGTCCTGGTTTCAATCCTGGTTTCAATCCCCACATGCGTCACCTTGTTGTGTCCTTGAGCAAGACACATTAACTCCCTACAGTACTGGTTAAACCCAGGAAGAGTTGGGTCCATCCTGACATGACTGAAAAATTGTACGCCTCTATACAAAGCAACAATAAGTTTCATACGGATATATATGGAAATAACCATGAGTGTAATATTCATATTTTCAATGAAAATTTACATTGTTTTTACATATGTCATCAATTACGTCTCATATTGAATTCCCATAAAAGTGATAATACATGTCATGTGTGTTCATAACACTTTTTATGACAGGAAATTATCCACTAGCATGTGTGAGACAAGCCAAGTTCTGCTTGCGGGTGTGCCAGGTGGTTTTTCTCGGGGTTCTCTTGTTTCTGCCCACATAAAGTACTGATTGGTCATAGATCTAGGGTACACGCTAGAACCGCCAAATATAAGGAAAAATAGATATACGGTCCAAGATGTAACAGCGGTTTTATAAGCTGTAACAATTTAAAATTTCAGTTAACACCTTTTGATAAAACGAAAATCTTTGATATTTATATTTTTGTTTTAGCGATGCCACTGTTGCTGAAACGGGTGCTGAAACCGCCACATCCCGATTTGTGCCAACAGTATCCGATTATGAGATCCGTCAGCTCATAGAGAACCATAAGAACAGAAACACAAAGAAAAACACAAACTGGGCTGCAGGGGTCTTTTCCTCTTGGAGAAATGCTGCTGGACCTGAATTCGTGCCGGAAATACAGTTAATGACAGTGGAGCAGATGAACCATTATTTGAGCAGATTTGTGGTGGAAGCGCGGAAGAAAGAAGTCGAACCCTATCGCCCATGGAAAGTATTTTGAGTTCAGTCGACAAAGCTCCAAAACGTACAATGGGGGCTAAAAGGACTTGGAACTCTCTAACAAACGGATAAGACATTACAGCCAAAATGGTATGTATCTTTTTGTTATATTTTGTCATTGAATGTCATGCCAACATGGCTCGTATTTCAGAAACTGCGTTTGTAAATTCACCCTTTTGTGGAGCACCTGAAGGAAAATTTGTCATTCTGTCACGTTCAAAAAGTTGTCACATAAATAGAATGAAAACCTGTATTGAAATAAAAAAAAGATCCAAGAATTTCCAGTGGAGAAAATAAATTTGAGAAAATGTTAGCAAGGGAAGTAAATATTTTGAAAAAAAAAAAGATCCTGAAAGATAGTGTTTGGCATGCGCGGATCCAGAAAATTTTCCGGGGGGGGGGGGGGGGGGGGGGGGGGGGGGGGGGGGGGGGGAAGGGGGGGGGAAAGGGGGGGAAAGGGGGGGGTCCAAATTCCCAGAAGGGGTCTGACGGAAAATTTCAACATGGGGGGGGGGGGGGGGGGCTGTGGCCAGACCCCCTGTCCCCCCCTCTGGATCCGCCCATGTTTGGACAGTAAATATTATAGAAATAATATGTGTAAACAAGTGGAACTTATGTCTGAATTAAATTGTACCAAATAGTCCGATTCTTAGCATTTATACGAAAAATTGAAATTGAGATCATTGCAGCTCTGTAAAAGTTGAAATCTCATTAGAAAAATTATGATATGTTTATTTTATGTGCTCAAAACATTAATTGTAGGCACACGTGAGAACCGCCTTGCTGAGGCGGTTTTAACGAGTACCCACAATCTATGCTTTGGATAGGCACATCCCTGTAAACTCCTGTTTTACTGTATAAAATAGGGGTTCAAGGGGGTATTTATTTCACGGACATGTCTTCTTGATGGTGTGTTTTTTTTTTTTCAGATGAGAAACCAATTGCAGATCTTTTAAGAAATATTTGGTGGCGTTAAATAGAGGCGCTTTCTACCGAAGACCACTAGCTGGACTCCCTATACGCTATGGCAATCAAGTCATTGGAGTAAATAAACATAAAAACATGATAAAAGTAATATGGGCACATGCTGAACTTTCTGGGAATTATACCAATCATAGCTGTAAAAGTACGTGTGTGACACAACTCTACATCGCAGGGGTGGATGAGCAAGAAATAATGCAAAGGACTGGACATAGATCTGAGAAAAGTGTACAGAAGTATAAGGTTGCTTCAAGTGAAATTCAGAAGCAAGTAGCCGCTATATTAGATCCTCCAAAGGAAAATCTAGTGCCCTATGAAACCTAAGCTGGAACTAGCCGAACACAATTGCTGCACTCCGCCTGAGCAGTCTGATACAGAGTCTGGTAGGGCAGTGCTTGGCGAGAGACGGCCTTATTTCGCCAACTGTAATGTTTGAGATATTAAATATTTGCTGAAGCCCACAGTTGTTGATATAGGCAATTCTTAAGTTTATGATATTTTTGATGAAAAATCAAGGCACACAAATTTGATTGGATATAAACAAAATTATCAACTTTGACCAAAAATCGATGTTTGTTATCATAATTGTTGGTTGATTTTATTTTGGTAACTTTGTTTACCTTTAGACTTTAATGAGGGTGACAAGAGACTTTAATGAGGGTTACAAAATGTTGCCTATTTCTGAAACGTAGTCACACTCTTGATTGTATTGAGGGTTGATGAATAAATTGTTTAAATTCATGATTTTAATGAATACCCACAAAGTATGTTCTATTTGCCTTTTTTTAGCTCACCTGAGCCGAAGGCTCACATGGTGAGCTTATAGGATAGCCATGCTCTGGCGTCCGTCCGACACCTGTTGTCGTCGTCCGTCCACAATTTCAAAGATCTTCTCCTCTGAAACCACTTGGCCAATCAAAGCCAAATTTTACATGAAGCATCTATAGGAAGGGGGAACCAATGTGTATATAAGAAATTCAGGTCACATGACCAAGATGGCCACTACGCCCATATATAGTAAAAACCCTTCAAAAATCTTCTCCAGAACCGGTGGACCGATTTCAAATTCAAAGAAACTTGGCATGAAGCACTCATGGCCTTGACCTATTTTACGGTAAGGTCAACATAGGTCGCCAATGCATTTGAATGAGGAAAACTTTTAAAATGTCATTTAAAGTGAAAGTCTTGCAGGAAATGGGCAGTAGGACTGAATATTAATGATTCTGAAAAAAAATGGACCACAGAGGCTCATGGCCCCACCCCGTGGCAATATACATGTATATCTCCATTTAATATTCAAACATCTCCTCTGAAACCGCTTGGCCAAACAAAGCCAAATGTTATGTGAAGCATGAACAGGAAGGGGTAACCAATGTGTATATAAATATAATCCAGGTCACATGACCAAGATGGCCGCCTTGCCCATGTATGGTAAAAACCCTTCAAAAATCTTCTTCTCCAGAACCAGTAAAACGATTTCAATGAAACCTGGCCTAAAGTATCGATGGCTCAAGTACTACAAAGTATATATGAATCATGACCCTGGGATGACCTGGGCCTATTTTACGGCAAGGTCAACATAGGTCCCCAATGCATTTGAATGGAGAAAACTTTTAAAAAGTCATTTAAAGTGAAAGTCTTGCAGGAAATGGGCAGTAGGACCGAATATTAATGATTCTGAAAACAAAATTGGACCCAAGGGCCTCATCTGCCCCCACCCCGGGGTATTGTATATGTATATTACCATAATATTCACACATCTTCTCCTGTGAAACTGCTTGACCAATCAAAGCCAAATTTTATGTGAAGAACATCTATAGAATGGGGGAATCAATGTGCATATAAATAATCTAGGTCACATTACCAAGATGGCCGCCATGCCCACATACGGTAAAAACTCTTCAAAAATCTTCTCCAGAACTGGTGGACCGATTTCAAAGTTTGCTTTGGTCGTAGTTTGATGTCTTTTTTTTTTTCTCTTTATTTATTTTTTTTAAATTTTATGACTACCCAATATAAATGAGAATTGTTACGTTACCATCTAGTTTATCACTCTGTAAATGCATCATGAGCAGTACATTGTTCTTAGAAAGTATAAATGTATGAACTGTGTTATGAGAAAATTGGTATTCGGTTGTTCTGACCAGGTCCTGGGTGTTTTGACCAGATCCGAAAGCTATTATACAACCACAGAAAATAGCTCTAGATTTGGAAATTTGGGTTAACAAACCTTATAGGGATTGAACAGCTATGCAAAAATCCAGTTTTTCAGAGGACGCAGGTCAGTCAATACCAGGGAAGCTCTCACTCACACATACATGTACTATCAGGGCCTTTGATTTGATTTAATTATGCAATGAAAAGTAATCAGGCTGATTTGTTTTGTATGTGATTAAGCTGATCTGTGATTGTGTTTGATAGTTGGATGTTTGTATCAAATAATCAGGGTGTCAGGTGTCGTATATGAGCCTTCGCACGAGAAGACCAACAATCTGGGTTTCTTACCAGGCCTGACAAATATCTGTCTGTACAGTCCTAGATTTAAGAAGCTTGAAAATTTGATTTAACAGGAAGAGGGATTTTACTATTCCTGTACTGAAAAGAAAGGCGCTGATCAGCTGTACAGTTACTGCACACCTGACCTGTGCCTTTGGTTTCGCATATGCAGATTGTTGGTTTTCTGATGCGGCGGCTCATATATGAAAATTAATTGTTCTTTAATGTTTATCACATGATTATTTTAATAAAGAATGAAACTTTCATTTTTGTTTGACTAAATCGAAAATGCAAAAGTTGGGAATGGCAGAAACTTACCAGAAAGTAATTAGTCAAATTATCCCTTGTATAGTTTCACAATAGACAGTATTTATTTTGCATTTTGTGTTGCAAAATTCAACGATTTTAGCTGACCTGAGCCGAATGCTCATGGATAGCTTATAGGATGGTACTCGAGTTGGCGTGCGTCCGTACAGTCACATTTTCAAAAATCTTCTTCTCTGAAATCCCTTGGCCAACCAAAGCCATTTTTTTTATCTACACAAGCTCTAAGGGAGTGGTTATCATTCGCACACACGGACGAACCATATAATAAGTTGCTTATTGCACTTTTCCGGGTTTCTGACGTTGAACACTTAAAGGGTGCAATATTTTTCTACATTATTATGGTAAGGTATTTCGGTATTTCAGATATCTAACACTCATGGTCATATCATATGAAACTTGTTTAAGAATACTTTGGTGAGTTGTGAAATAAGTACTCGTGTAAGATCATTTATTGCATAGCATTTATATTATTTTATTTTAAAGTTTTCATTGTTGTGTGTTTAGGATGCACGGCAATAGGTAAAACCTATTTATTTCATATTATTTCTATATAATGAAACAGTTAAAGGAAATTTATAGTCTATTCCTTACTAATGGAGCTGCAAATGAACTGTTCAGAAATCAGATACATTATCTGAGCCACGTCATGAGAAAACTGGCTCCTTTGCATAGGACAAAACAAAGACATAGATCTGATGTGCAGTTACTCTGATGTGCAGTGACTGCACAGCTGATCAGTGATTTTGTTCTAGCTTCAAGAATAAAAGAATAATATACATGTAGTTTCTCTTCTTGAATCTGAAATTTCAATCTTCTAGCCTTCTTCTGTGACTGTATATAGACCTGTTTATGTCAGACCTAGTAGGAAACCCAGAGGACAGGTTTTTGTCCCTGCTCATCTAGCATTTGCATAGCATCAAGCAGCATGGGAAAACCAACATTCTGCATAGGCGAAAACAAAGGCACAGATCAGCTTCGCAGTAACTGCGAAGCTGATCAGCGCCTTTGTTTTCACTACATGGATAGTACGCTTCCTCCTCTACTTAAGTCCAAAATTTCAAGCTTCTAGCCTGCTTCTGTGACCGTACAGCCTGATTTGTGTCGGACCTGTTCAGAAATCACATTGTTGGTTTTCCCACAAGGCAGCTCATACAGTTTCCACCTACCCTGAAAAGATCTTCTCCTATGCCATAGTCTCCAATCTTAAGGGTGAGGTCTGACATCAGGAGGCAGTTCCTTGCAGCAAAGTCACTGTGATGTAGGAAAAAAAGAAGTAACTCAAATAGCAGTAGATGAAAAGATAAAATGTGATACAAGGAATAAATTATGGACCATTAATGGACATATACAGTTGGACAAAAACTAGAAATTGGCTGCAAGCAAGGCTTTCAGTATACCCCCCGCAAAATTATCTGAAGCTGGCCAATAACTTCCTATGTCAAACATGCAGAAAATTTGTCAAGGATATCTTTTCAGCATTATAATTCTTCATGTACATCCTCAGTATGCCAGTCACAAGATATTAAGTGAGGTTGATTTCACTGTATGCACTATGATCATTATTGTTTATCATGAGAAATGGTAAAAGATTGGCTAAGTAAAATGAAAGCTGTAAATTTGTCAAAAATTAATTTTTCAGCATGAAAATTATTCATGCACATCTAAAATTTATCTGGAACAAATCTACAAAGAATTTAAAATAAACACTCAAAGCCCTAAGAGGAGCTGATTTCACAAAGTATGCACTATCAACCATTATTGTATATTAGCAATGGTAAAAATGACTATGTTGAAAAATGCTGTAAATTTGTCAAAAATTATTTTTTCATCATTATAATTCTTCATGCACATCTTCAATATGTGTGGAACATGTCTGTAAAGTATTGAAAAGAAATACTGAAAGCCCTAGGAGGAGTTGATTTCACAAAACATGCGCTACCAACCATTATTGAATAAGCAATGGTCAAAAAATGGCTATGTTAAAAATTGCTGTAAATTTGTCAAAAATTATTTTTTCATCATTATAATTCTTCATGCACATTTTCAATATGTGTGGAACATGTCTGCAAAGTATTGAAAAGAAATACTGAAAGCCCTTGGAGAAGTTGATTTCACAAACTGTGAACCACCAACCATTATTGTATATAAGCAATGATCCAAAAATGGCTATGTTGAAAAATGCTGTAAATTTGTCAAAAATTATTTTTTCATCATTATAATTCTTCATGCACATCTTCAATATGTGTGAAACATGTCTGCAAAGTATTGAAAAGAAATACTGAAAGCCCTAGGAGAAGTTGATTTCACGAACTATGCACTACCAACCATTGTTGAATATAGGGATCAACCATGGTTTTCAGTGTTCAAACATTCGATGGATCACGAGGAAGGTGTTTGAACACAAGGCCGCAGGCCGCGTGTTCAAACACCTTCCGAGTGATCCAGCGAATGTTTGAACACTGAAACAAACCATGGTTGATCGCTATTCTTGCATTTTCACTCTAATCCACTTAAAATCGCTTGAAAATAACATTAACAACGTAAAAACGCACCAAAAACCGCGGAGCTTCTTCAACGTCGGCCATTTTGTTTCTATGAAATATATGACGTCACGTCACTTTGACCAATGACGTCGGCCAAAACCCATGTTCAAACGGCACGTGAATTTCATTATTTGAACATGGGTTTTGCGGTTTGAACACGGCTTTCGACCAATCAAAAACGGCTTCAAACAGCTATGTGCATAGATATCTATGCAAGAATATGGCAATTATCCAAAATTGGCTAAGTTCAAAATGCTGTAAATTTGTCAAAATTCATTTTTTCAGCATAATGCTTCTTCATGCATATCTTCAATATCTCTGGCACATGTCTGTAAAGTATTGAAAAGAAATACTGAAAGCCCTAGGAGGAGTTGATTTCACAAAACATGCACTACCAACCATTATTGTATAAGCAATGGTCAAAAAAAGGCTATGTTAAAAATTGCTGTAAATTTGTCAAAAATTATTTTTTCAGCATTATAATTCTTCATGCACATCTTCAATATATGTGGACCATGTCTGCAAAGTATTGAAAAGAAATACTGAAAGCCCTAGGAGAAGTTGATTTCACAAACTATGAATCACCAACCATTATTGTATATAAGCAATGTTCCAAAAATGGCTATGTTGAAAAATGCTGTAAATTTGTCAAAAATTATTTTTTCATCATTATAATTCTTCATGCACATTTTCAATATGTGTGGAACATGTCTGCAAAGTATTGAAAAGAAATACTGAAAGCCCTAGGAGGAGTTGATTTCACAAACTATGCACTACCAACCATTGTTGAATATGGCAATTATCGAAAATTGGCTAAGTTCAAAATGCTGTAAATTTGTCAAAATTCATTTTTTAGCATAATACTTCTTCATGCATATCTTCAATATCTCTGGCACATATCTGCAAAGTATCAAAAGAGAATATTGAAAGCTGTAGGAGAAGTTGATTTCACAAAGTATGCACTATTAGCACTATGGCAAACATTCTATGTATAGGTTAAAAAAGTCCCATAACTCTTGCAAAACTGACCCTTTGGCCCCTAAATTCATATCACACATGTGTTGTCTAATGGTGCAGGTGTGTTGAAAATTTGAAGAACATCGGGCAAAAACTACTTAAGTTATTTAGCAAAGATGTCAAAATGTTGACGGAATGACGGAATTACGGAATGACGGAATGACGGACAGGCTGAAAACAGTATACCCCCCTAAAACTTCGTTTTACGGGGGGTATAATAAAAGCAGCAAATGTTTGTTCCCTTGGTTTCATTTTAACCAAGTCATAATTTTTCAGTCATGTAAGGATAAAGCCAAATACTAAGCCAGTATATGTGCCTTGTCCATGAAGAACACGACCTGATGGAAACTAGAAATTGGCTGCAAGCAAGGCTTTCAGTATACCCCCCGCAAAATTATCTGAAGCTGGCCAATAACTTTTAAGTCAAACATGCAGAAAATTTGTCAAGGATATCTTTTCAGCATTATAATTCTTCATGTACATCCTCAGTATGCCAGTCACAAGATATTAAAACTTGAGGTTGATTTCACTGTATGCAAAAAATGGCTATGTTAAAAATTGCTGTAAATTTGTCAAAAAATTATTTTTTCATCATTATAATTCTTCATGCACATTTTCAATATGTGTGGAACATGTCTGCAAAGTATTGAAAAGAAATACTGAAAGCCCTAGGAGAAGTTGATTTTGCAAACTATGAACCACCAACCATTATTGTATATAAGCAATGATCCAAAAATGGCTATGTTGAAAAATGCTGTAAATTTGTCAAAAATTATTTTTTCAACATTATAATTCTTCATGCACATTTTCAATATGTGTGGAACATGTCTGCAAAGTATTGAAAAGAAATACTGAAAGCCCTAGGAGGAGTTGATTTCACAAACTATGCACTACCAACCATTGTTGAATATGGTAATTATCGAAAATTGGCTAAGTTCAAAATGCTGTAAATTTGTCAAAATTCATTTTTTTTCAGCATAATACTTCTTCATGCATATCTTCAATATCTCTGGCACATGTCTGTAAAGTATTGAAAAGAAATACTGAAAGCCCTAGGAGGAGTTGATTTCACAAAACATGCACTACCAACCATTATTGTATAAGTAATGGTCAAAAAAAGGCTATGTTAAAAATTGCTGTAAATTTGTCAAAAATTATTTTTTCATCATTATAATTCTTCATGCACATCTTCAATATATGTGGAACATGTCTGCAAAGTATTGAAAAGAAATACTGAAAGCCCTAGGAAAAGTTGATTTCACAAACTATGAATCACAACCATTATTGTATATAAGCAATGGTCCAAAAATGGCTATGTTGAAAAATGCTGTAAATTTGTCAAAAATTATTTTTTTCAACATTATAATTCTTCATGCACATTTTCAATATGCGTGGAACATGTCTGCAAAGTATTGAAAAGAAATACTGAAAGCCCTAGGAGGAGTTGATTTCACAAACTATGCACTACCAACCATTGTTGAATATGGCAATTATCGAAAATTGGCTAAGTTCAAAATGCTGTAAATTTGTCAAAATTCATTTTTTCAGCATAATACTTCTTCATGCATATCTTCAATATCTCTGGCACATATCTGCAAAGTATCAAAAGAGAATATTGAAAGCTGTAGGAGAAGTTGATTTCACAAAGTATGCACTATTAGCACTATGGCAAACATTCTATGTATAGGTTTAAAAAGTCCCATAACTCTTGTAAAACTGACCCTTTGGCCCCTAAATTCATATCACACATGTGTTGTCTAATGGTGCAGGTGTGTTGAAAATTTGAAGAACATCAGGCAAAAACTACTTAAGTTATTTAGCAAAGATGTCAAAATGTTGACGGAATGACGGAATGACGGAATTACGGAATGACGGACAGGCTGAAAACAGTATACCCCCCTAAAACTTCGTTTTGCGGGGGGTATAATAAGAATTGAAGTTGAACTCAGTAACTCCCTCTTTGGTATCTGACACTATACTGCTAGGCAGATGCACTCCCAAAAATGAGACCATGATTTTTTCTTTTTAGTTCAGTTTTACATCCCTTTCAAGATTATTTCATCTCATATGAGACGAGCCAATCACTATGTGGGCAAAAACGTGAGGACCCCGAGAAAAACCACATGGCACACACGCAAGCAGAACTTGGTTTGTCTCACATGTGGCCAGTGCAGGGCTAGAACCCACACCAGACACAGCGGTGAGATGATCGAGTGATTAAGAAACAGCGCTTTTGAAGGCTCGGCCACCGGGGGGCCACTATCAGCACATGAATCAATTTATCAACTTACTGGTGTACAAAACCATTTTTGTGTAGACAGGCCAGTCCTGTGGCAGCATCGATAGCAAACTTGATGTATGGTCCTTTACCTTGGGATAACAGGTAGGACTTCAGGTCACCCTGGTAATGTAACAGAAATAAACATTGAAACAAAGATGATAATAGTGATAATCTCTATCTATTATTGAGATCCTAATGAATAAGTAGTGTGTAAAATGGCAATTTTAGAAGTTTGGAAGAGCATATATAAAATTACATAAAAATTAAAAGTAAACTAGAAAAAGTGCCTTGAGAGGCATGTATACCCCCGGCTGGTAGCTACCCACCCCCACCCCTAAGTCCACCGCCCCCAACCCAGACATGCTTACTGACACTGACACATTGAACCTCAATTCCTGAATTAAAGAGAGCACCCTCAACAAGTACATCTTAAAATTTGAATTTGCAAAAAGCACTAAAACCATTGGGAAGGGGGGTGTAGTAGAATGACAGACCAATTATAGAGCAGTATACAGAGCTGACTTGTATACTCAATCTAGGACTTGATCACGGACATTGAGGGTCAGGTCCTCGGTCCTAGATGGAAAATAGAATGTCATTCTTCAATAATATTAATAAAAAAAAAAAATTAAGATGTCCTAGATTTTGACCTCTAGCCTCACCCCTGGCATGTACCCTAGTGTCTAATGTCATTAGAAACAAGGCAAACCTTATAGAGTACCTATGGGGCAAGTATGAATGATTTCTTAACATGATAGTAAAAACCAGAGGACCAATGGTCCTGTTAACGCTCACCTAAGATCTGCTTCATATACCAATAAACATATTTGAATATTATGGCATTTAACCTCAGTGATGGGGGCAGATGAAGCCCTTGGGCCATTTTCTTTTTTCAGAATAATCAATATTCTGTCCATTTGCCAATTTCCTGCTGATTTTCCCCTTCAAATAACATTCTAAAAGCAGATGAGCCCCTGGGGTCCATTTTATTTCAGAATCATTAAAATTCAGTCCTACTGCCCATTTCTTGCAAGACTTTCACTTAAAATGACATTTTAAAAGTTTTCCCCATTCAAATGCATTGATGACCTATGTTGACCTTGTCATAAAATAGGTCAAGGTCACCACAGGGTCTTGATTTATATACACATTGTAGTACTTGAGTCATCCATACTTCAAGCAAAGTTTCGTTGAAATCCGTTCACCGGTTCTGGAGAAGAAGATATTTTAAGGATTTTTACCATATATGGGCATGGCGGCCATCTTGGTCATGTGACCTGGATTACTTATATACACATTGGTTCTCACTTCCTACAGATGCTTCATATAAAATTTGGCTTTGATTGGCCAAGTGGAAAAAAATCAGAGAAAACTAGAAATTGGCTGCAAGCAAAGCTTTCAGGATACCCCCCGCAAAATTATCTGAAGCTGGCCAATAACTTCCTAAGTCAAACATGCAGAAAATTTGACAAAGATATCTTTTCAGCATTATAATTCTTCATGTACATCCTCAGCATGCCAGTCGCATCTATAAGATATTAAAAGAATATACTGAAAGAATGATGTTGATTTCACTGTATGCACTATGATCATTATTGTTATTATGAGAAATGGTAAAAAAAATGGCTAGGTTAAATAAAAGCTGTAAATTTGTCAAAAATTAACTTTTCAGCATGAAAATTATTCATGCACATCTAAAATATATCTGGAACAAATCTACAAAGAATTTAAAAGAAACACTGAAAGCCCTAGGAGGAGTTGATTTCGCAAAGTATGCACTACCAACCACAATTGTATATAAGCAATGGTCAAGAAATGGCAATGTTGAAAAATGATGTAAATTTGTCAAAAACTAGAAATTGGCTGCAAGCAAGGCTTTCAGTATACCCCCCGCAAAATTATCTGAAGCTGGCCAATAACTTCCTAAGTCAAACATGCAAAAAATTTGTCAAAGATATCTTTTCAGCATTATAATCCTTCATGTACATCCCCAGTATGCCAGTCACATCTATAAGATATTAAAAGAATATATTGAAAGCTTGAGGTTGATTTCACTGTATGCACTATGATCATTGTTTATCATGAGAAATGGTAAAAATTGGCTAAGTTAAATAAAAGCTGTAAGTTTGTCAAAAATTAAATTTTCAGCATGAAAATTATTCATGCACATCTAAAATATATCTGGAACAAATCTACAAAGAATCTTAAAGAAACATTGAAAGCCCTAGGAGGAGTTGATTTCACAAAGTATGCACTACCAACCATTATTGTATATAAGCAATGGTCAAGAAATGGCTATGTTGAAAAATGATGAAAATTTGTCAAATATCACTTTTTCAGTATTATAATTATTCATGCACATCTTCAATATGTGTGGAACATGTCTGCAAAGTATTGAAAAGAAATACTGAAAGCCCCAGGAGGAGTTGATTTCACAAACCATCATTGTATAAAAGCAATGGTCAAAAAATGGCTATGTTAAAAAATGCTGTAAATTTGTCAAAAATTAGTTTTTCAGTATTATAATTCTTCATGCACATCTTCAATATGTGAGGAACATGTCTGAAAAGTATCAAAAAGAAATACTGAAAGCCCTTGGAGGAGTTGATTTCACAAAATGTGCACTACCAACCATTTTTTGTATATAAGTAATGGTCAAAAAATGGCTATGTTGAAAAATACTGTAAATTTGTCAAAAATTATTTTTTCAGCATTATAATTCTTCATGCACATCTTCAATATGTGTGGAACATGTCTGCAAAGTATTGAAAAGAAATACTGAAAGCCCTAGGAGAAGTTGATTTCACAAACTATGAACTACCAATCATTATTGTATATAAGCAATGGTCAAAAAATGGCTATGTTGAAAAATGCTGTAAATTTGTCAAAAATTATTTTTTCAGCATTAAAATTCTTCATGCACATCTTCAATATGTGTGGAACATGTCTGCAAAGTATTGAAAAGAAATACTGAAAGCCCTAGGAGGAGTTGATTTCACAAACTATGCACTACCAACCATTATTGAATATGGCAATTATCGAAAATTGGCTAAGTTCAAAAAGCCGTAAATTTGTCAAAATTCATTTTTTCAGCATAATACTTCTTCATGCATATCTTCAATATCTCTGGCACATATCTGCAAAGTATCAAAAGAGAATATTGAAAGCTGTAGGAGGAGTTGATTTCACAAAGTATGCACTATTAGCACTATGGCAAACATTCTATGTATAGGTTTAAAAAGTCCCATAACTCTTGCAAAACTGACCCTTAGGCCCCTAAATTCATATCACACATGTGTTGTCTAATGGTGCAGGTGTGTTGAAAATTTGAAGAACATCGGGCAAAAGCTGCTTAAGTTATTCAGTAAAGATGTCAAAATGTTGACGGAATGACGGAATGACGGAATCACGGAATCACGGAATTACGGACAGACTGAAAACAGTATACCCCCCTAAAACTTCGTTTTGCGGGGGGTATAATCACTTTTTCAGTATTATAATAATTCATGCACATCTTCAATATGTGTGGAACATGTCTGCAAAGTATTGAAAAGAAATACTGAAAGCCCTAGGAGGAGTTGATTTCACAAAATATGCACTACCAACCATTAATGTATATAAGCATTGGTCAAAAAATGGATATGTTAAAAAATGCTGTAAATTTGTCAGAAATTAATTTTTCAGCATTATAATTCTTCATGCACATCTTCAATATGTGTGGAATATGCCTGCAAAGTATTGAAAAGAAATACTGAAAGCCCTTGGAGGAGTTGATTTCACAAAGTATGCACTACCAACCAGTATTGTATTTAAGCAATGGTCAAAAATGACTATGTTGAAAAATACTGTAAATTTGTCAAAAATTATTTTTTCAGCATCATAATTCTTCATGCACATCTTCAATATGTGTGGAACATGTCTGCAAAGTATTGAAAAGAAATGCTGAAAGCCCTAGGAGGAGTTGATTTCACAAAATATGCACTACCAACCATTCTTGTATAAGCAATGGTCAAAACATGGCTATGTTAAAAATTGCTGTAAATTTGTCAAAAAATATTTTTTCAGCATTATAATTCCTCATGCACATTTTCAATATGTGTGGAACATGTCTGCAAAGTATTGAAAAGAAATACTGAAAGTCCTAGGAGAAGTTGATTTCACAAACTATGAATTACCAACCATTATTGTATATAGGCAATGGTCCAAAAATGGCTATGTTGAAAAATGCTTTAAATTTGTCAAAAATTATTTTTTCATCATTATAATTCTTCATGCACATCTTCAATATGTGTGAAACATGTCTGCAAAGTATTGAAAAGAAATACTGAAAGCCCTAGGAGGAGTTGATTTCACAAACTATGCACTACCAACCATTGTTGAATATGGTAATTATTGAAAATTGGCTAAGTTCAAAATGCTGTAAATTTGTCAAAATTCATTTTTTCAGCATAATACTTCTTCATGCACATCTTCAACATCTCTGGCACATATCTGCAAAGTATCAAAAGAGAATATTGAAAGCTGTAGGAGGAGTTGATTTCACAAAGTATGCACTATTAGCACTATGGCAAACATTCTATGTATAGGTTTAAAAAGTCCCATAACTCTTGCAGAACTGACCCTTTGGCCCCTAAATTCATATCACACTTGTGTTGTCTAATGGTGCAGGTGTGTTGAAAATTTGAAGAACATCTGGCAAAAACTACTTAAGTTATTCAGCAAAGATGTCAAAATGTTGACGGAATGACGGAATCACGGAATCACGGAATGACGGAATGACAGAATGACGGAATGACGGACAGGCTGAAAACAGTATACCCCCCTAAAACTTCGTTTTGCGGGGGGTATAAAAATCTTCGAAAAGTGTGTATGGACGACAGACTGGCCAAGGTCAAGAGATGACCTTGACCTAAATTAATATACCTTCATCTAATCCATTAGTTGTTTGCATCTACCACTTTTCAGATCCCAGGCTGAAATAGTTTTCAAAAAATAGCTAATTTCCACTTTTCCCATTATAAGTCTATGGAAACTTTAAGTTACCATAGCAACCACAGTTCTTATCCGACTGAAATAAAAAACACAAATTATGTAGAGGCTACTGTCAGGAACATGTATACAAAGTACAGGATTCATCCACTTGACAGTTTCTGAGGAGAAAATTTTTGAATGTTTTTTTTTTTCAAAATTTTGCCCTTTATGGGGCCCCAGCAACCAATCAAAATAAAGGATTAGGACAAAACTCGCAAGAAACGTCAAACACTACTCAATAAACATTTCTGCAAAAACAAAATTCAAATGTCTGCAATTTTAGTGGAAAAATAGCCGATTTCCACTTTTCCCATTATAAGTCTATGGAAACTTTAAGTTGCCATAGCAACCAGAGTTCTTATCCGCCTGGAATAAAAAACACAAATTATGTAGAGGCCACTGTCAGGAACATGTATACAAAGTACAGGCTTAATCCCCTTGACAGTTTCTGAGAAGAAGATTCTTGAATGTTTTTCGAAATTTTGCCCTATATAGGGCCCCTGCAACCAATCAAAATGAAGGATTACGACAAAAGTCACATGAAACGTAGAGGACTACTCAATAAACATTTCTACAAAAACAAAATTCAAATACAGTAGAAATCGCCGAATCGGCCACCTCTATAAGAGCTCCACCTTCGTAAGAGCGCCAGTTCAAACATTCCCGACTGCTTTCCCTATAAAATGTCTCTTTATAAGAGCGCCACCTCGGTATAATCGCCATCGGCCAGTTTTTACATTCCCAAAACACCAATTGTTCTTCATAAGACGGCCGCATTATTACCTGAGCAAATCTCCAATTATCAATAATGATCCATAATCGTTGATCAACCACAAAGTTCACAAAATAATCCAGTCACGTGTGCGTAAACGCGTGAAATTGTTATTGTGTCTAAAATACCTTGGGGGAAAAACCTGTTGTCCTTGGCTACACACTCACGCGAAGTCTCGCATAATCTCGTGTGTAGTTGTTTTATTTTGGTTTCATTCATTGAAGACACATTTCATGTTTTTGGGCCAAAAATCAAATCGGTAAGTAATTTTGCGATCTCTGATTATCAATCGATTCCAAAATATGTAATTCCAACTTTTCATCCGAATGCGGAATCCTGGGCCGAACTCCCTGCGATGCGAAAATCGCGTCGGAGTTTCGTCTTTTTGTCTGTGAAAAAAACAATTGATCAGTGATTTGTGGCGATCGTATGGAACATTAAGGGGTTTTGATATGATTTGTGAGTTTTGCGCTGCGAAATATGCTTGTATATGAACCTTTTCCCATTTTTTACGCGATCGGAGCGTGAAATATGGAGTGTTTCGGCCTTGTTAAATTCTGTCATTAAAAACTGCACAAGTACAAAATTGCTGCAAAAAGCATCCAATATGACGGCGTTGCAAAAAAAAAAAAAAAAAAAAAAAAATGTCCAGGTACAAAATTACTAAATTACTGCAAAAAAAAAAAAAAAAAAAAAAAAAAAAAAAAAATATGCCCAGGTACAAAATTGCTGCAAAAAGCATCCAACATGAAGCCATTAAAAAAAAAAAAAAAAAAAAAAAAAAAAATAACTCTGTACTCCTATTGTGCCAATTTGTTTTAAAAACTAGATTAAAATCATTTTGTTGTCACTATTTGATGTTTTAAATACCATTGTTAAAATATGCATTCAGATATTGGAAAATGGTGATATTATTTTGCCATGCTGGCCTTTCTGACTGACCCTTCATAAGACAGCCACCTGTGTATAACAGCCAGTTTAGCTTACTCCCAAAGGTGGCGCTCTTATAGAGGTTTGACTGTATCTCCAACAAGACAGCAAACACTGGCAATTTTCACTTTTTTCCATTATAAGTCTATGGGAAGCATAAGTTGCCATAGCAACCAGAGTCCTTATCCGATCAAAACAAAAAACACAATTATTCTTTCCCCCTACCTGTAGATGGTGTATGTGTAATATGAGAACAATCGGCTCAGCGGTTTCAGAGAAGAAGATCTTTGAAAGTGTGGACGACGGACGACGGACGGACGCCGGAGCATGGGTATACTATAAGCTCACCTATGAGCCTTTGGCTCAGGTGAGCTAAAAAAAACCCTATGGAATCCGCCATTTGGATTAAAGGTAAAGGTAAGCAATGATCTGGAACTGGCACAATTAGAACTGAAGTAAATGAAAATAAAATTGAGATCCTTTAAAAGCAGTGAGCATATTAATGAGAAAAGGGATGGGCCATAGTAATACTGTGACGAACAATTTTAGTTGCAAAAATCACATAAAATGTAGAGGACTATTTGATAAAGATTTCTGCAAAAACAAAATTCAAATATATGCGATTGAACCAGAAAAATAGCCAATTTCCACTTTTCTCATTATAAGTCCATGGAAACTTTAAGTTGCCATAACAACCAGATTTCTTATTTGACTGAAATAAAAACACAAATTATGTAGAGACTACTGTCAGGAACATGTATACAAAGTACAGGCTTCATGCCGTACTGACAGTTTCTGAGGAGAAGATTATTAAATGTTTTTCAAAATTTTGCCCTTTATGTGGCCCCAGCAATCAATCAAAATAAAGAATTAGGATAAAAGGTCACGTGATACGTAAATATCTATTCAATAAACATTTCTGCAAAAACAAAACTCAAGACTTAGTAGTATCTGCAATTGGACCAGAAAAATAGCCAATTTCCACTTTTCCCATTAAAAGTCTATCGAAACTTTAAGATGCCATAGCAACCAGAGTTCTTATCTAACTGAAATAAAAAACACAAATTATGTAGAGGCTAGTGTCAGGAACATGTACACAAAGTACAGGATTCATCCACTTGACAGTTCTGAGGAGAAGATTTTTGAATTTTTATTTTTTTCTCAAAATTTTGCCCTTTATGGGGCCCCAGCAACCAATCAAAATAAAGGATTAGGACAAAACTCACAAGAAACGTCAAACACTACTCAATAAACATTTCTGCAAAAACAAAATTCAAATGTCTACAATTTTAGCCGAAAAATAGCCGATTTCCACTTTTCCCATTATAGGTCTATGGAAACTTTAAGTTGCCATAGCAACCAGAGTTCTTATCCGCCTGGAATAAAAAACACAAATTATGCAGAGGCCACTGTCAGGAACATGTATACAAAGTACAGGCTTAATCCCCTTGACAGTTTCTGAGAAGATTTTTGAATGTTTTTCGAAATTTTGCCCTATATGGGGCCCCTGCAACCAATCAAAATAAAGGATTAGGACAAAAGTCACATGAAACGTAGAGGACTACTCAATAAACATTTCTGCAAAAACAAAATTCAAATATCTCCAACAAGACAGCAAAAACTGGCAATTTTCACTTTTTTCCATTATAAGTCTATGGGAAGCATAAGTTACCATAGTAACCAGAGTCCTTATCCGATCAAAACAAAAAACACAATTATTCTTTCCCCCTACCTGTAGATAGTGTATGTGTAATATGAGAACAATCGGCCCAACGGTTTCAGAGAAGAAGATCTTTTAAATTGTGGACGACGACGGACGGACGGACGACGGAACATGGGTATACTATAAGCTCACCTATGAGCCTTCGGCTCAGGTGAGCTAAAAAGTACAGAAAATACAATTATTAAAGAAGTTCTAGATTTTGACCTCTGGCCCCACCCCCCGCATATAGACCCTAGAGTCTGAATCTTACATGGTACCTATGGTCTAAGTATGAATGCCTTCTGGCAAGACTTACTGGATGTCAAGAAAACAGACTTACAGAAAGTTTATCATGGTATATATCATATAAAAATGTGTCCTAGATTTTGACCTCTAGCTCCACCCCTGGGGACAGTAACCAGGATTTGGTGACATTGAATATGAAAGCAAACCCTAAAGGGTATCTATGAACTATATAAGAATACGTTCCTATGATTGTTTGTTAAGATATGAACTTAAGAGAAGAAACATTAATATTGTAAACAGCACATTTTAAAGGTGACCTAGATTTTGACCTCCAGCCCCACCCCCGGGCATGGACCCTGGGGTCCGAACTCATGGAAACAAAGCAAACCCTATAGGGTACCTATGGTCCAAATATGAATAGTTTCTGACTATTGGTTCATGAGATATACACCTCTAGAGAAACTTTAACCAAAACTTTGACAAATTCTACGAACTTTCCGGAATTACGAACGAAGAAACGAACTAACGAACGAACGAATGAACATACGAACGGAAAAGCGAAAACTATATACCCGTCGGCATAAATGCCCGGGGTATAAAGATTGAAGGGCACACACTTATCTGGATGTAGAGACTGGAAATTCTGGTTTTGATGTGCTTTGAAAGTGTCGAATCCAACATATTCATAAATATTCAAAATATTACATGAGCCGCTGCATCAGAAAACCAACAATCTGCATATGCGAAAACAAAGGCGCAGACCAGCTTCATGGTAACCATGAAGCTGATCGGCGCCTTTGTTTTCGCTAAACGGATAATACAATCCCTCTTCTTCTTAAATCCGAAATTTCGTGCTTCTAGCCTGCTTCTGTGACTGTGCAGGCCAGTTTATGTTGCGTCTGGTCAAGAACACAAATTGTTGTTTTTCTCATGTGAAGGCTCACATACCAGTGCAGGGAACTCCATTATAACCAGGAATGGCAGAGTTTCTGTACACTGACCCAGGAGCTTCAATATGTTCACATGCTCTAGTTCTCTGAAATAAACATTGTTATTTAGATAAATCATTTTAGATAAACATTTTACTCTTCTTCGTAATTTCATATCTTCATGGTATTCATATCAGATTTATATAATTCTATACTTGATTATCTTTCCTATGAATCTGGAAATAACATTTGAGCATAAGAAAACCAACAATTTGCATAGGCGAAAACAAAGCCGCAGATCAGCTGTGCAGTAACTGCACAGCTGATCAGCGCCTTTGTTTTCGCTGCACCGATTCTTCTTAAATCCAAAATTTCTTCTATGGCTGCACATACCGGTTTGTGTCGGACCTGGTCAGAATCCAAATTGTTGGTTTTCTCATGCACAGGCTCATTTGCACTTGGTTCAAATCTATGTACATGCATGCCTGTCCAAGGCTGGTATTCTCTCAACTTCTGTTGCTTTTCTCAAATACAAGATCACAAAAAGATGAAGTCTATGACTTTAAGAACATGTTAACATGTTCCATGAGCTTTCTGCATGATTGATGTATTTCATGTTTAAACATATCATTTTCTTTTTATTTTGGCAAAATGTATCAAGGATAATGTACACCATGTATATCTGCTTCATTTGGGACTTACCTATATGGATTAACCTCCTCAAGAAACAGTTTCTTATCTGTAGGAGAAGCATCATCTTTCAGTATCTTGACAACAACCTTGGCCCGGTGACCATCTGGGGAGAGTCTATCAGCTTCTCCTTGTAGAACCTTTACAAGAAACAATATGAGCCGCCTTGTGGGAAAACCAACAATGTGGTTTCCGAAAGGGTCTGACACAAATCAAGCTGTACAAGCACAGAAAAGAGCTAGAAGCTTGAAATTTCAGATTTAAGTAGAAGAGGAATTGTACTATCTGAGTAGCGAAAACAAAGGCGCTGATCAGCTTCGCAGTTACTGCGAAGCTGCGCTGATCAGCTTCGCAGTTACTGCGAAGGCTCAAGCTGATTTGCGCCTTTGTTTTCGCCTATGCAGATTGTTGGTTTTCTCATGCGGCGGCTCATTTATCAAGAATAGATATTTATATGGAAGATGCTTACACGTAAAAGATGTTTAATCTAAACCAATTGTAAAAACTTTATTTTATGTTTCACTTCTTTTTCAATCATGATGAAATATATGGCCAACTGACTATCAGATATTTTGGTGTCATCACTTAAAACAGTTGTTTCGGGTATTTTTGTAAATTTGGATAACATACAATCCAACTCTCTTTAAAATATAATAAAATATAAAGTTTTGAACCTTTGGAAGCAGTAAAAACATTAAAAGCGAGAAACTGTCGAATATATTGGGCAATTTCGGGTAATGAACCCTCTAATGAACCCTCTATAGCTCTACTTTTAGTTAATGTACATGTAATTAAATCAATAAAACTAAATTACGAATACTGCAAGTTTTACCTGTCCAAACCATCCAAGGCCTATTTCTTTCACATAGAACAAATAACTTCTTGGGAAAGACTTGTACACAGCTGAAAGAGTAAATTACTACATATATATATTTCATAAGTAAAGACAGTTAAAACCATCTTGAAAGCTATATGTGGTACACTAAGACAGCTTTATAACACGGTTTTGTTACAACATGGTTTCGGATATAACACTGATCATTGTTGGATACCCAACTGGACTATTTTTGCTATATGTCTATACATTTACCCTCATTAAAACACGGTTTGGATAGCTAACACAGAAATTGGCTTGGATCTCAGCAATAGTGTTATAAAGAGGTTGAGGTGTACTTTAATTTTGACTAAAAGCTATTCATTTACTGACATACCAAGCATGATTTTCAATGAAAAAATTCTAAGAAAAATAATTGAGCCTTCACATGAGAAAACCAAGGATTTGCATATGTGAAAACAAAGACTCAGATCAGCTGTGCAGTAACATGCACAGGCTTAAATTTCATTAATAGCGATGCTCCTGAGTCGCTCTTATGGTAGAACGTGGTTAAAATGTTCCAGTACCTTAATTAGGCTGCGTATTTGCGTAATTACCCAATTAAAATATGAAAAAACGCAATTAATAACGATCTGGTAGTGTAAGAAAACGCAAAAGAAATCGCCGATACGCAATACCGGAAAAATCAATTGCGTACCGTTTTTTATCGGTGTGCACCGCACAACGGCTTACGCCGTCTACATTAAACAAAAATGTCATTGGACATGCGCAAATCGATCGATTGGAAGCCATTTCTTTTCTGTTTTTTCGTTGGTTGACTGCGATTTTAGTTAATTCTCTCAACCAATCAATGTTTCCCTTTTATTTTATGCTATGCAAAAGCGAAAGTAGAAGAAAATAAGGAAAGTACACCTCGAACATCATTTTTACCAAATTGTTTTCCATTTTACCCAATTGATTGAAAATAGAGTACGTAACAGAATTGAACTTACCCAATTAAAATTCCAGATATGCAATTGAATGAAAAAGGGGTGCGTAAATACCCTATAGGCTAAAAAATTAATTAAGGTACTGTTCTATTCTGCTCTTCTGTACATTGGTAGAAAAAAAATCTTTCGTCAACCGCAACCGGAATTGTTATTTTTGACGCCATTGTGACGTTGCAACACGCGCTGCTGCATTATACTAATTGATCAATTAGCTTTCCATATACTAGTAGTTTTATGTCGCCATCACGTTTCAACACGCGCTGCATTGTACTAACTGATAAACTAACTTTCCATAATGGTAATGGTTGGCTATGGTCACCATGGTGAATAAGCTGTCATATATGTAGCTTATTTTAAAATTATCTGCACAATGGGAGTAGAGCATCGCGACAAAGGTAGTGCCTTATTTCATATTATTAGTCTGTGAATCTCATCATAAATTTTCATACCATTCTCTCTATTGGTCTACAGGTCATCTCCTTAACTTTCAATTCTAATAGTCTAAGTGTATAAATCAGTAGCAACTTACTGACAAGTTTTGCCGCTGTAGTCTGTCTCTGTTCGTCAGAGCATGTTATTCTGGGTCTAAGGGCCCGGGACCCCACAGTCTTAGCCAGAATGTCAGGTAGGGGCTCGAACATGACACTGTCTGTGGCACTCTCGTTGGCGGGGTACATGGACACATTATTACCAGACTCCACTTCATCTTCAAAACTCTGGAAACAAATCGTCACAAAAAATTAACACAAGATTTTTAAGTGAATGCATTTTCAATGTGAGATCTATGTCAATAAGTTTTAAAAATAATAATTTCATTTAGCCTGTCAGGTATTTCAAATTTGAGCCTTGATGCGGGTTTGTACAGTCACAGAAAAGAGCTAGAATCTTGAAATTACTGCACAGCTGATCTGTGTCTTTGTTTTCGGATAGGCAAAAATCCAGTTTTCTCATGACGGGGCTCATTTAAAACAAAATTTGTCTAAATTTTCAACAAAAAATGAAGACTTTTTTCAATAGTTCAATTAAGTGAAGACTGATGTCATAAGCAATATCATTTATTAGTTCTTTCATTAATTTTGTTTCAATTTATCTTCTTCGAAAAAGGAAAAAAAAAGCTTTTATACCTATATAAAAATCAAAAATAAAGACTTGATACACAAATAATTTTGTGATTTAATCATTTCCATACTGGAGACTTAAATGAATATCAATGACTTACAGAGAATCCATGTCTCTTGAAAAGATGACAAATGCATCCAAATGATAACAGTACACTACAACACAGTATAGCACCAGCGATCAATCCCAATACAAGATCCATTGAGTCAGCTACCAAGTATCATCATGTAAAATTTCGCACTATGCCTAAAACAGAATAAACATGATGAAAAAGAATGCCTGTTACATTACGAAAACATGCCCATATGATATACAGTAATTTTTTCAGGTCAAAAATCGATAATTTTCAGAGGAAAATTTTTGATATTTTTTTATTTTTGCTCAAAACATAGATTGTGGGTACACGTTAGAACTGCCTCGCCGAGGCGGTCCTAACAAGTACCCACAATCTATGTTTTGGAGCAAAAATAAGAAAAATAGGTATACCCCTGCATACCCCAGTTTTGCTATATAAAAGTGGGGTTCAAGGGGGTATACTTTACACGGACATGTTTTCCTGATGTATATCAGGGCTTTTTCTCTATACAAAACTTGGTCCGCTTTCTGGTCTTTTTTTTCCGAAAAAAGGATGTAAGAATTTTCAATTGACCTGAAGCTTTCCCAATCAACAGAAAAATCCCAATTTAAAAAGGTAAACTTTCCTAATCTGGTTAAAAATCAGGCTACTGTTTCCCAAATTTAAAGAAAAGTTGAGCCTTTTTCCGTATGTCATCGGTACCAAAATTTAAAAAAAATGTGTTGTATGCTCTATTTTAAATAGGACAGCAATCAATTACAGTTCAACCTCATTATATGGTATACAAATTTAACACGGCCATGCTATGGCCCCCAAAATGATTATGATTATGATTGTAAGCAACCTCATTATTATATAGCTATAAATATCAAATGATTAAAACATAGGGATAAAAGCCGAGTAACAAGTGTGCAGATATCAGACGATATCTGCACACTTTCTTGATATTGCACTGTTTGTTTAAAGCGAAAAATTCTGTTTATGAAAAATTCAACTCTAATGACGTCATCTTCATCTGACGTCATACCTAGCCGAAACGTCAGCTGAAGTTTGTCAAATTCAGATTTAAGCAATTTAAGCCGAAAAAAGAAAACAAAATGTCAACAATATTGATTCAATTGCAAAATGTGCTTCCGAAAAGTAACAGTGCAAAAATGATATCATCTGATATTGCACTAGTGCAAAAATGATATCACTTATGGATATTATCGCGGCCTTCGTGAAGATATTTCAATTTTGTAAGGCTAACTCTCAACAAAACATCAAATATGAGAAGCAGATATTTATATCTCGTTGGGATATCTACGGACGCTCGCAAGCTCGCGTCCTTCGATATCCCAACTCGGGACAATATTCACCGATATCAGTGCAATAACCCTATAATACAATGTAAACTGAAAGTTGATACTATTACACACCTTTAAAGCAGGATTGCACAGCTTGGACCCTAACCCAAATGTAATTCTAAAGCGTAATAACTTAACTTTGCTGAATTAATGGATATTCAATGTTCTCAACTTTTAAACCCAACAGGCCGATTGTACGGGTGATTGCTTGGACACTGGCTATCCACACGACGATTATGCGGATAATAAGAGATTATCATATGGCAATTTTCATATCATACCCCGTATCAACCTGAGACTTCCGTATCAGCCCGAGACTCCCATATCAGCCTGAAGGGCTGATATGGGAGTCGAGGGCTGATACGGAAGTCGAGGGTTGATACGGGGTATGATATGAAAATTGCCATATCATGATCTCTTTATCATATATTTTTATTGAAAAAAAAGTGTTTGATACAGTTCAATGCACAAAATGTTTCCCAACATAATTTCAAGTGGAAAAAAGAAAGAATGAAAAAAAAAATTCTGGTCACAAATTTTATTCAATAACATTTAACCATTAATACAGAAAATTCAAATACAAAAATTTGATTTATAAATTGAGAACAATTTACAACGTACTATTGAATAGAACAGAGCGCTCCGAATGTGGGGGTCACGCAGTGCTTGCACTAGTGGACGTTTTGGGCGTTTTTACATCCTGAAATGACTCTCGTACGTCGAAAAATGACACAGCAGACGTCAGCTGACTTCCACAAAAATCCTCCTACGCCCTATAGCAAGGCACACGACGTATTGTCAGAGATGAAAATTTACCTATTTTAGTGTATTGAAAACCATCTTTAAACTGTTTATTCAGGGATTAGTGACAGCGAGATCATGCCTCCAGGGTGTAAAGGTGTCTCATTTTAAGTGTTGAGCAGAGTTATTTGTGTCAAAACAATTAACAGATCAAGGTCAAGCGTGATCAATATTTACTGTTAGAGAGGTAGATTGGACTAAACCATTAATATTGGGTAAAACAGGAATAGTCCATTGTAGGTTGGAATATCAAAATTCTGAATGAATTTCATCACAATTAATCAATACACATTTTAAAACATTTTAACTGAACTTAGATATTTCCCACTTTACTTATTGTCACAAGATTTTTTCTTTCAAAACTTATTTTAAGCAAGTTGTAGAAAAAAAAAAAAAATAATAATAATAAAAATATTTAAGGGAGGTAACTCAATACCTTGAACAGACACTAGTAATAATAATAACAAATAATGATAATGAAAATGAAAAATAACATAGATCTACTATTATAAGGTTTAAAATAAAAATGAAATAGATATAATAACAGTAATAATGAAAATAAAAAATAAATAAATATAATAATAATCAAAATAAAAAAAAAAGAAATACATAAATTAACAATAATTTTCACATATTTATGATGTAAGCTGTATTGGTACAAAGAATACATACCCAGAGCATAGTGAGAGACTATTTCCCTAAAGGTGGCCACTAAATTACATGAACTAGTAACATTTGAATACATGCATCAAAGGTGCAAACAGTACAAAAATGACACTAAAACATGAAACAAATAGAACCACAACAGAATTTTCACCTTGGAAGTCCTCTGAGATGAAGTGACAAAATAATTTAATGAACGCATACACTCTCGACACGTCGCGGCACTGCGAGTAATCTCTGACTTCCAGATTTTTGGCCTGTGACTTCCAAATCTTAGAGGGTGGAAGTCACGACTTCCTGATCCAAAAAGTTAGTGCAAGCACTGGTCACGTGAGATGTGATATGAGGTTTGGGGTGTGATATGGGGGTGTGATATGAGTCCATATCTCCCTAGGGAGATATGGATTTTGACAAATTTTGAACTGATACATCATACAGCTTTCGAGATTTGGGGTGTGATATGGGGGTGTGATACGAGTCCATATCTCCCTAGGGAGATATGGATTTTGACAAATTTTGAACTGATACAGCTTTCGAGATATGGTGTCCCGATACGTGCATAGGACTTGCGCCTGTATCGCATATGTAAAAAGAACGTATTTTACAGTAAATATATGATAAACAGCATTATCCACATGACAGGGAAATCGATATTCAAATCTTGAATGTTTAAAAAATGGATACATATTAAGTTGATAAATATTATGCATTGGTTTCAAAACTGTAACAGAAACTGAATATTATCCATGCAGGAAATTTACTTTTAACACACCTACCAAACGATCCGATGGTCAACCGTTGGTTGAGAAAGAAAATTGATCGGAGCAATCGCCGGTTCCGCATCGGAGCACCTAAAAAGGTGAACAATTGTTGCATGCTCCGTGTTGTTAGATTAATAACTTTTCTTCCAGGACAAAAATCAAACACTGGGGCATTGTGTACAGTCTCTTACATATTCATTTGTCTGTGGTGTAAAGACAAGGTTGGGAAATTATCGTATTTTGTCTGAATCCATTTCAGCGTGAAAGTGTACCAGAAACCGACAGGTTTGTGTAGAAATCGGTTGTATTTAGGGCTGTATTTACATTTTTGTGTTGAGATTCAGGGTAATTTATATACTCTGACAAAGACTGTCGTGCAAATGTCACTTAGATTTGCATGTCCATTCAGCCAAGCAATTAGCAGAATATCTAAGAAAAAGACTCTGATCATTTTAGTTGAGCATCGGATCTGAATCCAAGTACTCCAAACACCTCATTAACAGAGTATTACATGGAGCTCCCATCATTAAAGTTATCTTTTTGAGAGAAGAGAAGCCAGTGCTTGCCTTATTAATGCTGAGCGCCAAGCAAGGTAGCCACTGGTACCATTTTTAACGTCTTTGGTATGACGCGGCCCGGATTAGAACCCGCGCCTCCCGCTTCCAAAGCGAACGCTCTAACCATTACGCTATCGGGACCGATAATAATTATCATTTTATCATAATTTTTAATCATCCGATTTTCAACCGAAATTCTCGGCTTCTTTTTCTAAAAGATCTACCAGCAATGTAATAAACATATATTTCGATCTTCACCTGTTCACAAAGCACTTCCTCATTCCATCATGTTGACACTTTGCAGGCCTAAATACAATATTTTCTATATGTCCTAGCTTGAATTTGAAATCAAGATTATAAATGAGCTCAAGAACTACACATTTTTGGCTAAAGGAATCCGTACATTTTAGAAAAATGAGTCAATTTCCTACAGCACAGGAAAAAATGGAAATAAAAATGGCAATTTTGTTTACGTTTTGGAGCTGTGCGCCGTTTTTTAAACAATCGGTCGGGTCACAAGACGTTTCGCCCCCAAGACGTTTCCCCCCAGTCGTTTCGCCTCTAATTTCCACCCTAGCCGTTTCGCCCCTCATACCCTAGATGTTTCGCCCACAATATCACCCCCCCTAGTCGTTTCGCCCCAATTTATTTATTCATTTATTTATTTATTTATTGAAACAGCCAAAAGGACAAAGTAGATAGATAGATAGATAGATAGATAGATAGATAGATAGATAGATAGATAGATAGATAGATAGATAGATAGATAGATAGATAGATAGATAGATAGATAGATAGATAGATAGATAGATAGATAGATAGATAGATAGATAGATAGATAGATAGATAGATAGATAGATAGATAGATAGATAGATAGATAGATAGATAGATAGATAGATAGATAGATAGATAGATAGATAGATAGATAGATAGATAGATAGATAGATAGATAGATAGATAGATAGATAGATAGATAGATAGATAGATAGATAGATAGATAGATAGATAGATAGATAGATAGATAGAGCATATTAATTAGAAGTAAACCACCCTTGGTGGATGAGCATGCTTTTCCACCGACGGGGTTTCTGTGGCTTGGCTCGGCTGTTCGTTACATTTGGTGGCAGCGGTGGGATAATGACAACTGCCAGAACGGAGTTGCCTTACCCATGTAGTCCCCAGGCCAAGACTCGGGGCGAGTCTTCTCGGAGGGGGAAGTAATGTAACGGGATAGTCTCCCTTGTAGAATACGTTGGTGTAACGTATTAGCGGCAAATTAGCGGATAGTAACATGCTAATCACCTTTTCGCCCCGGTCGAGGATCAAACCAGGGTCTCCTGCGTGCTAATCCAACACTCTATTGCGTCGCTGTAAAAGCCGGCTTGTACCGCAAGGCGATACAAGTGTGTATTATACCTAGCACTACTACATATAGATAGAGAGAGAGAGAGAGAGAGAGAGAGAGAGAGAGAGAGAGAGAGAGAGAGAGAGAGAGAGAGAGAGAGAGAGAGAGAGAGAGAGAGAGGTAGGTAGGTAGGTAGGTAGTGCTGCTCGGTGGACCTTAAGTGACTACTCCAGATTAACTAGTGTCTCTTCATTATTGTGCCAGATGAATTGACAGACCCTTGAAAAGAGACGAACTGTGGCCCGACTGTGTTTATTCTACAAAATTGTCCATTGCCTAGTAGCTATACCCATCCCAGACTACATACAGCCCAATCATAGGATCTCCCGATTTTGCCACTCTATGACTTTCAGGCAAATCCATACTGGCAAGGACTATTACAAGTACTCCTACTTTCCATTGGCAGTCGTACAGTGGAATGCCCTCAAAGCCAATAATGCAGCTTCTCCTCTTCAAGGCCATAGTTGGAGAGCTGCAGCATCCCAAACCCTAGACAATGCACTGCTTATTTTAACCTGTTAGATGTTTTTAGACCCTTCACCCTCATCAGTTTCATGTACTGTCTTTAACAGTAAATGCCGATCAATCGTATACAGTTGTTTTTATCTCCCCTTCATCATCGATCTAGTCTTTAACCTTTCATCTTTACACAAACTCACTAGCATTGTTTTATCTTTTTTTTTTTCTTTTTCATAACCCTGACGCACAGTGACTGCCAAAAATGGTCGAGCGGGCGTAAGCAGTATTTGAAGATGGACAGATAGATAAACTGGGAACCAGCAGTTAATTCGGATCCTTGACGTCCCGTCTTAAACTATTTCGTCTAAAGGACATTAAGTTTAAAAATCGGTTTGTCAAAAGCACATTTAGTCTAAAGGACATTGTGACTATATGTCGTTTTGTCTAAGGACATTTAATCAAAAGGTACAAGTAGGCAAAGATCAGGAAAAGGCGCAATCAGAAAAAGATTCCCACTCCAAAAACCGAGATGGGAAAAAACTAAATTAACAATCAGGTACTTATACCATGAAAACATATCGTAAGCCGAATGGGCAGCTATTTCCCCAATAGGTGGTCACTCAGTTACCTAAGTTTAAAAATCGGTTCGTCAAAAGCACATTTAGTCTAAAGGACATTGTGACTATATGTCGTTTTGTCTAAGGACATTTAATCAAAAGGTACAAAGGTACAAGTAGGCAAAGATCAGGAAAAGGCGCAATCAGAAAAAGATTCCCACTCCAAAAACCGAGGTGGGGAAAAAACCAAACTAACAATCAGGTACTTATACCATGAAACATATCGTAAGCCGAATGAGCAGCTATTTTCCCAATAGGTGGCCACTCAGTTACCTTAACTTAACTAAAAATATGAAAACATACATAAGGCGCCAACAGCACAAAAAATGTTATACACCAAGACATAAAACAAAAAGAACCACCACAGAAGTATCGACTTGGAACGATCAGTAACACAAAGTTACTGGCGGGCTTAAACCGGTTTTACATGGCCATAACCTCACCCTCAGCTTCTGCAGTGGTTCATAACATTTAGTTAGTTATTTGGTCCTCGTGGTGAATCTCTTAGTCCGGCCCCAACCAACTAAAATGAATAGCTTTATGTCGGGGCCATCATAGAGTCTGACGCCCGACCCACCGGCGTGCAATTAAAGAAGGCAGCATAGTTATCAACCATGATTGGGTTAAAAACTAAGCATGCAGACTGTCGCATAACATTTAAGTTATAACCTACACGTCTGTAACGTGTTATGATTTTTCTGAACTGAAAAGAAAAATCATTAATTCCTTTAAGTTTCTTAAATTTGTAAACCAAGTCACCATAAAATTCAGGTTCCGAAAGGCCCTCACTTAAAAGCGTCTTTAACCCAACATTATATTTGGAAATCAATTCAAAGTGTCTACGATAAAATTTAGAAAATGTTTTTCGAAGTTTATGATACCGATAGCCCTGTTGGAGAAGTTTTGCCGTTAAACATTTATTTCGAGCGTTGAAGTCTGCAACATGATTGCAGACTCTAGCAAACCTAATAAGTTGCGAAATGTATACACCATAAGAAGCACGACGAGGAACGTCACCATCCAAAAAAGGAAAATTTACAATATCAAAATCAAAGTCATCGCGCTTATCATAAATTTTAGAAGAAACAAGTAGGCAAAGATCAGGAAAAGGCGCAATCAGAAAAACATTCCCACTCCAAAAACCGAGATGGGAAAAAACTAAATTAACAATCAGGTACTTATACCATGAAAACATATCGTAAGCCGAATGGGCAGCTATTTCCCCAATAGGTGGTCACTCAGTTACCTAAACTTAACTAAAAATATGAAAACATACATAAGGCGCCAACAGCACAAAAAAATTTAAACAACAAGACATAAAACGAAAGAACCACCACAGAAGTATCGCCTTGGAACGATCAGTAATATAAAATTACTGGCGGGCTTAAATCGATTTTACAGGTATACCTCACCATCAGCTTCTGCAGTGGTTCATAACATTTAGTTAGTTCTTCGGTCCTCGTGGTGAATCTCTAACTAGTCAATGAATCATCAAGAACAAACAGATAAATCATGATAAACATCCTGATGAATCAAAAACGAGGACTCAACAGATTCATTAAGCTGCCCGACGATGGAGATCCCTGGACGTCGAATAACTTACTAACTCCGGAGCTACAGAGAAACACCAGTTGGACCCCGGTGGGCCAAGCAACAGACAAGAAGCTCCGGCCCCAACCAACTAAAATGAATAGCTTTAAGTCGGGGCCATCATAGAGTCTGACGCCCGACCCACCGGCGTGCAATTAAAGAAGGCAGCATAGTTATCAACCATGATTGGGTTAAAAACTAAGTATGCAGACTATCGCATAACATTCAAGTTATAACTATAGAAATACTATATTTCGTCTAAAATTAGTCTAAAATCGTCTAAAATATGTTTAAAACTCTCTTAAAACATAAATGATACGGAAAATATTTTTGAACAGCATTTAATAAACTTAAATGGCACAACCAGAACGGGAGCCCCACACGGAGGAATTAAGTAAGTACTAGGAGAGATTGAATAAAGGAAAGAAAAAGAAAGACAATGAGAAAGAAGAAATGTTTATTGATTAATTAATCTACAGCGATCGAACCTTGCGACCTGGACGATCTGCAAAGCAGATTTGACGTGGGAGCTGATTCTATTGTATTTTTGCACTGGCAAAGAAGGAAATAATGTGTGAAGTCTTCCAATAAAGGTCGTCAGAGCAATGTTCTCATAAGGATTTGTTTTGTGGTACTGTAGTGTGAGAAGTGTACGGTCGTGGAGGGTGTAGTTGTGTATCATTGGTCAGTTGGTTGATATCAATTCAGCGGAGGGGCCCAGTAAGCAATAATATTGTTTCTAGATCTTTGACAATAACGATTCCTCTCATGACCTAGCATGGTAAGTGCCGTATGCAATGATCAGGAAATGGTGCAATCAGAAAGAAATTCACCTATGTGGAAGAAACTAAATTGACAATCAGATACTAATACTAAGATAACATATCGTAAGCCGAGCGAGCAACTATTTCCAAACGGACGGCCACAAAAATTCAACACCAAAACATAAAACATTTAGAACCTCAACAAAAATGTCGCCTTGGAACGAACAGTTATATATAAAATCACTGCTGGTGCTTGAAATAAAAATAAAACTGAGATCTTTTAAGAGCAGTGAGCACATTAAACTGATTTTACAGGGCCCAAACCTCACCCTCGGCTTCTGCAGTGGTTCATAACATTTAAAAGCCAAACAACATCACTGAAACTTTGCAATAAAAGAAGGTACAAGCAGACAATGATCAGGAATGGCGCTATCAGAAAGAAATGGGAGATCAAATATCACAAATAATCACCTAAAATCCACACAAACCCACTTCAATAATGCACCAAACCACATCATCTACAACATATTATTTGGGTCCGGTCCCATATGGGTTATCTCTGGGCGAAGTGCATATGCTTATATTGGTCCCAAGGATACGTATGTTTTTTTTTTTTTTTTCAGAAAGAAATAAAGAAACAATGATCAGGGCTATGCTCCACATACATAGGTTACATGCATACGTGCATATGGGTATTATATAATATGGGTATTATATGGGCTGTTTCTGGGCATACCCATATGCAATATGCATGCCCAAACTAGCCTCATATATCGGACCTGTCGGGGTTTTTTTTGTGGGGTCTGAATCCTCCAAAGATCTTGGTTTGTTTATAATTAGTGTGTTTCAAGCCGTTTGGTGTGTTTTAGATGTGGTCTCGGGTGGTATTGAAGTGGTATGGGCTGGTTTGAGGTGTTTTTGGGGTGGTTTAGAATGTTTCCACGGTCTGCACTACCTCTGCACCGTAACAGGATCGGCGGCGGAAAATACAAGAAAAACTTGAGACGAAACGACCTCATCAGTTTTTCTCAGATGCGATAAAACAAGCGCAGCAACAGGAAGTTATGTTTTTTAACAAAAAAGGAAGTCATAATTTTTTTTTGTTCCACCTAAAATTTTCGATAGTTTGAAGTCACTTACATGTTTTATGTTTATTCATAAGGAGCAGCAATATGTCTACCATGTTAGTCGACAAAGGGGCAGAAAATACATTTGATCTTGCAGGTAGGCAACACACCTCACTGAATCTGAATAGTTTACTGGTGACACGCCAAATGACATAGAACCGATAGCATGTAGTGAATACGAAATTGATCGGTTCTTTTTCTAGAACTACAAATGACATTATTTCACCAGGGGGTTCGGATGGGGGAAAAATTAGTCCCTTGAACGCACGAGTGAAGCGAACTTGGACACGCAATCATCTGACATTTCAGCAGTAGAAAACAGAGATTCTAACACACCCTGCCTATAGAAGCCAATGCAAGGCCCTCATCGCCGGTGCGGCAGGTCCGGCGTGCGGCGTACCACTTTTTTGGCCGAGCATGCTATCCGCCGTACCATGTTTTCGACCGCCGCTTAAACTAGTGTCATCGAGGCAAAGGTGTGAAAAATAAACAGCTTAGGGATCACAAAAAGCGTAAAAATATTACTATTATTGAAATGACACCTTGTTCATCAGGTTCTGTTCAGCAAAACGATATGTAATGGTCGTAATAAAATTGTTGTGCCGCCGCCTGATGAGATTCAAAGAGGGTCTAACATTGTTTTTAAAACCTAAAATGTATTCTTATTTTGTCACATAATCCAAAAATATACCCAAATCTAAAACAAAAAAAAATGTTCCCACAAAAATATCCATGCACTAATTGTTCAAAATAAATTTACTGGAAATTTGTTTGATTTGATGTTTTACGTCCCAGTCAACGGCTATGATCATGACGGGATATTACCTCCTTTTTATGGGAACCATGTAAACAACTTAAGTTTAAATGTACACGTAGTAAACAGATGATCGGCAAGTTAATAACAGGCTTTGCTTGGGGGCACGAGCAGGCTTTCTATTTTTCATGGCCCCAATAGGTGGGGCCGTTTTTCTGGAAACCCCCAAACATATGGAAATTCATGTCAGAATTTTCAAGCTCTCATCAATTTTTCATATTTGAATATGGTCGTTTTTTGTCAACAAAAACTAGTGAATTTCGAAATCAAGGACGCATACAGAACGCGTTTAGAAGCACCAATAAATCAAAATTTTCTCGGGGCAGGTCCTTGAACCCCCCTTAAGAGAAGGGGGAAACCCCCTCTCGTGCTGTCCCCCTCTCGTGCCTTCGGCACTCGATCTTGTTTTCGCCGGACCACTTTTTAGAACGCGGCGACGGCCCTGCAATGGTAAAGTGCAGTGATATATTGACCCGGCAAGCTACTCTTTCGTGAGGAAAATCAATATTGGTTACCGGAACTGCACCTTTCCCGCCTCTTCACTCATTTGGTTGGGGGTATAACTCGGTCAATATCGTTGTGATTTAATCATTTTTAGATGCTTATAAAATCGTAATTTGCCAGAAACATAACGGGGTTCATACCTTGAGTTGAAGAAATTGTGAAGATCGAAAAATACATGCAAAGTTTTTATTAATATTTTTATTTTGTTTTCATATTTTCTGCTTTTAATTCAGTAAGGTTACAGCGATAAACACCGAGTAATTCACCTTGTACGAATGACCTATGACGTCACGCCGTAGTGTTTCCCCTAGCCACTTTTACTATGGCGCCGCGCCATGCCCTTTTTCTCCAGCGCCATGCCCTTTTTCCCAGCGCCATGCCCTTTTTCTGAATCTACATTCTGTGCCCTACATTTTGGTAAAAAGTTTGTCAAAATTGGACAAAAATAAGGACGTTACAAGACCTTTTGCTTGAAGTCTGCAAAAACAAATTTGGCAAAATTTATGATCATGACTTCCACAGTTGTTGATTGCTTTAATCCCTTGCTTATTGTCACTAATATTGATAATTACTCAATGACAAGTACCCAATTTGACACCAAATGAGCTGTTAATCAGAAAGGGTGTGAAAATGGAATGTCGTACATGGTGATATAAGTGTGCCATTTAATTAGTTTCAATTATAGTTTATTTTTCAAAGCAAATCATGAGTGAGGTTATCTCTTATGGTTCATTCAGTATTAAAGTAATGTGAGGCAGAGGGAAAAGAAATTTTCTAAGTTGTCTCTGGTAAAAGTGAATACTGAACTATGGAAATTGAGGAAAGAACAATTTAAGCTGAAAAGCAAATTTGAAACTATAGAGAAAATATAATAAGTGTTAAATTTAATAACTGTGCACAAATGTGCCCTTCTAGCATGCCATCATTGCCATGGGCCACTTAAAAGTGCCCTTTTGTTTGATGTCGTTTGTCGAAAGTGCCCTTTTGACATGCTGCCGCGCGTTTAAAAGTGCCCTTATTTAGCAACCTTACCATGCCCTTTTTTGAGACTGGGGGAAACACTACGCCGACCGAATGAATTGAGTGATATATCACTGGGCGGATTAGCGTGACGTTACTTTGCGCCGTTTTGTCGCCATTTTGATTAAATTATGACGTCATCTATCCCATAAGTCACGTTACCTTGACTTTAGACAGTCACCGTCACTGTAACGTCATTTCAATGCGTTCAAAGCGTAACAAACATATGTAAATATTTGTGGTACAGTCAAAAGTTTGGTGGGATTTCTTCAGTGCAATGGCGAAAAAGTTTAAGAAACTGAAGGTTTAAAATGATTTTGTTCCGTTTTAATATTGTGTGTAAGAATTGAAATAGATCAGCTCTAGTGCGTGAATTGTTGAGTAATATATCACTGTTTGTCGGTCAGTTGTACGCGTCGCAGATAAATCACTCGCGCTGCGCACTCGTGATTTGCTCTGCTTTACAACTATTACTCAACAATTTACTGCAGTGTTCCTTTTCAGGCAATTTTGGGGCCGAAATTCAGCCCCATTCCCAATGGCAAAACACCACCATTTTTCCCATCTGACCCTGAAAAATTCCCAATCAAAAATTCCAAAAAAAAAATCAGAACTTGAAACTAATGAAAGTTCGTTTTTGATAGCCACGAAAACTAATGACTATTATAGTTTTACCTTTTTTGAAGTTAATACTGTAACTTCCTCTGATATCAAATCCAATGTATTTGAAACATGATGAGTGTAAAATCCCTCATTATAATCAGTTTTGGCTGCTCCAATTTCACCTAATTGTAGAGCATATCTTCCGACTTTGTGCCTAATTTTGGACAGCACTAGTAATCAATACAAAAAGAAATCTAGGTCAGACATATGTGAGGTTGAATGAAAAAGCATCCAAACACCAAATTATGCACTGGAGAATGAACTTGACACTTAACATCCACAGAATATTATTCTACAAGTATTGACTTTTAGAAAAAATAATTTTACAAGTACTGGCTTATGGAAAAATAAATATAAAGATTTTGAGAAAAAGTAAGTTTTGGTGCCATTGTAACTCAGTGTTGCTACATAAAGAGATATTTTATCTATGTTATCAATTTTATGCCGCGACTTTTTCCCAATTTGGGCATTTCGCGCGTAATTTTTCCCAATTGCAAGGGCCCCGCCCCCATTCCCAAAAAGGTGAAAAGGAACACTGTACTGCTAGAGCTAATCTATTTCTTAAGTCAGGTCATTCCAGTCCCTGATAGTCTGGGGAAAGAAACTACATTTATAGCCAATTCTTAATATTGCTCATGAATATTTAGTAGATACGTCAAAACGAGGCTTAGTGAGTAAAACCAATAACAGCTGATTCTACGTCTACTATAAGAGATATCATGGCTGCATACAGCAAAAGAGATCTTTCTTTAGTCCCATTTATGTCTTTTTCATTTGTTGAATCATTCATTAAATCACAGAAAAAATCTTCTGGTGGCAAACCCATAAGCAGAGGATTTATGTACTTCTTAGAATCATTTGTGCATGACTTGAAAGGTGAGTAAAATTTGTTTTATTTAATGTGTTAAACTCTTGTAAATATCTTGTTTGTACTTTCCTGAATGGAAACAGAGAAGTACAATCTGATAATCATAGCTGATAAGCTTTGCAGCCTTTTAGGCCACTCAAAACAATTCTGGGTTTTAAGATACATGCAACTTCCCAGAAGATATAGTAATTCCACTGTGAAATGTTTACTTCAAAGTGACGATAACCACATAATTTTATTGCTTATATTACAAGAAAGTTCATGAATGTAATGAATACCAGATGTGTTTACTTTAGGGAATTAATCTTTCCCCAGACTTTTTTCAACAAAACCATATTCATTCTAATAAACGCTCTTTCATTTAGTTGAGCCACTCTCAGATGGATGTGAGCTGTATGGAAGATGCTTCCGGTCATTTAAAAAGAATGAAGAACCACACACTGTAAAGGTAAGTGTTTTTAATATCTAAATCATATTATTATGCAACATGAAATGTACATTAATACTAAATTTTCAATGTGCAATACACAAGTCAGCAACTCATTACTTACATATATGAGTTCAAAATAAGATTTTGCAGATATTAGCACTAATATATTGTAATGCATATGGAATATCATGCCTTCTATGAAAGATGTTTACATAAATAGAACCCCTCGCTAAATGTTTATATTTTCATTTCAGGTTTGTATTGAAGTAGTGAACAGACAGCCAACTGTGACAAGAAGCAATTGTACCTGTAAAATAGGATTGTCTGGCGCATGTGGCCACATAACCGGAGTTTTATACCAGTTTGCCAAGTACAAGCTGCAGGGGCTGAAAGCTATCCTGGAAGACATCGCTAAAACATCTCAACCGCAAACCTGGCATATTCCCTGAGGTATATCTATTCCTGGAAAAGCTGTCCAAGATTTACAGGTATTTGGACATTCGAAAACCAAAGTGCCAGACTTAGAAGAAGTGCCTAGAACTATCAAGTCAACTTTGTACAATCCTGTACGAGGTCAACCAATAAACTTGCATGGGAAATGCACAAAACTGTCATCTGTATCTCCTGACTTACTTGTCATCCCAGCCATACAGGAAGTAAACATAAGATATGTACCAAGCAAGTTTGGGCCTGTACCTCGGGGATCTATACTAAGTTACCAGCAAAGGCTTGAAGATAACTGCATTCTAAATGTTTATGATGGCATAGGATTTCAAGAACTTCCCGCAGCAAATGTTATGATGAATAATTTTCACTTTGTCTTGACATCCGAACAGTTGGTTAAATTTGAAGGACTGAAAGTTTGTAAGAAGGAAATCCAAAGGTTCGAAGAGAACACCCGACTGCAGAGCCAAACATCTCTGTGGTACAGCATTAGAAGGAATAGAATCACTGCCTCAAACATTGGCGAAATATTCAAGCGCAGAAAGGAAGAGGGTCCTCTTGTACAAAGATTGAAAAGTACTAGACACGTTATGACGACAGCAATGCGACAAGGATTGGCTTTGGAGCCAGTTGCTGCGAAGGCATATATGCTGAAGAGTTGCAGAACAGAGTCAATCTTTATCCTTGTGGTGTGATTGTTAGTTTGTGGTCTCCCTGGATAGCTGCGAGCCCAGACAGAAAAGTATACAATCCAGAGCGGTTTCCAGCCTTCGGATTATTGGAAATCAAGTGTCCTCAGGTGTCCAGTGTCATTGAAGTACCTTACTTAATGAAAGATGAAACGGGACGTCTAAATCTCAAGCGTAATCACAACTACTACTACCAAGTGTTGGCACAGCTAGCTGTATCTGGTTTAGACTGGTGTGATTTCTTCGTGTGGTGCTCTAATGACAATCACTTAGAAACTATATACTTGAACAGAGATGTGTGGAATGCAGTTAAAGACAAAGTTGATTTATTCTATTTCAATCATTTCCTATAGTTGCTCTTTGTGAAATTTTAGACCATGATTGAACAAGAGGACCTTTGAAAATTGCGAGAAGGCAAGCTACTGTCCACAACTGATTTGCTGAACCTGCCAATGTCATAGGGATAGGAGTATCAAATAAATGGTTTTCTTTTACTCGTCTGTTTAGTCGCTCAACATGGATCCTCAGCTTTGCAATCTGTTCTGTTTCTTTTACTTCTTCCGGTGTGAACTGCCTTTTACTACTGAGAAAAGGAGGAATATTTAATGTGACACCCCTGTCGTCTAGCATTTTCTTCAAAGTAAATCCTTTGTCTGCCATAACATCATCACCTGGCTCTAAAAGATCTAATATTCCTGACAGCTTTGTGATCTCTACATCTGACATACAACCTGTATACAGGGAAGACACAAATGTAACTGCACCATGAGGAGCAATCCCGATAAGACACTTAAAAGTATGAGTACCTTTATAGTGAGAATATAGTTGAGAATTTAAGACCAAAGAAGATGGCTGCTGCGTTCTAATTTCTGTACAATCGATGATGACTCTTGTGTTTGGGTACAGCTCTTTGAAGCAGTCTGGCATGTATCTGTCAATAGTTTCTCTTGACAACCAAATAGGAATTCTCCCAAGAATAAAGTATAGAAAATTTGCCCATGTAACTATCTTCCGACTTATTGTCGGTACAGAGCAATTAAACCTCACAGCCAAATCTTGTCCTAGTAGCCCTGCTCTGAGACGGCACAGAAACAAAAATAACTCATCAATGAGCAACATACATCTCTTTCGCCCTGATAAGCTGATAGTTTCACTTGCTTGATAGTACATACTTTGCATATTCTTTGCTGTTGGCTCTATGCACTCATAAAATGCTCGAAACATTTGATAGCTGGCAAAACCAGTGTAGAAATTTATCAACTTATCGTCATTAGCGAATCTTGTCACACCAAATCTTTCTAAGGTCAATTTGTTTTCTAGGCTTGCACTTCTTTTCTTCTCTTGTTCCAGTGCAGCTTCTAGCTTGGCAATTATTTCGTCCTTAGATGTTGATTCAGGAACACTGTCTACCTCCATTGGTTCTGCAGTGTATTCTGCTTGGCAATCATCCTCTGCTTCTTCAGGACTGCTGAAAAGAGAACATAAAACATGACTTGTTTCATAAAACAATTGCATCAAGAAAGATCGATATTGATACCAATGTATATACATCCTTTTAAAATATTCACGGGTTATCCTCATAACCAGGCAGAACATACCATGTGCTGAAAACATTTTAATCCACATGATTGCAAAGACATTTAATATTATGAAAGACTTATTTATATGCATTCTACCCACCTTTGCTGAGTTTCCTCAGTTGGCTTTGACAGTATCTTCCTGGAAATCACCCTTCTTGGCGTTTTCTCTTCAGTCCAGTCAAAAACTGAGGGTATCGAGTCTCCTTTAAGAGTTTTGTTGACAGGTGTCCATTTATAATCTTCTGTCTTGAAATGTTTAGAACAAACCACTGTTGAACTGGTGATCTTAAAATAAAAATATGTTACATTTTGTAAGTTTTGTTCTTATGTCAAAAAAGGCTGTTTTCATAACAAAGATGCCTTACTAGAAAAAATACGGTATATAAAAAAGAGGCTAATTACATGGATTTTATTGATAAACATTCTCAAATGGAACTTGTTTAATTGATATGACAGTGTTCTGGAATTAAAACATGTTAATGAAAGGTTTGTGTTTATTTTGTTGTTTTTTACTATCTGAATATCACATAAACTATTAATAATATATAAGTTAAGAGGCTTACCTTGAAATGAGGTCCTTCATCTCTCCTGATCTTAATTAACCATTGTTTTCTTCTATCATCATTTTTTCCAGATGGAAAATGATGGAAAGATATTGTTGAATCATAACCACTATTTGAATTACATAGAGGCACACAACAATGTTGTTTAGATTTTTTTGGTCTGATGTTTGGAGTGTTGCTTGCTGCTTCAGCCATTGTTTACATTTGTACTCACTAAGCCTCGTTCTGAGTTAGATATCTCAGTTATGCATATAATTTGAGAAGCAGCTATAAAGCCTCTATACTAGCAGATGGAAGCTGAAATGTCTTGGAGTGGCCTAGTCTTTGGGTCATCTGTAGGTATTCTGGCTTTACCCTTCAGACCTTTGTATAGCAATATAAGTCGATTATCCGTCCTCCTTTTCTTGAGAGATTCCCATTTGAGTTATTCAAGAATGCCAGTCATACTACCTTACTCGAAAGTATAATTCCTAGTTACAAATCTAGCGGCACGATTCTGTACCTTCTCCAATTCCTCCTTGAGGCATTTAGTATGAGGATCCCAAACAGAACTTCCATATTCCAGGAATGGGCGCACCAGTCCTTTATAAGCTGCTTCTTTAACATCTAGGGGGCAAGAAAAGAAGTTTCTCCTCAAGAATCCAAGTGTTCTGTTGGCTTTAGTACATTGATATGAGTATTCCAATTGAGGTCATTTGTAATTGTTACACCTAGATATTCAATGCTATCAAGATTTTCCAAAACCGTTCCCTCGAGGGTGTACGAGGCCTCAATTTTATTTATTCACTTATTTGTTAGCTGCATCATGTTGCATTTGACAGGTTGAAATCTCATGCCCCATTTTCGGGCCCAGCTCCCTAAAAGGTCAATGTCTTTCTGAAGTTTCAATGTATCTTCTACTGTTCTAATTTCACGGTAACAAACACAGTCATCAGCAAAAAGCCTGATTTGAGAGTCAATGCCAACGAGTATGTCATTTATGTACAAGGAGAACAACAATGGACCAAGAACGGTGCCCTGAGGGACACCAGACACAACAGGGGCCCAGTCAGGTTTAATACCATTAACTACTACCCTTTGCTGCCTGAAGGCTGAAGCACAAAAAAGTATTTATCCATTCCAATGTCTTTCCACCTATACCATAACTAAACAATTTGCTTTTAAGAAGTTTATGTGGAGGGGTGTCAAAAGCTTTTTCAAAGTCCAAAATAAAAGTGTCAACCTGACCCTTTTTGTCCAATATTTTTTCCCAATCATTTATTACTGTAATCAGCTGAGTTTCACAACTATGCCATTTCCTGAATGCAATTTTTTTTGCATGCTGTTTGTCCGACAAAAGATTATACTGGTCAAGATGACCCATGATATTTGAGCAGACAATATGTTCTAGAAGTTTGCAAGGAATACAAGTCAAAGAAACTGGGCGGTAATTACAAGCAAGGGACCTGTCACCTTTCTTGAAGAGTGGACAAATGTTAGCAAGTGACCATTCGTTGGGGATTTCACCCGTATTGATTGACTGCTGAAAGAGATGTGCAAATACAGGTCCTAATTCTTTTGCCAATTCTTTTAGGACTCTAGGATGGAGTTCATCAGGTCCTAAGGCTTTAGAAGGGTTCAGACCTTTAAGGAGTTTTGTTACTCCTTCCTTTGTAACAACAATTTCATCTAGTGTTGGGTATCGGTCGCGAAAATCACTATCGATTATCGGAGCACATTAGTTGATTGATTATCGATTGTACAATCCAAATGTATGTTCCCCGAAGTGATTAAAAATGCTCAGTATTTGACAATGTAGTGACAAGTCACTGCATCATGCCCCTTCTCTGTATTTAAATTGAACATAGCCAATATATTAAGGCCACATTTTCTACAAATGATAAAGTGACCATGTGATAGAATATTGCTGTAGCACATAGCATAGAAAAAACCTAACTATAAACAGTGATGATTGTCAAGTGATGCTTTAATAGGTGAATATTAACAATGCATTCAAGTCTAAATGAAGGCAGACATAAGGAGGCATTATTGTGACAAATGAATTGAATTTGTAACAACATTTTATGTTAGTAAATGTTTTTACTATACACTCATGTATTTAATTTCGATTAATCGATAGTGGAAAATTCCAATCGATAGCTAACGATAGAAGCTAGATTCCGATAGTTATTGATTATTTCGATTAATCGGCACAACACTAATTTCATCCATGAATGGGGCCGACCTATCCAGAAGTGGGACTTGGTGGTGTACCGTTTGGTGTGTTTTAGATGTGGTCTGGGGTGGCCATTCCTGGAGTCCTGCAGGGAGTGGTCCTCCTTAACCTTCTTCTACAAGATACTTTCCGGTACAGTGTCTCTTGACCCGGCACCCAACCTAAGGCATACTCAGGCATCGCATGAATCACAATACACAAGACAATTTGTCTATAGTGATGCCCTGAAAAATTCATTTTTCCCCAGAACTATTGCGGTTTGGAATAGTATACCTTCTTCAGGGGTCTCATCCAAGACCATTGAGGAATTTCAGTCTTCTATTTAAATCATCCCATAGGCCCGCAGTGATTTATTTACAATTTTTAGACTATGGGTCCTTGGGACTCACTGGATTCAATATCAATGGGTCCATCTCCCAACTTATGAGTCCCAAACACTCTTTTTCATTGCAAATCTGCAAAAAACATCGCATCCTGGGACCCACCAAAATTAAAACTTTGCATCACAGAGACCAAATAATGAGTAAAAGATGCGCAGGTAAAAAAAGTCACTGCAGGCCCCGAGGCATGCATTTTAGTATGTACTGGTCTGTGAGTCCTTTTCGCATGTCCTCGTGCAAATTTCTGTGTTTGTGGTGAATTTCCCAAAAAGGGTTTAGAGTGGTGGCTAGTGTTTTGTCGATAGTCGCCAACTATCGAAAATGTGACTATTTTGTCGCAGTTTAATTAAGTTGATGGTTTGATGCCAATAATTTTGCTTGACTTCTGCAGCCACAGATCAATACTGTCACAGACCAGCAAAATTAAGTGAAAATCCTGTGTCATGTCAGTTTTTGAGCAACATGTTACATGTTCATGTAGTTGCAGAAATCAGCCTCCTGAACACTTGGTATCTACATCTTGTTTCAATTTTTGTAGAATTGTTGATCCAAGTTTTATTTATCATTTGTAGAGTCATATTAGGTAGCCTTCCTTTTTACCATCTTATATACCAGGGGCCACTTGTTCAAAACTTCATTGTTAAGACCTCAACTTAAGTAAATGATAACTACATAAGCAAATACACTTATTTTTTGTTGAAAAAATGTGAGAAGCCTATGCATTTAATACACAGCTATTTTTTGTTGAAAAAATGTGAGAATCCTTTGCAAAGGATTCTCACATTTTTTCAACAAAAAATAACAGTTTATTTGTAATATTCATGTTTGAAATTTTAACAAATCGTTAACTAACGACATCGTTAATTTTGAACAACTTGCCCCAGGCTGATAGGCTTCCTTGTGATGTGGCTCATTTAGGGGAGATGATTAAGTATTGGTGATTCGTTAATTTGCTCAAACAAAATCAAATATGTTTATGTTTGTGTTTCATTTTTCTGTAAATTAATATAGCTTTTGTTATTCCAATGGTTTCAGTTTAAGATTTGTTCAGTCTTGTGAACAAAGATGGTTTCTGGTTCAATCAGAATTTTACGGTCCCACCTATCTTAAGCAATACTGGGTAAATCAAATGAGCTGCGACACGAGAAAACAGGTCTTCGGGGTTTCCGAACAGGCCTGACACAAACCGAAGATGGCTAGAATCTTGAAATTACGGATTTAGGAAGAAGGAGAATGAAACTAGCTGTGTAGCAAAAACAAAGGCGCTGATCAGCTGTGCAATTTGTTTACGCATAGGCCAAAATCCGGTTTTCGCATGACACGGCTCAAATGGTACTACTTATGCTCTTGTCAGTCCGTAGTATACCATTACATGCAAAAAGCTGCTATCACCCATGTGCATCTAATGCTATAAATATTATATGATACTTGTGAGAGAAAAGAAAAAAAAATCTTTGTATATTGCATGGGCAAGTTTTTGTAATGTCTATGGTAAGATACATGTACATGCAATTAGAGCAATTCTTTTAATTAGTTGAGCAATAATTTTTAGTCACCCTTGAGTCTAGTCACCCATGTGTGACTCAATCAAGAAGGGACATCTGCTTTTTTCATTTACAAAGTTTTGCTTTCTGATTTCCACTTTTGATGTCAATAATTAATATTTACCCATATAAGCCTGGCTTCCTATTTATATGACAAAGGCAAACAGTTACTGTATGTGACGGCGCAGAAGGCTGCAACCCATCTGGGGCTATTATGTTTGCTAAGAGAAATTTCATCAAAAAAAGAAATAAAAATCTAAAATCACTCCTGATGCCCCTAAAATGAGAGTGGACTTGTCCAAATGATAATTATGGGATGAGTTCATTGGTCATAAATGGATTAATAGAAAAACTGATGAGAACCAGTCTAAGCCTCTGGATGTTCTAAAAATAGGTTTTCATTGAGAGCATGCTAGCATGTGTTTGTATACAAAGAGAAACTGAAAGGAAAGTAAAGCCATATGCTCTTTGTGAATGAAAATCTAAAAACAGTCCCATTTGTGTAGAGACTTGTTCTTTTGATTGCAAATTTATATAAAAGGAAGAAACTGCTCTAACATATGAAATAATTCATATTAAAATGAGAGCATAACAGAAATCGGAAATACTTGTTCCCTTGATGGGATATGGATGTTGTGCATTTCAAGTTGGTGGATAAGTAACTTGGGATTAGATTTCTTGATAGTAAATATCAATATAAATACAATACCAGTAATGAGTACTTGGAGAAACATCAAACAGTACATCTGAGTAAATTTTGATACACTTGAAAAATCAAAATTACAAAATGATTTAAGTTTTGCAGCTGGCTTCACAGAAGCGTGGCATTTTAAATTTGTTTTAATGACAGTTGAAAAATCTGTTGGAATTGAAAGGCTTAAACAAGGAAAATTAATCAAAATATGAGAATTATTAATTATGTGATGCTGCACAGAAAGTATAGAAAGACAGCTGCATTTGACAGAATCTATTAATTTTTCAATCTGAACAGTATTTATGATTATTATCATGTGTTGGAAATCTTAGTGTAAGTATAAAAGATATTTATAAAAAAAAGTGCATGATTAAGCGTACATCACGAAAACATGTCCGTGTAATGCATACCCCCTAGAACCCCACTTTTATATGCAAAACTGGGGTATGCAGGGGTATACCTATTTTTCTTATTTTTGCTCCAAAACATAGATTGTGGGTATTCGCTGAGGCGGTTCTAACGTATACCCACAATCTATGTTTTGAGCAAAAATAAGAAAAAATATTTAAAAAATTTCAGCAGAAAATTTACAATTTTTAGGCTCAAAAAATCTCTGTTTATTGCATGGGCAAGTTTTCATAATGTATAATTTAAGATACTGGGGAAACGTTTTAATTAATTAAGTAGTTTATTTAGCTGTGAACCAATATTTCAATCAACATGTCAGTCAAAATGTCACATGGGGAGCACTGTGACCGAGTGCCTTGTAGTAGAGAATCACATTGGACTTTTTTACGGGTTAGGGGTTTGGACTCTTCCAATGCCAAGTTATGTCCCCAAGCAAGACATTAACTCTCTATACATATGAGTCAGATCAGCTGTACAGTAACTGCACAGCTGATCAGAACCTTTGTTTTCATTACAAGGATAGTACAATTCCTCTTCTACCTATATTCAAAATTTTAAGCTTATAGCTTTCTTCTGTGATTTTGGCCAGTTTGTGTCAGAGCTGGTCGGAAACCCCAAAGACCGCTTTTCTAGCTTCACGGCTAATATAGTGCCCAGGCAGCAGTGGGTCAGTGAGCTGACATAAAGTAAAGCAGGGCTATGAAAGCCAATCTGGAAACCTCCAAAATATGGAACTAATTTCAGAATTTTCAAACCTCACCCCATGCACACCACCTCTTTTGCCTTCGATACTCGAGCACGTCTTCTGCCGGACCACTTTTTATAATGCGGCGACGGGCCTGTGGGCAGGCTCAGTCTTGTGAGGTTTACCAGTAATCAGATGGTCAGTCAGTAACATAGAAGCTTTGCCTGGAGGCACAAGCAGCCTATCTTTTTCTTTAGGCCCTAATGGGCGGGGGCCCAACATGAAGAGAGTCGCTTCATGAGAAAACCGTATTTTCGTCTGTGAGAAAACAAAGATGCAGATCAGCTGATCAGCACCTTTGTTTTCACTACTCTGATAGTACAACCTTTCTTCTTTCTAAATCGGAACCTTCAAGCTTGTGACCATTTTCTGGACCTGGTCGGAAACCTCGAAGTTCGGTTTTCTCGCGTCGCGGCTGAAGATTTACTTTGCTTGCAACAAGGCCAGGAGAACACACAAACTAGTCTCTTGAAAAAGAATATTACACATAGTTACTTATTATAGCAGCAAATTACATGTGCACATGTTGCAAACAGTTTTATAGCATTGTTTTTAGCTCGCCTGCCCGAAGTGCATAGAGCTATTGTAGTCACCTCGGTCGTGCACGTTTACGTTTACGTGCGCGTCCGTGTCACACTTTCGGTTAAAGTTTTTTTATAAGTCTTTATCTCTTGACCATGTTGATGGATCAAGTTGATACTTTGCATGTTGGTAGATATTGGTCTGAAGTTTTACGCAGTACCATCATGACCCACCCTGGGTGACCTTGAGGTCAAGATCACGGACTTAGAAACTTTGTGTTTAAGTTTTTGGTTAATGTTTTTGTAAGTCTATATCTCTTGACCATATTGATAGATTGAGTTGATACTTTGCATGTTGCTAGATATTGGTCTGAAGTTTTACGCAGTACCATCATGACCCACCCTGGGTGACCTTGAGGTCAAGGTCACGGACTTAGAAATTTTGTGTTTAAGTTTTTGGTTAAAGTTTTTTGTAAGTCTATATCTCTTGACCTTATTGATGGATTGAGTTGATACTTTGCATGTTGCTAGATATTGGTCTGAAGTTTTATGCAGTACCATCATGACCCACTCTTGGTGACCTTGAGGTCAAGGTCACAGACTTAGAAATTTTGTGTTTAAGTTTTTGGTTAAAGTTTTTGTAAGTCTATATCTCTTGACCATGTTGATTGATCGAGTTGATACTTTGCATGTTGGTAGATATTGGTCTGAAGTTTTATGCAGTACCATCATGACCCACCCTGGGTGCCTTGAGGTCAAGGTCACGGACTTAGAAATTTTGTGTTTAAGTTTTTGGTTAAAGTTTTTGTAAGTCTATATCTCTTGACCTTATTGATGGATTGAGTTGATACTTTGCATGTTGCTAGATAGTGGTCTGAAGTTTTATGCAGTACCATCATGACCCACTCTTGGTGACCTTGAGGTCAAGGTCACAGACTTAGAAATTTTGTGTTTAAGTTTTTTGTTAAAGTTTTTGTAAGTCTATATCTCTTGACCATGTTGATTGATCGAGTTGATACTTTGCATGTTGGTAGATATTGGTCTGAAGTTTTATGCAGTACCATCATGACCTACCCTGGGTGACCTTGAGGTCAAGGTCACAGACTTAGAAATTTTGTGTTTAATTTTTTGGTTAAAGTCTAAATTTCTTGAACATGTTGATGGATAAAGTTGATACTTGCATGTTGATAGATATTGGTCTCGGGTTTTATGCTGTACATCACAACTCACCTGGATGACCTTGAGGTCAGGGTCACGGACTTGGAAGTTTTGTGTTTAAGTTTTGGTTAATGTTTTTATAAGTCTATATCTCTTGAACATGTAGATTGATCAAGTTGATACTTTGCATTGGTCTGAAGTTTTATGTTGTACCATCATGACCCACCTGAGTGACCTTGAAGTCAAGGTCATGGGTCATAGATTTTAACAGATGTAGTGGCAAAGCACAAGTCAGGTGAGCTACGCTGTCCTGCGACAGCTCTTATTTAGTATTATATTTAAATATCCTTAAGGTATCTTAATAGTCAGATGAAGAAGGAAGTTTGGATTACTTAATAGGTCTTTTTGTCTATGTATTTTCTTTTTCTTTTGTAATTTGATAGTGTCTTTTGTTTCATTTGCATGTGCAAGTGTTTAACATGTATGCATTTTGTTATATGTAATCTCATGTTTTGAGGAAATAAAGATAGATGATGATGGATGCTAGTCACCTGGGTGACCAAGGCCCTTATATGACCATAGCTGCTGACGAGACATTAATGCACTAGTCATTTGTAACCACGTCCCCCCCCCCCCTTCTCCATCCTCGGGGGAGGGCAAGGTATAGCCATGGAAATAAGCGGGGATATGACCAAAGTTTTGCCACGGCAGTGCGGGGAAATACCCGGGGTTTGCTTTATATAGACAAAAAGGGCCGTGAAATGAAACGACAGCAGGCTGTGGGGGGGAAAACAGCAGTGGTTTTACCGAGTATTTCCCGCATGGTGGGGTTTTTAGTGGGGATTTGCTGGACCAAAAGTCTAAAGTCTCCGCTACTCCCTGGGGCTGGGGGTGCCATGGTCACAAATGACTAGTGCATAAACCCTATCAGCTGATTTTCATTCTATATTTTCAGACATTATGACTGAGGAAGGTAGCTCCTAGCCAAACACTGGATGACATTAGCTTTTTCATTGGATGTAAAACACTATTTGAGCTGCTGCATGGGAAAACCAACAATTTGAGTTTCCGACCAGGTCCGACACAAACCTAGCTGTACAAGCACAGAAGATGGCTAGAGGCTTGGAAATTTAGGATTTAGAAAGTAGAGGAATTGTACTATCCATGTAGCGAAAACAAAGTTGCTGATCAGCTTTGCGGCCACTGTGAAGCTGATATGCGCCTTTGTTTTCGCATATGCAGATTGTTGGTTTTCACATGATGCGGCTCATTTTTTCTTTCTTTTGTAATAACTGATTTCTGTTGTCTGTATTTGTAGATGACCCCTGAAGCCGTGTATTATGGGGAACTCTGGCCATAGCAGGACATAGATTGGATTATTTGTGTTTTGTATATTTTCAGATTTGACCCCTGAGGAGAAGGAGCTCCTAGCCAGCATCAGAGAGAGGAAGCAACAGCTACTTCTGGAAATACAGGTTAGTTTACTGGGTACCTACCCTCCCCCTCCCCCTTTACGCTCTCCCACCCCCTTGACCCCTGAGGAGAAGGAGCTCCTAGCCGGCATCAGAGAGAGGAAGCAACAGCTTCTCCTGGAAATACAGGTTAGTTTACTGGGTACCTACCCTACCCGCTTCCCCTTTACATTCCCCACCCCCCCTTGACCGCTGAGGAGAAGGAGCTACTAGCCAGCATCAGAGAAAAGAAGCAACAGCTTCTGGAAATACAGGTTAGTTCACTGGGTACCAACCCACCCCCCCACCCCCCTTTACGCTTCCTCACTCCTTGACCCCTGAGGAGAAAGAGCTTAGCCAGCATCAGAGAGAAAAAGCAACAGCTACTCCTGGAAAAGGGTAGTTGACTGGGTACCAATCCCTAGTCCCATGTCTATTTACCATTTCAATGGTTGACAAGAAGGTAGTATAAATGATGTTTTAATGACCATTTTCTGTTTTATTATTGCTATATGATGCTATGATTGCATACTTTATTATGTTGAACTGCGTCTTAAGTGACTGAAACTTTAAGAGATCCTGACCATGTATGGCAATGTTCTAATTTGTTAAATCATAATGTTTCAGAATGTTGAAACAGCACTGAATTGATACTGAGGAATAGTAAGCTTTAAGTATGATGAAATTGAAAATGCCTTTTACTATATGATTGTTTTATTCTGACATTAGGCCATAAAATGTATTTCTAGAAATCAGTCTGATACATTCTAGAAATCAGTCTGCTCTAAAAATAAAAGCTTTGGCAAAGGTTAGTATCTAAAGGACTGAAATATCTTCATAAGAATGAAATCGTCTTGATCATTGGGTTTGGAACTTGATTTAAAAAATGGGTAGGCAGAAAAAGAGTGGGTCAATGGGCAATTGCAAACGAATGAAATTTTATTTTTGGCCTCACATGTACAATATGCTGCAAGTTTTGATTTCTGTATGAGCCTCGTCACGAGAAAACTGGATTTTCACCTGTGTGAAAACAAAGGCGCAGATCAGCTTCGCAGTAACTGCGAAGCTGATCAGCGCCTTTGTTTTCGCTATACGGATAGTACAATGTCTCTTCTTCTTAAATCCGAAATTTCAAGCTTCTAGCCTGCTTCTGTGACTGTACAGGTAGGTTTGTGTCAGACCTGGTTGTAAACCCTGAAGACTGGTTTTCTTGCGTTGCAGCTCATAGATCTAGATCCCTGACAGATTGTGTGTGTGCAAGATTTCATCATTTCTCATTAATGCATTTGAAAATTGAATGAGACATGTGTTTCCACAAACATGCTTCCAATTTTCCCACAGCAGCTGAGAAAATGACATAGCCTCTTCATCACAAAATCTGTTTCATCATATGCAGACAAGAAATAAACAAGAGAGCTTGCATATATTCATCTCAGTCTTAGATATACTTTGATGGCTAAAATGTCTATATTTTCTGTTGTAAAGTTTCAACTCTGCAGGTTTTAAGGCAGTGGGGCTATAAAAACTTGTGTCTCAACGTGCAGGAAACATCAAAAACATGTTTTGTTCCTCATTGCCCCATATGACTTTATGATTGAGTAGTTGCATGACATTTATAATGAAATATTGTTGCATATGGAGCCGAGACTTGTATTCTTATTTTCCCCCAAATCTGAACACAATCTTGTTGGTTTGCACAATTTTGATAGCTGTAAATGCAAGCAACAGTCCTTGTTGACAGTGCATACTCTAGTTCCCATGCTAATTTATTTTATCTTTGTGAAGTGCTTTACAAGTGTGGTTTTGTTTTATCGTGCAACAGCTCTGTTTTATATGAAGCAGAGGGAAGGATGTTGAAATGTAGATTACATGCCAAATAGGCCTGCACTTTTTCTCCTAATAAAAATAATCAAAAAAGAAAAAGAGGGAGGTAGATGAACAGCAAAAATTAAGAGAAAGTGTCTACCAAAAAGAAAGCAGCAATTATTAGGGAAATACCGGTACATTACCATATTTGTTTATTAAGGGCACAGTGGGCTTATTTTTTTATTTTTTTTTTTCAAACTGACCCCAATTTGCAGATAAAATTATCATTAAATAACTGCATGTTAAACAGAAAACAATGCATGTACATGTACTGCTGAAGTAGCCGAATTATTTGGCATTTCCAGCTTAAGAACACATTGTTCGGAAAAGATCTTGGTGTCTGTTTGTTATTGAAGCATATGCATGAAATGGGACAAGTATGGAAAGAAAGAAAAAGTCAAGTGTCTAGATTCTTTGAATCAATTAAATGAAAAATTTGAACTTTCTAGTTTCATAACAAGTGCAGCTTTGATTGCTTGCAGATGCATGACATGCATCTCCGAGTCTGCATCTCCTGAAACTGCACTATTAGGAAATATGAGCCGCGTCAGGAGAAAACTGGATTTTTGCCTATGCGAAAACAAAGGCGCAGATCAGCTGTGCAGTAACTGCACAGCTGATCAGCGCCTTTGTTTTCGCTACTCGGATAGTACAATTCCTCTTCTACTTATAGCCAAAATTTCAAGCATCTGGCCTGCTTCTGTGACTGTACAGGCCGGTTTGTGTCGGACCTGGTCGGAAATCCCGAAGACCGGTTTTCTCGCGTCGCGGCTCAAATATGTCTGTGGCAGGTTACCAGGGTAGTTTATTAAAATTCTTCAATTTTGATAAATGTTTGTGAGATAATGGCAGATGTTGGTGGTTGATAGGTTGCATGGTAATTGCTTTTAAAGATAAAGTATGATTTAACATAAATTGGATCAGCTTGTGCATGGTTATTGGCCTTTACATTTCCATAAAAGACTATTGCCTTAGTTTTGAAAGTGATCCTCTGTTTTCATCATTATCTTATAATCCTCATTTTGCATAATTTTCTACACAAGTTTTGCCTCTTTTTGAATGATTTTTTTTTATTTTAATAAGAACTGTTTTGAATATTCAGACATTGTGCTTAGAACAAAGGGCAAACAAATGAAGAGGGTACAGACAATGGATTATTTCCCCTGTAGATATATCTTTTGACCTTAATTTGTGAGAACTGTTGAACAAAAATGATGTTGCAAACGTTTTCAACATGTTCAAGGGTAGCTCTTCAGTATGCCTCATATTTTGTCAAACCTTGTGAAAAAGCTTGTTTGTGGTATATTTGACCCAATAGTGCCAAAATACCATTGCATGACTGCAGAGGCATAAAATTGCATATAGAAACAGGGGTACATGTATCATACAGTTGCGTGGATGAACATTAAAGGTGCAAATCAGACCGCATCGATGTGCAGGCCGACACAAGTTGGCATGCAACATTTCTGTTTATATATGCAGGTTTTTATCTTAAAAAGGCTTAATACAGCTATAACTTTTCATCTTGAAATTATGACATGATATGGACTAGAGGATCTTGGATGATATATTGTTTTGAATGGACTGATCACCCTACTGATTTAGACATGAAACAAGTTCTGGAATTAAATACGAACAAGAACAATATCCCTGATGTATATGATGCGGGAGTTTGGACATGGGGTGTTTGTAAAAAAACAATCAACCAGAGGGACCCAGGCTGAAAATGGTTCTCTAAATCGTAAGGCTTCTATACAGGTAAATGTAAACAGTTTAACTGATATGCAGGTACCTTCTGATCTAAAAACTTTTGAAAAATTTTGTTATATCCCATTCATGCATTGATTCTTTTTTTTTCTGAGAACAATTCCACAACCTCATTTATGATATATCTGAGCCATGTCGTTAGAAAACCGATCTTTGAGGTGTCGGACCAGGTGCAACACAAACCCGCCTATATAGCCACAGGAAAGAGGTAGAAGCTTGAAACTTTGCATATAAGTAGAAGAGGGCTAGTACTATCCATGTAGTGAAAACAAAGGCGCTGATCAGCTGTGCAGTTACTGCACAGCTGATCTGCGTCTTTGGTTTCGCATATGCAGATTGTTGGTTTTCTGATGCGGCGGCTCATTTATCAATTATCTCTATTGTCTGCTGCTGGTGTCAATATTTTGATAAAACACAGACATACATCATTTTTTTTTTCTGCAAAGCTCATTTGTCTGCAAAATATTGTTTACAAGTAGTTTTCTAGATGCCAAAACTCAAAAAAGTGCAAAACTTGAACAATTTGGACCACATAGAATCTTAAAAATGAGCTGCCTCGTGGGAAAACCAACAATGTGGTTTCCGAACAGGTCCAACACAAACCAACCTGTACAGTCACAGAAGAGAGCTAGAAGCTTGAAATTTCGGATTTAAGTAGAAGAGGAATTGTACTATCCGAGTAGCGAAAACAAAGGCGCTGATCAGCTTCGCGGTTACCGCGAAGCTGAACTGCGCCTTTGTTTTCGCCTATGCAGATTGTTGGTTTTCCCATGAGGTGGCTCAAATATACAGGTACTAAGAGTCATTAGAATGTTGACAGTGCAGAGTCTGATCAGACGGCTGTTTTGAGTTCACACTGTTTTGTGTGTTTGATTGTTTTGTGGTTTAATGTCCTAGTCAAACATTTTTCAGTCAAGTGAAGATGAAGCGACTGCTTCCTGGGTATTAACTAGCACTAATGTGTCTTGGTGTCCTTGCCATCAGGAATTCTGATGCACTATCCACTGGGCCACCACGCTCCCCAACACTGTTGTGATTAGTTTAGTTGGCAGGTTGCATAGGTTAAAGCAGGCTCCTCCATGCCCTGTTATTATTTTATGCAAATTCACAAATTAATGTAGGGTCAGCAAATGAGGGGTGATAATGCAAGTAATTACACTATGATATGAGCCTATGTGTAAAGAAAGGTGCATATACGGTAAGCTGTGCAATAACTGCACAGCTGATTAGCGACTTTATTTTTGCTACACAGATTATAACAATTTCTCTTCTTCTTAAATCTGAAATTTCAAGCTTCTGACTTTTTTCTGTCACTGTACAGGCCAATTTTTGTCAGACCTGGTCGGAAAGAACCACGGCACAGCTCATATACCAAGATAGCATCTTCATCTAAAACAGAACTGTTAAGAGTATACTGGTGCTATGCGTAGTTCATGCTTTGGCCAAAAGTGGACCATTATCTGTCATGGAAGTGGTAGTCAGTGACATTTTAAATGGGAAAATTATTTCTAAAATGCATCATTCTGTTAAATCAGATGAGTCTGTGGGTGCGAAAACCAACAATTTGGTTCTGACCAGGTCAGACACAAACCCACCTGTGCAGTCACAGAAGATGGTAAGAGACTGGAAATTTTGAATTTAGAAAGTAGAGGAATTGTACTACCCGTGTAGCGAAAAGACGCTGATCAGCTTCGCAGTTACTGATGGGGCAGGATCTGTGCCTTTGTTTTCGCCCAATCATTTCTTATGCAGTTGCTCAGATGTTAAGTACTTATAGATAGTGTTGTTTTCCCATGGTAAAGCTTGGCACCTTCATGTGAGCCGCCTGGTGAGAAAACCAACAATCTGCATAGGCGAAAACAAAGACGCAGATCAGCTTCGCGGTAACCGCGAAACTGATCAGCGCCTTTGTTTTCGCTACTTGTATAGTACAATTCCTCTTCTACTTAAATCTGAAATTTCAAGCTTCTAGCTCTTTTCTGTGGTTGTACAGCCTGGTTTGTGTTGGACCTGTTCGGAAACCACATTGTTGGTTTTCCCACGAGACGGCTCTAGTATGACATAGCTAGCATCGCTAAGTTTTACAGTGACTGAATAACACTGGACAGCTGTGATCAGCTGTAAAGGCTGCTTATCAGAGTCTTTGCATTTCATAGCCTATGCGCTTATAAACATACATACAAGGAAATGTGTGAAAAATAACAACAATAACAACAACAAAAAAACAAAAAGCAAAAAAAAAAAACAACAAAAAAAAAACATTGGATCATTAAATTGGTTATGGACGATTATTTTTTTTAATTGGTAATAGGAAGAACCAAGTTTGTGTAAATGAAAAAAAAAATAAGGATATTGTGCTTAAGTATTTATGCGTGCAGTTTTCCTCTTTGATAGTGCAGGACAAAAGGGTACTCATAGGCATACTGATGCAGTTGTCCCACATGAGGCTGAATACAGTCTGACGGGGAACAGCCTGCAGGGTTGACATTTTGGTGTATAAACTGTCCTTAAAGATGTCAAGTTGCCCTGAAAATGAGTGTATCAAGAAGGATTCCTTTCTTCGTGTCATGGCCAATTCGGATGAGGCTTGAATCACAAATCAATTCCAAAAACAGCTTTCCGAGACTGTTAAATGAGCCTGTGCGTGAGAAAACCAACAATGTGGATTCCGAACAGGTCTGACACAAACCGGCCTGTACAAGCACAGAAAAGAGCTAGAAGCTTGAAATTTTGGATTTAAGTAGAAGAGGAATTGTACTATCCGAGTAGCAAAAACAAAGGCGCTGATCAGCTTCACAGTTACTGCGAAGCTGATCTGCGCCTTTGTTTTCGCCTATGCAGTTTGTTGGTTTTCCCACGCAGCGGCTCAAATGTTTTTCCTGAAGCTGTGTATGGCATTTGATTAACAATGAATGGATTTCTATGAAGTGTTTATTGCAAGATTTTCCATTCATGGAGAAGATGGCACTTCGAAAGAGGTAAATTGCTCTTGTTGTTCAGTGATTTCTTTAGCAAATTTTGTATTAATTAATGATGTCTTTTTCATCAACCACAATGTAGATCTGCTCAAGCAAGTCAGTCTCTGTTGTGTGGCAAGGAATAGATATTTGTGAAGGTTGATATTTTTTGCTATTTTGTGTTTGCACCTTTGGTTTCGGCAGAAGGTGAAAATCCAAACTGTAAGGGCTTGTAATAAAGATGGTAAAACATCAGTTATGCTTAGGCCAAAAAAAAAAATAAATGTCTTGTTTCCGGAAACATCAAAATATTTTTATAGGTCGGTAGGTAGGCAAAATTTTTTTTATAGAAATAATTTTTTGTATAGGAAAAGCATGAAAATCATTCAAAATTAGCCTAAAAATAGAAAAAGAAAATCTCAGATGTCTCAAAAAAATTTAGAGTAGGTCCCAAAAAAGTAGGTTCGGTAGGGTTTCCGGAAACGAGACATTTTTTTTTAGCCTTATAAAGCCCTTTCAGTGATATGAACCCATATTAAATCCATAAGTTTGTCAATGACAAAAAGACAGTTTTTCAAGTGTATAAAGTCTGTGGAATTCAACATTTAACAACTCAGCACACCACAGCTACTGTTGTTCTGCTAGCAGTCATTCAAGAAAGAATGGAGCAGCATCAAAGCAAGGTTCACTGATCAAGTCAATGATAACCTGTGTAAAATCTGCAGAATCATTCAACAGTTGAGCTATGGAGCACCTGTCTTCATTTGAATGATGAGCCGGCCAGCTTTTAAGCTCATTTTCATCTAACAATCATTCATCAGAAACATAAACCTGTACATTTGGTTCACCCTGGTTAGTTTTCATCTATCCATTAATTAAAGGTCACTACTTTATTAGTTTTTTGTTTTCATTAAATGGTTTTGGAGTTAGTTTCTGTACACCCATAGATAAAAGGATACTGAATTGTTAAAATATTGATGGTACCTAAACCAATGGATTACCTAAGATTTATGAACATTCTGTCAATTGATTTGAGACCATTTGGGATCAGTTCTGTGTTTGCCTAGTCACCTTTTGGCAAAAACTTTTATGGGGGAGCATAGTGGCATAGTGGTGGAGTATTTCAGATTCCGAATCAATTGGTCCTGGGTTCGATCCCCACTGACGGCACCTGTTGTGTCCTTGAGCAAGGCACATTAACTCCCTAGAGTACTGGTAAATACCCAGAAAGTGGTGGCTCCAGAAAAATTGTTGACTGGGACATTAAACCTCAATACAAACAAACAAACAAAACTTTTATGAATTTGTTTGCTAATGCTTCTCATGTTTGAGTTGAATATTTTGTAGCCTTTGCACAATCCTCGTCCAACAATACAGGATAACTATTTGTGTTGACTAATTATCAAATCAGGCTGGTCAAGCCTAGAAGCAAAAAGGAAATTGAAGTCTGGCATATTCTTTCTAGAAAAGCAATTGAGAAAACAGGATTTATGCCTAGGCGAAAACAAAGACACAGATCAGCTGTGCAGTAACTGCACAGCTGAGCAGTGTCTTTTGTTTCACTACACGGATAGTACAATTCCTCTTCCTAGGTCTGAAACTTCAACCTCTGGCCATCTTCTGTAGCTGCACAGGCCGGTCTGTGTCGGACTTGGTCGGAAACCCTGAATACCGGAACTCACGTTGTGGCTCAATTTCTGATTGATATTATGCAGTTGCTTAGTCTTGGAGTGTCCAGTACATGAAATAAGCCATTGATGTCCACCAGATAGCAGTCATTTTTATCGTTACTGGAAAATTATGAAATTTGAGCCACCCCATGAGAAAACCAACAGTTTGCACATGCGAAAACAAAGGCGCAGACCAGCTTCGCGGTAACTGTGCAGCTGATCAGCGCCTTTGTTTTCGCTACACAGATAGTACAATTCCTCTTCTACATTCCAAAATTTGAAGCTTCTAGCTTTTTTCTGTGACTACACAGGCTGGTTTGTGTCAATTGTTGGTTTTCTCACACACAGACTTATTTATTTATTTTTTTTTTTTTCAATATATTCAATGATTAAGAGATCTTTTATGCAAGAAAAGTCTAATTTACTTGTATGTCACTCTTAATTTGCCAATATGGTCAGGATCTTCACATATATAGTCATGATTCTTTTAATATTATGTTTACTGACAAAATTTCCAGAAATTTAGAAATGAGCCACTGCATAAGAAAACCAACAAAATGCTTGGGCGAAAAGAAAGGCGCAGATCAGCTTCGCGGTAACGGCGAAGCTGATCAGCGACTTTGTTTTCGCTACAAGGATAGTACAATTCCTCTTGTTCTTAAATCCGAAATTTCCAGCCTGTAACCATCTTCTGTTATTGTACAGCCGGGTTTGTGTCAGACCTGGTCGGAACCCAAATTGTTTGTTTTCTCGTGCGAAGGCTCAAATGTAATTCAAAGGAAAGATGACTTGAGAATGACAGACCTAATTGTGATCAGACACCGATTTAGGAACTGTTTGCCTTAAGCCTTTAAACCATCCAAAAAATATAGAAGAATAATATAATATTAACAATATTTTCAGCAACTGACAGATGAAATTGCTGATTTGGAAAGCGATATTACCACTGCAGATATTGGTAGAGAAAGGTACATGTACATCATGTAACTGGACTACAATTGTGTACTAATTGGTGTGTTCGGATTTCTTCCAATGGAAAAATTTGCAAATTTACCAGTGGTACCATTGGTAACATTTTTACCCATGGTAACCTGAAAACCCTGATCATTGTACCATTGGTACCAATGGCATTATCAATGGTAGGGGTGATTAGCTACCATTGGTTAAATTGGTACCACTGTTAAGTACCCCAAACACTTGCTGTATTCTACTAATGTAATATCTGTATACTAAACACCTCTTGCCTAACTGTTTTTCAGCAACTTAAAGATGAGATTGCCGAGGTGACAAATGAAATGGAACAGATTGATGATGGGACAGAGGACAGGTACTAACTCTTCTCTTGGCTTTATGTTTATCATTTCTCAGACATATTTACTCTCAGACATTGGTGTGTCATAAGCTACTTTACTATATATGGGTAAAACAACAAAAAAGTAACTCACGATGTTTGATGAACTTGCATCAGCTACAATGCTGGAGGAAAATTTGAACATACTCAAGGGAGGTCATCCATCTTATTTTGCGCTCCTCTTATATATAAATCTTCAACTTTCTAAGAGGCATTTTTTTTGTACTTTTAAAAGCCACCAAGGAATTGAGTCCTCCGTAGAACCACCCATCATTAATATTCATTTTTATATTGACCATTCAAATCTGCACATTAGCTAACGGTCAATGACGGTTGACCAACACGTGGGTTAGACAAACAAACCAACACATGCTTTTTACAGGTAAATACAGGTGCAAAAAAACAATGTTTGTCTATGGAAATAGGGTGGGCGTGGCTATACCTTGCTGGCGGAGGAGTCAATTGTAACCATCCAGAAAATGTCATATGAGCTTTGTCATGAAATGCCTTCCTTGGCATTTCCATCCAGGTTTCACATAAACTGACCTGCACAACCACAGAGGCTTGAAAAATCGCGGTATTGTAATTATATATACATGAAGTGAAAACAAAGGTCCTGATACATGCACATTGTTAATAAGAATAAGTTTTCATCTAAAAATTGAGCGAGAAAACTGGATTTTTACCTATGCGAAAACAAAAGTGCAGATCAGCTGTGCAATAATTGCACAGCTGATCAGCGCCTTTGTTTTCGATATATGGATAACACAATTCCTCCTCTACCTATACCCAAAATTTCAAGATTCTAGCTTACTTCTGTGACTGAAGAGGCCAGTTTGTGTCGGACATGGTCAGAAATCCTGACAACCAGTTTTCTCGCGTCGCAGCTCAGTTTCAAAATTAATCATTATGTAATAGCCTAAACGTTTTCGATACAGGTCAACCTCATTATAATGCTATCTTTGGGGTCCATAGAAACAGACCGTGTTATAAGTGAACCGTGTTATAATGAGGTTATTTTCTATAGACATATAGCAAAATAATCAACATGGGAGCCATGACATGGCCGTGTTATATTGAAAACCGCATTATAATGAGGCGCGTTATAATGAGGTTGAAGTGTATATGGATAGCACAATTCCTCCTCTACCTATACCCAAAATTTCAAGATTCTAGCTTACTTCTGTGACTGAAGAGGCCAGTTTGTGTCGGACATGGTCGGAAATCCTGTCAACCAGTATTCTCGCGTCGCAGCTCAATTTCAAAATTAATCATTATGTAATAGCCTGCCAGGGCAGGAACTGCAGGCTCAGGAAACTCATGCTGCCTTGGGTGCAGAATTGCAGGAACTTTGTCAGAATTTAGCTGCAGAATTTGAGCTTAATTGGCAATTACTGGTTGCAGAACTGAACCTACATCAATGAAATTCTTCAAGAGTTTCCTTCCTGGAGAGAGATTTGGTATCAAAGTAATTGATGAAGTCAAATGAGCCGCCTCGTAGGAAAACCAACAGTGTGGTTTCCGAACAGGTCCGACACAAACCGGCCTGTACAAGCACAGAAAAGAGCTGGAAGCTTGAAATTTCGGCTTTAAGTAGAAGAGGAATTATACAATCCAGGTAGCGAAAACAAAGGCGCTGATCAGCTTCGCGGTTACCGCGAAGCTGATCTGCGTCTTTGTTTTCGCCTATGCAGATTGTTGGTTTTTCCATGAGGGGGCTCAAATTAAGCTTCATAGGCTTCTGTTTGTGAATAAAATTAATGTTGGGTAGAGTTACAGAATAGAACAGAATAAAGTATACTTCCATTTCACTAGATTAATAGAAAAAGATGATTCGTCTCTTTTCTGTCTCTTTTCTCGGTATGTTCTGCAAATATTGCATAAGAGCCTTCGCAGTAACTGCGAAGCTGATCAGTGTATATACAAGTCTGATTGCCACTGTCACGGCATGGATTTGTCAAAAAGGGTCCATATCATGATCATTTTCTATCTTTCAGTAAAAACAATCCAAAGACAAAGCAGATGTCCATTGGGAAGAAGAAGTTCAATATGGATCCTAAAAAGGTGGGTGTAGTACCTAGGAGACATTTACACACCAGGGCTTCTAAGACAAGGATGATTTTGTCTTTGTTATACCCCACGGCATTTATGCCGACGGGTATATAGTTTTCGCTTTTCCATTCGGCTTTATGTTTGTTAGTTCGTTTCTTCGTTTGTAATTCCGGAATATCCTTGGAATTTATGTCAAAGCTTTAGTTAAAGTTTCTCTAGTGATGTATATCTCATGAACCAACCATCAGAAACCATTCATATTTGGACCATAGGTACACTAAAAGGTTTGCTTTTTTTCCATGAGTCGGACCCCTGGGTCCTTGCCTGGTGTTGGGGCTAGAGGTCAAAATTTAGGTCTCCTTTAAAATATGCTGTATACAATGTTAATATTTCTTTTCTATGTCTGCATCTTAACAAACAATCATGGGAATGTATTCCTATTTAGATCATGGATGCCCTGTAGGGTTTGTTTTTACTTCATGACACTGAATTCTGGGTACCGTCCCCTGGGATGGGGCTAGAGTTCAAAATCTAGGACTCCTTTATGATATGATAGATACCATGATAAATTTTCTGTAAGTCTATATCTTGACATTCACAAAGTCTTGTCAGAAAACATTCAAACTTAGACCAAAGGCACCATGTTAGTTTCAGACTCTTGGGTCCATTTGTGGGGGGTGGGGCTAGAGGTCAAAATCTAGAACTTCTTTAAAAATTGCCTGCCCAGGAAAAGTGGTTTCAAGTCAAACCATCCATACATATAGTTTAGTTGGGTGGTTATATTTTCAAGCACTTATTGGATGTCATCCTCATTTTGGGTAAAAGCCTCATAAAATGGAGGCAAACTCCCAGCATGACCTTGGCTGTTCACTGGGATGTTAAGCATCAATTCAATCAATCAAAAACCTATTTATACCCCCGGCATTTATGCTGACGGGTATATAGCTTTCGCTTTTCCGTTCGTCCGTTCGTCCGTTCGTATGTTAGTTAGTTAGTTAGTTAGTTAGTTAGTTAGTTAGTTCGTTTCTTCGTTCGTAATTCCGGAACGTTCGTGGAATTTACGTCAAAGTTTTGGTTAAAGTTTCTCTAGAGGTGTATATCTCATGAACCAATGGTCAGAAACCATTCATATTTGGACCATAGGTACCCTATAGGGTTTGCTTTGTTTCCATGAGTTCGGACCCCAGGGCCCATGCCCGGGGGTAGGGCTGGAGGTCAAAATCTAGGTCACCTTTAAAATATGCTATTTGCAATTTTAATGTTTCTTCTCTAAGTCCATATCTTAACAAACAATCATAGGGATGTATTCTTATTTAGTTCCTAGATACCCAATAGGGTTTGCTATCATATTTCATGCTCGGTACCATCTCCAGGGGTGGGGCTAGAGGTCAAAATCTAGGACTTATTTATAATATGATAAATACCATGATAAGTTTTCTGTAAGTCTATTTTCTTGACATCCACATAGTCTTGTCAGAAAGCATTCATACTTAGACCATAGGTACCATGTAAGGTTCAGACACTAGGGTCCATGTGCGGGGGTGGGGGGGGGCTAGAGGTCAAAATCTAGAACTTTTTTAAAAATTGTATTTTCTCTACTTTTCTTTACCACCATGTTTAGAAATGATTTGTACATGCACCAAAGGGACTCTATAAGGTTTCCCTTGTTCCTAATGACATTAGACTCTAGGGTCCGTGCCCAGGGTGGGGCTAGAGGTCAAGATCTAGGACCTTTTTTTTTTTTTTTTTTTTTTTTTTTTTTTTTTTTTTTTTTTTTAATATCATGGAAGAATGACATTCTACTTTACATCTAGGACCGAGGACCTGACCCTCAATGTCCGCGATCAAGTCCTAGATTGAGTATACAAGTCAGCTCTGTATACTGTTCTAAAATAGATCTGTCATTCTACTACATCCCCCCCCCCCCCCCACCACCTTCCCATCGTTTTAGACAGTGCTTTTTGCAAATACAAATTTATAAGTAATACTTGTTGAGATTGCTCTCTTTTATTCGGGAATGCAGGAACATTGTATCAGTAGCAGTGAGCATGTCTGGGTGGTGGGCAGGGGGTGGTGGGCAGGGGGGGGGGGGAAGAGGGGGTTGGAGGGTGCTTCCAGCCGGGGGTATACGTGCCTCTCAAGGCACTTTTTCTAGTTATAGCAGAATTGAATGTCTGATCTTGTCATGAAGCATAAGCTGTGAAGTGTAAGAAGATTGCTATGTCTGGTGGCTTCCTTGTTAGGCCCAAACTTGGTAATACATGTAATAATATGATTTCTGGGGTAACTGTGCAGCTGATCAGCAGCTTTGTTTTCAGTACACAATTAAAACAGGTCTTCTCCTTCGGAATGCAAAATTTTCAGCCTCTAGCCATCATCTTTGGATGTGCAGTCCTCGGTACAGCCCTGTTTGTTTCGGACCTAGTTACATACTTCAAAGACTCGTTTTTTCGTCTTGCTGTTGCTGTTCTCATGATCCCTGGACTCAATATGGTAGACTTAAATGACAATGATTCGCCAATTATGTAACTTAGCTGTCAGAATGATGGAGCCAATCTATCACACAGGAGCAGACAAAAGTATGAGCTGCTTCATGAAGAAACCGGATTTTTGCCTGTGCAAAAACAAAGACACAGATCAGCTTCGCAGTAACTGAGAAGCTGATCAGCGCCTTTGTTTTCGCTCCTGGGATAGTACAATCCCTTTTCTACTTATTTCCAAAATTTCAAGCTACTAGCCATCTTCTGAGACTGTACAGGCCGGTTTGTGTCAAATTTAAACCGGATCAGAAACCCTGAAGACCGGTTTTCTAGTGTTGCGGATCATATATTCAGAGCCCTAGTTAATTTTTGAAGCAGTTGGGTATTTAAGCATCATTTTTTTCTAACTAAGGGGTAAAACCAAAGTCTAGGAATTGATAAGTAAACTTTTAAGCATGGAATTTTCACTCAGGGGGAAAAAACATAAACTCTAGTTGCAAAACACTTTCTTTTTATAATACCGTATTAAAGCAGAGAAATCATAATATACATTGTATATATCAGACTTCACAGAAGAGGAGTATTTGATAATTATTTTGCTTAATTCTTCATAAAAACCTATGTTGTGTGCCCATAAGAACAGCATGCCCACTCCAATATTCAGCTGAGGGTATATGTACCCTTTGTGTCACAATTTTGGGGGCACAGGCCAAATTTTGAGGGTACACCATCAGGGATCTCAATAGGAGTTTTAAAACAACAGTCTGGCACTCTTGACTAAGCGAAAGGAGGAGTCCCAGACACAATTTAGGAGTTCCACTATAGAAACTCAATTACAAGCCCTTGTTTTAACCTGATGGTACAGTGTATATAATGACTTGCTATCACTTGTAGAATCGGCTAGATTAAACATACTTAGTAGTGTGGTTAGGTACATGAATGCTTGCGTGCAGCAATTCTGTGTGGGTTGGAGGGTCTAACCTACTGTCTAGACCAGACTGAGAAATGTGTATAATGCACTTCAAAATAAGTTCCAATTGTAGCCATAGCCTTTCTTTGACATATGTCTAGTATATAATGCTAGGTGAATATCATTTATTAAGTTGTGAGTTTGGGGTCAATAAGAGGTGACCCCCTTCAAAGGAGGGATTTCCTAACTAATGTTAAGTCATAATTCTTGATTCCTGAAACACCAACCCCAAACGTTTTTGGAACACTTTTGAAAAGGTTTTACCAACAATTTATGATTTAGAAGCAAGTGATCCAAAAAATAATCAGTTTAAATCACGAACTTTTAAGTCGCGAAAACTAATGACATTTTAAAAAATTGATCCAAAAGTACAAAAAAGTTTGCTCTTTTTATAGGTTTATGTAATTCAATTGATTTCTTAATGAAAATCGCTAGGTTTTCAAAAGATTTGATGACTTGCTAAGTAAATAATTATTGTTGCATATAGCTGACCGATCAACCATAACTTTGTGACACGCGATGAAAGCACATTGTTTGATAAATTGCCGAAGGCGTGAAAAATTATGGCGTGTCTAATTGGATTATGACAACATTGTTAATTTGGTAATCCATTTCTTGATAGGGGATAATTGATTAACTGTTATGTATGCGGGGGTCATGCACGTAACTAAAATATTTTACTTTAACTTGACTTACGCGAGGAAAACCGAATTGTGGACATGAATAGGCAGCGGAACGTCCAGATCTCACCTGTAACCGAACCAAACAAGCGCACCCAAAATTCGATGCAAGCGCTTCTCTGACCATGCAAACATGGCGACCGATTTCCAATGTAAACAAAGTACTCACGCCAAACAGTAATGTTTGCGTATCTCGGAGAATGCAAGCGTAAATGGTACGCACGATTTTCGATTAAGCAGCGTATTGCCGATCATGCATGCGTGAAATAAGCAAATACGCATCTTAACTAGGCCTCTGTATATTCTGTGTTCGTGTCTCAGATTTCTAGCCAGGCACAACTGAAATGCATCTATCATTATGAAAACATGGCCATGCAATGTACAGATTTTTTTGCAGCTGTAAAATGGCGAATTTCATCAGAAAAAAAAATATATTTTTAATATTTTTTATCGCACCTGCTTATAGCAGGGTGCGATATAGGAGTTCAAATTTCCGTACGTTCGTTCGTCCGTTCGTTCGTTCGTTCGTCCGTCCGTCAACATTTACGTCGAAGTTTAGTTTTCTCGACATCAGAGATAGCTGCGAGTCTGAAACCTTGTATAGTAATTGTCCCTGACATACCCTTCAAGCACGCACCTTAACCCGGTGCCCTTGACCTATATTTTACGGTCCATTGACTTTGAAAATTTTTACGTCGAAGTTTTGTCAACATTTACGTCGAAGCTTGACCTACATTTCACGGTCCACTGACTTTGAAAATTTTTACGTCGAAGTTTGGTTTTCTCAACATCAGAGATAGCTGCGAGTCTGAAACCTTGCATAGTAATTGTCCTTGACATGCCCTTCAAGCACGCACCTTGACCAAGTGCCCTTGAACTATATTTCACGGTCTATTGACTTTGCCCGATGCAGGTGCGATATCGACCTCCGCGGAGTTCTTGTGTTAATATTTTTGCTCAAAACATTGATTGTGGGTACACGTTAGAACCGTCTCAGCGAGGAAACATATGTATATCCCTGTACCTTCCAGTTTTGCTATATAAAAGTTGGAATCAAGGGGGTATACATGTCATGGACATGTTATCCTGATGTAATACTGCAATAGTAATGTGTAATGGCTGCCTTCCCCCTCTTCCAGTCCTGGGAAATAGCAGGGACTTTGTTGTTTGTCCAGCAAAACCCTGCTGATCAGCAAAACCCTTCTGATTGCTTTACTCTGCAGGTACAGTAAACTGCCCACTGCTACCACAACGCACACAAAAGCAACATCTGCTCTGATTCTTTAACCTATTCATGACATCATTATCATTTGGCATTAAGCATTCTGTGGCGTCACATCTGAGGCTATACTGTTTGCCTAAGTCCCACAGTAAGAAAGCCAGACTAATATGAGTTAAGAAAGTTGGCTAATCAGTTTAAGCCAAATGTTGTGAGACAGTTCAAGGAAATCAGCATAGCCTTTTACCTAATGAAGACAAGTAGCAGCTTAATGTAGCAATTCACTTTCAGAGTAGCATTGTAGCAAATAAGTTTCCCTTTAATGCCTTTTCTCCCACATATAAGCATGGCGTCCATTTTATGGGACGTAGGCAAACAAAATAACCCCAGATGTGATTCAGCAGAATGTGGCATCCCATCTGCGGCAATTCTGATTTCTGCTAAGAATTTCATTGAAAAATTTAAATCACACCTGATGCAAAAAAGTTGAAAGTAGACTCATCCAAATGATTATGATGGGCAAGTCCATTTGTCTTAAATGAGCCGCATCGTGAGAAAACCGGATTTTTGCCTAGGCGAAAACAAAGGCGCAGATCAGCTTCGCGGTAACCGCGAAGCTGATCAGCGCCTTTGTTTTCGCTACACGGATAGTACAATTTCTCTTCTTCTTAAATCCGAAATTTCAAGCTGCTAGCCCTTGTCTGTAACTGTACAGGCCGATTTATGTCGGACCTGGTCGGAAACCCCGAAGACCGGTTTTCTCGCGTCGCGGCTCAAATGGTTTAAGTGTGATCTAGACAGAATTGTCATTAATTTTCATCTGCTGTTCATTGAAAGAGAATCCTTAGTGACAATTGAGCTGCGACGTGAGAAAACCGGTCTTCAGGAGTTGACTTTGGGATTTCTGACCAGGTCCAACACAAACCGGCCTGTCATGGAAGAAAGCTGGAATCTTGAAATCTTGAAAGTAGAGGAGGAATTGCCGTTACTGCACAGCTGATCTGCACCTTTGTTTCTTCTCATGATTCGGCTCATTTCAAGCTAAAACAAGAGTGGGAGTACCAAAATGACAGACTTTTCCCTATATAGGGTCTGTGAAATGTCATATATATCTGTCAAGGGTATTCTTTGATGAAGAAGTATCAGAAAATGTTTCTGTCTATACGCGGACCCCACCCTTCAATCTCCCCATAATATTTGTAGAATGTCCATTCCAGCCATGGGAAGCTTGGGGGATTGATTGCTTGGTCGGGCTAAACTGAAATGCATTAGATTAAAGTGGTTAGTGTGTCATATTTGAGTCGCCGCATGGGAAAACCAACAATCTGCATAGGCGAAAACAAAGGCACAGATCAGCTTCGCGGTAACCGCGAAGCTGATCAGCGCCTTTGTTTTCGCTACACGGCTAGTACAACTCCTCTACTTTCTAAATCCAAAATTTCCAGCCTCTAACCATCTTCTGTGACTGTACAGGCGGGTTTGTGTCAGACTTGGTCGGAACCCCAAATTGTTGGTTTTCTCATGCACAGGCTCATTTGTAATTGAGACGTTATGGGTTCAAATCTAACTGGCATGGGTTGTGTCCTTGAGTGAGACCCAATTACTCTCCATAGTACTGCTTAATACCCTGGACCCAGTTGTTCAAAGCATCGTTAGCTTAACGTTAAGACATAAATTTGTTAAGCAAATATCAGCTAAAGTAACAAATACACTGTTATTTTTTGTTGAAAAAATGTGAGAATCCTTTGCATTGCAAAGGATTCTCACATTTTTTCAACAAAAAATAACAGTGTATTTGTAATATTTATGTTTTAAATTTTAACGAAACGTTAACTAACGACGTCGTTAGTTTTGAACAACTGGGCCCAGGTAGTGAGGCTTCATCCTGACATGACTGAAAAATTGCTAAATGGGATTATAAACCACAATGAAAAAAAAAATCAATATTGGACTTTTAATTTAGCTGCGGCTGCATTTGTGAAAACAAAGATGCGGATCAGCTGTGCAGTAACTGCACAGCTTATCAGCATCTTTTCTCTACACAGATAGTACAACCCCTCTTCTTCTTAAATCTGAAATTTCAAGCCTCTTGTCTTCTTCTACAATTGTACAGGACCTGTTCGTAAACCCACATTGTTGGTTTTCCAATGCGACGGCTTAATTTCCATTTTCCTTTGGCTTCTTCCTTGCCACTGTTTGTCAGGCTGTTGTCAGATTCTAGCGAAAGGGTGTGCACTTTGTGCTGATAAGTTGCTTGCTTTGTTGATCAGAATAATAGACTTATTTTATTATCTTAGCCTTTTATTGTGGATGTATAGCACCCAATCGAATTGCAGAAATCTTTCCAAAAAGCCCTGTGTGCTTGTTAGGATCGGTACTATGTTAATTACATGTATTCAGTTTCTTAGTCACAGGATTGGAGCTTTTTCAGCTACTGATGGACAGGTTGTAAACCATTGTGGTTATTATGTAGTGGTAATGTTATGAGTAAACTGAGTGATTTAGTAACTAAATGGATTAACAGTGTTCATGATGGCAAAAAGATAATCAGGGATGAAGCAAGTCACTGACCTAACCTCTGCAACATTGTAATAAGAGGACATCTATATGTTTGGTTGAATGGAAAACTAATTGGTAGCTCTGTCATGTAGTGGTAGAGTATTACACTAGGATCTAGAGATAGGGGTTCCAAGGTCCATTCGCACAGAGTTGTGCCCTTGAGCAGGAGATATTAAATCCCATTGTTAGATATGTATCTCTGGGCACAGCATTTATTGAATTTATTTTCATAACTTTGATTAAAATGAATTAATGGGAAAGATTTTGCTGTTTTCCAAATCATCCTCAGGTTTATGTTTCTTACTTATGGCTAACCTTGTCCAGCATCTAACCTTTGTTCATATTAAACTGTATGTGTTGCTGTCAATAAATCAGGATAAAAGCTGTTGGGAGAAAGTCTCAATTTTTGCTTATGCAAAATCATAGACGCAGATCAGCTGTGCAGTAACTGCACAGCTGATTACCACCTTTGTTTTTGCTACATGGATAACACAATGCCTTGACTTGTTGCGTCCAAAATTTCAAAACTCTAACCTTCTTCTGTGGCTGTCCAGGTCAGTTTGTATCAGGCATGGTCAGAAACCCCTAGAAACCAGGCATTCTCATATTCTGGCCCATATATCAGGCTAAACTTTGCAGGAATGTAGATATGTAGGTATCGGATATACAGTTTGTAATGAAGATATATAGTCTGAGATTGCCATCCATAGGGATTACTTACAAATGAGCTGCTGCATAAGAAAACTAACAAAATGCAAATTCAAAAACAAAGGTGCTGATCAGCTGTGCAGTAACTGCACAGCTGATCAGCACCTGTGTTTTTGCTACGCAGATAGTACAATCCCTCTTCTTGTTAAATCCCAAATTCTAAGCTGCGAATGCTTAGAATGGTTTGTGGTAGACCTGGTGGGAAGATGCCTGATGTATCTTCTCGAGTCAAGGCTCAAATGAGCCGCGACGCGAGAAAACCGGTCTTCGGGGTTTCCAACAAGGTCTGACACAAACTGACCTGTACAGTCACAGAAGCGGGCTAGAAGCTTGAAATTTCGGATATAAGAAGAAGAGGAAATGTACTATCCGTGAAGCGAAAACAAAGGCGCTGATCAGCTTCGCGGTTACCGCGAAGCTGATCTGCGCCTTTGTTTTCGCATAGGCAAAAATATGCGGCTCAAATGATCTTCCTTTGTCTGGGATGTCCAGCCAAGTTGGACTTTAATGTGTTTATCTAATGTGTTTATCGAAAGCTAGCTGGTTTAGAGATTTCCTGGACTTAAATGGCAAGTAGATGCACTTTTCAAGTAGATCAGTACAGCCAAATTGATCAGACAGTGCCATTGTGCAGGCTGAGTTGCGCCTTTGTTGCTGCTACATGGCATAAAGGGGTTTTTGTCATTGGGGAGTATATATCATGATTACTTGGCAAATTTGCATCCACCAAAATAGCAGAGAGAGCTGTCATTTTATTAAGTTGTCTGGAACAGGAGTTAGAACTGGTAATATCCTAATATACATAAAATTAATGGACCAATAAAATTGCAACTAAACTGTTAGACAAAGTTACCAAATACCTGATGGAGGCCCCCATGGTGGAGATTCCATTATCATGCTAAATCGTTTGATCATTTGACCACTGTGTCTGATATGTGTTGAGCCCAACTCGGGGCGCATGTGAGCAAGCCATATTCTGCATGTGGGTGTGTCAGGTGGGTTTTTTCTAGAATTCTCCCATTTTCAGAATTTTTCGCCCCACACACTGATTGGCCAGTCTCATATAAGCTGAAATAATCGTGAAAGGGATAAAAAAAGCAACATAAAACAGAAGAAAGACAAAAGAAAAACTCTTATACCCAAAGTAGCAGTATATAGATTTCTTGCAGAGAAATCCATTCTTCATGCTACCACCAGACTGGCCCACCATGATATAAGTAAAATAATCTTTAATTGGCCATAAAAGTGGAATAAAATAAAGAGTTATGATAGTGGGGAAGGATAATGTGAGACATCTGGTTGGAAAAGATAATGCCAATGGATTATCATAAGATTATACAAAGAATTAAACTGTTCATTCACCTCCACCCCTGGAACTTTTAGGAATTGATCTTTATAAGCATTGAATCATAACTTATGGCTTTCATTTAGGTCCTTTTATATTCAGATCCAGAGGAATAAGAAATCCATTTACATAAATTTACTCCTTTACCCTTAAACAACAGCTGAATTTGTCAACAGACTGTCACCTGGTCCCGAGGTTATAAAACTTTTTTTCAAGCTCAGCTCAGATGAGACTCTAACTTTATTCTGCTCATAAATGTTAAAATTGTTGGCATATGAACATTTATCAGCTGGATGCTTTTTAGCTCACCTGAGCCGAAGGCTCACAGGTGAGCTTATAGTATACTCATGCTCCGTCGTCCGTCAACGTCCGTCGTCATTCACATTTTCAAAGATCTTCTCCTCTGAAACCGCTTGGCCAATCAAAGCCAAACTTCATGTGGAGCATTCTTAGAAAGGGGGAACTAAAGTTTATATAAATGGTCCAGGTCACATGACCAAGATGGCCACCATGGCTATAAATAGCAAAAACCTTTAAAAATCTTCTTCTCCAGAACCAGTGGGCCGATTTCCACGAAACTTGGTATGTAGCATCGGGGACGCATGCCCATCATAGTTTATATAAATCATGACCCTAGGATGACCTTGACCTATTTTACAGCAAGGTCAACTTAGGTCGCCAATATGGGAAAAAATGCTAAAATGCTGTTTAAGGGTAAAACTTACTGGGAATAGGCAAATGGACAGAAGATTAATGTTAATGGAAAATTTTAGTCCCTGGGGGGTTGTCTGCCCCTGCCCCGGGCCTATATACATATTTCCATAATATTGAAACATCTTCTCCCCTGAAACCGCTTGGCCAATCAAAGCCAAACTTCATATCCTTAGGACTGCCAGGCATTTTACAAAATGCAGATAAAAAGGGGGTAGGGTTGGTAAATCGTCCATAAAACCATTTCTGTGAGTCTAAGAAACACGCCTTATGCCTGTATTGAAAGCAGAAAGACCGCTCTTTAACATAGTGCAAGCCGTTTTGGTTTTGCTAATGAAAGGTCACGGAGCAGGGGTCACCGTGGAAAAATCGATGCGCACGGACTTCTTTTTTTTTTTTTTTTTGCGATTTGAATCCCGATTTTTTCCTCTTTTCGCCTCTCTTTCTATCTCTCTTTTTTCTCTCTCTTCTTGTGTCTTTTTTCAGCCCCAGCAGTCTGGTCGCACTTGTTTGGTCTGAGCGTGGTTGCGGTTAAAAGATAACAGGGTAAACTCAACCTTTTTAACTCAGAAAAATCACGTTTTATCCCAACTTTCTGGGCTTCTAACTCGCTTGTTTGATGCACTGTGCAATTAAGACTTATATTGGTTAACGCCTACTTACTGGGCAATTGAAAAACATAAAAAGATCGAACATGCTAGCTTTAACAATGCCGTGAGGGTCGATCAAAAAGTGTTTGGCAGTAATTACGCATAAATACGCTCTGGTAGTGGAAAGGATATGGAGCATCCTTGGGAAGGGGGAAAGAAAGTTTATATAAATGGTCAAGGTCACATGACCAAGATGGCCGCCATGGCTATAAATAGAAAAAAAAATAGAAAAAAAAAACTTTAAAAATCTTCTTCTCCAGAACCAGAAGGCCAATGATTTTGAAACTTGGTGTGAAGCATCACTGACTGGAGCTCTACAAAGTTTATATAACTTTCGCTATTGACAGCCGGCTGTCAGTAGCCACTTCCTTTATATAAATCATGACCCTGAGATGACCTTGACCAATTTTATGGCAAGGTCAACTTAGGTCTCCTATGCATTGGAATGGGAAAAAATTTAATAGGAAAAATGTAATTAAATTGCAAGAAATGAGCAAATGGACAGAAGATTTATGTTTAAGAAAATATTTTGGGCCCAGGGGGTTGTCTGCCCCTGCCCCGGGGCTATATACATGTACATGACCATAATATTGAAACAACTTCTTCTCTGAAACCGCTAGGCCAATCAAAGCCAAACTTTATATGGAGCATCCTTAGGAAGAGGGAATGAAAGTTTGTACAAATGGTCACATGACTAAGATGGCCGCCATGGCTATAAATAGCAAAAATGTTTGAAAATCTTCTTCTTCAGAACCAGAAGGCCTATGGTTTTGAAACTTGGTATGAAGCATCTTGGAATGGAGCTCTACAAAGTTTATATAAATCATGACCCTGGGATAACCTTGACCTATTTTACGGCAAGGTCGACTTAGGTCGCCCATGCATTTGAATGGGAAAATGTCATGTCATGGCAGAAAAATTGCTAGGAATGAGCAAATGGACAGAAGATTTATGCTTATGAAAATATTTTAGGCACAGGGGTTGTCTGCCCCTGCCCCGGAGCTATATACATGTAGATGACCATAATATTCAAACAGCTTTTTCTCAGAAACTGCTTAGCCAATCAAAGCCAAACACTTTATGTGGAGCATCCTTAGGAAGAGGAAATGAAAGTTTGTATAAATGGTCAAGGTCACATGACCAAGATGGCCGCCATGGCTATAAATAGCAAAAAATTTTAAAAATCTTCTTCTTCAGAACCAGAAGGCCTATGATTTTGAAACTTGGCATGAAGCATTAAGGAACGGAGGTCTACAAAATTTGTATAAATCATGACACTGGGATGACCTTGACCTATTTCACGGCAAGGTCAACTTAGATCGCCCATGCATTTGAATGGAGAAAATTGTTAAAATGTCATTTGAAGGACAAAACTTGCAGCTAATTGGCAAATGGACTGAATTTTTATGATTTGAAAAAGACATTGACTCCAGGAGTTATTCTGACCCTGCCCTAGGTTTATACGTGCATTGTACCATTCTAGTCTAACAAGTTTATCGGTACATGTATATATCTCAGGTCTCAGGTGAGCGTTTACAGGACCATTGGTCCTCTGGTTTAATTAATGCTTTGTAGATCTAAACATGAAATTTCCAGTTATTTTTGCTATTTCAGTATTTATGAGCAGTTTGAATTTCATGCTCAGCTGAGTTGAGCATGAAAAATGTTTTATAACCTCCTGGCCAGGCTAGAATTTAGCCCCTGATCTTGAGTTTTGTGCAGTTTCTTTTAATTTTCAGAGACTGAAACAAATTTTGCTTCAGCTTGCTTTTCCATAGGTTTTAGAACTTATTAACAGAGACTGATGTTTCTATTTGAAGATTTTTGTGGTTTTATAAATTACTTGTGCAGAGGATGACATTAGAAGAAAAGTTCTCTCAGACAGATGGTAGACTAAGATTAGATGCGCTGTTGATAATTGAAAAACTGCTTGTGAACAACAGATGGGGATTAACATGATAATACATGAGCCGCGTGAGAAAACTGGTCTTTGGGATTTCCGACAAGGTCCCACATAACACAGCCTGTAAGGCTAGCAGCTTGAGATTTTAATTTAGGAAGAAATGGGATTGTACTATCCGTGTAACGAAAAACAAAAGTCGCTGATCAGGTGTGCAGTTACTGTTACTGCACAGCTGATCAGCGCTTTTGTTTTCGCTACTCGGATAGTACAATTTGTCTTCTACATAAATCCAACATTAAAAGCTTCGAGCATGATTCTGTGACTGTGTAGGCCGGTTTGTGTCAGACCTAGTCGGAAACCCAAATTGAAGGTTTTCTCATGCAAAGGCTCACAAAGTCATCATTTGAAAACATTATTATATGGGAAATCTTTTTGTCTTCCTTCATTCAGATTTTCTTGTCAAGTGGTTTTAGAAGTTTGCAAACTCAGTTAATCTTTTGCATTAATTATGCAGTACTCAAGATTGTTTTGCATGCAAAGCTAATTGTTTCAAGGGCGTCATTGAAATCATGCATAAGAAGTAGGAAAGTCTTTGTTACAAAGTAGAGTTTCCTGTTTGTAGATATAAACTGCAGAAGCTGTTTAAGTCCTATACATGTACTTTGAAAGCCAAACCTTGGGACAGCATTGTCATATACACTGCCGTAATATCAAGTTTATGAAAAAAAAAAAAAAAATCCAAAATTTCTTTGGAATCTGAATGCTCATTTTTGTCTGAAACAGTCCCATTGTAGATTCAACTTTTGACAGGGACAATCTAAAACATACCAGATTCATATAAATTCTCAGTGCATAAAAAGTCCAAGACCTTCAGGAATAATGCTTGTATATCTGTAGTTTGGCCAAGAGGTTCCGACTGTCTCATAGAGCACTGTATTGTTTGAGCCGCGTCATTAGAAAACTGGATTTTCGTCTTTGCGAAAATTAATGCGCCGATCAGCTAAGCAGTAGCTGCACAGCTGATCAGCACCTTTGCTTTCACTTCCCGGATAATGAAATTCCTTTCCTAAAGTTCAAGCCTCTAGTCTTCAGACTGTACAGCTCTATTTGTGCCGGACCTGGTCGGAAACCATGAAGACCAGTGCTCATTTGTTTAACCTGACCATTGTTAGTACAACACTGGAACTGCTCAAAGCTGTGCATTGTTTGCTAAACCTCAGCATTGTTTACTCAACACTAGAATTGATGAGAACAAGATGGACTTAATCCAATTTACAGGCTATAAACTGACCTTGTTTCCAAGAAAAATGCCTCGGCATGAGAAAAACAGCAATATGCAAATGCGAAAACAAAGGCGCAGAACAGCTGTGCAGTAACTGCCCAGCTGATCAGCACCTTTGTTTTCGCTACACGGATAGTAAAATTGCTCTTCTTCTTAAATCTGAAATTTCAAGCTTCTAGTCTGCTTCTGTGACTGTACAGCCTGGTTTGTGTTGGACCTGGTCGGAAAAAACACATTGTAGGTTTTCTCACGGGAAGGCTCAAATATGAGGTGAATGGATCTTCTCCTCATAGGAAAATCACTATAGTTGAATAGAAGACTCGCTGTCATAGTGGTTAAGCCACTTGCCTTGTAAACTAGGGGTTGTAGTTCATGTCTCCAAATGATCTTAGCTCTTGATTGGGATGTAAAAACAACTCAGTATCAACAAAAGTATTCATTTCCACCCAGACATGAGAGTCATATATTAGAAAAAATAGAAGCTAAAATGAAGACACCTGTCTGATTTTAGCACAAAAAGCCAAACAATCCAACTAATTTTAGATGTATTATCTGGTATGTAAGTAATAGAAAATTCCAGCAATGAGAAATTTGATGTATTTATGATTATTGTCAGGAATTTTTCACTTTCACCTGAGATGGTTTAATGCTGGTAAAAATTACCCATAGGCTGCAATTCCGTTTTGCTTGACAAAAGTCGAAAGAATCCACACTGTTCGGGTTGGGGACAAGGTTAGAGATAACAAGTGTATGAATTAAACAGGCACCAAAAATATTGTTTTGTAGTGACCATAACACCAATATGTAAACTTTTCAAAAGAAAACAAGATACTTGTACAATATATGGGTCCTTTACTTGTGTTTTACTAGATTTAGACCCAAGATGGAGCCATTCTGAAACATGAGTTATTTTTAATTCATTCAGCATTTTACACCATGAGCCAAACTCTTAACAGAATAATGACTCTGGGATCTGTTATTATTCAGGTGTTCAGTAGCAGGTAGTTTGTGTCCATTCACACCTTTGATAACATAAACCTCTGTCTCTATACCTGTAAATGCCTCACCTTGTAAAATTTATTATATGGCAAGTGATGAAATATAGAGAAATATGTATTAAATATAACCAATATTTGAAAAAGTTATATTTTCACATGTGAAAATATAAAAAAGTTATATTTTCACATGTGAAAATATAAGATTTGGGAATACGCAAATTACGATTCCACCGTTTCATTTCTAATTTATACATAACTAAATTTTATAATCTATGCTATTGTTGACGCAATGAACGTTCACACACAATAGCGACGTAATGACGTGACGTAATGACGTCATTTAAGATTTTGACGTCATATGCTTTAGCGCGCAACGTTACAATGACTACATGCAATATAATAAAAAGAAAATTCAAGTTTTTGTCGTGAATATGACTTTTATTTCATCTCGTGAAGTGAAAAATTATATATTTCATTCGTGCCTTCGGCACTCATGAAATATAAAAAAATTTTCACTTCACTCAATGAAATAAAACTCATATTCACTCCAAAAACTTGAATATCCTCTATGTATCAGGTGCTTGAGTCAATTTAGTGTTCCATCCCAGGCTATTAACCATATTACCCTTTTTCTCCAGGAAAAATTGTATTTTCATTTCATATTTTGTAATAAATACAGAAGTGGATGGGACAGGTAGCCCTCATTAGAGCCTCGACGCGAGAAAACCGGTCTTCGGGGTTTCCGACCAGGTCTGACAAAAACAGGCCTGCACAAGCTCAGAAAAGAGCTAGAAGCTTGCAATTTCGGATTTAAGTAGAAGAGGAATTGTACTATCCGTGTAGCGAAAACAAAGGCGCTGATCAGCTTCGCGGTTACCGCGAAGCTGATCTGCGCCTTTGTTTTCGCATAGGCAAAAATCTGGTTTTCTCACGATGCGGTTCATTAGGTCATTACCATCATCAGTTTTCTGATAGAGAAAGAAAAGAAACTCATAATTGCTTGTCTTGTGTCTTTGCAGGGTATTGAATTCCTGATCGAGAATGAACTTCTTCAGAATGTCCCAGAACAAGTGGCCCAGTTTCTGTACCAAGGGGAGGGGCTCAACAAGACAGCCATCGGGGATTACCTAGGAGAGAAGTAAGTGAATTTTGTTATAAGAAAATATGTCAAGGATTCCCAGCAATGACCAGTCCTATTCAGTGTAGATTATTTAGAATTTTAGTTATTGAAAGAGATGGTTTAGCATTTTATGTGTCCTAACCGGGATTAAACGGATCATATAAATCATATAAGCCATTATAAATAATAGTGAACAAGAAGTCTGTACAAGACTCCCCCCCCCCCACCACCAACACCACCACAATTTTCACCACATGAAGCTGCTACATTGTTAATAGCTTCTACAACAGTTGAAGGTGGACTGGATAGAACAAAGGATATTCTGTGTGTCCAGCAAAGACTCACTATCAAGTACAAAGGTTAAACAAAAGTCTTAGCTGGACACACTTGATAGTTTATTAGCTCACCTGAGCCGAAGGCTCACAGGTGAGCTTATAGGATAGGCAGGCATCCGTCATCCGTCGTCGTCGTCGTCGTCGTCGTCGTCCGTCGTCGTCGTCCGTCCACAATTTCAAAGAAGAATATTTCTGAAGCTAGTAGGCCGATCTTGATCAAATTTAATGTGAACCATAATTGGGTTGGGGGATTGATGGCATTAGGTTTTGGAGCAGATTGTATCAAAATTATGGTTTCCATGGCAACAGATAGGTCCCATAGACTTACAATGGGAAAAACTAAAAAAATCTTCTTCTCTGAAACCACTAGGCCCACAGCTTTGATATTTGGTATGTAGCAATGGCTAATGGTCCTCTACATAAATTGTGCCATTCATGCCCCTGGGGTCAAATTTGGCCACGCCCCGGGGGTTGATAGTCTCCATAGACTTACTATGGGAAAAAAATTAAAAATCTTCTTCTCTGAAACCACAGGGCCCACAGCTTTGATATTTTGTAGGTGGCAATGGCTAATGGTCCTCTACATAAATTGTGCCAATCATGCCCCTGGGGTCAAATTTGGCCACGCCCCGGTGGTCGATAGTCTCCACAGACCTACAATAGGAAAAAAACTAAAAAAATCTTCTTCTCTGAAACCACTAGGCCAACAGCTTTGATATTTGGTATGTAGCAATGGCTAATGGTCCTCTACATAAATTGTGCCATTCATGCCCCTGGGGTCAAATTTGGCCACGCCCCGGGGGTTGATAGTCTCCATAGCTTTACTATGGGAAAAAAATTAAAAAATCTTCTTCTCTGAAACCACAGGGCCCACAGCTTTGATATTTTGTATGTGGCAATGGCTAATGGTCCTCTACATAAATTGTGCCAATCATGTCCCCGGGGTCAAATTTGGCCACGCCCCGGGGGTCGATAGTCTCCATAGACCTACAATAGGAAAAACTAAAAAAAATCTTCTTCTCTGAAACCACTAGGCCCACAGCTTTGATATTTGATATGTAGCAATGGCTAATGGTCCTCTACATAAATTGTGCCATTCATGCCCCTGGGGTCAAATTTGGCCACGCCCCGGGGGTTGATAGTCTCCATAGACTTACTATGGGAAAAAAATTAAAAAATCTTCTTCTCTGAAACCACTAGGCCCACAGCTTTGATATTTGGTATGTAGCAATTGTCACGGACTGACTCTACTTAATATAAAGTCAGAGGATACAATGGCTTGTTGTGCCCAACAAATCATGTATCGAATGACCAAGGGTATACGCTTCCTGCTATGAATGACCAGCAAATCTATGGGAGGGTTCAATTAAACAGAATTTTCAAATTATGATGATTTATTTATAATGATGTTTAAAGTGAGAAGCAAAGAAGGAGAAAAAAGATAGAAAGAGATTACAAAAAGAAATTACTGAAAAAAGAAAAAAAAAAAAAAAAATACGTCCTTTGTTCATCAATTTCCCATTGGCATCTCCGGGTATGACCAAATTCATAGAAAGCCATTTCTCAGAATACGATAAATCTTGCGAGACAATCTTGTTACAATATTAAACTTTTCTTAAATGACATCACTAATTTCAGTAATAGCAAATATTCTTAATGACGTCATTAACGTCAAATCTAAGCGTTACGTTACTATAACGTAAAACTTAAAATCTGAAATTTCCAGTCTTACAGCTTTGTTCCGAGTCAACATTAACTTCCTTTATGATGAGATGATTAGATAACATAACATAACATGAAACTAAATGTACGTCAATGACAATAACGTCGCTACAAGTAACGTAGCACATAACAGAAATTTCCATTTTACAACTTTGGTTGACATACATACCGCGCAATGTCATTCTTACGCGAAATTTAATACATAAAAACTAAACCAATGCCGCTTCACGGCAACGTAGCGTGCAGAAATATAGAAATCTTCATTTTTACAACCCTATCAATGTGCTTTCCACCATAATGAGCTACATTATTATGGCTATACAATCTCACTGTACAAAATGTATATTTATGAACTGTTATAACTTACCGACGGCCGACTACTCAGACTGGCGCTGACCATAACCAGGTGTACCAGATAAACCCATATCCAAACATCTCAAATTCATGCCCAATCTTTACATTCTTCCGATAATTCATATTGATTCCACACAAAATAAGCTGCCTATTTATACGCATAAGTTTGTGAACATTTCCCTGAAAACCATACCGTTTTCCATCATATATTCCAAAACCATTCATCAGAACATGTGAATAACCCACCGTGAGCAAGTGAATAACAATTCTAAATGCACATCCACTGACAACCACACCCAGATCAGCTTGCAAAAAGTTATATTGCTAACCATAAAATCGGCAATACAAATTTTCTCTGGATTATACCTCAAGGTGTAAATCATATGATTCAAATCCCCGGACTTCATGTTTTCGTTAAAGCCGTGTCACTCTCAGAAACCATTTATGGCAAACTGATAAAACACGAATCTGAGCCCAGTACAGAATCCAATTAAACTGCACATAATGCCAATTTCCACGCCACAAATCAACAAATACCATAACACAAAAAGAATGTTAAAATATCACAATTGAGCATAAAATTCTTCATGGCACAAATATTTTTTGCCGTGTCTAACATACATAGATATCCTTGACAATGCAGTAAACATGTCATGTTTACTCCTGCGTAAGAGTTTCCAAGTACCTATTATGCTCAACTAAACATTTAAAAAATCAAACAAATTATCCAAACCCCACAAACAGCAAAAGTACATTTTTTATCGTGACAGCAATGGCTAATGGTCCTCTACATAAATTGTGCCATTCATGCCCCTGGGGTCAAATTTGGCCAGGCCCCGGAGGTTGATAGTCTCAATAGACTTACTATGGGAAAAAAAATAAAAAATCTTCTTCTCTGAAACCACAGGGCACACAGCTTTGATATTTTGTATGTGGCAATGGCTAATGGTCCTCTACATAAATTGTGCCAGCCATGCCCCTGGGGTCAAATTTGGCCACGCCCCGGGGGTTGATAGTCTCCATAGACTTACTATGGGAAAAAAATAAAAAAATCTTCTTCTCTGAAACCACTAGGCCCACAGCTTTGATATTTGGTATGTAGCAATGGCTAATGGTCCTCTACATAAATTGTGCCATTCATGCCCCTGGGGTCAAATTTGGCCATGCCCCGGGGGTCGATAGTCTCCATAGACTTACAATGGGAAAAACTAACAAAAATCTTCTTCTCTGAAACCAAAAGGCCAGAGCTTCTATATTTTGTATGTAGCAATGTTTGGTAGTCCCCATTATAAATTGTGCCAGTCATGCCCCTGGGTCAAATTTGGCCATGCCCGGGGGTCAATAGTGTCCATGCATAGACTTTCATTGGTCGATTTTCAATTAATTTAAATCTCATGAGCTTACAATGTGATAATCTCTCAGGTGAGCTACAGGACCAATGGTCCTCTAGTTTAAACTTAGTTGCTTTGAAATTGGGCACTATTGTTGGTTTTGCCAATCACTAATAATTGAGCCGCATCATGAAAAAACCAGATTTTTGCATATGCGAAAACAAAGACGCAGATCAGCTTCGCAGTAACTGCGAAGCTGATCAGCGCCTTTGTTTTCGCTACTCGGATAGTACAATTCCTCTTCTACTTATACCCAAAATTTCAAGCCACTAGCCTGCGTCTGTGGTTGTACAGTCTGGTTTGTGTCGGACCTGGTCGGAAACCCCGAAAACCGTTTTTTTTTTTTGCGTCACGGTTCAATTGTTGTATTGTTTCCTTTCCAGGAATGATTTCAACATAGCTGTCCTCAAGGCCTTTGTGACTCTGCATGAGTTCTCAGACATGATACTTGTCCAAGCTCTCAGGTACAGTACAGTAAATCTTATTCTGTGCTAAACTCATTCCAGTCTTATCACACAGAAAACATTTACAAGCTGATGATTGAGAAAATCAATATAGGGATCAAACATGATTTTCCATTCATTAACATTCGCTAGGTCCCGAGGGGAGTGTTGAAAACCGAGGGCGTAGCCCGAGGTTTTCAACACTCCCCGAGGGACCTAGCGAATGTTAATGAATGACAAAATCATTTTTGATCGCTATTATTGCATAAATTCTGCAGAAACGAAAGAAATAAAGTGCAGAAACGAAAGAAATAATGTGCACTATATTTTACAGCCTCAGCACATTTTCATACGCGTAATAGCGTCCGTTTTTATGCTCGTTCCGGGCGGACTTAAGTTTGTGATTACTAGCACGTGCTTTGCGTGCCGCCCGGTAACGAGCATAAGTAAAAGCCATGTATTAACAGCACGTGCGCACGTGAATTGCAATATTAATGCATGGCTTTCTCTTCATTAATAAACGGCTGTTAATATCGTGTGACACGGGTATTTATGCAATAATAAAGATTGTAAGATTTTCTAAGTTTATTATGAGAGAATAGGTGATTGTTCAAGCACATGGTGAAAAGCGGGAAACTTAAATTTATGTAAAATGAAAAAATCCGGTATGATATTATTCTTAATGCCTGTATGCACTTTGAAATAACCTTTCTGAGTGACAATACATCCAACGTCCAAACAAAATTCCAATACACATACTGACGAACAAACAAAACCTTTTCTTAAATGGTCATTTCTCTGTGACCACCATTGTCCCGTTTAATTAATGGAACACACAGAACCAATATTGACCTTTGACACAGCATTTACTAATTCGCATTATAATTACAGACAGTTTCTATGGAGTTTCCGTCTCCCCGGCGAGGCCCAGAAGATAGACAGGATGATGGAATGTTTTGCAGAGCGCTACTGCGAGTCCAATCAGGGAGTCTTTACAAGCTCAGGTATACACAAAAAATTTACTGTGTCTCAGTCTTTCCTTACATGACTGAAAACCTGTTGGTCGGAATGTAAAATGACAAAACAAATACATGTGCACATCTCAATGTGAGGAGTGAGTGGTTTAGTGGGCAGAGCATCAGACTCTGGATCGAGAGGTTAGGGGATAACTGACTGTCACAACATGACCTTCGCTGTTTGACCTAGTTTGACCATATACGTACAGAGGCACCATGTTTTATTCTTAAGCAAGACGTTAACTACTCATAATACTGGTTTATGTAGTGACACATTTTAGGCCTAACTGAAAAAATGTTGACTGGGATGTTAAACCATAAAATGAATAAAACAAAAACTTTCTGGCTCATTGCATATTCTCTTATTTTACACATTTCACAGACACGTGCTATGTGCTGTCGTTCGCTATCATCATGTTGAACACGAGTCTACACAATCCGAGCGTGAAGGACAAGCCGACCGTGGAGAGATTTATATCGATGAACAGAGGAATCAACGACGGGGGTGATCTACCACCAGAGCTGCTTACTGTGAGTTGGTGGGAATATCATTTTTAGAGGCATCAGGAGTGATTTAGAACACTGTTTGCCTATGCCCTACAAGAGTAACCCACTGGTTCAACTCAGGCTTATGTGGGTTAAGAAAATTATTTTGTTCGGGATTAACTTCACTACTGAGGTGAAAGTGTGGAAGGATAGTAAAGTCCCAGTAAATAACATTAAAGATAAGTGACAAAAACATCCTTTAATTGTCATAAGTTGCATGTAGTTCTTCCTTGTTCATCCTTCTTCCTTATAGCAACAAATTAAGATTTAATGGAGCAATTAATTTGTTGTTTTAATTCAATTTAGAAAGATAAATGAAAAAAAGAAAAAGAAAAACAAGCCTTCAAATTTCCTGTATGGGCCTACTGTACATCGTCTTGTATGGTGTAGCTCAGTTCTGCAATTGAAAAAAAGGTAAAAGATGCAGAAAAAAAATGTTGATGTAGACAAAACTTACAGCCAAAAAGTGTGTCAAATAAGGATACGGTATTTTAGTAATCCTTATCTTTTCTACTGGACCCTATCCTGTTGTTTATTTTTCTCAGAGTTTGTATGAGAGTATTAAGAAGGAGCCGTTTAAGATCCCGGAAGATGACGGCAATGACTTGATGCACACATTCTTCAACCCGGACAAGGAGGGGTGGCTCTGGAAACAAGGTGGGTCTCTTTATACTGCATGACAGTCCAACCTGTTTTAGCAACACCTGTATTAAACATATGCAATTATTATTAACATTCAGAAACTCAAACTTAGAGATTCTGATATGGAGATTTACTAGAACAAAACAGAGACTGATCAGACTGCTCAGATCAGCATGAGAATCTTCATAGTCTGACCTGGTTTTGATGTGCACTTCATGGGAAGATGAACACCCAAAGCTGATAAACATGTTTTTCTGGACACAAATTTAATCTAAGACCTTATGCTAATGTTTGATGATTGAAGAACTAACTTTGTATGCAGTTTTGATCATATTGCTACTCGAAATTTGATTCGGCTTCCATTTTGACAATTTTGAAACTTACTGAAAATACTTTTTTAGATTTTTGCTATTTAACTTCTGGATATTGATGTTTGTTCTTTTGTTTGTGTTTGTTATTGTTATGGCTTTCATTGACATTTTCATCTTTTGTGAAATGAGCCGCATCATGAGAAAAGCAGATTTTTGCTCTTGCGAAAACAAAAGCGCAGATCAGCTTCGCAGTAACTGCGAAGTTGATCAGCGCCTTTGTTTTAACTACATGGATAGAACAACTCCTTCTCTACTTATATTCAAAATCTCAACATTCTAGCCTGCTTTTGTGACTGTACAGGCTGGTTTGTGTCGGACCTGTAGGAAGACCAGATTTCTCATATTGCTGCTCAAATGTTCTTGACATGTGAGAATATTTTCCTGATGAAGAAAGTGCATTACCTTGCTTATAAGCAACCATGTAGGCAACATTCATATACTTGTGGAATTCATTTCTTGAAGGTAGCTTTTAGGTGATCAACATTTGCTCTTGAGACTGGCAAATTAGCTAAAAGATTTCTTAATATATTTGTTGATATCTCTTCCATTTGTATTGTCATTAATGAGGGAGGAACTAACATGCAAAATTTCTTTGTTCCAAATTCTTAGCTTGTTGAAAGGTTACCAAATAAATACGGTGTTTAGTTAGAATATGTATAGCACTTTGCATTAAAGGACTCGTCACGCATCAGCCAAAATCTCTCGACATAGAATTGCGTTTAATTGCGAAAAATAGTTTTTGTTTGTTTGATGTATTGCTTTACATGCCAGTCAACAGCTTTGGTCATGTTGGGACGTTAGATAGTTGAAAGGGATGTAAAGCAATAAATCGAACAAACAAAACTCTCTTCTCGCAATAAAACACATGTCTACGCAAGTCTGTGTCTAGGGATTTGTGTGGCAAGGCCTTAAAGAAACACTCTGTGTAATCCTATAAAGTTGAAACTTTTCAAATTACCCACCCTTATTGTATAGAGGGAATGCATGAATGTCATAGGATTTGTATGCACTGGGAATAATTGAAAACATACCACTTTATACTAAGTTACTAATGCTATTTTAAACCTACCATTTTACCATTATGTGAATTCTGAATTTGAAATACAACATTGTATACTTATTAACAGGGACATCTAAATTTGGTACGTTGTTCTATATATGGTATATTTTTGAGAATTCCATGCTTGGCTGGATGGCTTCTAGTCTGCACATCTATTACTTTTCTTTTTTACTTTTGATTGAGTGTAAAAGAGTTATAAAAAATGTAATATTTTAAAGTTTTTCTTTCTTTGTTTAATGTGATCGATCTATGTTATGTCATAGCCAAAGTTTTATGATAAAAGTGATAGTAAAATATTTTTGTTTTTAAGTGATAATATACCCTTAAAAAGAAAAAAAGTGAAATACATGAAAAAGACCATAAAATGTCTTAATGTCTTCCTTATTTTGCATGAATTGATAGTTGCTTGTGCTACAAAGCCCTTTATGCTGGGAAATACAAAAAGGGAAATCATGCCAAAAAGGGGCCTTTGATTTTAATATTCATCTAACAAAAATCATTTTGTGATTATTAAGCCCAAAACGGTCTAAAATCCAAAATCAAATTATTATGAAAGCAGACCCAAGACCAAGCCTCGTGTCCAAACCCAATGCTAGGCACATTCTTTGTGAAGATTTGTTCATAAATTACTTTTGCAGCCATCCTTTTTATGGTATATTCAAGAAGAGCATTGTTAGTCAATAGTGAAAGAATCTACACAGTAGTGGTAATCACCCTCTTGGGGACCTGCCCAGGAATGAGATAAGAAAATTGACTGTCCCACCATGACCTCTGCTGTCGACCAATGTAAAAGCAGCCATCCAACAAATATATGCTGGTTGTATGTCATAACTAGTACTGGCCTGGTCAGAAACCATGGTGAGGGGCTCATTTGTCAAACATTAAGATTTTTGTTTTATACATTATGACTTATCTACATGTATATGTTTTAGCTTTATCATAGTCAAAATTGCTTATGTAATATTGGGGTACTGTATAATTTATATTGTTGCTAGTTGATGAATTCAAATCAGCATATGGCTTCTGTAGTGCATGCAAACATAGTTACTTCTACTGCCTATTAAAGTCTTAGGGAGAAAAAAAGAAAAGAAATACTGTCAGCTCATTTGTAACTTATATTTTAGCATAATTAACCCTTATTCTTATGTTCAATCTTTGATTGTAATATCGAGATACTTGATTTTGACAGATACAAGACAAGTTTGCTGTATTGTTGTTGTTTTTTTTTTTCCTATGAAGAGGTCAATTTAAGTTATGTCAAATACTTATCGTAGCTTGTTTTATTGTTAAATTTGTCGTGCCGTCTTCAAATTATCAAACTTGTCTAATTTTCAAACCATATGAAGCTCCAATTTCTCACTATGTACGCTGTGCTAGCCAGGCATGGAGTTTTGTTTTTTCCACAAGTTTGCATTTGAGCCTTTGTGTTAGAAAAACAACGATTTCGGTTTCCGATCAGGTCCAACACAAACAGGCCTGTACAGTCACACAAGCAGGCTAGAAGCTTGAAATTTCGGATTTAAGAAGAAGAGGGATTGTACTATCCAAGCAAATAGCGAAAACAAAGACGCTGATCAGCTGTGCAGTTACTGCACAGCTGATCTGTGTCTTTGTTGTCGCACATGCAGATTGTTGGTTTTCTGGTGTGGCGGCTCATTTATCATTTCACATTTGCAGGTTAGACAATTTGCATTTTCCGATTTGTTTACAAAAAGTTACATCAGGTTTTGTAGATTAGTTCATCACGAAAACACATCCACGCAATATACAGAGAGTTTTATAGCTGCAGAATTGAAAATTTTTATTAGATAAACTTTGATATTTTTCTTATTTTTACTCAGCAAGGCAGTTCAGACGACTATCTATGCTTTGAAACAAACATAAGAAAAATAGGCATACCCCTGTATACACCAGCTTTACTATACAAAAGTGGTGTTTAAGGGGGTATACACTGCGTGGACGTGTTTTCCTGATGTCCCTACACAGTATGATTAGTGTAAATAAGAACTTTTTTGATAGTTAAGTATTGGTTTGTATGCACCACTAATCACAGGGACCCGGCGCGTTTTTTGGTTGATTTGTGACACATATTATGCTAAAACAGGTATACGTTGTAAAAATATTTTTACAACGTATACCTGTTTTCGCTTAATATGTGTCACAAATCAACCAAAAAACGCGCCGGGCCCCTATGACTTAAATGGGAAAAGTTGGAAGACAGTTGGTCAAGTTGTAAGTCCTGCACACAGAAGAAATCTTTAATTGCTTTGAAACAATGCTTTGATGTAAACTGGTATGTGTAATGCATTGGCAAGTGGTGGTTTGCATTGGTGAAAGACAGCCAACACTACACATTTTATGGTGGAAGAGAGAATTTTAGGGAGCATTTTCAGCTATGCCAGTATTCATTTTATATAAGTCATTTGCACTGAATGTACCCTGATATTTCTTCCTATATTTCTATGAGATGTTAAAGCAAATATTCAAGCCCAGGAATGGGAATAGTCAGCATGAAGTAAATATTTTCATCATGAGTTGTCTTGCTGTCTTAGCATGAATCCTTAGATTGAAAAACATGCAAATAATCTTGCGACTACATGCATACTTCCTGCTGTAAATGAAACCTCTCTCCACTATGTTGCAAGTGGCACATTGGGAATGTTACTGTAAATCCGGAAATTTTCACGAGAACTTAATTTTCGCTAATATTCGCGAATCTGTTGGCTCGCGAAAATAAAGTTCTCACTAATAAAGAATTACTGTTAGCTTTATAGACTGCATGAGTATTCGCTCGCGAATTCAAAAACTCGCTAATAATTCAGAAATCGAAAATTTGTGAAATAAAAGTCTGGCGAAAATTTCTGAATTTACAGTACTGTATAGATGGAGATTGTAAGTAACAGCCAACAGTCTGGGTATATTCATTATGTCGTCGTTTTTGTGTGTTCCAGGTGGTCGTTACAAGAACTGGAAGAGACGTTGGTTTATCCTCAACGACAACTGTCTCTACTACTTCCAGTTTACTACTGTAAGTTACACAAATTGATGTAGTGAAATCATCTCTATTTATATGCTTAGTTTGTCATTCGGAAATAAGAGGTTGGGGTTTCAGAACTTATACAGAAAAGGAGGGCTTTGTCCTGACATGAATGAAAAGTTGTTGACAGGAATGTTAAACTACAAAATAGGTTCATTGAAGCAGAGAATACTTTGTTATCAGGTTGTTTTTTTTTTTCTAGTTTAATATTTTTTGTATGGAGACTGCCATTTTGATCTAGTCAAGATGCAGTAATCATAGATGTGCGGCCTTTTTTGTGTCTTTGCTGTATCCATTGACCATTATAGTAGGTTTCCATATAAAAAGATATCATGTATTTGTAGGACAAAGAGCCAAAAGGTATCATACCCTTAGAGAATATCCAGGTACGAGAAACGGTTGAGAAGTCGGATAAACGTCCCCATTGCTTTGAGTTGTATGGGACAGGAAATGACATCATCAAGGCGTGTAAGGTGGACAAGGAAGGCAAAGTTGTAGAGGGTGAGCATGAAATGTTAAGATTTTAACCTTAAAAGTGCATATGTCCAAATTACACAGGGAAATTTAAAATGAAAATAAGTTGTATATGGTGGAATTTCAAAGGTTATTTCTACATGATATCTTGGTAGTAAGTTGGAGGAAACTAGGCAATACTTGATACTGTATTTTAAAGGAAGAACAAAAACAATGACCTGTACACTACGGAAACACGCACATGAAATATACAGAGATTTTTTTTTTTTCAGGTGTAAAAAGTGAAAATTTCACTTGAAAAAAATTTGATAGTTTTCATATTTTTGCTCAAAACATACATTGTGGGTACACATACTTGTGATACCTCCCTGATCATCAGGGAGACTCCAGGGAATGAGCCTTAAAATTCTTTAAAAATGTACCACTTTTTAATGAAAAATTGAAATCTCCCTGAAATGAACCAAGAATTTCCCTATATATTCTATACATTTTCTAAAAAACTCCCTGAAATGAAGGACAAATCTCCCTGATTCCCCTTTCAAAGTCATCACATGTATGGGTACACGTAAGAACCGCCTCGCTGAGGCGGTTCTAACGAGTACCCACAATGTATGTTTTGGATCAAAAATAAGAAAATTAGGCATTTCCCCTGCAAACTTACTATATAAAAGTGGGGTTTAAGGGGGTAGTCAATGCAAGGATATGTCTTCCTGATGATTGAGTTACTGTACGATTATGTTTTGCTGGTTACATGACTCTTTTAATGTGTAATTTGCACTTTTTAAGACACATTACCTGTTTATCATTTACATGCTTACATCTTACATTACTTGTTTACAGGGAAACACAATGTGTACAAGATGTCAGCCGCTACAGCTGATGAAAAAGAGGAGTGGATAAAGTGCTTGAAGTAAGATATGCTTTCTTCAGATAAGGCATTAACAATACGCTTTTTTGCTAAATCTTTCTATTTTTGCATTATAATGCACTTTGGAATGAAATATAATATCTGATTGAACAATTACTACAATTGAATATAGGGGTGAAACATGATTTTCCATTCATTAACATTCGCTAGGTCCCTAGGGGAGTGTTGAAAACCGAAGGTGTAGCCCTCAGTTTTCAACACTCCTGGAGGGACCTAGCAAATGTTAATGAATGGCAAAAAAATTTTTGATCACTATTATTGCATAAATTCTGCACAAACGGAAGAAATAATGGCGTACAATATTTTACAGTCTCGTCACATTTTCATACACGTAAAAGCTTTCATTCTTATGCTGGTTCCGGGCGGAGATCATTTACTCAATACTAGCATGTGCTTTGCGTGGCGCCTGGTAACGAGCATAAGTAAAAAATCATGTATTAAAAGCACGCACTCACAAGAATTGCCATATTAATACATGGCTTTCTTTTCATTAATATATGGCTGTTAATATTGTGTGACACGGGTATTTATGCAACAATAAAAAATAAAACTGAAGGCATTCTTTAGCTCAACATGATGTTAGTTGTCCCCTGTGATAGCTCTTCTTTGCTGCCAAAGGATCTAAATTTCTAAGCTTATTATTTTGTCATCATTTGTTTTTCAGATCTTGCATCAGTGAAAACCCATTCTACGACATGTTGAACGCCAGGCGCAAGAAAGCCGCCCATGTAAAATAGATTTCCATATGGTCTCATTAGCGGGAATAAGATCAAAATACAAAAAAGGAAGTGTGTAGTACTTCCATGTAAAAATATATTCAAACTAATATATTCGAACAAATTATTAACTGAAACAAAATGTAACAATATTTGTACTTAAAAGATATGTCTCATTTTTTGTATATAAGGTGAAAGTGGACTAAAGTTATAGTTTTAGTCACAAATAATTAATGAGAATAAGTTATGCATGTGTAAACTTGAAGATCTTGAAACATGAATAAATCTGCCAACTAAGGATGCCAAAAAAGAGTGGCATGAAAGGGTTGCGAGAGAATCGCCCCAAAAGTAAGGGCTTGCCGAGCTGGCCATGGAGGCTCTACGGAACACAGTATGAAGGAAAAGTTATCGTAAAATACGACTTTGAAGATGTGATATGAGTGTTTAGGTTTATATAAGTGTCACAACAGAAAAAAAAAACAGTGTTACAGCAGAAACAAAAAAGATGTATGCCAACAGAAGAAAAAAACAAAGACGTATGCATCATGAATATAAAAATAGTAAATGTGGAGAGTATGCTAAACAGTAATGCCAATGTGACACAAGTTAAGAAATAGACTTTTCTGAATGATTGTTGTGTTAAATTAAAAATTAAAGTGATTGAGAAACTACACTGAAAAAGCTGAATTTTCCAGGCTGACAAAGTGGCATGTTTACAGTATTCATGAAAATCTGTCTATAGACTAGAAGTCTCTATCAGACAATTTTTTTTGCAACTTATGACGGAGTAAATTTTGAGTAGCAGGTAACATGGTGTAAAATTTGAGTAACACCTGATCACACCTGAGATGATGAAATTAGTCAGATGAAATTTTGTTTGGTCAGACAATATCCCAGGATCTGTCTGACAGAAAATCCTGTAAGGGCTTCATGAGTTTAGTGAACACTGCTGGTTAGTAATCTTCATTGATTTTTTTATCAGCATGTGTTTCATATTATATGCGATAAAAGTGAAAGTGCAATTTTCAGTGGGTCAGTAATTGTTGGGTTTGACTATTGTCATAAAGTGTGCTTGTTTACTTTTCCGTTTGGTGTTACAATGTGTTGGAATAAAATGAAAGCTGAATAGACGAAGTTGTAAAACTAAATGAACTGGGTTGAATAGAACTAAACCATTAAAATGGTCTGCATATGGCCATATGCTCATATGCTAGGCTGAGAATTACACAAGCTGTTCAGGGACAGTGGCTGTTTCATTGGTTGAAACCAATTGAGTCCTCCGTCAAACCACCCATCATTAATATTCATTTTATGTTGACCATTCAAATCTGCACATTAGCTAAAGGTTAATGACGGTTAGACAACACGTGGGTTAGAAACAAACCAACACATGCTTTTTACAGGTAAATATAGGTGCAAAAACACAATGTTTGTCTAAGGAAATAGGGGTGGGCGTGGCTATACCTTGCTGGCGGAGGAGTCAATTGTTTCATTGGTTTTCTTCTTGTCAGCTCAGATTCATTTGTTGAACTCTCAGGAATAATGTATACAGTGAACAAGATAACTTGTGTATTAAATATTTGATATTAATTGAAAGGTTATCATTGTCAGTTCTTCAGAAGGGGAGCCTGGTGGCCTAGCGCTCCAAATCAGGTTCCATTGATAACATCAAATGAGCCATATCATGAGAAAACCAGCATTGTCGTTTCCGAACAGGTCGGACACTAACCGGTCTGTGCACTCACATATGACGGCTAGAAGTTTGAAATTTGGGATTTAGAAAGAAGAAATGTACTATCTGGTTAGCGAAAACAAAGGCACTGATCAGCTTGCAGTAATCAGCTTCGCAGTTACTGCGAAGCTGATCTGCGCCTTTGTTTTTGCCAATGCAATATGATTGTTGTCTCATGAAGGGGCTCAAATACAAACTGGATCTGCCTCACTTTTGCTGATATTTTTCAATAATTGGTGTATAAATTCTTAATTGGTTGAAGGGACAGTGAATCATTTACTGCACATGTATAGCTGCAAAGTTGTTTGAGGTGTTTGTTCAATTTTAGCCTCCGCATCAGAAAACCAACAACTTGCATATGCAAAAACAAAGGCTCAGATCACCTGCACAGCTGATCAGACCCTATGTTTTTGCTACAGGGATTGAACAATTCCTCTTCTTTTTAAATCCAAAATTTCAAGCTTCTAGCCTGCCTCTTTAACTGTACAGGCAAGTTAGTGTCAGACCTGGTTGGAAACCCAGATTGTTGGTTTTCTTGTGCAAAGGCTCATTTATTGTTAGATTTGACATTTTCATGAAGCATTCTAATGTTTGATGAGTCATTGCCAACGTCACAAGTTTCTGCTTCAGAAAATGAGCCGCTGCATGAGAAAACCAACACGTTGGGGTTCCGACCTAGTCCTTCACAAACAGGCATGTACAGTCATAGAAGATGGCTAGAAGCTTGAAGTTTCGGATTTAGGAAGAAGATGGAGTGTACTATCCATGTAGCGAAAACAAAGGCGATAATCAGCTGTGCACAGCTGATCTGCCTCTTTGTTTTCGCATATGCAGATTGCTTGTTTTCTTGTGTGTCGGCTCATATGTATTCTATTGATCTGTAAATAGTTGATAGTTTATTTTTATAAGCCTAACCCACCCTTTGTAACTTCTCAAGTTCATTTAAGAAATCTAGGAGTCATTTGTCCCTAGCATAATTAGCATTAAAAGATAGTTAAATCAGCAACTTGAAGCATAAGCTTGTGGCCCAATGATTAAGAGCACTGATTTCATTACCAAGCTTAATCATTTGATGGTCTCACCACTGTGTATGGTATGGGTTGGAGCCCCATACTGGGAACATGTGAGACAAGCCAAGTTCTGCTAGCTGGTGTGCCAGGTGTTTTTTTCTTGGCTTGCTCCATTTTCACTCCACCAACTGATAAGCCCATCTCGTACGACCCGTTAGGTGCAAATATCTGTTGCTCATTTTCATACCAAGTTTTGTAAAACCATCAATAGCAAGTCTAGGGATGTTAGGGGCACTGGAATTGACCTTCATATCACAAAGATAGGGTCATTACAAATCACCTGTAACAAGTATGTACAGTGTTACCCAAACATTGGCTGGGGAAATTTTGTTTTTATGACATATAAACAACAAAGGTGTCAATCAACCTGCACTAAACTGTTTGCTCAGCACATACAATCCAGAACCTCAGCTTCAAATATTTTTGGAGCATCTTCATGAGAAAACCAACATGTGGTTTTTGAACAGGTCAGACACAAACTGAGCTATACACAGAAAATGGCTAGAGGCTGGAAATTTTGTATTTAGAAAGTAGAGGAATTGTACTATCTGTGCAGCGAAAACAAAGGCGCTGATCTGTCTGTTTTTCACATATGCAGATTGTTGGTTTTTCTCATGATGCAGCTCATTTTTTATATTTTTTTTTTCCTGTCGATGATTAAATTTGGTGAAACATTCACTTCATTTAAGATCATTATTGTAAATATTGCTCTCACGTGTGCTGTAAAACTGAAAGTAACATAAAAACCTGTGTCCATGTACATATAACTACATGTATTTTGTAACTGTGTAAACCAATATAATTGTGTAAGAATCACTTTGATGGGAGTAGCCCTTATGTGCCACGGGTACTCGGGTCGGGCTGCCTCAAACACACAATTTTAGTCTTAGCTTCATATACACCTATATTAAGATACCGGTAGAATGTTTAAACAATACTCAGTCAATATTTATTTGATGGTTGCTGGCAACTGTCCATTACAATGAAAATATAGCTTAAGTCATTTAGAGCTTGGGGTGATCTCTTTCAGAAGAACATGGTCTCTGACAAGATTTTAGTCCTTGCTAATAAAATATATTCTTGGGCTTAAATATATTGATCTTTTTTGAAAAAGCTTTAATTGGGTTAATATTTAATAGCAGTGATTATCTTAAAGGCCTAGGGAATTTAAAGCCTGATTTTGGCCTAATGTGTTGGTAAAAAATTGAATTTTGGAATTTTGAGGAGAGAAGTATTACAAATAGCAGGTATAGGTCCCTGCTTATAAATTCTAGTACAACTATCACATTGAAATTACGTATGTTGCCATGACAAAGCTCCGAAAAGCATGAAAATACCACGTTTTGCAATTTTGGGTCTATTTTCCACATTTCAACATCATTTTCAACTACCAGCCCACGCGACGAACAATTTCTTATTATGAAATAATTATGAAGTATCATCCAGAGATATTGTATGTTAAGTATCATTTTGTTCGTCACGTGGGCTGGCACTTAAAAATTAAAAAATGTGTTCAGAAATGGGCAAAAAAGACCAAAAAGTGCAAAATGTGCTCTATCTACGGTTCTTCTGGGCGTTGTCATGGCAACCCTTGTAGAATAAATGAAGTACTTGTTCTTGTTTTTAATAGAGGAGATATATGACTGTTTCAAGGAATAGTTTTCTCACCTTAATTCCAAAATTTATTTTTTAGCAAAATCTGAGGCCAAAATCAGGCGTTAAATGCCCTAGTCCTTTGAGAAGGTAAATATTAGAGATCTAGATCAGTTTGCATAAAACCAGAGAAAGGAAGTATTTGATAATAATCTGAAGATAATTTTTGATTGCTCTTCATAAAGACCTATAATATATGTTGTGGGTGCTCATTAGAATCAGATGGCCAAGGCAATTCTATTGAGTAACCACAACATAGGTGGGTTTGTTTTGACAAAATGAGCAAATCATCAATTATGGTCATATACTCCCTATATTTGGTCCTTATATATTAGTGAAGGAGCAGTTGTCCTGGAAGCGTGCTGTTTGTAGGTGTACCTACACAGTTCATTGTATCTACTCTTGTACAGGTCTGTGCTGAGAGCATTCTCCTTACTTAGAAATGATCACACCAGGGCCACCTTATATCCAACTTATAGTAATGCAGTGGTTGCCAAGGCTACAAAATTTCCTTACTTTTCCTATCATGCATAGAATTATTGCTTAACATGGTCAAATTCTATTGACGAAAACATATTTTTGCTGTATTCTCGTATATATTTTGTATTATGCGTATCTTGATTTTGTAAATGATGTCTCATCTAGTCCCAAAACAAATCACTGAATTAAATGTATTAAATGTATGAATTTTATTAGCTCACCTGAGCCGAAGGCTCACAAGGTGAGCTTATAGGATGGCCATGATCCGGCGTCCGTCCGTCATCCACAATTTCAAAGATCTTCTTCTCTGAAACCGCTTCGCCGATCTAGTTGAAATTTTATATGGAGCTTCCTTGGGTAGTGGCATTTCAAGTTTGATCGGGAAATCCAGGTCACATGACCAAGATGGCCGCCACGCCCATATATGGTAAAAACCCTTCAAAAATCTTCTTCTCCAGAACCGGTGGGCCGATTTCCACGAAACTTGGTATGTAGCATCGGGGACTTCAGCCCATCATAGTTTGATAAAATGATGACCCTTGGATGACCTTGACCTATTTTACGGCAAGGTCGAATTTGGAAACATAGGCTTTTACATGGGAAAAAGTGAAAACTATGGATTTTTTTAAAACTATTGCAGCCTGAGGCCTGAAAAGTGGTAGATGCAAACAACTAATGGAGTAGATGAAGGTATGTGATTAATTTAGGTCAAGTTCATCTCTTGACCTTGGCCAGTCTGTCGTCCATTCACTGCTGGGCCAATCAAAGTGAAATTTTATGTGGAGCATCCATGGGTAGGGGAGATGGAAGTTTGATCGCGAAATCTAGGTCACATGACCAAGATGGCCGCCACGCCCATATATGGTAAAAACCACTCAAAAATCTTCTTCTCCAGAACCGGCAGGCCGATTTTCATGAAACTTGGTATATAGCATATTGGACTTTAGCCCATCATAGTTTGATAAAATGATGACCCTAGGATGACCTTGACCTAATTTACGGCAAGGTCAATTTTGGAAACATAGGCTTTTACATGGGAAAAAGTGAAAACTATGGATTTTTTGAAAACTATTGCAGCCTGATGCTTGAAAAGTGGTAGATGCAAACAGCTGATGGAGTAGATGAAGGTATGTGATTAATTTAGGTCAAGGTCATCTCTTGACCTTGGCCAGTCTGTCGTCCATACACACTTTTCAAAGATCTTCTTCTCTGAAACTGCAGGGCCAATCAAAGTGAAATTTTATGTGGAGCATCCATGGGTAGGGGAGACGAAAGTTTGATCGCGAAATCCAGGTCACATGACCAAGATGGCCGCCACGGCCATATATGGTAAAAACCACTCAAAAATTTTCTTCTCCAGAACCAGCAGGCCAATTTTCGCGAAACTTGGTATGTAGCATTTGGGACTCCAGCCCATCATAGTTTGATCAAATGATGACCATAGGATGACCTTGACCTATTTTACGGCAAGGTCAATTTTGGAAACATAGGCTTTTACATGGGAAAAGGCGAAAACAATGGATATTTTGGAAACTGTTGCAGTCTGAGACCTGGAAGTTGCTAGATGCAGACAGCCAATGGAGTTAATGAAGGTAAGTAATTAATGAAGGCCAAGGTCATTTCTTGACCTTGACCCAAAGTCATTTAAATATCAAAATTAAAATTATGGTTTTCTCATAAATCACTGGGTTTGGAAACTATTGCAGCTAGCTGAGACCTGAAACTTTGCAGATGCAGACAACTTATGAATTCAATAAAGGTGTGTGAGTATTCATGGTCAAGGTCATTTCATGATGACTTAATACTCCAAGATCAGGCTTCAGGTGAGCTTTCTCAGGACCAATGGTCCTCTGGTTCCATTATTTATGTGAACAAGATTGGTCAGTGCAATTACTGTCCTTTAATAATAATAAAAATTATAATCCTCCTCAAAAAAATCCGGTCACCCGTTTATGTTGCAACCACTCAACAAATAAACGAAACTTCTTTTCCATTTTTGTCAATTTGAAAATACTTGACAAAATCAATTATATTAACAACCTTTTTGCATGCAGTGTATGTCTATTGCGCATGCTCAATGTTAAATGCATAGTGTAATATGGTAGTTAGGGTACAAATGGGTGGGGTATCTGGAAGGTCAGTCCAGTCAAGTGACTCGCCCATGTTTGCTTCCTCTGGGTACAAATGCAACATAGATGCCACCGTGGTGTATGGGTAAAGCTTCTCACTTTGTATTTGGAATCGTTGGTTCGATCCAGGACTTCTACAGCGTTCTGGGTAAACATTCAGCATGTCATAAATCTGTATGACACAATCTGTTAGTAGGACGTAAAAGCATGGCACAGTAATATTATTTTCAACATTGGGTTGGGAATATAGTAGTAAATGGCCCGAGCATACCAAGCAAATTTATATAAAATAAAACAAGCTTTACAAATCTTACAGCTTTGGGTGACCAGATTTTTTTGAGGAGGAGTATATTAAGGATGATTATAGGCTATAAACATCTTAACTATCTTTGATTCAGTCTGCTGAGGCTAGAGTTTTGCTGTCATTTCAATGAAGCGTTTTCAATGAAGTGCTTATGTAGTTGTACATTTTTGTCATTAATGTATGAGCCGCGACGCGAGAAAACCGGTCTTTGGGGTTTCCGACCAGGTCCGACACAAACCGGCCTGTACAAGCTCAGAAAAGAGCTAGAAGCTTGCAATTTCGGATTTAAGTAGAAGAGAAATTGTACTATCCGTGTAGCGAAAACAAAGGCGCTGATCAGCTTCGCGGTTACCGCGAAGCTGATCTGCGCCTTTGTTTTCGCCTAGGCAAAAATCCGGTTTTCTCACGATGCGGCTCATATATTTCCAAACTTATTGCTTAACATTTTGAATTTCCTTTTCTCTTGATTTTCTAATTGATACAAGTACATGTAGTACCCCTCTTTCTTCAGAACAGGTGGAATAAACCATGATCAAATAACATATTTGTAATAATGAAAATGTACTTCATCACTGAATACTTTGTATATTTTGGATGAATAAAATTTATCAATCCTCTCAGGCTTGTTTTGTTTATATCAAAACCTTATGAAGACTGAAATCGGTCTCGCCATGTCTTGAAAAATAAAACTCTGCTTGGGTCCAGACAACATTGATTAACAAAGATGCAGGAACTGCGAAGCTGATCAGCGCCTTTGTTTTCGCTACTCGGATAGTACAGTCCCTTTTCTACTTATATCCAAAATTTCAAGATTCTAGCTATCTTCTGAGACTGTACAGGCCGGTCTGTGTCAGACCTGGTCGGAAACCCGGAGACCAGTTCTCTTGCGTTGCGGCTCATATGATTCATTTTTGCAGGTCCGAGATATTCATGTTTGAAAGTGTGGATACATTAACTATTTGAGTCATCTCAATTAAAATAAGAAAAGATATGGGAGCTTCTCAGTATTATTTATACTTTTACTGGAATAAGTGTGCTTATTCAGGGTGTAGATTTTTATTTTATTTTATTTTTTTATTCAGTTTTACATCCCTTTCAAGATTATTTCAGCTCATATTAGACAGGCCAATTAGTAGTTGGAGCGAAAAAATGGGAGAACCCCAAGAAAAAACACCCGACACACCCGCAAGCAGAACTTGGCTTGTCTTACGTGGCCAGAGCGGGGCTCGAACCCACACCAGACACAGCGGTGAGATGATCGAGTGATTAGTCCGGTAGAATCTGAGGTGGACCTGGATTTGGGGTATATAGAAAATGTTTTGACTGATTATGATAGCCAACACCTTCAGGAACAAGAATCCACATGATGCCACCTTGGCATCCTTGGGCAACTCTCAAAATTCAATATGGCATCCAAGAGGGTTGCCATCTGTTAAGACCTTACTGTACTAGGCCCATAAAGTGCAAATTCTTTTATTATCTGATCAGAAATAGTCCACAACCATTACATATGTACCATATGGTGAAAAAGTTGCACTTCCATTGGTCTTATGTCAGTGTGAAATAAAGATGGCATCCAAGATGGCCGCCAAAATCATAAAAAATATTTTCTTGGCCAAATGTCAGTTAATTTTTGCAGTATTATAGCTTAATAAGTGATGTACAGGGAGGATATACAATGCAAGAGCCCATATGGTGTCATTTTGTTGTCCTCGGGCCACTCAAATAATTCAAGCTGGCATCCAAGAGGGTTGCCATCTCTTTAAACCTTACAGTACTAGGCCCGTATAGTGCAACATTACGTGTTTTCTGGTCAGAAATAGTCCACAACTATTATCAAAATATTATATGGTGAAAAAATTGCAGTTCTATGCGTCTTATGTGCTATTTTTAATTTTTTTTTAATCATGGCATACAAGATGGCCGCCAAAGTTTAAAAAATGATTATCTGAACCAAATGTCAGCTTTTTACAGGAATTAAACTTTTCAAGTGATGTATAAGAAGGATTTTCTACTCAAGAACCCAGGTGGTGCCATTTTGTCACCCCTTTGCCACATGCATAATTCAATATGGCATTCAAGAGGGTTGTCATCTGTTAACACATTGCAGTGCTAGGTGTGTTTAATTCAAAATCATGTGTTTTATGATCAGAAATAGTCCAAAATTGTTGTTTGTTTATCATATTGTGATAAAGTTGCATTAATATGGGTCTTATAATAATGTCAGTTCGAATTAAATTGGCATCCAAGATGCCCGTCAAAATAGAAAATAATATATGTCAGGCCAAAATTTCAAATTTATGCTATTTGTAAGTGTGTGCAAGAAAGATATGCAGTACAAGAACCAGTCGTTGCCAGCTTGCCACACTTGTGCTACTGGAAACTTCAATATGGCATCCAAGAGGGGTTTCATAAATTAAGACTTTACAGTACCATAGTACAACAAGAAAATTATAGCATGTTCTTAGTAACATGCTATACGGAGGGGTTCATAGAAATTTGGAAGTTTAAAATAATATGAGATTGTGATAGAAGTCTATGAGATTGTGATAGAAGAATGATTTTTTTTAACGTATAGTGCATTTTGATACTAAATAAAACAGATACTGTGTTAAACCGTGAATGGTTTCATCACCACGTCTGAAAAATTGTTGACTTGACCTTTAAATAACTTGGCGTCGTGTGATGTAGCCGAAATCCGTACTATAAGAAATCTGTTTGCATGACAGATACATGTATGCAGGGTGCAATAACTCATCGGGTACGGTTTTCCTGCGTTCTAAGTTAATCACAATATTGTTGTGCACATAAAATTCTTCACATGCTACTATATGGCTCAGCTATATGGTGACCCATGATTAGCTTTGTATTTTTATAGCTTTCTATGTCCGTTCCGAACACTATCGGTTTGTTTCGGACAGTTTCAGTCCAATCCGGTAAATCGTGATACCGCATGTCAATCATCTATGACAGCGGGCGTGAACGAGAACACTGTATTGGAAACAAAATAATTTCACATGGATCATTTTCCGATAAAAACTGATAAATAGGTCAACAAGAGAGTTCATCCAAATATTATAATTTAAAAACATTTGAAACTAAGTAACATTACTGAATATCATTAAACAATACATCTCCAGTTTGATTTTATTGTAAGCATCGTATTTACTGATCTTGTTAGTGTGAAGAAAACAGATTTATTTATCAAAATGAAAGTGACAAAAATGGCCGACAAAACAAACTCTTGCCTACATGTAGTCTAGCCTCGAAGTGCATGAGGCCCAAGAAAGGGAATTCAATATCGTGCATTGAAACAGTAATGAAAAATGCACCTTCATTAATCCATAAGGAGCCTTATTACGTCAAATGATTGACAGAATACTGAAAACATATGGAGAGATCAATACTACGGTTAAACGCTTCCCTCCTGAAATTTGTGTTCGGTCATTAAAATTGTCTTGATATATTACTCATGTGTCTTTTTCAATGAAATTACCAACCAAAGGGTGTTTATTTGTGAAATAAATATGGTATTGAATATAATTGCTTCTGATGAAAATGTCGCTTTCTATTGAAAATGTTACATGTTGAATGGTTTCTCAAACTAAAGGAAAATATGACTGACTTCAACTAATGCATCACATAAAGAGAAGTTGTCAGTCTGACACATCTTAAGATTTAGGCAGACTGTCTTTTCTTCGGTGAATGTTAAAGAAGTACAGTTAGGGCCAATTGGAGATTTTCACGCAGCACATTTAAATTGTGCACAGCCATGATCATGTCGGGAAGTTGCCCCTATCTTATGGGACTTGTGCCCAAAATTAAAATGTCACGACATTGTTGAGCGAACTGGCGCAGGGGAAGATTGTCGGACTCTGGTCCTGGAGGTCCCAGGTTCGATCCTCAGCCGGTTCGCCGTTCGTTGTGGCCTTGAGCAAGTCACAAATCCACAGCTCATTAGGTAATGATCAGAGATTGAGCAACTTAGTATACAGTAAAAACAAATTAAAAAAAAATGCTTCAAATATAACCACCCAACTAAGCCAGTAAGGCTTATATGTATGGATGGTTTGACTTGAAACCACTTTTTTCTTGGCAGGCTCAGACATGAACGGTAAACCAGTAATCAGATGGTTAGTCAGTTCACTCAGTTGCGTATAAGCTTTGCCTGGAGGCACATGCAGCCCATCTATTTCTTTACGCCACAATGGGCGGGGGCCCATATTCCCACCCGACCACCCTTAGAAGGTTGACTGCAAGGTAACGTTTGTGTCTCCTGGACATGTACAGCTGACTTTTGCAAGTACATCCCCACTCCCACCACACAAAAGGTAGTTACACAGACCTTGCATCGGATAGTGTAGTATGCAAAATGATAATGTCACTGACTACAAGCATTTGAAAAGATTGTGTTTTCTTTGTAAACTTGGTGTATATTGTATTTTATCATGTTCTAAAGTTGATTTTGTGTTGATTAACCAATACCAGACTATCCTTTGTCATTCACAAATGATTACGTTGATAGTGTGTTCTCTAAACACAACAATATGAGTGACAGCAGAAGCTGATATGACAAACACATCACTTCTTTCTCAATTATCACATCTCGGCACTTATTTAGAATATCGTTTGTGCAGTATCTCCCTATCGGACTGACCTACACAAACATACATGTACCTCATGTCAACTATCTGGTGTATCATTTTAAGGAGAAGAGACAAAATTCACCCCAGACTTGACAGTCTGTCTTCAGAGTATGTGTGCTAGATCAATGACTTTTGTTCATAGATAATACATTATTTGTAGTCAGTACTACCCCCCTTATATTTCAGAAATCATACAGCCAGAGTATGTAATGTGTATGCTAAGACACAATCTATCCCGTCTGTAGAAAGTCCATGGAACCAGTGGAAAAAATCCATGGAATCAGTGGACAAAGTCCATGGACATTGTCCGGCTGGAGTATTGGAACGAAAACACTGGACAATTTCCAGTGATACCATGGAAAATGTCCATGGAGTTTTTCCAGTATGTCCGTGGAATTTTTCCAGTATGTCCATGGAACTTTTCCATGGAATCCATGGACTTTTTCCACAGTCCATGGAGATTGTCCAGGGAATCAGTGGACAAAATCCATGGACAATGTCCATGGAAAAGTTCCATGGACAATGTCCATGGAATTTGTCCAGGTACACTGTGGACAAAATCCATGGACATTGTCCACTGATATATAGCAGATGGCTGTGCAGTGTAAACCCTGAGAAGACATTTGAATCATATTGCTTTCATGCACATTATGGCAAGATGCATCTCTGGTTAACACTAACAGCATCTCTTGTTGACAGTTGTTATTAAAAGCAAACAAATTTCGAATGCAAAAGAATTATATTTCAATTGTAATTAATTTGATTTCTATATTTTAATTGTAATAAATTTGATTAAGAAATTCAAGACACAGAAATTAATCATAACATTAATTTTTAAAATCCCAAACCAGACACCAGGCGGAACAGAAAAGATGCACAAATTAATTTTGTGATCAATTTTTGTGTCTTAAATGTAAGAATTTAAGACACAAAAATTGATCAAAACATTAATTTTAAAATCCCAACCCAGACACCAGGCGGGACAGAAAAGCTGTACAAATTAATGTTATGATCAATTTCTGTGTCTTAAATGTAAGAATTTAAGACACAGAAATTCATCATCAGATATTGATCATATCCTTATTTTTAAAATCCCAAATCAGACACCAGGCAGGACAGAAAAGATGCACAATTATATGTACAACATAAATTTTTAAGACACAGAAATTGATCTTAACATTAATTACAATGTAAGAAATTAAGACACAGAAATTGATCATAACATTAATTTTTAAAATCCCAAACCAGACACCAGGCGGAACAGAAAAGATGCACAAATTAATTTTGTGATCAATTTTTTGTCTTAAGTGTAAGAATTTAAGACACAAAAATTGATCTAAACGTTAATTTTAAAATCCCAACCCAGACACCAGGCGGGACAGAAAAGCTGGACAAATTAATGTTATGATCAATTTCTGTGTCTTAAATGTAAGAATTTAAGACACAAAAATTCTTCATCAGATATTGATCATATCCTTAATTTTAAAATCCCAAATCAGACACCAGGTGGGAGAGAAAAGATGCACAATTATATGTACAACAGAAATTCTTAAGACACAGAAATTGATCTTAACATTAATTACAATGTAAGAAATTAAGACACAGAAATTGATCATAACATTAATCTTAAAATCCCAACCCAGACACCAGGCGGGACAGAAAAGATGTACAAATTAATTTTATAATCAATTTTTGTCTTTAATGTTAGAATTTAAGACAGAAATTGATTAAAACATTAATTTCAAAATCCCAACCAAGACACCAGGCGGGACAGGAATGATGCACAAATTAATGTTATGATCAATTTCTGTGTCTTAAATTTAAGAATTTAGGACACTGAAATTGGTCATATTCTTAATTTTAAAATCCCAAACCAGACACCAGGCAGGACAGAAAAGCTGGACAAATTATTTCATGTACTACATAAGAATTTAACACACAGAAATTGATCATAACATTAATTTTAGAATCCAGACCTAGACACCAGGTGGGACAGAAAAGATTTTTCTGTCCCACCTGGTGTCTGGATTTGGATCTTAAAATTAAAAGACACAGACACAGAAATTGATCATAACATTGATTTTAAAATCCCAACCCAGACACCAGGCGGGGCGGAAAAAAGATCTTTTCTGGGTTGGGATTTTAAAATGAATGTTATGATCATTTTCTGTGTCTAAATGTAAGATCAATAATTTCTGTTACATGTACAACATGCACCAAGAGCAAGATGACTAGCTCTTTCTCAACAAGGTAGCCAACAGTCTAGTATCAACCATGAAGCTAGAGGAATCTATGGACTTTCTACAGACGGGAAGTCTTTCTGAAAATGACTTCTCATTCAGGCCAAATTATGAAATCTAGCATGCCCCAACCAGACACTTCTGCAGTAAAATAAATACAACATGCACATACATGTTTTTTTCATATTTTAACATCAATATCTAAAATGCTTACCTGCAAGGCAGCAAGTGTAACAATCTTGTTTTTGCAACTCCTAGCTTTTATCAATTTATCTGTCTAGAAATGTTCTTTCATTCCCCACATGCTTTCTACAAAAGCTTTATCTTGACCAGTTCCCATCAATGTTTTTGCAGTTTTCTCTTTCATTTAGCATCTCTGAGTCTGTCTGCAGTATATTCTACAAGTTTCTCGCTTGCTGGCATTCTGATGCCTTAGATGTTTGAAGATTTGTTCAGACAAGATTTCTGTTTACTTTTTAAAATTATGTGAAACAGGAAAAGGAAGTGATGTCAGATATCATGGGATTATGGGTAATTCTAAGAGTGGAAATTGTCCATGGACGACAGTGTACAATGTCCATGGACATTGTCCACTCTTTCATGAGGAGATGCTGGAAAAATTCCATGGACAATGTCCACTGTACCCTGGACATTGTCCACACATTCCATGGGTTCCATGGACATTGTCCACACATTCCATAGATTCCACGGACAATGTCCATTGATTCCATGGAAAATGTCCAGGATGTCCATGGAATCTATGGACTTTCTACAGACGGGATGATATGAAAACTGACTGTTATTTTTTTGCCTTTATTGCACGGTATAAAATCACTGTTATACTATATTTCCACTATAAATTCTATAGTGTGTTTGTTATAGCCTTTACCATTCCACTACTGAGAATCACGTGGTATTGTATACATACAAACCAATCAATGATCTGTGACACACAATGCAATTCTGCCCGAAGTTAAGGCGATAAATTTGAGTTTTCTCCTCTAGCGTTTACTCTACTGACTGATAAATAAATGCAGTCCTTGCGGAAATTGAACATTTATTGAATGAAAGTAACATAATGAATCCCAATTATTATATCAGTGGGGCTGTTATATCCTTTTTCATTTTTTGATGGCCATCTTGACTGCCATTTTCATTTCACATGAACATGCATGTGAGATCGATATAAGTGCAACTTTGCGTCAGCATGATACATAAATGCTAAATGTACTTCTGATTGGAAGACCCAGTACATATTTTGAACTATAATGACTTGGGTAGTGCAATGTCTGAACAACTGGTAACCCTCTTGGATGTCATAACGGTTTATGGGAGTTGCCCAAAGATGAATTGGTGGCATTATCTGAATTCTTCTGTCCCATGTCCTTTTTTTATACTTATAAAGTTATAAATAGGGTAAAATGAAATTTGGTCGTAAAAGCATTTTTACGTTTTGGTGGCCATCTTGGATGCCAGTTTTAATTCAAACTGACATAAGACCAATCGGAATGCCACATATTCACAATATGATATGCAAACTGCATTTGTCGGCTTTTACTGACCAGAAAACACTTGATGTTGCACTATATGGGCCTAGTATTGTAAGATTTAAAGAGATGGCAACCCTCTTGGACGCCATCTTGAACTATGGGAGTGGCCCAAGGGTGACAAAATGGCACCATCTGGGTTCTTGCATTGTATATCCTCCCTTTGTATCACCTGTAAAGCTATAATACTGCAAAAACTGACCCACCACCAAGAAATTCATTTTTTATCATTTTGGCGGCCATCTTGGATGCCATCTTTATTTGTGTCACTGTCATAAGGCCAATGGAAGTGCAACTTTTTCACCATATGATACATTTATAATGGTTGTGGGCGATTTCCGATCAGAAAATAAAAGACTTTGCACTTTATGAGCCCACTACTGTACGGTCTAAACAGATGGCAACCCTCTTGGACGCCATATTAAATTGTGCGAGATGCCCAAGGATGCCAAGGTGGCATCATGTGGATTCTTGTTTGTGAAGGTGTTGGCTATCATTATCAGTCAAAACATTTTCTATATACCCCAAATCCAGGTCCACCAAAAAACACACATATTCTACCGGACTAGATTAAGAAACAGTGCTCTTAACTGCTCAGCCACGGGGGCTGCCAGGGTGTAGATTTGTCCTTACAGAGTGTAGATTTGTTAATTTATCAATTTGCTTCAGCCTTAGTTATCTGTAGGTATAGTATAAATAATAATAATAATAATGACTTTATTTAAAGAGGAGGCCCAGTTGGCTTAACATCCAATCTTCCCTGGGGTCCTCATTTGAAACAAACAATTATATACAATATTCACATACATATGACAACAATATACATAGTAGAAAACACTTGGAAATGGTACTCCTTAGGTTTGGTAAGTCCATCTTAGAAACTCTGTTTTGAATTTAGCAACTGTGGTGCTTCCTTTAACAAAATCTGGGATGGCATTCCATATTTTGGATCCAGAATATGACAGGGATTTACGAAATAATTCAATGTTGGGTTTAGGGATGTACAGTGAGTTTTCTGTAGCTGATCGCAGTGATCTTTGATTAAGTGAAATTGTCAAGTAGGTATGATGGAGAGTGATTATTTAAAATCTTGTACATAATAATTGATTTTTGAACTCTGTCTGGAAATGTCATCCAACTTAATTCGGTAAACATATCTGCTGAGGGTGTGTCTATGCTTCTATCTAGAATAACTCTAGCTGCCAGTTTCTGAAATTTCACCATACATTCTGTGAGTTTGCAATTGATGTTTCCCCATATAGTGCAGTAGTAATCCATATGGGGTAGAATATATGCATTAAAGAAGTTTTCTTGTGGGTATAGGGAGGTAGTGCTTAATTCTGCTGAGTAAGTGTAGAAGAGAATTGCATTTTTTAATTGAACTTTCAACTTGTGTAGTCCAGGACTACATAAATACTTTGACAGTGCCTGTTGACCTCACTTGACAAAGTTTTATAAACACTATTGAAGGGGTACCTATTTTCCAGTGCTATGTGAAGCATGTGGCCATATACTTTTTACCATCAAAGATTAACATGATTGAAAACACTTATTTGAGCGCCGATCACAAATCAATGTCAGATGCTATTTATGATTTAATATTTTTATGCTGGTTTTTAAAGTATCAAGGCTAAAAATAAACAACTCAATGACAATAAACATTGTACATGTATATTTTATCTGGGTATTTTTTTACAAATCATTACACAATTTATATACAGTAAACAGACATTCTTTAGCATGAAAACATTTTGTCAGACAACATTTTAATCTATTATTTTCAAATTACATGTAACAACTAGAAGACCAGGGCCTAAGGTTATAAAACTTTTTTCATGCTCAGCTCAGCTGAGACTAAAATTTAAACTGCTCATAAATGACGAAATACCCCAAATAATATGATATTTCAGGTTTAGTTCACCAAAGCCTGTAATTTATCCTGCTAATAAATGTTGAAACGTCAACAGTTGTTGGCAATTTAACATTTAAGAGCAGGATAAATTTTAAACTCAGCTGAGTTGAGCATGAAATTTTTTTATAACCTTGGGGCCAGGACCAATTATGGTCCGGTAGAAGCTCACACAAGATTTAGTTCATGTAAATATGCCAATATGTCTATCCTTATATGAGCTGTGTCGCGAGAAAACCGGTCTTCGGGGTTTCCGACCAGGTCCGACACAAACCGGCCTGTACAGTTTCAGAAGATGGCTAGAAGCTTGAAATTAAGGATATAAGAAGAAAAGGGATTGTACTATCAGTGTAGTGAAAACAAAGGCGCTGATCAGCTGTGCAGTATGCACAGCTGATCTGAGCCTTTGTTTTCGCATATGCAAAAATCCTGTTTTCTCATGACGCGGCTCATATCATACCACCAATGTTTACACAACACCTCCAAGTAACCTGCATTGTCCCATTTACCTGCTGAGTTAACAGAGTACGGAAACCAGTCACCTTTGACATGACGACAAACATTGCAAGGAGTATTCTGCCCACTTGGTGAACAAACGTTTAGTCAAAAACTCAAAATTTGTCAAAACATTAACCATCCATTTCCACATGTGAACATGCACCAATTTTAATGCCATTGGCATCATCTACATGATCGCATAACTTATCAAAATGTATTACCTTGTCATACAGACAGACAGAAAATGCATACATGAGCCGCATCATGAGAAAACCGGATTATTACCTATGCGAAAACAAAGACCCAGATCAGCTGTACAACTGATCAGCGCCTTTGTTTTCGCTGCTTGGATAGTACAATTCCTACTCTATCTCTACAATTTCAAGATTCTAACTTTCTTCTGTGACTATACAGGTCTGTTTGTGTCGGACCTGGTCGGCAAACCCAAAAGACCGGTTTTCTCACGTCGCAGCTCATTTGTAGATGTAACTGTTTGTGCCACAAACTCTTCAAAAACTTTTGGACTGACAAAACCCTTACATGCTAAATAATGACTGTTTACCTTGGTATATCGTAATCACTTTCAATAATTAAGTCCAATTCTTTCATATTCTGTATAAATTGTCATTTAATCCAATTTGTCATAAAAATGCATACACCACTCATTAACTAGCTTATATTACAAGTCCATGTAATAACATTTTGCAATAATTTGTAAGGGCTTTTCCAGGAAAATTTACCTGGGAGACACGGAACTGAACCGAATTTTTTTCATCGTGGTGGTCGGTGTTCAGACAGTTTCAGTTTCCTTGGTCGTCGGGGTCGTTGATATTTCAATTTCCTGGGTGGTAGGGTTAATTCCGAGATGGATTTATTTCTGGTGGGTCAGTTAAGCCACAAATAAACTCATTTTCACGTTAAATCGCAGGTTTTTATTCCTGAAAACGACTTCGTTTGTATTTTGTATTAAAGGTAAACAATGTGGAGTGTTTGTTTGTTTGTTTGTTCCGCGCCGAACGGCGTTACGGTTTACCGATTTTTTTTGAATCCCAGTCGTTTCTCCCCGGGTCGTTTCCCCCTTGTTTTAGGGGTGGGTCGTTTCGCCCTTAGAAGGTAAGTCGCTGGATGGATGGATGGTGGATGGATGGCTGGATGGGTGGCTTGCAAACGCATGATTCAATTAATTAGCCAATAATTGATTGTGCACTTCAAAGACCACAGCTTGTTTTGATAATTAATTATACTCACACCTGTTAATTAAAGTGGAAGCCTTTCTAAGACACAGTGCCAATCAAGAAGAACAAAAAAAGGAAAAACAAAAAAAAGTTGCTTTATTGGTCTCTGAGTCTCAGAACCATTTTATCACCCCTGATTTTAAATGACTGCAAATGTTGCTCGGTTGATTTAGTCCTTTGCGAAATAGATCACATGCTTAACTTTTGATAACTTTCTGTCAAATAGTGACAATAACGGAATTTTGAAAACAATATTTTTCTATCTTGGTATCAAAAAGCATGCATTCCGTTTTAACAAATACGACATGGATCTAGGTTAAAACAGAGGCAACAGAGCAGCTACACCGGGGAATGAAATGTCACTTTATTCACTGTTAAGTGTTCTCTTTATTCACTATTAAGTGTGTATCTGTTATCACCAGAAGTCCTCGAGTTTGCCGAAATCCCAGTATTTGTGTCTGGAGAATATGATGTTGGTCAGGATGGTAGATAGGGGTGCTTGCGCCTCCGCCATTCGCAAATGCTCTATGGTCATAGTATGGTTCAGGCATTTGCAGACCAGCATCCTCTTGGTATTTTGATGAAACAGACAAGGGTTCTTCCAGGACAATTGAGGACCAATCCCATTTTCCTGGAAACCATTGTCTTAGTTTATTTGAATACTGCAACCCCATAAACGGATACAAAGGTGAACCGTGTTTATGTGTTTATACTGTTGCTAACAGGATTTTGTAACAACTAATTTCTATCCATGGAATCCATGTCGTTTCGCCGTTATCGCCGAGATCGGAAAATGTTTGCTTCAAAATCGTTGAAATTTATTGAATAAAGTATTGAGTATAGAACATCTCCCTGTTGTACGGTCCTTCCGAGATGAGAAATTTGATGGTCAGTTTCCATTATAGCATGGAAAACACCAATACATAAAACAATAAGAACCACCACAGAAGTATCGCCTTGGAACGATCAGTAATATAAAATTACTGGCAGGCTTAAACTAGTTTTACAGAGCTCTAACCTCACCCTCAGCTTCTGCAGTGGTTCACAACATTAAGTCTACAGCCTACAAAACACTCCTGAGACCACAGCTGGAATACCCCTCCATTGTGTGGACACCTCATACAGCAACCTCCATCAATAAGTTAGAATCCGTGCAGCGTAGAGCTACTAGGTGGGCTACCCGAGTGTCACTGCTATGCTCAAAGACCTTCAATGGCGTCCATTGGCTCAAAGACGCATTGATAGTCGTCTCATAATGCTATACAAGGTCACTTATGACCTTGTTGCCATACCAGTAAGTGATTATCTTGTCCCACATATCAGAAGAGACTCCAGACATAACCATCCTTTGGCATACAGCTTGATTACCACTTCAAAAACTACTACAAATTTTCCTTTTTTCCACGAACTGTCACACATTGGAATGCCCTACCTCGCCAAACAGTCATGTTACCCACCGTGGCACAGTTCAGTGATGCTTTCCCCCTAATCTCAAGCATCTGTTTTTATCTTTTAACTATACAGTACTAACACCTCTACTCGCACTGTATAAACTCTTTTCTTTTACTTCAACTAACCCCCTTCAGTACTTGGTATACTGTAGTCACTCAGTGGCGGATTTAGAGGGGTTCAAGGGGTTCGCTCGAACCCCCCTCTTGACCCAAATTATTTCGCGTTCATGGGGAATTTCAATGGATTTTGTGTGAAATTAGGCAAATGAACCCCCTTTTCTACATTTGAACCCCCTCTTGAGAAATCCTGCATCCGCCTCTGTCACTTCTGAAAGTTCGGAGGTTAAGAAGTACTGGCAGCTAGATAGAACATGAGCCGTTTTATTTTTGGGCCGTTTTGACCATCTTCCGGCCGAAACGACTCTGATTTCCTCTGATCGCAAAATCAAGTTCAACGTTGTACTTCCGTTTCCGCTGATAAAAACGTGATGGAGAAATTTTCTGTCGAACAAGTATTAAAAATTTCTGGGTGGGGGGGTTAAATTTAAAAATTTTTGGGTGGGGGGGTTTATTGGAATTTCAATTTTAGTGGTGGTACCCATAAAAAAATTAAAGTTAGATGGGTGGTCCCCCTAAAAAAAAGTTCAGTTCCGCACCCCCCCCCCCCCCCCCCCATGTAATTTTTCCTGGAATAGCCCTAATCAATAACAACACATCTAAACAGCCCCACTCCTACCCATTCGGATTATGGTACACAGTGCTTTATCAGAACGCATAGTTGGCAGATAAGCATGAATTTACTTAACAGATGACGTGTTGTCAACTGTTGACGGAAAATGCCGGAAAGGTTGCAGTCTGTGATATTGCAGAAGCAGTTTTTCGATTTATGTCCCTGTGGCTTTGCAAAATAAAGACACTTCTATTTATTTTTCTATCAAACCCATTTATATTTTGTGGCCTCCGTGCACCAAATTTGGTAGTTCAAGAACCTGTCTTAGAAGCATAAATTCTGTTTGTGAAAAGTAGTCATCCATTACGTTTTATCACCAACTACAGCTGTTACTTATCTGCCAACTTTGAAGAAAACTACTTTTTTATCTGCAACTTAGTGGTTTGATAATCCACAGTGTTGATAGGATGCAAGTTGTCTCTATGCAAAGATACATACAGACTGACCACTTGAACAAACTCCTTTCAAGGCCTGATCAGACTGAAACCATGGCCTCGTGGTCAAAGACCAAAAGGTGGTAACTCAAAAAAATGTTTGCACATTTTAACATTCACACAGATAGGTCATATCAAGACGAATCAGTGATCCTACCCACACTGTTTGTGGGCAAACATCCAATAGGCAGATAACCAGTACTAACTGACAATGCTTTTCTTGAATCAACTAAAAATGTTTTCATTACCAAATCTTTATGAAAAAAATAAGCCACCTCTTTAGAAAACCAACAATGTGGTTTCTGAACAGGTCTGGCACAAACCGAGCTGTACAAGCACATTAGATGGCTAGAGGCCAGAAATTTGGGATTTAGAAAGTAGAGGAATAGTACTATCCGTAAAGCGAAAACAAAGGTGCTGATCAGCTTCATGCTGACCTGAGCCTTTGTTTTCATATATGCAAAATGTTGGGTTTCTCATGACACAGCTCAAATGTCAGATTGATCTCAGATACACTTTAATGTTAAAGCTACTGAGCATGTTGAGTTAATAAAAATGTAAACAAACTTAAGAATATTCCATTCACACTCTCATTCCAAACAATGTGGGGACCATTTATTACATATAAACATTACAAAATCAATTTCATGTTAGTTTTACAACTGCACTTGTAGTTTTTGTACTAAAGCAAATATGAGAAGCTTTTGCAAATAGTTCACAATTTTTCAAAGGTATCAGTGAAAAAACAACAAAAAAAAAAAACAAAAAAAACAACAACAAAAAAACATTGTTTGACAGAGTATCACATAATATAGTTGACACTTCGTAACAATCTTACACAGCTTGAAAAACATTGAACATAATTATGGCTCCTTGTCTAGGAACCATCTCCATATTAGAAGATTCTCCGTATTCGAACAACACCTCTAACTGTGGGCACTTTCTGTGGCAAATCAGGCTTGTCGTCTTGTGCAATCCTTGGATGGGTTTGCTTGTGGTGTGGCCAATTAAACAATGCTACTGTATCTAGTCAATAACAATACACTTCTTCAAACATTAACAATATTTTTGAGCAGCTGGGGAAAATAAATAACTTCAATTTGAAAAATATACAATTTTGCATAACTAGCCATGTATTTCAAGCCAAGCCATCTACTTATAAACCATACACAAGTTTAAATTGTTCTACCTTCTCAGTAACATTCAATACATATGCCTCACAGAGGCAACTGAAATGTGCAGAGCTGACACACACCTTTGCTTTCACTAAATAATTAGCAAAGTCCTTTATCTTCCAAAATTCCAATTTTGAATTTTGAGACCCCTAATTATCTTCTGAGTCATCTGAGGCTGGTTTGAATCAGACCTGATCCAACACATCAGTTTTGCTCATGATTCTGCTCAATTCTCCTTTATCATCAAGTTCATTTTCTGACCAACAAAATACTCTCTTCATAATTAATTTTACTGTGGTCTAGTCATTGTCGCTGATGTTTATTACTGCTCTTAATGGTTTCAACATCTCACTGCTGTATCCAGTGTGGGTTCAAGCCCTACAGAGGGCACATACAACACAATCCAAGTCTGCTTGCAGCCACGTCAGTTTTTTCTTACTGATTAGCCAATCTTTTGAGTAAAATAATCCTGAAAAGGAGTCAAACTGAACCAGAAAACAAGTGTGATGTATACAAAACTTACAACCATGATTAAACAATTTGCGTTGTTTTAAAACAGGAACTACAGTACCTTTCTAAATAAAAGTAACGGGGGTGTAACCTGATACATTATCCACTCCCAAACCTGTACGATTTTGGAGCAGTTGACACGGCCTGCTCACATGTAAACTTCTGGTCTACTGTAAAATGAAAATTGCTCTTTTGAAAAATAACCATGTAACGACCTTTATAATTGGATGAAAATTGAAATTTTATTAGCTCTAATTGAAATGAGAGTAATCTGCCAAACTCTATTATGTAAGGTTATCAGATCAAGTTCTATGGAATTACATGTACGATAAATCTTTAATTATTATTTCCCCGACATTACTTGTACATATTAATTGAAAAGAAATACAGTTTATTATCCAATGATTGCCAGGCATGTTTTAGATTATGGGAAGATCAAGAGCTAGTTTTTGATTAGGATTTGATATTTATTTACTTTTAGACCTTAATTTGTTTGACTGCAGTCACCAAATATACCATAAATTTTAGATTGACAATGAAAAGTGGGAAAAGGTGCAGCAGCCTAAATATATGACATTACTTTGTCATTGAATTTTCAGCCTGACTCCAAAAGGAATGCCTGACAAGATTTATGTTTGATTTTAATAATGCATGCACTGCAGGCTGTGCATTTTTATTACTTTGTCATTTCCGCTCACCTGAGCTGAGAGCTTTTAAGGTGAGATTGTAGTATGGGATTGAGCTGGCATCCGTGGATCTGTTGGTGCGACTGTCTGTCCACACATTCAAACAGTTCTCCTCCGAAACAACTGGGCCGATTTTAGTCAAATTTCATGAGGGGCCTCTATGACTAGGGGGAACAAAGGTGTGTTCCTAAGTTCAAGGTCACTTGACCAAGATGGCTGCCATGCTCATTTGGTGGAACACCGGTAAAAAATATCACTCCGCCGTACCCCACGAAAATAGTGCATTTAAAAATTTTATCCACACATGTTTGATGCTGAATAGTGAGAACATTTCCTACATTCTGTGTAAGATCTCGCATTTACTACAAATTGTCGCCATAATACGACATGTTAGTGCACAAATCACCATGCCAAAGCGGACTATATCTCATCGGAGGCTTCTGTTTGTACACTACCCCCTAGTAAAATCCGGACCATTCTAGAGTGTAAAATCCACCCATAGGTATATTGCAAAATGGAATACCGGAAAATCGAGATGGTCAACCCCCCTAGGTAGTGGCACCTTTGGGTAGGAGTGTGGCTGGGCTATCAAGTTAGAGAAGACCTTTTGGTGGTGCAACGTTGGGTACTAGCTGGGAGTGTCACAAAGTGAGGGAATTTGCATTGCAGCCTATGGGAGATTTTTTACTGGTGTTGGACCATTTATGGTAAAACTCTTCAAAAATCTTCTCCATAACCGCAAGGTCAGTGACCTTGTAACTTGGCATGAAGCAGCTGGGACTCAAGCCCATCATAATTTTTGTTAACATGATGACCTTGAGGTGACCTTGACCTATTCTATGCCTAGGTCAGTTTTGCAATATTTATGCTAAAATATGCAAAAATGCTAAATTGCTGATATTTTAAATAAAACTTCCCACGAAGTCATCAACGACATATTTTTTTTTCCCAAATGCCATTATTTGTTTGATTGCTATGGCAACAAAAAGGAAAAATATGAGTTAAAAATCTCAGAAACTACTTGGCCGATTGAAGTCAGATTTCAGATGCAGCCTCTATGGGATGAGGGAATTTAAGTTTGCTTCCAATTTCAAAGTCACATGACCAAGATAGCAGCCATGTTCATATATGGTAAAACCCTTCAAAAATCTTCTTCTCCCGAGCTGCAAGGCGGATGAACTTGAAACTAGGATGTAGCATCGGGGACGCGGGCCCATCATAGTTTGTTAAAATGATGACCTTGGCCTATCATAGTTATGTTAAAATGATGACCTTGGCCTTTTTTATGCCAAGGTCAATTTTGCATTTTTTAGGCTAAAATATGCAAAAATGCTAAATTACAGATATTTTCACAAGTGCAATTGTTACCCTTGGGGCTACTTGCTTTTTTTAATGCCTCTGTTTGAGGGACACCCACGCTTGCTTTTTGTTGACCCTGTTAACTCAGGCCTGGCTTGAGTATGATAATTTTCAGTGATGTTTATGCACCCTGAACATCTGTCATGGGTAGAGAAATTGTTGGTTCATACTAGAAATTGTGTACCAAGTACTGGATTCTGCTAGACATGCACTAATCATCATGAAAGGGTGTTTAATTTGGGCGTTGAAAATCAAAACAAACAGACATGCTCTTGTCTGTAAGTCTGAAAAGTCTGTGATACATGCTCAGCAAAGCTTTTTTTCAGTTTTAAGGTCTTCCTTTCCTGTAACCATCATAACCTGTCCATGTATCAGTACAGGTATAGCATATGAAAGCAACTGCAAATGAGCGTCTTTGTAAAGGACCCCATTATGAGAAATTGCCTGTTTGCAATAAGAGGTGGGTAGATGTGTGTTGATTTTAAATATATATTAAATACACAAATTGCAGCTAAGAGGAATGATCTGAATGAAAGTAATTAATATGTCAGCCTTAATAATCATGAGGCTGTAGACTCCCTTTGATTTGACCAATTTGGTGAAAAAAACAGCAGTATTTTTCAACATGTTATAAAACAGTTGATCTGTTTCTTAGCTTGACTGTTTTAAAGATTATGCAGAGCTATTCAACTCACCCTGGTGTCTGTTGCCGGGGGCATCACACTTTAATCAAATTTTGTGTGTAAGTTACCACCTCCAAATTTAACACAGATATCATTATGAAATGCGCATAAAAATTTTGGATTAAAATGCTCATATCACTTGGTTCCATAACACTGTCCCATTTTGGACTTTGAAAATCTTGGGCAAAGTTTTGCATGTAAATGCCTCTCTCCAAAGCTAACACATACAGATACCAGTTTGACACTTCACACAAATACTCGCATGCTTACTTGTGTGCTTTGGGTCATTGTCCTGCATAAAACGATGTTCCAGGTTAGGTCCAAAATTGCTTTCTATAAAAGGCAATAGCGTCCTTTGGAGAATTCTGGTATACATATGTGCATTCATAGATCCCTCAAAGATACAAGCTGCAGTTGCACCTTTTCTACTTATCCCAGACATGAACTTTAATAACTGGATGTTTTGCCCTTGGCTTCATGCCCTTGGCTTCTCCCTTTTTATGATAACTGCGTTTTTTGTGTCTTTCAAGCCACACCGATGTCTCATCACTCATATGACATCTTCAAAATTTTCTGTTATATTCTCTTTGGCCCAGTTTAATCATTTGGTTTTGTTGACATGCCTTATAAGTTGACAGTAGCCTGGAATCTTGTATGTCCAACCAAGCATTTTTTTGGCACGGATGATGGTTGCTATGCTAACATTCAATCCAAGTGTCTCTAAATGCTCCTTTATTTCTTTATTTGTTGCCTCATCATTAGACTTCATGAAAGACTCTATTATTTGTAATGTCTTTGGATTCATTACTTTTGTTGGTCGACCAGATCCTGGTCTACGCATAATGGAATGGGAATCTTTGTAGCGAAGAATAATATCCCTGACAGTTTTTCTTCCCAAAACAATTCCTTCTTTTTGTAGACATTTTGATATATATGTGTACACATATTTAGTTGCTTGGCTTCTTTCATATAAGTCTATCACTCTTCCTTTCAAATACAATGAAACCATCCTAAATATTATCTTTAGTGTGCATTAATTCTGAGCATTAAGCACTCATTCTTTTCAACAGAAAATGAAATAGAAACAAACACAAAATGTGAATCACAATGCAACAGGTACATAATAATAAAAACCAAAACAACCAAATTTTCTAATTTGAATTAACAAACTGCTATTAGCCATTAAATTGGCAATGAAATTGGTCTTGTCAAATCAATTACTGTCAGAAAACACAGGAGCTGTCATGGGAAAATCTGCTTTGAAAATATGTGAAAACAAAAGCACAGGTCATTTTTCACGAAGCTGATCAGCACCTTTGTATTTGCTCAGAAGAACAGATAAGGTTCATAATTGTTGATATTTGATGATAATTAAGAGATGATTTTGCTGATTTCCTCATAAAAACCTATGTTGTGGGTGCTCATTAGAATCGCCTGGCCGAGGTGATTCTAATGAGCACCCACAAGATAGATTTTTATGAAGAACTGACAAAATCTTTCAGTTCTCATCAAATATCATCAAACATGCACCTTATCTGTTCTTCTGTTTGCTTAACAGATGGTGCAATCCCTTTAACCCAAATTCGAATTTTCAAGCCTCTAGCCATTTTCTGTGGCTGAACAGCAGGGTTTGCATCAGACCTGGCCTGAAACCTGGAAGATAGGCTTTCTTCCACCACAAACCGCCTGCAGATTCTACCATCAGTATTTATTTATGTTTGTAACAAGTTTGAACTACTAAGGTCAAATATCTTTTCACATTAAAATGCCAAGAAATTATCAAATGTGTGATAGGATTTCAGTTGAGTGGTATAACCAAGTATGAAAGTCAATTATCAGAGGCTCTAGAAATTAGATTTCAGACTATGTGTCCATGGTATGTTTTGCCCTGTATGTAAAATTTTAATTGGAAGCATGCACATATGTATGATATCAGAAATTCAAGTTCTGAATCTGCCAGATACTCCATACACCTCAAAAAGAGTATTACGTGGAGTGCGTGTGGAAATGGCCAAAACAAAAATAGAGAAAAAAAAAAATATATATATATATATATATATATATATATAAGGAGGAGAAAACGTTTAAGAAAATAACCATTTAGGACAGTAGAATTTGGAATTTTCTCCGGTTTTTATGGGTTGAGAGGTGGTAAGGAAGTTGGATGGATGATGATGATGGTGATGATGATGATGATGATGATGATGATTTTCAACGATTAGAGCCTTAGCTGACCCATTGATAGTTTGGTCGTAGTGTTGTACAGGGAGATGAAATTGATGATGATGATGATGATGATGATGATGATGATGATGATGATGATGTCGATGATGATGTACATGTATTTTAATGGAAGTGAGAAGTAAGTCCAGCCCGGAATGTTTCCAGGTCTGGACAGTTGGTCAGGTCAGGGGGAAGGTTGTTCCAGAGTCTTGCTGTTCTTGGAAAGAAGGAGTACAAATGAGCATTGATTCTTGAGTATGGAATAGAGAGCCTGTTACGTATTGAGGGAGTAATGTTTGGTGGGAGAGTGATTCGGACTTGACCTGACTGAATCTTGAAAAGCATAACTAGAGATGATATTTTTCTACGTGTTTGTAGAGTTGGGAGACCTAAGTTTTTTAACATTTCTGTAACGCTGCTGGTATGTGCGTAGTCATTCATGATGTATCTAGCTGCCCTGTGTTGTACCATCTCAAGTTGTTCTATGTATTTCTTCTGCCAGGGATCCCAGACCGACGATGAATATTCTAAAAGCGGTCTGACGTAGGTTTTGTAAGCTGTTTCTTTAATCTTGGTGTTGTGAGTTTGGATGTTTCTCTTAATGAATTTTATTGTTTCCTTTGGCAGTAGTCTGGTTGATATGTTTGCTCCAAGATAGGTCATCTGATATATTCAGTCCCAGGTATTTGGCATTTTTAGTGGTTTTGAGTTTTATATTGTGTAGTTTGTAGTCGAAAAAAATGGGTTTCTGCTTCTTTGTGATTCTGATCATCAAAGAAGCAAACACTCTATACAGCCGCTGATCTCGATAGAGGGATCTGATTTTGTGCATGTAAGAAAAGGAAGACCACTTCTTTGGGTAGCAATAGTTTCCTCCCAAATATAACGGGTAAATCATGAAGCACCCAGACAAATCATATGGTCCAACAGTGATTTACAGTGGACCTTGTTTTTAGCTCGACTGCACGAAGTGCATAGAGCTATTGCAGTCACCCCGGTCATCCAGGTTCCCGTTCCCATGCGCGTCACACTTGCGTTAAAGTTTTCTAGAAGTCCATATCTTGACAACCACTCATCAGAAAGCATTCATACTTGGACCATAGATACCCTGCAGGGTTAGCTTTCATTCCATTGCATCGGGCCCCTGGGTCCAGGCCAGGGGGTGGGGCTGGAGGTTAAAATCTAGAACACCTTCAAAAATGGCAATTCTTGTGTTAAAGTTTTCTAGAAGTCCATATCTTGACAACCACTCATCAGAAAGCATTGATACTTGGGCCATTGACACCCTGTAGGGTCGGCTTTCATTCCATGGCATCAGATCCCTGGGTCCATGCCAGGGGGTGGGGCTAGAGGTTAAAATCTAGAACACCATTAATAATAATGGCTTTTCTGTGATATAATATTCTAGAAGTCTATATCTTGAAAACTTTTTATCAGAGGGCTTTCATACTCGGACCATAGGTACCCTGTAGGGTTGAGTTTCATTTAATGGCATCGGGTCTCTCGGTTCATGCCTGGGGGGTGGGGCTAGAGGTTAAAAACTAGAACACTGTAAAAAATAGATGTACTGCTGTGTAACTTTTACAAGGAGTCCATATCTTGACAACAATTTATCATAAAGCATTCATACTTCATACACTTTAGGTTCCATGACATCGGACCTCTGGGTCGGAGTCAGGGGGGCGGGGCTAGAGGTCAAAATCTAGAACTCCCCAATTTTTTTTTCTTTTTATTTCTTAATAGAAACAACTTAGGAAGATGGTTGGTCATTCATCTTTTGACTTTATGACACCGACTTGTGTGTCATGACGGTAAGGGTCGGTTGACCTACTTTCCATGGTTCAGTGATTTTGCCTTATATCTTGACACTCAATTAGTACATGTATATTTTCTTACTTCTTTCAGATTATGAGTGAGTACGACCAGGCCTTTGACCCCGATATACATATAGGTCACTGTGACCTAATTTCACGGTTCAGTGATTTTGCCTTATATCTTGACACTCAATTAGTATATTTTCATACTTTTTTCAGATTATGAGTGAGTATGACCAGACCTTTGACCCAAATATACTTATAGGTCACTGTGACCTAATTTCACGGTTCAGTGATTTTGCCTTATGTCTCAGTTCTCAAATGGTTTATGAACAAACGTCTTTCAAAGTATGTTTGCATATGACAAGACCTTTGACCCTGAAGTAGTCCTAGGTCTCTGTGACCTAATTTCACGGTTCAGTGATTTTGCCTTATATCTTGACACTCAATTAGAATATTTTCATACTTTTTTTCAGATTATGAGTTGGTATGACCAGACCTTTGACCCCAATATACTTATAGGTCACTGTGACCTAATTTCACGGTTCAGTGACTTTGCCTTATATCTCGGCACTTAAGTAGTTTATGAACAAACTTCTTTCACACTATGTTTGCGTATGACAAGACCTTTGACCCGAAAGTAGTCCTAGGTCAATATGACCTAATTTCACGGTTCAGTGATTTTCCTTTATATCTCGGCACTCAATTGGTATATGAACATACTTCTTTCACGATATGTATGAGTATGACAAGACCTTTGACCGTAAAGTATTCCTGGGTCACTGTGACCTAATTTCATGGTTCAGTGATTTTGCCTTATATCTCGACACTCAGTTGAAATTTTTTCATACTTCTTTCTGATTATGAATGAGTATGACCAGACCTTGAACCCAAACATACTTATAGGTCACTATGACCTAATTTCATGGTTCAGTGATTTTGCTTTATATCTCAACACTGAATGGGTATATGATCAAATTTCTTCCACATTATGAGTAAGTATCACTAGACCTTTGAGGCTTTGACCCTGAAATACTTATAGGTCAGTGTGACCTTATTTCACGGTTCAGTGATTTTGCCTTGTGTCTTGGCACTCAGTTGGTATATGAACACACTTCTTTCACAATATGAGTGAGACCTTTAAATCTTAGGTAGTTATAGTTAACTTTCATGGTTCAGTGATTTTGCCTTATTGCATCAAGGCAAAAAGATGTATGAGCATAATGCTTTGGGTTACTGGTCGGGTTTGGCCTTATGTTTGACAAAGGTCAGAAGCAGTCGAGCACGCTGTCCTGCGACAGCTCTTATTCAATCTCTTGACTAGTTGGTTGCCCCAGTGCTTTGCTTTTGACTTTTGACATGGTTTGCTGCCTGGGCTCTACCGTTATTGATTTACGAGGTCAACAGTATCTGGAAACCTACAGGAGTCACATTTCAAGTGGTATGATGAGCCTCAACTACAATAGTATGATATGCCATAATTAGCTATCAGCTGTCAAATAACAATTGATCAACACTATAACTGAAATGATGGTGATGCAACAATGATGATGACTATGAGGAAAAAAGGGAAGAGGAGCATCATTGAAATTACACATTATATACACTACAGCATCTATGGTTTTAATCATTTATGTATTAGTATTTGAGCCGTGATGCGAGAAGACCTGTTTTCAGGATTTCCGAACCAGTCCGACACAAACTGGGCTGTTCCGACAATGAAAATGGCCAGAGGCTTGGAATGTCGTATTTAGGATAAAGAGTCATTATATTATCTGTGTAGTGAAAACAAAGGCGCTGATCATCTTCGCGGTTACCGCGAAGCTGATCTGCGCCTCTGTTTTCGCACATGCAAAAAGCTGTTTTTCTCGCGTCGCGGCTCATTTACAAAATTCATTCTTCAACCTCCATGCAAATATCATGGTGGTCAACCCACATTTGGGAAATTTTCTGTCAATTTAGGGTAAAAAAATACTCATTTCTAAGCTCTCATTGGGGCTGATTTTCAAGAAATAAAGTGCAGAGTAAGTGCCCATATGCTTTGGGGAAGAAAATCAGATGCTTCAGTATTACTGCCTCTCATAGAAACAAGGACAAAGTGCCCATTCACATGAGGGCTTGACTCAGTCCTAAAAATTTCAACATGAAACTATGTTTTCTATTAGAACCTATATGGCTCTTACTGTAACATACTACATGTATTATATAATGATGTACATGTAAAGTTGTCATGTTAATTGATGTTGACTGATCCAATCTAAAATTACATGTTTTATTTGACAGCCTTTTTTATAATTGAAGTTGAATGATTCAATTTAAAAGTACAGGTTTTTTGATTTTGATTTAATCAAACCAATTATAGGTCACCGTACTAGACTGTATCCAACCAATTTTCTGATATCGAAAAAAACGTAACTGTATAATGGCCTGGTTTACACGGAGCTCTAACATCCAATTAAGAATACAACAAAAATGACAGCTAATTCCATTATACACAAGGAGATTACGTTACTTTTATTCTGAAACCTACTGTATCCTTCAGCCACTGTGTAAGAACTTCTAGACTGGAAATAACATGCAGACATGACGACGATGGAACTAGCTCTTTCTAAATCCAAAATTTCATGCTTCCAGGCATCTTTTATGGATTTTTTAACAGGTTTGTGTTAAACCTCATCAAAGCCCGAACAAACCGTTTTTATCATGATTATCTCCTCTTTCATGGGAAATTAACTTAAAACAATGGAGCCACTGCAAAAGAAAGCCAACAAAATGCTTGGGCGAAAACAAAGGCGCAGATCAGCTTCACGGTAACTGTGAAGCTGATCAGCGCCTTTGTTTTCGCTTCAAGGATAGTACAATCCCTCTTCTACTTAAATACAAAATTTCAAGGCTCTAACCATCTTCTGTGACTGTGTTGGACCTGGTTGGAACCCAAATTGTTGATTTTCTCATGCACAGGCTCAATTAACACACACAGGTAATAACAAAGATCTTAACAACCTCTGACTCTGACAACAACTTCATGTAAAAATTCTGAATTTTTATCAGAAACATGCATCAAAAATATATAAATGATTAAAAAAAAGGTTTAAAGAGCATAAAATCTAGCATAAATCACCACGCAGCAGATTTAGAGTGTTTTACAGGTGTGTCAATCTTTTTCTCAACCCACTCAAAGTCCCCACTACTGCTGGACTCGCTTTCCTGTCTCTGACGTTTATGAACCTTATTTTCCACACTATCACCATGGTGATGGTAATGTTTATGACCTCTTCCTTCACCATGCTCTTCATACCGCTTCTTCTTGTATGAATGATCCTCCTCTTCTTCATGGTGCCTCTTCTTATACGAATGATCCTCTTCTTCGTCATAGTGCCTTTTCTTGTAAGAGTGCTCCTCTTCTATATCATATCCTCTCTCTTTATGTTTTCTCTTCTTCTTTTTATGCTTCTTAACATGGTGGTCTTCTTCATAATGCCGGCTATCACTTTCATTCAAAAGTGTCTCATATTTATGTTCCTTATGTCTGTGTTTGTCCTTTTTATGCTTCTTATGTTTCTTAGCTTTCTTTAAAAGTCTATATTCTTCTGAATCTTTGTACTGCTTTTCGTGATGTCCGTTTTCTGGCGAGATTAGTAATGGTTTCTTGTCCGAGACCACATGGAATTCACCATTTACAATGTCAATCCTAGCGTCCTCTATCAACTTTCTTTTCTTGGCACTATTGTGACCATGGTTATTGCTGTGAATATGGTGTTTGTCTTCTTCCTGAATGTCTTTATGATGTTTCACTTCATGTTTATCTTCTATGGGTGAGTCATAGATATGGATCTCACCATTTCGATGTTTCATGTATACATGATGTCCATTGTAGTTTGCATGACAGTTGTTTGAAGTATTCACTTCAGTTTTTGCTGGTTTATCAACTGACCTCTTTTCCTCATGAGGATTTTGAGCATGTTTTACATGTCTCTCACTATGAATACTGTCAGTGGATTTATTTAATTCAGCTAAAATAGCACCTTTATTATTTGCCAATTTCTCAACCCTTTCTTCCTTTTCTTTATGTCTATTTGCCTCTCCCTTTGAAGCAGGACCGGAGATATTTTTCATAAGGTGAATATTCCCTGGCACTGATGTTGTGGCGTTCAGTTTAGTATCAAACACAACACCATTATTTTCCTCTTTCCTCTCTCTCTTTACTTTATTTTCTCTACCCTGTCTTGAATCAGTGTCTGAATCAGTGGAAGATTCATTGCCATATGGAACCAGTACTGACTTTCGGACCTTTTTATGAGCTTTCTTTTCACTCATACTTGCAACAACCTCTTCATCATCACTCAAAATCTTCTTCCGACCATCGGGAGATTTTTCTATCGTTGTAGCTTTCCCGTTCTTTATTTGCATCACAATACGAGGCTTTGCCAAACTCAGCACTGGTTCTGAGTGGGACTTTGACATAAAGGGGTTCGTAGAGTGAGGCCCTGGTTTTTCAGCACTTGAACTACTTGAAGTAGGTGGATGAGCTTTGCCAGGTGTTTTGATGCCGAAGGAGACTTTGTTTCTATCAGCTGCTAACGGTACCTTGATGCTGTCTGGTTTCTGAGGTGTTGTGGTCATGTCTTTTCTCTTCACTGGGGTACCAATATCATTGCCTGGGGCACCTGAAGGACAAAGAAACATGGAATTTAAAATACCAAAATACTCTGACAATAAATGAGCTCCGTGGCAAGAAAACAGGTCTTCAGGGTTTCATGCCAGGTCCAACACAAACTGGCATGTACAGTCACAAAAGAAGGCTAGAGGCTTGAAATTTCAGATTAAAGAATAAGAGGGATTCTACTATCTGTGTAGTGAAAACAGAGGCGCTGATCAGCTGTGCATGTGTAGCACAGCTGATCTGATTCTTTGTTTTCACATAGCCAAAAGTCAAAAAAGCTGCAGAAATACAAGGAAAAAGTGTAGTTGTTTTTCATTAACTGTTACGATTATAAGAGTATAGTGCAGTTCAAGTCTAAAATTCAGTCTACTCATATACCGAGTGATTTGCTGGAAAGAAAACTAAGTTTTGAAATGTTCCTAATAACTTCATTTTCCCAAACTGCTTGCCAGTGAATTCAAAATTCTATCTAATAAGAATCACTAAAGATAAGACCACATAAATAAAAGTTCGCCAATTCAAGGCCTCGTAAATTAATCAGAATTAGAAAATTCCTGAAATAAAACTCATGAAAATTACAGACTTTACAGTTGATACCTTTTTTTGAAGACCCAACACCAATCAGAGTGACTTACCAGAATTTGTGTTGGTTTTGACTGGTTTGAACTGGTATTCATTGTTGTGAATTATCTTTGGTTTGACTGGTCCGATGAATTTCTGTCCCCCAGATGGTGACATTTTGGGCACTCCCGATGCACACGACCTTTGAACCCCTGATGGAGATGTGAAACTGGATTGTTGTCTCTGAGCTTCTTTGAAATCCTTCCCCTGTAGATAAAAATCATCATGAGAAAACCGTTGGTTTACATGTGCTAACTAGAAAATGTGTTTATAAAACACTATGCCCCCAACTGGTAACTCACTTTCAGGATGTGAAAATGTCCGAAATATGACCAAGTTCAAATTGCTCAAAAAGTGACAAAAATTAATCTGAGTAGTATATCCCAACCACATGCATATCTTCAAAGCATCTCAATGTCTGTAAAGTTTCAAAAGTATCTGTATTAAACTGTAGGAGGAGTTGTGCACACAAGGTACCCACTGTCCATTCACTTTCTTTGTCAAAATGCCCGAAAAATGGCTAAGTTCAAATTGCGAAAAAAAGTAACAAAAATTAATCGGAGGATTATATCCAAACCATATGCATATCTTCAAAGCATGGTCATGATGTCTGTAAAGTTTCAAAAGTATTGGTATTAAACTGTAGGAGGTGTTGCGCACACAAGGTACCCTCTATCCATTCACTAAAATGCCTGAAAAAATGACTAAGTTCAAAGTGTGAAAAAAAAAGACAAAAAAAAAAATCAGAGGATTATATCCAAACCACATGCATATCTTCATACCATGCCCATAACACATGTAAAGGTTTAAAAGCAATTGGCATGAAACTGTAGGAGGAGTTGCGCATACAAGGTACCCACTGTCCATTCACTTTCATTGTCAAAATGACCGAAAAATGCCCAAGTTTGAATTGCGAAAAAAGTGACAAAAATTAATCTGAGGATTATATCCAAACCACATGCATATCTTCAATGTATGGTCACAATGTCTAAAGTTTCAAGAGAATCGGCATTAAACTGTAGGAGGAGTTGCGCACACCTATTCACTTTATCAAGAATTAAAGTATTTTTTTTCTGTGAAGGTACCGGCAGGTTTCCAGTCAGACATCCCGAAGAACTATTTTCTGATGTCAAGTCTCATATGAGCCACGACGCGAGAAAACCAGGTCCGACACAAACCGGCCTGTACAAGCTCAGAAAAGAGCTAGAAGCTTGAAATTTCGGATTTAAGTAGAAGAGGAATTGTACTATCCGAGTAGCGAAAACAAAGGCGCTGATCAGCTTCGCAGTTACTGCGAAGCTGATCTGCGCCTTTGTTTTCGCATAGGCAATAATCCCGTTTTCTCACGATGCGGCTCATATGGTATGCTATAAGTTGACTTTTATTCTGTGTTTTCAATTGGCAATGGGGGCACATCACTATGAAGTACTTTTGATGCTCATGAATGATTGTAGCTAAGGTAAAGGTATTTAAGGTACCAATTCTGGGATGGTTTGACGCTCATTTGGTTCAATATCTGTGGTAACACAATACATGTACAGTCTATTTGCATTGATTTCGTTTATGATCTTAGCTTAGCTTGAATAAGATTTTTTTCTGATCAGAAAATTGTTTTGGAAAAGGATGATTTTTGAGTATTCAGCAATAGGAAAAGCTGATGACATCCGTCTTTTTCGCTACAGTACACGGATAGTACAATCCCTTTCCTTTTTAAATTCAAAATTTCAAGATTCTAGCCATCTTCTATGGCTGCACAGGCCGTTTTGCGTCAGACCTGATCGGAAATACCGAAGACCAGGTACGACATAAACTGGACTATACACCTACAGAAGAAAGCTAGAATCTTGAAATTTTGGGTATAAGAAGAGGAGCAATGGCACTATCTGTGGAGCGAAAACAAAGGCACTGATCAGCTGTGCAGTAACTGCACAGCTGATCTGCGTCTTTGTTTTCGCATAGGCAAAAATCTAATCCTCCTACCTTATTATTGTTTGTGTTAAGAGTTGGGTTTTGTATGATTCCGTTCTGTTGTTTATCTTCCCTCATGTAGAACAGCACATACACATCTTGTAGATCCACAGTGTGCAGGCTTGTTCGGATTTTCTAAAAATAAAATTTTAAATGTATACCTCAAACTCTTTATTACATGGTTCTTTATAACACAATTTTTATATAAAACTGATCATTGGTGGGCCGTGAATGGTCCAAGTCTCGGTTTCACTATATAGCTACACATTTTACCCTTTTTATAACACTGGATGGAAAGCTAACACGGAAGTTGTGACGGAACTCAGCTTGGACCTCAACAATGGTGTTATTAAAGTTTGTGGTGTATGTGTGCATTCTCAAGATGAGCTGAGCAAGCAAAGCATGTCTGATTGCCACTCTGGGCCCCGTTGTTCAAAACTTTGTTAGCTTAACGTCATCGTTAAGACCGCAACTCGTTAAGTAAATGCCGACTACATAAGCAAATACTCTGTTATTTTTGTTGAAAAAATGTGAGAATCCTTTGCATTTCAAAAGGATTCTCACATTTTATCAACAAAAATAACATAGTATTTGGATTATTCATGTTTTAAATTTTAACAAATCATTAACTAACATGGTCGTTAATTTTGAACAACTGGGCCCAGTAGTCTTTTTTTATATATATTTTGGTCACATAGTTATGCCTATATAAAAGGATATGCATTGACCGAATTTTGAAATCCCAAAGAGTGAAGAGACTTACGGATCCATCACTGATATGGAACCACTTGCTACCGGACTTCACAGTACAGGTATAATGCCCGCTGTTGGCCGAGTGGCCCTCATGGAAAAGCAGCGCATACAGGGAATATAACTCTGGTGGACCCTAGAGGAAATGAAAAACAGTTAAATAAATGAAGCCACATTGCAGGAAGGGTTTTGACAAATTAAGACTGAAACCGTAAAGTAGTCATAGCTATCTTATGGCTGGAGTATCGAATTCAAGTAAAAGATTGCAAATTTTTGCCTATATTGATGCAAAAAAACAAATTTTCTCAGGAAACAGCATTTATTTTTCAAATCAATACATAGATACAATATTTGCTTTTGGTTATAGCTTAACATTCTGTCAACAATTTTCAGTCATGTTGGGACTGAACACCCGCTTGCTGGGTACCAGTACTATAGGGAATTAATGTGTTTTGCTCAAAGACACAAACCCATGCCAGTTGGGGTCGAACCATTGACCTCTTAATTTATAGTCTGAAGTGATGCTTTAACCATTGGGCCACTGTGATATTTAAAGCAATTTTGAAAAAGTCAAAAGGGGCATACATTTCTATTAGACATATATCCTCTAATGTTGAGCCGTGGTGGGAACTTGATCGCTTTGTTGATCTTAACACCCCTGAAGTGGCCACCAAACTTGTCATCGTGCGTAGCCTGGAACCTCTTCAACTGGACGGTGAGAATATTGGGAGCCTTGTGTATAGTGAACCTCTTCAGGGCCTCAACCTTTTGCTTACAACTAAAAGAGAAATACATCATGTAACATGTAGTAACAGGTCATACAGGGTGCTTGCTCCACTGAAATTAAGAGAAATCATGACATCTGATTCCCCTGAACAAAATGCTTCAATTTTTTATGAACTGTAAAGGTAACAAAAAATCATCAATGAAAGTAGAGTCATACAAAATCTCAATAAGTTATGTGATGCTTGATGTATTGTAGTTGCCTCATGTCCCATTTACAACCTATGATCACCTCTGATTTCATGGAACTTGACCTAAATTGGAATGACTGACACCTTCAGGCCAGCAATTATTTATTTAAGCACTGCTTAGGCTTAAAAGCAAGGATGGTTGGCGGCTTCATTCTTCTAAGCAGTTTCAGTACATAACAGACAATCATTGCAACCCATCAATTGGTCAAAACTAGGACAGTATTTGGAACTTCTATACTTGTGTACATTTATAAAGATTTCAGAATTTTTACTTACTTTGCACATTTGTAAGCATTTTCAATATCTAACTTTTCTGGATGTACAAAGATTTCAAAGGCTCTCTCCAAGGTATTGCAAGTCTGTGAAAATAAAGCATAAAATAAACATACATGTAATAATTTGCATTCTACTTTGAGAGTTTCTTTAAAATAACAATAATAACCAAATCTTATATGGTGTTAACATTTAAGTGGCTGTATTTAGACATAGATGCATTTTCAACCAATCATTGAAACTATAAATCACATTTAAACTGCAATTTAGCCACTTATGATGCTTTATATATAATTTTCCACCCGTTTGCATTTTAGAGAATGAAAAACTTTTATCATTTATAGTTGTAGACATTAAAATCATTGCCATAACGCTAACTGGTATGAAATGAAATCTTGTCTTGAATCTTGAACAAGTGCATAATCCACCTACTGCAGAATTTTCCTAAATACTCGCTACCTAAAATCAAGAACTTTAATGATATAATATTGTCATTTATTTTAAGCAAACAGTAGAGGCCAGAATACAAAAGCACAAGTAAAAGAGCAAAAGTCGATTGATAAACTTACCCTAATATCAAGACTGATGTCTAAAAATGGATCATATGTGTTGGATTTCGCTTTACACTTCAAGCATACAACTGTAAAACACAAATTCATTTGATCCAAAATCAGACATCATATTAAACTTAAAGGGGGTAAAAAGATTCACAAAATATCTGGTTTAGGCAACATTATCATGTACATTCAATTGTGTCCTATTTGGCGAGTAAGTATATTTTCAATATTTCGTCTCTTTAGATTAAGCAAGCTGCTAAGTACATCTTTGAAAACATAAAATTGAACATAATAAATGATTTGGGTTGCTACTCTGTAGGTTCATCAGGAAAACATGTCCGTGCAATGAATACCCCTTTAAACCCCACTTTTACACAGTAAAATTGGGGTATGCAGGGGTATGTCTATTTTCCTTTTATTTGATACCAAACATAGATTGCGGGTGCTCGTTAGAACTGCCTGGTCGAGGCGGTTCTAACGTGTACCCACAATCTATGTTTGAGCAAAAATATTAAAAGTATCCAAATTTTTCCAATTAAATTTTTAATTTTTACTGCTGAAAAAAAATCTTGCATATTTGCAAGGGCAAGTTTTCATAATTTGATGCTTGAATAACTTATGAATCACACTGATCATCACTTGAAAAGAATGGGTTTCTCTATATGAAATCCAAAGCCTCTGGTCAGTCTCTGTAGAGGTAGAAGCCTGAAAGCCTTTAGGCTCTTGTTATTCTATCAAACAAGACAAAACATTTAACAGAGCAACATAATAAGAAAAAATAATTTGTTTTCACTACAAAGACAGTAAATCCATCTACATTCTCAACTTCTTCTGTAGCTGATCAAAGGTTTGCGTCAGACCTAGTTCGGAACTTAGAAATATCAGTTGCGTGACTCAATTCCAATTCTAACAATGTTGTACCTTGACTACGTAAAAATCCACCAAATATTTGGTTGACAACAGTGGTCTCTTTGCTGTATCTATCTAACCTGTAATGTTATGAAAAAACATTAAACAAGAAACTGAATCTGTCCAATGGTTTATCAATTTCTTCATGACCCCATGTACACTCCATAAAATGTACACTCCATAAAATGTACACTCCATAAAAACTTATTATATTAATAAATGCATTCAATCATGAGGAATTGTGCTCAAATGATAATTTTCTATCCATATACATGTACTAATCTCATATAACAAGTTTCTGGAAAAGTCCCTTATAAAGTGAGGAGTCCATAACAAACTCAAAGCTTGACAGAATATTTTATCTGTTCAAAACTATGCCTACATGCAATTGTACACTTTATTATAATGTGTGAAGGGAACTTACTGATTGTGTCCTACTAGACAAACTTTCTGCATCTGTTCCAGGGACAGTCTCAGGTACTCGTGGGAGTCTTCCTGTCGTCCCAGTGAGAAATGCTTAGCCACACCTTAAACAAACATGATATTGATATAGTAGTGAGTAAAACAGCCAAGTTTTTGGAAAATCGATATGCTGTAAATAATTACCTAAAAAGGGTTGTCTTAAAAATACTTTTGTAACCAAAATGGTGCTCTTCTGGGCCAGTGAGTACATTGTATTTTTAAATCCTGACTACAGACACAGTAATAAAAGTTTGGGTCAGTGGATAGCAATTAGTGTTGGCCCAAAAAAGTGGTACATGTACAAATTAAATTTACAATAACATGGACTTGTTACTTCATATTGTGTCAATGCTGACTGGACTGATAAAAGTATGCTTCCTGGATGTAAGCTCAGACACCATTCAGCAGGAAGACATGCAAAATTGGAAAGAAAGATACATGTACATGTAATCAAACACTCATATTGCGTAATGAAATATACTTACAGTACAGATTATTTAAAAACCAGTTTGGCACAAGGTTATGTTTGTTTGTCATTTTCAGTGACTCGTGTAGGTATCTGGTAAAACTGCATAATATACAGCGTTCTTTCTTCATCATTCGACCTGTAAAAACAAAACTCTGTTATTGAGCAGATGGTAGAAGTCTAATTCTCCGATCGCTTGGAAGAAGATGAAGAAACCATTAACTTTTTCAACTTATCAATATAGGTTTTTGGATTCGGCATACTCAATATGAGCCGCATCATGAGAAAACCGGACTTTTTTGCCTTTGCCAAAAACAAAGACGCAGATCATTCCTGCACAGCTAATCAGCCTCTTTGTTTTCGTTCCGCCTCCTCTACTTATACCCAAAATTTCAAAATTCTAGCTTTCTTTGGTAGCTGCACAGGCCAGTTTGTGTCAGACCTGGTCAAAAACCCTGACAACCTTTTTCTGGCGGCCGTGTCGTCAGTCATATAGGAATCTCAGTCTCTTTTCCTCATAAAATGCCAGTACCTTAAAATTTAAACAACTTTTTCAGGTGTCTTAGCTACACGTATCAAACATTTACAATTATGACATGCATAATACTCTGTACTTACAATCTTGAGCGTGCTGTCCTGACAGCAGGTAGTTGACAAACGGTGGACAGTAGGTGAGACACTGTAATGCTGCATTAACAAAACAGGTATTGCCTCGGTTAATCAGCCCGCAGCCACCCTCCGGGAACTTCCAGGAGTAGTCTAGGCGATGTTCCGGGAACAACACTGTGTTTGGTCGTGGCATGTTGTCACCATCTTCTTGTGGGACTACTGACGAAAACAAAATGATGGGAATAATTTTGATTGTGGTTATGGCTTAAAGTCCCATTAAACAACCTTTCAGTCATGAAGGTGGAGTGACTACTTTATGACTGGATATTAACCAGTACTATGGAGAGATTTGTGTCTTGCTCAAGGACACTACAGTGGGGGTACTTCTAATTTTGATTTGGGTTATGGCTTAAAGACCAATTAAACAACCTTTCACTCGTAAAGGCAGAGTGACTGCTTTATGACTGGGTATTAACCAGTACCATGGAGAGATTAGTGTCTTGCTCAAGGACACTACAGTGGGGGTGTTACTGTACTTCTAATTTTGATTTTGGTTATGGCTTAAAGTCCCATTAAACAACCTTTCACTCATAAAGGCAGAGTGACTGCTTTATGACTGGGTATTAACCAGTACCATGGAGAGATTAGTGTCTTGCTCAAGGATCCTACAGAAGGGGTACGTATTGAACCCAAGACATCTCGAACTGATGTCCTGTACTCTACCAATAGGCCACCACGCTCCCTGTGATGGCACTGTCTCTTTCAGTATAAATTCAGTTTAAATTTTCTGCAAATTACAGTACACTAGCTCATGCATAGACATAATTATGTAATTGAAAACCATTTGTAAATATATAATACATAAAAGACATTGAAAATGATCTTGAAGTTCAACTCATTGTGACCTACCTATGTCTAAATCAAGAAACATTCTTGCTACTTCTTCATCAGAAGGATAATAAGCTAGGAGAGACGTAGAGAGAAGAAAAAGTCAGATATAGAGTCAAGGGAAAGCAAGACACTTAACTATGCGAGTCAACAGAAGGAAGTAAAATTGAGAGAAAGTAAAGTAAGAATAGAAAGACAAAGAATTAATAAATACAATTAAGACAGTTAAAGCAAAGGTTTATACCTCTTAAAACTATAGTGCATTAACTTACAGAAAAAAGAATACAATTAAAAATAAATTCAGTACATACATTTCCAGTTCTAACAGTGTTAGTGCTCCTTTAAAATTTCAGCTCTAGCAGTCCATTTAAATACCAGGGCTTGGGTAATCATAACATGATTTGGTAAACATAATCAGCTGTAATCGATTACAAATTTACAACTCAAAAATGGATGTCCTCAACTTACAAAGATCATCAAAGTTATCTGGTAGGTACTGTTTAAAATCAACCCAGTCAAATGTTTCAATGACCTCCTCTCTCTTCGAGCTCTTCTTTTCTGGTTTGTTTTCCCTCTTTTCCATACTAGCTTCAGCAGCTACTACTTCTACATCAGGTCTCAAGCTGGGTCCCGGTGAAGGTTCTGTTTCTTTCATAGGATGTGCTATTAAATGATCGATCCCCTCTTTTGTCTTTCCAGTTGCCTCTGAATCATCTTTTGATAGCTCGGCAGTTTGCTTCTCATTCTTTTCCACATGTGCAAGCTTTTTATCAGTCTTCTTTTGATTTTTTTCCATCTTTTCATGCTTGTTCTTTAGCCCGTTCACATTCTTTTCTACAGTCCCCTTTGATATTACTGTGTCTTTGTTATTTGTCTGTTTTTCTGTTTCCTTTACAATTGTTGAAGATTCTTTCCCTGAGGGAGGGATAATGACTTTTTCAAAAGTATCGATTCTGTTCTTAAAGACAGGGATCTTTTCCTGATTGGTTTTATCTTTTTGTGCCAAGTTAAAATATGGAAGTATTGAGATGGTGGCCATCTTGCTAGTATGTTTCATAGATTCATCAGGTCTTACATCTACCTCATTTTCTGAATCTGAATCTTCTACATAAAAGGGGGTCAGGTATGTCTTTTTCTTCCTCTTCTTACCATCTTCTCTAGGAGATCTGCTTCTAGCTTTCCTTTTAAGTGGCGCCCTGCTTCTACATTTTCTTGTGAGAGGAGACTTGCTTTTAGATTTTCTTGCAAGTGGTGATCTGCTTCTAGATTTTCTTGCAAGTGGGGATCTGCTTCTAGATTTTCTTTTAAGAGGGGATCTGCTTCTAGATTTTCTTGTGAGAGGAGACCTGCTTCTAGATTTTCTTGCAAATGGGGATCTGCTTCTAGATTTTCTTTTAACTGGCACCCTGCTTCTAGATTTTCTTGCAAGTGGGGATCTGCTTCTAGATTTTCTTGAAATTGGGGATCTGCTTCTAGATTTTCTTGAAATTGGGGATCTGCTTCTAGATTTTCTTGCAAGTGGGGATCTGCTTCTAGATTTTCTTGAAAGTGGGGATCTGCTTCTAGATCTTCTTGAAACCGGGGATCTGCTTCTAGATTTTCTTGTGAGAGGAGACCTGCTTCTAGATTTTCTTGCAAGTGGGGATCTGCTTCTAGATTTTCTTGCAAGTGGGGATCTGCTTCTAGATTTTCTTGTAAGAGGAGATCTGTTTCTAGAAGACCTTGTATGAGGGGATTTTCTTGACTGGACTTTTCTTTCCCTTTCCCAAGAAATATGTTGATGATCCTTATCTCTATTGGGGGGAGTTTTTGTAGCATTATTATTCTTAGAGTCTGAGTCTAAGGAGAAGACATAGAAAGAAAGACAAGGAGAGGTCAGATAGATGAACAGGAAGAATCAAAGAGGTAGCAAGAATGAAGAGGAGTAGAAAATCTAAGACATCAGAAAGGTATATCTAAACATGATTGCCATTAAAAGTTTCCAGGTCATTACAAATGAGCCTCGACGCGAGAAAACCGGTCTTCGGGGTTTCCTACCAGGTCCGACACAAACCGGCCTGTACAAGCTCAGAAAAGAGCTAGAAGCTTGAAATTTCGGATTTAAGTAGAAGAGCAATTGTACTATCCGAGTAGCGAAAACAAAGGCGCTGATCAGCTTCGCGGTTACCGCGAAGCTGATCTGCGCCTTTGTTTTCGCCTAGGCAAAAATCCGGGTTTCTCACGATGCGGCTCAAATATAAACTTGCAAAGCTGTGTAAAACCAAGATTAGAGCAGACTTATCAGGGTGTACAAAAAGTATTTGTTTTGTCCATTAGAACATGTGCACTCCCTGCTATGTTGCTTTACATCAGAGTTAACAAAATATAGTAATGCTGAAACATTTGGTAAATTTTCCTTAGTTTTGTTCCAGGCTTGATTCATTACCTTACCTTTTTTGACAGGTGTCACTGTATGCCCAGGTACACTGTTGCCATTTGGTTTCATAGTCTGCATAGTTGAAGATGCTTTCATTGCCTCCATATTTTTAGATGGTTTCATAAAGAGATATTTTCCTTTCAACTGCGAGTTAGGACAGGTTGTGACCTTGGAAGCATCATGAAAGGCGATTCTCTGGTCAAGCACAGTTGTTGAGGCACTCTTTAGCTTTCTGTCAATATCACTCTCAGGTTTTCGTTGATATACAGCTTGAAGTCGCTGTTGGATTGGATCCATTACTATTGGCTAACAACACATTGAGGGTCTGCAAAATACAGGTATATGATGAAGGGTACATATTAAACTACATGCGTATAAATAGAAAGTATTTAAAGCTGAAAAGTATAATTCATCAGCATTTGATTTTTCAATCAAAATGACTGTAACATAACACAGGATTATGTGTTTGACAGAAATTACAAGGGGATACTTCTGTGATATCTGTGGCCAGTTATGACTACGCAACAATCAACCAACCAAGACTCAACTGAAAGGAACATAGGAAGTTATAACTAAGATTGCATTACAAAAGAGATATTGCAGAAAAAGGGCCTTGATTACAAGACAAGACTGAAGTGTTCAGACAACATATGCAAGGTTGTGAGGCTGTGTGTAAACCAGCTAACTACACAAGTAACACATGGAAAATTAATTTTAAGTAAGCAATGATCAGGAAATGGAGCAACCAGAACAAAAGTCCCACTCCAAAAACTGGGTTGGGAAAAAAGCTAAACTGACAAACAAATACTAAATACAAAGAGAACACATCTTAAGCCGAGGGAGCAGCTATTTCCAAATTCCTAATAGGCAGCCACTCAGACTTATATGAAAACTTTCATAGAAGATGCAAACAGCACAAAAATTCAACACCGATTTGCAAAACATAAAATAATTAGAAACACAAAAGAAGTACAGTCAGTGACACATAAAATTTCTGGGAAACTTAAACCAGTATACTGGTGCATAACCTCCTCGCCCCCAGCTTCTGCAGTGATTCAAACATTAAATTGTAAATCTATCTATTTATACTATGTCACCCTCATTGCTGAGTATTGTGGAGCGGACTGGCACAGGTGTAGAGTGGTTGACTCTGGTCTAAAGAGGTCCCAAGCTCAATCCTCAGCCAGGGCGCCTTTCGTTGTGACCTTGAGCTAGTCGCATTTCCACACCTCCTGCGGTAATGGTCAGAAATTGATCAACTCGGTAAACAGTAAAAAAAAAAATTATGTGCAGGGATATTTAGATTGTTTTGTTTGTTTGATTTGTGGCTAAGCGTCCCAGTCAACAGCTATGGTCATGTCCTGGCATAGGCGGGGACCCTATGGAGATTGTAAAAGTGACGTCCATGTAAAAATCATTGTTACAGTCAAGTGTGAGTCTATTGTGGATACCTGATACTGGAGTTAATATAGTTAATGTTTGTGTGCTTAAATACATTGTATGTATTGTCATGTCCTGACATAGGCGGGGACCCTATGGAGATTGTAAAAGTGACGTCCATGTAAAAATCATTGTTACAGTCAAGTGTGAGTCTATTGTGGATACCTGATACTGGAGTTAATATAGTTAATGTTTGTGTGCTTAAATACATTGTATGTATTGTCATGTCCTGACATAGGCGGGGACCCTATGAAGATTGTAAAAGTGACGTCCATGTAAAAATCATTGTTACAGTCAAGTGTGAGTCTATTGTGGATACCTGATACTGGAGTTAATATAGTTAATGTTTGTGTGCTTGAATACATTGTATGTATTGTCATGTCCTGACATAGGCGGGGACCCTATGAAGATTGTAAAAGTGACGTCCATGTAAAAATCATTGTTACAGTCAAGTGCGAGTCTATTGTGGATACCTGAGCTTATATACTCAGTACAAAAAGAAACCCAAAGGTTTGATTTTAATTTTTTCGCGTAAGTATAATATATTTTCAAAGTCTAAGTGATTCTAATGCTTTGCCATTCATATTATGAGAGTTTCGCAAAGAGTTTCGTTGCGATTTGAGAGCACATGTAATTTTTAGGTGAAAACTTGTGAAATCAACATTTTTCTCCAAAAAACACAATTGAAAGAATAATTAAATAAAATTTTGCTTCTAGTATGATCATTGTGGTCCAGCAAATCATAAAACACAAAATTAATTGAATTTCATTTAATAAAAGAAACACTTTGCTGAGATTTTTAAAAATGCGTTTTATGAAAAATAACAAGCTCTTTCGAAATTCGGCATTTTGGTCTCATTTTCGGTAAATGATGTCCCTATTTCGATTATATAATGTTAGTTAAAATAAATGTGAATCTCTTAAAGCTTACCCTCAGTTAAAATTTCTGGTCGTTTTTCAGAACTTCTGGTTCATTGAAAACAGTTTCTCTTGGTGATAAAAACAAGGTTAAAACAAGGATTTAGAATTTGATAGCATGAAACTTTACTACAGTATTCGACCCCAATTTATCGTAATTTGCAATTTGCTAGTCCCCCAAATTAATTTTTAGACCTTAAAATTTTGCCAATTTTGTTCAAAATGTAAGGTGCATTACATTTTTCGAACAGTATACAGCTATGTTTTAGACAGTATTATTCTTCTGAAAGAAGTGTTTTCTCATATCATTTGCAGCCAAGCCCAATTTTTACTTATGATAAGTGTGCCAGATTGACCATCGTTTTGAGCATTTTGGCCACTCATTCATGTTGTTGACTATAGCAGCCAAAAATAGCCATAGTGACCCACAAACACAATTCTGATTTATGAAAGGCAGGGTTCCACACTAAAGGGAGTCCGGGAGTCTGAGACACCCAAGTTATTATGGCGGACTCCTTGCTTTTACTTTTAGGCAGTCCGAACTTCGGAGGACTCCTTGAATCTGGGGGAAAATATGACACCAAATTTCTTGTCATTTCTGTAGGTTCTAAATGTAACTTAAGTTACTATAGCATACAAAACACTTCAAGATTTGTTTTTATATTTTTCTGCCACACAGTTTACTGCATTTAGAAAGCTGTTAACGTTTTCTCGTGATTCAAGTGAGGACTCCTAAATATTGGTTTGGACTCCTTGATTTCTGAAGTTAGGAGTTCGATGGACTCCTTAATCTAAAAAAAGTTAGTGTCTAACCCTGAAAGACAATCAGAAACTGATGAATTATCGTTTTAAGGCAAAAAAATAAAAGTGAACAGAAGAGGTTTTAAAAGTGGTGAAAAAAAGAGTATCCATCACCACAAATTCTTGCTACTTTTTGTTTACGGTTACTCCTTATTGACACCGAAAAAGATAATGTTTCTGTGTTCGAAAAAACATGGAATTCAGTCTGCGGGTAGGAGACATGTCATTCTTCGTATTCTGTAAATTTGAAATAGTTATCTTTAAAATTGTACACGTCATGACAGAAAATATACCTTTTGCATTTCTTTATATACTGAGTATACATATCATATGAGCTGAGATCTGGATGTGAACACAGCAGCCTGTGTAAGATCTGAATCTGAATCTGAATAGTTTACTGGTGACACGCCAAATGACATTATTTCACTAGGGGGTTCGGATGGGGGAGAAATTAGTCCCTTGAACGCACGAGTGAAGCGAACTTGGACACACAGTCATCAGACATTTCAGCAGAGGAGACAAGTGAATCAGGGAGGTCATTCCCGTCCATGATAGTCTGTGGAAAGAAACTACTTTTGTACGCTTCTTTGCTAGCTGAAGGTATCTGAAAAGCCAAAGAGTGTTGATTTCTACAACGCCTACCGGTATTCTTTGGGATAAGGTCATCTGTGGGTATTCTGGCTTTACCCTTTAGACCTTTGTATAGCAATATAAGTCTACTATCCTTCCTCCTTTTCTTAAGAGATTCCCATTTCAGTTGACCTAAAATGCCAGTCATGCTCCCAGTTTCAAAAACATAATTTCCCGTCACAAACCTTGCCGCACGATTTTGGACCTTTTCCAGTTCTTCCTGGAGGCCATGAGTGTGAGGGTCCCAAACTGAGCTTCCATATTCCAAGACCGGCCGCACCAGTCCTTTACAAGCTGCTTCTTTCACATCTGGGGGACAAGAATACAAATTTCTCCTCAAGAATCCGAGAGTTCTGTTAGCCTTTGTACAAAAAATTGTAAATATGAGTATTCTATTTCAAATCATTTGTGATAGTATTTTATGCTTTCAACGTTTTCCAGTAAAGTGCCCTCAAGGGTGTAGTTAGCCTGTATCTTACTAGACCGTTTATTTGTCAGCTGCATCATGTTGCATTTGACGGGTTGAAATCTCATTCCCCATTTTCTAGCTCAACTGCCTAATCGATCAATGTCTCTTTGAAGTTTCAATGTATCCTCTTCATTCTTGATTTCACGATAGCAAACACAATCATCAGCAAAGAGTCTTATTTCAGACTCGATGTCTGCTGAGATGTCATTTATATACAAGGAAAACAGCAAGGGGCCGAGAACGGTGCCCTGAGGGACACCCGACACAACTGGAGCCCAATCCGATTTAATACCATTAACTACTACCCTTTCTTGTCTGAAACAAAGGAAAGCATTTATCCAATTCAGTGTTGTTCCACCTACTCCATAGCTGAACAATTTGCTTTTAAGGAGTTCATGGGGAGGAGTATCGAAAGCCTTTTCAAAATCGAGTATAAAAGTGTCGACCTGGCCTTTTTTGTCTAAGATTTTGGCCCAGTCATTTATCACTGTAGTCAACTGAGTTTCACAGCTATGCCATTTCCTAAATGCGTGTTGCCTGTCTGACAGGAGTTCATGTTCATCAAGATGGGCCATAATATTAAAGCATACAATATGTTCAAGAAGCTTACAAGGAATGCATGTCAAAGAAACAGGGCGGTAATTGCGGGCAAGTGACCTGTCACCCTTCTTAAACAGGGGGCAAATATTAGCAAGAGACCACTCTTTAGGAATTCCACCTGTATCAATTGACTGCTGGAAGAGATGGGCGAATACCGGCCCTAATTCCATAGCGAGTTCCTTTAAAGGAGCACCATCCGCTATGGGGTATTTTATCATTGAGTGAAATAATCTCTTTTTGGTTAATAGCCAAATATTTCATTGTCATGGTGGCTGTTTCTTTGGGGTGCCTGTGAATTTTGTTGCTTGACTGAATTTAATAATGCTGTTTAAGGCATGTCTGAGCATTTCAATAATTGATAATATAAGTATGTGCTGTCATTCAAAATGAATTATACATGTAGATTTCAGCTTCCATCAACAATAATCATAGTCTCATGGTCATGCATTTATCATTGTTATATATATGAAAAAAAAAAAAAAAAAAAGAAAAAAAATAATAATGAAAAAAAAAAAATAATAATAATAATAAAAATAAAAAAAAAAGTAAAAAGAAATATGTATGTATCTTCCATCAGTCATCACACATCTTCATTTTAAGGTTTTCATAGTTAATGTTTGTGTGCTTGAATACATTGTATGCATGGCAAATATCAGCAATTTATTGTTTAGTATATTTCAATATAAGTCTAGTCAAAAGGTTTTTCACAGGTTTTTTATATAAGCATGCTATAAGCATTGATCTGTGATAAAGAGCAAATATTGTGATGTTCATCTCCTTGTGATTTTTGTTGTTTTCTGCATTCTAACTTTAAATCAATTGTGATAAAGACTACTTCCAACCTTGGGACTGAATATGTTAAGGTACATTTTAAGTCTGAGTCAACACCAGTGTTCAGTGTTTATACAAGGAGCATTCGGAATTGAACTCTGCATAGTGAGCTGCAAATGGGTGTCTTAGTTAGTAGGCTGATACAATTACAAGTGGTTACTGTGGATTGTTTGACAATTTCAGATAAAAGGGGCTCTGGTTAAATAACATTCGAACAGTGGCATTGATTGGAAAATAGACTTTACTTCTTTCTCAACAAGACAATAGCGCACCACCTACACAGGATTACTTGTGTGACAGTTATACTTAGAGAAAATACAGAGAGTCACTTCACCGAGAGAACACTACGGCCAATTAGGGCTTAGCTACAACCAACCAACCAACTTTAGAACTCTGGGATGAAGCTCATCAGGCCCTAAGGCTTTAGACGGGTTTAGGCCTTTGAGAAGTTTGGTCACCCCTTCCTTTGTGACCACAATATCATGAGATGATACCTTAGACCCTAAATTTGGCTAAAATCTTGTTTGTTAAAAAAATAAAGATGAAAAAAACAAGTGTGAATGCCAATAGTAGAACTGTGGTGACAAGACAAACTGCAATATGTCATCTTGGACCGAAAACAAGACAAGTTATGGAGGGAACAGCCTGCATATTACAACTATAATGAGGCAATAAAACCCACCGGATACGACAAGAATATACAGAGTGAAGAAGAATTAGAGCTGGTCCAACAGGTCGTAACAGACCTTCTACCAGAAGAGGATTTGTGAGTATTTGTGAGAAAACACTGCAAGCGTTCATGCCTTTGGAAGAACTCTATCAAGAATGATGAGAATAACTGATAGATATCACTGCCTGAATTCAAATTCAGGGAATTTCACCATGCAGGAAATTTTGCCACATGTTGACACCGGTTTGCTTCTGTCGCTTGTCTACACTTAGCCGCTTTGTTTCGAGTACAGAAATTATGACAGACTGGAAGAAAATGACTTTAACTATATATTAGACCAACTGCAATTCGAAAACCCTGGCTCAAACAAAGTCCATTCAGCAAAATCTTCAGATAATTTTACCGTGTAGTCCGCACTCCTCCATTGAAGTTAATCAATTGTTGTACGTCACTTCCGCCACTCGTAGCAACGGAAAAGCTGGTCTCCGTTTCAACGCTTCATACACTAGTAAAGCCGAAAACCAATATGAATCGGGCTGCTTTCGGATATTTCCGCTGTTGTCGGAAAGATACGGAATTTGACGGATTTTGAAAACAATTAAAGCACGACACGAATAAATATTTTTCGGTAAATCAGGAAAAACGTTGGTTTTGGGGAACATGTCCATTGGCGCACATCAAGTCCTTTTCGCGAATATAGGACTTCAAATAATTCCTGGTGTGGTATTGTCTGTTTGACGTTTCACCAGAAAAGCTATTCTGATTCTGAAAAAGATCGGTGTTTAGAGAAAGGCATGACTTCTACGGGATTATAGGATCTACACATAAGTGGATCGACTCGTGGCTCTCTGAGCGCTCTCACAAAAGTGGTATTAGATGGCCGTGCCTCAGATCCAGTCCCGGTTCTATCTGGTGTCCCACAATGATCGGTCTTTGGACCGGTCCTATTTCTTATTTTCATTAATGATCTTCCGGATAATATCAGGTCATCTGTTCGGCTATTTGCTGATGATTGTATTTTATACAAGATTATCAAGTCACCATTGGATTGTCAGATTTTGCAAGATGATCTGAATAGCTTGGCAAAATGGGAAATGGATTGGCAAATGAAATTCAATGTTAGCAAATGTCATTCAATGAAGGTGACACGGCTGTATACAATTCAATTACATACTGCATACTATGGGTTTTCTTCGGCGCCTTGCCACTGGCACCTAGGCATACTAAGGAAGTTGCATACAAAACATTGGTTCGTCCTCAACTTGAGTATGCAGCTCCTATTTGGCATCCCTATAATGAAACTCAGACTGCTAAGGAGGACTGCTGCCCGGTGGACCTGCAGGAGATGGAGGAACACCAGTAGCGTCGGTAATATGTTAGACGAACTTGAGTGGCCATCCCTGGAGTCCCGCAGGGAGCGGTCCTCCTTAACCTTCTTCTACGATAGACACTGCGGTACAGTGTCTCTTGATAAAGACAAATTCCTGACCCCGGCACCCAAGGCGTACTCGGGCATCGCATGAATCACAATACACAAGACCATTTGCCTAGTGATGCCCTGAAAAAATTCATTTTCCCCAGAGGAATAGTCTCCCGTTTTCAGTGATCTCATCCAAAACCAGCTTCTATTTAAATCATGGACCCAGATGCATGCGTCGTTTTAGTACGCCTCTCATCTATATCTTGTAAAAAGTTTTAATGGTCAACCCCAAATGTTTTTCCCCTTGACTAAATTCTAAATTTAGCCACTCACCCCACACCTGAGGTGATGATCAGAAATTGATCGACTCAGTATCAGAAGATAGATAAAGGCAGTGGCTAGAGATACGGCCCCGTATATTTAGCAAATACAGGCTAAAATACGCGCCCGTGTCCCCAGACAATACAGGTTTAAAACTGGTTTAAGCCCCCCCCCCCCCCCCAATAATTGTATATTACTCATCCTTCGAAGGCGATACTTCTGTTTTGGTTCCATTTGTTTCATGTTTTGGAGTCGAATTTTTGTACTGTTTGAACCTTATGTACATTTTCATATTTTTATTTAAGTTCGGGTAACCAATGTTACTTAGTGGCCGCCTATTTGGAAATAACTGCTCACTCGGCTTACGACATGGTTTCTAAGTATAAGTACCTAATTGTCAATTTAGTTTTTCCCACCTCGGATTTTGGAGTGGGAATTTCTTTCTGAATGCGCCTTTTCCATATCATCGCCTACTTGAACTTTTTTAAGAATACGGCTATGTGCGATTAGAATTTCCTATAGGGACTAGCATTTCCTATAGGGGTTGTCTAGTCGTACTGCCTTATTTCGTAGAGGCATCAATTACTCGATAAAATTAGGGTAATTGTTTCTCTCAAAAATTAGCATGGAATGTTACACAAGGTGAACTATTACATGTAACTGTATTTTCGTTTTACATGTAACTGCATTTTCGGTTACACGCTGTTTCCGTTTTAACCGCTGGCTTTTAAAACACAATAAACTATTTCCTTTATAACCGCTGGCTTTTAAAACGCAATAACTTTTACATTTTATGTCTTCAACTTAAATATATTGATTTTAATGATTTTAAAACAATTTATGGATGCCTGATAGTTTGGAAATACGATATTAGGCATGACTGTATCATAAACCATGGGCGAAACTTTCTCTTACGGTGCTTTACAGAGCCGCAAAATTATTAACTATAACGTTCGAATTCAAGCCGCCTAAACAGGCGTAACTTACGGGACGGTCATGTGGCTCGGTAGCTCACTAGCTCACCTGGCAGCGCTCGCACGGTAAACGAGAGGTCCTTGGTTCAAGTCCCGGTCGGGCCACGATTCTTTTTCCGCACTTGTGACACATAATTGTAGATGCCCAAAGAAGGCATTCAATGAAAGTCTAAAAGTATCAGACGTCACTTATAGTTGAATCACGGAGGAAAAACTTAAGAACCAAAGGAACAGGGAAACGAAACCAGAGGTCGATGGTGACATATAACCATGAGGTTGATCAATCATAATCATAATACAGACTTTCTTCCCCGACACTGTTATATACATGTACCAATGCTACGGCGTCCGCCCGTCGTCTCTCCGCCATTTTCTACTCTGGAACCGCTTGGTCGATGACCGTCAAATTTTAAGAAGAAAGTGTATATACTAAATGATTTTGAAAACACCCCACCATACATCGGTTATCGTATGCTTAGATCTGGTTAAAAATCATGCTGATTTACACAATATACATAATAGTGTGTATCTTAAAATGATGATTAATATTTATTCATAAAGATTAGTTTGCTGAAACGTTTTCTAATTCAGCTGTGACTGTTTTTGAGACGTTAACTTTTCTTAAGAAAACCTTAAGACGGCTACAAAAAAGGCTTTTTAAAAGAAAAAAATCTCCGATGATACTTTACAACATTGAGCACAAGGAGAAAGCAAAATAAAAGTTAGGACTTTCTTTCATGTCGTTCAAGGTGGTAGCGTTTTCGCTGATGTCAAGAGTAAAGTGGTCAAATACAGAGACATTCGATTACAGTGCCAAAAGTTATGGTTATTTTTACACAAGTCCGTGCCTATTTTTTGTATTTGAAAACTTTCGAATTCGTTTCATTTTACACACAAAAATGAAAGTTTTCTTAATTAACGTTTGCGTGACGTAAATACCACATTTTTGGTGCAAATGAAAGCCGACTAGTATTTGCTTGACTTTAGGTGTTTCTTTTCAGAAATCATGTTGGACCCGATGAATACTTTTCGTCCTCATAGTTTGTTTTTGTTGAAATTTATGTAACGTTTGAAATCATACAGTATCACGTACATCAATGTCGGTCTCAGTTTTGGAATGGAAATTAATTAAGCAGACTGACTGTACTTTTCTGTTCGACAACATTTTTGCCGAAATGCCATGTATTCTCAAAGAAATAATGCCAATTTATGCCAATTTATGGTGAGGTGTTTTCAAAGTTCTTTAGTATATGTAGCAAAAGCTTGTTCGCCAAATCCAGGCCACGTGCAAAAATCTTCTTCAGAATCACATTTTATTGTCTCATGATGCATCCCATCGATGCCTTAAATAGTGCCGAAATAAAAGATGTCAAATACGAAGTACGAATCTTCTAGTCCGATAATTACTTGATTGAGTTATAATAACAGCCTTACTGCTAGTCAATCCCTATAAGAAAGCTTATCGTACAGAGCCTTACGACTAACCTGTATTGGCTAGACATACGGACCCGTATCTTAAGCCTATATTGGCTAGAGATACGGGGCCGTATCGCCAGCCACTGCCCAGGAGTGAATATCACCATCTTAAGTAATTGCATCCCTCAGTACTTGAGTATTCCTCGCAATGTTGAAAAGTTGTAATATTGTTTCCTTGTGGGACTTCCGTTCTGACTGCACCATTTCTTAATTATTGCCTTCAAAGGGCCACAACTTGAAACAACACATGCGCGGATCCAGAAATTTTCATGAGAGGGGGTCCAACGAAAATGATAATTTTTGGTCACAGACGAGGGGGGGGGGGGTCCACCAACACCCCCCAAAATCCCGAAATTACCTTTTTTTAGGTAAAATTTGCAAATTCCAGGGGGGGTCCGGATCCGCGCATGCAACTCTGGATCCGCGCATGCAACATAACAAAGTAGCATTAAATTTTGTAGTTTTGTAATTTAGTTCAAGCTTATTTTGTGCAGAGAAGAATATATTTACTTATCTTCAACCACTTTTCATAAGGTCCGTTCAAACCGCCTACAAATAAAGAACAATGAAAACTTACTCTTCTTCAAACGAAGAACGTTTTGATTTATCTCAATGGGTCCAGAGATTCAAAATAAACGGACACATGTTTGGCAATCTCAAAGATCAAATAAACACCTTGCTTGGAGCACGTTTTATGGTGAAACAATTCAGTTGAAAACATACGCTTGGCTATTTATTATGTCTCATACAAGCTTTAAATTTATTGTTCGTTGTGTTAAAAAACCGTGTTTCCGTAATATCATGCTTATCATCCATACACGACGTGATGTAGGTGTTTAGTTTGACTTTAGATTATGGTTCAGTTTCACCAAAACAATTGCATAGCGTTTGAAACTGGAGTGAGCCAGAAAATTGATCGTAAATCAGATGGGGTTCAATAATAAAATAACAAGACATTGCACCGTTTTTCTTGCTCTATTAAATGGCATGGTGCGTTTGATTCTTTTCACTTAATCGGAAGGACCCCGGACATAGTGTCTGCATATTGTTCAAACAACTAGTTTTGATGTTTGTTCAAACAACTAGTTTTGATGTTTTACATACCCTGTCAGTTGACAAGTCATTGGATAGTAGTTGCATACTGGAGATAAACCTTTTAAAACATAGAAAGAACCAAACATACCCGATCAGATGGGGTTTGAAACGATTAAAAGCATGATTTAGCACCTGCAATACATACATGTAACAGGCAAAGTGTATAGTGTTTGCACATCACAAGTGAAACGCATACCTAATATTCGTCAGAAAAAGTTTGGCAACAATTTTTGTTCTTATGATGAAACATTTATAAAAAAATATATCAACTTTTACTTCCCTCTTTTTTGGCGATACTGAAATTGTTATGAGATTCTGACCAGTTTGAGCGCTCACTAACAGAACTAGTCTGCTAATCTTTTATTCTTCCTCATGAAAGCTCCAGTCAGTCTAGCGGTAATTTTATTTCATTTGATAACTACAAGAATTATCTCGACGTGACTGAAAATTGTTGTCAGGGACGTTAAAGGAAAAAATGTATCATTAATTTAGCTATTCATATTAGTTAAATTGTCATGTTGTTGCTGGGTTTACTTCATGGTCCCCAAGTTTTGTATACAAGAGCAGATCTATCATTCCCGCTGTTATCAGGTACAATGCCGGTGTAGAGTGAACTGATTTTTTGGGGGTTAAGAATTGTCGCAATTTCATGATGCTGTACTTTTGGAGCTTGTGGGGGGATCTCATCTGGACCAGAAGCTTTATTTTGGATTTAGATTTCTCAGTACCTGTATGCGATTGAATTTCGGGCATTTGCTCAGGATAGTTTGCTGGTGAAACGTCAAATAATTGACAATACCAAACGTGGTTGCATTATTGAAACCAAAGCTTTTAAGTTCTGCGAGAACTTTAAATTAAGTCGAGCAGAGATATATACTATACATATATTCATCTTTATCTCAGAGTCGAGGACCTTTAGTTTTGAGAAAAGTTTATTGAGTAAGGTGGCCTGTTACACAGGGCATGTGTATAGCAGATGCCCTTTAGATTTCAAAGGTGATAAGCCGGTATTTTCAGTGTGGTATTGTCAGTTTGACGTTTCACCAGTAAACTATTCTGATTCTGATTCAGTGTGTTATGTGTACGTACATATAGAGGTTTTTGTTTTTACATTTTATGAATCCCTGCAACAACAACAACATATAATAATAATAATAATAATAGTAATAATAATAATAATAATAATAATAATAATAATAATGATAATAATAATAATAAATACAGATATATCCCAATAATTGAACAATAGAGTAGAAATTCGTTACATGAATTATACTTTATCAAAGATGGCAGCCTCCATGGGATTGAGAATTTTTGCAAGAGTTCCCTGTGTTTTCCACAAATATACAAGAAAAATAACAGAACAGACACATAATGGGGTTAAGGTCTTGTTTAGTGGAAGCAATATTTGTCAACACAATCATAGACAACTGTCAACCACGTCAAATATTTATTCTAAAAGTCGAGAACTGCCTGCAGCTGAAGTGAAGAAACTCATGGAAAGATTGACTGACAAGTTTTCAGAAGCTAGGGAGCTAATGGATGATGCGGTAATGCACCAGTTATTTGTAACAACGGCCCCCACCTCTGTTTAAGGGTGGGGGATATCCGGGCTAAAGTGTGGAGCAATTACTTTCAGTTTCACATTGTCCCGGATAATTAGATTTTCTATTGTGACGAATGGCAGGTCAAAGAGCATGGTTTTGACCTCCAGTTTATCTCCTGGGGTGGGGTCTAAAGCAGGGCATTAAAAACGGAAATGTCACTATCCCCGCCCTTCCCTGTAGGTGGGGGAGCAGTGGTTATAAATGACTGGTGCATACAAATTTAAATCTTTCTTAATGCATATATTTTATGATAAATGATCACCTTTGTTCAAGTTTACAATGAACACATTTCACATTTCAGGGAAGGTTCTGATAAAAAAAAACAAAAAAAAACATACAAAAAAAAAAAAACAACAACTTCAGTTTACTCTGAAGTTGTCAGGTTACCTTAGTAAATCATAATCAGAATAAAACCTCAGATGTGAAACATGTTGGATAAGAAACACCCTTAAAGGTAGAAAGTCAATTATTGTATCACTGTTTCACTCTGTCCATTTCAGCGTGAAAGCAAGGGAACAGTATATTTTTCTGAGGACATGGAGGAGGCTCAAGAGGCTGTGGAAGAAACACTCAACGAGTACAAACAATTTCTGGAGAAGTTATCAGATAAACAAAGGCAAAGTGTTGTAGCATCTTTAGGCCTTAGGATGGAAGAACTCAAGGCACAGAAGCTTGCTATGGAAGAGGAGATAAAACATGATGATTGAAACAATTAGTAAATATGCATTGCGAGAAGACCAGGATTTGGGATTTCCAACCAGGTCCGACACAATCCTATCTGTACAGCCACAGAGCAGACTAGAATCTTGAAATTTTGGGTATAAGTAGGGGAGGAATTGTACTATCCGTGTAGCGAAAACAAAGGCGCTGATCAATTGTGCAGTTACTGCACAGCTGATCTGCACCTTTATTTTCGCATAGGCAAAAATCGGGTTTTCTCATGATGTGGCTCAAATAATATATAATTTGAACCAAACCATGAGAAAACATGTCTTTTAAAGACTCTTTACGAGTCTGTGACTAATCAAGAAACAGAGTGACATGATCAGCCAACATTTATAAATTCAAAGTTATCCTATTTGATCAGCATACAAAAAATAGGTAGAAGGTTGAATTGTTCAATAAAAATCCAGAGGCAATATCAGGCAAGTAATTATGATATTATGTTAAATTTTACTTACTCATCATACTGTTGATATAGCATTTTATATTTACATGTATATTTTAGAGGAGGACAAAGTAAAATGTGTTCACAGCAGCCTTAAATCAGTGTGGAAGTCACAGCTTTACTGTAAGAATTTTGAAAGTGTCCAATCAATGGATTTACCGGTAAATTTTAGATGAGATAAAGTTATCAAGTCAATCTATTCTTAAAGGGTTTCATTGTACATACCATTCAAATTGGCTGTCTAGGAAAATTAGTTGATGTAATTGTAAACATATCTGTGACATGCTTTTGAGTAACGCTCATCCGAGTCTTTCAGTGCTTTTTAGAGCAAGTTTTTGTTAGTTTGAACTTTCTTTGTAAGAATACATGTAGATAACTTACTGTACATATATTTTGAGAATTTGTTTTACCAGCACAGTATTTGAGCTGTTCCAATAAATGAAGGGTAACATTTTTTTTCTTTGCAAAGTAACACTAAAATGACATAGCCAAGTGACTATGCAAAGATCTGCCTAGGTTTCTACTTTCTACCAAATCAGAGTGTAATTAATTCTGGACATGAGGCAGCAAACATGCTCTGTGTCCACATTTTCAATCTTGGTTTGTTTGTTTGATTTGATGCGTTAAGCCCAAGTCAACAGCTATGGTCACTTTGGACATTGCCTCCAATTTATGTGACTTTTACCCAAAATTAGGATGCCATGATATCCAAATTTAACCACCCAAGTAAGCCATTAAGGTGAACCACTTTACCTGGGCAAGCTCAGTTCTGAGTGGTTAACCAGTAATAAGATGGTCAATCAGTAGCGTATAAGCTTTGCCTGGAGGCACAGGCAGCCCATCTTTTTCATTAGGCTCAAATGGGCGTAGACCACATTGCATCAGGAAAACATGTCCGTGAAATGTATACCCCCTTATACCCCACTTTTAAATATCAAAACTTGGGTATGAAGGGGTATATCTATTTTCTTATTTTTGCTCCAAAACATATAGATTGTGGGTACTCGTTAGAACCGCCTCGGTGGCAGTTCTAACGTGTACCCACAATCTATGTTTTGAGCAAAAATAAGAAAAATATCAATTTTTTTCCAGTGAAAATTTTCATTTTTACAACCAAAAACAATTTCTGTATATAGCATGGGCATGTTTACGTAATTGTCTATCTGTCTGATCCTTTTCTTATTGGCCAGCTCATCAAGACTATAACTGATCTCATTTTTTTCTGCTGTTGTTGTCTTATTATGAGAAACCATGTAATACAATCATTTTATTTTCAAAAATTGTAGTTACAGACCAACTGCAGTTGCATGGTGTTTAATATTAGTGTGTTTGATTTAGTCATAGGCAGGGGTTATTCTGGCTTAGAAATATTACAGCAAATCGTTCATTCAGTCAAATTTTGCAAGATTTTTCCTCTAGTATAGTCAATTTCAATGAGAATTTTGGCAAAACAATGAGCAAATCTCTCACAATCTTGCCAGAAAATAATCCCTGAATAAGTAGATGTACATGTATTAAAATTTCTCTGCTCCTTGTTTTTACTTAAAATAGTTTTTGTAACTGCATGTTCTTTGAATTACAATTGTCATGAAATATTAGTTTATTTTGAAGGCTCAAATAATCAGACCTATATCCTACATGTACTTATATATTACGAAAACTTGCCCGTGCAATTTACAAATTTTTTTCTCAGCTGTAAAAATTAAAAATTCATTAGAAAAAAATGCTTTACTTGATATATTTGCTAAAAAAATTAACTGTGGATACACGTTAGAACCGCCTTGCTGAGGCGGTTCTAACGAGTACCCAGAATCTATGTTTTGGATAAAAAAAAATAACAAAATTAGCTGTACCCCTGTAAACCCCAGTTTTACTAATATGGGGTATATATTACTGATCCTGATGATGAATGATGATATTTGTAAAAATTGTTTGGGCGTTTTTAGCACTTTATGAACAGAGTTGAAAAAATAAATTGTAACCTTGGGTCAGGTATTCTTGCACAGACTTGCAGTGAGGCAATGTACACATAGTTACATGGTTCACAAAGCTACTTTGTCATGTAGCTTGAAATATCTTATGTACAACAAATATTTAGATGGAATTTAAACGAGACCTTTTTGTGATTTGCTGATAAAGGTTGTTACTGAATATAGGTAAGGTTTTCATAAATCATTTCCAGTGTCCAGAACAATCAATTATGAAAACTTTCCCATGCAATATACAGAGAATTTTTTCTGTAGTAAAAATTGAAAATTTTTGATTTTGATATTTTTTTTACTTTTTCCAAGGTGGTTCCAACGAGTACCCACAATCTATGTTTTGGAGCTTAAATAAGAAAAATAGGTATAGCCCTGCATACCCCAGTTTTGCTATACCCAAAACATAGATTGTGGGTACTCGCTGAGGCAGTTTTAATGTGTACCCACAATCAATGTTTTGAGCAAAAATATTAAAAAAACATCTTTTTTTTTCCATGAAATTTTTAATTTTTACAGCTGAAAAAAAATCTGTGTACATTGCATGGGCAAGTTTTGGTAATGACTGACTGTGCCTTGCACTGTTCACCTTTGTTTTTGCGTTGATTCTAGCCAGATGGCTATCTTGTTGGGAAAGAGCTAGCCATCTTACGGGTTGTGGGTTGTAAATCGTTTTGTGCTGTCTTTTATTTCCCACTTGCAGTCTGGATTGGGCTTTTGAATTCAGTTGTTTCAATTCCTGGTCCTCTACTGTTCCTAACTTGACCACAACTATTGACTATGGATCTTTAGTAAAATATCACACAAACAACTATTTTATGTTTCACATAAGAGTATTTGACCAATAAGGCCCAGAGATGGCCTCAGATTTTTAGAACAAAGCTAAATATTTATCAGCTCACCTGAGCCGAATCCTCATAAAAGTGAGCTTCTAGTATAGTCATATAGTCGTGGCCCGTCCGTCGTCCGTCCGTCAACAATGTCAAAGACCTTCTTTAAAACCCCTTTGCCAATCAAAGGCAAATTTTATTTGAAGCCCCCTTTAGAAGTGGTAATTAAAGTTTGTATTTTGAAAATGAAATCATATTTGGCTTCTTAGATGTATCACTTGTATGGTTGGACCTATCATAGTACATGTATATGTATTTGTATAAATCATGACCTTAGGTCCACCTTGACCTATTTTATGACAAGTTCAAATTATTTCACATAACCAAGGAGTTTCTATACCTTGAAACTCCTTGACATAACTAGACCCGAGCATGGTTATTTTGTGTCCGAGGTGGATTCAAGGGATTTTTACAGCCTTACAAATGGCACGAAATGCATAATACTGTTATAGAAAACTATGTCAGAGCCGCGATCTACAGATGAATCAGACGATTTTATCTTGCGATTCACTTGTCGATTCGTTCACAGAAACATCATCATCACCAAAAACTAGATTCTCATTATCTATTTCTACTTCGTCAACCAAATCCTCATCACCGCCACCATCATCACCAACAACTACCTTTTGTCCGCCATTCTCTTTCCGTTTTCGCTTTTCTCCTCTACAGCAAGGGAGGCGATAACACATGATACCCAGTCTATAGAACAACAGAATCAGAGTTACAGCATTCTTCAAGACGAAGAAAACCAAACTGTAGGTGATCAGATTTAGCGTTATCATAATGTACAACCGTAGAACCAGGAATGGGCCGTCTTGTAGGAATATGCTCATGCACGTGTACGCTATCTCCACGAAGCTCGTACCGCAGCATCTGGTACACAACTTTCTTTGTGGTGTTCGAAGGTGGCGAAACATCCGCTTCTGTGCAAGAACTGGAATAAACTGGATGAAGCTTGCGGACCAAACCGCCATCACGCAGTAAGTCAGAAGGAGACTCTCCCGGACCTGGGATTCGTCGAAAACCGCGAGTAATTCCATGATGTCCGAGGCGATGGCTAAGAACTCTAGAAGTAGGTCGGCGAGGAATTCCCTAGACATGTCTCGGCGAGGCAACAACCAGCGAGAGAAGACGAGCAGGTAGATCAACGATTCTTCCACGATGATCAGCCATATTTCTGCATTTGGGCCACCCTGTCTCACGTCGCCGATTTCATTGCTCTGAAAAACCAGGAACAGTGTGTTTGATTAAAACCTAAGAACCTACAACGATTCTGAGGAAAATTCTCAGTAAACCTGAATGAATAGTACAAAATGCAGAAGTGTGTGGCAAACCAGGTGGTCAGAAAACAAAAGCAGTCCTACTGGGAAGTGGCATATCCAGTTAAAAAATCAAACGTCAAAGAGACCAAGTTAGATGACTGACATGTCCTTAAAACATGACAGTAAATGTTGTATTTGATCTTACCATAAACAATGTCAAAGAAAGTATTGATTTTATAAGGAGGAATCTTCATAAAATTGGTAAAAAATGCTGAATTCTATTATGAAAATTATTTTGTTGCTGATAATGATGATTGTGAATGTGGTTGCAATGATAATGGTGATGATAATAATGGTCTAGTTCAGTTCCATATACTAGTTTCTTCTAAACTGTCAATTGTTTCTTTAAAAGTATTTACGGTAACAGTATAGGCAAGCTCAAAGACTTATCGGTTACTGTTATTCAAAGGACCTGTCAATCTCAGTAGCTTTGGCTCTCTTTCTGTCGAGGTGTTTTGCCACACACTTCTGCATTTTGTAGTACATAATTGTAACCAAACAATGCTTGTATATCGGGTTATAGAGGAATAAAATAAGGTATGCCCGGATTGATCCCAGTTCAGCTACATACAAGTGGAAAGTTTGAAACATGCAGACCTCCTCCTAAAGCTAAAGCTACGTGTCTTGTAAACCACTTGTCGTGATTTCGGTCTCGGTCTTTACCAGGCTTTAGTCGAGCCCCCGCCCCCACTCAACCCCCCCCCCCCCCCCCCGCCCCGCTGTTTCGGTATACAGCTGCACATGCATTTCATTGTTTGTTAGTTTGTTGATAACATTTGAGCCGCCCATGGGAAAACCAACAATCTGCATAGGCGAAAACAAAGACGCAGATCAGCTTCGCGATAACCGCGAAGCTGATCAGCGCCTTTGTTTTCGCTACTCGGATAGTACATTTCCTCTTCTACTTAAATCCGAAATTTCAAGCTTCTAGCTCGTTTCTGTGCTTGTACAGGTCGGTTTGTGTCAGACCTGTTCGGAAACCACATTGTTGGTTTTCCCACGAGGCGGCTCATTTATTATAAACATAAACCTACATATTGGCTTAACCGTACCTGTGTAGTGGTAATGCTGCTGTTTGTAGTATTCAGAGGTACCGAAACTGTGCTGTTCAATGTAGATGCCGTGCCATCCGCAACTGTAGATAATGTCACATTTGTAACACTTATAAGGCTTGTATTTGTAGCTATTGAAGTAAAAGCCCCTGTTGTTGTTGCGTTTTCTTTTCTGTCGGTTGTTGTGTTAGCATTATTGAAAAGTGAGGAAGTTACATTTGTTACAACATTGTGGGTAGCATTTACAAGCGCAGTTGTAGTGTCCGTGACAGCAAATGTAGTGTTCGTGACATCAGATGTAGTGTGCGTGGCAGCAAATGTTGTGTCCGTGACAATCGTTGGTAGAGTAGTTTCGACTATGGCTACTGTTGCTCCAGTTGTACCAGGTTGTGTCGCCAGTTCGTATTGTTTTATCTGAAGCAGCCATATTGCTGGTAGAGTCGAAGCCAGGTAGATCAGAAAACACGGACACCACCTGGAAAAAAACACGGCGAAGAATGACAAGTGGCAATCTACGAGTACGTAGGAATGTCTATGACAAAAAAAAAAAGAGTAAAAATGTAAACACTGAACAGGAACCGATGCAATCAGAACCAAACTCCTACCTTAAAACCCAGAAGGGGTGAGCCAAAATGACACAGAGAAAACGTTCATGTCATTAGTTTTTACTTACAATCCTATTTATCAAACTCCCACCCTCGGCATAGGGGTAATAAAGGGATCAAATATGATTTTCCATCGAGGGGAGTGTTGAAAACCGAGGGCGTAGCCCGAGGTTTTCAACACTCCCCGAGGGACCTAGCGAATGTTAATGAATGACAAAATCATTTTTGATCGCTATTATTGCATGAATTCTGCAGAAACGGAAGAAATAAGGTGCAGAAACGAAACAAATATGGTGCACTATATTTTACAGCCTCATCACATTTTCACGCGTAAAAGCTTTCGTTTTTATGCTCGTTCCGGGCGGACTTCAGTTTCTCATTACTAGCACGTGTTTTTGCGTGGCGCCCGGTAACGAGCATAAGTAAATTCCATGTATTAACAGCACGTGCGTGCGTGGATTGCAATATTAATGCATGGCTTTCTCTTCATGAATAAACGGCTGTTAATATCGTGTGACACGATTGTTTATGCAATAATATATATTATTACCCCTATGCCGAGAGTGGGTGACTGATAAATGGGATTATAAGTAAAAACTAATGTCAAGGTCCAGTGTACTGATACAAATAGAACACACGGTAAGCCGGGTGTGCAGCTATTTTCCTAAAGGTGGCCACTCAGTTACCTGAACCGAACTTAATACATATATGAATACCTTTATGTACAAAATTTTGTTAAATCTGATTAATACCAGGAGTTCGTTAACCTCTAGAGATGCAACCAAATCTCGTAAATTGAAATATAAATCACACATAACGAGTTACCAAAATTTCTGTTCCGTATCATGAATTTTAATTGCATTTATTACCAAACACTCAAGTGTGAAGTGACCGACAGATTTCATACTACAACATCAGCATAAGAAATGAATAAATAAGATTTCCAGCAGTGATACATGATTAAATGATATATAACAAGCTTAAATCATACAAAATGTACATCAACGTTGTGGATGGTAACGTAAAAGAGAACAAGCATATGGGCCTGTGCGTGACGGAAAACCAACAATTTGGGTTCCGACCAGGTCCGACACAAACCATCCTGTACAGTTTCATAATAAGGCTAGACGCTTGAAACTTCGGATAGAAGGATTGTACTACGTACTCGTATCTGTGCAGCGAAAACAAAGGCGCTGGTCAGCTGATCTGCGGCTTTGTTTTCGCCTATGCAGATTGTTGGTTTTCCCATGCGGCGGCTCATATGATAGTTTCTAGAATCTTGGTAAAAGTGTATTATTAAATATAAGAATAGCGTGTCTTAAACACTCCTGTTAAATATTTCTATTGCCGAGTAGATCAAATTTCATAATGTGCACTTAGGAATGGTCACCTGCCATTTGGAGGTTTGTGGTTACCTAACTTCAAGTAGCCGTCCCGACATAACACCATAGCTCAATAAACAGTAGCTGCAAATTCGAAAGTGATAGACCTACTACAAATGCTATAAATGTAACACTTTGGTGCACTTATTTCTAACTTAACGGTCCAAATGAAATTCCAGTCCATTTCAAATATGTTAAAAAGCTTAATACAAAATGTATTTTTTTGCACTCTACAGTTTTCATCATATGTAAATTCAATAAAAACTGACTTCATACAAATGAGATCATGAAAGTGCATCCTCTATTCGATTAACCGAAAATGAATGAACCTTTTTTATGTCAAGTTTAGCAGAAGTAAATGAAGCCAATACCAAAAGCCCCACCGAAGCCCACGACGGACCTGATTTCCCGCCAAAATCACCATTTCTGCACAGTATTCAGAGGTTAAATGTTACAGAAGCATTTTGCCAAGAGATGTATTGACCATACGTTTGAAATGACCTAAGTCCTTGCTTTTAATAATGTAAGCGTCATACCTAGCCGATTTTAACACGCGATGGACACACGATTATGAAAAGCTTCAATTTCGGCGGGGATCGTGAAGACATCGGGCTATTCGTGAGTGCATCTTTACCCATCGTATGCCCATCGGGAGACATTTTAAGCCATCGACATCACCATCGCGAGCGGCACCAAAATCTTTGACATGCCAAAAAAATACAGGAAGGACACACGATGGTTCAATTTCGTATTGAATTCGCGAGTGCATCGTGGCCTTCGCAAAGCCATCGTGAGGCCATCATATGGCATCGGGACTACATCGTACTTCTGTCGTGTGGTCATCGGCACAATCGGCTAAGTTTTGCTACACGAAGGCAATACGATGGAGACGCGATGCTGCCCGATTGTATTACGAAGGCAACACGACATCGTATAACCCGCGCAACGCCATCGTATAAGCATCGTATCTAACAAAAATTAGAACACGATGGCATCCCGATGGAAACACGATATTAACCAAACTTGCATCTTCTGAGTTTCCAATATATCCCAAGGTAACGTTGACATACAAAAATCAGCATCCACACACACGCGGCCTTTTTCTCAGAAAATCTTTAGTTCAGTACTGTTGATTCTATTCTGACAAAAATCATGGTGTATTTCGAAGACAAGACAAACGGGAAGAAGAATACTGCAGCACTGCTTCTTTACACGCAACTGGAACACGATAAAATCATCTTGCAGGAGCAACACCATCTCTTACAGGTATTTGGTTTCTTTATTATTATGTTGTCTTTCAAGCAGCACTATGTTTTCTTTCTGAGGGTCTCGTTCAATCTCCCGCCTACAATATAGACACCGTGTATTTTATGGACTGGAGTTTTTGAGTGAAGTCATGGACTGGAGTATTGGAGTGGAACCTTGGGTGGAGCTGACAGGCGCAATCTTCTTCCCACGCCCTCTTCCTGGTTTCGGTGGCATTTCCAATTTTATTTTGTAAAGAAAGAAACTGACAAAGCTGATGTTTTCTCAACATCACTTTTTAGTCTCATTAATTGATTTTTATATAACATCGGGAAGTGTCGTTATGCCTTCGGGACACTTTCGGGAATACATTTTACACCTCACGATGGCTTCACGACATCATCAAGGCTTCGCATACCATTCGCATCAACATCGTATGCAAAACTACCACTTCGTGTATAGTTCGTGACTGCATCGGGTATAATCGTGTGTCCATCGTGTGTCCATCGTGTGTCCATCGGTAGGCTTCGTACATGCTTCGGCTCAGCATTGGCTTTTTACCAAATTCGTGAAGGTGGCGTCATACCTAGCCGATTTTGACACACGATGGCCACACGAATATGAAATTTTCAATTTCGCGCGATTTTTTTCACGAATTTGGTAAAAAGCCAATATTCAGCCGACGCATACACGAAGCCTGCCGATTGCAACACGATGGACGCACGATGGACACACGAATAGCTCACGATTATACCCGAAGGACTCGCGAAGATAGAGGAACTGGCAGTTTTGCATACGATGTTGTTGTGAATGATACACGAAGGCCTCACGATGGCTTCACGATGGCCTGACGACATCGTGTTGAGTGTTAAATGTATTCCCGATTGTGTCCCGAAGGCATCACGTGACTCAGGAATTTATTATCGGTTAAAATTCATTTTCTTATAAATGTTTAATATGTTTGGCCCCATTTAGATAATATTAGTCTTTGTATCGACAACCCTGTTGAAAGTTGCAAAATTTCAGTAATTCTCTTTGGCTCCATGTCACGGGGACCCAACTGTTAATCGTGATTATTGATGCGACGTGGAATGTTAATGCATGCCATTATGAAGTTTCGTATGCGTCGGCGAGTTCGTTACGAATGCGACGTTCCACATCCTCTGTCCTTGGACGATAAGTACCACATGTTTTGCTCGCGTGAAAATAAACAAAGCCCAGTTTACAAAATCGGCGTCCGCTATGATCTTCAAAATTCTTCTATATTCCCACTTGAAGTCAACTGGAATACTTACGGCACTCGTGTTTTTCAGCTAATGGTTTATAAAGTTGACAGGTAGATACAAGATTGCCACGAATACACATTACATTCTTAAAGTCCTTTTGTTTTTCTAATTCTTGGTCGTAAACTAAGAAGTATAACACAGTCCTATCGGTGTCATTATTGAAATATGTATCAAAATGGCGTTGTAAATGCACATTTATCTACTGAGCGTGAAAAACAGTAAGATAAGTATCTTTTGTATGCATCGAAGATGAAGATCCATACTACTAGAATGAGTCATGGAAGAATTAACATTTTGTTGTGCTCTTACAAAAGTTATTTACGTCAATGCAGAAGCATAACTTGCGCCTTTATCAAGCGCAATATTGCATGGCGTATTTTTTCTTTGTACTACATGGACTTCGTTGAGCGAGCTTCAAAACATGTGCCACTTTTATTTTGAATGAGGTCACAGAGTGGTTTTCTGATATAGCTTTGTCAACATTCGAGTGACTTCTACTCTCGAAACAGCAAATCATTTTCGGGCATATCAGTGACATAGGTAATATGTTTTCTAACATTAAATGACCACTAAGCCTAAACCAAGTATTATTTGATCATTTAATATCAGTGGCTCCATTCATTTTGATAAGCGGGGGTGGGGGGGGGGGGAGAGAAAAAACTTGAGAATTAAAGGGATTTGTGCGAGTTTTAGGTGCGGTTGTCAATCAGTTTTCCATGGGAATGGTATGTTGTACAAGAACAGCGATCAACTATGGTTATTTTATTGCAACTAGAAGAGTCTTTCGGGAGCCCTTTGAACCCTCGGCCTCAGGCTAAAACAACTTTCTCCAGCCTCTGCAAATGTTAATACAGTATAAAAACATGGTTGACCCCTTTAACATGTATCTAGAAAATATTAATTGAAGAAAATGCATCACTGTCTCCATATCGTAACATTTGCTATCTTATTTTACTGATTCATCGGTCTCAATCTTCCACGATGCATTTCTGTGTCGCATATTAAATTTTAACAAAATCTACGATGCATACGAAAGATGCTTATCTTACTTTTTTTCACGCTCAGTAAATAAGTGTGCATTTACAAAGCCATTTTGATACATGTTTCAATAAAGATACCACAAGACTGTGTTATACTTCTTAGTTTACGTTCAAATATTAGATAAACAAAAGGACTTTAAGAATATAATAAGTTTTCGTGGCAATCTTGTATCTACCTGTCAACTTTATAAACCATTAGATGAAAAACACAAGTGCCGTAAGTATTCCAATTGACTTCAAGTGGGAACACAGAAGATTTTTGCAGATCATAGTGGACGCCGATTTTGTAAATTCGGCTTTGTTTATTTTCACGAGAGCAAAACATGTGGTACTTACCGTCCAAGGACAGAGGATGTGGAGCGTCGCATTCGTAACGAACTCGCCGACGCATACGAAACTTCATAATAGCATGCATTAACATTCCACGTCGCATCAATAATCACGATTAACAGTTGGGTCCCCGTGCATGTTGCCATATCTAAAGCGTCACTGACGAGACTTTAACAGTCGAAACCGCGGCATGGCCCATCCCCTTTCTCATTAATGTGCTAGCTGCTCTTAAAGGATCTCAAGTTTTAATCTTTATTTATGGGTTGGAGCCAAGGCTTGGAGTGGTCTTGGACTGGTCTTGGAGTGGTCTTAGGCTGCCGTTTTGGAGTGGATTCTTGAAGTGGAACCCTGGAGAGAATGTTGCGAGTGGTACAGGAACAACTTTTTTTTTTAATACAAAGAAACTTTCCGATATGGGTGTTAATTTCAATCATAGCCATTTCAATCATAGCCATACCATGATCAAACAGATTATCTAACTTAAAGATAAGGATCTACCAAAATGTATATGAATGATGTTCTAAGACATTAACAGTCATCTCCAAAATAACGTTTTATCTGTTTTGTTTTGATATAGTTTTCTGCTCAACTCCGCAGTTCCACTGCAGTCCATGTCTCCATAAAGTACACGGTACCTACATATACTGTAGGCTGATGGTTGAACGAGCCCCAGTCTCATTTGCGTGCAAACATGGTTTCTTTTTGAGAAAGCATTTTTGTATGCTTTCGTTGTTGACGTCCATATAGTAATAAGTTAATTAATATCAGTATCTTTACAACACTGTTCAAGCTTCATGGTGACAGTTTTCTAGTACTTTAGATCCATCTTTCACATGAAACTGGCACAAAACTGTTCTTGTTTAAACGCTCGTTTGTCGAACTCTGCAATGGGTTTGTCTGTTAGAAGAAAAACGGGCGCTGCTTTAAAGACAGAGTAATGAACAAGCCAAATACATGTACCTGTAAGAGATGATGTTGCTCCTGCAAGAGTTTTTTTTGTCATGCACCAGCTTGATGTATAGCAGCAGTGCTATCGGGATGTTTATCATGATTTATTTGTTTGTTCTTGATGATTCATTGACTAGTTAGAGATTCACCACGAGGACCGAAGAACTAACTATTAACTGTTATGAACCACTGCAGAAGCTGAGGGTGAGGTTAGGCGCCTGTAAAACCGGGTTAAGCCCGCCAGTAACTTTGTGTTACTGATCGTTCCAAGGCGATACTTCTGTGGTGGTTCTTTTTGTTTTATGTCTTGGTGTTTAAATTTTTTGTGCTGTTGGCGCCTTATGTGTGTCTTCATAGTTTTAGTTAAGGTAACTGAATGGCCACCTATTGGGAAAATAACTGCTCATTCGGCTTACGATATGTTTCATGGTATAAGTACCTGATTGTTAGTTTGATTTTTTCCCACCTCGGTTTTTGGAGTAGGAATCTTTTTCTGATTGCGCCTTTTCCTGGTCTTTGCCTACTTGTACCTTCTTTTTCCTATTTTTTTTTCATCGAAATACGCCATGATTTAAAAGTATTCCACTTGAGGCTTCTGAGAAAATGTTGTGTGGGTGCTAATTGTTTTTGTTTTGTATGTCCACGTTATCCGGGGAAGTATTATAACAGTTTTGGTTAATATCGTGTTTCCATCTTAGTGCCATCGTGTTCTAGATTTTTTCAAATACGATGCTTATACGATGGCGTTGCGAAGGCCACCCGATGTCGTGTTGCCTTCGTAACACTATCGGGCAGCATCGTGTGTCCCTCGTAGTGCCATCGTGTAGCAAAACCTAGCCGATGGTGCCGATGACCACACGACACAAGTACGATGTAGTCCCGATGTGATAAGATGGCCTCACGATGGCTTTACGATGGCCAAGATGTACTCGCGAACTCAACACGAAATTGAAACATCGTGTGTCCTTCCTGTATTTTTTTGGCATGTCAAAGATTTTGATGCCGCTCTCGATGGTACTGCCGAAGGCTTAAAAAATCTCCCGATGGACATACGATGGGTAATGATGCACTCACGAATAGCCCGATGTCTTCACGATCCCCGCCGAATTTGAAAATTTTCATAATCGTGTGTCCATCGCGTGTTAACATCGGCTAGGTATGACGCCTACTTGACGAAAATCGCGCGAAATTGAAAATTTCATATTCGTGTGGTCATCGTGTGTCAGAATCGGCTAGGTATGACGCCACCTTAATAAAATACAAAGTTTGGCTACTTCTATCAGTATCAATGCTTCTGAATTTCCAAACCAGGGCCCGAGGTTATAAAACATTTTTCATGCTCAGCTCAGCTGAGACTAAAATTTATCCTGCTCATAAATGTTAAAATGCCAACAGTTGTTGGCATTTTAACATTTATAAGCAGGATAAATTACCAGCTTCAGGTTTGTACCTGAGTTTTCCATTTATATCGAGTATTTCAGCGTTTATGAGCAGTTGAAATTTTCATGCTTAGCTGAGCTGAGCTTGAAAACAGTTTTATAACCTCGGGGCCAGTTGTTGGCATTTTAACATTTATAAGCAGGATAAATTACCAGTTTGAGGTTTGAACCTGAGTTTTCCATTTATATCGAGTATTTCAGCGTTTATGAGCAGTTGAAATTTTCATGCTCAGCTGAGCTGAGCTTGAAAACAGTTTTATAACCTCGGGGCCAGTTTTATAAATTAATAAATAAATAAATTGTATCTATACGTACCATTTATAATCAATACCACCCCGTCTGATGACGGTAAAGGAACCTTCTGCAATCATCAGCACGTTTGAAATCGACAACAGCCAATACAAATTGTCGTTGTAAGTTTCTGTCACCCTCCACACCGTCAAGACATTATGACCAATCAGCAACAGTCTTACAAAGATCGCCAAAAAGACGGAAGACCTGTCTTTTGTTTCCACTTCCGTTGCAGGTTCCGGTAATGACAACTTATCTTGATTCTTTAGTTGGAATCCATTTGAGCAATTCACACCCGTGTCCGTAGGAACCCATTTCTTTCTCAATACTGCAGTTCCCGCTGTTGGTTTCGATCTTAGCCTCTCTACCTTGTAGGGTTCAATCATGTTTGTTTCTTGTTGGTTCCATACGGTTGGACTAAAAACAACGGTGTCATCCGCGGAAACTTGAAATACTCCATAGCGTTGATAAAATTCATCCGAAAGAGGATTTAGAGTTTCCATTGTGTAACTGTTTCCAACAGGCATATCGAAAAGCGAAAGTTTTATTCCTTTGATTGGTTGTCTCTACTGATTCTGCAACTTCTTATTCCGGTTTATCCAAAGCGGACAAGGCTAATACGTCCACCTTACTGAAGGCAAACAACAATAATTTATTTCATCTTTCCTAGTAAATCATTGTTTTGATTGCATGATTGCAAACCTCATTGCGGTCAACATTTAATGTCACCTTGTCTTTTTATATCCGCACTTAATGTTCCTTTTAAAGCACCTAACCCTAATGATCCAATGCTCTTGACAGTAACGCTTACTTTATATCGGTTGCAGTCCACGTGGTATAAAATTTATTACGATTTCTTTGGTCTTTCAATAAATGCCTGATATAAATGTATTAACTGAAACCCACTCATTGGTATGCTCACAGTCAAAACAACTTCTTTATTTTTTCCTATTTGTGTGAGTCTCAAACGTTTTTCCTTTGCACATCGATCGCCAGCTTTCCTTGGCTTCTGTTTTATGTAGTAATTGCTACTGACTGTGCCTCTGGTGTACTTCCGAAAACCCCCAAACAAGTTTTCTTCCGCCTAGATGCATTTTAAATTCATTTTGTACATGCTTAGTTTTCTTTTCATTTCATTTTGAACCCTGACACGTATATCGATATGATGTCCCTCTATGTGCTTGAATAATCCGACATATTTACTGGGATTCTCTTTGTATTTTAATCTTTAGATTCTATAACGTTTGTATCTATCAAGTTTTCCTTTTGCTAAATTTGCTAAATCACTAATTTTATGATCTGATTTAAAAAGAAATCGGCAGTGATTACCAACTTTGGTTGTTAGCCCAAAATTGAATTTATTAAGTAATTGTCGCAATACGATATGCTAAAGTAAGTTTTTGACAAGTTTTGATGAATATCGAATAAATAATTTGGTAAAAATGTTGAAAAACATAAAAATAAAAGGACTGGATGACTTTAATTTTCGTTTTCTTACCTCAACCACTCATGTAATATCCGAGCGACTTCTCCATAATGCTATCATTTTCACACCAGACTGTTCTCAGAGTTATTTTGGTATCTTTAACTCCTTTACTGACGCCTTGAGGGTGTCTTTGTAGCGTCTTTTCTGGCCAACTTGAGAGTGCTTCCCTCCTTTCCAAAAAATATTTCTTTGACTATTACTCATCAGACATTTTACACATACAATTACAAAGTCGTTTGTTCATCTTGGCCGCAGATCCATTTTAGCTACAAGAGCTTATTTTTACATGTACATTTTACATTCCTGTCTCATTCTGGACCTCTATGACTGGAGTCCGGTCCAGCCGCTTCACTTTCATCATGAAAACACGCCCGTGTAAAGTATACCCCCTCAAACCCCACTTTTATATGGTAAAACTGGGGTATGCAGGGGTATACCTATTTTTCTTATTTTTGCTCCAAAACATAGATTGTGGGTACTCGTTAGAACCGCCTCGCCGAGGCGGTTCTAACGTGTACCCACAATCTATGTTTTGAGCAAAAATAAGAAAAATATCAACATTTCTCTATCGAAAATTTTCAATTTTTACAACTTTGGAAAAATCTGTATATCACATGGGCAAGTTTTCGTAATGTAACAGTTTCCCCAAGTAACTGTACCTTCAGGAGGTCTATATGTGACTTTTGTCTTTTGACTTTTGTGTTTTGTGACTTTTGAGTTTTGTGTTTTGTGTTCTGTGTTTTGTCTTTCGTCTTTTGTGTTGTTTGTTTTATCATCAGGAACATATCTTCTAATCACCAACACAGTCTTCCGTCTACCTAATAGAAACAAAACATCGTGAATGAACATTGGCATCTCATAGACTATGTCATAGTGCGGAGAACAGACAGGCAGAATGTCAAAGTGACAAAGACTATGTGTGATGCAGACTGCTGGACAGATCATAGACTGGTTGCCAGCAAACTCAACCTAAGAATCCAGCCTGCGGGGCGACCTCAAGGCAAGAAACTGGGTGTCTCAAAGCTGAATACAGGCAGTATGAGACAAGATTTCTTATTGGACATTTGCAACCAACTGGATGCAATCAATCTCAGTTCAGAGGACCCTGAAGTGGTTCATTACTCATTACTCAGTTGCAACTTCTTTAAGACATCCATCTCGCAAACATCAAAACTGGTTTGATGAGAATGATGATGAAATTCAGAGGCCTCTTGAAGAAAAGCACCAATTGCACAAGGCACATCAAGAGGATAGTAGCTCAGTTTCCAAGAAAGCAGCCTACAGCAAAATTTGTAAGACAGTCCAGGCCAAGCTTAGGGACATGCAAGATTCCTGGCTGAAGAAGAAAACAGAAAAAATTCAGTGTTTTGCGGACAGAAAGGACACGAAGAAATTTCACGATGCACTGAAAACCATTTATGGCCCAAAGAGTTCTGGAGCCACTACATTGCTCAATGCAGATGGAAGCGCTCTTCTCACAGATAAAGATGTTATCTTGGAAAGGCGGGCAGAACAATTCAATAGTGTGATTAACCGACCATCAAGCATCAATGAGGATGCAATCGACAGACTTCCACAGATAGAGTGCAATGTTCTGTTAGATGAATTTCCTACCATCATGGAAACAAGAAAAGTAGTTCAACAACTATTATCTGGCAAAGCTCCAGGTGCAGATGCAATTCCTGCCGAGGTTTACAAGGCTAGGGGGCTTCCCATTGCTGGGAAGATACTGGCAAAATTTTGTTGAATCGCCTGAATGTTCATCTTGATCAGACGGGACTTATACAAGAAAGTCAAGGTGGATTCAGTAAAGACAGAGGGGCAACAGACATGATCTTCACAGCAAGACAACTTCAGGAGAAATACCAAGAACAGAATTTAGATCTATACATGACGTTTGTCGACCTCACCAAAGCTTTTGACAAAGTTAGTCGTGATGGGCTGTGGAAAATTATAACCATGTTTGACTGTCCACCCAGATTCATAGCAATGGTGCGACAATTTCATGATTGCATGCAGGCACATGTGCAAAATGATGGATAGTTCTCTGAACCCTTTGAGGTAACTAATGGGGCCAAACAGGGCTGTGTTATGGCATCAACGCTGTTCAGTATGGTGTTTTCTACCATGCTCATGGGTGCTTTTCAGGACAGTGACACTGGTTTTCCAATCAGGTACCGTTTTGATGGCAACATATTTAACCTTAGAAGGCTGCAAGCCATAACTGAGGTGCAGACTGATGTGCTAGATGCAGATGATATGGATAAGAATGCCAGCTCAAAACTGAATACACAAAACTGAAAGCTGCTACCTGTGAAACACGCTGTCCAGAGCAGTGCACATTGATTATGATGTCACTGCCAGAATTGCAAAAGCTAGTGTGGCATTCGGAAGACTCCGTGCAAATGTCTGGGAGCGAAATGGAATCAAGCTTGACACCAAGCTGAAAGTCTACAAGGCTGTGGCACTGTCAACCCTCTTGTATGCATGTGAGACATGGACAGTATACCAACGTCAATTAAAGAGACTAAACCATTTCCACTGAAGCTGTTTGAGAAAGCTGTTAAAAATCAAGTGGCAAGACAAGATTCCAGACAAAGAGGACCTGAAGAAAGCAGGGATGCAAAACATACATACCGTCTTAAAGCTAGCACGGCCATGTAATAAGAATGCCTGATGCGTGAATTCCAAAGAAGGTTTATATGGAGAACTACAGGAGGGAAAACGCTCTCAAGGTGCCCAGAAGATACGCTTCAAAGACACACTCACTGACGGATTTCGACATACCAATGGGGGTCTTGGGTACAGACTGCACAGAAGCGATCAAAGTTGCGAGGTCTCATCAACAAAGGAGCAGCTCTCCATGAAAAAAGAGAATCTATGAAGCTGAAAGAAAGCGCAGAGAACGCAAAGCCAAGACTAATGCGCCTCAAGCAATTTCCATGACATTGACTTACTCTACTTGCAGTTTAGAGCTAGAATCGGCCTAGTCAGCCATCAAAGAACTATCCATGACATACGAACTTTATTTAAGAAATAATGATGGTCTTTCTCATTAGCGAACTGTCATGTGTGATACATTTGTGTTTTTTTGTACTTTCATCAACTTTTGCGGATAATAAAATCCACTAGCAACTTAAAGGTTTATTTGTTTTTGCCAACATCTTACACAAGTTTTATAGCAGTATAAAATAATTCATTTATGAATACCCTGGTCATGGCACAAACATTGCGCCATGTTGCAGATATGATACACCGGGGACACTAGAGAGATAATAGTGAGACCAGACAATGATGTGTCCGGACATAGTCTAGCTGTGACCAGGACAAGGGGTTTGTTTGCGGGCTTTGATGTTTCCATCCCGGCGCTGCAGTTGGATACTGTAGATTGGAGTTTTACTTTGTAAATAGTCTAGCATTTGGAGAGATTTAACTGAGTCTGTGCGTGAGACAACCAACAATTTGGGGTTTCGACCAGGTCCGACACAAACCGGTCTGTACAGTCACAGAAGATGGTTAGAGGCTGGAAATTTTAGATTTAGAAAGTAGAGGAATTGTATTGCATTTGTTTTCGCCTAAGCAGATTGTTGGTTTTCCCATGCAGCGGCTCAATTGACTCACGAAGTTTAAATGTTTTTCAGTATGTGCATTTGCTAGGTCATATTCATACCGAAATAAACCCTCGGTGTCTTGCATGGCAGACTTTCGATATTTCACAATGAGCTCTGTGAAGACATTTTATGTAAAGCCAGTAATCAAGAAGTGTAACAGTATACACCATGATTAATAAAAAGTATAGCCGACTGGATTTCATTTAAGGAAGTTTAGTAAAGTACGAGCCAAATTAAGGGTTTAATGGTTTAAGATCACACGCATTTTGTATAATAGCGGAGCTGCTTAGTGAGCAAATTTGAGGGAATACTTCAGTTGATGATACATGCATGAAATTTACACCATATGTTCTCCAAATAATGCAGATTACAAAATGATTCCTGGCCACTTCGAATTTGGCCATTTTCAAGATGGCCGCCAAAAACCAAAATGGCCGACATATTTAAGAGGGTTGGTGTAAATGATTGATCATAACTCACATTCTGATGATCACAGAACAACAATTTTGATTCCAAATTACAGCTACGACATTGTTCTTTTGTATAAAGTTAAAAAAATGCAAAAAAGCTAATTTGCATATTCATGAATATTAATGAATTTCTCCATTTTAGCTAAAATCAGTAGCAAAAATGTTGAAAATTGACAATTTTACATGTTTTGTCAGTTTTAAATGTCATAACTGATGCGTAAGTTAGATTGAGTCTTTTGGTCAACTTTATAATTGTTTTCGTCAGGTACCTAGGTGAGCATTAGAATTTTCATTACTATTCATGATTTTTAAGAAAATTCAGTTTCGACTTTTTAATAGAATTTTGGACTGTACGCCTACTGGTTTAGTAAAACATTCAGCTAATATAGTACAAATATTAATGTCTATCGGTCAGAAGCAATACCACTATCGAGAAGCAAACTCTGTGTAAGATATCATTTGTGTACAAGACGGCGACGTCACAGTTAAATTTTACATTTCGGACTGGACATTAGTTCGGAAAATATGTGGTGCCCCTCGCTTTTAAGTTATATTCGAAATATTCTATCATATGCAGCATACATTCTTGATTCTATAACTGCAAAAACTTTCAATAACCTTTTTCTCGTCGCTGAGAACACTTCGATAACTTTATTGTCGCGAAGTGGTCTAAATATAGACAAAAGAAATAACACATTGCTAATTCTAACAAATCTTGCCTATATAAAACCGTTATATTGTGCAACACTTCACTGAAGAATAAGCGTGGTATTACTTTGCGCCATTTCGATATCATTTGTGATGTAAGCTATCATATCCCATCAATAGATGATGTAATGTCGTTTTAACGCATAACAAACGTAATGAATGTATGCAAATATCCGCATTACAGTCAAATATTTGGCGGGGAATCTGCAATGCAATTGTGGAAAGCGTCGACAGTTTCAGCGACCTTTGCTCTCTTTATTGTGTGTCAGAAACCAAATAGATCTGCGCTTGTGATTTGATCTGCTTTACAACTGACCTCCAAACAGTGAATTATTTCCAACCATTCACTGCTAGAGCTGATCTATTTCTAGCAAAAATGCCCACAATGCGCTGCATATGATAGAATATATGGAAACCATTGTTCTTTAAATATTAAACATGAGCAAAGCAATATGTGATTTCGAAAGTTATGTGCAATTCGAACATGCTCTCTATCGCATGGTATCTACAGAATGATAGTAAACACAGACTTCCCGACACTCAATATGAAAAGTTTGTGAAGGACATGGCCAGCAATCAGAAGCCCTTGTTTAATGAGCCCGTCATAAAGAACAAGCTTCCTCTTTTCAGTAGGAAAGTTTAACCCGACCAATCATCAGGCAAGTGTAAAAGCTTGACTGTTTGAAAGATTTTCGAGGCTATTGATCTCATGCCAAATTGTAGGAATTTTTACAATATGAAAATCAAAACTGTCATTTCACAAAATGGCATGTTGTATTCCTGAACAAAGTCAGGGACAGCTTCTTGACACCCTTGTGCAAAGAACAAATACTACTGATGAACAGCCAAATACAGACACTGATTGATGTGACAGCCCGGAGCAGCAAAACCTTGGATGATTATGCCACTGAGCTGATCGTACCTCACATTGAATCCTATGCTCTATGCCCAGAAACACTCCAGAGTTGATATTGTTTTTATACTTATCGCCAGGATAAAACATTATACTTGCATACTATACAAACCAGTGCACGGATAACAGTGTCAAAAAAGAAAAGATACAATTGTTTGCAATATAGAAATCAACAGATAAAAATGAAACTGAGATCCTTTAAGAGTAGTGAACATATTAATGAGAAAGGGGATGGACCAAACCATGGTTTCGGCTACTCAAGCCTCGTCAAAGACCCTTTAGATTTGACAAAAATGAAATAATTATTAATAAGTAATTATTGTACTTTTGCACCATTTTACTGAGTAGTAGGTACAAAGACTAGAATTATCCAAATGGGACCAAATATATTAAATGTAGGTTAGAAAATGTATCTAAACCAATAATAATTTTCTTGATTTCTCAAAATGTCCTCGCTGATCTCAAAAAGACCAAAAGAGAAATATAATCTATACTATAGATGACTTTTAGGGCCGCCATGACACAACACCAGCTGCAGTAATAGCAAATAACAATTACAACTATGATCCTTCATTACTAATGAACATATTGATGCGAAAGGGGATGAACATTTAGAGCAGCCATATGATACAACATCAGCTGCAGTAATAGCAAATAACAATTAAACTATGATCCTTCAAGAGTAGTTAACATACTAATGAGAAAGGGGGTGGACGCTACCTAAGCCTCGTCAGAGACCCTTTAGATTTGACAACATGAAGCCCTATGGAATTATTGTAATTTTGCACTTTTAAACAGTTGCCTGAACAACAGTTGCCATCTCTGAATTTTGGCTGGACAAAGCAGAACAAAATATGGGTTCCTAAATGGACAACACAGTCCGGTATTGCCGAATACTGTCAGGAGTTACAAAAGTGTGGTTGTATAAAGTTACAATGTACGGTAAATGCTACCGTTCAGGCCTTTCATGCGCAAAAATGTGTTCATGTAGCTGTCAAGAAGACCAATAAATCTTACAGTTGTGAACAACTCTCGTAATGACAGCAGCCATGTAAATGTATATGCTGGGCAATTGGCTTTGATATATTTATTGCAAAGCCAGTTCAGTTTAATTTAAATAAGCTGTACTGAATGTAATTATTCTTAATGAGTTAATATGCATAATTCATGCTTATTGGTTAGTAGAATTATACAATATTTTATTTTTGTATTTTATTTCTTGAGTCCTTTATTAAGTATTTTATTTTTGAGTCAAAATATGTTATTTAAGATAATTTCTTTTCCTTTATTTCTTAAATTCCCATAACTTTCTCTTTTAAATTATAAGGACAATATGTCATTAACATTCATGACTTTATTTATAATTAACAGCTAAACTCTGAGGGGCATTGGAAGGAAGGACAGTAACAGAGTTTAAATTGTGTATGATTCATTCTTTGTATAAAATATTGAAAGATTTTGTACTGCACAGCTTGATAAATGCAAAAATTTGAAGACACATTTAGTAATTTCAAATAATATTCATAAATATGCAAATAAGCTTTAATGTAATCATGCTAATTTGATGTATGACAAAGTAAAATTTAAGTTATATATTTCATTTGACATTCCAGCAGAGTCCATGGTTGAATAATTTGATTTTTGTTATAATTTTACGCAATTTTCATGATTTTGGAGGCCAAAAAAATAGAACTCATTAATATTCATAAATATGCAAATGAGGCAACTTGTTGATTTGGATATAAGATAAAAGGGTGATGATTATACTACAATTTGATATAAAGATATTTGTTCTGTGCCAAATAGAACCAGAGATATGATCAATTTATTACACAGACCCCTTACAGAAGTGTCGGCCATTTTGGATTTGGCGGCCATCTTGAAAATGACCGAATTTTGCGTGGCCAGGAATCATTTTTGAATGTGTGTCATGCAAAGAACATATGGTGAAAATGTCATGCTTGTATCATCAACTGAAGTATTTTCTCACTTAGCAGCTCCACTATAACAAACTGTTTTTGGTTTAATACACACGAATACATTGGCGAACTCATAAATGCATTTTAACTCGTGTTACCATGCCAGGGGGATGAGGAATAGTATGTCGTCAATCGTCAAGATCTCAACAAGTATAAATGGTAAGTACTCTCTCTCTCTCTCTCTCTCTCTCTCTCTCTCTCTCTCTCTCTCTCTCTCTCTCTCTCTCTCTCTCTCTGGACATATGTGCTCGCGCATGAATGAGTAGTTAAGTGTGTAAATCTCACTGCAGTCTACTCACAGACCGCCCTAGCCCTAGAAGCCTCAGTCATGGTAAAGAAGTCAATCGCCTTGTTAGCTCGACTGCACGAAGTGCATAGAGCTATTGCAGTCATCCCGGTCGTCCACGTTCCCGTTCCCGTGCGCGTTCCCGTGCGCGTGCGCGTCACACTTGCGTTAAAGTTTTCTAGAAGTCCATATCTTGACAACCACTCATTAGAAAGCATTCATACTTGGACCATAGATACCCTGTAGGGTTAGCTTTCATTCCATGGCATCGGGCCCCTGGGTCCAGGCCAGGGGGTGGGGCTGGAGGTTAAAATCTAGAACACCTTCAAAAATGGCAATTCTTATGTTAAAGTTTTCTAGAAGTCCATATCTTGACAACAACTCATCAGAAAGCATTGATACTTGGGCCATTGACACCCTGTAGGGTCGGCGTTCATTCCATGGCATCAGATCCCTGGGTCCATGCCAGGGGGTGGGGCTAGAGGTTAAAATCTAGAACACCATTAATAATAATGGCTTTTCTGTGATATAGTATTCTAGAAGTCTATATCTTGAAAACTTTTTATCAGAGGGCTTTCATACTCGGACCATAGGTACCCTGTAGGGTTGAGTTTCATTCCATGGCATCTGGCCCCTGGGTCCATGCCTGTGGGGTGGGGCTGGAGGTTAAAAACTAGAACACTAAAAAATAGATGTACTGCTGTGTAACTTTTACAAGGAGGCATATCTTGACAACAACTTATCATAAATCCATGACATCGGACCTCTGGGTCAGAGTCAGGGGGCGGGGCTAGAGGTCAAAATCTAGAACTCCTCGATTTTTTTTCTTTTTATTTCTTAATAGAAACAACATAGGAGGATGGTTGGTCATTCATCTTTTGACTTTGTGACACTGACTTGTGTGTCATGACGGTAAGGGTCGGTTGACCTACTTTCCATGGTTCATTGATTTTGCCTTATATCTTGACACTCAATTAGTATATTTTCTTACTTCTTTCAGATTATGAGTTAGTACGACCAGGCCTTTGACCCCAATATAATTATAGGTCACTGTGACCTAATTTCACGGTTCAGTGATTTTGCCTTATATCTTGACACTCAATTAGTATATTTTCATACTTTTTTTCAGATTATGAGTGAGTATGACCAGACCTTTGACCCCAATATACTTATAGGTCACTGTGACCTAATTTCACGGTTCAGTGATTTTGCCTTATATCTCGGTACTCAAATGGTTTATGAACAAACTTCTTTCAAAGTATGTTTGCGTATGACAAGACCTTTGACCCTGAAGTAGTCCTAGGTCACTGTGACCTAATTTCACGGTTCAGTGATTTTGCCTTATATCTTGACACTCGATTAGTATATTTTCATACTTTTTTCAGATTATGAGTGAGTATGACCAGACCTTTGACTCCAATATACTTACAGGTCACTGTGACCTAATTTCATGCTTCAGTGATTTTTGCCTTATATCTCGGTACTCAAATGGTTTATGAACAAACTTCTTTCAAAGTATGAATGCGTATGACAAGACCTTTGACCCTGAAGTAGTCCTAGGTCACTGTGACCTAATTTCACGGTTCAGTGATTTTGCCTTATATCTTGACACTCAATTAGTATATTTTCATACTTTTTTCAGATTATGAGTGAGTATGACCAGACCTTTGACCCCAATAAACTTATAGGTCACTGTGACCTAATTTCACGGTTCAGTGACTTTGCCTTATATCTCGGCACTCAAGTGGTTTATGAACAAACTTCTTTCACACTATGTTTGCGTATGACAAGACCTTTGACCCTAAAGTAGTCTTAGGTCAATATGACCTAATTTCACGGTTCAGTGATTTTCCTTTATATCTCGGCACTCAATTGGTATATGAACATACTTCTTTCACGATATGTATGAGTATGACAAGACCTTTGACCATAAAGTAGTCCTGGGTCACTGTGACCTAATTTCATGGTTCAGTGATTTTGCCTTATATCTCAACACTCAGTTGGTATTTTTTCATACTTCTTTCTGATTATGAATGAGTATGACCACACCTTTAACCCAAACATACTTATAGGTCAATATGACCTAATTTCATGGTTCAGTGATTTTGCTTTATATCTCAACACTGAATGGGTATATGATCATTTTTCTTTCACATTATGAGTAAGTATCACTAGACCTTTGACCCTGCAATACTTATAGGTCAGTGTGACCTTTTTTCACGGTTCAGTGATTTTGCCTTGTGTCTTGGCACTCAGTTCCCATTGGTATATGAACACACTTCTTTCACAATATGAGTGAGACCTTTAAATCTTAGGTAGTTATAGTTAACTTTCATGGTTGTGATTTTGCCTTATTGCATCAAGGCAAAAAGATGTGAGCATAATGCTTTGGGTTACTGGTCGGTTTTGGCCTTATGCTTGACAAAGGTCAGAAGCAGTCGAGCACGCTGTCCTGCGACAGCTCTTATTAACCAGGCGTTTTATAGCGTATTAAGTTGGATAAATCTTCTTTTCGGATGAGACATTATTTAAAACCGATATACCTTCTTTCTCGATATGACCTTAGCTATCGAGTGGGATACAAAACGCCCATTAGACTAACAAGACCGCCCTACTGAAATGATCTCACAACAACACTTTGAAACATACGTCTATGTGAACAAAACCAGTGACCTGTTTATCAACTTCAAACATCTGTTGTCCTCTCGGGGCATGATTGACATAGTAATAATATGTATTCAATACTTTTTTTCATATAGGATTACCAAAACATAGAAAATAGAGTCCACATTTCGGCAGATGGCGCTGTGTCTGAAGCATTGGATATGGTTGGTTCTCGTTGTGGAGTTTAATCTCACAGGTGAGCGGTTTCTATCATAATGTAATTACGTGAACGTGGCTATGGAAATTCCATAGGACAGCGACGTTGCCGTATTTGCCCATAATTTTGCTAAAAAAATGAGGTAGATCTCGTTTCTAATTGTTTGTTTGAATGGTCGCTTTTACTTCCTAGTCAACAGCTATGACCATGCCCTTGATACTTCTAGAACATATTCAAAGTTATATTTGTGGTTTGGGCATTAATAAAATGGGTGTGTTAGCATGATTGTTAAACCAGTTTAAACCAGCTGGCTGATCTAGTCGCATCAATTATCAACATTCGTCATACCCAATAAAGAGAATCGATTTATAGGAAAAATTCTATTAAAGGATATGTTTTAACCGTAGGACAGGTATGAAAGATCTTTTCCTTTTATTTATTTATTTTTTTTTTTTTTTTTCGATTTCTTCTCATTCAAAAAGAACACATTTTATTATATTATACTGAGTGCAGTACCGTCTTATGATCATGTCTGATCGTAGATTATGCATTTATCACAAAACTGGCTTTAAATGAGCGTTTGTGGCAATTAGTTCAAAGTTTGGTTGCATGTCATTTCCACCATCCGAATCAGCTGTTTAAAGCTATATGTTAACTTAACACTCATCAATATATTCTGGGGTATAGCCCGTATATAGTGGTGTGCGCTGGTTGAGTGATATAGGGGGATAGACCCAAGCGTTGGTGTGATTGTACTATACAAGATGGTAGCTACTCCGATGTTTGGACGTTGTGATCTAACTGTTATACTGTAGCATGCTGCAATCAGATTTGCCCATAAGGAAGACAAGCATTTGATTTGCATCGTATTTCTTTAAAAATCACTCTTAGTTAGTATTTAACGTTGGATAATACTACAGTACGACATTTAAATAAAGGAAGTGTTTTCAAAGTACGGTCAGTATTTACAATGATTATAAACATTTGTAACTAGTTTGGAAAATGGTTTCTACATGTAAAATAATGTTGGGCGTAGTTTATAGTATAGTACGATGTCTGGAGTATTCACATTTCTGTCTGTTCAAAAAGGCGTGACTTCATTTTTTTTTCAAAATCCATTTCTCTCTATCTGATGTAAATGTTTAAGAAAACTACTGGAGTGTGATCATCGTAATAAGTTTATGAAAAAAGAAGGAAACAAAGTGTATCGGTCATATTTTAAGATATATTGACACAAAATAATAAGAAACGGTCACTGACCAGCATGCACATTCGCTCGATTTAAATCGTGATCAATAGGATAGTTCAGGCCTCTAGCCAGCAATGATGTAGCTAAAAAGCATGTCGTTTTACAGTGTCTTGCTCGTTAAAAAGGTTAAGGAAGGCGTGTTTTTTCGCGACGGGGCACTGTAGTTTTCCTGCATCCTTGCATGTTGATTCATACGGAGGCGGGAGTTGGGTTACAGAATATAAGTGTCAGGTTTCATTTTGTTCAAGGACATACATTACATGCAAAGGTATGCACACATTTTATTACTCGTGACTGCCAATAGCACAAATAACAAGGAAAATATCTGCATGTAGAGCTCTACTTTCCCATCTGGCTTATTTACCGGTATCACCATCATGGTAACTTGCGGTACTTACCTTGTGGGGTGCTAATCTTAACCGGGATGATACAAATGGCCTATCTTTGGGCTTCGGTGAATCTGCGTATCAGTAAGGTTGCACTGTAAAATCGACGCCGTCTTGGTCAACAGCTAACGTCTTGACATGACCATAACTGTTCACTGGGACGTAAGCAGTAGCTCAAACAAAGAACATGACTGCTTTTCACAATTAAACGCAAGTCTGCTTCGAGGGACGTTCGCTTAAAAAAATGTGTTACGAGGCCTTTACAATACAAAAACTTGTTGACAGCAAGAAAGAAGCAAAGACGCATAAGAACCCACGCTTAGCCTTTGGGTGGGGTAAAACGTTTTATCGTACTTTTGAATTCTTTGATGAATCTGGAATGGGGTATTGCTCGGTTGAACAGTTAGTAGGTTGATTGTGGAGAATATATAGTCATGTTATTAGTGCTCTGATCGTGCCACTACTTTTTCATATTTGATGGATCTGGAATCAGGTACTTGGTATATCTCTGTTGAACAATTTGGTTCATGGTTGTGTAGGAAATTAAGGTACCCTGTTCGTACTAGTACTTAGAATGTCGAATCCACCAATACTCACTATTTTCATATTAATTTTGTCATATTTTTCTTTATCCAAATATCTTCATTATGTAAATATGTTCATTCATTTTAATCTCGTGGTAGATCTTTAACATTGGTATGTTACGACCACAGTTTTCCTGCCTCAGGTCTAAGGAGATCCATGATGCGTAAGTTACACGCATCGGTTATACCAGATTGCGTTAAAATCGAATGATTTATTTTTTTCTATAATTATAGTACAGCACCAAACTCCATGTAATTTGGATTCCACAAAATGAATTCATTGGTATTCGTCCTTAACATTTTTTTCGGTCCCTTCTCTAATATAATGCCGTGTGCGATTTGTAGCTTCCGGAAGTGGAAGTGAAATAATTCTGTTCGATTAACGTCTTCTGAAACCAGAAGAGGCCTCTTCCGTCAAATCGAACAGGGGTCTTCTGGTTCTAGAAGCTCTTCTGCCTCTTCCGAATTTTGAGTGGAAGACGGAAGACGGAAGAGGTCACGTGACCGCGTTCTTGTCAACAACAATGGCTGTCTCTGCAGCTGGGCCGACTTTCAACGACTTTCACTAGCTCTTGCGAAATGTATGCTTCATATACATTTTACTAAAAGGATTAAGTGAAAGAAAAAGACATGTTTTCATCCTTAATTTCTTTCATATCTTGTTTACAGAATCGATTGTTTTGATTTAAGAATTATCATGGAGGCCGCCATTGCGATTTCCTCCTGTTTGAAGAGCTACTCTATCGTTTACTGTTCGATTTGTTTTTGGTCTTCTGTCTTCTTTGGTATCTTCCGTCACGTGATATTCTGCTTCCAGAAGTGTCTAAATCGCACCCGGCATAAGTGTAGGTACCTGTTTGAACCGCATAAAGTAAAAACACCTACACTGCGCTAGAACCGCCTCAAACCAGTTATATCTAGAGAAACTGAAAAAGAACCCATTTTCATATCAATAACATATATAATAATATTATATAAATAGTATTGCAAAATATCATTATGTAACATTTTTAAATGTAAAATCACTGAATGTTATAAAACAGTTGATACCCGTTTAGAACAGATGTTAAACTTGAGTAATATGGAGAACTAGATCTAAATAGTATCAGACGCAACGTAAGTGCAGGTTGCACCAAAATGTAACTGATTTATTAGTTGCGGTTAAACGACCCGAGTCAGCAAAATTTCAGTCATGTCGGGACGAAGCCACCGCTTCCTGTGTGCTAACCAGTCTCTTGCTGAAAGACACGACCTGGTACAAACTAACAATGATCGAACCCCCGACCTCTCTTTCCGTAGTCTGATAATCTTCTTTACATAATTGCCTGTGAAATAACAAAAATATTCTGTAATTTTCATCAGGAAAACATGTCCGTGTAATGTATACCCCCTTGAACCCCACTTTTATATAGCAAAATTGGGGTATGAAGGGGTATACCTATTTTTCTTATTTTTTGCTCTAAAACATAGATTGTGGGTACTCGTTAGAACCGCCTCGCCGAGGCGGATCTAACGTGTACCCACAACCTATGTTTTGAGCAAAAATAAGAAAAATATCAAAATTTTTCTGCTGAAAATTTTCAATTTTTAAAGCTAAAAAAATCTCTGTTTATTTCATGGGCATGTTTTCGTTATGCAGCAGAGGTGGCCGCCAAAGAGGACTACCAGACTTTACAAGAAGGGACAGTTATAGCCCTAGGGTGTCTCGGTGGAGCCTTAGCCGTTGCCCTGATTCTTGGTTTAACATGCTTCCTAATTAGGTATGTACCAAAATTTGTTTGTTTGACTTGATGCTTTACGTCCCAGTCAACAGCAATGGTCATGTCGGGACGTTGCCTCCATTTTATGGGACTTTATTTAACCCAACATTAGGATATAACCACCCGACTAAGCCAATAAGGATTGTCTTGAAACTTAGCCAGATAAGGTCATGTCGAGATGTCCAATAATCCTAGCCACACTCAGCCACCCAAAGATAGTTTCCATCTTCTAGATTCACATTTGTTTTAACTGACGACCGCTCCTCTTGAATGTGCAGAAGAGGGAGGATTGCCCCCAAAATATTTTCCGATTATCATACTGTATCTTCATGAAAATAAGGTGTTGTATGTGGAGGTAGTGGATCGGCTCTGTTTAGTATACGAGTCGGGCGCGCTATGGACCGAGCTACTGCGCCCGGTTTGCCTGCATTGATTTTGACAGGTTCGGAGACAAGGATTAGGTACGGCTAAGCCGAACTTAGTCGGTAACTGAGCCTGTCCGTGAGAAAACCAACAGTTTGGGTTTCCGACCAGGTCCAACATAAACCAGCCTGTACAGTCACAGAAGATGGTTAGAGGCTGGAAATTTTGGATTTAGAAAGAAGAGGAATTGTACTATCCGTGTAGCGAAAACAAAGGCGCTGATCAGCTTCGCAGTTACTGCGAAGCTGATCTGCGCCTTTGTTTTCGCCTATGCAGATTGTTGGTTTTCCCATGCGACGGCTCAACTATTCTTTCAATGTCAGCGTTGTATGTCATATTTATACACAAAAAATAACACAATAGATTGTTTTAATAATGGTACGTCTGACCCTCGTATAATCGGTTCATTCTTTAGAATTTCGCTGGTGGCTCATTTAATTCTCTCACATAGCATTATATCATTTAAAGCAGTTTAATATTCACTCAACCATTTACAGCTGTCCTTGCGTTGACAGCCTTGAAAAGATCAGATTTAAACTTTCATGCAAGTTTTTCATATGTCAAAATTTTAATATGTTGTCAAAATATGACTCATTGCTGGAATATATTAAAACAGTGTGTCCTTCAAGTTTGTAACTTTAAAATGACTTAAGATCAAAATTATATAATAAACACCAGTGCTGTATTTTTATACGTCGATCATATAGGACGTTTCTCAGTCCAGGAAATTATCAGTTTGATCAGTCTTAATGTGTGGATCCCGAGTGTCGCAGCAAATGAGCCACCACATGGGAAAACCAACAATCTGCATAGGCGAAAACAAAGGCGCAGATCAGCTTCGCAGTAACCGCGAAGCTGATCAGCGCCTTTGTTTTCGTCACTCGGATAGTACAATTCCTCTTCTACTTAAATCCGAAATTTCAAGCTTCTAGCTCTTTTCTGTGCTTGTACAGGTCGGTTTGTGTCGGACCTGTTCGGAAACCACATTGTTGGTTTTCCCACGAGGCGGCTCAAATATCACGTGGCTAAATCGTAGTTCTACATTTCGGTCGGCTCTTTCAACTTTTTCAGAAAGTACCGTAGGAGACAATTTCTACAACAAAAGAAACACAAACAGCAAAATCTAGTTCAATTATACGATATCTCGAAGGATATCAGCGAATCTGCAAAGTCTCCAGAAACACCATCATCATCACGGTCATCATCACGTTCTGCCGAAATGACGTTATATCAAAACGGTCCTATACCGTTACACAATGACCCGATACCGACCCGTGGTGCTAGTGTTCAGAATTACAGCCAGTGGATAGGCAACCAGCCACAGCAGTCCCCGGTGCTATACAGTAAGAGGGTACACGAGGTTCACCCATCAGACCGTCACCTGGTTACCCAGCGTGTTCTGACAGTCCCACACACTAGCAGAACTGTTGTCACACAGAAACCGAAGGTATGTCGTTAGTTTTCCTTTCTTATTTAAAAGCACTCATTCCATTCGAAACCTCAAAACTTATTAGATACGATTTTGGGAATGTACACGGGTCGGGGTATTGTGGTGTGGGCTGAGGGGTCAAACGAGGCAGGGAAGAGGTGCTTATATGGAGAAAAGTGGTATGGTTCTTCCCCTTGTCCCGGCTTCCTTTAGTAACTTTCATCAATGTTATATATCCGTTGAGTAGTATACGGGGCTCTTTAGCTCCTCGTAGAATGACGTCACAACACTACATATTTTGAATTACATGTATTCTTTAATGTTCGTGATGTCATTGGTTTGAATTATGAACGCACATACTTTCTGTTGCAGTATATCGTGCGCCAAAATCGAACGACTTCTGCTCCTCCCCCACTAAACCGACAAAGGTACATCTCACAAGACCGGTATGGCTACACGAACTCCCATTTTCTACCAGTACGTGCATACGTCCCCGCCACCAGGACACACCTCACCAAACAATACATCACGCAGCCCCAATTTCGGCAAGAGATCATTCGGCCGCCTCCGGTCCAAGAGATCTATCGTCCCCCACGTGTTCAAGAAATCTACCGGCCTCCGCCTGTCACAGAAGTGTATCGAACTGTTCAAGAAGAGGTTCGGCCTCCAGCGGTGCAATACCTTGAGACAGTAAAGACGCAATCGCCAAGACAAATACAAATGACGCATAATCTAGAAGCGGAGAGCACTTTCCACATAAAACTTGATACGCATACTATGAATTATACGAAAGAAAAACTTGGTGGTAAGTTTAATTTATTCAGTTTATTCAGTTTAAAAGAGATCCACGTGTTTCTATGAATAGTAATGCAAGTAGCAATTAGAAATTCTAAAACTTGTTCAAGATGCTTCGATTCATACGACTCCTTTGCTTTGCGCCAACAATCCTACCATGTAGATTGAATTCATCGAGTTTGGCTAAAATTGTCTGTAGAGTATGCTTTCTTCAGTGGGTGATGGCACCGAACTGCATAACTAATTGAATAATTCTTTAAAGGTTCCTTTATCTCGTTCATTTTTAATTATTTCAAAAGGACAAAGATTCCTGCTTCCCGTTGGACTTGTGTATCTCTTCCATTATTTTCCAAGGTTCCACCGGTAATATCCTAGACAGCAGTGGTAGCTACTACAGAGAGAGGACATATTCGAACCCCGACTACCAGGTCATCTCTACCAGGTCCTCTACATATAGACCGACTGTACTGGAGGGGCACTATGAGGTCCAACAAGATGGAGAGAATGGGCTGGGTTGGAGAGTGGTTAGGGGGAGCACAGAAGCAGGTAATAATCCTTAAACCATTCTAGAAAGATCTGAGGAGACTCATCTCGCATATAACATGTATATAATGTTGACGCATTGAATGTATACACAGTAATCTTGTCTTCTAGACAGTCGGTTGAACGGTGTGATAATAGGCGAATCCGGTCAGTGCTGGCAGGTGGCGACTATGAATTACCAACACCGAGTTCAGCTTACAATGGCCCAAAATATCATAAGTTAAAAAACCATTACTTTAATAACAACTAATCTTCGGAAACCGATTATTTATCAGTCATTCTTGCTGTCACATTGAAAACAAACTATCGTCGTTTTGCACGATCAGAACAACGGGTCAATATATTTCGGTACATCATATACGAGTACTCTTAGATACAGGCGATGCGATGGCGATGCGTTCGTTTTATTTATATTTGTTTGTCTTTGTCCTCTAACGTAAGCATTTATTTCTTGATGTAAAGTGGTCTTGCCCTCTGAGTGATTGTTGAATTATTCTATTTCAGATTCATATAGAGTGTCCGGACAGTGGTGAGTTTCGAGCTTAAAATGCTACTATCGGAATATTAAGATTACCACGACAGCACGATAACATGTAGCTTTAATGTTGTTGGGTAGCAATTACAAACACAATTGCATGAGTCTGCTCTGAATGGAAATATTTTCAGGCGTTCAATTTACAGTTTGTTACTGTGATGGTATTCGATCTGTACATGTTAGACAAAGTCGCCCAAATGGTCTGGCTTTTACTTAAAGCAGTGTTTTCATTCAGTTTTAGACCAGCGTCTTTTCAAGATTATTTCAGCTCATGAGACGGACAACGTAGTAGGTGGGACGAAAAGGGGAGTATGCCCAAGAAGAAAAAAAAAAAAAAAAAAAACATCTGGCATACTTGCCTTGTTCACGTGCTCACGCTGGACACTGGTGAGACACGGATCGAACAATTAAGAACGGTAACCATGAAAGCAGCGATCTTAACGACTCGGCCATGAGGCTAACACTAAAAGCAACTGTGTCATTTGAACAGGTTTGTTAGTACGGTGTTAGATATTCATATCGGCGTAGCCTCTTATTCTTTAAATCTTTATTCCAGGACCGGTCAAGACACTGAAATGAAGGTAAGGCCGGGTGTTTTTCGAGCCTAACACGTGACCCAGACTAACTAACCCTCGCTTGTTTCGTCCTGCTAGAGATGTGTACTTAGATGCCATGCATTTTACCAGTGGACATTTATAAACGAGAATCGCATGTAGACTTTATATCATAAAGAATACTCCAATCTTACGTGTTAATCCCTTGTACTAATGTTGATATAATTCTTACCCATGTATCTTTGCATTTTATACCCACTAATGTTAATAAATACGCCTCTTCGTGACGTTAATAATAACGTGGTATATGCACTCGGCGCACTGCTTAGCATAACTGAAACTTTTGGTTTGTCATGATTTGTTTATATCAGCCTCGTGCAAAATAATTCTTTAAAATAAATATTATCACATATCTTATCACTTAAATCTTTCTTCAGTTTACAAACCAAAGAAAGAAGGGAAAAATTCAGTAAATATTTAAAATTGGAGACGTTTTAAACAGTGTAACAAGAACAAGGGAGACAACCCAAAAACAATTCTTTGTAAACAAATCTTGATAGAGGGATTTAGACATGACGTATATGATGCAGTTTAATTACTATTTGTCAGTGTTATGGTAAAAATAAATTACATCAGGAAAACATGTCCGTGAAATGTATACCCCCTTAAACCCCACTTTTATATATAGTAAAACTGGGGTTTGCAGGGGTATACCTATTTTTCTTATTTTTGCTCCAAAACATAGATTGTGGGTACTCGTTAGAAACGCCTCGGCGAGGCGGTTCTAACGTGTACCCACAATCTATGTTTTGAGCAAAAATAAGAATTTTTTTTTAAAAAAAAATCTAATGGAAAATTTCCAATTTTCACAACATAAGAAAAATTTATATTACATGGGCGTGTTTTCGTAATGAAAAACCCTAATGTAATAACTAGAATATGCCATGACAGAGCTGTCCACAGCAAATTCAAAGGCGCCAAATCGTGTATATGACAATGTTGTATGTCAAGTTGAGGCTAACCTTACATGTATTATCTACTGTTGCATGTATTTCGTTTCATTAAATCTGTTTATAAACAGTTTTATTCTGTCATATTTTGTTAGCTTTCTTCGCCAGTTCCTAGAAATACAGTAGATAAACACCCCAACTCTGATTTGCTGTTAGTTTTGTCGTGTTCATATAATCCATTGTTTTGTTTGCTTAAATTGCATTAACAACGCTACTTGCTAAAATGATTTCATTTGAAACAATGTTTTAAATTCTATGATAAATAGTTTCACCAGAATCGTATTAAATCATTACATGAATATGCTTTCGCAGGATGCTAAATACAGCGCATTTTCGTAGGCAGTATCCGACATTAAAAAAAAATGCCGACATTTCCTACGGTAAAGTAGGCAATGATCAGGAAATGGCGCAACCAGAGAGAAATTATAACGTAGCTATAGGAAAGAATGACACTCTATCATGGAAACTTGTACAATCTTACCAAGAATTTGTGTATACAATGTACTCTGAAAATTGTTGATTTTTCGGCTGGATAAAACAGAGATCTAAATCACGGACTTCAAAGTATAAAACTGATATATCCCTTCCTTATGGTAATGCTTTGTCGGGATGGAATCATATGTGCCGCCTCGTGGGAAAACTAACAATGTGGTTCCCGAACAGGTCTGACACAAACCGACATGTACAAGCACAGAAGCAGGCTAGAGCCTTGAAATTTCGGGTTTAGGAAGAAGAGGGACTGTACCATCCGTGTAGCGAAAACAAAGACGCTGATCAGCTTCGCAGTTACCGCGAAGCTGATCTACGCCTTGGTTTTTTGGCCTATGCAGATTGTTGGTTTTCCCATGTGGCGGCTCATTATTATGTCGTATATGGTTAACGTGTTTATACATGCATGTGTCTGTGACATTCTTTGTACTTACTGTTTATGCAGACTTTCTCCAGGTTCCTCTATAACGTTGCAGTGGTAATGTCACTCGCCTTGTAAACCAGGGGTCGCAGGTTCGATCCCGGGCTTCTCCAGTCCGTCGGATGGAACTATAAACAGAGGTCCCGTCTCCATATAACCTTAGCTGTTGGTGGGACGTTAAACCCCAATCAATATGACCTTAGCTGTTGGTGGGACGTTAAACCCCAATCAATCAAATCCTCTATAACGTGTTTGCAGACACAGACAGCTGACTTCGGCGAAAACGGTATCCCGGATGACGACGCGGTCTTCATACAGCAAGAACCCCCACCTACAGCTATGGAAGTCTCGGACAAAACTGAAACCGTGCAGACCCGCACTTATGAGGAGGTTGTGATCGTAGATTACGTTGAAGACAGCCAGCAAAAGAACGTCTCGCCGCTATCCACGAGTACTCCGAGATTTACCGAGAGGTCACCGATTGATGACGTTTTGACGGGGGAGTCCTCGGGATCCTCGTCTGATTCGGAGTCGGATAGTGAGAATAGGAGGCAAAGAAATCCGAGTTCAGATAAATAAGTATGGACGAGGCTTTTGCGAGCACTTGGAGGGCTATTGGACTTTTTGAGGTTATAAAAAATGTTCATGCTCAGCTCATCTCAGACTGAATTTAACCTTCTCATCAATTCCGAATGAGGCCAACTTAAAGTTTGCTGAAATTCCATGTTTAGATAACCATGTCGTTTATCATGCTGATAAATGTTAAAATGCCATCGAATGCTTGCATTTTGATATATGCTTATATGGGCGGGATGTATTTCATGCTTAGTTGAGTTGAGCAGGAAAACAATTTTTTAACATCTGCCAGGTTAGCTAAAATCGACTAAAGCAATAGGTCAATAACCACCAATGTTATTTCATCATTTATGAGTCGGATACTTCAGTCTCTGCTGAGTTGAGCAAGAAACATTTATAGCCCCGTTTGTGAATCTCGGCTTCGAATAAAAAACTCTACAAGATTTAATCGACTTGAAATGTTCGGATTAATTGTTTTCAGTTTAGGTATGTTATATTTTACATGTATATTATTTCATAAATTATTATATGTAATAAATATATTTATGCAATTGCAAGATGTCTGAAGTTGTCTTGATCAGTCCAAGCTATTGCTATTGATAATCTGAATCATTACGAAAACGCGCCATATTGGCGGTTCATTTCGAAAACATGTCCATGCAATATTATAATAGTAAATATACAGATTTTTAAGTTGTAAAAAAGGAAAATTTTCAGTAGAATTTTTTTGATATTTTTGCTCAAAACATAGATTGTGGGTACACGTTAGAACGGCCTCGTCGAGGCGGTTCTAACGAGTACCCACAATCTATGTTTTGGCGCAAAAATAAGAAAAATAGGTATACCCCTGCAAACCCCAGTTTTTCTATATAAAAGTGGGGTTTAAGGGTTTATACATTTCACAAACATGTTTCCTGTAAAAGTTTACGCCCACCAGCTGATCGTTCCATGGCGGTACATGTACTTGTTTTATTTATTTATTTATTTTTTTTTTTGTCGAATGCTTTGTGGGGTTTGTGCCCTTTGTGTGTGTATTCACATAATAAGTTCACCTTTAGGGAAATAGTTGCTCACTCACCTTACGATATGTCCTCTTTGTATCAGTTAGTTTCTTTTGTTTTTAGGGTGATACTGTCTGGTCATTGCTTCATTTCACTCGTTTTGTCTTGTATGTTGGTTAGAAAAATGAGTGATATTAATAATGCGATCAGTTGAAAATTATGAGTGAGCAAAACATGCAGAGACCGACAAAGGCACAGCGAAATTCCCGCTCCGAAATGAAGGTAAGAAAAGGGCAAAATAATGAGCATCGACACAATGAGTACAACCGGCCATCCGGGTGACCAGTTCTGTCCCAAAAGGTTCAGCATTCAGTTTCCCGTTTGAGCCATATATGACAAATGGACTTGCCCATCATTTTACTTTGAATGAGTCCACTTTCATTTTAAACGACATGCAGGAGTAATTTTGAATTTTTATTCCACTTTTCATTGAAATTCCTCTAAGCAAACAGAATAGCCCCAGATGGGACCCCGCGTTCTGCGGCGTCACATCTGGGACTAGACTGGCTATATCTCATAATTAGGAAGCTATGCATATACGAGTTAAACTGAACTTAATAGTAAAGGCAAAAGAACGAAGAAAATAATGCTACTGTGCTCGCAAACTAGAACTACTAATTTCCAGACGGTCACAAAGAGTCAGATAATGTGTTTGAACCTATATTTTAATGAAATTGTGTCATTCCTTATGATCTTTATAAAAATGTTGAACGATACCTTTTGCTTTTCTTACTTTGTTCGGAGTTGGGTTCAGGTGTACATATTAAAATTAAAAAGGTACAAGTAGGCAAAGATCAGAAAAATGTGCAATCAGAAAAAGATTCCCACTCCCAAAACCGAGGTGGGAAAAAACCAACAACCAGGTACTGATACCAAGAAAACATTTCGTAAGCCGAATAAGCAGCTATTTTCCCAAGTTGAATAAACCGATTTCGGCCCACTGAGACAATTTCATCTTTTTGAATTAAGGACTTATGAGTGGTCACTGTATATACCTCCCAGCAGACATTTGACGTCGGTTGGACGTCAGATAGACGTCAGACTCCGACGTCATAATGACGTTGGATTTAGGTTGATTTTGAAAGTTTGTTTGACGTCAAAAACAGACGTCATTCTGACGTCAAAAACAGACGTCATTCTGACGTCAAAAACAGACGTCATTCTGACGTCAGAAAAACAACGTTGGTTTGATGTCTCAAATGTGACGTCGTTATGACGTTGGGGTTAGGTTGATTTTGAAAGTTTGTTTGACGTCAAAAACAGACGTAAATCTGACGTGCTAAAACCGATATCGTAAATGTAATTATAATTAACATTCTGAAATCCTGAAGTGGATTCAGAAGTGCAGTGATGCACTATTGTTATTCCCTTTCACTCCTTTGATAGAGTTATTCGGGATAAACAAAATGTTTAAGATGTTAAATCACTCTAGATCTGATGTTGGTATATCTTATTTATGTCAAATTTTATTGCTATATGGTGCTAAAACAAATAAGACATTAGTGTAAATAATAAGACTATTGTGAACAATCAATAATTTAAAATGGTGAAATAAGTATTAAAATATACAAATTTCATTTTCGTCTTAATAGAAGGTTTTATAATTTAGTGAAAGACTTTATTTTGATTAACAAATAATTATTTTTTTCTAAATTAAGCATGGTGGGCGAAATATGTGATTTCCGATACGAGACCTAGATATGACTTTTTTAAAAGTGGCAATGTTGAAATTATTATTTGAATTTGATTTTGTTACATAATGTGCGCAAGAAATTATGTCAGTTCAAGGGCAGCTAACTCTGTCGACATATGACGTTAGACTTACGTTTGAATCCGGCGTCATTTCGACGTCATATCAATACGTCCACTGACGTCAGGACTGGACGTCAGGTGGACGTTGATTATTGGTTTTATTATATACCTACCAAAAATAACCATTGATACTACCCATTTTCCGAGACAAAAATACGGAATCTTGTATCACCACACTGTCCTGATACGATTCCGTATCACCATCCTCCATTTTTTACCCTACAATATAAAATCCAGCACCTAAAGCCGGCATCTAAATCTGAATGACAACCAGAGTAATTTCTATTTTAATTTATAAAACAACAACTGTTTCAGAAGTTAAAGAGGTTCGCTTGTCATCAAAGCAACATAATTAACAAAAAAATAACGACTTTTCTAGCTTTGACGTAAGAACTGGCACAATGTTACGTCATCAAAGATTTGACGCAACGTCGTATGGTACGTCGTCATAATGTCGCAAATTTACGATTTGAATTCTTGTGGCTGATTACTTTTGTAGGTATAAAATAAACGCGTTATTACTTCAGTAACTTGATCTGATGGGTCAAATCACGTCTCGTAGCTGCGCCTGGAAAGACCGAATCACGCTCGTCTCCGACTAGCGTGATCTGGTCTTTCCTGGCGCAGCTACTCGACGTGATCCGACCCATCAGATCAAGTTACTGAAGTAATAATGAGTATGTATGACGTCGTGACCAAAATACAACCAATATCCGACGTCAAGTTGACGTCAGATGCCTGCTGGGGACGCGTTTTTCGTATATGTCGTCAGAGTTAGCTGCCCTTAAACTGACATAATTTCTTACACATATTATGTAATAATATCAAATTAAAATTGCCACTTAAAAGTCATATCTGAGTCTCGTATGGGAAATCCCATATTTCGCCCTCATGCTTAATTAATGTAGAAAAAAATGATTATTTATTAATCAAAATAAAGTCTTTCACTAAATTATCAAACTTTCAATTAAGATGAAAATAAAATTTGTATATTTTAATATTTATTTCACCATTTTAAATAATTGTTTGTTCAGAATAATCTTATTTCTCACACTAACGTCTTATTGGTTTTAGCACCATAAAAGAAATAAAATTTTGCTTAAATAAGATGTATCAACATCAGGCTGAATTAATATCTTGAACATTGTGTATGTCCCGAAAAACTCTATCAAAGGAGTGAAACCTAAAACCTCCTTCCGGTTGAGCCTTCGGGAGCTCCCGGAACAACAAACCCACAAAAAACAACCTCCTATAGTACTGGTCTCGCCCAGGAAAAAAAAAAGAAAAAAGGAGTGAAAGGGACTATCAAAAGTGCATCACTGCTCTTCTGAATCCACTGTTATTCAAAAATGCGAAAAAATATACATCTTAAACTATTTATATGACACTAATTCAAACGTCGGTTTTAGGACGTCAGATTGACGTCAGCTTTCAGACGTTAAACCGACGTTGGCTTTAGCACGTCAGACTGACGTCTAATTTTGACAACAAACAAACTTTCAAAATCAACCTTACTCCAACGTTATTATGACGTTGGAGTCTGACGTCAAACTGACGTCCAACGGACGTCAAATGTCTGCTGGAAGTAACATAGAAAAAAAAAGAAAAAAGAAAGAAAGAAAGCAAAAGAAACACACGAAACGAATGATCTGATTTTTACCCAAAGTGAAGTTTCATTAATTTGCACACCACACATGGTCAGAAGTATGAAAAACACAAGGTCTAAATCACGTCTTGATTACGACGTCTAACTGACGAACTAGTTGGACGTCAAAACAACGTCCAATCCAGACGTCCAAAAGACGTCAGGAACTGACGTCCAACGGACGTCAAATGTCTGCTGGAAGTAACATAGAAAAAAAGAAAAAAGAAAGAAAGAAAGCAAAAGAAACACACGAAACGAATGATCTGATTTTTACCCAAAGTGAAGTTTCATTAATTTGCACACCACACATGGTCAGAAGTATGAAAAACACAAGGTCTAAATCACGTCTTGATTACGACGTCTAAGTGACGAACTAGTTGGACGTCAAAACAACGTCCAATCCAGACGTCCAAAAGACGTCAGGAAATGACGTCTGATAGACGTTGGAAATTGGTTATATGACGTCGCGACCAAAATATAACCAATATCTGACGTCGAACAGACGTCAGGTGCCTGCTGGGCTAATTGAAGATTTACCTGTATAAAAAAGCATTGTTTATTTTGTCAACAATGCTACATTCTTTAGCATGGGACTATTGAATATGTTGCAAATACATGGATTTGTGTATGCATGATTGTGGAATGAGTGTTCAGCTCAGAGCAAGTGAGTCATTTTTCAGTTACTTCCGGGTTGAAATCGTTTGACCCATTTTTCTTAGCTTTTTGAAAAAAATAAGACAGATTTTTCGATGTAGTCCTTGACTTCAATCATATAAGAACCTGAAACAAAAGGCATGTCATCTTTCAGCAAACAATAAGCGCACAAGAGCCGCCCCAAGTTACCCACTTTCAGAATTTTCCAGAAAAATATGTTTACACTAACTTTTCAGAGAGAAATACATTTCCATGACCCCAAAATAAGACGTTATTTGTCAGATTATGTATCCTAGACATTTAGGCTTTGCGTAATTTTTATTCAAATGCATTCCATTTTCCAGGAAATGGGTCCCACGAAAACCAGTTACATTTCCAATTTTACACCAAGCTTTTTTAAAATAATAACTATATTGAGTCATTCCTAGAATCAGTGACGTCTATTAGCAATAAATACACATCATCATTTGGTCGACAGATTCAAGAAAACAGTATATTCTGTTTTACATACCCCACCCACTCATGTCAATATTGATAAATCCTTAAGTATTAATTGTAAATTTACAAGTTTATTTCACTGTACAGTCAGGTTTACATGGTAAACAACAAGAGACTATTATATGAGCATGACAATGCATGAGAAAACCAACAATTTGCATAGGCGAAAACAAAGACGCAGATCAGCTTCGCGGTGACCGTGAAGCTGATCAGCGCCTTTGTTTTCGCTACAAGGATAGTACACTTCCTCTTCTTCTTAAATCCGAAATTTCAAGCTTCTAGCTTTATTGTGTGACTGTACAGCCTGGTTTGTGTCAGACCTGGTTGTAACCCAAATTGTTGGTTTTCTCATTCACAGGCTCATATAGATAAATACATTGGTCATAGAGCCGCGTCATGAGAAAACCGGACTTTTGCCAATGCGAAAACGAAGGCGCAGCTCAGCTGATCAGCGCCTTTGTTTTCGCTACACGGATAATACGATTTCTCTTCTTCCTAAATCCGAAATTTTAAGCTTCTAGCCACCTTCCGTTTCTGCACAGGCCGGTGAGTGTCCGACCTGGTCGGAAACCCCGAAGACCGGTTTTCTCACGTCGCGGCTCAATTTATATACAATTTATATAGTTAGACGAGAAACAGAGGAGAGATATTCAGGGGATATGCCAGTGTCCCTGTATGCCCGGGTCCCCTGTCCACCATTTGATCCAACCGTCAAGACTTGAATCCATGTAGATAAACTTGTTTGGCCATTTACGGGTAGCCAATAGGTATGTACCATCCGGATGAAACTGGATTACTTTCCACTGCGCCTCGTGCATATCGGTCGGCTTGCCCTGGATACCCCTGACTTTCCCAGTCTGATCTTCCATATAAATATACCAGTCCGGCCATTTCGCGCTCTTGATGTAATATTGGTTGTTGACGTAATTTTTGACTTCGAATATAAATCGGCCTTGATCGTCCAGGGTCCTCGTTCCCAGCAGATACGCCGCGCTACTACTTGACATATACATGTACCAGTTTCTCCACCTATCGGGTCTGAATGAATATCTTTTACCGTTGAGATAATCGTGTCGTTGATATGCTACCCCCTTCTTTTTATAAAAATTATACGTTTGCGGCAAATTAAACGGATTGAAATATGCCATGAAGATGGCTTTTGAATAGGTTGGATTCACTATGAGTCTCTCAAGAAAGTCTTTGTCATTGTCGTCCTCGGATTCGATGACCCTTTTAATTGCAGCAGCCGTAAAGTCACTGGTTCCTGATGCTTTGATCAAGCCATACATTTGCCACAGAACAGAGGTCCTCAGCACGGCAAGTATCGAGTACAGTTGCAGATATTCTATCGCTCGCTGAGCCTGCTCGGGTTCAGTAGTTGTACTATATTGTTCAATTTTGTTCGACAGCTTGCCGAGGAATTCCACGCCGCTATAGACCGGCACGTTTGCTGCTAGTGCGGCAATTTCGTGTGGCATGATTTCAGGATCACCTTCCGCAGCTGCGAGATACGCATGAGACGCATCGTATACCCTCCTTGTTCCTTCGACTTCATCCCTCAGCTCCGCATCTTCGTACGCATTCAATGCTTTTTTCATCTCTCTTTCTACCACTGACCCAACGTCCTCTTGCCCCGCTCCCGCTATGGCCCCAAATATCGCCCCTATCAGCGAAAACGCGGTGCCGATGATTGGTCCTCCCACTGGTATTAACGGGACGACCGCCGAAACCATGTCAATCGTTCCCGTGACGATCTCGACAGGATCGTCGCTAACGATGGACGCCACCGCGTCGCCTATTCCCTCAACTGCTGACGCCAGTTTATCTGCTTCAGAGTCTAGGTAATTGGAAATCTGGTCAACTTTTTGTATTAACATTTTTCCCGGCGGATGTCATAGAAGTTTTGATCTTCTGAAGTTTTGTGGACACGCTCTGGCTGATACTTCCTTCGATTTCCACCGTTAGAAGTGTACACACGAGGAAAATGACTGCCTGGAAGCGTTTCCCTCCACCCATTGCTGAAAATACATAAAACGAAAACAGGTCCTTTAAATATACAGATTTTCACTAAAAATTGACAAGAGGAAAACAATACATACCCCTATATACCCCAGTTCCACTACATAAAAGTGGGGTTTAATGGTGTATTTTATTTCACGGACATGTTTTCCTGCTCTTTAAAATCATTCACACTATCAGAGCATAGTATCAAGAAAATGGGAAAAGCATTCATAATTTTCAAAATCTGTCGCTTTTTCGCAAAAAAAGAAACAGACTGAGACAAAAAAAAAATCCGTTAACCAAAACCAGATAGTCAACTCATCAGCCATGATTCAGTATAGTAGACAGCCATATTTTAACTGCCCTTTATAAAGGTTACAATTATGCAGTCCCTCTTTTGTGGGGCGAGTAACAATAAAATGCAGAGATTGTACGAAAAAAATAAATAAACAAATAAATAAATAAAATCCCAACCCAGACAGCTGGCGGGGAAAAAAGTACAGCACAAACTATCACAGAAATTTTTCAACATACACGAAGAGCAATCATCGGGTGGCTAGCCTACTGTTCAACATTACAAAACTTGCCCATGCAATAAAAAGATATTTTGAGCTTTAAATTTGAAAAATTTCAGCAGAGAAAATCATAATTTTCTTATTTTTGCTCCAAACATAGATTGTGGAAACACGATAGAACCGCCTCTGCGATGCGGTTCTAACGAGTATCCACAATCTATGTTTTGGAGCAAAAATAAGAAAATAGGTAAAATGGGGTTCAGGGGGGGGGTATTTTTTACATGGGCATGTTTTCCTGATGAGGTAACATTTCAAATGCAAAAGAAAAAGGTAGACAGAATAAACAGAAAACATGAAGATAAACCATAGCAGTACCGCATTGGAAGGGTCAGTAAATACTGTAACAATTCTGACCAAAAATTAGAGGAAAAGTATTCATATAGCTGCATATTCACATATATCTCGGCAATTGACAATATTCCATTATCTGCCGCCGAAAAAGACTTAGAGCTCTACCAGCATTTGTGATCATGCAGCGTTATATCTGCTCTTAATACTACGGAAGCCGATAGGGGACATTTTACAGTAAAACTTCTATGTTTTTTCACACTTCTGCAAAATTTTCACTTCTGCAAAATTTTCACTTCTACAAAATTTTCACTTCTGCAAAATTTTCACTTCTACGTTTTTTCACACTTCTGCAAAATTTTCACTTCTGCAAAATTTTCACTTCTACGTTTTTTCACACTTCTGCAAAATTTTCACTTCTGCAAAATTTTCACTTCTACGTTTTATTGTACTTCTGACTTTTTTGCACTTCTAGGTTTTATCGTACTTCTACATTTTTATACACTTTTGTGAAAAATTTACTTCTGGAAATCTACGGCGGGAAATAATGGCGGGAAATTTGTAAGCAGCACAACTCTTAATGCTAAATGAAAAGTACTCTTAATGCTAAATGAAAAGTACTATTCTGTGGTGGTTCTTATTTTTTTTATGTAGTGGTGTTTTAATTTTTTGTGCTGTTTGCAACTTATGTGTGTTTTCATATTTTTAGTTAAGTTTGGGTAACTGAGTGGCCACCTATTGGGAAGCTAGCTGCTCATTCGGTTTACGATATGTTTTCATGGTGTAGTACCTAACTGTTCATTTTGGTTTTTTCCCACCTTGGTTTTTGGAGTGGGAATCTCTTTTTGATTGTTGCTTTTCCTGATCTTTGCTTACTTGTACACTACTACTACCACTGCTACTACTACTACTACTACTACTACTACTACTACTTATGCTACTGCTACTACTACTAATATTACTACTACAACAACTACTACTACTACTTCTACTTCTGCTGCTGCTAATAATACTAATAATAATGATAATAATAATAATAATTATTACTTTGGTTTCGTTGAATAGATGCTCAATGTCCCAATCAACAATTTATTTTTCAGTCATGTTGGGACGAAGCTATCACTTTCTTGGTAGTGTACCAATAATTTGGCGGAGCCGAAAGTGTTTTTGCTCAATAAAGACTAAACGGCATTCTTGGAGGTTCGAACCATTGATTTCTAGCTCAGGAGTCCGACGCCATACCTTTGAGCCACCGCGCTCACCTTAACAACAGCAGCAACAACTACATGTATAACAACTACTGTATTACATTTTACAGTAAAACTTCTATGTTTTTTCACACTTCTGTAAAATTTTCACTTCTACGTTTTATTGTACTTCTGACTTTTTTGCACTTCTAGGTTTTATCGTACTTCTATGTTTTTTCACACTTCTGTAAAATTTTCACTTCTACGTTTTATTGTACTTCTGACTTTTTTGCACTTCTAGGTTTTATCGTACTTCTACATTTTTATACCCTTTTGTGAAAAATTTACTTCTGGAAATCTACGGCGGAAAATAATGGCGGGAAATTTGTAAGCAGCACAACTCTTAATGCTAAATGAAAAGTACTCTTAATGCTAAATGAAAAGTACTATTCTGTGGTGGTTCTTATTTTTTATGTAGTGGTGTTTTAATTTTTTGTGCTGTTTGCAACTTATGTGTGTTTTCATATTTTTAGTTAAGTTTGGGTAACTGAGTGGCCACCTATTGGGAAACTAGCTGCTCATTCGGTTTACGATAAAGATTCAAAGATTCAAAGATTCAAAGTTTAATCTGCATTCAATCCAAAACATACAGGATTATGACAGAAACATATAACATACATACAAGATGAAAAATGACAACTACATGTACACTACATTTACAGTAAATTTGCATTCCACGATGTACAAAACTATACTATGAATATGACTTATGTTAGTGTGACATACCATTACACTTGGCAGTGCAGCCGTAACAGTGTATAAATGTATTTTTATTATGTCCATAAAATGTCAAATAAAACTAGTTGAAAACTAATGTACCTGAATGTTGACTGGAGTCCTGATATTGTTGCCTAATCTTTAAACAATTATCTACATACAGGACAACAATTGGTATCATGTCCAGTTCACTAACTAACATGATATATAAAAACTTATCATAAAGACAAAAATTGTCAAAATTAGGAACTATGGATGACATATCTTTGAACAACTGTTTTCTCAAATCGTCATATGCTTTACAGATGCAAATAAAATGAAACTCGTCTTCTATGGCTTTCAAGTTGCATGTTTTACAAAGCCTTAACTGTTTTGCTGTTCTAGTATATCTACCAACTTCTACCTCTAGTCTATGATTAGATATGCGAAGTTTCGTAAATTTTGCGAGTATAGATCTATCAACATTTGCCGATAAATAATTTTCAAAGCAGATTTTCTTCTTGAATTCACTGTATGTTAATAACTTATTGTTAGTCTTAACTCTTGTAGAAGTACCTGATATGACGGAATTAAAATATGCTTCGTATCTGTCAAGTAAAATTCGCTTAATAGCATATATTAACTTATTAACAGACATTGTTCCTTTATTATGCCAAACATGGCTAAAGCCGAGATATTTCAGTAGACAACCTATTTGATGGTTAAATGAGCCAAATACTTCACCATCATTATATGTTAGCGATAAATATGAAAATCTTGTCGCTTTTTCAAATGGGTTTTGTAACAAATATAACCAATATTTAATTGACTGTAATAAGGCAGAGATAGCGATAGGAAAACGACCTAATTCAGCTTTAGGAGCCATGTTACAAGCATACTTGCCCACCCCTAGTATGTACTTACAGTATCGCGTGTGTATCTTTTCTGGTAGAAAGGAATCGAAAGTTTTCTCAAGAGCACACTCTTGTTCACCTGATAGCTTTTTAGAAAGATTCAAATTAAATACCGACCATAGTTCGCTTCCATATAAGAGTACAGGCTTGACACATGCATCAAACAATTTCAATAATAATTTTGCATTCACTTCAGACGTATGAAATCTACTTCTTATCATATATACCACCTTTAAAGCTTTATTAGATAAATGGCATATTCCACTATTAAAATTACCAGATGCTTTTATAATTACCCCTAAATATTTGTATTCTTGTACGTTTTTCAATAAATCATTGCCAAAGTAGAATGAATTATCCTTTATAAGTTGCCCCCCTCCATTAAATGTAATTACTTGAGTTTTTTCTGTATTTACTTTTAGTTTCCATTTCTCGGCATATGCATATAGGGAATTCAAACAATTCTGAAGCCCTTCCCTAGAAGTAGACAACAGTATCACATCATCAGCATACATTAAACAGTTAACTTTATTTGTTCCAATAAACACAGGGTTGTTCTCATTAGATCCTAAACATTCCGGAAGGTCATTAAGAAAAAGATTAAATAAAAGCGGACTTAAAATACATCCCTGTTTCACTCCAACATTTGATGACAGTGATTTAGTCAATCCAGTAGACAGTTTGACAGAGTATTCTACTGTAGAGTACATACTTTTGATTACTTTATGCAATTTCCCATTAATTCCATATTTCAACATCTTAGCAAACATTGCATTTCTCCAAACTGTGTCAAAAGCTTTACGCAGATCAACGAAACATGCATAAACATGTTGTTTAGATCTAAGATACTTGTCTATAATGGATTTTAAAGTGAATATGTGGTCAGTTGTTCTGTAAGACTTCCTAAATCCGATTTGACATTCACTTAAAATGTTATTCTCACAAACAAACTTATCCATTCTATTATATAGGATTCTAGAAAACAACTTGCTCAAACAGCTTGATATTGCTATACCTCTATAGTTACTAGGATCACATTCATCACCTGCTTTAAATATAGGTTTTATGATGCTTTCAGTCCATTTAGCTGGGTAAATACCTGATTCATATATAAGATTGAATAGTTTGCCGATACATTGCAACATATTTGTACTGCAATTTTTTAGCATTTCATTACTTATGGTATCAAAACCAACAGATGTATTATTCCTTAGTGTCCGAATTGCATTAGTAACTTCCTTGACAGTAATATGTTCATCAAAATTATTTTTCAATGTAGCTATGCCAATTTCATAATCACATTCTTCTACCCTTACGCTTAAGAGATTATTAAAATAGCTATGCCATTCATCAGGAGAGATATTTGAGCTAGGGTCATTCTGTTCGGCTTCTCCATTTTTGAATTTATTAATCACATTCCAAAAGGTTTTAGAATCTTTACTCTCTAGATCTACCAGAGATGACAAGAGTTTAGATTTATATTGACGTTGTTTTTTTCTTATTAATTGTTTATAGCTTTTGCGGAGTTTGTAATAATTCTTCAGCTTGTTTGTATCATTACAGTTGCTAGTAAGAGAACGGGCAGTTGATTTTAAGTTTCTATACAGAGTATCACAATCTTGGTCAAACCATTTTTTATGTTTGCGCACTGTTTTTCGTTTCTTGGTATGTTGCAATGCTAACTTTGAGTGAGTGTTAATATCTGAACTGATTTGTTTAAATATAGATGAAAGTTCTGATGCTGCTTCATTTATACCTTCAGCATTATTCTCCCTAATTGTAAATTGGAAGTTTTGTAAAAGCCTTTCTATGTCTGGAGAAATAATTTTTTCTTGAAATAATTTTTCAGTAAGCTTTGACCATTTTAATCCTACTGGAGGTGGACGACCTAATTTATCCTCCTGTCTGCTTATATTTAAGTTGAGACACGTAGTTATCTGGCTATGATCAGAATGAATAGTAAACTCTTCAACTTTGAAATAACTAATATGATTAATAAGACTTTGGCTTATTATACTATAGTCAACGACTGCACTGCCATTGTACTGATATGATGTAGGTTTGCCTTCTGTATCCCCTAAAGTTCTGCCATTAAGTATGCGACATTGTGAACTTATACACATGTCAAGCAGAGACCTCCCAAAATCATCAGTTTTAGTATTACGCTTCAGTGAATTTCTATTCAAAAGGACTGCATCTCCAATATACGAATTGGGTAATAAATCTTCAGAGTCTTTTTCATAGTCATTTTCAACAAAATCCAAATCTAAAATGTTTGTATGTGCATTAAAATCTCCAACAAGCATAATCTCACCTGTAGAAGAAAATTTTGACATATCATCTTCAAGTTTTTCCAAAATTGAGGTAACATTGGTTTGTTTCTTAACAAATGTTGAATTTTTTGGAGCATTATACACGCAACATAAATAAATGTCATTTTTATGATTAAAGAAAGTTTTACTAAGTCTCATCCACAGATATTCAGTGGAGTTGGTCTTTATTAATGTGATTCCTTTTGCAATATTCATTTTTGCATATACAGCTATTCCACCATAAATACCCTTTCCTTTCCTAGGCCTAGTAATATGTTTAAGTAAACGATAACCTTTAAGGGATACATTATCTCCATTATCTGCTTTAGTTTCAAGAAGGCATACAATATCTGATTTTATATGACTTAAAAAATCATCCTCATTTAATTTTGAAACCCTTTCATTGTCATTCCTTTTAAACAAACCTTGAACATTCCAAGAACTTATTGTCAATCTTGTTTTCAGTGGCATCTTTTCAAATTCCGGCAAAAATGACCATAGAATTAACAAATTACAGGTACCCTGACAGACTCAACACTATAAGACTAAAACACAACAAAAAATTTAGTGCTATAAACATGATAAAGTATAAAATATGATCCTATACCACAACAATACAAAAATCAGACCACTTACACATAAACTTGTAATATCCTCATATTCTAAAAAGAAAGAAATTCAGGGTCTCTATGGGGTAGGTCCAGGCCTGATATAACATTAACATTGTGGTATCATTTTGTAACTTTCGTAAAAAAAAAAAAAAAAAAAAAAAAAAAAAAAGTTACCATTCATGTCATGTTCGGTGACCATTATCTTGGTCAAAGGGAGACAACCACAATTGAGTAAGTGAATTAACAAAAAAAAAAAAAAAAAAAAAAAAAAAAAAAAAAAAAAAAACTTGATTTCATTTATGCCATAAGAGAGTCCATATCTAGCCCCTAAATTCATTAATACTACATCTTGGTCAACCGTTTAAATTATGACCCTATTATCACTTGGGTCCCTTCATGAGAAAACATTATTAATACCTGTGCAAAAACAAAGGTGCAGACCATATGCTCGGGTAAATGCACAACTGGTCAACACCCATGTTTTTACAGCATGTATTCTGTAGTACAATCACTCTACTACGCAAATAGGAAATTTTCTACTATTACTTACAGCTTGGTTATGTTTTCATGGTATAGTACCTAATTGTTCATTGGTTTTTTTCCCACCTTGGTTTTTGGAGTGGGAATCTCTTTTTGATTGTTGCTTTTCCTGATCTTTGATTACTTGTACACTACTACTACCACTGCTACTAATACTACTACTACTACTACTACTACTACTACTACTACTACTTATGCTACTGCTACTACTACTACTTATGCTACTGCTACTACTACTAATATTACTACTACAACAACAACTACTATTACTTCTACTTCTGCTGCTGCTAATAATACTAATAATAATGATAATAATAATAAAAATAATAATAATAATTATTATTACTTTGGTTTCGTTGAATAGATGCTCAATATCCCAATCAACAATTTTTCAGTCATGTTGGGACGAAGCTATCACTTTCTTGGTAGTGTTCCAATAATTTGGCGGAGCCGAAAGTGTTTTTGCTCAATAAAGACTAAACGGCATTCTTGGAGGTTCGAACCATTGATTTCTAGCTCAGGAGTCCGACGCCATATCACTGAGCCACCGCGCTCACCTTAACAACAGCAGCAACAACTACATGTATAACAACTACTGTATTACATTTTACAGTAAAACTTCTATGTTTTTTCACACTTCTGTAAAATTTTCACTTCTACGTTTTATTGTACTTCTGACTTTTTTGCACTTCTAGGTTTTATCGTACTTCTATGTTTTTTCACACTTCTGTAAAATTTTCACTTCTACGTTTTATTGTACTTCTGACTTTTTTGCACTTCTATGTTTTATCGTACTTCTACATTTTTATACACTTTTGTGAAAAATTTACTTCTGAAAATCTACGGCGGAAAATAATGGCGGGAAATTTGTAAGCAGCACAACTCTTAATGCTAAATGAAAAGTACTCTTAATGCTAAATGAAAAGTACTATTCTGTGATGGTTCTTATTTTTTTTATGTAGTGGTGTTTTAATTTTTTGTGCTGTTTGCAACTTATGTGTGTTTTCAAATTTTTAGTTAAGTTTGGGTAACTGAGTGGCCACCTATTGGGAAACTAGCTGCTCATTCGGTTTACGATATGTTTTCATGGTGTAGTACCTAATTGTTCATTTTGGTTTTTTCCCACCTTGGTTTTTGGAGTGGGAATCTCTTTTTGATTGTTGCTTTTCCTGATCTTTGCTTACTTGTACACTACTACTACCACTGCTACTACTACTACTACTACTACTACTTATGCTACTGCTACTACTACTAATATTACTACTACAACAACTACTACTACTACTTCTACTTCTGCTGCTGCTAATAATACTAATAATAATGATAATAATAATAATAATTATTACTTTGGTTTCGTTGAATAGATGCTCAATGTCCCAATCAACAATTTATTTTTCAGTCATGTTGGGACGAAGCTATCACTTTCTTGGTAGTGTACCAATAATTTGGCG